>JAWZYV010006201.1:0-1475892 GCA_038373885.1 Cheiracanthium punctorium
ACAGTTTTCTGCAGATGAATATGAATATGTGGTAGAACCCCTGAAAAGTCCTCCGCCCCAACACAATAAATAGTTCTTCATTTAAGGATATTATATGGATCTCCTTGTTTCGTCTGAACCAGCGATGGAAGCGAATTACGGCAGCATAGCCTTTGCCACACCTGCAATCAAGTGAAGAGCTTGGTCTTGTGAAACTTCAAGTTATGTTGTACACCCTCCAAAAAAAGTATTCGAGCAAGAGAGAAATTTCCTATTTTAGATTTGCGAATAACAATTGAGTTTTTGAAAAACGCACAACCTGACAGAAATATGGAAATTCATATTTATACATAGCCTAATTCATTTTCTATGATAAATAATTTTTAATATACGAAACGAACGTAAGAAATTTCTCTCTTGCTCGAATACTTTTTTTGGAGGGTGTACATACGTAAACGTATAATCAACATAATGTTTTCGATAAAGCAAAATTATATCAAAGTTCAATTCAAATTGAAACCATTATTTTTGTTTGTTTTTATCCTAAATTAAAATTAAACTTATTTTTTGAAACGCCCACTTTACGAGTTATTAAACGCAAGTGAAGAGTACGACATGCTTTTTCTAACATTTTAGTTTTTTCTTTTTTACGGCAAATCTGTGTATGCATTGTCCTTAAATTTGGTGAGATATTGGAGGTACAGTAGACTCTCAATTAACCGGTGTAGAATTATCCGGTTTGCGGCTTATTCGGGACGGTTCCCAATCATAAAGCACCTAATATATATGGATAATGTACTAATTGTAAATCTAAATAGCATGAAATTTATACTCATTCTTTTGTTTTGTATTTATTAAATTATTGACGCCCTGTTGTATAAAACATTTTACATTTTGTATATTTTTTTTCATTCAAAATTTTAATAAAATCAGTTATCCGGGATATTCGTTTATCCGGGACGAGGCATTTCTCGACCATCCCGGTAAATCGAGAGTCTTCAGTAATTGTCAGAAAGCTGTATACCACTAGTCCTGTAATTTTGTGAGACCCTGTAAAAGAACTTTAACTGTTATTTCCAACTTGTAACTCTGAAGAGTAAACTCTATAAACGTTTATGAGAATACATTATTTAAGTATTGTACTACATGTTATTGTTAAATTAGTTTAGATTATTAAGTAATTTTTTTAAGTATTTGTACAGCTTTTGGTTAAGTTTTTTTTGGATAAAGCTGTAAACTTTATATTAAAAATTATATTCTGTTATGATCTCTAATGATGTCTTTATCTCTCCGAGCTATAAAAGTACCGACTATATGTTTGCCGTCTTTCCATACACTTAATGAGAGTTACATTTTGAGCATTCAGTAGCCATATTTCTTGTGCTTTAACAACTTTTACTAAATGTTTTTTATTTGCAAATAAAACCTATTTTGGGGTATTTCTACAATATCTGGGAATTTTTATTGGATAAGGCTTTAAAAAATTTTATCTTAAAAATTGTGTTTTCTTATGCAGAACTTTTTACTTTCCGAACATGTACCATGTAAGGAAAGTATTGTAATCATGAAAAAATTCGAATTCGAGATTTTGGTGTATTTACACGTTTTGGGGTCTTCTGAATTCATTTATGCTATTTTTACGAGATGTATGTATGTATGTGTGTGTGTGTGTGTGTGTGTGTGTGTGTGTGTGTGTGTGTGTGTGTGTGTGTGTGTGTGTGTGTGTGTGTGTGTGTGTGTGTGTGTGTGTGTGTGTGTGTGTGTGTTTGTGTGTATGTGAGTGAACACGATAGCTCCTGAACGGGGCATGTGATTGAGCTCAAATTGGGTATATATGTTATAAACTACCGTCGCAAGACCGGTATTGATTTGGGTGTGTATAGGTATTATAGTTTTTCTACAGGGCTATGACAAAGATTTCTTTTACATTATGGCCTATGGGGGGAAATTCTAGAAAGTGCGCTAGCGTTTAAACGGTACATTCGATTGAGCTCAAATTGGGTATACATGTTATAAACCACCATCGCAAGACCGGTATTGATTTTGGTGTGTATAGGACTTATAGTTTTTCTACAGGGCTACGACAAAGATTTCTTTTACATTATGGCCTATGGGGAGAAATTCTTGAAAGTGCGCTAGCGTTTAAACGGTACATTCCATTGAGCTTAAATTTGGTATATATATTTGAATTATTCATCGATTAAAATTTATTTAAATGCTTGGTAATGATCTTAATCGTAAGTGTTCGCAAAGTCGAGTGGAGTCACTCCAGATTTTTTATTTTAACTTTAAAACATACTTTTCCAATAATTTCTCCTTAAATACTAATTATTCATTCTTTTGAAATAGTTCCTTCATTGTGAATAAGAAGAGTTTGAAGTTTACAATTCAAAAATAAATAAATAAATAAAATAAAATAATATTTATCTAGTATTTTTTTAAGCCATCAAAAGTATCAAAAGCCTCCACAACTACAAGTGTTAAATTTCAAATCATGTTGGCCTCTTTTTCTAACAAAGGTGGTAATTAAAAACCAGTAGAAAATCAGTGGTACAAAGGTGGAGTTACTGAAAAGTACACGCCCATTTAAAACGGACTCGTCTATTTACAAGAAAGTGCCCATTATTCATTCAGAAAAATTGGTTACTCAATTTTCAAAAGCATTTTAATGGAATTCATACTAGAGAGTTATGTAACATTGCACAGCAAATAAAATCGCAGGACTATTAATCAATGAAATTAAATGAATGACTTTAAATCATCAGCTTCTCTCTTCCTGTTGGCTAAAATCAACTATTGAGGAAATTTGAAGGCAGTGAATAGAATTTCGAAAATTTCTAATCATACTTTTCAATTTTCTAAATCTAGGATTATACCACTCAGTCTTCATTTTTTTTTTTCTATTGGTATGTGAATGAGAAGCACACAGCGAAGGCTGTTCTCTTTTGGAAATAATTCAATTTTTAACAGCTTAAAAAAATAATAATAATAATTGTGCTTGAAAATTGGAAAAATTTAGAATGTTGCTTTACAAGTTCTACTGTGAACAATGGCAAACAAATGAACCTATAGGAGTTACGAAACACGTATGAAAAATTCCTAAAGATACGGAATTTTGCAATATTTCCTTAAAGAGATAACTCCTCGGCTCATTTTTGAAGGTAATTTTCATGCTTATAAATTTCTTCTGAAAGTTGCATGACATAATATAGCTTTACTGTTAGTATTAGTTCATAGTGCCTCGGGTGAAGAAGCATCATTAATTTTTTCGAGTGTTTAATGTCATTGGTTTATTTTTAATGCTGCTTGCTCAAAAGTCCTTTCACGATGACCGCTCTTCGGGCAAATCAGATGGATGAAAAATGGTTGAAATGTTATTTGTTTGGAAAAATACCTGACCAAAATGAACTCAGGAATCTTGATTATTATTTAAAGACCATATTGATATGCTACATGTTAATTCGAAATTTAATTCTGCCAAAAATTGCTGTTTACAATTTCAGGTTGAAGGCGCAGAAGTGCATTTTTTATCATTATCGTCTGTACATTTCGTGTACATTTAATAATTTAATACACTTTATACCTGAGCATGTCAAGAGACGAATATCGTTTATTTTAGGGTGTACTGTACTGTATTTTACAAGTCTAAGTTAAACTTTGAGATGTGTGAATACAAAATACACGTGTGGTGTATTTTGTACACACACACACACACACAAAAAAAAAAAAAAAAAAAACCAGAAATGAGTTAAAAGAGAAATATTTAAAGATTTAATAATCATAACTTCTAATAAATAATCCTTCAATGAATGCAAAATACAATGTAATGCACAAAAAATGTTAAAAACTGACCATATTAGAGATGGGCGGTTCGACTCATTTTACTGATTCGAATCTCGACTCACTCACTACTTCGATGATTCGAATCAGTGATTCGAATCTTGAATCAATAAAACAACTAAAGAAATTTTCCCTCTCTCTGCGCCGAAAGCCGTACTATATAAACACCCTTCACCCATTCATCGGGTTTCTTCTCCGCTGAGTTCTCGGGCAGTTAGCATCTCTCTCTCCTTGCTCCAGTAAAACTAGTGTTTAAACTGCCCGAAATGAAAATACAGGGGAGCTTCGTATGACCCCCTGGGCCTGTAAGATTAAAAGGTTAAGTTTGGTGTCAAAGTATTCGAAATTTTATGTATCGATGGGGGTATACGTCTAGGGGGGGGTCGAGAATCAATAAAAACGCGCTCCGATGGATAGTTTCCGAGATATACGTTAATTAATTATGGTAATTAGACTAATTAACCATGATTGAGGCTTAAAAGGACTGCAAACATGTAGAAATTGGCTCTGGGATGGTTTCCAGACTTTGGAGATGCCGCCGGAGGAGGCTAGTGTTTAAAATGCCCAAATTGAAAATATAGGGGAGCTTCGTATGACCCCCTGGGCCTGTAAGATTAAAAGGTTAAGTTTGGTGTCAAAGTATTCGAAATTTTATGTATCGATGGGGTGTTACGTCTAGGGGGGGTCGAGAATCAATAAAAACGCGCTCCGATGGATAGTTTCCGAGATATACGTTAATTAATTATGGTAATTAGACTAATTAACCATGATTGAGGCTTAAAAGGACTGCAAACATGTAGAAATTGGCTCTGGGATGGTTTCCAGACTTTGGAGATGCCGCTGGAGGAGGCTAGTGTTTAAAATGCCCAAATTGAAAATATAGGGGAGCTTCGTATGACCCCCTGGGCCTGTAAGATTAAAAGGTTAAGTTTGGTGTCAAAGCATTCGAAATTTTAAGTATCGGTGGGGTGTTGAGTCTAGGGGGGGTCGAGAATCAATAAAAACGCGCTCCGGTGGATAGGTTCCGAGATATACGTTAATTAATTATGGTAATTAGACTAATAAACCATGGAGCTGTTTTTTCCGCGATCCGGCATCGTCATCAACGGAGAGAAAGCAGTAGCAAAAGCATCACAAGCTGGTATTGATCTCAGGATTTTCTTATCGCCGGCCTCAGAGGCGTAGCCAAGGGGGGGGGTTAGGGGGGTCATAACCCCCCATGAGGAATTTTTTGCCATACAAAATGTATATTCTTCACTACATTATCATACACACGTATACATATATATGAGTTGCAGTAGTCATAACCCCCCCCCATGAAAAATTTCTGGCTACGCCCCTGGCCGGCCTGTATTTTTGACCTTTATCGAATTCGAGATTTCAATGAAATGAAAATGGGAATATCGGATATTTGATGTTGAAATAAAACCGATATGTCGATATTTATCGATTTTTGGCCCAGTCCTACTGAGGGGCTGCTGCCCCCCCCCAAAAAAATGGGACCCTTTACTTAGCTTACAATTGAACTTTATCTTTAAATTTGATACCCAGCCCACCCCGAAATAAAATCCTGGCTACGCCACTGTCAATAACACTAACTACGCCACTGCTTTAGACCCTATTTTGTATTTCTCTGAATTACGAAAGAAAATAAAATAATTCCCCTTAAACGACAAACAAGGTAAAAAAAATATCTTAAACGAAATCTGCAGCAATAAAGCGAAATGTTATTTTGCTTACTACAAAGTCCTTTTGTGAGAGCGCTTAATACCGCCCCTGTATCCTTCATTAAAAGTGACAAGCACAATCCTAACTTTATTTCATTCTATTTCCCTTCACATGAAAACCCGCCACCATGTAAACTTAACGTTCCGTTTTTTTTTTTTTTTTTTTTTTTTTTTTTGAGGGTGGGGGCAGGGGGACATATATTGAAGTTAAAAGTAGAAAAGGGATGTTTCAAAAAAATTTTAAACAAATATTAAACCAGCCAGACAAGTTGGAAGGAGGGAGTACCCCCGAGGGAAAAAGGTTTAAACAACTTTGAGACACCCCCCGCTCTTCCACGAGCATTGGCGTTAATTGGCATGTAATATTTGGATGGGGTGACAAAATGTTTCCGATTGTAGAAAATATCGTTATTATAAATAGCTCTGATACTTGAATTTTCTTAATTTTTTTTTCGGGGGGGGGATTGACCCCTCTTGCCCTTAGGAAGTAACGCCTATGCCCCCCGCCAAAAGCAAACGATGTTCGACCCACTCCACACCCACAGACAGATGAAACTTTAAATCCGACCACCAACCAAGAAATGAAACACCAAAGATTCGAAAAAAAAACTTCAATTAAATGAAACATCCTTTCAACTCTTTTCGACTCCTTTCGACTCTGAGTCGATAGAAGATTCGAAAAACTAACGAATCTCAACGATCGTATACAATCACCGAAACAGAGCGAAACACTGAATCAGTAAAGATTCGTTGCCGCACCAACTCAGTGACCAACTCACCCACACCCACTCATTTGCTGTTTCAAATCATCTATCGACTCAGAGTCGAAAAGAGTCGTAAAGAGTCGAAAAGAGTTGAAAGAGTAAGGGAAAATCTCTGGGAACGGCAAAGGGAAAATAAGTTTTCCTTCCCTTCGAACTTGGAATGTATTTCCCCACAGTTGAGGGCTTGAGATTCGAATCAGTAGAGAGTGAGTGTAAAGACTGAGCCACTCAGTACCAAGATTCGAATCACTGATTCGACTCATCGAATCATTGGCCATCTCTAGACCATCTTAAATTTGCTCTGTGATGTTTATTCCAGCGTCACTGCAAATGGTGCATTTTATACACCTTCGCCTGCAGTTAAAGATTAAACTAATGATACCGACATTGTTTTAAATATGTCATACATTTTGAAATTTTGTAAAAATAGTGTTAATTTTTGTTCTCGCATCTCTCTAAAACGGCTTGAGAGAATTGAATGAAATTTTGCTAATAGTTTAGTTTAGCAACGACTAAAGCAAAAAATGTTGGAGTTTAAGAAATTTGCAAAATTGTTAAAGCTTTTTTTCCAAAAGGGGGGGGGGGATCTCTTTATTAATCTGGAGGTAATATATTAGCTATTCAACTTGAACAAATTTTGTCGGTTTTATTAAATGCTTATTATTATTATTCTAAGATTTTGTAAAAACTGTGCAAATTTTTGTGGGGTTTTTATCAAAATATCTACACAGAACTGAACAATATTTAATAACAAGCGATTAATGATCTCCTGACTTTCAAAGCTCATTCCACTAGAATAAAACTCTAATTAGGACATTTTCACTTTGCACTTTGTTTCTCACTAACCTGTAATGTTTTAACAATACGCAAAAGCTATGACTTAGCTTTCTGTACTTTTGCCAACATGCTAATTCCATTCTTTGTACTCCTACAATGCTGCCGGAAATTCTGGCTTTTTGGAAATCTGCAATAACCCATCAGCGACGAGAACTTTAGCTAGCTTTTGGAGAAAAAATGAAAAGTATTAAATAAACAATCTTACAAGAAGCTGTTTCTAGAGTTTTATCAGTATTTATTTATTTATTTAAAAAGGAATCCGACTTCAAGTTTTAATTCACAGTAATTTCCCACGACTTTTCTGTTCTTTAAGCAGTGGAGGCGTAGCCAAAGGAGGGAATATCCAAATATGCCCCGCCTTTCAAGGAAAGGCAGTTTTTCCGGGAAATCAAGTAACTTTTGAACATGTTTTTAGAGTTTAATTCCTCTAGATACTCGAAAAAAAATTAGAATTCCTCTTTACCAGTTATCCTGTGAACTATTACAAACAATGATCCTTCAGGAATAACGAAACACTGAGGGGGAAATGCTAAACATAACGGAATATCACAATATTTCTCTAAAAAGTTGACACTCGTGCACCTTTTTGAAGGCAATTTTAGTGATTATGAACTTTTTCTTAATGTTGTATGAGAAATGTGGGTTCATTGTTAATATTATTTTGTAGTATAATTAGTGAAAAAGCGTTACTAAGTTTTTCGTGTGCTTAACAGCAGTAGTTTGTTTTTAAAGCTGCTCAAAAGTCCCGTAATGCGTCTTTTAAAAATATCATTCTTAACCCTTTAATGCGCAGTGTTCCCGCTCTGGGAACACCAAACTCTGACGTTTTGACTGTTTCCCTCCAGTCACGAAGAATAGATTTGATTTCTATAAAAATAGTTTCGGGTGACATAGCTCCACGAGAATCCTTTACTTTTGACGCAGCCATCTGTCGTCAAAAAAAGGGTCTCTAGATCTGTGGCACGCGGTGAATGTTTCGAACGTCCGCCATCTTGCTGGTAGTTCAGTCGAGCGATGACAACGGCTGCCCTTTTTTCAGCATTGGGAAAGGGTTGCGCCTCAAAGGGTTAAATGAAACGGGAACTGAAGAAAATAGAGACTCAACTCTGCCTCACTAAGAAAATTTTATTTATGGGAGTCTGGGACTAAACAACAGGTGAAAGGAGCAGTAGAAGAAGATCCCCCAAGCAATTAAATTTTTTATGAAAAGATACGCTTTTAAATTTAAATTTTCTTCTTCAGTCTGTAAGGAAACAGAAAAGTATGAGAGTCAAAACCATTTGCCTTCTTACACTTTACAAAGAATAGGCAGTTACCTATTATTGATATAATGTATTTGTCTATGGACAGAAGATGATTTTTCATTTACTTCATTTTTTTCCCCGCTTAAATACAACTCCTTAATCCCCTATCTCTCAAATAACTGTAACAGACTACTTTTGATAAATGATAAATTACGCAACTTTCAACAGAGCCCTTTGCCTTTATAAAGTAACTAGGGGTCAAGGCCCCTAGACTCGCTACGCTCGCTTTTCGTATGAGGCATTTAGCCGCTAATAAGGCTTATTCGTAAAAAAGACAGAATTTCAACAGACAAATCCCAAAAATTGGATCAGATAGAATGTTACAGAGCTACACGTTGCTTGGTTCTTGCATGTTCATTGGTACATAAAAATTTAAACTTCACACTACAGTAGACCACTCTCCCATATCACCGTAGATATTTTGTTATAGGAATCCGTGTTCTACGGGTCCTGAGCTATAATCCACCTGGAGTGCGGACTCCGCGTATAATCGCTGGAAAAATTATTTGCACTCCTCAGAAACACAATGATATTTAATGTTGCCATTCAAAAGTTATATTAATTAGGAGTTAAAGCGTAATAAAATCAGAACATCTGTTTCAGATGTATTTTTAATTATGTAAAACCTATTGGACACCACCCATGGCGATTTTTCATTATTTGGCGACTTGCGTATATGTATAGTTAATAATGAGCTCTAAGAAAACAGTACTTCACATGTTTTCTTTGATAAAAACTACGGAACAGCTAGGATAGCTTGCCACCCATGGCGACTTTTCATTATTTGGCGATTTACACATGCTCACGACCTATAATTACTGCTCATGCAAGGTTCCCGGAAAACCGTTATCCATATTTTCATATACATAATCCTTTGCAGATTGGCGTATTTAGCACCACGAATTATATCATCTCGCCGCGCTGGCAAATAGGCATAGTTAACGCCACCAAATATGTCTACTGGTAGGAAATACTCCAGCTGGACCGAACCACCTTTAAAATAATCTGCACTTTAATTATTTTTCATTTTCAAGATACTGGGTTCCAGCATTCTGGAACTCGAAGCTTAGATTCACCCTGCTTGGAAAGACACTATTTTGCCAGATCATTCCTAATGCCAAGATGGCGCTTTTAAAATCAGTTACAATTAGTTATTCTGTTTTGGAAAAACGAATAGTTGCTAATTCTAAACTCCTGTTGTCTAAGCGAACTTACTATTTGAAAATTCTCAACTTTGTGCAACACACTTTGAGTTATTTATTTCATATACTTTTTAATTTGGCGTAAAATGGGCGTAATTCTAACTCATGTTTGTGAATTTCACGCGATTCTATATACTTGGAAACGCTTTGTTACAAAGGAATGAATGATTTTGCCACCAAATCTGGCAACCATTCTAATTATTTTTTTCAGTTTTTTATTAATATCTTCTAAAATAATTCGATTTTCGAAATCTAAGTCAGCTTATCAGGTTCCTCGGAATTTTTCGAAACTGTGGGCACCTTAGTCAAAACTTAAATCCCCACGGTTTAGGAGGAGATAGGTCAACAAGATTTGAGAGCGCCAGCAGCTGCGACAGCGGCCTTTACTTTTTTTTAGAATAGACAGATACATAAAGTACTGATTGTTATTCTTCATAAGCGTGTTTAATCAGGAACAGCACACTTGATTTACATAAGATCATTATCCCCCCACCCCAATTCAGTGTAAAGGCATGCATATGAGAAAAACTTACCCTTTCATGTATAATGGGGCCTTACCATGGCACAGTGGTTATGCCATTGAAAATGGTAGATGGCCGAAGTGTGAAGGTCCCGGGTTCGGGTCCTATCGCGCGTCTGTCGATCTAACGGTTGGAGTTTTGGTAGGTTTTCTCCAGATGTAACGTGAATGCGCGTTAGAACCCCTTAGAAAGTCCTCCTACTAAGGCACCCCCCTTGGCAGATCGCCCTAGTGTAGTGTTGCCATAATCACACACAATCACAATCATGCATAATGAGAGGGGATCAACAGAAAACCTTTCTCCTGTAGGAGACGGGTTCGTGCTTTTGTATATTATGCCCTTAGTAATTTCAAAAATCAAAATAAAATATTAGTATAGAAACTAAATATAGCATGTAGATTCTTCGTGTAAATGTTCTTTTAATCATTTTAAAGCTGTATTGTTTTAGCCCCTCCCTTGGATTTGGTAGTCCTGATTGACTGATTGACTGATGTGATAGAAACGCCAGTGGAGTACCATGGTGGCTTGGGCACCCCCCCCCTACAGATTTTTGTTGATTGGATGTTAATGAATCAAGCATTTTTGTTCGCAATTCTACACTTTTCATCTTTTGGGTAGTTCCCCCTCCACCATCGATTTTATTTTTCTTACTCTGCATTTTAAAACCAGGAAGTAGAATGGTCGATTGAAGCAATATTTTATCCTTTAGAATAGAAAAATCTGTGAAATTTTTTCAATTTTTCAATTGCTAATTTTATAACAATTAATAGAATCCTGATTTAACGCCTGAAAATTATGTAAAATTCCGTTGTTGGAACGGCAAAGTGACAATTTTCTTAATAAAAAAGATACAGTGGAAAAAAAATTGAAAACGTGGTTAACATGTTTACTCGCGTAATAGCCGAGCTCATCCCCCCCAGGGCCGGCCCAAGGGGGGTGCGAATGTAGGCGATCGCCTAAGGCCCCGCGCTTATAGAGGCCCCGCTCCTGGGCTATTTTATTGCTATATCATAAGACATGATAAAGAAGAGGCCCCGCTCTTGCGCTTCGCCTGGGGTCCCGCATGCCCCTCGGGCCATCTCTGTCCCCCCCCCATTTTTCCTTGTGATAGTTTAGTTATGCGGTAAAAACTACTTCACAATATTGTACTTTCTAATGTTAAAACATAATAATTACACATTACTGGTAATAATACATTAAAATAAAATCAGTAATATATCAAGTGTTTCCAGATTATGTGCTGTATGTTAAATAGTCTTATCTTAAGTTACACACAAAATAAAAGCATTTTTTTTCTTTATGGTTACATTTTAATGGACATCAAATTCGCAAATAATCTTCTAGAAAATTTTGACAAAATATTCTAGAAGATTACATAATTCACAATAAATCACTTCACTGAAGGTATTAGTAGCACTGTAAATCTGGGACGAGAACAGCTAATAATTTCCTATTTTCTAGATGAAGGTCAAAAAGTGACTGGTTGTGTTTTATGCGGGGAAAATATTTTGACGAATCCCCCCCCCCCTTTCAAATCGGGAGTGGAATTATTACGCGAGTAAACACGGTATGTACGAAAAGGAGCAAAAGTTACTGAAAAACTCTGAGATCTGATAAATTTGAGGAGCTTGCAGTTATAGTAATTTTACCATAACTGCAAGCTCCTCAAATTTATCAGATGTCAGAGTTTTTCAGTAACTTTTGCTCCTTTTCGTACATACCGTGTTAACTCGCATAATAATTGCACTCCCGATTTGAAGGGGGGGAATTCGTCAAAATATTTTTAAGACCCCCTACGTATATATTTATAAGACCCCCTACGTATTTCCTATATTAGTATAGTATGCAGCATACCATGATTAGCATGTAGGAGGTCACGATGCAAAAATATACGAGTATTCGCCATCCCAGTTTACAGAAAATATGTAGTGGCGGCATCTACATTTTGTAATACAAAGTATTCAGCAAATACCACTCCGTTTTCTCATTTACATTTACAAAACGTACTGTATTTTCACTGAAATTTAAAATTTTGCCGGATGATTAAAATGATGATTTATAATATATTTTTCCTTATTTTTACCTTTGTTGTAACTTGGATTGTGCTTGACTGTATAATAAAATATAGATAATAGAATCAGTGATGTAATCCTAAGAATAAAAAAGGAGGGGGGGGGGTGTAAGATGACATTCACACTTTGGAAGCTTAGATACAGAGGAGGAAGCAATCTGTTTTAAAAAATAAGATTAGCAGAGAAACATCTTTCTATCAACAAAAGTCAGGGCCCCAATTAGGTCCATATCATCCATAGGCAAATTTGAAATCTGCCGCCCATAGTATGTTCCTTTTACACCTTTGCGCGTCATACACACATATTATTAGTGCGTTGTCAGTTTTAACAAGAAAGATAACTCATGCCAAATGCATCGATTAAAAAACATATTTCTATCAACAAAAGTCAGGGCCCCATTTAGGTCCATATCACCCATAGGCAAATTTTAAATCTGCCGCTTATAGCATGTTCCTTTTATACTTTTGCGCGTCATACATACATATTATTAGTGAGTTGTCAGTTTTAACAAGAAAGATAAATCATGCCAAATGCATCGATTAAAAAATACATTTTTCAGCACAACAATATTTTTGCGCTGCTGACCGAGTTGTATGGTGGGTAAAGCACATGGGCGCCCATAGGAATTTTTCTAGGGGGGGGGGCAAATTTCAAACTTTTAAGAAATTTAGTCTGTTTTTGCGATTTGTTTACATCATGAGACAGTAACCTAAATCTCTAGGGGTGGCAAGTGCCCTACCTTGCCCCCCTATGGGCGCCCATGGAAAGCACCGTACTCCGGTTTCGGGTTCAACTCCCGGCGGCCGGGGTTCAATTCCCGACTGGGCGTGGTTGTCACAGATGGTTCTATGGTGGTTGTCATGGGGGGACGTTGGCCCACCTACTAGGTGCCCCCATAATAAAGTGGCCAACACCTTCGGGCCGTTGTCAGGGACAATGCCTAATCGGCAAAGTACCCGCCCGTTAGAAAAAGAAAAAATATTTTTGCGCTAGATTTGGCGATTTACTGTCCTTAAATCTGGCGAGATATCGGAGGTAATCTTTAAAAAAAAATTATTATCAATATAGATTTAATTTTGCGAAACCATGTAAAAGAGGTTTAAAAGCTTCTTTCCCGTTGTTTAACTGAAAGGTAGAATGTTTTAAGCATTTCTTTACTTAATGTCTTGTGCTTGAAATAGATAAATGTCTCTAAACTTCCATAGATCGCAATGTTTTCGAATTCTTTTGAGTGCTCTTGTAGAAGAAGTATTAATAATTTACACACTATTTTCGATGGAGAGCTTTATCCTGTAATCCTTAATAACATTTATTAATTTTGTTTCAATTCAAATAGCCGAATATCTCTAAAATACGCTTTAATGAATGACTGCCCATGCAGCTTGATGTATTAGAATCCTTCGGTAAGGAAACTATAAATGCCACATACCAAGGACATACCCGGGGGGGGGGGGTCAAGGGGGTCCGGACCCCTCCCGAAATTTCCAATTTTTGTTAGCAGAATAATAATGATTAAGTCTCTTCGTGGAAAATTCTCCCTTTTTCACCGTTTGGACCCCCTCCGAAATTTTTGGACCTTCCCGGAAATTTTTTCTGGGTCCCTGCCACATACACCATTTTCTATAGGGTGCGTCGTACAGTAGATAGCAATATTATAGATAAATTACGTAGTAATTGATCCGTACTCTAATACATATTTAATTGTATTAGAGTACGGAAGACGGGCAGAGAGTCAGACACACAAACCGAAATATTAAACACGGAAAGTGTTAAAAATGTAATACAGGGGAAAGTACTGACTTAACCCTTTGAGGCGCAACCCTTTCCCAATGCTGAAAAAAGGGCAGCCGTTGCCATCGCTCGACTTAACTACCAGCAAGATGGCGGACGATCGAAACGTTCATCGCGTGCCACAGATCTAGAGACCCTTTTTTGACCCTTTGTGCGCGAGCACAGCCAGCTAACGCCCTTTCTTCCACTATTTAAGAGTGTCTAAAAAAAAAAAAAAACTTTTAAACTTTTCTTGAAAAAGAAGACTAAATCACTAACACTCCTCGTTTTTGTGAAGTTGGGGGATTATGCTCTAGCTGGTTTTTGTAATTTTGCTTAAAAATTAATTGGAAACTTCTGGGGACATAATCTGTATTTGGACATTTTCTTTTATTTTTTTTTCTTTTCAAAATTGACAACACACAATTAAGTATTATATAGAAGCAGCAACAGTAGGGCCCCTTCCTAAGGTGAGGCCCTGGGGATATTTCCCCTGCTCCCCCTCCCTCTCTGCGCCACTGTGTACGCTATTATACGAAAGTTTTTAACAATTTTACATGCTAACACCAATTACAACAGTTTTTATCAATTTTACATGCTAACACCAATTACAACAGTTTTTATCAATTTTACATGCTAACACCAATTACAACAGTTTTTATCAATTTTATAGTCTAACACCAATTTTATGACGTGTTTCATTTTAAACTAGCCGCCCCATGCCTTACTGATCTTTATACTCAGTTTTGACTCAATTTCTGGACTCATTTCAATGAAAATTACGTTTCTTTGTTTTAACGGTTTTTGTCGTTACATTTATTTAGGTTAGTATTGCTACATATTTTGGGTGCCATCCTAAAAGCCGATGTTGAAACAGCACATGGCTAAAATGTGCTTCAGCCCAATGCATGGCGACATATTTTAGATGGGTCATTCATGCATCAAGTATTGTATGCATTCGATATTTTAAAGCAGTAGAAAAGTTCGAAAGATCTTGCAGTTTTGTCTATCCATAATTGTCATTTTGTAATCTATAGCTACTGTGTGGCATATACTTGCTCCTTTGACGTCATTGAACTGTTCATTTGGATTTCCGCACATACGTTATTGTAATTGCACTAATGTTTACATCTAGTTCTTGCCGTTCGCAGCCCGGAAACATCGTCCTTGCCGTTCGCAGCCCGGAAACATCGTCGATTTCGGTACCGCATACGTTGGTGCGTTATATAAGTCGATAAAGAAGACTTGTGTGGTCCAAAATTTATTTGGGTAAGTCAAACAAAAATATAAATTTGGTACAGGAAACTCCCTTCTGGAAATGGAAATGTGGGTTACGGCCAATTATACATGCTAGGGATCTAGGCCTGGGGGAGAGGGGGGGATTGCCCTCCGTGGAGGACTTTCTAAGAGGTCCTAACCTATATTTATGCGAAGTTTCGGTAAACTCCTTTCTATCCAAGTCTAATTCGGAAAATGAGGAATGCTGGAAGCGGTCGTGTATTCAAGTCTTGACTCTTTTATTCTAGACTCACTTTTCACATTTATGCAACGTATTAACCATTTGAGCCGCAACCCTTTCCCAATGCTGAAAAAAAGGGCAGCCGTTGCCATCCCTCGACTTAACTACCAGCAAGATGGCGGACGATCGAAACGTTCATCGCGTGCCACAGATCTAGAGACCCTTTTTTGATGACAGCTGGCTGTGCCCGCGCACTGGCTGTGCCCTTTTTTCAGCATTGGGCAATCTATCCAGCTGTTCTCGCGTTCTTCCATTTTTCGGCAGATGTCAGTGCTGTTAAAAATAATCGTGACCATTTTTTTACGGGAAATGACGTGCTAAAAAGTAAAGGATTCTCGTGGAGCTATGTCACCCGCAACTATTTTTATAGAAATCAAATCTATTCTACGTGACTGGCAACAGTTAAAACTTCAGAGTTTGGCGTTGCCAGAGCGGCAACACTGCGTGTTAAAGGGTTAAGAAGCAAAAATACAATTTCAATAAATAAGTAGTTTTTTTTTTCCCATAATATAAAACTTACCTTGTTTTTGCACATTATTTCAATATTATTCATGAATTTCTTTTTTTATTTCATTTTCATTGAATTTTTCATTGTAAGACTTGATGAAAACTGCTATGTCTGTTACCGGACATTTTCTTAGAAATTTGTACACTTATGTTCAGCACAAAATAATTCAAAGTGATATATTACATAAGTATAGAGTCCTTTAGTCCATATATTGTAGTCCTTTTCATTCATTTATTTATTTTCTATTTTTTGTAAATTTTTGATTGTCGTGTCTGTTACTTATTATAGTAACATACCTGACCAGTAACGGACATGACATTTCAAAGAACAAAAATTCATGAGTCTGAATACTTCCCCAAGAACATGAAAAAAGGCATTAATTTTGACTGAAAATCTAATAATCTAAATTAATCAATTGAATTAACAAACAAATAAATATATTTTCTACAGCTAATTATGGTAACAGACATGACATGCAATAGAAATATTTATCATAAATAGACGTTGCTTTTCAGTCAAATTCCAAAAACTGAAGATGTCTGTTTGTATTTCTTTTGTGACCAAACTCTAAAGGTAAACAGGTGTTGCTATTCTCAAATTTCAATTTTGTTGTTTAAAAAATTGAAACTAATGTATGGTAGCAGACATGACATCAACGTATGGACAGATACAGTTAATTATCAAACATCTTGTATTTTTCTGAAACCCTTATAAAAACATTTTTATAATGTAATTTAAACTCTATTTAACAACGCTAAAGCATGTCGCCTTTAAAATTTTAGTTGTTGGGCAGTAGTGCAGCATAGCAGCTTTATGTTCTATGATTCGAACAGCTGTATAGTTCTGTATCTTCTCTACTGATTAAAAAAATTATTAAATAGTATGTTTCTTAATCCATTGTTTCAGTACTGGGAACGGTTTGATAAAAATCATCATAAAAAGAAAAATCATTTAAATTTCCTTATACCTTGTAAAAAGAATATTTTACACATGGGCAGCAAATGGTACCGAATTTTGAAAATGACCCATAAACATCTGAATGTATGAACATATATATTAAACAACAAATTAAAAACGTTGATATAATAGGCCTTCTGTTGTAAGATGAATGAAGGTATTTTTGATATTAAAATATTGCCGTGACCAGGATTCGAACCTGGGTTATTGCGGCCACAACGCAATGTACTAACCACTATACGATCACGGCGACAGCAAATTCGCCTTTCTTAAGATTCTGATCTTTGAAAGTGATCTATTTTCAATCAGGATAAGAAAAAAGGGTGTGTCTGTCATGCGGAACATACTACATATATTTTTCAAGGTTTCCATTTGTGTCGACAGATGGCAGCAGTAAATTCCACAATGGTGAGTAGTTGTAAAGTCTGCTAATTCTACAAAATAGTTACTCTGATCCCTGACTCAAATCCGGGAAACTCATCCAAGATTTAAAACTTTTACCTTCAGTACTCCAAAAAGATAAAAAAGTTAAGTACGAAAAAAGCAATAACATCTACACCGTTTGTACTATCCGCTTGAAATTTTTCATAATTATTTATAAAAATATAGAAAACAATCTCAGGTACTTTAAAAATCTGAAATTCCTCCCGTTCTCTCATTTTTAAGCAATTTTTTGCTATTTTCAGCTTCACGTTTGCGTGACAAAATTCGCTATTTCAAGTGAGAATTATGTCCTACCGCCCGTTGTAATTGCTTCCACAACGGGCTTCTAGTTTTTGAAAGAGTTTCATTGCTTAACTAATACCGTTTCTGAAAGTTGCATGAGACATGTAGGTTTGCTCTTAGTATAAGCGCATAGTGTATTTGATGAAGAAGCATTATTATTTTCAAATGTTTAAGGCTGTTCCTTTTGAAAATCTTTTTTAACGGCTTTTAGAAAAATTCAATTGCGCTAGAGACTCAGAAAACTTTAGAATGTCTCTTTACAAGTTGCACTATGAACTGTCACTGACAGTGAGCCTAGAGGAGTTACGAAATTGTCAGGGTAAAATGCTAAACATACGCAATTTCGCGATATTTCCAAAAACGGTTAAATTCGCTGCCCATTTATGAAGCCAAGCTTTGTGATTATGACTTTCCCCCCTAAAAGTTACAAGATACGTACAACTTTACTATCAGTGTCAGTCCATATGATGAAGAAATATTATTAATTTTTTCCGGTGTTTAGCATCATTGGTTTCTTTTTAAATCTGCTCAAAGCCCTGTGAAGCTATTTCTTTGTACAAAGAACGGCCTTAACCTTAACATGTTCAACTGCTCAACTCTTCCATAATGTGATGAATCACGATTTAAAAAAAATAAAATAAAAATATTGCCGTGACCAGGATTCGAACCTGGGTTATTGCGGCCACAACGCAATGTACTAACCACTATACGATCACGGCTACAGTAAGGAAGGATTTTCTTAAGATTGTAATCTTTGGAAGTGTTCTACTTTCAATCAGGATAAGAAAAAAGGGTGTGTCTGTCATGCGGAACCATGTGGGGAACATACATATATTTTACAATTTGTTCTTATATGTGACGACAGATGGCAGCAGTAAATCCTACATTGAATGCTGCTGATTTTTATTACGGCGAAACATCGGACGATTACACATCTATCTGTAATCGATTACTACATGATCTGATATCGATTATTGTTACGATTGCTGAGTCTTTTTTTTTTTTAATATAGATTATAGGTAGATGAAACTTAAATTTTCAAAAAATCTAATTTTAGGCAGGTTCAAGGGTGTTCTTTCAGGTTTTACATCGAATAAACAATGGCTCAAGGTCTTTGTCCAGAAAAAAAAAAAAATAATAATAAATTTATAGCAGGGGCACTAAAACATTCAGAATGTTCTTTTATAAGCTGCACTATGCATTGGAGTGTTTTGTACTATAGCAATCCTACGCGATTGGCATCAGCCTACGAAGGGGGGTGCCTAGCACCTTCAAAAGTCTTTCACCCAAGGTACACCCCCTCCTCCCCCCAGAGGCAGATGCCCAACGTGTAGGCTTGGCAAACACAAAACACACAGTGAAATAAATGATAAACCTGTATCAGTTACAAAAATTTTAGAAAAAAAAAATCTTCAATTCGAAAATTTTGTAGAATGTACCACTTGTTGAAAAAAATTTCTGCGCATTTCCATGTTGAATTTTTATTTTCTGAAAGTTTCGTAAAAGGCACGGTTTTTTTTTCTCTTATTCCAGTGCGTAGTGAAGTGTGGAGGCCACGCGATCGGGCTTATTGCGCGGCTGTTAGTCTAACGGTCTAGAGTGTTCGGCGGTTTCTTCCTGATGAAACGCGATAGAACCCTCAAAATGTGTACTACCCATGTGTGTTTTTAGATGTTCTAACGAGTACTCCCGTTACATCCGGAGAAAACCGCCCAAAACTCGGCATTCTGGATCTCTTATTTCACTGTATAGTACAGCTCGTGCAGAAATATCCAAAAACTTTCAAACCCCTGACATAATTCATTTATTTTCGTTTATATACCAAAATTAAACGATTTGTTCGAAATACGCAGAAAAGAAATCATGCAAATTTTTAACAATTTTTTAAAGAATCAAATTACGATAGAGACTCGGAAATTCAGACTGTTTCTTTACAAGTGTAGTGTGCGATATTATAAGTGGTGAACCTGTAATAATAACCATATATTCAATGAAAAATATTAAGCATACAGTATTTTGCAGCATTTCACTAAATGGATTACTTTTTGCAGGGCCCGATTAAAACTTTCTGATAATATAGGCCCGCTATCAATTCGAGGCCCCTTTTCCCAACCTTTTAATATTCCATTTAGAAGATTTTTTTTTAAATGCAGTTGAATACACTTAAACAAACATCGACGGTTCTAACACATGCTATTTAATGGAGCAGGCAAAACCAGAAACTGAATTAAACATTTTACTTACGGCTGTAGTTCGAAGAAAGAAAACTCTGTTTTTAGTCCTGGTACACAAATTGAAAGAAACTAATAGCACCATGATCTGAAAAAAAATTCCAGATGGTTCTTCATAAACTGCTTTACACACTGTAATAAGCGAGAAAGCTGTGCCTTTTGTGAAATTTTCAGAAAAAATTCTCAAACATGGATCTGAGATGAAAGATTTTTCGAAGAATGACACGATTTGCGAAAATATCCGATTTATAAGATTTTTTTCTAAAAGTTTTGAAACTGATACAGGTTTATCGTTTATTTCAGCATGTAGTACAGCTTGTAAAGGGACAGTTTCAAAATTTTGAAGCGCCTGACCAAATTAGTTTACTTATGTACCAAGATAACATGATTTTTTCGAACCACACCGCAAATCTAATTTAATTACTGATAGATTCCCAAAATCATATTTAATCGAAAATGCTTTGTATTTGAAGGCAGCCTTATATGCATAATAGAAAATACAATGACTTTTTGCGAATACATATAAACTAGCCAAATTTGGTAAGTATTTATTTTTATTATTAGTGTATACATATTTTTTAAATAGCAAGTATAGCAGCTTTGAGAACTCCTCAGGCACTTTTTACTGTAGTCCCGGCCCTTACAGGCCTATTCGGTAATCAGGGCCTGACCTTTTCAGCCCATTTTTGAAGGTAATTTTCATGATTCAGATTTTTTTTTTTCTGGAAATTTCATGAGACATATAGGTTTACTACTAGTATAAGGGCTTAGTGTATTTGGTAAAGAAGAATCAGAAATTTTTTTCAAGTGTTTAATATCATTGGTCTGTTTTTGAAGCTGTGCAAAAGTCGTTTGACGCCTATCACAAAGTAAAAGGAATGGCTTTGGCATCAGAAAAAACTCTCAAAATACTGGTGTTAAACGATAAAGTAAATTGACACTCCTTTTTTCTTTGAGTCCTTTTACTTTATGGCTTTGGCATGTTCGTCTATTCAATTATATAATGTGAGTGGAGTCAAGAATTTTTTTTTAAATATAAAAATATTGCCGTGACCAGGATTCGAACCTGGGTTATTGCGGCCACAACGCAATGTACTAACCACTATACGATCACGGCGACAGCCAACATCGCTTTTCTTAAGATTCCAATCTTTGGAAGTGATCTATTTTCATTCGGGGTAAGAAAAAAGGGTGCGTCTGTCATGTGGAACATACTACATATATTTTTCAAGGTTTCTATTTGTGTCGACAGATGGCAGCAGTAAATCCCACAGTCATGAGCAGTTGTAAAGTTTGCTATCCTACAAAATAGTTACGCTGATCCCGGACTCAATTCCGGGCAACTCATCCAATATTTAAAACTTTTACCTCCAGTATTCCAAAATCCTCATGAAAAGAAGTTATGAGCGAGCCGTCAAGGCGAGAGGACGTGTGTGAAGGAGCTCAGTCGGGAAGCCGAAAAGAGCCCTTGTCAGGGCTGGTAACAGGTAAAGGCCAACCGATCGAGTTTCCTGAACAACTTGAAAGTTATGAAAAAGCTATCTACGCGGGGTGGGTTGATCTCACCTCCGCAAACGAAATCTCTATGACGTTCGAGGAATACCGAAAAACTAGCCTTTATTCCAGAACCCAGCACCCGAAAAAGAACTTGATCCTGGAACGAAACAAGCTATACGAAGACAAACTGAAAGAAATCAGAAGTCAGATGAATCTTCTTGACGCCATCAGGGAATTCACCAAGCCCCTCCACGCCGCTAAAAGCCAAATCGAAACGAGCTGGTACGAAAGGTCAATTGCCGACGAACAGATGCAGATCTCAGAAGATACGAACGCTTCCACTTCAAAAACAGGTAATGCTGTTACTTTTGACATTTCCTTCGCCCCCCCCACTTCAACTGACGAGAGTGACGGTTTCGTCACACCTTCTAAGAAAGCAAAAATCACAAATATGAGGAACCGAGAGACGAGCGATGAGCAAATTAATTTTGAAACAGTTAACCCATTCCAAATTCTTAATGAAGAAAAAGTCTTAGAAACCCCCCTCGTATCGCAAGAGAGTGAACTCCCAACCAACGAAGAGAATCCGAAACCCCCCAAAGCGCTAATTATCCCCAACGTAGTTGACATGCACGAGATCACGGCCCTTATCAACGAAAATACTGATTCCAAATTCCATGCCAGACTTAACAAAAATACTCTCAGAATCCACCCCCACGATAACGAAAGTAAAACCGAAATTCTTAAATTATTCGACTCAAAAAATATTCACTATTACACCAACTCCGACTCTCCCCCCCCCCTCAAGGTAGTTATTAAAGGTCTTCCCCCTAACACTAACCTCGAAATTATTAAAGAATCTCTACAATGCAATGGCTTTACTATAATTAGAACCTCCCAACTAAAAAGTTTCAAAGATAAGTTACCCCTCCCCATTTTTCAAATACAACTACCCAATAACGAAACTAGCAAGGAAATCTTCGAAATTAAAAATCTCCTATCTTTCCAAGTTACTGTCGAAAAATTTAGACCCCCAAGGAAAGCCGTTCAGTGTTACCGCTGCAACGGCTTCTTTCACTTCGCCAAATTCTGCCGCATGCCCCCCCGTTGCGTTTTCTGCGCCCAAGCCCATGAAATTTTTAACTGCCCCCTCAAGAAACTTGAAAACAAACCCCCCCCCCCCCAAGTGTAGCAATTGCGATTCAGACCACCCGGCCAGCTACAAGGGCTGCCCTAAATTTCCTTCAAATACCCCGGCCCCTACCTCCAAAAACACTAATGTTTCCTATGCTAACGCTCTAAAACGAAATTTGAACCCCCCCCCACCACCCCAAACAAACCAAAACATCTTTTTCGAAATCCAAAAAGTCACAAAACTTATCGAAAATGAACTAGGAGTTCGCTCCCTTAGCGAGTTACTTAATCAACTTCAAGTACTTTACCAAAATTTAAAGAAAATCGACAACAAACAAGAAAAGATGCTTTACTTTTTAAATTTTATTACTTACGGCCAAGCAAATCCTAACATCAGTGAAAATGTAAACATTGAGAACAGCGACTAAGCCTATTGGCTGTTCCATCTTTCTTCTTCCCCCCCCCTTTTACTTTTGTTTGTAAACAAACCCCCCCTTTTTCTCTTACTCGCTTACTCTCACATAATTTTTTACCTATAATTGAAAGGGAGATGTGGGATTATTTTCCCAGGCACTCCCCAAACAAAACGTACTTATCTCTCTCTATTCCAAAAAGATAAAAAAGTTAAGTGCGAAAAAAGCAATAACATCTACACCGTATGTACTATCCCCTTGAAATTTTTCATAATTACATATGTATAAAAATATAGAAAACAATCTGAGGTACTTTAAAAATCTGAAATTCTTCCCGTTCCCTCATTTTTAAGCGATATTTTGCAATTTTCAGCTTC
Organism: Cheiracanthium punctorium; assembly: GCA_038373885.1. Classification (NCBI taxonomy): domain Eukaryota; kingdom Metazoa; phylum Arthropoda; class Arachnida; order Araneae; family Cheiracanthiidae; genus Cheiracanthium; species Cheiracanthium punctorium. The sequence goes on from JAWZYV010006201.1 coordinate 23,379, forward strand.
ATTTTATTTCCGAGAGGTAAAAAAAGTGAATCATTTGCGTGAAAAAATTAGCTATTTCAAGTGAGAATGGCGTCCTATTTCAAGTCATGATCATTAAGCTTTGAAGGGAAGTCAGTTCGTTTAGAAGTTTTTTCAGATAACATAGTTTGATATTTTTTCATTAGAATAATCTTCTGCTTGAAGTATTGCTATAAGAGGGGCGACAAAAAACGAAATCGTTCGAAAGCGAAAAGTTTCCGCGCGTTTCAGAAGAGCATGAAATTCGATTTGGATATATAATAAAAATTGGATAGGAAGTTATTTATTTTAGCTGGACTAAGATTAAATATATTGACTGTATACAATTTCTCGTCAAATGTTTTTTCTAAGCGCCCGTTGTAATTGCCTCCACAACGGGCTTTGACTTGTAGTTTTTGAAAGAGTTTTATTGCTTAACTAATAATGTTTCTGAAAGTTGCATGAGACATGTAGGTTTGCTATTAGTATAAGCGCATAGTGTATTTGATGAAGAAGCATTATTATTTTCAAATGTTTAAGGCTGTTCCTTTTGAAAATCTTTTGAACGGCTTTTAGAAAAATGTAATTGCGCTAGAGACTCGGAAAACTTTAGAATGTCTCTTTACAAGTTGCACTATGAACTGTCACTGACAGTGAACCTAGAGGAGTTATGAAATTGTCAGGGGAAAATGCTAAACATATGCAACATATTCAACAACAAATTTAAAACTTTGATATTATCGGCCTTCAGTTGTAAGATGAATCAAGGATATTTTTTAGATAAAAATATTGCCGTGACCAGGATTCGAACCTGGGTTATTGCGGCCACAACGCAATGTACTAACCACTATACGATCACGGCCACAGTAAGAAAGAGTTTTCTTAAGGTCATGATTTTTGGAAGTGTTCTACTTTCAACCAGGATAAGAAAAGAAGGTGTATCTGTCATGCGGAACCATGTACGGAACATATATCTATTTTACAATTTGTTCTTATTTGTGCCGACAGATGGCAGCAGTAAATCGTACATTAAATGCTGCTAATTTTTATTACGGCGAGACATCGGACAATTACACATCTATCTATAACCGATTATTGTTACGAATACTGCCTCCTTTTCTTTTTATAGTTTAGGGGTAGCTGAAACTTAAATTTTCAAAAAACCGATACTCTTGATCTTCATGAAATCAGACTTTGAAAAATTCAAAAATAGTACAATTTTATAACAATTTCTGCAAAACTTGTAAATTATTATTTTTGTTGATGATTGCATTTCATTGTAATCGTTCCGATGTCTGATAGCCGGGTTCTGTCGATCTAACGGACTGGAGTTTTGGTAGGTTTTCTCCAGATGTAACGTGAATACGCGTTAGAACCCCTTAGAAAGTCCTCCTACCAGGGCACCACACACATCCTAGGAAGATACCCCGCGTGCAGGTTTGCCTTAACACACAAAAAAAAACGATGTCTGATAATGGCAAGCCTACACGAAGCCTTGGTCGGAATTGCTAATTTAAGCGATCTGTCGCTAATTTTAGACATGATCAAGGTTGTTCTTTATATCGAATAAACAATGCCTCACGGCCTTTGTCCAGAAAAAAAAAAAAAAACTAATTTAAAGATTTTTACAAAGAAAATTACTAAGAAAGTAAACATTCAGAATGTTCCTTTATAAGCTGCACTAAGCACTGGGGTGTTTTGTGTCATAGCAATCCTACGCGATTGACATCAGCCTACGGAGGGTGTGTGCCTTGGGTAGTAGACATTTTGAGGGTTCTGTCGCGTTTCATGAGGAAGAACCCACCGAACACTCCAGACCGTTAGAATAACAGGCGCGCAGTAAGCCCGAGCGCGTGGCCTCCACACTTCACTACGCAGTGGAATAAGTGAAAAAACAGTGCCTTTTATGAAACTCTCAGGAAAAAAAAAAACTTCAGGATGGAAATGCGAAAAAGTGGTACATTCTACAAACTTTTCGAATTGAAGATTTTTTTTCTAAAATTTTTGTAACTGATAGAGGTTTATCACTTATTTCACTGTGTGTTTTGTGTTTGCCAAACCTACACATTGGGCATCTGCCACTGGGGGTGGGGTGGGGGGGGGCTACCATGGGTGAAAGACTTTTTAAGGGGCTTGTGCGTTTTTAGATCTTCTAACGCGTTCTCCCGTTACATCTGGAGAAAACCGCCCAAAACTCCAGACCGTTAGATCGACAGCCTCGCGGTAGGCCTGAGCACGGAATCTTTTTACAAGTGTAGTGTGCGATATTATAGGTAATGAAGCTGTAATAGTAACGAAATACTCAGGGGAAAATGTTAAGCATACAGTATTTTGCAGCATTTCACTAAGAACTACAAGCACTTTTTCCTACTTTTTGAAGGGTCCGATTAAAACTTTCTAGTAATATAGGCCCGCTATCACTTCGAGACTCTTTCCCCCAACCTTCTAATATTCCATTTAGAAGATTTTTTTTTTTTTTTTAATGCAGTTGAATACGCTTAAACAAACATCGACGGTTCTAACACATGCTATTTAGTGAAGCAGGTAAAACAAGAAACTGAATTAGACATTTTACCTACGGCTGTAGTTCGGTGAAAAAAAACTCTGTTTTTAGTCCTGGTATACAAATTGAAAGAAACTAATAGCACCATGATCTGAAAAAAAAATTCTAGATGGTTCTTCATAAACTGCTTTACACACTGTAATAAGCGAAAAAGCTGTGCCTTTTGTGAAATTTTCAGAAAAAATTCTCAAACATGGATCTGAGATGAAAGATTTTTCGAAGAATGACACGATTTGCGAAAATATCCGGTTTATATGATTTTTTTCTAAAAGTTTTGAAACTGATACAAGTTTATCGTTTATTTCAGCATGTAGTACAGCTTGTAAAGAGACAGTTTCAAAATTTTGAAGTGCCTGACCTAATTAGTTTACTTGTACTTATGTACCAAGATAACATGATTTTTTCGAACCACACCGCAAATCTAACTTAATTACTGATAGATTCCCAAAGTCATATTTAATCGAAAATGCTTTGTATTTGAAGCCAGCCTTATATGTATAATAGAAAATACAATGAATTTTTGCCAATACATATAAACTAGCCAAATTTTGTAAGTATTTGTTTTTATTATTAGTGTATACATATTTTTTAAATAGCAAGTACAGCAGCTTTGAGAACTCCTCAGGCACTTTTAAATGTAGTCCCGGCCCTCATGGGCCTATTCGGTAATCAGGGCCTGACTTTTCAGCCCATTTTTGACGGAAATTTTCAAGATTAAGATTTTTTTTTTCTGGAAATTGCATGAGACATATAGGTTTACTGCTAGTATAAGGGCTTAGTGTATTTGGTAAAGAAGAATCAGAAATTTTTTCAAGTGTTTAATATCATTGGTCTGTTTTTGAAGCTGTGCAAAAGTCGTTTGACACCTATCACTAAGTAAAAGGAATGGCCTTGGCATGTTCGTCTATTCAATTATACGATGTGAGTCAAGATATTTTTTTTTAAATATAAAAATATTGCCGTGACCAGGATTCGAACCTGGGTTATTGCGGCCACAACGCAATGTACTAACCACTATACGATCACGGCGACAGCGAAAATGGCTTTCTAAAGCTCTAATTTTCGAAAGTGATCTACTTTGTATCAGGATAAGAAAAAAAGGGTGGGTCTGTGATGCGGAACATACGGATATAATGCAATTTGTTTAAGTTTCTGTCAACAGATGGCAGCAGTAAATCATACAGTCAGTACTTCTTTGTTCAATCACTGCTTATTTAGGGTGTAAGTCGAAGAAAAAAACTCTGTTTTTAGTCTTGGTACACAAATTGAAATAAACTAATAGCACCATGGTCTCCAAAAAATTCTAGATGGTTCTTCATAAGCTGCTTTACACACTGCAATAAGCGAAAGCTCTGCCTTTTGTGAAATTTTCAGAAAAAATTCTTAAACATGGATCTGAGCTGCAAGATTTTTCGAAGAATGACACGTTTTGCGAAAATTTCTGATTTATAAGAATTTTTTCTGAAAGTTTTGAAACTGATACAGGTTTATCGTTTATTTCAGTATTTAGAACAGAGACAGTTTCGAAATTCTGAAGTGCCCGACATAATTAGTTTACTTGTACTTATTAGAGATGAGACGGGCTGAGCCCGGGCTCGGGCTCTGTAATTGGCAATTGCGTTCGGGCTCGGGCGGGTGAAAATTTTCTCATTTATTGAAAATACTCCTTGAAACAGATTTTAAAAAGTGATTCATGAGGAAAATAAAAGTACTTATAAAAAAAAGAACTATTAGCGGCACGGGCGCCTAGAAGGTTCGTGAAGCTCTTTGGGTATTTCAGAAAGGCGGCTTAGTTAGTCATGAGATCGGACATTATTTGATAAAGATGGATACAGAGAATTAGAAAGTGCATTGAGAGTTTGCAACTATATTTGTCGTTATTTTGCACAAACAGCAAAATTTATTGTATTCTATCAATGAAGTAATTGAATTTTTTTTTATCTTTAGTTGAAATTTCGGGCTCGGGCTCCGACTTAAATAATATTGCTCGGGTTCGGATTAAAAGTTCTCGGGCTTCAAAAAATGAGCCCGAACTCGTCTCTAGTACTTATGTTCCAAAGCATGATTTTTTCGAACCACACCGTTAAGGCCGTTCTCAAATCGAACTTAATTACTGATAGATTCCCAAAGTCATATTTAATCGAAAATGCCTGGTATTTGTAGGCAGACTTATAAGATTAATAGAAAATACAATGAATTTGTATTAATAGATATTAACTTTCCAAATTTGGTATGATTTTTTTTTTATTATTATAGTACGCATATTTTTTAAATAGCAAGTACAGCAGCTTTGAGAACGCCTCAGGCACTTTTTACTATAGTCCCGGCCCTTATTGGCCTATTCGGTAATCAGGGCCTGACATTTCAGCCCATTTTTAAAGGTAATTTTCGTGCTTAAGATTTTTTTTTTTTCAGGAAATTGGATGCGACATATGGGTTTACTGCTAATATAAGGACATAGTGTATTTGGGAAAGAAGAATCATTAATTTTTTCAAGTGTCTAATATCATTAGTCTGATTTTGAAGCTGTACAAAAGTAGTGTGACACCTATCACTTTGTAAAAGGAATGGCCTTGGCATACTCGTCTATTCAACTCTTCAATTATGTGATGTGAGTCAAGATATTTTTTTTAATATAAAAATGTTGCCGTGACCAGGATTCGAACCTGGGTTATTGCGGCCACAACGCAATGTACTAACCACTATACGATCACGGCGACAGCGAAAATGGCTTTCTTAAGGCTCTAATTTTCGGAAGTGATCTACTTTGTATCAGGATAAGAAAAAAAGGGTGTGTCAGTAATGCGGAACATACTGATATTTTCAAATTTGTTTAAGTTTTTGTCAACAGATGGCAGCAGTAAAGCCTAAATTCAATACCTTGGAAATCATGCAACTTTTGAAGAGCTTTTTAAAGAATTACATCACATCTGCTGTGCTAGGTACTCTGAAAAATTTAGAATGTCCCTTTACAAGTTGTTCTGTGAAGTGTTATAAACAATCAACCTATAGGAGTTACGAAACATTGACGAAAAAATGCTAAACATACGGAATATTTCAATATTGCCGTAAACAGAAAACATTTCGGACTGTTCTTGAAGACAATTTTTGTACTTACGAATTTTTGCTGAAACTTCCACGAGACATACAGCGTTACTGTTAGTTTTAGTCCATAGTGCATCAGGTGAAAAAGAATTATTAATTTTTTCTAGAGTTTAACATCACTGTTTTGTTTTTAAAGCTGTTGAAAAGTCTTGTGACGACAATCGCTTTTCAGGTGGAACACTTTTAAGGCTGTTCCATTTACAAAGTGATAACCGTCACAGAATTTTTGAACATCTTTTAAAACAAATCAATGATATTAAAGTAAAAACGAAAAAATTAACAATGCTTCTTCACAAGGACGTACCCAGAAAAAAAAAAAAAATCGGAGGGGGTCCAAACGGTGAAAAAGGCAGAATTTTTCACAAAAAGACTTCATCATTCTTATTTTGTTAACAAAAACTGAAATTTCGGGGGGGGGGGTGTCCAGACCCCCTGGGTACGTCCTTGCTTCTTCACCAAATACACTGCTCTAAGACTCTCAGTAAACTTAATTAACCATGCAACTTTCAGTTAAAATTCTTGAGTTCTCTTTGAAAGTGGGCCGAAAAGTTATCCGTTTAGTCAAATATCGCAAAATACCAAATGTTTAACACTTTTTCCTGAATATTTCGTAACTGTTACATATCCACCGTGTCTAATAAGTGCATACTACAGTTGCTAAAAAAGAGTCTAAAAGTTTTCGATTTTCTATCGCAATTGGATTCTTTAAAAAAAACTATTCAAATGTTGCACAATTTCTTAAAAGGACAACCTAAATTGCACATAGGGAGTAAATTTATGTTTTTCGGTATTGATGAGTCTTCTTTTGAAATTGAAAACCTTTCGGATGAAGAGATGCTACGATGATCATCTGATGAGGCATTTGTGCATAGAAAATGCAACTTAATAATTGATAAATTGATAGATATATCTATCAATATTTCAGGTATAGTTGTGCGCTATTATCGAGTCAATATTCAAGATATAGAGCTAGTGTTTTTAGGATAGATACAGGCTCTGATTTAGGTAATTGCATCTTTCGCGTTTAGGCCTTAAAAAATGTTTGCTGGTTTGTGCTGTCATGGCAAAGGAAAGCAAGGGCTATTGGCCTAGGATGAGGGGTGCCTTAATCGGATAATTTTTTAAGGGGTTCTGTCTGATGCGTATTCATGCTACATCTGGAGAAAACCGACCAAAACTCCAGACCATTAGATTGACAACCGCGCGATAGGCACGAACCCCTGACCTTCCCATCCTTAAAAAATTAATGCAAGTTGAAATGAAGAGAACTCGTGAATAATACATTTATATATTGTCCTCCACCCAAGGTAACCCTCCACAGGCAAATAGCCATCAAGTCTTGCCTTAATACACAGTGCATTATTTTAAATATTTGCACATTAAAACAGAAGTATTTTGAACTGCTTTTTGATGTAATTTTTATGAAAACGAGAATTCTTCTTACATATAAAAAAAAAATCACTAAATATAAAATGCATATAAAAAAAATTACGAAAAATAAAAAAAGTGACCTCCCCGGCGGGGAATCGAACCCCGGTCTCCCGCGTGACAGGCGGGGATACTGACCACTATACTACCGAGGATAAGTCATCTGCCGAAACCCGGGATCGAACCAGGGACCTTTAGATCTTCAGTCTAACGCTCTCCCAACTGAGCTATTTCGGCACGCTTACGTATTCCTTAGTTCTGAATTGAAGCATAAGTATTGAGCGTTCAAACTAAACAGCAGTGGAATCTTGATATTTTACCGAAATATTGTTTTTAATTTGTCATTTGTTGACAAATTTATATGCTCCGATTTTTGCCAAATGTTTATTTAAGCTGATTTAACCAAGCTGTCGCTACAGTTTAAAGAGATTCAGTTTTTTTTCTCCTGAAAATTTTCATTCCAAATTCTGCCACTGATAGGCTGCTGAAAAGACAGGTTTGTACTTAATAAATTTACGTATTTATTATGTACAAACCTGTATTAAAAATTACAATTATTTAACCATTGTGAAACATTCCGTAATATTGATGTTCCTTCCTGTTATTTTTTAATTAGTAGACTTCATCAATGCTGTTTTTACATTCAATGAAATAAAGAATTAGTAAGCTTATTGACAAAATGCGTTTTTGTAGAAAATATAGAACAAGGACAAAACTCTTAACCATTAAATTTGCCCTCCCCCCTCCACAAGACTGTCCTGTCCCTGGAGGGGAGAGGGGGAAAGCTACAACTGATAAACTGGTGCGATCCCATGGGCCAAGGGCGGCTCCACTGAATTTCTGTAGGGGGCATTGAATTTTTTAGTACAAGTATGTATGTATTTGAGGATAGAGTCCAGGGGCTGCAAACCCTCCCCAAAATTTCGATTTTTGCTAACAAACTCATAATGATATTGATTAAAGTTAAGAAATGATAACTTTGTTGTTAAAGTGTTTTATTAAGAATTTTTTAAATTTTTTAAATGCATGTTTTTCCAACTGCAAAGATTTAAAACTCGATTTATGATTTTTTAAAATTTTCTTTAATTCATTTTTAAATGCGTACACATTTTTAGGCCAAAATTATGGAAGCATATATTAACTTCTCCTGTCCCCCCCCCCCCCAAAAAAAAAAAAAACATGTTATATGGTATACTGGTTTTTCAGTTCTCAACCAACCCCGAAAAATATTCTTGGCTACGCTACTGATTAGAAGAATGCATAATAAAACAAAAATGAAACTTCATAACTCAAATATTATCAATAAAATTTAGAAATTTCTGTCAAGTGTTAAATTTTTCAGTCTAGGAGATATTTTTTCTAAAAGTATCTCCTAACTCCAGGAGGTTTTTATCTTAAAAAAGCTCCAGGTCTCCCCAGAAAAAGTTTTATAAATAAAACTGGCACAGATTAAGACAACAGGGGCTCCTGGAGAAATAAAGCTCTTAAAAAAGCTCCTGGCCTCCCCAGAAAAAGTTTTACAAATAAAACTGGCACAGATTAAGACAACGGGGGCTCCTGGAGCTCAGAAAAACATGGGGCACCATTTGAAAAAGCTTAAGGTTTAGTTATTTTGAACCAAAATGAATCTACTGACTACAGCATTTAAGAACTTTCTGGATTGTTTTAAGAAACAAAAAGTAATTATGTAGGGAAGTGCGGTTTTGCAAGGAACAAACATTGAAACAAATTTCAAGTACTTTTAATTAAATTGTTTTTTAGTGTATTATAATTAAAGATAGTTTAGGAGTTTCATAATGAAAAATTGTTATGTTACATTTATGATACGAGCCCTATCTCAAAATTTTTGAAAAGGTCTCTAAATTATATATGAATGATTCATTATTTAAAAAACTTTTATGTAGAGTTTTTTACGTATATTTTAAGTCTTTGGGGCCCTGGAACAATCGATTGAATCACTCTGTCTCTAATATAGCCCTGCCTTTGTATATTACTAGAACTGGAATGAGGACAAAGCATTTCCTTGGATGAACAAACATGAACCAGGCAAAACGCAGCCACTGCATGTACATGCAGTATACGAGAAGCAATAATTATAATTTTTACTCATTTGTGGAATTTAGTAATTACTTTGTGCATCCTCTGTGTAGACACATGTATCACAAGCATGGCCGAATTTAGCCTTTGGACCACTCTGTGCAAAAGCAAACAATTGCGCCCCTATGGAACTACAGTAGTATAAGCTAAACATTCTTAAAAAGAAAAGACTTTGTCTTTTTTTATTATTCTTTAGTGAACAAACCCCCCCCCCCCATACACACACACATAAAAAAAAGTCTAATTCAGTAATTGACACAAATACATTAAATTTCACTTAAAATACTTAATTTATTATTAAAAAAAAAAAACAGGTAAACAGGAATACATTTCAGACATTTTTTTTTTATGAACTTTTAGTTCAGAAAACTGTTTAATTAATTTAGAAACATCTAAACTGTTGCTGAATTCATACTCGATTGCTAACATAGTAAGGTCTGACAATTTTGTTTGTGATGTGATTGTCCGCAAATAGTTTTTGATTAATTTAAGTTTTGATAACTACGCTCCCCAGATGCAACACTTATTGGCAGAGTTAATAAAATTCTTACAGAAATACTCAAATTTGGAGCAAAATTCATTTCCGTAATTAATTTCAAAACTTCCAAAGGGGGTATATCTTTATCCAAGAAAGAACACACCACTGATAATTCATCACAAAGTTCCAAACTGTTTACATTGGATGACTCTCCATCTGTTCAAATGGTTTCCAAATCCTTACAGTTGGCCAAAATTGCAGATGAACTTCCATCTTTTAGTTTATGTATATTATATAAAAAGCAGAAGTAACTATTTGATGCTGAAGCTGAGAAAATCTTTGTTCTAATGAATTGATTGCAGCGTCAACCAGGTGGTAAAAAAATTCGATTTTACATTGTTATGGGCTCATTATGATTTTCATAATAAAGCTGTAATTTCCACCGATGCACTCGATGTCTTGGTAATGATTCAAAATTCTTATTTGCATCTATGCTGGATGCGATTTCACCAGCATTGACAAGGATAGCATTAAAGTGATTGTCCAATCCCCTATTTTTTTTAAAAAAGATAGGAATTTCCGAAAAGTTTTATTGCCAATGTAATATTGTAATTTTTACCTTCCATTAGTTTACTAATCGGATCGACATGTTTCAATATCACATATCATATGACAACAGAACAAAGAAATTTGAATTGCTCTATTTGCATAAGCAGACCAGATGCTTCATTTCTTACTGAACTGTCAATATCCTTGTCTTCCTAAATGCTAAGCAATTCATCATGTATTTGGCCGATTTGAAACCTCAACGGCTTTACAGCATCAATACAACTTTCTCACCTTGGTGTCTCTGAGAGGCTTTAAAGTTCTTTAACGTGCTTCAAAAAGATGGCCCATCTGAAAGTCGATGAAGAAAAAATACATACAATTTTTGTACAGTATTAAAGAGTTTTAGTGAAGATCTGGCTATACAATTCACCGTTAAGTGAGTGGTTACCACAAGGTATGAAAAAAGCACAAGGATTGATGTTTTTAATCTTTGCTTGTACCCCTGCATGTTCTCCTTTCATGTTCGATTTATTATCATAGCCTTGACTTCTCATATTTCCCACAGGAAGTCTAATGTTATCTAATTCACGAAGTAAGACATCAAAAAGTTGTTGGCTAGTAGATTTTTTTGTTTTTAAGAAAGCCCAAAAAATGCTCATGAATGCTCATGTCACCTTGTTCGAACGATACCTTATACTGAAGGTCATCTGTTCTGTTATACTCAAGTCGGGGTTCAGTCAAATATAATTGAGTAGCATTTTGATTTTTTACACTTCATTTATTATATGATTTTTGATATTCTTTGCAATTAGGTGAGTGATCTCATTTTGATTAGTTTTACTTAAGTAGGTTGTTATTTTATGTTGTTAGTTCATAGTCCTTCTGACATGCTCCTCCATGACAGGATCAAATTCAGCTAACAGCCGAACTAGCTTCAAAAGGATTCCTTTGTCGTGTTCATACAAATTTCCATTGCTACCTCTAAATGCTAAGCAGCTTTTACTTAAAAGTTTAACAATTGAAACTACAGGTTAAAAAAACGCCATTCCGGCACGAAACGGGTCGAAGCAACCATGCTTTGGACAGGGAGGATTTTAAACAAAATAAGTATACAGCGTTTGTTGCCAGATATATGTAATATATAAAACACATATACTATACATAAATACTTACTAATATATAAAATGAAATTAAATTGTTCCATTAGGTTTTTTTTTTTTGGAAGGGGGGGGGGGTAAATTTTCGAATAAATTCAGAACCTCCACTGAGATTTTCTCTCAGTTTGTTTAGGCAGTTTTGCAGCCCTACATTACTTTTACTCCGTGTTGGGGCACAGACTGACGAAGTGTTAGTCCGGCCTTGATTACAAGACTATTACAGTGCAGTATAACTATATATTTTAATGAACACAAGTATTTCAACCACATACCATATTTCTTAACATTAATGCTTTTACTTTCTTTGCCCTGCTCACTGGCAGGTGCCAGTAATTAGTTTTGGTTTTAGATGACTCCAATGCACTCATGCTATTGGTTATCATAACTCCAGTTCTAGTAGTATAGTTCAATGATCCAAATACACTAATATAAAAAAATAAGAATTTCAAAAAATAATAAATTGGCTGTTTTCAAAAGGGGGATGGAGCCGGAGGCTCATAATCCATTGTCATTCTCTGGCATTTGTCCAAGCAAGATCTACCTTGATAAAGGTTGAAACCTATCAGGTTGTAACGAAAGTTTTCCGCCAAATCTGCTTGAAAAACTAACTTCTTAGATAACTCTTTTTGAACTTTTGGTACCAAACCTGCACAGTGTCACGTGATGCAACAATAGTATTTAAAGCTGTACTCATTATTCGTTGATATTCTGTAGCTGACTTTTTGCAACACAACTATAAGTAAATGATGGTTCTAATCCTCTATAGTGATAGTTCCATTTGACACACCTTGTACTCAATGATAACTATATTTTTTTACAGATTTCATAACACAGTGTTATAAAGTAAGTCTCTTTCTTTCAAACGCCAAAAATCGTTTGAAAAAATATGAGCAAATACGCCAACGCAAACTATTTACTGACGATGTTTATGGTGGCGGGAAACTTTCGTTACAACCTAATATTTTCATTTTCATTGTCAAGGAAATAAAAAGGGACAACGAAGCATAGAGGTGATTTTATTGGGCTTCAGTGGGTTTTTAAAGCAGGGTTTCAACAGATTTCACAGCTTTTGCTTCCCTGACATCTATTATGCTCTTCCCTGACTTTTATCTAGCGTGCTTTCCTGAATTTAGTGTTTCTATTTTTAATATTACATCCTTTGATTAATAACTTTTTATATATTTTGCCCCTTTTTTACAAATAATAATAAAAATAAAATCAATATACACAAAAATATTATTTGACATCACTGGATTTTAATAAAAACCATGTTTGATACTAATTTAGGATAAAATTAAGAATATTTCAACTGAACAAGATATGTTAATAAAGGACACATTTTAAAATTATTTATAAGGTTAAATGAGAAAATGAAAATAAAACAATTTCTACAATTAGGTTCAAACAGGAAGTATTTTCTTCATTTTGCCACAAAATTCAAATATTCTTGCATTTCCCTGACTTTCCAGGTCTGTAGAAACTCTGTAAAGAACAGTAGTGGGGGACACTACAAAGAAATGCTTGCAAGAAAAGTAATGTTATTTAGGAATGTAACAATTCAATAAGTTTGGGGGGGGGGGCTCAGTATGTTTAGATCAATTCCTGAACTAAAAAAGACAACATAATTTGCTGATTAATGATAATTTTATTTCTTCTTCCAAGGGTATGGTGGGGCTTGAGCCCCTAAGCCCTCTCCCCTTGGCTACATCAAGTGGCTTCCAAGAAAAAAGAATTTCCGAGAGTTTCAGTCTAGCCTGTCGCAGTAGTATGCTAGAACGGAAATGTTCTACATTTTTATTACTTTATCACCTTGACATCAAAAATAAAAGTAAGTTCCAACCTTAAAGGTATTATTAGTTAATGCAATTATAGTTAATTATTAAAGTCACAGCATGAAGTATCCAGCTGTTACTGAGATAAAAAAGTAGCAGTGAAGTACTAGGCTTAATAGGTCATTTATCTCATTTTGACCATAACACATTAAATTTATAGTTGAGACAACTTTTGTAGTTTAAAGTATGCAATTTTATGTATCTTCTGTTGTATTAGATTTGTATTTGTGTCATTTCATACAGTCTTATCACATACCCCCAAGATATCTTCTACGCATTCCTCAAAAGTATACATATCTTAAGTTGGGAACCACACTAGGCATACCCCAACATGATATTCATGTGAATGGTATACATGATGTCACCAATGATAGCTGGTATCCCTAATTCCAATTTTTATCTTCACATGGGTACGATTGTTTGTAGGGGGTGTGGGTGGGACAAATCAAGGGTCTTGGGAAAGATACCATATTTTAGTGTTGAACCACTTTTACATTATGCCAGTACATAAATCATATTGGTAATATGTCAGCTAAGGGACGATGATCCCTCCCTGCTCATGCATCTTCAGTCAAAACAATCAACCTAATGATGGATTGCATGTCAAATAACTCATGCGTAAGGACTAAAAGTAACCACTGCAATTCCACATTATGCTCACTGTATGGGATGTGGATGAGAGTAAGTAGATTGTCAAGTGCAGTTGTGACTACAATAGTGGACAAACAGATATCACATGGGATCCAAAGTAAAATCAGACTTTTCATTTAAATTTTTGGCAGCATATAAATCATGAATGCCTGTACCTACATGAGTATTTTTAAAAGGATGGGGGGTGGGTTCTGTTTGCAAGGTTCATTACAAGCCAAGCGTGTAGCCAGAAGAAATTTGAGAAATACTAAAAGGTGGGAAAGACATAATTTGTTACACAAAAAGCTTGATTACTGCCATCCAAACCATAAAACTCCACATTTCAGGAAGGGCCTATCCTTTGGCTACAAGCCTGTGTCAAGCTTTCAGAAACTTTAATTCAACAATACTATGAAAAAATTCAGAATGATATAAACATGTTTACTATATAATTATGGCTGGGAAAGGGCTTGAGCCTCCACTTGCCTCTCTTTACAGACAAATAAGACATGCACGGACTTGTGTTTTAATCATTTTTTTTTTTTTTTTTTACACAAATGAAAGACAAAAAATACATTTTTGAAATGAAAGACAAATTTAAATACATTTATTATGAATGTAAACTAATAAAAATACACAAGAATGCATTCTCATAGATTTCAAAGTTCAGTTCTTTCTGTCATAGTTATCTAGTTCAGCTGCTGATATAGTTTTCCTTTTCACTTCAGTTCCCTCTACTTCCAAAACAGTGAATTCATCTTTAGTGCCGAATTTTTTCATATATTCAATAGCTGCAAAGTAACTTTTTTTAATACAATGAGTCTTTAAAAAAAAACACAAATAAAAAAGTAAAAATACTATATTTAAACAAGTAGAATTAGCTAAACAATAAACTTATTGTGACTATCAGGCATATAAGAGTGTATTGATAGACAGTTTATGGAAGGGATGGTGAGCCGTTTGCAATTAGTGGCATACGCCATTAAAAATTATGGTTGATTCTTTAAGGTATGCAGTGTGTGCCACTTATTGTATTTCTTTTTTTAAATCATCTTTTATCTCCAGCTTTTAAACTATCAAGCTTGAAATTATTCTTAAGATAAAAAATTTTTTAGGTCTCTTGAACTTTAAAGGAATGCTAAAATAATCAATGGATAAATTGAACTCAAATCTCCGCAATTGAAAACATTTGTTTCAAATAATCAGTCAAAAGTTTGTACAATGCTTCTCTGAAATGGAAAAAAGAAAACCCAAAGCTAAAAATAGTTTTTCTAAAAGAGCACTCATAACTATTCCAATACATTCAGGGCCTGATTGCTGCTTGGGCAATCCAGGCATTTGCCCATGGCCCACAAATTTATAAGACCCCTGAATTGAGCACTAAAACTGTTGTTTTACATCTTTAGTATGGTTTGTTTTGGGAAAAAATTATCCACAGAGAATTAAGTTAATTTTGAATTATTTTAGAAATCAGGATTTTTTTTTATTGTTTACAAAAATACTGCTGTTTTTTCTTACTTTTCACCATTTATGCTTACTATTTATACAAACTTATTAATAATTTTAATATTTTCGACTGTATTTTGACTTCATGATTTAAAAATAACACCACACAAAATACAGCAGTGGAAGTGTTCAAGAATTTTGAAGCTTTTCTTAGATCTTAAGTAATTTAGTACAAGAAATTAGATTATAGTGACATAATTCATGAATTCGCTTGTCCAAAATCAAGAAAAAAAATTTGATGTTTTACCTATAATGTTACACATATCGAAGCAGTAGAATTTTTATTTGAATTAGCAGGAAGATGGTGTAAAAAAAGCATGATTTTTTCAAAAAATCAAATTAATTGGATTTTTTTATTTAAATCAGATTTTTTTAATGAAGTCACATTTATTAGATTAGATTTTTTAAAAATAAGTTTAACTGTTTTGTATAAAGTGTACATGTAACTGCTGAATTTCTAGTTATGAATAGTACAAAATTCTGTAAATAAAATATTTCTTTGGTATGCAAATAAATAATTCAGTCACAACCAGATGATTTTGGAATCATTGCAAAATTAACTGATTATATACTGACTTACTTGAAAAATTTAAAAATGAATATTTCAGAATAAAACTTCACTGAAAGGGTAATCAAATGCAGTAACCATAGTAGTATTATGCACAACCACTTTCAGCTTGTTGGCCATCAATTAGTCTTAAGATTGATGGATGTTATGACACAGTCCCAAATATGTATTTATATATGTGTCTTTGCAAATTAAAGTTCTTGAAATAAGATGGCATACATAGGAAATGTAACATGGTGATTCTACAGTATTGTGAGTGTTTATGTCACGTCAGCAACAAGTTCAGTTGATCATAACTAAACAAAAAATTGAGTCAGGTGAATGGTTTTCTTTCTTTCTTTTTATAATTGTAATGTTGCATTATTTACCTAAAAAAATAAATAAATAAAAACTATTCACCTAACTCAATTTTTTGTGCAGTAATGAGCAATTAAACTTATTATGGACTAAAATGCTCACAACACTGTGGAAGCATTCAATTATAAAATAAACATTCTTGAAAATATGATAGCACATACTGATAAAAGTCCATTATTAAATTATAACTGAAAATTTTCTGGTGACGTAGTCGCACAGTTTAAAAAAAATTGAAATAAGTAAATTTTCACAAATGAATCCTATCTCTAAAAACTGAATTGATGGATTCTGGTTTGTGTTTTTCAACTTGCAACTGCATTTGTGGGTAAATGGAGCAAGTGTCATGAGCTAATACTGGCCTGAGGGCCAGTATTTGAGCATTCTTGATTTAAATCAAAGATTTTTTTTTAAAAAATCAATTGATTTAAATCATTGGCACCCTGCAGGAAGATAAGATAGGGCTTATTGGAAAGCTCAAAGAATGGACTTTTAAATGTGCATAGTAAAATAAATTTACACTATGTCTAAATACAGTTTTTTGGAAATCAAGTAGTTGTTCACAATCTAATGTCTTTTGTTGTTTTAGGCATTAAAAAACAATGAAGGACTTTCAGTAACAAACCAATTTTTGTTCCTGTTACACTTACAAATCAATACTATATGCAGAAAAAAATTCAGCTGTTACTGGTAGCCCTTCACCCTGAAAAAATTGCTTGGACTTTCAAAAAATTGAAAAATGTGCTTTTTCACCCTCAAAAAAATGTCATGCAGAACAGGTGATAAAAATCTCACAATGACATGGTACAAAGCTCTTACACTGTACTTTAAAACAAAACAGAAACTGTCTTGTTATTCTAAAAAACAGAGGAGATACACATTTTTGAAGTAATACAAAAAGTACTTCTTGCAATTGAGAATTGGTTAACTTCCCCAAAAAATCATGTTGTGCTACATCCTAAAATCATGATGTAATTCTAGACTTTTAATACGTTTAAAGAATATCAAATTTTTATTTTTAGCGGTTAAGATAAGTAAACAAACACAGAAACATATTGAAGTAAATTCAAGTGCGGGGTGTCTTTATAAAAGGTGGCCATGGTCACAAGAAAAACTTTTGCTCCGCATATATTCAGGTGTCACAACTTTCTGAGCTGGACTCCCTCCAAGAGGAAAAATTTTGTTCCGCCTATTTTTCAGGTGGTTGGTAGGCGTCACAATACCTATCAACCACCTGAAAAAAATGTAGGTGTGCAGGAGGTTTATGAGCTGGATCCCCTACAAGAGAGAATCTTGTGAGTGCCACAGGTAAGAAGTTCTTATACTGTCCTCTAAAATAAAACAAAAACTGTCTTGTTATTCCAAAAGACAGAGGAGATATACACATTTGAAGCAGCACTACAAGAGCAATTAGACAATAGATATACACCCACTCACACAATAAAACGGGATCATTTCAGAGCTGGACAACCACCCCTGTGCGGTTATGATGGAAATCTCATTATCTGCCTGACAGGGTTGTTAAAAACCCAGGTTTTTTCAGAAAAAACCCCAACCCACTGGGTTTTTTCAGGGTTTTTGAGAAGAAGGGATGGGATTTCAGAATACTTGAAAAAAAAAAAATTTGCTTATTACTAAATGCAACTTAAAGCAAACTAATTGATTACAAAAATCAATTATAAATAAAAAGTGGTTAATTTAATAGTAATAATGGATTACAATTATTAATCATACATGAAAAAATGTATAAATCAGTAGCAATAGCAACTCCAATCATGGTTTGCTCTTAGATAAATTGACTATTAGTAATAATTTTAACAGTGATATACTAGTGCTTAATTAGAACTTTTTAAACTAATGATTTTTTATGGTTAAAAAATCTTTATTCATTTTAATACAGATAGGCAAAAAAAAAAAAAAAAAAAAACCCTAGAAGTTTTTATGCCTATGTGAAGTCTGATTTTTTTCCCCCCCCCCCCCTTAGGTAGTAGTGGTGTGGGGGGAGGTAGGGAGCTGTTTATAAACTTTACAAGTGGTGTACTGATATTAAGCAATGCATTATCTACGTAATTAAAGTTGAAATTTTGAAAAAACCCAGTTGGGTTTTTTCAAGTAGGCTTTCTCGAAAAAACCCACTCAGGTTTTTTCGGTTTGGGCAAAATTATAAGAACCCTGATCTTCAAAAATGTGTATCCCCTTTGTCTTTTGGTATAACAAGACAATTTTTGTTCTGTTTTGAAGTTCAGTCAGTATAAGACCTTCTTACCATGTCATTCTGAGATTTTTATCACTTGTCCCACATGATTTATTTATTTTTTTGAAAAGGCAGGGGGGGGAGTGCATTTTTCAATTTTTTGAAAGCAATTTTTGTCA
Source organism: Cheiracanthium punctorium (assembly GCA_038373885.1). Lineage (NCBI taxonomy): Eukaryota > Metazoa > Arthropoda > Arachnida > Araneae > Cheiracanthiidae > Cheiracanthium > Cheiracanthium punctorium. Next base: position 42,016 of record JAWZYV010006201.1, read on the forward strand.
GGATGAAGGACCACCAATAACAGCTCAATTTTTTTCTGCATATAGTATTGATATGTAAGTGTAAAAACTGGTTTGTCACTGAAAAGCCTTAGTTGGTTTTTAATGCCTAAAATGGCAAAAAAAAACATTAGTTTGTGAACGACTACTTGATGTCCAAAAAACTGAATTTAGGTTTAACATAAATCTATTTTATATTACGCAAATCCATTTTGTGCATTTAAAAGTCCATTCTTTAAGCTCTCCAATAAGCCCTATCTTATCTTCCTGCTAATTCAAATAAAAATTCTACAGTTTTAGAAATGAGTCTAAACGGTGATTTTTACACATTAAACTAAAGGCTATATCTCAAGAGCAAAATTTTTTTAAGAAATAAAACTTTCGTGATACACAAGATATATGCAAATTACCTACAAAATCTCACGAAAATTAGATCATTTTTTAAAATTTGGTGATTGTATATGGAATGACCCAAACATTAATTATCTGTATGAAGTTGGGAGAAGGGGAGATCCGAAATTTTTTTAACAGTTTTTCAGACTTGACACACAGGCTTAATGAGTGCAAGAAAAATGTTGGAGGATATAAGTTTTACATGATTTTTTTATTATTTTTATTTATTTATATTTTTATTGCTGTATTTTACTGAAAGGGGGGCCCCAAACTGTGTGAAGTATTGGGGGCCCCATGGTGTCATAATTGGGATAGAGCCCGATTATGAGAATATGGGGCCCTCAATTTACTCTTTATTTAATACGTTACATGGGGTGGAGGAAATACCCCATCTCAATTTGGCATGTCATCCTAAATAATAAACTAGGGGTGGATACAGATTAGTTTCATGAAAACTGTATTGTTTTCATATATAGAGAGTTGTACTGTTAAGAAAATTATATTAAATATGTAACAAAAGGTCAATTATTTAGTCCATTCAGTGAAACACAGTATAGTGTAAAATAATGGAAAAAGTATGCAAATTTTCAAAAAGATCTAACTTGACAGAGAACACCGTTATATTTAAGTTTTAGTTTGAGAGATTACAGCCGATTTCTGCTTGAGGGATCCATGCCGAGGGGGAGGGGCACTCTCCATTGGGGTCGTTCTAAGGGGTCCTAAACCCTATTTATGCAATGTTTCAGAGAAAACCATGGAAAACTTTGATCGACTAAGTCAGCAGACATGACCTGTGTTTGAATCAGGCACCTTTCGTTTCCCAGTTGAGAGCACTATTTGCTCAGCCACAAGTGGAGCCGTAGTCTTGGATTATAGAATTTTTCCAAGAGGGGGCAAAAACTTAAAACTGGCTCATTCCCTAGTTATGTACCCATAGTGACATACTTGAGTTCACTTATGATGGAGATTTAATTTTTGCCAATATCTGTAAAGATATTATTTTTCAAAGAAAGAGTGGTCCCTTTTGGCTGCAAAATTGCCTTTTTTGAAATAAAATTTTCAGTACAAAATTGTGACAGAAATGAACAAAGAATATTTAAAAGTTTAACACATAGATTTGGGGATCCTGGGCAAAGTCATCATTTGCCCATACAATAATAAGGCTATGAATAGGGGCCTGAATATATTACTGTCTAAGGCAATTTAGAGAAATTAATCCATTTCAAGCACAACACAATAGACATCTCTATGACAGCTTATTCTTCATTTAAAAAATAAAATAAAAACACAAAGTTTTTTACACGGTCTCACAAAATCACATAATTAGTAATACATAGGTTTTTTGTCTGAAATCTCACCGAAAATGATAATACATCGCCAAATTTGACACAAAAAATTTGTTACATTGGGAAATGTTTCATAATTAATGAGTTTGGCATGATTATATATTTCTTGTTCAAGGTTCCAATAAGATTTGAAACTAGGCTGTTTCAAAGTAATGACCCATCCTGATAGTCAAAGTGTAGTCAAAAAAGGATAAATTTAATAAAAAAAATTATTTAACTTACGGTCAATAACACGAGCATCACCCAGCTGTCCAGCCTTTGCACATTCCGAAACCATATAGCATGAGTATACAAAAGCTGAAATCGTAGTGAAAAGGTAGAACATAGAGGTTCGGAACTCCCATTTCTTGGCAATTTTTGGATTAATAGGTCTGAACCCACTTCGAATGAAAGTTCTAAGATAGAAGCGAATAAGCCCCATTGAAAGTTTACCTAAAAAGAATATTAATTAAATTAGTGTACTGTATATCAGGTCGTAAAAAAATCATGAATTTTTTTAAAATTTAAATTGAATTTTTTGAACTACAATCAGATTAAAAAAAATATATAACAGAATCAGATTTTAAAAATAAGATTTAAACTACTCTATATAGAGAGTATGATATTGAAATAACAATAAGACTGCTGATAAAATCTAATAATTGATAGTAAAAATGTGTAAGAAAAATATTTCTTTATCCCAAGTGGATAACTTTGTGCGTGGGGCACAAAAATTATGTACAGTACCAAGTTCTATCAAATAGTAAAGTCATACACAGTATTCTTATGCATAGTAATATGTACAGTGTTAAAAATAATACATTAACAATTAATTAATATGGATGTATATGCACCGTTTTAAATAAATATTTATTGGTTTCTTTGCAAAAAAGTTCTTGAAAATATATTGTGTTGTGAGATTATGGCCAATTACCTACACATGGGATCTTGACTGAGGGGTGGGGTGCCTTCCGTTGGGGGTCTTGCTTCACAAAAATATAATCGACTAACTATACAGGGACTATACAATCGACTATATATAGAGGGAGGTCTAAAAGAAACTTCGCCTATATATGAATCCATAGTGGCTGAACCGTTCAACCAATCGAAATGAAAGTTTAGATATAATTATTTGAATGTATGGTGTCCAGATTGTGATCATTTAAAACAATAAACCTCTCACAGTTACGGTTTAAGTGACAAAATTTTGAAATTTTTGAATGGCAACACCCATTTTTTTTGTGCGCAAATTGATCAGAGCATGGAAAAACCTTAAATGCCATTGGAACGAGACATGTATGACGTAAATTGGTGGAGTAAAACATTTGCAAAGAAGAGCATCATAAAGAACCAATCACAATAAAAGGGAAGGCATAATTGATGCACTTTGCATAATTCACTGGGCTAGGCAGTAGAAGCACCCATCACAGAACACTCTTGCAAAGCACTGTTTCTGATATAAGCAGTGTGGGAAGATTGTTTCTTCGTGTTCATGCTAATCCGTCTCATTTCGTGTGAAGATGACACTTTCAGGGAAACAATGAGGTGAATTGATGAAGCTTTTTTATCTGAGCGGAGGAAAATGCTGCCGAAGCATTGCGAGTTTATCGTCGAAATCATAAGCTAAAACGAGGCGCATGTTCTCTTAAAAGTGTACGGAATTTGGTAAAGAAATTTGAAGAAACGGGATGCACGTGTGATAGACCGTGACACGGACGACCCTGAGTTCCTGTTGAAGTTCTTTCTGAAGCGCATAATACGACTACAGGGCCATTGCATACAGCAAGAAGTGTTTCCCGCAATTTGGATGTACCGAAAACCACAGTTCTCCAAATTCTGCGATCTGTTCTGTGGATGTTATTGGAAGTGCAGCTAATGTGCTTCCCAGCCTCATCATATCACCCTTCATATATGTCTAATATCCACCTGTACATGTACAATAGTTCAATTTAACAAGTAAACAGGTTTTCTTCTAATTAAAATAAAGCTTGAAGTTTTGTAATTAAAAATAATAAAGTTTCATTAATGTTTAATTAAGTTTTGATAAATTTCATAATACCTGAAATAATTTAACCCCAATTAGCATTCAATCTATGTAGAAACTGTACACCTTCTGACATTTTGTTTTGACAGCCATCTTGGCTTGCAATATGTGTTGATGTGTCAGGCTTGTGTGCTGGTGCTTTGCTGCACCACACAAACTGAGTGACAGGCTTGTGTGCTGGTGTTCAAGTGCCTACTTTACATGAAAATGAACTATCAGATGTCTTTCCTACATTCCTATTGGGTATGCAGCAAGTGTGCAACTAAACTTGGATTGTTCTAGAAGTTTCTTTGATGACATCGCTGTTGATGTATAAAAGCAGTGGCTTTTCTGTTTTCTGTACAAAGTTGATGAGCTGGTTCTAAGTGAAGGTGGGAGTTTGCCTCTCCTCCTCCTCCCTGATATAGGTATAGATATAATTTAGTAATGGAAATGGTTAGGTCAGGGGTTTACTTTTTAAAGTGTCAGAAGGTCTAGTGATAGCACTTATTAAAATGTTGTTAAGTTTGTCTGTTAATTGTTGCCTTTTACTAATGTTGTTCTTTTAATGCTATTCATAAGGATTGTTGTTTACTCTAATAAATTAACCTGTTCTTTATACACTGGTTTTGTGTGATTTATGATGATACACATTTTAACATTCAGATTATAGTAAACTTTGCAGAGCATTTGTCTGAAGGATAGATGATTGTTTTTTGCTCATCCCCTACAGATGTGTCCTTATCGATTCCAGCGCGTCCAGGCATTGGCACCTGGAGACAACCAACAGCGTGTCGACTTTGCTAATTTTTTCCTAATCAGATATGATGAAGATAGCAGGTGGCCTCTGTGGATATTCTGGACGGATGAGGCACATTTCACCCTTGACAGGGAACGTAAACTCCAAGAACTGCGTTCATTGGGCGGAAGGAAATCCTCAGGGTGTGACACCAGCGCCTTTATACGATAGACACGTGACTGTGTGGTGCAGCGTAGCAGGGATATTCACTCTGGGTCCTTACTTCTTCAAAGAAGTCACATCCAGTGGTATGCAAATGTGCTGCGCTACAGGCGCTTGGTATAAAGCAATGTTGGCGAATTATGTAATTCCAGAATTGCAGCAGCGAAATGTCATTAATGACATTGTATGGATGCAAGATGGTGCTCCTCCACACATTGCCAGGAGTGTTCGACAAGTGCTGCAACAGCACTTTGGTGATAGAGTCATCGCACGTACCTTTGCTGTTTTGTGGCCACCTCGTTCCCCAGACCTCACTCCGATGAATTTCTGGTTCTGGGGTTATCTGAAATCAAAGGTGTACACATCAAATCCCTGGAATTTGTCTGACTTGAAAGATGCCATAAAATGGGAAGTTCTACAAATTCCTCCTGTCATGATACGTTCGTCATTGTTATCGACAATCTCCCGCATGCAATGCGTTATCGTCTGCGAAGGTGGCCACGTTGAAAACTTGTAATTCGAATAAAAGTCTTTTCCCCCTCTCCTCTCTTTTGTTATTATTAGTTCTTTACAATGGTCTTCTTTGCAAATGTTTTACGCCACCAATTTATGTCATACGTGTCTCGTTCGAACGCCATTCATGGTTTTTCCATGCTTTGATCAATTTGCACACGAAAAAAGTAAGTGTTGCCATTCCAAAATTTTGAAATTTTTTCACTGTAACCATAACTGTGAGAGGTTTATTGTTTTAAATCATCACAATCTGGACCCCATACATTCAAATAACTATATCTAAACTTCCATTTCGATTGGTTGAATGGTTCGGCCACTAGGGACTCATATATAGGGGGAAGTATAATAATAATTTAATTCTAACAGTTAGTTTCTTTTCTTCAAAATTGAATTAGTGAATTCTGGTGTTTCTCATAGTGCAACTGAGTTGGCAGACCGATGGAACAGGCGTCATAGTCTGCAGGCAATAGGCTGTATATCCCTGATTTAAATCATGGTTAAAAGCAATTTATTTAAGTCATTGACACTCTGCTGTTTATATTTGAATACAATACAAAATTGGTATAGGTACACAGTGGTGCAGTGAAAGAAAAGGAGCAGGGAGCAAATTTTTGTGGTTCCACCATGTAAAGGTGGTCTCATTGAATGCCCAATGTGAGAGTTGGCACACTTTCCAAAGGTTTTGCTTTCCTGACTTTATCAGGCATGTTTCCATGAACTTAATCGTACTGAAAAGTAGCCCTTTTTGTAAGCAGCCAAAATGAACATTTGCCATAAATTTAAATATATACAAGGTGTCTCGCAGTGGTCCAGTTAGTTTAAGCTTGGTTCTCACAAGAACACAAAAAAGTGATGCAGCACAAACCTTGGTCAACACTTGGGAGGGGCAAAACTTCTCTTAACCGGGGGGCTGTCAGAAATTTGATTAGGCCAGACTCAAGAAATATTTATGCATATAATATTTTTGAAAAAACATATTTTCTTTTGCCAAACTAATTTTATTTTTGCAATTTGCAATGTTGGAATTGGGGTTTGTTTTGCAGGCCCCTCATAAAATTACAACTGATTTAAAAGCCCCTTTACAAAAATGAGGACTATATTCTGTATCCATTGCTGTTAGGGATGCACCGAATATTCGGTTGGTATTCGGTATACTGCCTATTCGGCAGACAAACCAAATATTCGGTTCGGCCGAATACTTAAATATTCGGCAACCGAATAGTAAACAAATTGAAGTATTTACCAATCGGTAAACAAATACATATTTTTTATATCATGAATGAAAGACACAGTATAGTACCATAGTACTAAATTGATTCAAGTTGTTACTTACTAATATCACATGTGAATAAGCGTTAGAAACCCTTTGAAAGTCTTCCTATCAAGGCCATTCTTGGCAGATAGCCCTAACATAGCGTTCCACAATCACACAAAAAACTAATATCACAATGAAATTAGTTTTTAATGTAAGAGAAAACACTCAGATGTTAAATTTGAATTTTGTTGCCTTAATTTTTCTTGGAATGTTTGATTTTCTTAAATCTTATGATACATTACATTAACCTTGCTATTACTAACTGATTTAAATTTGAAACAGTAACCAGAAAAAAAAAATCATAACATTAAGTGTTCATAAATATGTAAAGTCAATTAACTGCTAATTTTTTTAGTAAAATATGCAGGTAAAAAAATTAGCAGCATTTCACTAATATTTAAAAAAGTTATTAATAATATATAAAGGAAACACACTTGGATATTAAATTTTGCAGCATTTTAATGTTTGTAGTTTTACACCATATGAAATATTAAAATAACCACATAATATGAAATATTTGATATTCGGCAAAATATGGTATTCAGTGCATCCCTAATTGCTGTTTACATGTTTCATTTGGTGATCGTTCTGGTGCCATCATTGGCGGTGCACAGTGGGAGTGAAGTACCCTGCCAGTGGTAGTTTTGACTGGCAACCATAAAGAAACGTGTATCGTCAGTTTGGGAATTTGAAATTGGTTTATGTTATGGATGGAAAAGAATAAAATTTGTTATTGTATGAAAAGAAAGTGTGTGTGTGTTTGCTAGAAATGTAGTGTGAATATAAAACTAAATTTAAAAAAAGCATGCCAGTTTTACGTTATAAGCCGGTGGGTGTTAGGGATATTTCTGAGCTGTTAATTAAAAAAAAGAAAGGTAAATGTTCTTTTTTTAACGAATCTTTGCGATGTTTGAGGTTTTCAATGTGAATTTTCAATTGATATTTTATGTTTTTATATTTTCATTAGTGCTATTCTAATCAGTCTGACTTTATATGAGGTATACAACTAGGTTGTTTAATCCACCAATGTTTTTTTGAGTTGAAAACAAGCTAGAGTTTGCCCAGTTTACATCAGCTGTACAACTAGGTTGCTTAATCCACTGTAGTTTTTTTAGGTTAAACATGGACGGTGTATTTTGCTTTAATGTTTTTGTTAGTGGAATATACGTGAAATTTTAATGTGTTAAAATATTTGACTTATCTGATCGAGCAAAATGGCTGGTGACAGTTGCTGGGGCTTGGCAACCGCCAAGCTCCTGCAACTGTCACAGTGTTTACATGGGGTGCGCACTAGCTTGTATGATTTTACCAGAAATACTTATGTATATAATATTTTTGAAAAACATATTTTCTTTTGCCAAACTAATTTTATTTTTGCAATTCGCAATGCTGGAAATTGGGGTTCGTTTTGCAGCCCCCTCATAAAATTACAATTGATTTAAAAGCCCCTTTACAAAAATGCAATTCATTACAGCATCTGTTCATAGGTAGTTTACCTTAAATTTTAATTTCTTTTATAAATTAATATTTGTAAAATCAGCCAAGATGGTGCGCACCTTATGTAAACACAGCGATAGCTGCTGGAGCTTGGTGGTTGCCAGCGACTATCGCCAACCATTTTGCATCATTAGCAAAGCACACTAAAAATGCCATTCAATAAGAGGCTTTCATTCTTTTCCTTTCAAAACATAAAAAAATTCCACACATCCATACTAATGACAAAATTCCTTCGAGACACTCACTAAACTACAATAAAGACACAAGCGTAGCCAGGATTTTATTTTGGGAGGGCTGGGTATGAAATTGTAAGCTAAAGTTCAATTGTAAACTAAATATTAAATTGTAAGCTAAGTAAAGGGTCTCATTTGGGGGGGGGGGGTGCATCCCCCTCTGGCTATGTCCCTGTATAAAGAGTTTGTAAAATAGAATCAAAAACACAAGGAAAATCAGATACTTAATCTATGCTATCAGAAGTAAGAAAAACCGAACGTAAATGTTCATGCAATTAGCACTGAATGAAAATCCCATACTTCAAACACACCGCATGTCTTTTTGGTTGGCAGTCAAAACATCCACCAGCAGGGTATATTTTACTTGTTCCACCCATTGTACAAGGATTGCACCAGAATCATCACCAAACGAAAACATAAGTAGCACCCGTTTCTCCATACAGTTCTTAATATTAATAAAAGAGTTACTTCTACAAAAATTGGTATGAAAATTCACAAAAACTGTTTCATAAAAAAATTGGACAGTAGGAAAAATTCCTGGATTGACCCCAGCAAAATATAAAGTAGGAACAGCTCTAGTATTGGTCCTTTTGGCATGCTTTTGTTTTGGCGACAAAAATTTGTCGCCAACCCAAGTTTGCCATGCCGATGCCAATTGTAAACAATATGGCAGATCGGATGGCACTGGTTTTCAAGATAATTGATCGTCGCCGTTAACTTTGCTATGCTTTATTTTAATGGCTTTTAAATATTTTTATGAAAAAATAAATTATAAACAGATTACAAGCTTACATGTACTACATATAGATTTGGTTTAATAAAATTTAATTACTTTTCTTTGTATGTGAGGGAGGCTGTGCCCCTCCTCAACCCCCCCCCCTTTCTCTTCTTAAACTCCCTTTAAAAAATAAAATAAATAAAAAAAAAAAATCATTTGAATAAGTGGAATCAAAATAAAGGAAAAATCAGAATATATCACTGTATGAACAATTAAGTACCTGTGATTAAATGATGACAGAAACTTTAATGGTGGGAGCAATGCTTCTTTATTTCAAATATAAATCAATTCCAGATAGGATCACCCCAGACAATAATCTGTAATATAAATTTGTTTTTAATAAATTGAATTGTAAAGCTGAGTAGAACACAAATTTTAAATCACAAATTATTTGAAACTGCTTAGTAGAATTTGCCTATTTTAAAAATACATCTAATCGGTCATAAAATTCTGACAATGCTTATTAATTTTTTGATTAAATTAGTCAATGAAAGATATAATCATCGTTAAAGCCATGCCATGTCAATAGAGAACAGGCTTTAAGTTTTTGTTGTAGATTTTCATTTTTCAACTTTGCTTTATTCAATTATAAATAATATGATGCTATATTTAAAATGTATATACCATCTTTCCTAGGTTTTAGTTTATTTATATCAAAGGTTTAAGATATATCTTATCGAGACATGTGTAAGCGTCCATGCGAGACAAAAACCTATGCTTCTACTGCTTCAAAAGACGTATGGCTTACTTAAAATCGTAACTACGATTTTGCCATGCTCATAATGTTTGTTCTAATAGGGCATATTTTATACTAGAAATTTCATTTCACTTTTAAAGTTTGTGTAGTAAACATTTTCTGAAAATATGAATTTTGAAACTATAGACAGTGAACTGAACTATTAACAAAGACCACAGTAGTATAAAAATAGGAACAAGAAAATCCATTTCACATTACATTACACAAATGAACCTATTTTTTGTTATTAGCACATTACTAAAGAGAACAATACATTACATTAACTTAGAGGCATCGAGGTCAACATGTTTGTTTTGATTTTTGTCTGCTGCCACTGCCACAAATTTTGAAAATTCTCTTGGTGCTGTGTAATTCAGCTAAAAGTTAACGATCGCAATATGCGATGCTGTCAATTTTCATCAGTGGTCAATACCGATCCGCCGAAAAAAATGAAAAAATGAGGGACTCGAACAAAAAAAGAAAACTTAAACCATGAACTGCCCTTGGTCGCTGGCAATTATGTTGAAGATTTTAAAGATAATTTAAACTCTTCCCCCCCTCCTCTTTCTAGGGGGACAAATCAGCCGTGTGTCCCCAATTCCAAAACAAAATTGAGGACACTTTTTAAATTCGGTGCTCTTCCTCTTCACAAATGACAATGAGGCTATATTTATACAATTAAAGCATTATTGAGATTAATAAACTAAAAGAAGCATGATTAATTTTTCTGCCTCGCTGCGGTTTAGTTGCTAAGCTCTGTTCCGTGAGAACACGGAAAGTGAAACAGCACCCGGCTTGGCAGTGTTTGAGAGGGTGAACTGTTCTCTCGGCTGGACTACTGTGGGACCGAGTAGCTAATGGGAACTGGTGCACGTAAAATCTGTTCGTGGATCCAAAGATGACCTCCATGTTTGAAGGATAACGCTGATGGTCTACCTAATAACCCCCTCAACAACAACAAATTATCAACGTCTGGCCCTCCAGCAGACCTCTAACCGGAAAAGGAAAAAAGAATGATTGATTTTTCTTTAAAAATTAATAATAATTAAAAATTATAAAACTGCTGCATATATAATTTTATCCGTCATAACTTTTTGATAATTTAACAAATGATGAAGCATTCATTTCAGCTTATTTTAACAGAAAAGCTAAAAATAAGTAAATTAGGTGATTTTTTTCTACGAATTTTGATGTGAAGTAATGTTTTGAACATAATTTGTAGCTGCGTCAATATATTTTTTATATATGTTTTCATGTACAATATATACATACACTGAAGATCCACAACTACCTACTTAATAACGTATGACCACCTACGTAATAACGTATTGCGCCTTCTTTGGTCTTCGAAACAGCTGCAACTCGCCTGGCATGGATGCCACGATTTCTTGGTAGATAACTAGAGACAGATTGTACCAAATATTTAAGCAGCGGTCACGCAAAGTCGAAATTTGGAATATATGACGGTGTTTGAGTTCTGTGCTGCAGCTCAATGCAATCCCAAAGATGCTCTATGGAATTAAGATCTGGCGAGTTAGTAATGAATTCCAATTAATATTCTGGCCACCTAAGTCCCCGAAACACTCCAGCCTTGTGGCATGGCGCGTTGTCAAGTTGGAAGATTCTATTTATTGGTGGAAAGACATGCTTCATGTATGGGTGTAACTGATCCGCAATGATGTTCAGATAGTTCGCAGCAGTCATAATCTGTTCTATCGCAACTAAAGTACTCAGAGCCGCCTAAGAGAACGTCCCCCAAAGCATACCACCGCCACCAGCCTGTGTATAGACTGCTGTACAAGAGAGGAGTAGCTGTTCCCTTGGAGATGGCGTACGCTAACACGGTCATCGATATGATGAAGAAGAACCAGGATGCAGGATTCATGTGACCAGGCAACTCTTCTACATATCCATGATCCCGTCTCCGTCTCGATGTTCCCGTGCCCACTGTAGGCGTAGTTGACAATGACGCTTGGTAAGCAGAGGCACACGAGTGGAACGTCTTCTCTGCAGTCCCATATCCAACTGTGTTCGCTGAACTGTGTGTTCCGAAACACTTGTACTTGGACCAGGAGCTCTAGCACGATCTTATCGGAAAGCATCCGTCACGGATAGTTCTCACTCACGGATACTGAAAATCTTCGGATAAATATCCGATATCCTCATTTTGACTCTACCACCATGGTTTCGACTAATGGAAGTGAGAATTTTTATGCCTCTTCCGAGAGTATCGGAAGGGGACGCTATCAACCAATCAAAACAAGGCACTCTTTGCCGCATTCGAGCACGTAGTTTAAGTTTATGACATAGTACTTAAATAGGTATCACGTCTTGTCTTATTTTGTTAGTCGATCTCTGACTGTGTTATACCATGTGAATATACAACGTGTAAGATACTAATGCGCAGTACTCAAATACAGTCAAAAAAAATTAATTTCGATTTTCGAACCGCTTTACCAAAACTTGTAAGTTGCGTGCAAAGTTAGTTGTGCTTCGATGGCTGAATCGGTAAGACGCGGGACTATTACTAGGGCGTTATGTGATCGAACCCCGTGCTGCGCAATATTTTCCTGCACATTTTTTTTTTTTTTTTTTTTTTAAATACGCGAATCTTGGTAATTAATTCATCAGAATTTTACACTTTCAAAATAAATCACTTTTAACACCCACAAAACTCAATATTTTTTAAGGTACATTAATTTTTGTCAGACAGGCTATATTTTCCCTAATCACCCGTTCGTGATGCAACAGCAAGAGTATTAATTTTTTAAGCATCATCAATTGTAAAAATATATTCTTTGAATAGCAGAAATAAAATTTTAAAAATATATAAATAAATATACAGTCAACTCACAATTTTACGACCCTTCCGATTTAACGACCCTCTGATGAAGTGCTGACAGTTTTTCAATACCTTTTATAAACTTTATTTTACACTCAGTATATTCACATGGCCATTATGACCATTATGCCAAAGTTCATTGAAATCCGCATTTTCCTGAAGCCGTGCCTCCTCTTTATAAAATGAAAACGGTAATATTCGAGTAAAAACAAATCAGATTGAAATTATCGTCCAAGCAATGGAAGAAAATCATTACTTAAATGAAAACAACTTTTCCAGTTTTTATAGAGCGCAGCAAACGAAATGAGGATTTGAAATCTCTAGCACAAAAATTAAACAGCAGTGGAGGTTTTATTAAAAATGTGAAAGCTTGGCAAAAGGTAAGCAGACTGTTATTTTATAAATTTTAAATATCATTAAAAATTAGCATTATTATATTCTAATTGTTCTAGGCTCTAAATATTTTTTAAACTCTTGAATCAGTTGGAATGCTAATGATTTATTCAACCGAAAATTGTTGATAAATTCGTCGTCGCTTAATTCAAAGGATTTACACCTAGGAATCGAATTTCGATTCCTATGAACCCTTCTAGCATCTTATTGTTGTGCAACAGTTGCTACAATTAAAACCGAGCCATTATTTTGATGTAAACAACTACCATCAGGACAAATAACCGCGCACGCTGACTTGTATCCGAAGCGGAAAGAGCTTCTCACTCGCGTTTACCGTGCCGGGAAAAAAAAGTGGAATTTCCGACAGGGTTTCCGATATCGGAACGTTCCCGAGAGCATCGTGGTAGACCAAATTGACGCCCTTTCGGAATGTGACGTCATGAGTGAGAAAAGGGTTGTTTTTCCGCTTCGGAAAGGTTTCCGAGAAGATCGTGCTAGGGCCCCTGCATTGGATTGGGCTGTTAGCTGAGCCACTGTTTACCGCTGATTTATTGTATTAGGTAGTCTCTGACGTTTTCTTTCTTTGATGATGCGTGAAGGCCCAATACCTTGGCGTCTACTGCTGGTTACACCGTCATTAATCCGCTTTTTAGAAATACTGACAACGGCAGATCGTGAACAACCGACCCGTCGTGCAGTTCGGAGATACCCGTTTCAAGTCTTCGGGCCATTACTATCTGTCCTCTATCAAATTCGCTTAGATCATCAGCCTTTCGTATCCCTCACAAACATAAGTGCAAAAATGATTCCTTACCTTCCCCAGGAAAGGTTAAATACCATCCCCACTTAATTGCGTGCTCTCAGTGTCATCCAGACGAGTTCATTTATTTTGCCAGGAGAGCACAGCTCGCGTCACTGAATGTGTCGCTTAGAGCTACATATACGTCCTTCCCGGAATTTTCCCGCCACAATTTGGAACCTCATCAGAAGATGGGGGACTTCTGAATATTGGCACCCCTCGGAAACTGCTAGCGACCGCAGAGAGGACTTTCGTAACCACGGATTTAACGTGCACGTACACCGCACGTACACGGTGGTATTTAGTGGTATGCCGGTATCGAACCCGCAACCTTCCGGTTACGAGTCCAACGCCTTAACCACTGGGCTACTACGGCCCCCAGACGAGTTCATTGCAAAATATGGGTGTGGTCATGATATTTTGTCTCGTCAGTGTATTTTAATTTAAATTTAAGTACAGTACAACTATGTATTGCACACCTCCCCCTCACCTTTTAAGTAAGAAGTTTTTTATTCACAGGCCAGACCAAGGGCGGATCCAGAAACTTTTTTCGGAGGGGGCGCAAATTGTGAATACTCATTTTATCTATTGTAAAGCCGACTTAATATTGCTGAAAGCCACATTTATCTAGTGTAAATATATTTTTCTCGGAGGGGGCGCGCGCCCCCTGCGCCCTCCCCCTGGATCCGCCTTTGGGCCAGACTTGTATATCTGTATTAAGTTGAAGGGAGAGCTGGATTTTATCCGGTGAATGCAAAGTGGTAGATAATTAAGGCGTTATCTGCCAAGTGCATAGAAGTGATCTCATCCCGCGCCGTACTGATCCCCTCCTCTCCTCCTACCCCCTAGAGAGTTAGTCGGAGGCTGATGAAATATGTCCCAAGCAAGTGTTATGGAATTACCACGCGTTGTGGACTTTGAGAGGTTGCTGCCAGTATGTGATGTGGTATCTGAGATGTTGATGCCGCGCGTCGCGGACTTTGAAAGAGCGAGAGATGGATGGGCTCGGTGCTGGCAATATATCTCGCTAAAGTCGAGAAAGAGAAAGCGTGTTCGATTGTCTGGGTCGCCAATGAAGGGAGGCGTGTGGCAGAAGCTGGTTTTGATCCGGAGAATTCAGCGTGGTAATTAAGGCGTTGTCAGATCGGACAAAAGGTACTCATTTTCCCGATCTTCAATTGCCAAGGTGTAGTGTGCCTGCAGGCGCTCTCTTGCCCCCGCAAAGTCTAGCTCCTTCTGTCCTTTGTAAGGTGTTAAAAGACATTTCTTCAGCACTCGTTGCTGTTTCCTTAAATACGCAGAAAGGAAAATTAAGAAAAAAGTATTTCATTCATGTCTTTGTGTGAGCCCTATCACTTCCCCTTCACCGCTCTTGTGCTCATGAAAAAGCAATAAAATTATTCCCAGCCTTCGAAAATGAAAGTTTACAGTATAATGAAAGCTGGTATTTTCAGAGTGGCAGTTTTATTGCCTTTTAAATTGTCTGTATACAACAGTTCCTGGGACTTCTACGTAAAGCAATGTAAAAACGGTCTTGAAGCTATTCCGAAACGGTTGCAGATCTTCTATTGCAATCATACTGATCAAGCGCAAACTGCTGAATGATCTGCAGTTACCTATTGTTGGTGGTCATTCCGAGGCGTTAAAAAGTTGTAAAACTAGCGCGGACAATGCGCCCCTAGCCCTTGCAGCTTTGCGACTGTCACGTAATTTATAATAAGACCTTATAGCGTACATTTGAGCACATGTACATGTACCGTTAGTTACTGCATAACAATTGTCTTAGTCTTTTTTTTTCTCATTCCCCCCCATTCCCTTAGACCCGATTTCTTCCAGAGAAAAGTGGTGCGGGAGTTTTTACTGGGAGCTCAAATGCTCCTTTTGGACGCACTAAAATGCAGATTAAAAGCTGGAACTTTTCGCACTTGGCATCCCCCGTTCCCAGTTTTGATTCCCATTGAAACACCGAAAGTGTAGCAGCTTTGGCTTCGGTCAGCGTTTTGGAAGGAAGGTGAAAGCTTCTCTTGACTGGACTGCGGTGGACAGTGTGCACTGAAGGGAGCTGGGGCACGCAAAATCAGTTCGTGGCCTGGAAATATTGGTGACCAACCTATTGGGTGCCTCCAGAGAGTCGGATCTAATGGTGTGCGGAAAAAACGCGAACGGTAAAAACGCCCACGGAAAAAACGCCAACCGGAAAAAACGCGAACGGTAAAAACGCCCACGGAAAAAACGCCAACCGGTAAAAACGCCCACGGAAAAAACGCCAACCGGAAAAAACGCGAACGGTAAAAACGCCAACATGATTCATTTAACATATGAACTATAGGCGTAGCGTCGGTTGGGGGTGGGCACAGGGGGTCACGTGTCCCCCTGTGCCCCCCCGCCGAACAATTTCGTCAATTTTTTAAATAATAAACATGTTTGAAATTTTAAAGAAACTTTTCTTTTCTGCTCTAAAATTCAATATGTGACCCCCCTCAAATGTTTCCTGTGCACCCCCGAAATTTCAGTAGGTCTGGAGCAGTGATGAGCCTTCCTTAGGAAGCTATTGTTAATAGGTTTTCCTAAGAGTACAATACATATGAACCATAATCGTAGGGTCGAAGAGTCGGAGGGGCACAGGGGGGGGCTTGCCCCCCCGAACTATTTCGTCAATTTTTAAAATAATAAACATGTTTGAAATTTTAAAGAAACTTTTCTTTTCTGCTCTAAAATTCGATATGTGACCCCCTCAAATGTTTCCTGTGCACCCCCGAAATTTCAGTAGGTCTGGAGCAGTGATGAGCCTTCCTTAGGAAGCTATTGTTAATAGGTTTTCCTAAGAGTACAATACATATGAACCATAATCGTAGGGTCGAAGAGTGGGAGGGGGCACAGGGGGGGCTTGCCCCCCCGAACTATTTCGTCAATTTTTAAAATAATAAACATGTTTGAAATTTTAAAGAAACTTTTCTTTTCTGCTCTAAAATTCGATATGTGACCCCCTCAAATGTTTCCTGTGCACCCCCAAAATTTCAGTAGGTCTGGAGCAGTGATGAGCCTTCCTTAGGAAGCTATTGTTAATAGGTTTTCCTAAGAGTACAATACATATGAACCATAGGCGTATGGTCGAAGAGGGAGGGGGGCACACGGGGGGGCTGTATCCCCCTTTCCTCCCACTTCGTCTAAAAATTTTTAAACGGACGTTTGTTTTAAAATTTAAAAGAAATTTCCTTTTTCTGCTCTTAAATTCGACATGTGACCCCCTCAAATCTTCATGTGACCCTCCAAATTTTCAATTGGTCTGGGAGCGGTGATAATCCTTCCTTAGAAAGCTATTGTTGGTAGGTATTTCTAGGTATATGCTATATAGGAATCATAGGAGTAGCTTCGGCGGGGTACGTGCCCCCCTCACCCCCGAGCTTCATTTGATTTTTTTTAACCATCGTTTGAAACATTACAAACTTTATTTTTGCTGCTCTCTTTTGTATGTGCCGGAACTGGACAGTTGGGGAACGGAAGAGGAATGAGGAATCTAGACAAAGGAGCGTCTTTGTCCACTGAACCCCCTCGAATTCCAAGAACGTCATCTGCGTCACCTTTTGTTGGCGAAATTTCCCCGGGCTATGACAGAATCCCCGAAAGGAGAGCTTATCTGGAAACAATTTCGACCCTTCCATGGGGAAGAGAGCAGGGCTTGTGGTGATATAAGAAATACTTGGTGAATATAAGAATGACTAAAAGCAAAGTTTAAATACTGTTTTTTTTTTTTTTTTTTTTTACTCGCGTTATCAGTGGCATATGCAAGGGGGGTGTTCAGGGGTTCAATCGTATTTTCGTAACTCCCCCGCTAGCATTTTCGTAAATAATAGGCATTTTACCACAAAGTTATGTCTACCCCCCCCCCCCGCTCTTGAAGGAAGTCTGCATGCGCCACTGCGCGTAATAGTCGCCCTCGGATAATTGTCGCACCGTTTTGAAGCAGAAGAAATAATTTTACAGTTACAGTATTATGTAGTAGAATTTCTCCGCATAATAGTCACACTTAGACTTTCATCATGAAAAATTGGCGGGGAAAGAAAAAAAAAAATCCGCTATTACGCGAGTAAACACGGTAATAACAATAATGCTAATGATTTTTCTGAATAAAGTAATATTTCATAATTCATCCTTGATAAGATTTTCGTAAAATACTACTGCTAATACTACTGATACTACTACTAATAATAATAATATAATAATTCCCACCTCTTTTTTACAAATAAAAGAATATATAAATTTTAAATATGTATCCCCCTTTTACAAGAAATGATTTCTAAATAAAGAGTGATAACCAATCATTCAAATAGTTTGCCGAAAATAATACAGTAATGATTCCAATTTTTTTCTCTAAAATTTCTAAAATTGTTAGTCTCTATTGCTTCTTTAGAAGGTAACGAAATAGACGCACGATATTTTTTTATTGTTACTATTATTTGTTGCTAAACAAAGTTAAAATATTCTAATAAATAAATAAATATATATATAATATATATATATATATTTAGATGAAGGTATAATTCCTTAGTCTTGTACTTTTAAATTCAAATATTTTTCACCTTCCTCCAACCCCCCCCCCCTCCCACCACCACCACCAAAAAAAGTTTTAACCGTCAGCAAAATTTGGCTGAAATACACACTTTGTACACTTGATCTCTTTCTGAAAATAGTCTGATAAGATTGAAATGATTGATTTTAAACTGCATCATTGGCTTAATTTACCTATATTATTATAAACATAATATGATAATAGCCAGTAGATAACATCATCATGACAATCTTTTCAAAGAAAATTAATCCTGAACAAATAGGGAGAAGACTTTGAGCTTTAATGTTAAACTTACTTTACAAAACAACAAATAATGTAGCATTACCGTAAAGTTGTGTTGCTGAGATTAAAAATTATAAAAATTATTGAGACTGGATTATGTTAAACTTGTCTGAATGAGAAAAGGGTTAATTTTGATAATTAGTATTAAAGAAATATTTTTCTCTTCCAATTACCTACCCATCGAGAGACGAAGACATGCGGCTCCCCCTAATTTAACGCGCACATACACCGCCTCCACACGGTGATTCTTGATCAGTGCAGAATCAATTAGGAAGTTCAAACGCACTATTATTTCTCGAAAAACTAATCCGAGAATTTATTAAAATGTTATTCCTTTTTTCAAGTATTGTCCCCCCCCCCCTTAGAGAGAAATAGAAGCACTATAAAATTAAAAAAAAAAATGTTTTATTAAAGATATAAGAATCACAAAAATGCTAAAAATTTCAATTGTCTTTGCAATAACAAACATCCCACTCTACTGCAATCAAATAATGATGTAAATAGGGCAATAAAATTTGCGTCTTTTCATAATTTGTTTTCTGCAATACCCCTCCCTTTGAGATGTGCATTTATATGAAAATCATTTTGCGTACGAGAATACTTAGAAAATTTTAAATTTTCGTGCTGTACTTCTAAAAACTATCTATTACTTTGACATTGTGACTGGGATCATCATTCTAACATAGTATTACTGTGAGACAGTGGCGTAGCCAGAAATTTTTCATACGGGGGGGGGGGGGGTTGCGACTGACTGCAACTCACATATATTATACGTGTGTGCAGGGGCGTAGGCAAGGGGGGGGATACGGGTGTCATAACCCACCCATGAGAAATTTTTGCCATACAAAATGTATATTCTTCACTACATTATCAGACACACGTATACATATATATGAGTTGTAGTAGTCGTACCCCCCCCCCCCCCCCATGAAAAATTTCTGGCTACCCCCCTGCTGTGATAATGGAGTGATCACTATACATTTTACATGGCAAAATATTCCTCATGGGGGGGGGTTACGACTGCTACACAGGGCCTGATTTCCGGGAGGGCATTCGGGGCAAGCGCCCGGGCCCCCTACCAAAAGGGGGCCCCCAAATTGTTCTTTTAAGCTTAAAAATTTGTAAATTTTGAAAAAGTTTTCGAAGAAGGGGCCCCAAGTGAAGCTTTTGCCCAGAGCCCCGAACTCTGCAAATTGGTCCCTGCTACTATTACCCATATATATGTATACATGTGTGTGATAATGTAGTGAAAAATAATCATTTTGCATAGCAAAAAATTCCTTATGGGGGGGGGTTATGACCCCCCTAACACACCCCCCCGTGGCTACGCCCCTGGATAGTGAATATGATATATAGCTGAAGTATGAAAGTTAAAGGTTGTGGCTTATTTGCCCCGCTATCTATCTAAAGGTCTAGAATGTTTGTTGGTTTTCTCCAGATGAATACGCGTTTGCACCCTTTAAAAAGTATTCCGCTTAAGGCGCCCTCTCCTAAGCAAATACCAGTCGTATAGGTTTGCCTTAAACTCAGTGGAGTAGCCAAGGGGGGGGGATCACAACCCCCCCCTGAGGAATTTTTTGCCGTACAAAATGTGTATTCTTCACTCCCTTATCACACACTATACATATATGTGAGTTGCAGTAGTCGTAACTCCCCCCTCCCCCCCCATGAAAAATCTGGCTACGCCAATGCTTAAAACTCAATAATTTTAGTATTCTCCCATCATTTGAAGTTTGCAGTTGCGCAAATTTGGAAATCTTGTCAAAAGTGGATTCTCAAAAAACACTTTGTAAAAAATGCATTCTATTAACGTTAGAACAAAAAATAGAAAAAAATATTTATAAAACCAAGTTATATCCCTCTACTCCCTGTGTTGTGGTCCTTGTCCTAACAACAAACAACTTAAACAAATAATAAAATGAAACGATCAATTTATTAAATGAATTGTATAAGTAATTGCTAATTGCATTAGTAAATACGACTTTATTTAATTGCGTTCAAAGAAAGAACACGTTTCGTTCAAATCTAGAAGGCACAGTTCGACATGACTGTGTGTATCCGCGGACGCTTTCACCTTTCAAAAAGAAAATTCTCCCGCCCTGCTGTTATTCTTAGAACTCCAGGAACTGGATGACCTTCGCATTCTTGACCTATCGTTTCGAACAATAAAAGGGAATACCTATGTATTAATGCGGTTAATTTCCGTGTTTATAATAATAGATCAAAATTGTGGATTCGAAAAATATAAGTTTCTTGTATATTATAATTATTTGAAACAATAATTCACATGTGTTCAAACATCGTAATATATATATATGCATGTGTGTATGTATATGTATGTATGTATGTATGTATGTATGCATGTCTATATTATGTACAATGTTTAAATAAAAATGGTGGGGGGTATGTTTTTCTCCATTTGGCGTTTTTTCCGTTCGCGTTTTTTCCATTTGGCGTTTTTTCCGTTCGCGTTTTTTCCATTTGGCGTTTTTTCCGTTCGCGTTTTTTCCGGTTGGCGTTTTTTCCGTTCGCGTTTTTACCGTTCGCGTTTTTTCCGTTCGCGTTTTTTCCTACATTCGATCTAATAGGCCTTCAGCTTCAGTCCTCTCCAAAAGGCATTGCTTAGAGGGAAAATTTCTCTTTTTTGTATACTTCGCTTAGGTCAATCGATCGTTTTCTTATGTAAATTAGCCCCTCCTCAAAAATTGCTACTGCTTTATGTCAGGTTACTCAATCTGTGCTCCGCGGAGCACAGAATGTTCCTCGTGAAGGTAACAAGTGCTCCGTGAAAAGAAAAATCTTGTGACTATAGCCTCCATTGCTAGTCTCAAATTTTCAGGAAGTGCTCCACTTCAGTGCTCTAGGCTATTTTAAGGGCAACCGTTGCCATCGCTCGACTTAAATACCAGCAAGATGGCTGACGAGGCACAGCCAGCTGTCGTCAAAAAAAGGCTCTCGAGATCTGTGGCACGCGATGAACGTTTCGATCGTCCGCCATCTTGCTGGTAGTTAAGTCGAGCGATGGCAACGGCTGCCCTTTTTTCAGCATTGGGCAATCTATCCAGCTGTTGTCGCATTCTTCCATTTTTCAGCAGGTGTTAGTGCTGTTAAAAAGAATCGTGACAATTTTTTTTAACGGGAAATGACGTGCTAAATAGTAAAGGATTCTCGTGGAGCTGTGTCACCCGCAACAATTTTTATAGAAATCAAATCTATTCTTCGTGACTGGCACCAGTCAAAACGTCAGAGTTTGGTGTTCCCAGAGCGGGAACACTGCGCGTTAAAGGGTTAATTAGCTCCTCCTAAAATTTTTTTCGTATCCGCCACCGTGCCTCCATAAAAAAAAGGCCAACTCTCCCTTTTTTTGTAGCGGTGAGCGGAAAAAACGCCGCTGGAAAAAACGCCGCCGGAAAAAACGCCACCGGAAAAAACGCCGCCGGAAAAAACGCCACATGGAAAAAACGCCACCCGGAAAAAACGCCGCCGGAAAAAACGCCACCCGGAAAAAACGCCGCCGGAAAAAACGCTACTTTTAATAGTAATCTACTTTTAATAGTTTTATGATGTAACACAGTCTTTATATGCTAATCGACGCGGCAAGGAGCGTAGCCAGAAAATTTTTTCGGGGGATGTATGAGATATAATTTGTATGATAACTAATTCTTACTGACGCTAGAAGGGGGGGGCTTTGAACTAGATTGGCTTGGGACACCGAATTTCGGGGGTTGTATGAGATATAATTTTGTATTGATAAACTTAATTTCTTACTGACGACTTAGGAAAGGGGGGGGGGGGGCTTTGGAACCTAGAATTGGCTTGGGGACACCGAAATTTTTTCGGGGGGTTGTATGAGATATAATTTTGTATTGATAAACTTAATTTCTTACTGACGACGTTGGAAAGGAGGGGGGCTTTGGGGCTCGAGCCCCCCCCCCCATAGCTTTGTAGGATGATAGAAAATAATCATATATCGGTGTCTTTTTCAGTCTCCAGAATCTATAAAAACATACTAACCCCCCTCCCCCAAACCCCCAAATCTACTGAATTGCTACACGCTACTGCGCCCCTATCGGATTGAGGGGAGACCTAGGCTGAGATATGGCTTATTATTACTGGTTTTCTTTTTATAAGGGCAAGAATTTATTCTGATTCATGGTAATTTATCTTGTTAGCTCTTGGTTTTTAAATAAGAAATTTTAGAATAAGGAACATTTATAAGTATATATATTTTATATAAATATTTTTATTTTTGAAAATATTCAATTTAAACATTGGTACTCTTATTTTAAAGATGCCTTTTTAAAAACTAAATTATGGTATTAATAAGTCAAAAACAATTTTTAAAAAATCTTCTTTAAATTAAATGTTAGTGTAATTGTAATGTTTTTAAATAAATTTTTAAATGCTAAAAAAAAAGCATCACTTTTTAAAGTAAACTGGTTTAAAATCATTTAAAACTCATATCTTAAAATGTAAAATATTAGTTATATATAACTGTGATTTAAATTAATAGTTAATTAGTTTTGTTAAAATTAGTTGGAAAAGTTTCAATAATACTTTCTAACTTTTGTAACTTTAGTTTTTAAACATTAATTTGATCAGAAATAGAGCCTTTGCTAAAGAACCTGACTGAGAATCAAAGACGACCTTGTAAGTGAACGCGTCCGTTAAATATGTAGGGCCGTCTATCCTTTTGCTGGGTTGTGAGCATTCAAAACTGCATTATTTTGTTAAAACATGATCGATTCCGGTTCTTGTACTACAAAACAAACATACAAAATTTGCAAATCAAATTATTAATTTATAAGTTTTTTTATCTAAATAATTGATTTACTTATTTATTGTATTATTTTCAAGACAAAGTACATATTCATTTAAAGATGGAGAACAATTCTTTGTAGTGTGACTGGATGTCGACACCCGTACTCATTTTTAGGGTATACTGGTTTTTTTTTTTTTTTTTTTTTTTTTAAGTGTCAAACTCAGAGCCTGACAAAATCGAGGGCAGACGGGGCAGCTACCTTGGGTCCCCAGTGAAAGGAGAACACAAAATGAAAACGCCCCTGTCATAAGTAATGTAACATTTTTCAGGAGAGGCTACTTAAAAGAAAAAAAGTTAAAAGTGATTATTACTAAAATAAATTATTAATTATATCAATTATAATCAATCTTTGATTGCTATTGAATTATTTTCTTCCGAATTCTTTGATAACAATTTTTAAGTGAATAAAATTGAATAATATATTAAATTTTAACACATTTTAAGTACTGATTTGAGCATTCTAAGATTTTGCTTACAGAAATTTAGTGAATTCTTTTTCATACTGCAGCATTTCTTTCCAGAGTTTATATTACTTTGGTACAGGGGCGTAGCCACGGGGGGGGGGGGTTAGGGGGGTCATCAACTCGTTCCCCCCTCAAATTTGAACTCGTTTCAACTGAAATTTGTCTCAACTCAAATTTGAACTCGTTTAAAAATTTAAATTCTAAATCACATCCAATAAACTATTACCTTTTTAAAAGTTATTTAATGTTTCTTCCTATGAATAAAAATCAGATAGTTATTTTCTGGAAAATAAAAAGGAATACAAGTGATACACTTTTTTACAAATAAAATAATTGGTATATTAATAACTTGTACAAATATTTATAAATTGCGTAGTCATTTTATAAATGAATTTTCAATTTATCTACACGAGAATGCTTTTCAAAGATTTATCGCTTTTTTGCCCTTTTTCTTTTGGGATTTTCGGAGTTTAAACATAGCCATAAGTAGTTGTGACATGATTCCAAAAAAAGAAGGGAAAAAAAAAAAAAAAAAGAAAGAAAAAAGCCTCTGCGAGATCCTCTACCTCCGCTTTGTTCTTTTTTGACCCCCAGGACATGTATATCTTACCTCTTTGTCTAATGGTCAAAACATTAGGGGTCGAATGCTATTTTTGGAATTCTCCTTTGACCTTGAACAAGTGTTCTCACTCTTCTGCAAAAGCGGAATTTTCGTTTAACCTTGAACAAGTGGTTTTGTTTGACGGATTATTGCAAGTTTGTCGAGGGGGGGGCGGTTAGTTAGAAGATTGACATATACATCCAATAGGATCTTGTACATTAATTTCTTTCTTCTCGGGGGGGCGGTCGCCCCCTCCGCCCCCCTTTAATCCGCCCTTGGTGGCGGTTGAGGAGGGAGGGGGTAATTCTTCAGTAAGAAAAGTCACTTCAGTAAGAAAAGTCAAAATTCATTTGATATGCCAAAAAAAACCCATTTAAGCATGAAAAAAATAAACCCTTATCCCCCACCCCCACCCACACACGCACACCTATGTGTTAATTAAAATCCCTATTTAACAAGGATTTTATTTCTTTGAAATCTTAACACTTGTATGTCATCAGCGTACCTTAGTGGCGTAGCCAGGAATTTTTCATGGGGGGGGGGGCGTTACGACTACTGCAACTCACATATATGCATATTTGCTGTGAGAAGGGAGTGAAGAATATACATTTTGTATTGCAAAAAATTCATCATGTGGGGGGGGGGGTGGTATGACCCCCCTGTCCCCCCCCCCTTGGCTACACTACTGGCGTACCTGAATGGTTTTTTTGGGGGTCATACTATTTTTTTTTTGTTGTTGTTAGCGGAAACCGAAATCTTTCTAGGAAAGTCTATCCCCCTCCCCCCTTCCTTAACGCCTACCAAATTATACACAAATTGAATTATTCAATTAGACATGTGTCTTCCCCCATTTCTGGAAATCAAAGTACATTAAACCTCATAATTCAACTTCATACCTCCCCTTTTCTGCAAAAGAAAAGAAATTTTTTCAAGTATTTAAATAAATTATTACACAAATATCTTTTTAGGTGGCGTTTTTTCCGGCGGCGTTTTATCCGGCGGCGTTTTTTCCAGGTGGCGTTTTTTCCGGCGGCGTCTTTTCCAGGTGGCGTTTTTTCCGGCGGCGTTTTTTCCGGTGGCGTTTTTTCCGGCGGCGTTTTTTCCTACATTCTTTTGTAGCATGGGCATATAGTCTAGCTCAGTGGTCCCCAACCTCCGGTCCACGGACCGATACCGCTACCGGTCCATGGATCAAATCAGGGCCATCGTGATTCTACCGGACCTGCTTCTGCACTCCGAAAGAGCCCTACGGACGTTTCCTCATTGGTTAGATCCGGCCGTTAGATGAAGTATCTGAGTGCTGGAACCAATGAGTGAGCATGCGTAGGCCTGTTTGGATGACTCATCGGAGTGCAAAAGCAGGCCCGGTAGAATCACGTTGGCCCCCGATCAAATGGTACCGGGCCGATTTCCATTTTATTTACTGTCGTGTACTTCTCTCGGGT
Source organism: Cheiracanthium punctorium (assembly GCA_038373885.1). Lineage (NCBI taxonomy): Eukaryota > Metazoa > Arthropoda > Arachnida > Araneae > Cheiracanthiidae > Cheiracanthium > Cheiracanthium punctorium. The sequence goes on from JAWZYV010006201.1 coordinate 68,005, forward strand.
TTAGACTTAGAGGTGGGGAAAACCGTTATTTTCAAAGAACAGTTGTTCACCGTTACCGTTCTTTTTTAGAGAACAGTTCTTTTTCCTGTTCTTTTGAGAACAGGTTCTTTGATTTATGATAGCTTTATTATGACTATTTTATTCAATTTAAAAATGAAAATATACGTCTTTTTAACATGTACTATACTTTAGTACAATTGTAAAACCCGCAGTGGTCTGGGCACTAAACTCCGTTGCCATAAGAACACGAAAAGTGAAGCAGCATCCAGATTGGCCAGTGCTTGGGAGGGTCAACTTCCTCTCGGCTCGACTGCTGTGGGACCGTGTGCCCAAATGGGAGCTGGTGCACGTAAAATCCGCCGTGGCTTCAATGTCCTCCAAATTGTTAAACGATACCTCTGGGGGGTGCCGATTTCAGGGGATGGGTTCCTCCTCTGGAATTGGTTCAAAATTAGGGGACCCCAAGCTGAGTCGGAGTTCCTCCCACTGGGGCTCATTAAAATGGAAGCAGCCCCTTCCGCCCATCGCCTGCTTATTTGAGGGATCTGGCACAGCCCCGCGGGTTGCCAGAGGGCATTAGCAACAACAACAACAATTGTAAAATGTTCAAAAAAAACTTTGCAGCCAGCATTCTGGCTTTCTTCAATCAAGTATGTTAACAGTAATTTTTTGTAAAAATATTTTAATGGCAGCTGTCGTCAAAAAAAGGGTCTCTAGATCTGTGACACGCGATGAACGTTTCGATCGTCCGCCCTCTTGCTAGTAGTTAAGTCGAGCGATGGCAACGGCCGCCCTTTTTTCAGCATTGGGAAATGGTTGCGTCTTAAAAGGTAAAAAAGTACATGCTCCAGCTTAAAAATTAAAGACTCCGTTTAAAAAGCTGTAAGTATCAGGCTCCAGATTAAAAATAATACGCATGTATAAATATGTCGATTGCTTCGACTACGATTTAAGAAAATGAATACGACTTTGGCATATAAAATTACATGGCTTCCGACCAGGGCCATACCTAGAAAATAAAATTTTCAGGATATATCCCCCACACCCAATTTCTGTCTAATTTAGCAAGATTAATTTTTTTTTTTATTACTGCACAAACATTTCGTTCATTTATACATCACTGCATTTCATACCCCTCACCATGGGCGCCGGCAGAATATTTCCCAGGGGGGGCAAAGACTACTCAAGGGGGGGGGACAAAGACTACTCAAGGGGGGGGGCAAAGTCTACTTCAACGCATAGTTACCATGTTGGAAAGAGCAAAAAAGCAAAGGATAACACTGCATACAAAAATCCAGGGGAGGGGGCATTGCCCCCCCCCTTGCCCTATGCTGCCGGCGCCCATGCCCCTCACCATCCCCACACAGAAAAAAATTTCTGGCTACGTCCCTGTATAAATACACCATGTACATATAATGTAATAAGTTCGGGGGAGCGGCGTCCGAACTCATAGGACCCCCCAGTGGCGGATTAATGCATTTTTGTCGGGGGGGGGCGGTAAGTTAGAGGATTGACATATACATCCATTTTTTGGAAGAAAAAATAGGATCTTTTACATTAATTTCTTTTTTCTCGGGGGGGCGGTCGCCCCCTCCGCCCCCCCTTTAATCCGCCCTTGCCCCCCCCCCGTCTAAGTACGGCCTTGCTTCTGACTCCAAGTCTACAACTTTGACCCTAGCTCAGAACTTAATTGAAGCAAAAGAACAGGGAACAGATTTAATGAAAGAACACCTTTCACCGAAGAACAGTTCTTTTAACCTGTTCAGCAAAAGAACGCCTTTTACCACGTTCCCGCTCTTAGCTCTCCGTTCCGAAAAAGAACTCCAGCTCAGGAAAAGAACGCTGAACTAGGTGTTCCCATTCACTGCTCTGAGAACTCCTCGAGTCGTGATCAAAGAACGTGTTCTTTTTCAGCCAATAGGAGAGGCTGCTCCGGAACAGGTTCTTTTTCAGCCAATAAGAGATGGCTAAGAGCGTATGAAGCGAAGGCGCGTTTTATATGGAGATAGTGTAATGCTTATATTATTGTTTGACGTTGATAAAATATTTTTTTTCGATTTGTTTGTGTTTCAGACTATCATTTTCTTTATTATTAAATTTTTTACTTTGATTCAAATTGAGTAGTTTGGCTGGAATAATAAAAATTGACGAATTGTAATCCTGTGAGTGCATTTCGTACTGAACATATAAGAAAGCACCTTATTCTTTGCCCGGGTCCACTTTAAAATTATGGTAGGTTGGGTTAAAAGTTCTATCCCCCCCCCCCCCAGATAATCATCTTCGTTATCATTATTTCTCAAAATAACGAAGATTCCACAATTAGAATTTGATAAAGCTAAAATTGTGAACTTCTGTCCCCACCATCAGATACGTAGAATATGTGGGGGAGGGGGGGGTCTGCCCCCCCAGAATTTAAATTTTTCTTAGCAAAAAAATATTAATCGTGCCTTTCAATGAGAAATTTCACCTTTAAGGCATTTTCCAAAATTTCTCTTTTCAACACGCTTGCCTACCATAAAATTTTGAAGCGTCGGACCTTAATGAACTGAGAACATGTTTTTGCCGTGATCACTGAACAGGGTGTTCCCGTTCTTTCTTGAGAACAGGTTCAAAAGAACAGGGTGTTCATTCTTTCCCCATCTCTAGTTTAGACTTTATCGGGTTTGTGCTAATTTATATTTTTGCAACAGAATTCATCTTTAATTTAGTTTATACATATGAAATATTTCAAGATTATAAATTAAAATTGTAAACATTTAACCCTTTAACGCGCAGTGTGTTCGCGCTCTGGGAAAACCAAACGCTGACGTTTTGACTCTTGCCAGTCACGAAGAATAGATCTGATTTCTATAAAAATAGTTGCGGGTGACATAACTCCACGAGAATCCTTTATTTTTTAGCACGTCATTTTACTTAAAAGAATGGTAACGATTATTTTTAACAGCACTGACATCTGCTGAAAAATGGAAGACTGCGAGAAAAGCTGGATAATTGCCCAATGCTGAAAAAAGGGCATCGCTCGACTTAACTACCAGCGAGATGGCGGATGATCGACACGTTCATCGCGTGCCACAGATCAAGAGACCCTTTTTTGACACAGCCAGCTGCGTCAAAAAAGGGTCTCTTGATCTGTGGCACGCGATGAACATTTCGATCGTCAGATTGCTAGAATGGTTCCAAGCCCTTACCTGCCCTAGCTTTCCCGTATGTTCGTCCATATGTTTATAGACAGTAGCGTAGCCAAGAATTTTTTTTTTGGGGGGGGGGAGGCTGAAACCTCAAAATCTAAAATGCAATATAACTTAGAAAAAGTCGCTATCACTATAACCTATTTTTGTTTGAAGGGGAGGGGGAGAGGAGAATGCCCCTTTTTAATTTTTCTAGAAGTATTCTCATATTAAAAAAAAAAAAAAATTGGATAAAAGAACGAAAAAATTTTTTTAAAAAACATCATAAATCGAGTTAATTTTTGCAGCTTGAAAACCATACATTAGAAATTGTTTTTTTTTTTTTTTTTTTTTTGACATTTAGCTATAGCTGAATCTCAAATTTCTCAAGGGGAACTTTCAAATGTGCCATGGTATATCGAGGCAATCTTTAAAATTTATCCACGAATGCGTAATTTTCTGGATACTCTACGCTTACTTACTTCGGGGGTGGCTACAGCCCCATCAGCCCCCCCTCTTGGTTACGCCCCTGTTTATAGAGCTGACATGCAAACATTCATAGAACACGATTTGCAAAGAGAGCAACAGGATTTATTTTTAATCTCTATCGGAAATTGATTTGTTGAAAAATTCTGCAAAAGTCGTACTTTGGCCCCCACCATGGCCGAGTGGATAAAACACTGGACATAGTAGACGGCTGAGTTGTGAAGATCCAGCTTTCGGGGCTACCGCGTGGCCACGTAGATATAGCTTTCTCATTGAAGGGGGGGGGGGGTCTTTTTAACACTTTGAGGCGCAACCCTTTCCCAATGCTGAAAAAAGGGCAGCCGTTGCCATCGCTCGACTTAACTACCAGCAAGATGGCGGAAGATCGAAACGTTCATCGCGTTTCGATCTTCCGCCATCCGCCTTTTTTCAGCATTGGGCAATCTATCCAACTGTTCTCGCAATCTTCCATTTTTCAGCAGATGTCAGTGCTGTTAAAAATAATCGTGACCATTTTTTTACGGAAAATGACGCGCTAAAAAGTAAAGGATTCTCGTGGAGCTATGTCACCCGCAACTATTTTTATATAAATCAAATCTATTCTTTGTGACTGGCAACAGTCAAAACGTCAGAGTTTGATGTTCCCAGAGCGGGAACACTGCGCGTTAAAGGGTTAAAGAGATATCAGTTTTTTAAAATAAGGTGAAACATTTTTTTCTTTTTGACTCTCAGCCTGTCATATCAAACCCTACCCCAGGGGTTAATTTTATCAATATTATTATTGTTGTTATTATTATTTTAAAATAGCCGAATTACCTCTTTGTTCCTGTACGCAGCCACTATGCTCGCCAGGGAGGCATTGGCTTCAAACACTAGCTGAGGAGAAACGTCCGTCTCGGCTGTTTTGTCCTGAAATATAAATCACATTGATTTGTTTTATTAGTGATCAATCATAAGTGTACTTCATGGCTGAGATGGTCAGTAATAAAGTTAAGAGACAAATAATAATAATAATAATAATTAATTAATAAAAAATATATAAAACTCAGCTGTTCGAGCCTCGTCAGGGGGAGATCCCCCTGAACCCCCCCATATTTTTTAGTTTTATTATTGCCATATTAAAATGATATTAACTGACTATGTCATTTTATCGCTCATCTTTCGCGTATTTTGACTAGTAACCCTATGTTGAAATTTTTATGAGTGTCACCTATTAATAGAAAAAATACATGTGAAGCATATTCTACAGCTTACGAAATATTGTAACAATAGATTAAAGCTGTTGTGAACTAATAGTATTTAAATACATGTAGAATTATGTCGCTTTCTTATGTCGCTTTTTTATGGCGCATTTTTGGGACACATTTTTCAATAAAGGGTGTTGAGAGATAAAATGACATAGTCATTAAAATAAAAATAATGACAAAATCTGAAACATTTCCAAAGTTTAAATACGCACTAAAATGCTATGTATTAAAAGCTTATCACAACCCATGCGTTGACAATATTTGGGGGGTTAACCGCATACTGTTTTGAGCGGTGAATTCAAAAGGTGAATATTTATCTATAATTAGCGTATGTGCGTAGACTTTAGTGTTGTGTTGTGGGACTATGCCCAATTATCTACACGTGGGATCTAGGCCAATGAGTGGGGGGGCCTCCGTGGGGGGTCTTTTTAAGGGTTCCTAACCCGTATTTATGCTAAGTTTAGGAGGAAAACACGGAAAACTTAGGTCGGCGGACGAGACCTGGTTTTGAATCAGACACCTTCCGTATCCTAGTTATGTACTCGGCCACTGGTGGGGGCCTTGTACTTAGACTAGGGCAGGGGGATGGCTACATCAGATCCTCGACACATTTATATACGTTCGTGGCCGCGACTGTCAGTCTGGAGTTTTGGTCGGTTTTCGAAAGTTGTAACGTGAATGCGCGTTAGAACTCTTTAACCCTTTAACGCGCAGTGTTCCCGCTCTGGGAACACCAAACTCTGACGTTTTGACTGTTGCCAGTCACGAAGAATGGATCTGATTTCTATAAAAATAGTTTCGGGTGACATAGCTCCACGAGAATCCTTTACGTTTTAGCACATCATTTCTCGTAAAAAAAATGTCACGATTATTTTTATCAGCAGTGACATCTGCTGAAAAATGGAAGAATGCGAGAACAGCTGGATAGATTGTCCAATGCTGAAAAAAGGGCAGCCGTTGCCATCGCTCGACTTAACTACCAGCAAGATGGCGGATTTGATTCGGAACGATTGAGCTCCAATTGAAAACACTAAGAATTTTTGCTGAATTATTCATCGATTAAAATTTATTTAAATGCTTGGTAATGATCTTAATCGTAAGTGTTCGGAAAGTCGAGTGGAGTCACTTCAATTTTTTTTTTAATTTTTTTTTTACAGATAATGGGAGAACTGCCCAGGTAATTCGGGAATTTTACTACCCATCTATCCTCGAACTGAACATTCGAAGTGTTCCAATCCAGCGGCTCCCCCGATAACAATTTTTCGTTGAAGGGGAAAACAAGCTTTTCTTTTGAATCTGTGGGGCTGGGGAAGCAGCAGTCTGCGAGGGAAACTATTCGACCCCCAATCCCACCCATCGCAAGGTCGCATACGTATACAAGGTCGAAGGTCAAGCGACGAGAACGCGAAGGAAGGAAGGGGGCTTTGGGCAGCTTGTTGGATAGGCTCGTTCTCTTGCTCTTTTTTTTTCTTTTTTTCTTTTCAGCGACCGTCTAGCAAGAGAGGCTGGGCAAAGCGGATTAAATTGCTCTCTGGCGATTTGGCGTGCAGTCGACTCCTTTGGAAAGAGTCGTTTCTCCCGCTGTTATACACTGCACGCTAGGGGTTGCCGCCCGCACCGCAAGTTGATCCGCGAAAAATAGTAGAGCTCCCACATTCTTTTTCTGTTGCAGTATATTTACATACACTGCTATGGAATAGAAGTAAGGTGTTAGAGGGGGAGGGGGGTGGGTTTTTAAAAAGTACATATTTATTTATGCAATAACAATAATGGAAAATTGGGAAATTCAACGTTTGAGCATGAAATTTTATCTCGCAGTTATTTAGTTTTCTTGTTATCTTTTTATTTTTCCTTAATGTTTTACTTCTTTCATGCCTTTGCCATTGGAAAAAAAAAAAGACAAAATGTCATTGACAATACAAGAAATTTCCAGATTTCACCGTTCATTTTTTTTTTTTTTCCAGTCTTTATACAAAGACAATGTTTTGACTGAATTACAGTAAGTTGTATTTAAAACAAATAAGAAATCTTTTGCGGTTTAAAACAAAGTCAACAGTAAAAAATTATCTAGAATTTGCTTTCTCATTTAATTTTAAGATTTTAGCTATTTACCTTATTAATTTTTCACTGAAACAAAATGGTCCAAAGAAAGTCTTAAAAAATCGTTCTTGAATACGAATTAGTTTTTTCTTTCATTGAATTAGTAGTTTGTGCTTGATTAAAAGAATTTAGCATTTTATAAATATAGATTATATGTAAATGAACTTTACACAAAGTTTAACATTTACTTTCTTACCGTTACAAAGACGAGCGGTTATTATTCTTTGTTGTTACACACATTATTGCTAGCCCATATTAATCTTTCAGTATCCTACAAGAATCAGTAATGCAATTTTCGTCCTCGCTTCAATCTGCATCCATGGGAACAGATAGGTTTAAACCCGAAGAGTTTATCTGCATCTATAATCCATATCTATTAATTGCTAAAACCCCGGACTAAACATTTAATAAAGAAGGGTTTTCTCTAATCGTATGTAAATTCATACAAAAGCCAAATGATGATTGCTTTTTAACTGTTCACTGTTTCTTTTTTATTTCCGTAACATATTACCTTCAAATCTAAAATTTTTTATTCATATTTAAATGCATGCATTTAAATATGAATAACAATTTTAGATTTGTAATTTTAGACTGCAATTTTAAATGCATTAAAATATATATTTAGAACAATTAATCAACAAATAAAATAAAACAATATTAGGAAAAGAACATGGAATTTATAACTCTACTGTTTTTCGCGGATCAACTTGCGGTGCGGTCGGCAACCCCTAGCATGCAGTGTATAACAGCGGGAGAAACGACTCTTGCCAAAGGAGTCTGACTGCACGCCAAATCGCCAGAGAGCAATTTAATCCGCTCTGCCCAGCCTCTCGTAAGCTGGCGAGGGTGAGCGAGCGCCATAGTTAGTTCGAATCTCCACTCCCTCTCATCTCAGATGGCGGCAATTTCCTCAACCTTGTAAGCTCGTAAGCGTTCATTTGAAATAGTTTCAACTCGAGATGGCCGTCTCGTACGTCTGATGTGATATCTTTTTTGCCGCCCGGGCAAACATTTACAGCAGTTTCAAGATGTTTGTGAAACTTTAAAAGGCTGATCGCAATTTTTAGTAGTTTTCTGAGGTTCTGGAAGGGCAGTTTAACCTGAAAGAAATAAACAATTCAAGATGTTTGTAAAATATTGAATTCTACTTATATTTTTAACGGTACTTTTGTGAGGCTTTGGTATAAAGAAGACGAAAAAGTAATCATGGAGGAATTCTTCAAAGCTTACGCTAAGGAATCCGAAACAGCTGCAAAGATCTATAATTTTTTTCTGAAAAAATACAAACATTTGTGTAAAGAGGTAAAATATTTAATAGAAATCCACCAAATACAATCTCAGCGACTAGCTGATATTTTTCTCTCAGATACCAATATTTGCAAAAGTTTTGAGAAATTTAAATATTTTTTGGAGGAGATATCTCGATGTAAAGGTCTCTCTAAAAGCTTACTACGAAGAGGGTTCTATCCATTGCTTGAAGATGCTGAAGAAATTGATTTTAGCAAAGTTTCCTGGTCTGAGCAGATAGCTGAAATCAGCCAACAGATGTCGGCTCTGATGTTCGATGCGATATTTGAACCCTGCCAAAACATTCTAGCTCATATTGTCAACACTGAAAGAAACCTCGCTCGCGCTCAGTATGGCAACTTATACCGTGCCCTAGAATTGACGGATTTACTAATTGAAGGATCCAGCATGCCCGGTAAGGTTTGGAAAATTGTTTCGTTCCTTGTCAATTCAGCTATTAGCACACGGCCATCGGGGCCACCCCAAATCAAATGTCCTCCTGAGGAACTTAAAATAACTAGAGTTGGTCAAAGGGTGGCTAACAGTGCAGCTATGAAAGCTCTGATCCAGTCTTGGTGTCCAAATTCGACAAATTCAAAAGTACCAAATTTGAATATACTTCTGGACGGTTTGTGTGCCCTACATGCTGCTTATACTAAATTGAACATGTATGTCACGCTGCTATTCACAAGTATTGAAGCACAAAATGAGTGTATCAAGGAAGGAATCAAAACGTACTTCGACAAGGCTTTGCACCTGCCGGCTGTATGCAGTCTGATTGAAGTAATGAAAATACTCGATCAGTTTCGCGAATTCGTCAGAAAGTGGGACGATGATGATGAGTGCTCCGAACTTGGCTGGTTCAAGCGAGATGATTACATGAAGAGCTTGGCATGCCTTTTAAAAGATTCCAGCTGCAAAGTTTACAGAAAATTAACCGATCCAGCATATGCTAGGGGGGACTCACCTGGTGGATCAAACGGAAGTGAATTGAAAAGCTCTGAAATGAAACAGTTTCAGGAATTCATAGGAAGGACGATGTATATGACTCTAAGAAATAGTCTCAGCTTTGGGCATGCTTATGAGAACTATGGTACTGGAAAGTACTACATACATGCAACTAACCCTGTGAATAACTCCGGAGGTGGATGTGCAATTAAAAACTCGGCTGAGGATGATAAAAATACAAAGTGGGAGGAAAAGCACAGTGAAAAATTGAAACCGGATGCAAAAAATTTTGAATCGGCTGATCCAACGAAATTATGTGAAAATGCAAGTACATTTTCAAAAACACCCGAAGGGAGTATACAGCCTCTCGAGACTTTTGAAGATGATTTTATTATTGTTAGCAATCCTAAAGTTCCAGCCAAAATTAACAAGTCTCCAGAAAAGCCCTTGACTACAAGAAACGCTCCCGGGAGCACTGTTGTCATTAATGCTTTAATGGATTCCATTGATGAGCAAATTAATAAAGGCAGCAGCAATTCAAAAGGATCCAACACTCTGTCGTCGACAGTCGCTACAGGCAGTAAGAAGTCGAGCGATCAACTTTCTACAAAGGAAAACTTGTGTGACACTAATTCGGATAACATTGACCATATCGTGGATGAATTAGAAATGACTACAAAAAGCGCTCCCGGGAGCACTGTTGTCATTAATGCCTTAATGGATTCCATTGATGAGCAAATTAATAAAGGCAGCAGCAATTCAAAAGGATCCAACACTTTGTCGTCGACAGTCGCTACAGGCAGTAACAACAAGTCGAGCGATCAACTTTCACTAAAGGAAAACTTGTGTGACACTAATTCGGATAACATTGACGATATTGTGGATGAACTAGAAAACGCCATTTTGCTATCTGTGAAATCGGATCTGAAAGGAGGAGGTATCAGGTCTTTTGCGGCAGACAACTGCAAACCAACTCCAGATGCAGAAGAAAAATTGTGCATTAACTTAAATGGCGGTAATTCTGTTATCAATGCTACAGCAAGCTCCCAAATCTCAACTCATTTTAATGCACAGTTAGAAAAAATTACCATTGATTTTGCTGCCGACACAAGTAGCAGTTCCACCTTTGTATCAGTTCAAAAGCCAGACAATTTAATTCATACTCTACCACGGAAGAGTAATAGTTCTGAAGGTTCTTTAAATTGTAATAAGATGAACGATAATTGTTCCAAAAGTACTTCACGTTCGGAAAAAGTTACAGCTTCGGATGAGGAGCTGTGTTTGGATGACTATGTTATTATCTAAAAAATTCCAAAATAAACCCGTGAAAGTAAGAATTCAACTTGCAACTTTTTTTTTAAACTACCGTATTTACTCGCGTAATAGTAAAACATTTTTTGCCAATTTTTCTTGGTGAAAGTATAAGCGTGACTATTATACGGGAAAAATTTACTACATAATATTGTAACTGTAAAGTTGTTTTTTCTGTTTCAAAACGGGGGTGCGACTATTACGCGAGTAAACACGGTATTTTAATTTTCAACGAAGCTTTTCAAAATCTATAATTCATAACAAAAAGCTTAGCACTACAGTTTTAATTTCTATTTTACATTTTTTAATATTGGATAAGATATAGAGTGGTTATATATATATTTTAGATGATGAATTTGCATCTTTATATGAGAATAAGAAGAGCAACTCTATTTAATTAACTATTTTTCATCAGAACAAATGCACTTAGTTTAATTGAGTTCCTATATTTTGAATGCTCTTGAAAAAGTATATTTGGTTTTAATTGCAAGAGAAGCTTTGAAAAGCTGAAATTTACTGAAGAAAAATCTGCATGCTTTATTTTCACTTCAATATTTCAAGTTTTTAAATATAGGAATGCTTTTTTTTTTAAATGTAATTTTAAATATGCTATTTGTTGCTCTAGTAAGCTTGTGTTTGATGTGGTTATCTTATGTTTTGATTAAGTTTAGAAATCTATTAATTTTTGTTTCAATTGGCCCTTTAAGTCTTTTTTTTTTTTTTTTTTTTCTAAACTAAAAATACTAAATTGATTTTTTTTCAATCTGATGTTATTTCATTAAAATTGAATTTAAAACAAAAATATAGTTACATCAAATTTTGATTTTTATAAGACCTTTGCAGGCATCTGAAAAAAAAAAAAAAAAAAAGGATGGTTTCATGATAATGGCCATTTTAACAAGTATATATATAACAAATATTTTTTTTAATTCAATTTTCTGTTATCTCACTACAGATATTTGCTGCTAAGCAACCTTTTAATTAAGGCAATTTTACTAATATTATTATATGAAGTTTACCTTGGATTGTAATCGGTGTATTAATTTGTTCCTTTTAAAAACCTAAAGTGAACATATTAAAAGATACTTGTTATTTATAGAGGTAAAAATGTCCGATATATCTTTTTTTTTTTGGGGGGGGTGTTCTAATTTTGTTACTCAAATGTTTCTTTTTTTTTATTCAATAACTTTTTGCGCAAAATTCAGTGTATCATTATCAGAACCAATGGAAAAGATTATCTAGTTTATTTATATATACTGACTTGTTAATTCTGGTTGAAGATTTTTTCGTTTATTTATTCAATACTGTATTGCAGGCATGACAAATTTTATAATGTGTATCACAAAGTTTTTAACTGACGAAGTTAAAACTATTTATTGTAGTCTAGTGTGGGAAACCAACTTCTCTGAGTTTGTACATTTTATTTTTAAAATGTCATTGGAGAGAACTTTACGAATGTTCAAGGTGGCTAAACTTCTCTGTTTATTGCAGAAGTTAAGATAGATAACTACCAGATAGATATCATAACTACCAAATTTGGTGCCTAACAAAATTTTGAAGTTTCATTTCTTCGCAAAAATTTGCCATTTATTGAGCACTACTAACATAAAATATTTATTGCTTGGTTATTTGAGATTTCGTCATATGAAAAGTTGGGACCCACTTGAATTTTCATTTTAGAGATAATACTAAAGGAATAATGATGTTTTTTGTTTGGAATCGGGGGGGGGGGGCACTGCAGAGAGATGCTCCTGACAAAGGGAATAGCCTTCCTTCAAGCTTAGAGGAGCTCTGACTTTGATTTTTGCTTGTCACGGTAATTTGCTAGAATGGAAATCTTCTGCATTTTTATTACTTCTGTAACAAAAATGAAGTGGGATCTGACTTTCAAGTTCTAACTTTTAATCAGAATGTATATCTTTATATCTGTAAATGTAGTATTTATGTTATTTAACCAAGAAATAGGCATGTTGTTTTACTTAATCCAGGACTATGTTTGTTTTTTTCTTTATTTAATTTAGAAATTTGCATTCAAAAAATTATTTGATTTAGAAATTTGTGTATTATTTTTATTTCATTTAATCTGCGCATACGCAGAATTTATTTATAGAAATTTGCATGCTTTTTGTTTTCTTAACCTAGAGTGTAATTAATTCCCTTTTCATGCTGCCATTTTTTTGTAAACTATGCCGTGAAAGAATCAAGGGTATTACGGAACTGAAAATAACGAATTATTGTTTTTTAAAACTCTATGGCATACATATAACGTGCGGATAAGGAATTGTATTTGTTGAATGAGCAGCCATGGTGGAAATTCGAGTAGAAATCAACTCCTTTATTTGAATGCTAGCAAAAGTAAAAGTCAGACAGCAAGGACATAGCTAGAAAAAAAAATTCAGGTTTTGGGGGGTGCCCAAAAGGTGAAAGGGGTAGAATTTTCCACGAAAATGCTTGATTTATTGACATCCAATTCAAAATTTCGGGGGTGCCCAGGCTCCCATGGTACCCTTCCCCTATTACATCCCTATGTATATTTATAATACACTCACACACAGAACTCTGATTGCAGAGACTGTGCTATTTTTAAAATGGCCCTTTTTTCAGGGGGGTTGGGGGGGGCATACGACCAAGAAATTTTTCATTTCTTTTATCCTGTGGAACTTCAGTAAATTACTCTTAATGTTTAACCCAATTATCTACAAAAAAAAATTTCATTATCATTAATAAGCAATATTTTAATGCAATGTTTATATTAGTTTGGTACCATGATATAGAAATCCTTCAGCTTGCTGAATTATATTCAATTAATGCATGATCGCCTATCCCAGTAATGTTAAAATGTTAATAAATGTTTTTCGTCTATGTATTATTAAATAATTTGGAAAAAAATATTTGGCCAATTCTGTATATTATTATTGCATTATTTTATAAATTCATTTAATTTAATCTAGAAATTTGCATGCTTACATATTTAATCAATATGGCAGATATTTATTTGCTACTTTTTAGAGTTGATGCAAATCGTATAATTTCTTTATATTTATTAATTAGAATTTTGCATGCTTTCATATGTATAAAGATATATTATTATCATTACTTTAGTCTTGAGGGATTTTTTATAAATTCTTTTTGTCTAAACTATAAATTTGTATGTTTTCATATTTAATCAAGACATTGTTGTTGCTGTTGTTAACATGTATATCGGACTTGTGTGCTTGGCTTGAAGCCGCTTATAAATCCTCGTCAGAAGGACAGCATAATGGGGGATGCCCTCTGTGGGGGGTCTTAATTAGTGGTCCTAACCCGTATTTACGCTAAGTTTTGGAAAACCCCGATCGGTTAGATCGACGGACGCACGATTGGACCCAGTGGCGGCCCGTGGTCAAAAATGTTAGTGCAGCCGGAAACATATGACCCCCCCCCCTTTCCTCCGGATAGGAATGGAAAATTGTTGTTACTGAATTCGAAAGCTCGCGGATTAAGCCCTCACCCAGGATAAAAAATTAAAAAAAAAGAAATTACATAAAAAAATGTAAGAGATCCTATTTTACTTCCATAAACTGGACATAAATTTTAACCAGCCGCTCCTATCCTAAAAATTGCATTAATCCGTGTCTGATTCGAAGTTTCCCGAGAATTTTCTTTGGTAATGATAACTTGAGAAGAAAGAAAAAAAAAAAAAAAAACTTACTTATTTTTTATAAGTCAAATCAATCCTCCTTTCTTTTAAACTTGCGAATCGGTCAGTGATGTCCTCATAAAAAGGCGTTGTTTTAATTCAGATATCATTAATTTTAAAAGCTCTTTAAAATTCCCCATGTTTAAAGAATTTTCTCGCTCACCATGTCCTCTAAATACCAGTTCTTGCTTACTTAAAAAGAATACTGCTTTGATGGGTAGTTGCATGAAGTGTCTATTCAGGCTTACCTTCTTGATAAATTCAGCAATATAAAGTCGAGAGTTTTTCTTTAATGCGTCAGCAATTTAGCTCCCACTTCTTATCAACTCTTAAATTTTAAAGAATTTTTTAAATGCTCGATTGAGATTTCATGTGTTTTACATGCTCGTGTGATGGTGGTTAATCCATCCTATCCAGTACCAGTAGAGAGGAGAAAGAATAGGGATTCTTTCTCTGGTCTCTCTCCGAGGCCTCGACTGTACCAACGACTTTCGTTGTTAAATTGCGGGAAGATTAAAGGGCTTTTTTTCTGAGTGAGCGATCCTCCAGTTTCTACAATACTTTTTTTTATACTTTTTTTTATTAAGATTTTTTAAAAATTTACCATAGGAATTCCATACTTCTGATCTGAATTTAAGAAAATTTATAGAATAAATTATTTTAACCCTCTCGTCACCGAATTATGAAAAATCAGAGAAAAAAAATCTGTCTAGCATTTAATGCATCTGAAATACTATTATAAATCATGCAAAAATATTTTTTTCTAATGTTGATTAATATTAGATTTTTCTAATATTAATTTCTGCATTTTCGAAGCATTTTGTTATGCTAAAATTAATTTAAAAGGGTGCACATAATAGGTAATTGTAGAGGTATAACAAAAAAACTATACTTACCTTAAAAAGAAAAAAAACTGTAAAAAAGCAGCGTAAATATTTTCTTAATTTTTCTCCTGAAACAATGAAGCGAAAACTGTAAAAAATTATCTAAATGGACTAGTACTGCAATCTAGGCACGATTTATGCATCAAGTTAAGAGCCTCATATACTTTCTACATGAATTAATGATATTGATATCGCTGAAAGAAAAAAATACTAAATTCAATTGTTTTCTCTCTCAATATTGCTATTTGAAGTAGGAGCCTCATATGAGGTTCAGGGTGACGAGAGGGTTAAAGTATGTGCTGATAATTTCAAGTGCAGCCCGGCAGTACTTGCTGCATCCCACGAGCCGCCACTGATTAGACCCGAACCCGGGACCTTCATAATCAAGACATTAATTTATTATTTTTTAGTGTTGAGGTTTTTTGTATGAATATATTTTGCTTAATCTAGAAATTTGCATATTTTCATATTTATTCAGAATCTAAGTTTTAATATTCTTTAATTTTACTTTCATTGCATTTTACAGTATATTCTTTAAAAATGTGCGATAATTCCTTTCTTTTTTTTTTTTTTTTTTTTCTTTTCTTTTTTTTATGTTTAATGGAATTAACATAAATGCTCAAGTTTAATCAAGAAAATTATTTGTTTTCTTTTTTGTATTTATTATAATTTATAAATCGCACTTTTGCATGTAAATTTGAGGTTAAAAATCCCTGATATTTGTACATTTTTATACATTCGCAAATCTTTCTTTTTCTTCAATCAAGAACTTGTAGGTTTGACAAAATTACAAGCTTGCAAAATTTAAAAAATAAAGACTGTAATATCATACTGTTCCTGATAGAATTTCATGCTTACATATTTAATCAAGATATTTATTTCCTACTTTCTATTGTTGATGAAAATCGTATAATTTCTTTTTATTTAATCTAGAATTTTGCATGCATTCATATTTAATCAAGATACATTATTATCATTATTTAAAAGTTTAGGGACTTTTTATAAATTCTTTTTGTTTAATCTAGAAATTTGTATGTTTTCATATTTAATCAAGAAATTAATTTTTTATTTTTTAGTGTTGAGGAATTTTATATGAATATATTTTGCTTAATCTAGAAATGTGCATGTCTTCATATTTATTCAGAAGCTAAGTTTTACTATTCTTTAACTTTATTTTCATTGTATTTGACATTATTATTATTCTTTAAAAATGTGCGATAACTCCATTCCTTTTTGTGTGTGTGTGTGTGTGTTTAATAGAATTAAATACATGAATGTTCAAGTTTAATCGAGAAAATTGTTTTCTTTTTTGTGTTTATTATAATTTATAAATCGTACTTTTGTATGTAAATTTGAGGATTAAAAATCCCTGATATTTGTACATTTTTATGCATTGAATAAAAATAATAAATTTGTTACTTTTTAGCATTTCTGTGAATTAAAATAAATGCATTTACAATGTATTTGATGAATCACAATTACTGAACAATTGTATACAAACGAAAGATCATCATAAGCGTAAAGTTTTCAAAATTATTGGGGGGGGGGCGGGCCCCACAACCACATATATTCACGTCAGTGGCGTAGCCAATGGGGTTAGCGGGGTGATAACCCCCATGAGGAATTTTTAAACATACAAAATGTATATTCTTCACTCCCTTATCATACACCCGTACCGTATACATATATGTGAGTTGCAGAAGTCGTAATCCCCCCTCCCATGAAAAATTTCTGGCTACGTCACTGATCCATGTATATATAACTTACTCATAGCTGCCAACTACTACGGAATATAATTAACCACTTTTTCTACATGATTTTTCGGCTTACAATATAGCAAAATTTTGTGCTGCGCGAGCGAGCTGGTTACTATTTTGAAAAAAATAATTAAAAAATATACTGTTTACAAAAAGTGGCTAATTATATTCCGTAGTAGTTGGCAGCTATGACTTACTATATATAAGTGTCAATTATTGGAGGCGCTCGAGCTCTATGGGTCCATAGAATTCTACACCTATGTAAGGTATGTATCCATGTTAGTATCTTCCTACCATGTTTATAAGTTAAAAATAGAAGCAAAGTAAAAGATCCAAAGGAGGAAAAAAAAAGCATTTTCGATGAGATAGTGCATTTTAGACACATCTGAACTTTTCTTCATTTCATACATTACATCGCATAATCTGATTTTAATGAACCAGAGCCTGGCGAAGGCAGCTTATAGTAACATTGTGGGTTACGTGGCGTCACAATGAATACTAAATCATGATTGAAATCAAAAGAAAATTTTTAAAAGTACAAGTAAAAGTTTTTTTTTAAACGTTTGTAAATGGCGTGAAATACTTTTTTTTATGTTAGTAAAATTAGTTTTCTGTATTGAGTGGTAAATTATTGGGTGGGCTCAGCCCCTATACACAATTTATTGGGGGGGCTCGAGCCCCACGGGCCCATATAACTCTACGCCTATGAAGATCATCCTCTTCTTCTTTCATATTACGCATTTTAAAATTTATTTAATATTTTCATATTTATTAAGTATGTCTCAATGAATTTTTTTTTTTCTTTCTCTTAGAGGAGAATGTTTTTATAAATCACACGCAGAGTACAAGTGTTTATATAAACTTGTGGAGTAATTTTTTTTCCCTTTTAAGAGCTATTAAACATTAAATTTTATCTACTAGTTTTTTGAGAGCTGCAATTTCTTGTTTATAAATTAAAGCTAGTCATTGGAACATCATAAATCCCTCTGTAACGGGAAAACTTAGTTTTCTTTCTTTTTTTTTTACGAAACTAACTTTTTATTTCTGATATTCATCAATTCATTTTTTTCAAACAAAAGCAATATTATATTTTCTAATTGCGATAGACTAGAAAGAGTTTCAGAACTAGATTTTAAACATGTAAATCTTTCTTCAATCAAAAACTTGTAGGTTTGACAAAATTACAGATTTACTTGCAAAATTTCAAAAATAAAGACTATACTATCATTCTGTTCCTGGTAGATAGCAAAATGATAAACACCCAGTTGGCAAAGTTTTTAAATTTGTTAGAAACTGATATTTGATTTGACAGTTTAAGAACCTCACCATCTCCCCCCCCCCCCTCCCATAAAAAAGTTAGCAATAACCCTAAGTTTTGAAAAAAGGTGGGTAGTTGTTATCTTAAAATTTGAATTTGAGTATAGTTAATCATTTCAAAGAAAATAGAAATGTTATAGAAAATATTTATATAAAAATTGAAAAGAAAATTAATTTTTAATAAATGTATTGTGTATATTAAATTCAAGTGTTATTTTCATCCAAGTGTCTATATAAACTATTAATTTTTTTTTCAATGGGTATTTATATATATTTTACTTTTCTTAGTATATACATATAGTATATGATATTTATTACAAAAATCCTAATGCAGAAGATCATATATGTAAAGAGTTTTTTTTTTAATGATTTTTAAAAATATTTACTATGTAGTCCCTCTCACCCGCAGTAGTCGGGTGACATGAACCATATGAATGGGAAAGATGGACCACCAAAAAATAATGAAAAAGTTTTACGTGCATTAAATTTATAGATGTTTATTTTCAGTACATGAAAATTAAAATTCACTTACTTGCAATTAAATTAATTGTAATTAGTTTATTAAGTTTACATGAATTACTATGTGACATTTAATACATATGAAATTGTTTTTATATGCTATGACTGAAGTCCGACACAAAAACTGGACCATCACTCTGGCCTAGTTGTGGTTCATCTCTCCCGATCGTCCGGATGACAAGTACAGCCCACCCCAGTGGCGTAGCCAGGATTTTATTTCGGGGTGGGCTGGGTATCAAATTTAAAGATAAAGTTCAATTGTAAGCTAAGTAAAGGGGGCCCCATTGGGGCGGACAGCAGCCCCTCAGCCCCCCTCTCTGGCTACGTCCCTGCTGTGCACCAAAGTATTAATTAACCTGCAGTTAAATGCTACCTTCCTCACTAAAAATAAGTAACGGGTTCCATTTTTGGGGGGCAGTAGCCCCCTCAGCCAGGGCTATAGAAAATTACAAGGGCTGGGTCATCCGTTTGAGGGATAGCTTGCCGCTTTGAAGCAACTGACCACCCCACGAAGGATGCTCGTGACGTCACCTGGTTCCCTCCGGATGGGAGATAAGAGAAAAAGAACTTTCTACTGCATTTACAAAACGCGTCTTTTCTTTTTTGCGTATTATTGATTCACCAATAATTAATTTCTTAATTTTACCAGCATTAAATGCACTTTTAGAAATGCCATCTTGTGCTGTTGCGACTTGTAATATGTACCGTAATACAGAAAAGATAGTTTTATTTCATCGGTTTCCACAAAACTTGGAATTGCAAAATGAATGGGTCCGCAGATGTAAAAGAAAAGGCAAGGTTAACCCCAAAAATGCTCGAATGCGCAGCGAACACTTCGAAGAAAGCCATTATATTGATGACTTACAAAACAAACTTTTAGGTTTGCCTATAAGAAAAATATTAAAAGATACTGCTATTCCTACTGTTAATTTACCTTCTTTTAAATTGGAAGAAAAAACAACTTCTAAATCAGAAAGGCAAAAAAAGAGGAACGTTTTGGAAGATGCTTTCAGTAGACTAAGTAATTTAAGTCCTAAGAAAATACGATCAGAAGATACAATAAATGAAGGTGATGTAAACTTGAATGAAGTTCAACGACAGACAGTTGTAAAAACTGTGATGCACTGGAAGAATAACTCAGCAGTTTAAAAATTGAGTTAGAGAGTGCAAGAAGGAAAATCGTTGTTCATTTAAAATCATGGCACAGAAATTAAAAAGAACCCTTCTGTATAAAAAAAATAAAACATCTGAAATTGGAAAATTAAAAAGGAAAGTATGCATCCTGGATAAAGAGAGCAGAAAATTAAGGAATCTAAACGATATCTTTTTATTTTATTAAAATATTATAGAAAGTACTTATATAAATTGTTTGGCACCCTTAAAAATTAGTTAATAAAGTAAAACAATAAAATTAACTATTTCACATTAAATCTTTTTAAAAATATCAGCTTTAAGCATTATTGAAATCGATTTTACAGGGGAAAAAAAGTTTAGTTTTAGTGTTTTTATCGGCAATCTTCAATTGGTCTTCCGTTTCAAAAAAATTATCATCTTCAACGCTTTTAATAAGACGGTGAAAAGTTTCTAGTCCTATTACAGCAACCGAAAAACTAAGAATTTCTGCAACCTCTTATTCAGTTTAGCCCATTTCTTAATTTTCCGTAACCTCATGAATTTCATGCACTGTTAGCATTTCACTGGCCAATGGCATAGTTTTTCAGTCCTAAAAATTGATTTTTCAAACAATAATAAGAAAGGGGAAAAAATTAAAAACAAAACAAAACAAAAAACGAAAGTCACATGTAAACATGCTCTGAATGTAAACTTAGAAGTGAAAAAAAAAAAAAACTTTTTAAGCAGGAAAGTGTTTGGAACGAAACTTTTTAAACGGGTTGTTTTAACATTGTAAGAACAGAAAAAAATTGGGAACCGCAAATAAGAACTTTTTAAGCGGGAATTTTTTTAAATGGGTTTTACTGTATATTTTTTAACATTTAATATCAGATAAATCTTATTTTCAATTTCCCTCCATGTTTATTTTTTGTATGGTTGTGCTTCTGTTCTTAAGAACGGGTACATTTTGAAGTTTACTGTAAATTGTTTTATTATCTATGTGTACATTCTCTTAAGAAACGTATTTAAGTTCAAGCCAAACTGCCTATCTTTTTCTGGTAGGCATTAAGACACACACGCACACACATATATATATATATATATATATATAAAGAAAGTTGGTGTATCATGTTTTATTTCGAATGATTAATTTCTTTCTTTTTTTTTTTTTTTTTTTTTTTTTTAGAAAACAATCCTATATTCATTACTTTATCTCAAAACAGAAAATCTGACTTCTACTACTTCAATATATTTTTGAGAGCCTATGTATATTATATATTACTAATAGACAGGGATTCACAGAAGCAACTGTTTTAATTTTTCCTAAAAATATATCACCCTAAATCTTCAATGTCATAGATAACATTTTAAGTGAGAAAAATCTAATAAAAGTCATTGAGAAAACATTATCTCAACGACTTCTCCTTCGCACGCGGGAACCATACTACGTCATACGATTGACCCAGCCCTTGTGATTCTATAGCCCTGCCCCTCAGCCCTCCTCTGGCTACGCCGCTGGCCCACCCTGACTCTACATTGTGGAATTCACGTCGCCATTTTAGGTTATTTGGAAGCCTACATGTTCCCCGAGATTACATAATCAAAACTAGAGAGATCACATATAAAATAAAACTTTTAATTGCAATATTATAACGCATATGAAAAAATTATTTGACTCACCGACAGCAACAATGATAATTAGCTGAAATATTATTGTGTTTTTTGAGTAGCAAATAGTAGCACGCCTTACAAAATCTCATAAAGTGTCTCACTGAGATAGTTGTTCCATATATTGAGAGGTAGGTGCATAAACTAAATATCTGGCTGGTCCATCTATCCAGGAATTACTTTACTTGCACTCGCGAGCTAAACGGAATTTTTTATTTTTCCGAACAGTTGTTAAAAAAAGAAAGAAAGAAAAACCTAGAAAATTAGTGTTTCCTTGAGAATAAAAGGGGGGGGGGACGTATGGGCTGAATGAAAATATAAGGGGATAGTACGGCGTCCCCCCATGCCCCGTTCGACTACACCCCTGGATAAAATTTATAAATCTACAAAAAGCACAATCCTGGATAAAATTTATAAATCAACATAAAGCAACAAAAAACAATTAATGATTATTTTTCCTAACCAAATTCTGTCTTATTTTTATCAGAAAAAGAAAATAATTTGCCATTATATTTGTCCTCCGTATGATTCGAAATTTTCGATTATCCGGCGGTTGTTCCTGTCCCATTTATGCCGGATTATCCAGATTGTACAACATTTTGAAATTTTTAGAAGCTCGTAAAGTTGTACGAACGCATATAAAATCCTTTCCACGACTAGCGGAAGAAGATGAAAAGAAAAGAAAAAAAAAAAAATCTGTATTCTGTATGAACTTAGTAACCATAGCAACATGTCAGGCCATCAAATGACTCTTGTTAAATCTAGTGTTCCTACAATTCCGATTTCGGCAGCATTTTCAGTTTGACATCGAATATTCTTGGAAGAAGTTTTTATTTGCGATGTTTAAAAGAAGTGTGTTGGAGAAACTGCGTAAGAAGGTGAGTTTTCTTCCTTTATTAATTTATTCATGAACGTATATAAGGGGGAGGGCTGAACACCCCTTTAGTCTACGCAAAAGCGTTGATTATAGCCGAATATTTACCTTTTGAATCCATGCCTCAAAATAGTGTACAGTAGAAAATTTCAAAATTTTTTTATAAATTTTGGAAACTCTTTAATAATTTTAATTATTAAATTTCAACATTATAGTAAATAAGTCAAATTTAATATTTATATTAGATATTAAATTATTTTACACTAAGGTTTTAAAGAACTATGTTAATTTTGCAAATTTTATAATTAGGTGCGTAACACAAACACAATTTCCGATAAGGAATTAAAAAAATTTCAGTGCTAAATATAGAAAATTTTTAATAGTTTAATTTTATAGAAAAATTTCAAATTTTTTTATAAATTTTGAAAACTCTTTAATAATTTTAATTATTAAATTTCAAAATTATAGTAAATAAGTAAATTTTCATATTTATATTAGATATTAAATTATTTTAACACTAAGTTTTAAAAGAACTCTGTTAATTTTGAAAATTTTATAATTCGGTGTTTAACACAACACAATTTCCAATAAGGAATTAAAAAAATTTCAGTGCTCATTATAGAAAATTTTTAAAAGATATTTATAGTAAAATTTACTACCAATCAAATTTTATAGTAAGAATGGACTCCCCTCTCCCTTTAGCTGGATCCCCTCCCGAGAAAGCTATATCTACACGTCCATGAATTTATAACAATGCACACACATTCAGGAAGTGAATCGACCACATTAATAGGATACTAAATGTTGACAGTATGGAAAATAAAGTCCTTTCTAAAATGATAACAACAATAAGAATGCAGCATATAAACTGTAAAAAAAAAAAAAAAAAAAAAAAAAAAAAAATGAAAGCCAGAAAAATACTTTGGACTAAGAATTTGCTAAATGCAAAGTTTTCAGTTTTAAATTTTGAGATTTTAAAAGTTTTCTTTTTTTTTCCCCTTCTTAGTATTATAAGTCAAAATTTTGTTTTGGTTTCTCGAAAAATTACTCTAAATTTTTAGAAATTGATTTTGTACTATCTGTTTGCTTTTCTAAGTGAAGTGACATGCAACTTTTTTGAAAGTTATTTTAAGTTGTATATATTTTTTTTTAACTTACTAAATACATGTGCTTGTGTATTTCTGAAATTAAGAAAGAAAAAACAAAAGTTTTCAGGCGGAATATTTCGAACTCTATGGTTTCGTCTAGCCCAAATTCTGAAGCTACCGTGTTTACTCGCGTAATAGTCGCCCACGCATAATACTTGCACCCCCGTTTTGAAGCAGAAAAAATCGTCCAAATATTTTCCCCTCATAAAAGTCGCAGTCACGTATTTCACCGTCATTTATGTCTATAAAAATGTTACAACAAAAAGAAAAATGCCTCTTTTTGTATGCAACTGACGAAAAGATTATTTAATATACGGCAGGTAATCTGGAAACATTTTTTAAGTTAGTAATTTTATTATAATATCACCAATGTTTTAGCTTTAGAGTGTGTGATATTATGAAGTAGATTTCCTCGCATAATACTTGCAACTAGCCTTCCACCATGAAAAATTCCGCTACAATTAATCGAGTAAACACGGCAACTATAGAGCATTTGGCAGGCGGAAAAAAGCGCACCGGAAAAAAAACCCATCCCGAAAAAAGCGCACAATATTAAAGGGGCTTAATTTTTAGATGAGTGTGTGTGTGGGGGGGGGGGGGGAATAAAAAATAGAAGGAAGGAGTGGGCATCCGAAAGGGCGCAAACAGAGGTACATTCATGTATTTATCTCTACTGAAAGTTGACATTCAGATAACTTTTCCAAGAACAGTGGCCTGATTTGTAAGTACACAGTATGCATAGTAGCCCCATTGCCCTCCTAGCTTTTGGTGAAGTGAATTTTTTTTTGTGTCATTTCTACACTAAAATGTTTCACACTCTGAATGACCTCCCCCCCAATAGAAACACTGTATTTTCACTTAGCATTCAGTTAAATACTGGGTTCAAATTTGTAGAAGAGGGGGGTGAGGGCATCCAACTGACTACTGGGCTCAAACTTATTCTGTAATAAAAGTACAGATGTGTAGTCATTTTTACTTTCCGAATATGTACCATGTAAGGAAAGTATTGTAATCATGAAAAAATTCGACTTTGAGATTTTGGTGTATTTACACGTTTTGAGGTCTTCTGAATTCATTTATGCTATTTTTACGAGATGTGTGTGTGTATGAGTGAACACGGTAGCTCCTGAACGGGCATTCGATTGAGCTTAAATTGGGTATATATGTTATAAACCACCATCTTAAGACCAGTATTGATTTTGGTGTGTATAGGACTTATAGTTTTTCTACAGGGCTACGACAAAGATTTCTTTTACATTATGGCATATGGGGAGGAATTCTTGAAAGTGCACTAACGTTTATACGGCGTATTCGATTGAGCTTGAATTTGGTATATATATGCTGTAAGTATTCATCGATTAAATTTTATTTAAATGCTTGGTAATGATCTTAATCGTAAGTGTTCGGAATGTCGAGTGGTGTCACTCCGGATTTTTTTTCTTTGTCAAAGAAATCTCATACAACAGAAAAAAATTGTACACCAATTAATGTTATTTTACTGTTAGAGTGAGAGTAGGCTTTTAAATTTTGAAAAAGCTTATACAAGGGCGCATGTACAAGTGCTTCTATTGGGAGAGGGAACAGGGTCATTCAGAGTATGAAAAATTTTAATATAAAACTGATACAAAATAAATCATAATACTAAAAAATAAGTTAAAACTTAACCAAAAGCTAAAAGGCAATGAGGCGCTTCGGACGGCCATGGGGCTATTGTGCATACTATGTACTTACAAATCAGGTTACTGTCCTTTGTCCTTTGAAAAGTTAGATAAATACATAATACACTAATGTACAGCTGCGGAAAAAAAAAGTCCCACTTGCTCTTTATTTCGCCATCGTTCGTCGTATAGCAAAGTTATATATACCATTCGTTTGCAAATAACGCGTACTTTAATTTACAAAATTTAATTTGCATAAGGGGCCGTCTTCATATTTAATTCTGCATCAACTTCGTTTTTCTCAATGGCAACCCCATATTTTGACTTTATTAAACGAAAGAAAACCTTCAAATCACCCTAAATATAAATTTTCACCAATTTTCTACGATAATTCCCGGAGATATTGCGAATTCATTTTTGCGCGTTTTTAAGGGACTTTCTGCAAATTGAAAATCGCTATTTGTAGGTTCCAAACTTTTCGCCTTTCATTATTTCGCTCGCGAGAATTAAAAGAAATTAATATTATTTTCAAGGAAAATATTGTTCCCATCTCTCTTAAAGTTTTTTGTACTGAGAATATCAAGGGAAGAATAGAATATTTAGTCTGTGGTCAAAATGACCCGTGAGTTCATAACTTCCTTGGTTCGTACACATGATTTAAGGGGAAAATGCAAAATGACTGCTAAGGATTTTGAAAATCTTTGTAATTTTGAAATTGTTATTCAGTGTTTCCCTTGATGTTTCTCTTAGACAGCTGAAATGTTGGCAGGAGTTAGAGGCTGCTCCCAGCTCTTCTGACTACAAGCATGAATATTGCTCGACTCAGCTATGGCCGAACTTAAAGAATGGTTTCATGATTGAAAATTTATTTGTTTGAATTTCATGTAAAAAACGCGATTACTTTTTTGCCGACCCAATATTATCACTGTGTTTGTTATTTCACTTTCTTCATTTAATACTATCGCCTGCAATGTGCAATATTAAGACTTTTGGCGGTATTTTAATTTATAGTTAGATGAAATTTTTTTTTACAGAAAAACCTGATTTTGAATGTTTGATAAAGTATGGTGAATTCCAAAGACCTAATGTTTCCGATATTAAAAAAGGTCACATTCATGCCTGGAAAGTTGAGGATGTTAGTTTTTCAGAAATAGGACGTTGTATTAGAAGACATACATCTACTGCATCTAATTCTATAGCTGGAAAATATTTTATTTGGGGCCAGGGGCGTAGCCAGAAATTTTTCATGGGGGGTTACGACTACTGCAACTCACATAAACGCATACATGTGTGTGATAAGGGAGTGAAGAATATACATTTTGTATGGCAAAAATTTCCTCATGGGGGGGGGGGGTTATGACCCCCCTAACCCCCCCCCCGTGGCTACGCCCCTGTTTGGGGCAATATGGTAGCGGACGCAACAATACACGCGTTATAGAATCCCCAACAAACTGTAAAAACCTGTAATTTATTTGCTTCAAAATTTGATATTTTTAATACTGGTATCTTTTACGGTGTTTTAGCACAAAATAAATCTAATTTACATTTACTTTATGCAATTTTCAAAAAAATTTCACTTAATAAATTTATATATGGTCCCTTAACTCATGAAAATAACACATTTTATTTAATATAAATTAAACTACCGAACGTAAAAGTTTGAAATTTTGCACAGCCATGTAATATTAATTTCTGCATCTATTTCCATCGAAATTTGGCTAGGTGGCTATTCATAATTTTTTGAATATTAATTTAATAATTCATATTAAAAATTTATTAAAAATCATAATAACATTAAATTATGTTTGGGTCGTTTAGTTCTAATAGTACGAATAAAAATCAGCTTCTTACTACCAACATTATATGAGATATGAATTGAAGTATGAAAAAATATTTTAACATAGGGGGAGGGTGATTTTGGGTGCTCATAACTCACTCATTTTCTGTCCAAATTTATTGAAAATTGGTGTCCGGTGTTAAAATGAGCTAAATTTTTGAAATATGAAGTGAGGGGTTGCTATTGAGAAAAAAAGAGTTGGTGCGAATTTTAATATGTAGATGGCCCCTTATGCAATTTTTATGCATAGCAAATTAAAGTGTGAGTCAATCGTAAACGATTGGTATCTGTAACTTTGTTGTGCGACGAACGACGGCCGAAAAATGTACAAGTGGGACTTTTTTTTTCCGCAGCTGTACCTCTGTTTACGCTCTTTTGGTCGCCCACATGTTTCTCACATTTTTTATTTCACGTACACCCCCCCCCCCTACCTCTCCACTCAAAAAACATACTCATTCAATATCGTGCGCTTTCTTCCATGATTCGTTATTTAACATATTCATTTTATCTAAACGTAGAAGTCATGTACTGTTCACATCAGATTTTTTTTTTCTTTCATTGATAATGATCCAGCATTGTCGACACATTTTGGAGGCTTCAAATAAATAACATTTTGGGAAGTCTCACAATAACAACAACAACCTAGACTTTCACAATGAAGATGTTTGTTTGTTTATTTATGAACATGTATTTCGGATTTGTGTGCTTGACCCAGAACCCGCTTATAAAACCACGTCAGAAAGACAACACAAGGTGGGGGTGTCCTCCGTGGTGATCTTTGTAAGGAGTCCTAACCCGTATTTACGCTAGTTTCGGAGAAAACCACGGAAAACTCCGAACGGTTAGGTCGACAGCCGCGCGATGGGACCCCAACCCGGGACCTTCATAGTTCACACTTCGGCCGTCTACCATTTTCAGTGACATAACCACTGTGCCAGGGTGAGGCAACAATGAAGATTTGGGGAAGTGCGACTATTACGTGAGTAAACACGGTATAGGAAAAAATTCAATTTTCTACTCTTGATTTCTATACGTGACCCTCTAAAATTTTCGTTTACGGTCATTTTGGGCCCGAACCGGGATATGCTCATGAGAAATTTCTCCTTTATTAAACATACTCCTTGTAAACAAATTTCAAAAAGTAATTCATTTGAGAAATAAACTAATTAGTATTTTTATTTGATGAACTTGAATATAAAGAATTAGAAAATGCAACAAGAGTTTACTATTATATTTGTCTTCAATTCGCACAAACGGCAAAATTTATGATATTCTATCAATCAAGCAATTGACTTTTAATTATCTATTAGCTGAAATTTCGGGCTGCAACTTAACCCTTTGAGGCGCAACCCTTTCCCAATGCTGAAAAAAGGGCAGCCGTTGCCATCGCTCGATTTAACTACCAGCAAGATGGCGGACGATCGAAACGTTCATCGCGTGCCACAGATCTAGAGACCCTTTTTGACGTAGCTGGCTGTGCGCACAGCCAGCTGCGTCAAAAAGGGTCTCTAGATCTGTGGCACGCGATGAACGTTCCGATCGTCCGCCATCTTGCTGGCAGTTAAGTCGAGCGATGACGGCTGCCCTTTTTTCAGCATTGGGCAATCTATCCAGATGTTCCCGCATTCCTCCATTTTTTCAGCAGATGTCAGTGCTGTTAAAAATAATCGTGACAATTTTTTTAAGGGAAATGACGTGCTAAAAATAAAGGATTCTCGTGGAGCTATGTCACCCGCAACTATTTTTATAGAAATCAAATCAATTCTTCGTGACTGGCAACAGTCAAAACGTCAGAGTTTGGTGTTCCCAGAGCGGGATCACTGCCCATTAAAGGGTTAAACAATATCGCTCGGGTTCGAATTAGAAGTCCCCGGGCTCGGGCTGTAAAAAGAAAGCCCGAACTTTAGCAGGTAAAGCAGCACAGATCGAAAATAAATGCAGATGGAGCTCGAGAAACGCTGTGATTTTTCTGTGAAAACTACCCGACCCCTTATCGTACCTTGGTGCCTAACCTTGACCTTGACCTACGCGAGTATATTTCTGCTTTCCACAGCAGCTGCTTTCTACGGGATGTACGCAAATAACAACAACCAAAAAGGGGGAGGGGCGGATGGAAGCTCGAAAGGACCCCGCGGCATCAAGAGCAGGCGCCCAATGGCCAAGTCTACGTCCTCCAAAATTTGTGTGTGTGTGTGAGTGTAACAAAATGCTTTCTGGGAAAGCATTTCATTGTTAGATTAATTTTATCATTTTCCTCTTAGATGATGAATCTTTATAGGCACTTCTTTATAGGCACACATGCATGTTGTGTGCCTGTAAAGATCTGGTACAGTAAGAAATAAAATAAGAAACATTTATAAATGCTAGACGTTCACATCAAGCTTTACAAAAAAAAAAAAAAAAAAAAAAAAAACACCATCAAAACATAAGTCATCGTCAACCTAATATAAATACATAAATCATTGCCAAAAAAAAAAGTCTATCATGCCTGCGGTTTGGTACTATTCGGCGCGAAACTCATTTTTACTTTAAATAATGTACAAAAATAAAGATTGTCTTTATTATAAAGTTTTTTAAAACTATTTTAATTCCGTATAATACAATATAATCAATGCTGACCCCTTTGCGGGACTCAAAAAAAAAATCAGTGAGTCCGGCCATCGCTTCAGGGGGACCCCCGTCGAAAATATGCTAACGCTGGCCCCTTTGCGAGACCAAAAAAAAAACATCAGTGGGTCCGGCCATCGCTTCAGGGGGCCCCCCTCGAAAATATGCTAACGCTGGCTCCTTTGCGAGACCCAAAAAAACATCAGTGGCCCCCTCGAAAATATGCTAACGCTGGCCGCTTTGCGAGATAAAAAAAAAAAAAAAAACATCAGTGGGTCCGGCCATAGCCGAAGGGCCATCTCGAAAATATGCTAACGCTGGCTTCTTTGCGAGACCCAAAAAAACATCAGTGGGTCCGGCCATCGCCTCAAGGGGCCTCCTCGAAAATATGCTAACGCTGGCCCCTTTGCGAGACCAAAAAAAACATAAGTTGTCCGGCCACCGCTTCAGGGGGCTCCCTCGTAAATATGCTAACGCTGGCCCCTTTGCGAGAGAAGTTGAAGCACTTTAAATTGTACAAATTTCTATTTATCACAATTTTTTTGTTCATGATGCATGAGAAACACAGATTTTCACCTTGAAGGCCGCGTAAAAATGAGTTTCGCGCCGAATAGTCCCATTCCGTCATGCCAATACAGAAGCTATTAAACATGATTTTGAACTATACTCACCTGACAATACAGACCTGAAACTTAGAACTTAGATCGTCTGGCATTTTAATAATATTTGTTCCAATAAAATAAGGTTTATCTGATAACTGAAAGTACTAGCGAATACTTTCCTTCGAAGCAGTTATGGCTCTTTTGCAAAGACCTACAAAATAACTCTCATAGCTTAAATTCTACAAGCAGCGATTAAAATAAAAAATATCTCTTTTGTGAATTATTGTTTCATTTAGCCTGATCCCCCTTTCGTGCTGATCGCTTCTTACCGGCACAGACCTTTTGATGTTGCATTATATTCGATAGTGCAACAGAGTCTGAATTTATTGCTGCAGTCCAGAGACGAAGCGTTCGAGGACCTAAGCCTGGAAGCAACGATGGACCCCGAAAGGGTAACGCTCCCGTCAAACAGGCCCATTAGTTGTTATGTTAAGCGTGGATGCCCAAACAAGATCTGTGGCGGATCCAGATTTTTTTTTTTTTTGAGGGGCGAAGAGGGAGTGGCTAATTTTGAAAGCTTATGTCACCCTAACAAGACTAACAAGATGTACATTAAGGAAAAATTTTAGTTTAAACCAATGTAATTTTTTTTTGGAGGGGAGGGGCTGGCTAAGTTATAAAAAAAGGTCGTTTTACCTATATTTAAAGTGTAGAATGTTATCCATTAGCAATGCCTTTTTTTTGGGGGGGGGGTATGTGGGAGGTAAGCCCCCTAGCCCCTCCCCGGGATCCGTTACGGAATAAGATTTTGTTCATTTGTGTTCTATGATCAATGCATTTGTCATGATTTATGTTTGTTTTTTTGTTAAAATCGTTCTTGTATTTTCTATTGAATCTCTGTATTTTAATGTTCTAAGAATAAGAATTTTAAATGATGCATTTTCCTTCCACTTTTTTCTTTCAGCCACCTATATCTAATCAACTGAAGAAGATTCTGTTGACAGTAGAGGTAAGTCCTGTCTCCATTCTTCATAAACCAAACGCATTATCTTTGTCTACTTAAGATAAATCATTTCGTATTCAATTTTTATTATATACTGAAATCGGAATTGAATGTTCGTGTTTATGGAAACTTTTTGCAATCAAAAGATTTCCTTTTGATGGGAACAGACCCTCGTGTTTCATGCTATCAATGCTCCGTGCAGAGGAAATCATTTTATTTGTGAAAAAAAAAAAAAAAACCGTTTAACTGTATAATCTCGAAAGACTATTTCAGACGAATGGGGATAGGAATTTTCCCTTCTAAGCCTCAAAATTCATAGCCACTCAGTTGCTGATTTATTTTTGCTCTCTTCGTATATGGAAAAAGCTGAAAATTACGAAAAATTGCTTAAAACTTAGGGAACGGGGGGATTTTCAGATTTTTGAAGTAACGCAAAGTATTTTCTTTCTTTTTTTTTTTTACATAATTATGAAAAGTTTTAAGTCAATCGTACGAATGGTGTAGATTTTTGTAACGGTTTTCGTGCTTAACTTCGTAATCTTTTTACAGCAATGGACGTAAAACTTTTATTTTAGAGCGGTTGACCTGGAATTATGACAGAGTAAGTCACACCATTTTAAACTGCGTTATTCAAATTATTGAGGGTTTTGGTTTTGGTTTTTTTTTTTTTTTTTTTTTGTTTAAAATGGACAGTTTTAATAGTCTCGTTTTCATTCTTAAAAATGTCCATTTTCATACATGGTTGATCTCCCACTGGTGGATCCGCAGTAGCGCCTGCCCTCTCCAGACGATCTAAGTTTAGATTAGAAAAGATTGACTTATTTCGTAGATTCGAACGCATTTATATGAAAAATGAGACAAAAAAATTTTTGTGCCCCTCCCAATGGCACCGACTACGTGGGTGCTCCGAGGCTCAAGCACTCACAGAAAAAATCACATGGATGAAGGTAGCACCCACAAAATTTTAAGACAAAGTTTTAATTACTTTTGTAGAAAAAAATCTATTGGAATTTCGAGAAAAAATCCAACATTTTTTGCTTCGGAAAAAGGATCTTCTATGAGATTTCTGCAATAAGATCCGGATGATTCTCTACTGTGTTACTAATCAGCATTAGACGATCTCCAAGGTTGTAACGAAAGTTTTCCGCCATATCTGCCTGAAATACTAACTTCTCACTCCTTAGATAACTGTATTTGAACTTTCTGTACCAAACCTGCACAGTGTCACATTATACAACAATAGTACTTAAAGCTGTACTCATAATTTGTTGATATGTCTGATGTTGTCTAGAGCTGACTTTTTGCAACACAACTGGAAGTTAATGATGGTTCTAATCCTCTAGAGCCAGGGTGCGAATTGACGGGGGGGATGCCGGGGATCGTCCCCGGCTGAAGAATGTAATATCCCTGGCTAGAGAAATATTAATTGATCCCTGCCAGGGACACTATTTATCCCCTGCTGAAGAAATGTTAAACTTGTGAGTGAAGATTTGGGATTGAAATCAGAAAGTCAAAATGAAGGTTGTATGTTATCGTTTGTTACTCTACTCTAAAGCGACTGCAGCTTGTGTATGTGTAATTCCATAGAACAAAAAATCGATGACTTTTGTTTGAATATAAGACAGTTCTCACACGTGTCAGCGACTGCATTTGTCAAGTAATATCATGTGAGTGAAGCATTTGCACCTTCCCTCCTTTTCCTTTTCAAGTGTCCACCCCTGGAGAATGTTTTCTTTCAATTGTCCCCCCCCCCCCCCTGGAAAAAATGTTCAGTTCGCACCCTGTCTAAAGCTATAGTTCCATTTGGAGACACCTTGTACTTAATGATAACTATATTTTTCAGAGATTTCACAACACAGTGTTATAAAGTAAGCCTCTTTCTTTCAAATGTCAAAAATAGTTCGACAAAATATGAGCAAATACGACAATGCGAACTCTGTTCTGACGATGTTTGCGGTGGCGGGAAACTTTCGTTACAACCTAATAGTAATTCATGCGCTCATTTTGCCTGCACAATTTTAAGACACGGTTTTAATTACTTTTGTAGAAAAAAATCTATTGGAATTTCGAGAAAATATCCAACAATATTTTCTTCAGAAAATGATCTTCTATGAGATTTCTGCAATACGATCCGGATGATTTATCTATTGTGTTACTATAATCAGCATTAGACGATGTAGCATAAGACAATCAGAATTAGACGATGTCCAAGTGCATGTATTAATTCATGCGTTCGTTTTGAGTGCACTGGACGCCAATCCAAGGGGTGGGGAAGTTTTTTAATGGTCAGTTTGCACTTGCAGTGTATTGTAATCAAAATACCGGGTGACCAAAAAGTCCTTAAAAACTTTTAAAATTCACTAAAAAAGAACAAATAATGATAGATAATTGAGGTTTTCTTTTTAATTGGAAACTTCCTCCCAATTGTGCATATCAGCGCCACCTGTCGGTAACATTTAGAACTACAACTTTTCTTGTCATTTAAAAAAAAAAAAAAAAAATCCCATCACCCGTTAAACCTATTGGTGCAAACAGCGATTTTCTATCATTATTTGTTCTTTTTTAATGTATTTTTAATTTTTTAGGGATTTTTTGGCCGCCCGGTATTTATCGGATTTTAAAGACCAGTCTGGATCCACCAACAAAAGCTAACCCGTGAAACCACAAAACCACGCCCCGCACCCAATGGAGAGACTTTTCTCCGCAATCCGGGATGAGAGTACTGAAGAATACGCTGCACTGCCAATGTAGCTTATGACAGCGCATTCACAAGCGCGGAGGCCTTAATTCATTTAAAGTACGAAAAATATTATTTCATCTTTTGTAGAGGTTTTACTTCCATTTGTGCATTGCAAATCTGAGGCGGTTGGAGGTAATATCATCTACGGAAGTTAAAAAAAAAAGTCTGATTTTTTCCTTTATAGAAAAAATATTCTTTCTGGAGCACCCACAAAAGTCTTGCAAAGTCGGCGACTCTAGCCCCTTCCAGAATTTCTTTCTGGATCCGCTACTGGGTATCACTTGCATAAGGGAAAAAAATAATGTTACTATCAATAATGTCACTGCAAATGCAACCTGGGATTGGTATATTTAGTCTGAGAAAACTTCTAACTTACACATTTCATCTGGTAGCACCTGATATATTTCCTCTTGATATTGTTTCTCTTATTTTTCATGTGTTTTCAGGAACTTGATGAGGACATTACAACCGTCCTAACGACTCACAATCCTAATTATAACTCAAGTTGTGTGGAATTTAATTACAAGGTAAGTCTGTGCAGTACCAAAACATCAATATTTAGAGACTAAAGCCAATAGAAAAGTCCACTGTGGGGGGCAATTACAGCATGCACTTTGAAAAAAAAAAAAAAAATTGCATAGGAAAATAAGAAAAAAAATCTTGAGTGACACCACCCAACTTTCCGAACACTTACGATTAAGATCATTACCAAGCATTTAAATAAATTTTAATCGATGAATAATTCAAACATATATACCAAACTGAAGCTCAATCGAATGCGCCGTTTAAAAACTTAGCGCACTTTCAAGAATTTGCTCCATAGGCCATAATGTAAAAGAAATCTTTGTCGTAGCCCCGTAGAAAAACTATAAGTCCTATACACACCAAAATCAATACCGGTCTTGCGACGAGGGTTTATAACATACATACCCATATTGAGCTCAATTGAACGTCCCATTTAGGAGCTATCGTGTTCACTCACATACACACAAACACACATCTACACACACATACATACAAGCCCTGAACGAAAGACATTTTGAAGCGTTTTGAAAACACTCATGACAATTTTTTTCAGTGTTATATTGCTTGTTATATTCAGTGTTATATTAATCGATGTATTTTTATTAATATACTATGAAACTGCTTAAAAATTCTGGTTGTTGTAAACTTACTCAGTAAATTGCCATTTTGTCATATTATAATGGTTTTTTATTCTTCATATTCTCTATTTTGCCTCAGGAATGTTTTCCCTTTCTTAATCCTGCAGTATATCTATCTTTTCTTGTACTGATAACTCAGACTTAAATGTAAATAACTTTTCCATATAGAATCGAAGTTACTCGCCCCTAGAAACCCAAAACCAAAGTATATTTTTCTACGAACAAAGAGGGAAAATCAAGCTCAAGGATTCATCTGTGGATGAAGAGGGTATGGCTCTTTACATTCAATGCTACATCATTTCTTTGATTAACTGCTTTTATTTATTTATTTTTTTTTTCAATTCCTATTATTTGTTCGCACTCTCCCTATATTTATACATCTTGTTCAAATTTTCAATCGTTAATAAAATACTCTTTATTCATCCACTCAAGTTCAAATACATTTTTTTAAAACTTGTAGTGGATGGCACATGGTGTCAATACAGTTTTTTCAAATATTAATTCATTCATTAAATTTAATTAATTAATTGTAGATCCTGTTACGTGGGATTAAAAATGAATGAAAACAATAAACTAAACAAACAAACTGGATTAACGGTATCGACCCTTGCTTCACAAACTGACGTGCATTCATTTAATTAATTAATGAAATTTAATAAAAAAGTAACTAATATAAAATTTTTCTTTGTCGACTTAGATAGGAATAGACTTTAAATAAAAAATTTTATATTACTTGTTAAAGCTTAATTTTGATCTAAAATGAATGTTCTGAGTGCTAAAAACGTTGGTTTTTGTTACATGTAGATCAGTTAATTAAAACTCGAGTTATAAATCTTTAAAATTCTCATTGGATAACATTATGGGATATAATAATAAATGAATTTATAAGTCTTAAAAAGGTGAAATACACAAATTCAAAGGTGAAGAAAATGTATATGAAATCCTATTGTCTACTAAAATAAACCAGCCGCCCCTTCCTCTAAAAAGAACAATCTACAGTAGAACCTCGATTATCCGAACCTCGATTAACCGAAAGTCTCCGTTAACCGAAGTTGGTTTCTTCTTCACTTTTTTTTTTTTTTTAAATCAGAAAATTACTTTTTGAAGGAGATTCTGAACCTGGTGCAGTTTCAATAATTGAGTTTTGGAAAACTGTCACTATCAAAGACTGCATTTATATGATCGGTGACGCGTGGAAATCTATGCCGAACGAATTAACGCGTGAGAATCGAACGACGAAGTTGGCGAAAACTTTTGCCGAATTTTTCAACTGGCGCAGATGAAAATGCTACAGACATTGTGAAAAATAGTGTTACTGAGTTTTCAAGCCTTTTTAACCCATTTATGCCTAGTGTCCCTTTTTCGGGACGGCATTTTCGCTATTAGTCGAAAACGTTATTTATTTTTCCTAGCCTTTATTCATGAGTATTGAGCCTCAACTCTACAAAATATTTTAACATGACCAAGTAGGATGTTGATATTTCGATTTTTATGCATAATGATTTTAAAAGAAATCATCCCTTGTTCAAGAAATTAACATCAGAAATTTATCTATTATTTCTGTTATCAGTAAAAATCGAAGAAAGTCGCAAAAATATCCAGGCACAAATGGGTTAAGACAGTGAAAGGTTTTGAAAATTGTGGGGATATGGAAATCATAGATTGGTTAAATTGTAACGTGGAAGATGCAGGCTTCCAGCTGCTCAATGATGAGGAATTAATAGCAGAAGTCCGAAAATCTCCTAAAGAAGAAGATGATGATGAAGATGAGAATGATTCTGGAGTAAATAAGATCAGTAACAATGATGCTTTTGAGTGTTTCTTCTTTGGTTGGAACAACAGGAGCAGTGTGATTCCTCTGAAATCATGCTTTTAAGAAAACTTGGGGATAGAGCTGCACGGCAAAGGATGGCCAATGTACACCAGATGAAGCTTCCATTTAAACCATTGTAAGTTTTTGTTGCAGAAATAAATTTATTTTCATTTATTTAACAGTTAAAATAGTCATAACAACAGTTCAATGACGATACTACATATTAAACTAGATGATTATTGATGAATTCTCGATTATCCGAAAATTTCGATTATCCGAATTAGGTTCGGTCCCAATTACTTCGGATAATCGAAGTTCTACTGTATTTTCGAAGAGAGCTTGGCCTCACCATGGCACAGTGGTTATGCCACTGAAAATGGTAGATGGCCGAAGTATGAAGGTCCCGGGTTCGGGTCCGATCGTGCGGCTGTCGATCTAGCGGTCTGGAGTTTTGGTAGGTTTTCTCCAGATGTGACGTGAATACGCGTTAGAACCCCTTAGAAAGTCCTCCTACCAAGGCACCCCTCTCCTTGGCAGATCGCCCTAGTGTAGCGTTGCCATAATCATACACAACAACAACCATCTAAGAGAGCTTGTGTTTATAAATTATAATGGCGAAGGCTTTTGGGGAAAAATCTGCCTATTTCCACTCCCCGATTTGTGTTTTTCTTGACAGTGCCTTTAATTGACCTACAGGTGCATGAACTTAACTTTAATAGAATCTTAGGATTATCGAATTCGTTTTCTACTGTTTTAAAGACTTTTATTATTATTATTATTATTATTACTTATATCTTTTTAGAAGCCGAAAATAATTGCGAAAGCGTGGAAGAGCTGGATACGAAACGGAAAAACAAATTCAATTTTTGCGACAGAGCAACCCAAACTGCAAATTCTTTGCACCGGGTAAGTTATAGCCATTGACACTGACAAAGCCGTAGCCAGAAAAAAACAAAAAAAACAGTTCAAAGAGGGAGATGTGTAGCGCTAAAATTAAATTCCGAGATGAGCAGGAGGGTGTATGTTTGGTATGTAGCGCTCAAGTTTTTCAACTTTAAACCCTTTAACGCGCAGTGTTCCCGCTCTGGGAACACCAAACTCTGACATTTTGACTGTTGCCAGTCACGAAGAATAGATTTGATTTCTATAAAAATAGTTGCGGGTGACATAGCTCCACGAGAAACCTTTATTTTTTAGCACGTCACTTCCCGTAAAAAAAATGGTCACGATCATTTTTTACAGCACTGTCATCTGCTGAAAAATGAAAGAATGCAGAGAACAGCTGGATAGATTGCCCAATGCTTAAAAAGGCAGCCGTTGCCATCGCTCGACTTAACTATCAGTAAGATGGCGGACGATCGAAACGTTCATCGCGTGCCACAGATCTAGAGACCCTTTTTTACGGCAGCTGGCTGTGCCGCACAGCCAGCTGTCGTCAAAAAAAGGGCCTCTGGATCTGTGGCAC
This sequence comes from Cheiracanthium punctorium, assembly GCA_038373885.1. Taxonomy (NCBI): domain Eukaryota; kingdom Metazoa; phylum Arthropoda; class Arachnida; order Araneae; family Cheiracanthiidae; genus Cheiracanthium; species Cheiracanthium punctorium. Next base: position 106,398 of record JAWZYV010006201.1, read on the forward strand.
GTGATGAACGTTTCGTTCGTCCGCCCTCTTGCGGGTCGTTCAGTCGAGCGATGGCAACGGCTGCCCTTTTTTCAGCATTGGGAAAGGGTTGCGCCTCAAAGAGTTAATCGATCTCATTGGCGGATACAAAGGGAGAGAACAGGGGCACATGTCCCCCCCTCCGAGGCGAGCTAAAGATTGAGTTATTTTGTGAATTCAAATAAATTTATAGGAAAAAGAAGATACAAAATATGTTGTGCCTATTACTAAACGATGACTAATCCAAAGTTAGGTTAGTATTACGGGGATCGGAAAGTAATATCGTTAATTCGTATGATAGTATTTCGTCTATCCAAAGTTGCTGAAGCTAGTAATACGAAATTTAGTATGTACGTGAGTTTTTTAAGATAATTACTGGATTAGACAGCATACTTTCAAAATTCGTAACCTATTAGAAGTTGGAGGCCAAAGCGTTACTATTAACATATATCTCGCTTGACACCAAAGGAAAAATAAATCCATAAAATTCTCTAAGATTAGAATAGTATAGTGTGATAGTGTATTAGAATATGCTTGACGGAGACAGTAAAACAGATTTTGTAGGCGATTTTAATACAGATTTCAATTTTGAAGAAGTGTTTAATGGATCAAGGAAGACAAGTACGGCACATTCATGGATTATGATGCACTTTAAAAATGAATATTTATAAAAGTGAAGTATAGTTAGAATGTGCCTGAAGAAGATCGCAATTAGTGAACAATTTTAATATAGATTAGAATTCCAAAAAGTGTTTTAGGAAACGAGGAACGTAAAAACAGCACTCTCAGATCATGATGCACTTTCCAGCGTAACAGAACAAAGACGACAAATAGGCCCGACACAGATTATAGTACACTTCCCAACATAATGGAACAAGGAAAACAACTAGAGTTTAAGCATAAAAAATGATACACTTTCCAACGCAAGAAAGACAAATATTGCCCACGCATGGGCTGCGGTAAGCTTTTAATGCATAGCATTTTAGTGCGTATTTAAACTTTGAAAATGTTTCAGATTTTGTTATTATTTTTATTTTTTATTAATTATTATTATTATTATTTGTCACTTAACTTTATTACTATCTCAGCCATGCTGTACAGTTATGATTGATCACTAATAAAACAAATCAATGTGATTTACATTTCAGGACAAAACAGCCGAGACGGACGTTTCTCCTCAGCTAGTGTTTGAAGCCAATGCCTCACTGGCTAGCATAGTGGCTGCGTACAGGAACAAAGAGGTGATTTGGCTATTTTAAAATAATAATAATAACAACAATAACAGCAACAATAATAATAATAATAATAATGATATTGATAAAATTAACACCTGAGGTAGGGTTTGATATAACAGACTGAGAGTCAAAAGAAAAATGGTTTTACCTTATTTTAAAAAACTGCCATCTCTTTAACCCTTTGACGTACGGTTGTTACAGCCACCTTATTTCATTATTTCAGCGCTTTCACTGCCAGTCTCAAAAGAATATGGTTAAATGATCCCAACGCTGAAAAGTGCAGCCATTGTCACCGATCCGTTTAACTACCAACAACATGGCGGTCTGTGGTGCCAGATTTGCGATTCGATAGACCACCCTGCTGTTGGTAGTTAAATGGATCGATAGCAACGGGCTGCACTTTTTCAGCATTGGGCAGTTTATCCAGTTGGTCTTCCATACTAATGCGAAAATGCTTGCCCTTCGAAGGGTTAATTTGGAAATCAAATTTTTTTGAGCCAATATAAGTTTTATTCGTTATGAATAGCAAGTAAAATTAGAAAAACTTTAGGTACACCTTAATTGGTCTTGTGCTATTTCTTCCCCTTCTAATTACAGGCAAGCATATCTACAGCAACTGAAGAAACTGAATCTACTGATGGAAGGAAATTACCCAAAAGAAGTGAAAAGGTATTCTTTTTGCTAAAGCATAAAAAGTATTTTGAAAAAGGATTCACATTAAAAATACTAATAATACATTTTTTTTATTAAAATCCTATCAGTATGTTTAAAAAATAAATCAGTGAAATTAAATATATTATGTGTGGTGTCTATTACAACTGGACGATGTTAGAATTTCAAAAATCGATGTTTTGGCCAATTAATATCGCAATGTTACGATTAATCGATGTTATTCAAACTTAATTTCAAGAGCATGATTTAATTTTTTTTTTAATTTGTGTCGCTATTATGAAGTTTATATTTGTGAATGCAAAAGAAATGAAGCATGTTCGATAATAGATAAGCTTAACAGATAGTCTACCCATCTAGGTTTTGCCCGCAAAATTTTGCATTATTACTCCTACCCCTATTTTTACACGAATTCCGATCAAGTGTTTAAACAAGCGTTTAATCAAGTGTTATACAAATAAAATTTCACTTGGAACGGCATTTGCTGCTGATTACGTTCTAATAAATTTGCTTACGTAGGCAGGCAGTAAAGTCTCCCGGACCTGTAGTCGGAGAACACCGTTTTGGACTGCTTCGCGAATAACTTCCTTTTTGAGAACCACGAGAGAGTAATGTAAGCACATATAATCTAAATAGTACTGACGATGTTACAATGAAATCGATGTTGCACGATTTATCGATTTATGTACCAGTCCTGTATCCATCGCTAATTTAGTGTGTTAATGTAGTGTTCATATTTTGTAAATTTTAAAGTGCGCTTGGCTTCCTTTGTGTGTGTGTGTGTGTGTGTGTGTGTGTGTGTGTGTGTGTCCATCTATGTGTTCTGCACAGGGCTTGATTTCCGGCAGGGCATTTGGGGCAAGCGTCCGGGTCCCCAAGAAAAAGGGGGAGGCTCAAATTGTTATTTGAGTTTTAAAATTTGTTAAATTTTGATTTGAATTTAAAATTACAGACAGATTAACTAATTTTATGGAAAATAATAGCATTAATAGTTACTATTTCATAGCCCTAGCATTATTCGACACCATTTTTACTTTCTGAACATGTACCATGTAAGGAAAGTATAGTAATCATGAAAAAATTCGACTTCGAGATTTTGGTGTATTTACAAGTTTTGAGGTCTTCTGAATTCATTTATGCTTATTTTTACGAGATGTGTGTGTGTGTGTGTGAACACGATAGCTCCTAAACGGGACATTCGATTAAGCTCAAATTCGGTATATATATTATAAACTACCGTCGCAAGACCGGTATTGATTTTGATGTGTATAGGATTTAAAGGTTTTCTACAGGCTACGACAAAGATTTCTTTTACATTATGGTCTATTGGGGGAAATTCTTGAAGGTGCGCTAGCTTTTAAACGGTACATTCAATCGAGCTCAAATTGGGTATACATGTTATAAATCACCATCGTAAGACCGGTATTGATTTTGATGTGTATAGGACTTACAGTTTTTCTAAAGGGCTACGACAAAGATTTCTTTTTCATTATGGCATATGGGGAGAAATTCTTGAAAGTGCGCTAGCGTTTAAACGGCGCATTCGATTGAGCTTCAGTTTGGTATATATGTTTGAATTATTCATTGATTAAAATTTATTTAAATGCTTGCAATGATCTTAATCGTAAGTGTTCGGAAAGTCGAGTGGAGTCACTCCAGATTTTTTTTTTTTAAGCTAAACGGTATAGTGTCAGGCAGTTACTCGGTGCAAACTTATCATGTAGTGAGGTGTGCTGATCGCGAGGAAACCCTAGAGCTGATTTTCAAACGCAACATGTAAAAGGAAATGCTTTTATAAGTGAAAATTTGTACCATTATGAATAAATAATGCTCTGATAAGCATTAGGAAAATAAATACAAAAATAGTGTGGATCATGTTACTTGAAAAATGCGGAATGAAATGACCGATTGAATATTAAATAATAAATTGAAATATTATTGCCCTTCATCATAATATTATTATTACCGATCGAACTATTTCATCATCACATTTTGCATCTTGATTAAATAATCATTTTTATGTTGTTATAACACCCTTCTTTGTAGGGTGTGATATACAAATTGCTTTGTACCGTATAAGAAAGTTTTCGAAAGAGGGGGCCCCGTATGATGCTTTTGCCCAGGGCCCCGAACTCGTCAAATCAGCCCCTAGTTCGGCACTTTTTACTTTAGTATGCTGCTGTTCCCTGTCCTTGGTTTTTAGTGCTGGTGAACCCTGACTTTTAAAAAGGAATATAAAAACCTTGTTTCTTTATCAATCATTTACTTATCAAATTGTAACTTAAAAAAAATGTATCGTTCTTTTTTTAAGAGAAACGTATAGAGCAAGAGCCCGCGGCCGCCAGATCTTCGTCATAGTATAAAAGCTGAAACTTTCTCTGCGCATACCCTAGTGATGGGCATGAATGAATGAAATTAATCGAGTAATCGATTATTAAATCCATTCGAATCAATCGATTTCGAAAAATTTATTCGAACGCCCAGCACATAGCATTCGAATAGCATCGGTGAAACGAGTACTCGCGAATTACTCGTTTACTCGATATACTCGATATACTCGATTACTCGATATACTCGTTTCACTATTCGAGTATAGTATTCACGATTAATCGCGAGTACTCGTTTCCTATTCGAGTAATATTCACTACTCGTTTCACTCGATAGTATTCACTACTCGTTTTACTCGGTTCACTCGATAGTATACACTACTTGTTCGGTTAACGGTAGGAGCTCATTAAAAAACCCGGACTCATGCAGTATCAGATGCAGGATTTTATATCGGGGACTGCGCGCGGAGGGGGGGGGGAGCTGTGTATCAATTTATTAACTAAGTTTCAATTGCACGCTAAATATTAAATAGGGGGGTGCAGCCCCCTCACGATTAATCGCGATTAATCGTGAATACAGTTCGAATAGTGAAGCGATTAATAGCGAAAACTGTTATCGCAATTAACCGCGAATACAGTTCGGATTGTGAAAACGGTTAATCGCGAATCCAATTCGAATTGCGAAATCACCATTAATCGCTTCACTGTTCGAAAAGTGAAATCACGATTAACCGTGAATACCATTCGTCCAACAGTTTTTGTAGGCGATTTTAATGTAGATTTCAGTTCCAAAGGAGCGTTTTATGCAACAAGGAAAACAAACGGTTCAGTCATGGATTATGATACAGAGTGCCAGATTTAGAAGTGTGGAGACCCTGGGGCAACAAAGGAGTGGTGGCCCCTAATTATTTCTCAAACAAGTTAAAAGAACTTTTCGACGACTAGTGTGGCAAAGTGGGTTCTCCGTTAACTCATAGCTTCGGTCCAGGGTTCGAGTACTATACTCCGTAACATGATACATTATATATATTGTATATTTATTTTCGATCTGGATGAATTCATTTTTACTTCCTTGTACGGAATATAAGGAAGTAATGTAATCCCGAAAAATTTCGGAGGCCAAATTTCGCCGAAAAAAAAGATTTTGACTGCCGGTAAATTTACTTTTAAGAATTTTTTCAATGCATCTCGTACGCTAGCATGCACGTTCATATAAATGCGTCTGACACCCAATTTGACCAACAGCGAGTCTATTTTGATCAGTTTTTCTATGCCGTCTATACGTACGTACGTATGTATGTAACTCGCATATCTCAAAAATTATTGGTCGTAGAATGTTGAAACTTTATATTTAGGATTGTTGTGGCATGTAGTTGTGAGCCTCCCCTTTTGGTCAAATTCGACTCGGTAGTTATCTACAGGTCCGCCCAAAAGTTTCTAAATACATTATGCTCTATGTGCCGTAATTCATTAAAGCGTATGAAATGATATATGCTGTTAAGGATTACAAAGGAACTTCTCCATCAAAAAAAAGTGTCTTTTTCATTTATAGTTCTGCTACAGGAACACTCAAAAGATTTCCAACACATTGCGGTCAGTGGCAGTTTTAGGGACATTTCATCCATTTCAAGCACAATACCGTCCTACCATATAGGTAGGTAATGGTCCTACCCAGGGGGGTCAGCTGCCCCCCCCTAAAATGAGCTAGTCATAGTGTCTAATTATGACAAACCGGGCATTCTCCGGTTAGAATGCGCGATTTGTCATAATGTCATGCCCCCATGTCCTGCCCCCCCCTAATGAAAATCCTAGCTACGCCCTTGGTCCTACCTAGGGCTGGACGATATTGGAGTTTGATATATCGATATCGATACCATCTTATATCGAGATATCACGATATATCGATATTTTTCACACTTAATTTTAGTATTTTTGAAATGCAACCAATCAAATAAACAAACCGTAAAACCACATGCTATATTCAAAAATTAATTAAAATAGATTTTAATGAGTAATTGCTGGTACTCTATTTAATTAAAATTAATATTTGAAGGGTCCAGGGGTAGAACGACTTTACAATAAAATTTTGCTTCTGAGAAAAACGACTTCGAGGGCCCGCAGTAAAGTGGTTTTCCCAATTATAACAAAACTTGGCCCATTGTACCACAGCTTGTTTCCTTTATCTTAATACTGTTTCTACCGCAAAAATAATTCAAGTTGTGATAGCGCTCATTTAAAGCTAGTGTTTAAGGCTGTTCTTCGAAAAAAAAGAACTCTGTTTTTAGTCTTGGTACACAAATTGAAATAAACAAATTGCACCATGGTCTCCAAAAAATTCCAGAGAGTTCTTCATAAGCTGTTTTACACACTACGATAAGCGAAAACGCTGTGGATTTTGTGAAATTTTCAGAAAAAATTCTTAAACAGGGATCTGAGCTGCAAGATTTTTCGAAGAGTGACACGCTTTGCGAAAATTTCCGATTTTTAAGATTTTTTTCTAAAAGTATTGAAACTGATACAGATTGGCCTGTCTTCGCAGTACGTAATACACCTTGTAAAGAGACAGTTTCAAAATTTTGAAGTGCCTGGCATAATTAGTTTATTTGTAATTATGTACCAAAATCACATGATTTTTTCGAATAACACCGTTAAACTGCCCGAAATGAAAATACAGGGGCGCTTCGTATGACGATGGGTGTTTCTAAGGGGGGGGGGTCAGGAATCAATAAAAACGCGCTCCGATGGATAGTTTCAGAGAAATACGTTAATTAATTATGGTAATTAGACTAATTAACCATGTTCGAGGCCTAAAAGGACTGCAAACATGTAGAAATTGGCTCTGAGATGATTTCCAGGCTTTGGTGATGCCGTCGGAGGCGGCTAGCTTTAAAAATGCCCAAATTGGAAATACAGGGGAGCTTCGTATGACCCCCTGGGCCTGTAAGATTAAAAGGTTAAGTTTGGTGTCAAAGCATTCGAAATTTTATGTATCGATGGGAGTGTAGAGTCTAGGGGGGGTCGAGAATCAATAAAAACGGGCTCCGATGGATAGTTTCCGAGATATACGTTAATTAATTATGGTAATTAAGCTAATAAACCATACATATAGATTTGATGCCTTTGATGAACTTTATCGAATTCGAGATTTCACTGAAATGAAAATGGGAATATCGAATATCTGATGTTGAAATAAAACCAATATGTCGGTATTTATCAATTTTTGGCCCAGCCCTAATCAACGAATGACGACCAAAAAAAATAAAAAATAAAGCAAGAAAGTAAAAAAAAAAAAACAGCAATTAACAACCCAACTATTCGCGGATAGTATGTGGGAGTGAGAGAAAGTAACACCACACCGCGATCCAGTATCAATAACAGAAACATGCGTATATGAGAAGCGTACTATTTAAAACTAAACAGCAAAAGTAGTTGTCTATAAGTGATAGTCACGTGTAAAGTAAGTATCCAGACTAGGGATGGACGCGAGACGTGCGAGACGAGAATCGGGGCTGTCTCGTCTCGTCTCGCAGTGGTAAACCTCTGTCTCGTCTCGCGTCTCGTCTCGTCTCGCAAACACTGTGTCTCGTCTCGCGTCTCGCAAAGAAATTGCTGTCTCGTCTCGCGCGAGACGTCTCGCGAGTCTCGCAAAATTAAGGACTGCGATTTCGTTACCATTTTATACTGACTTATTATTGGGATTTTATTGAAAATTAATATTAATAATAACAATTACTTACATATAGCCACATTAGTAGATATATTAATAACTATATCAGCATATATCGGCATTTGAAGTAAAAGAAATTGAGATTTAATCCGTATATATAATGTCACACCGAAAATATAGTATTTATTTTTATTTACTAGCTGCGTGCCCGTTCTTCGCACTGTAGTAAACGAAAATTTTCCTAACATGAGTAATTTCAATTAATTCCAGGGTTGTGGAATCTATATAAATAAAATTAGAGTTTTGTCTGTACATTTCTTGGAATTCAAAAATTTTGCGATTTCTATCCATTTCAAGCACCCGGGAATCCGATGCGACCCTCAAAAAAAAGTTTGTCTGTCTGTCATTCTGTCATTCTGTCGTTCTGTCATTCTGTCATTCTGTCCGTGACGCTTTTTTTGTTCAAGCATCACGTAAAAACGACTGAAGCGAATGATATGAAATTGGGTGTCATGATAGGTGGTAAGTCAACTTAAAACATAGGCGTCAAATTTTTAAAAAATCTTGATTGGATTTTGAGATTTTGCGAAAATCCTTTCAAACTGCGTAAATTTGTGTTCGGACATCACGTAATAACTGCAAAGGTGAAAAAATGATATTTGGTGAAAAAGATAGGTGGTCACTCACCTTAAACTATAAACATCTAATTAAAAAAAATTGGATCGGATTTCGAGATTTTGCGAAAATCGTTTAAAACCGGGTGAATCTTTGTTCACGCATTACGTAATAACGACTAAAGCGAATGATATGAAATTTGGTCACATGATAGATGGTTGCTCAACATAAACTACAGGTGTCCAATTTTTTAAACATTTTTATTAGATTTCGAGATTTTGTGAAAATTCTCTCAAGATACGTTAATATTTCTTCAAACATCACGTAATAACGACTAATACGAATGATACGAAATTTAGTGATATAATAGGCAGTTGCTAATCTTAATTTATAGGCGTTGAGAATTTTAAAAATATTTTGATTACATTTTGAGATTTTGTGAAAATCGTTTTAATATGCTGAAATTTTGTTCCAGCATTACGAAATAAAGATTGCAGGGAATTAAACGAAATTTGGTGACAGGATAGGTTGTCACTCAACTTAAATTCTAGGCTTCCAATTTTTCAAAAATATTGATTAGATTTTGAGATTTTGCGAAAATTATTTCAATATGCGTAGATATTCGTTCGCGCATCACATAATTACGACTATAGCGAATGAAATGATATTACTTAGTTACTCTCTAACCTGTAATATTTTAACAATACATAAAAATTATAACTTCGCTTTCTTTACTTTGGCAACATACTACATCCATTCTGTGTACTTCTACAATGCTGACGAAAGTTCTTGCTTTTTGGAAATTTTCATTCACTAACCCGTCGAGGACGGGTACATCAGCTAGTTTTGAATAAAGTCTGTTATCGGGATATTCGCTTATCCGGGACGAAGCATCCCGACCATCCCGGTTAATCGAGATTCTACTTCATTATATTACTATTCTAGAAAAAATAGAGTAGCAAACATTGGGATGTCGTATTCATAGCAAAAACCCCTTGGTTGCAATTAAAAAATAATAAAATAAATAAATAAAAATAAAATAAATATTAGGCTTAGTGCAGGTTTGTCAATGTTCTCATTAAACGTCTCAAATACTGTCGGAGATTATGTCTTTTCTGTATATTAGAGCGTATTAAACTGTAAACAAATATTTAATTTCTTAATTACTAGTTAATTTAAGCAATGAAAATTTACTTTGATTTCTGTAAAGCAGTTTGAACTTTTTCCTTCCCTTGTGTTGCCATTTATGAGACAAAATATTTATGGGGGGGCTCAAGGAGGCGCAGGGCCGCCCTAGGGCGTCTGCGGTGCGCTGGGTCACTTTCGTCGTAATCAGGGATCTCAGCAATGATTTCGTTTGGCAGATTGTTGAAGCTTGCGTAAAAGTTTGAGACGAGGTGGCTGAGGTGCTTTCTCATAGTCGGGATATTTAAGTCTCTGCGGATTACTATATTCGACACTAGCTGCGTGCCCGTTCTTCGCACGGTAGGAAACGAAAATTTTCCTTACATGTGTAATTCCAATTAATTCCAGTGATGTGAATCTAAAATAAAAGCAAAATTATTTGACTCTTGATGTAAAGTTTGCGTCATGAGTATTAACCTGGCATCATTGCTATATAATGACTCAAAAAACTACGTCAGTGTCATTCGCGATCAGAAAAGTGAAAAGCTTAGCGGTTTGCAGAGAACTCCCGACTTTCAAAATGTGTTATTTCTACATCATACTGTAGTTCTACATCATACTGTTCAAGCTGTAGCATTAAATACCCCAGACACTACATGAAATGGACAACCGTTTGTTTTAAAATAGCTGCGCACCCGCTCTTCATACGAGAAGTAGCGAATATTTTACTAAAATCATATCTGCATGAGACAAAACAGATTTTTTGAAGGAAGGGAAAACATGATAATATAAACGAAAAGAGAAATAGTTTTTAAAAAAATTGCTTGCATTTCTTTCCGTCCGATATTAATATATGAGAATAAAAAATGTCATTTTAATCTCTTTAAAATAGGCCAACAATACGGATTTAACCGCCCCTAGAAAGTTGTTACCAGGGTGGGCGCCCCCCCCCCCCCCTACGCACGCCGCAACGTGCGGGAAAGTTTGAGGATAATATCGGTACAAGGATATTTCAACCAAGGACATTCAACCATATTTCAACCTACTCAGACTAAGCATCAATGCGAATGCAAGTTGCTCTACTTCTAATCTCTCTCTGATATACCCGAAACCCGATTATCACAGGGGCAAGCGGGGGCGGTAGTCCGGTGCCCCTGAAGAAAAAGGGGGCCCATATATATCCCGATTATCTAAATTATAAATTCATATGTACTGAAATAGTAATTGTGGGGAAAAAAACTGAATTTCCTCTATAATATAGGTATTACCTAATTGTCTATCACTAGATCAAGTTAGAGATATTTCTTTGGGGTGATAAATACGATTTGATTAAAGTACAAAAACTACAGTTAACTGAAATGCAATTTTCGAGTACAACAGCGGTCAAAACTGGGTTAAAATGCTTAAAAAAGGGGGGGGGGTTCAGTAAAGGGGCTTAATGCGTAAAAAAGGGGATAGTAAGGGGGGCCCCAAACTTAATGCCCCGGGCCCCGTCTAAAAGTGGTCAGATTTGAGCATACCGTACCGCCTTTCCTATTTACTTATTATTTTTCTTTCAACTCTTCTCTGTTTTCTTTTTTTTCCGCCTCTTTCTTTATCCTCTCCATTGTGTGTTTTGTATATCTCTCGTCTGTTCTAATTTTAAATGTTACGTGTTTGTGCGTATTGTAGAGTGCTGATAGTATACCAGGACCGAAAACGAAGGAGACGCAAGTTAAACGGTAGAGGCTTCAGGCAAATTGTCGCTTTTCAGATCGTATTTATGCGAGACGGAAAAAAATGCGAGAATTCTCGCGAGAAATCTCGCGCGAGACAAGACTCTGTCTCGTCTCGCGTCTCGTCCCTCAAAATATTTTCTTTCTCGTCTCGCGTCTCGTCTCGCAAAAAAATGCCTGTCTCGTCTCGCGAGACAATGCGAGAACGCGAGACAATGCGAGAATTCTCGCGTCTCGCGTCCATCCCTAATCCAGACACCATTAAGACTCAAAGATGATTGCAACTTCGATATATGTATTAGAGATGAGTTCGGGTTCATATTTTGAAGCCTGAGCCTGCCCGAGGCCGAGGACTTTTAATCCGAGCCCGCCCAAGCCCGAGCAATATTATTTAAGTCGGAGCACGAACCCGAAAGTTCAGATAAAGATAAATTCAATTCAATTCATTGATAGAATCCCATAAATTTTGCCGTTTGCGCAAATTAGACAAATTTAGGGCCCGTTCGATAATTCACCGGCTGGTTATGCACCGGTGCTACCGGTATCGAACGCGCCCCTAGTTGCAAACTTTTAATGTACTCTCTAATTCTGTATATCTATGTTTATCAGTTTATCAAATGATGTCCGATCTCATGACTAGCTAAGCAATATAAGCCGTTGTTCTGAAATACTCGAAGAGCTTCACGCACCTTCTAGGCGCCCGTACTGTTTTTTTTTTTAATAAGTAAATAAGTACGTTTATTTTCCCCATGAATCACTTTTTAAAATCTGTTTCAAGGAGTATGTTCAACAAAGGAGGAATTTTTCACAATCCCGAGCCCGAAATCAATCATGAATTACAAAGCCTGGGCTCGGGCTCGGGCTGAGCCCGTCTCATCTCTAATCTGTATATATACTATTTTAACACAAAAATCAATATCCAAATCATCCCAAATCCGCGAACTCAAAGGAAAAAGAACAAATCTATTATTGCATCCTGCATCTGCTACTGCACGATCATTTAAAGCCATTAAATTCAAAAAAGTTCAATCATCAATTCATTGGAGCTAATCTAATTCTTAAAACCCATCGCTCAGCACATAGCATTCGAATAGCATCGGTAACACGAGTACTCGCGATTAATCGTGAATACTACTCGAATAGTGAAACGAGTATATCGAGTAATCGAGTATATCGAGTATAACGAGTAGTGAATACTATCGAGTGAACCGAGTAAAACGAGTAGTGAATACTATCGAGTGAACCGAGAGAAACGAGTAGTGATTACTACTCGAATAGGAGAACGAGTATATCGAGTAATCGAGTATATCGAGTAGTGAATACTATCGAGTGAAACGAGTACTCGCGATTAATCGTGAATACTACTCGAATAGTGAAATCCCGAATATTCACTGTTCGATTACTCGATTATTGGCAATAATCGAAATCGATTAATCGATTATGGAAATCATTCGAATGGCACATCACTAGCATACCCCCCAACAGACGTAGGAACAATCGGTCACTATAAAGTTTGGAGGATCGTGGCTTTGGCAGGTAACAGGTGGCAAAGGTGTATAAAATTGCCGAAAATTTCGTCATTTCATAAAGCTTCATTTTTTTATATGTTCTTCTTTGCAGTACTAGAAATCTCTTTATCCCTTGCCAGACACTTTTCCATCGTGGCAAACCCCCGCCAGACAATCTTAAAGTCATGGAAAACTGTTGTGTTCGTAAACTCCCGCGACGAAGTACGTCAAGCTGTCACAAAATGCCAAGCACATTTTATACTGCTACTTCTGAACTTTCTTACGCGCGAACTTTCTTGCAGCGCGCTCGTAATAGAATTACGTTTTTCAAGACTTTGAGGTTGTCTAGCGGGGGTTTGCCACGATGGAAAAGTGTGTGGCAAGGAATAAAGTGATTTCTAGTATACTGCGAAGAAGAACATATAAAAAAAATTAAGCTTTATGAAATGACGAAATTTTCGGGAATTTTATACACCTTTGCCACCTGTTACCTAACAAAGCCACGGTCATCCAAACTTTATAGTGGCCGATTGTTCGTACCTCTGTTGGGGGGTATGCGCAGAGAAAGTTTCAGCTTTTATACTATGACGAAGGTCTGGCGGTCGCTGGCTCTTGCTCTATTAGACTAGTAGTTCTGCTAGTTTTTTAAGAGAGCAAGCTACTCCGACCTGAACACCAGAATGCACACAATCAATACCCAAGTTTTTCATCTGCTCGCAGTCAGCAGAGTCTCTGAGCATAAGGTTTATTTTAAATCGGCGTCGATTGAAGGGATGGGTGGACTAGGTCATACAGAGAATGGGAAGTCGAGAAGAGACCGTAATTCTGACATAATATACACAATGGTTATAATTCCTCTATAACTTCCCAGCATTTTGTAGCTCAATCGAACAAACCGATTGCCACCAAATCTGCTCTATGTACGGTACACGAGATACTCTCAAGGAAGTTTTTTAATAAATTTAGTTCAAAAAATGTCCACTCAATGGCTCTTTACATGGCGAATTCAGCTCGAAAGATGACCCAAATCTGTTGGTAAATACCGAAAAATTATTGAAGAATTTGAAATTGCATGTGCATTTGAAATAGCCATTTTCTTTCGTTAAATTTGTCGTTTTTTTTTCATCTGAAACGTTCTGGTGAGGATTTTTTGAACTTTTTTTTTTCTTCCCGAAATTCTTGGACCAAATAACAAATTTGGTTACAATCCGTCCACCTGTTTTAAGTTCAGAACCTTTTTACTGGGGAATTTTAACTATACCTACCTTGTATGTTGCACAAAGTGGTTTGATCTATAGCTTTAAACGCTTAACCCTTTAACGCGCAGTGTTCCCGTTCTGGGAACACCAAACTCTGACGTTTAGACTGTTGCCAGTCACGAAGAATAGATTTGATTTCTATAAAAATAGTTGCGGATGACATAGCTGCACGAGAATCCTTTACTTTTTAGCACGTCATTTCCCGTAAAAAAAAAAAAAAAAAAAAAAAAATGGTCACGATTATTTTTAACAGCACTGACATCTGCTGAGAAAGGGAAGAATGCGAGAACAGCTCGATAGATTGCCCAATGCTGAAAAAAGGGCAGCCGTTGCTATCGCTCGACTTAACTACCAGCAAGATGGCGGACGATCGAAACGATCATAGCGTGCCACAGATCTAGAGACCCTTTTTTGACGACAGCTGGCTGTGCAGCTATCGTCAAAAAAGGGTCTCTAGATCTGTGGCACGCGATGAACGTTTCGATCGTCCGCCATCTTGCTGATAGTTAAGTCGAGCGATAGCAACGGCTGCCCTTTTTTCAGCATTGGGAAAGGGTTGCGCCTCAAAGGGTTAATCAAAGCATGGATAAAAACCTAGCAGGAGGCAAGCAAAATGCCATATTAAAAGAACACTAGCTGTACTGAGCCAGAATGCAATGGGATTATGGGAAAACTGCCCCACAGCCTCTTTTTTGTTAGAAACGGATCTTTTTGATAAATCCCACCGCCTACGCCTTTCGAAAAGAAATGGGAACATTGTGTTGCAGAATTAATGGAAGATACATTAAGTGGCATTTAGAGCTTTTTCTGTTGTTTTCAATTGCAGGAAAACAAGTTTGCCCAGCATCGCCGTTTCTTACGACTTTGTGAAAGAATGGTTGATCAAAACTTACTATCAGACGTAAATATAGGTAAGTCCGCCCATTTGAAGCGCCACTGTTTTCCAATGCTGAAAAAGTACAGCTGTTGCCATCGTTCTATTTAACTACCACTACCAGCAAAATAGCGGTCGATCGAGCCGCCCCTCGTGTTCCACGCGGGTTAAAGAACATTTTGACCCAGCTGGCTGTGCACCAGTGGCGGATTTTGCTCTTCAGAGGCCCGAGGCGCAATTCAATTGTGCCCGAGGCACAATTCAATTCAGGGCCCCCTCCTCCAAAAAAAAAAAAAAAAAAAAAAAACACCACTAACTGTAACTCCTTTACATTATTACTAATTATTTTAAAATGTTTTAATTCCTTTTATATCTAGTTTATGTCTACAAACCAGGGCCTGACTTTTTTGTGCCCAGAGCACTTTTCAGATTTTGTGTCCTTTAGCTGGCTCAATTTTTGTGCCCCTGTATATCATGTTAAACTCAATTTTTTGGCTTATTTCTACATGTGTGCCCAGGGCACGTGCACCAAGTGTCCGTCCGCTAGTCAGGGCCTGCTACAAAAGGAGTATTAAAATTTTAAAATAATTTTTATGTTTATAGATTTGTTCATCTTAAAAAACATTTTTTATCTCAATAATTTTTGTACTACGTTTCACTTTTCATGATTAACACTAAATAAACATCAGCATACCTCTAAGTATAACCCAGCAACTGCAGTTTCATATTGATTATTTTTCATTGTTACTTAATTACGTCGAATTACATTTTGTGGACCACTGGCAAATGTCTTGTTTCAATCATGAAAATTTTGACTACTTAACAGGTACTTTTGAAGGTCAGAACAAGGGAAACTTGTTCAGAAACATGAGTTTGACATCACAAAGTTCAGAAGAATTCTTTACTTGGATAAAATGAACCAAAAATTTAACATTCCTTCAAGAACATATATTTATAAATATTTAAATATATTCATAAATTTCCCGTTTGGAACTGCAAAACTAAGCAGTTTAATAGTAAAAGTAAACTTTCTGTTTAGTCTAATTTTTGTGTTTATTCAAAAACTGTCAATAAGTTTAGGACTATTAATAATGAGTAATTATAGGTATGAATAATATATATACACACAAACACACACATTACTCCATATTTTAAATAGAATGAAAAAACTACAAGAGAAATAAAAAAAAGAATACTTTAAGTAGTTAAAGTACAAAAAATATTATTGACTTAAAAATAAATTCCACTTTATAATGGGTAAATTGGTATGCTCTAAGCTTCGGTCCTAGGTTTATTATTAATGTTTAGCATTTTCATCTGCGACTATAAAATGCATGCCGTATTTATAGTTTTCATAAATATTTTTTAGTTAAAAACAAAAAGTTAAATTAATAATCATTTGTTTTTTTTAAAGTTTTTAATTAACTGTGTATGACATTCCAGTTCAAAATTTGTCTATGAATTTTAACCCACTGTCATCCGATCGAGCTGAAACTTTGCACGCATGTGAAATTTCGGTGACGCTAAGTATTGCTTTCTTTAATTTTTCAATACTTTTTTTTAAACTATCAAATATCTTCCCCCAATCCCCCCAAAAAAGAGTTATCGCGCATGTATCAGCTCATATCTTTTTAATTATTGGTCGGCAATTTTTTATCATTGCATACTCGGAAAGTTTCGATTCCAAAACAAGATAAAAGAGGTTATCCCTAGCTTAAATTTTTAATTTTTAGTGATTTTTCGAAAGAAGATAAATTATTGTTTCCAATTTCTTTTACATCGTGACAACCAACAACAATTATATATTCTAGGTATATTTGAAAATTTCACTGAATACAGAGTGTCCTTTCCTGAATCATTTAAATGAAGAACGGCTGAAAAATATAAAATATTTAATTTTTGACAAATTTTTCAATCTCAAGCTGTAGAATAAAGCGGTTCAGGCTTTTCTCTTTTAAAATGAGAAATATTCTTATCAGACTGTACACTTTTTGATTTGGGGGGGGGGACGGCAATCTATAAAGCAGGTGTATTTGAATGTCCTACTGCAATACCAGCTACTGAGCCGCAATCTGATTCAGTGCGGCCCAACCAGTGGCTGAGCGCATAGCACTCTGAACTGGGAGACGGAAGGTGCCTGGTTCAAAACCAGGTCGCGTTCGCCAACCTAACCGTTAGGAATTTTCCGTGGTTTCCTCCAAAACTTAGCGTGAATAGGAGTTAGAATCCCTTAGAAAGACCCCCAAGGGGAGCACCCACACCCATCGGCATAGATCCCACTTGTAGATAATTGGCCGTAATCCCCCAACCCAACCCAACTAATTGATTCCGGATAGGAAAAAGGCATAGGGACCCTCTGCACCTGTATTTTTTGAGATAAAATATAGTGAGCAAATTAAAACTATGCAAAAAAATATAGGAATTTTTTTTGGAAATAATGGACAGTTGAGGGCTCTAAAATTCCAAGGAATGTTGCATGAAAATACCAGGAACTTTATTCAACAGCTCAGGAAAGATCCACTGAATTGCATATTGTTCAGTAAAGTTCTTGGTATTTTCGTGCAACTTTCCTTGGAATTTAAGTCACCTCAGCTGCCTATTATTTTCAAGGAACACTACTGGAATTTTTTTTAATTATTTTTTTTTTTACAATTCTAGTCATTTTTAAGTAAACTGCCTGTTTTTTAAGGTCGTGAGACCACTATTTGGTTAAGTGACGGCTTGAACGTAACAGTAAAATTTTCAAAGGGAACTGTATACTTTATGTATAGTGTTTGTAAGTCTAACTTATCCTTATTTCCAAGGAACGTTTTTGGATATTTTTACAGTGAAATACGGAATTAAAGCATCAATTACTTATAGATAAAAGTATTCGTATTAAAGTATTAGTTTAGATTATGGCCCAATGCTGTGAAGAGGAAAGGGAGTCATCAAAGAAAAGATTGTTCAAAAGCGCTTTCTACTCTAGAAGCAATCCTGAAACTATGAACAAAGTTTGTCTCTTGAACAGATATTTACATATAGTTTTTTTCTTTCTGAAAACCGAATTTGGAGGCCCCTTAGAAATATGAGGCCCGAGGCGCGTGCCTCATGCGCCTATTGGGAAATCCGCCACTGCTGTGCACCATGTTTCTGCTTGTTAAATCGACCGATGGCAACTGCCGAACCTTTTCAGCACTGTATAGTCTATCCAGTTGTTCTTTTATATCAACGTATTTTCGTTTTCGTCATATTTAATTATTAACTGGAGTTGAAAATTTCAGATATACAAAATCAGAGGAAGTTCTTCATAAAATCTTTCATATTTTACGAAGTTCTGTAAATATCAGAATTTGGTTTTGGAGGTGGCAAAGAAGAAAGATCAGTCTTTTCAACCATTTCTTTTCCTCAATTTTACCCAAATTACATAAAGTGTAATTTGATCCGTAATGTAAGCAAAACTTTGGAAAAACTATTTTTTTTTTTGTTTGTTTGTTTTTCCACGCCTCCGCAGGAAAAAGGGGTGGTTAAAGGCTTTTTGTCAAATCATCACTTTTTATCAAAAGCGGAAGAAAAAATTAATCACGCGAACCTGCCACTTATGCGCAGGGCCTCCGAGAAAAATTTTATAAGGCGGGGCGAAAATCTTCCCGGCCCCTTTCGTAAAGTACAAAAGTTTCGAAAAAACAGGAGGGACGGAAGGAATTTTTTTTTTTTGTAAAACTGCTCTTTTTAATGATTCTCATATAAAATGATGAAACGACAGAGGGTGGGAGGGAAATTTTCCTGATATGTAATGGTACTTTTAAGTCATGTTCGAAGGTTGAAAAAATGCTAATATTTAAATGGTAGAATTAGCATTTCTGCCATCTAAACCATTCTAGAATTATGTATTCAAAATTTAGTCTATTTTTTTTAAAAAAAGATTTTAATTACGGATCTATAAATGAAATTCGTAACACCTTCTGAAAAATTCACGACGCACTTCAGCTAAACACGGGCCCAGGGGCGGCGCCCCCCCCCCCTCTCGTAAGACCTGCTTATGCGCGATAACCAGTGGTACGTTCGAAAGTGAGATACTTTTGATTGGGTCCTTAAAGTGTCAGTTATTTCCTGAAATGACCACCCTACTTCAGAAACTAGACAGCAGAATTTCCTGAGATGCGATTTCTTTTCTAATTGATGTGGCCTCTTAAGTACTGATTTTTGTAATTTACACCAATTAAACTAGCGATATAGAGGTTTCGAAGGAAATTATTTTCGAGATAAGCATGGAAAATACATCGAATTTTGATTGTAAATGTTGGAAAATCCGAGATGTAGAGTGAGGACAATGAGCGATTTGTCCAGTTCTCCAGCTGAACGCGTAGTGACTAGTGAAGTGAGCGTGTTCAGCAGTGCTTGCTGCATTTAAATTCTAACCTAACCGACAAAGTCAGATAGGTATCTTTCAACTAGGAAAAATATAACAACCTGCTCATCAGCTAAATATGTAGTTAGATTATCTCAAAGTATTTGCTGTTTTTGATTTCTGGTTGTCTTTTTTTGTTCGTTTTTTTTAAGGCCTGATTTAATATGTTGAAATAAATGGTGATGGAAAGTGCGCTTAAACATAGCATTCATGTTTCTGATATTTCAAAGCAAGTTTTCTATAGATAAAATATTTTTTAATCTCTTTCATGACAAATTGCCCCCCCCCTCCCCTCTCTTTTTCACGTCTTCTCTCCTTCCTTACATGGCGATATTTAAAATTTGAAGTTGTTGCTTAGGTATTCGTGCATGTTGTATTTTACAGAAAAAAATTTACGAAAATCTTTTTCCTTAAAAAAAAAAAAAAAAAAAAAAAAAGGGACATCTCTAAAGAACATTTTGGCCTCCTGTCCCTCAACGATTAGTTAGCACTAAGTACGCTGCTATCTGCATTCGTTTAGTTTCATCATATCCATGAGAGCCACGCCCATTTAATCTATGGCTTCGTTTATTATTATTATTATTATTATTATTATTATTATTATTATTATTATTATTATTATTATTATTATTATTTAGTGCATCCTCAGACTTCCATGTATAGGAAAAACTATAAATGAAATTATTTTGGGCGAGTTTTAGATTACAGTAAGTTTCAGGGCCGGACTGGGAGGGTAGGGGCCCGCCCGTCTCAAGAGAAGGGGCTGCCCGGGTTGTTGTGCAACCGATAAATAATAGGATATGTTAACTTTCGGGGTATGGGGGAGGTATGGTGTTATTATTAATTAATTATGATTGATAATTAATGCATTAATAAAATATTGATCTATTAATTAATATGCTTCATTCATATTAATTAATCCCCGGTTCATTCGGGAACCCTAACTCAAAAAATTTTGAGAACTACATTTAAAATGAAGTGTTTTGAAGCCTTCTGGTGGCGCAATTGCAGCTGCAAAAACTTTTTTATGTGTCAAACTTCATTCAAGTGCTATCAGTATAGCACTTTTTTTTTATTTTCTTTCTTTTTTCTGTTTGGGGGCCCGCCCTCAACAGGGAGGGCCCGCCGAGAGCGGGGGCCCACCCGTCTGCAGACAGTCGGACACCCTGGCCAGTCCGGGCCCTGTAAGTTTCAAAGATAACAGCAAGTGATACCTTTTTATGCTTGTTATTTTTAAATAAAACGGAAAATAATTAAGTATACAATATTTTTTCGCCAAAAATTTCTCGCATTTTATTATTTTAATCGAATTCGCATTAAAAGTGTACACCGAAGAAATAAGATGTACCTTTCGGCCTTGATACATAAATTAAAATAAACTAATTGCACCAAGGAAACTGGAAAAAGAAAAAATGAGATTGATTATTTATAAACCGAACTCCACACTAAAATAAATGAAGAAACGGTGCCTTTTAGGAAATTTTCAGGAAAAAATCTTGAATGTGAATTGCGCAGCAAAAATTTTTCAAAAACCTTTTTTTTTCCTTAAACTTTTCGTTCTGTAGAATTTTTTTTCTAAAAGTTTCGTAACTAATACAAATTTATCGTTTATTTCAGGGTATAGTATATAGTTTGTGAAGCGACATTATGAATTTTTTGAAGTGTTTAAATGACTTTTCCCACCCTTTTCTTGTATTGATATAGCAAAATCACAGAATGAATTTTCGATTTTGTTTTATAACCTGTTCTGTTGGACACATTAGCGTAGCCAAGGGGAGGCAGGGGGCTGGCCCAAAGCCATTATTAAGGCTTTATTCGCAGCGGGGGTGAAGCCCTTAAGGGTGTAGTTCGAAAAAATAAAATCTCCCTCACGGTCTAAGTACACAAATAAAAATAAGCTAATCTCACCAGGGCTCGAAAAAATTCAGGATGATTCTTTCGAAGCTGTATTACACACTGCAATAAATGAAACAACGGTGCCTTTTATAAAATTTTCGGAAAAAATTCTTCTACATGGAATTGCACGGCAAAAAAAGTTTCGAAAAGTGGCATATCCTGCTAAGTTTTCGATTTTTAAGAATTTTTTCTAAAAGTTTCGCTATTGATACAGGTTTATCTTTTATTACAGTGCATAATACAGCTTGTAAAGAGACATTCTAAAAATTTTGAAGTGCATTAGATAATTAGTTTATTTATATTTATGTACCAAAATCACATATGGTGTTTTCGAAGTACACCGTTAAACTGCCAAGTCAAACATTGATATTTATCAGCTTATTTAAAAATTTGTCAACTGAGTTTGTGCAATTGTGTTAAGTCTACCGGGAATGGAAAGGACATAAAAATTTTATTTTACAATTTTGTGACTAATTTTGAAGTTTTTCAAGCCTTTTTGGTTTTTGATTGAAGTAAAAGTAGATTTGCAAGTTTTCCAACTAGTTTTAAATACTGCCATACTAGTTTACCACAATTAGAAAATAGAACATAATTTTTTGGGGGAAAAAAGTTTGATGATATTTCCTATTAGCCCCCTTTAACCCTATAACGTGCAGTGATCCCGCTCTGGGAACACCAAACTCTGACGTTTTGACTGTTGCCAGTCACGAAGAATAGATTTGATTTCTATAAAAATAGTTGCGGGTGACATAGCTCCACGAGAATCCTTTACTTTTTAGAATCTCATTTCCCCGTAAAAAAATGGTCACGATTATTTTTAACAGTACTGACATCTGCTGAAAAATGGAAGAGCGCGAGAACAGCTGGATAGATTATCCAATGCTGAAAAAAGGGCAGCCGTTGCCAACGCTCGACTTAACGACCAGCAAGATGGCGGAAGATCGAAACGTTCATCACGTGCCACAGATCTAGAGACCCTTTTTTGACGCAGCTGGCTGTGCGCGCGTGCCACAGATCTAGGCACCCTTTTTGACGCAGCTGGCTGTGCGCGAGCACAGCGAGCTGCGTCAAAAAAGGGTCTCTAGATCTGTGGCACGCGATGAACGCTTCGATCGTCCGCCATTTTGCTGGTCGTTAAGTCGAGCGATGGCAACGGCTGCCCTTTTTTCAGCGTTGGGAAAGGGTTGCGCCTCAAAGGGTCAAATGATCAGTGGCGGCTCGTGGGATACAGCAAGTACAGCCGGGCTGCACTTGAAAGTATCAGCACATACTTTAAAATAATTTATTCTACTAATTTTTCTAAATTCAGATTAGAATTGTGGAATTTCTACGGTAAATTAAAAAAATCTCCGAAAAAAAAAAAAAAAAAAAAAAAACGTATTGTGGCCGGATCGCTCATTCAGAAAAAAAGCACTTTAATCTTCCCGCAATTCAATTGGGAAAATCTTTGGTTCAGCCCAGAGCGCTGAAAAGAAAATTGGCAGCACCGTTGCCATGACAACGGCTACGTAAGCAGCCTCTCCGGCATAGGGAGTATGCAGCTGATACAGCCGATGGAAGATTTTTTAACGGCGGCTGAACTTGAGAACTCGACTAACTCATTGGCTCAGACGAGAAGTGAGGGAGGGGGTAAGGAGAATATATGTTTGGAAAACTCTCGACTTTATATTGCTGAATTTATCAAGAAGGTAAGCCTGAATAGACGCTTATGAATGGACAATTACCCATCAAAGCAGTATTGTTTTTAAGTAAGCAAGAACTGGCATTTAGAGGACATGGCGAGCGAGAAAATTCTTTAAACATGGGAAATTTTAAAGAGCTTTTAAAATTATGGATATCTGAATTAAAACAACGCCTTTTTATGAGAGCATCACTGACCGATTCGCAAGTTTAAAAGAAAGGAGGATTGATTTGACTTATAAAAAATAAGTAAGTTTTCTTTTTTTTTTTCTTTTCTTCTCAAGTTATCGTTACAAAAGAAAATTCTAAGGAAACTTCGAATCAGACACGGATTAATGCAATTTTGAGGATAAGAGCGGCTGGTTGAAATTTATGTCCATTTTATGGAAGTAAAATAGGATCTCTTACATTTTTTATGTAATTTCTTTTTTTTTTTCCTCGGTGAGGGCTTAATCCGGCAGCTTTCGAATTCAGTAACAAAGATTTTCCAATCCTGTCCGGTGGAAAGGGGGGGGGGGGCTCATATGCTTCCGGCTGCACTAACAGTTTTGACCACGGGCCGCCACTGCAAATGATCCTACTATACTCCAGTTCAGCTTAACCTGACAGTACGTGGAAGGCTATGCCTTGTGTTCTTCCGACATTACTATATAGTTCGTCCGTATATGCATTACTTTTTATGTTAAATTCGTCTGTAAAGGGGAAAAAACATGTTTATATAATGAAGGCGTGCTCAATAATTTAATATATCGTCTTTATATAAATGAAAATGTGTTTATTGTGTCAACGCTTTGCTATCCAATAGTGTCAAAGCAAGTTTTGGCGGAATTTTTAAGGAGCGAAGATCGTAGCAACCCTCCCCCACGCCAGAACGGAAAAATCCATTACACATTCTCCGTTCTTTACTTCTATTCTTCCTTATCTCCGCTTTCGCACGTCGGTAATAATGGCTACTGCTCCTGTATTGGATGATTATATTACGTTCCAACCGCATAAGGCTGGAACACCACTTAGAAGTTCCGAAGGGCCCAATTATGACCAACAGGGGCCCCGGGCATTGATGAATTTGGGGGCCCCCATCTATGAAATTTGTTTTCTTTTTCATAAAATTTTGACATAAAAAAGAATATTTCATAACAACATTTGAAATTTGGGCCCCTTTCGAACCGGGGGCCCTGGGCAGAGTCCCGATTTGCCAATGCGATAATAAGGCTCTGCATTCGGCCCTATCCCTTTCTTTTAATTATTACAATTTTTTTTTTTTAATTTTGATACCTTACATTATATTAAATAAACATATAAATCAGGACTAAAACATATTCATTGCTTGTTTTACTATGTTCATAAGACAAAAAACTAAACTGAATTTTCATGAAATAATATTTTATGGAATATTTGTAATTTTTTTAATTAAAAGATTAAAACTAAAAAACAAAAAGGGCCGTGACCCAGTTGGCCCGTGCGTTAATCGGGCCCTTTTCTTTACCCCTCCCCACCCATCCTTCGTAGTCATTTTACAAAAGATAATTCTTCTTTTAAAATTGTCATCTTTCAGTGACTCCCATCCCCCCGTTGCCGGCAGTGACTTCTCCTCGCGGTTAATTTTAACTTCGGGAGTAACTTTAAACTCGGGGCTTTGAAAAATGTAAGATCCCTGTGACCATCTTTGAAAGGAACAAAAAAGTTCAAGCAGTGTAGGGGTCGGTGCAGACGAAAACTAGGTCCGTTTTGCGGCCCTTTCACAACACAATCAATTGAAACGACCCTTCATTTGCATTTTACCTTGTATTTTAATCTGTTTTATCAATTATTTTAACCAAAAAAGTGACTTATTAAAAATTGTCATAAAAATTCACAAAAATGGTGCCCTAGAAAAAATTTCTGGATCGGCCCCTGAGTTGTATATGTAAAGTGATTGGAAGGGGATATCAGGATTAACCTGTTCACTCCCATCGTTTGCAAAGATACTACGATGAAGATTTTATTCAGTGCCCAGCGTTATTTCTCATCCTGCTGTCTTTGAATGCAGTCAGTTTGTATGTGAAGATCTGGTTTGAGAAACAACACTGGCAAAGAATTAAAAAAAAATACCCTTGTGTTTTTATAACGATGAGAGCGAGCAAGTTCGACTGGGTTTCTGATCCGCTGGCCGGATCAAAAGCCCGCCCCTTCCGCCCGCGGGCCGGAGGTTGCCCATATGTATTTTAATGTCTAATTTATGATGCACGTAATTTAGTTACCAGAACATTGCCTTTCATCTTAGTGAGATAGCGGTAGGGTCGACCATTCTCAATTCCTTTTAATTTTCCTTTTCTCAGCACAATACAGTGCTTTGAACGCCTTATTTGTCTCAAGAAGCATATTTTACTGGCACATCGATGCCTGTTTCAATATTGCCACATTCGGGGGAAAGAAAGGAAAAAGCATTACGAGTTTCACAATCCAGTCATTTAAATTAGAAGATTTTCTTACGTTCTTTGTTTTTCTTTCTCACTTTCTTTTTTGACTGGACTTGCACTGCAATAGAAAACGCCGAAAAAAATAGCAATTGTTTAAACTATTTTATATTTAAAAAAGAATATGTATATTAATCTGTAAGCACACGCATCCCAGTCACATTTTTGCTTTGAAAAGAAAAAAAAAAAAAGAGACATTTCTCAGAACAATTCTGACCTCAGCGTACCTTTCAGGGGAAGGTCAAGAAGGGGTGATTGAAGGAATGCCCTTCCTTTCTTATCACCCCTAAATACTCCCACACGTGTACGTACTAAAGCAGCATTAGTACGAAGGACGGGCGATAGATCGCCAAATAGGGCAATTAGTCAAAGAGTACAAGGGAGGAAGACCAGAAAGCGCGCACGAATACTTGACAAACGGCGCAATAAGGCACTCGTACCTTTCCACGCACTGTCAGGTTAAGTTGAACTGGAGTATAGTAATAAATTTCGCCATGCAATTACACTATGCAAACTTCAGAGTCAAACGTCTTTACAATCTTCTTGGTTCTGCCCTTGCCCCTCCTCTATAGTATATATATCCTGGCTCCATTGATAGCTGGACATGAAAAAAAAAAATTCACATTAATCAAAACATTTACTCATATACATACATAGTTTGTGATATTTTTCTAAATGAAAGAACAGTTGTCAAACGTTTCCTAGATTTACCATTCAGGAAAGCAAAAGGGAAGTGACATTTCCGCCTACCTCGAATGTAGCTCCGCCTCAGCATTGAAACACATATATAAAACTTGTTCTTGGAATATATTGTTTGAATTATCATTTTTTAACATTTCCTATTTCTTATGTAAATAAATGGCACTTTTATTTAATTTAGAATATTTATTGCTGATAATGTAGAACAAATTATTCCATTGTGGGCGTATATGTTTATAATGAGGCCGGAAATTCTACCGTCCTAATACTAAAACATATACCGAAAATGTTAATTTATAAAACAAAAACGAAGCGACAGGTTATTCCCGTTACAACAAATACCAATACGACGAAAAATATTACGAAAGTTATGGAGTCTATATCCTAAAAGCAACAAAACAATGTTAATGAACATCAATATAAAAAAATGATCTATTTTTGAAAATCCCTATATAACGAACTTTTTGTACAGGTAAAGATATGTTTCTCTTTCATGCTGCACTTAACTGATAACAAGAATGAAGTTTAGAGATAATGTGGACATTTATTTTGTGACAAAGAAATATACCAGTCTCTCTTCTTTGCAAACATTCACCAGCTGCAAGATTATTTACTCCCATGAAGTGGCGGATAGAGACATTTTTGGGGGGAGGGAGTAATGTTTGAAAAAAGTTCATTTGATTTAAACAAAATGCGCAATAAAGCAAACTGTTACTCTAAAGTAATGCACATTATTTTGGGTGTTGCTATTTTATAAGAAAAACTCATTTCGCCTAAGCAAAGAACACAATGCAACAAAATGTCATCTTTTAGCAATGTCTCAGAACGTATCCAGAAAAAATTCGTCAAGGGTCCAAACGGTGGAAAAGACAGAATTTTTCAAAAAATCATCATATCTTATCATTTTGTTAGCAAAAATCAAAATTTCGGAGGTGGTCGGAGCAACTGTATTTCCCCTTAAATGAGTTCTTTGCAACGTCTTTTTTCGGTATGGAGCTGAAGCCCACTTGTCCTTCTCTGGATCCGCAAATGCTCTCAAGTACAGAAGCAAACTTAATTCAGATTAAAATCGTTGATTTCTGGATTAAAGTTTGTCTCCTTCCATTTTGAGCTTAATGTTTCCCAGAGTTGTCTTTTTTTTTTTTTCCCTTCCAAGTTTAGAAAACGATATCCATTTTAGCTGTAGGTTGTTTTGTGTGATTATGGCAACGCTACGCTAGGGCAATTTGCCAAGGATGGGGGTGCCTTGGTAGGAGGATTTTCTAAGAGGTTCTAACGCGTATTCACGTTACATCTGGAGAAAACCTACCAAAATTGCAGACCGTTAGATCAACAGCCGCGCGATTGGACCCGAACCCGGGACCTTCACACTCCGGCCGTCTACCATTTTCAGTAACTTAACTACTGTGCCATGGCGAGGCTTTAGCTGTAGAACTCTGTTTAAAAGGGAAATTTAATTATAACCTCCCTCAAAATATATTTTTTCAGCAAGTCCTAAATATTATCTTTTTTAGTATTGTTGAATTGAAATTGTTTCAACTAAATTAAGCACTTTCTTTCCTTTTTCTTTTCATCCAGATTTCAGCTTTTACGATACTCCGAGTGACGAATTCAAAGAAAAAGGTCTGGGTTCGCTGTTAGTGCTGTGGAAATTCAGCTATCAACCTATGAAAAAAATGGCAGCCACCAGTCTAAGCTGGAATAAGCTACATCCTGACATGTTTGCCACATCATATGGATCCTGTAATTATTAAGTTCGGCACAATGTACCCTTCAACTGTTATAATTGCTGATTCCTTGACTTGAGATCATGTAGAATGTAAAACCCTCATAATTTTTTAAACAAAAACTGTCTCACGTTAAAACAGAAGCCCCCAAACAACCTTTTTTTTTTGTAAAGAAATCTGACTATTTTTTAAATTAAATAAAATAAAATATTCACACACTCAAAAAATAAGTTTGAAAATTTTTCGTCAAATATAGAAGATATTTCCAAGCTAGATTCAGTTTACGGAACATCTGGGGCGCCAAAACGTGGCGATAGATCGCGAAAAATAGCCAACCTATGACTTACTACTATCAGTTCTTTATAAAAACCTTTTGGACAATGTTTTGAAAACATGTAGTAGTTTTCTTCAAATTATCTGAATTAAAATATTGCCAGAACTTCAGCAAAATAATATAAGACAACATGCAAAGTACCTCTTTTTCGAATGAAAATCCCTATTTTTCCTAGACCACCGCCCTCTTCAGAAGATAAAATAATCCCCCTCCCCGCCCCCAAGTCTATATTTCATATTAACGGAATATAGACTTGGACCAGATCTTTATATATCAACACAATACTTAAATAATGTAAAATGAAATATTTAAGTATCGTGTTGAATATTATATCTACTTAATTTATATGTTTAATCATTCTTTTAATTAATTTTATTAAAATTATTATAATTATTAAATGGATTATTATTATTAAAATTAAAATGGATTATTATTAAAATTATTAAATGGATTTCTACTTTATTATCATAAAGTAGAAATCCATTTGAGTCTTACTCTCTTAGTCCGTGGTTTCAACAAGTAATTTCAAGTGCTCATATTCTGGTCGAAAAATGTTGGATTTATAAACTGCTTGTTTGCCTACCGACTTGCAAGGACTTGTCGCCATCAATCTATTCTAAACTTAACTAAATTAGGTATGTATATACCTAATGCTAACTTTAGAATACTTAATTACGCTATCATAAGATAGTTTACATAGCTAGATAAAATATTTATTCTTTAAAACAGACAGGTATTTTCAAAATATTTTACTATATTATATTTCTAAGCAGTACGCCACGGCCGAACT
Organism: Cheiracanthium punctorium; assembly: GCA_038373885.1. Classification (NCBI taxonomy): domain Eukaryota; kingdom Metazoa; phylum Arthropoda; class Arachnida; order Araneae; family Cheiracanthiidae; genus Cheiracanthium; species Cheiracanthium punctorium. Next base: position 135,382 of record JAWZYV010006201.1, read on the forward strand.
TCATTACTTCCTCAACGCCGCCCTTGAGTGCGTTACAGCCCCCATGAAAAATCCCAGCCGTAATACTGCGTGAGAGGGGGGGGGGGGTTACCGCTCACTTTGGGAATATATGCGACATAATTTTATTTCTTTTTTTAATGCTTTTTCTAGCAGTACCTTCCCCATTTATTGGAATAAAGACCATCTCAAAATGTGGAAATCTATTAGAAGTAAAATGTGATACTTTTCTGTCAAATTTTATTAAAAGTTCGAAATATTTCGTCCATATTAAAACATGGGCATTGAAAGCAATACACACAGACAGCTGAGAACATTTAATTTATTTATTTGAATATCGTTTTGGCATCCTTGATGCATGTAGTGCCTAGGTATCACAACATTTCTTTCTTTTCCTTTTTAGCACTGGGGTGCTATTTCTTTCAAGCACGGGATTTTTGTCTACGCGGCGCGACCTAGTCACGTTTCCGTTTGATTCATGTTTTCTGCAGAGTGATTTGATATTGCTAACGGAAACATGGACTATCCCCTCAGATGATTTTCAAATACCAGGATTCACTTAGGTCGAACGGATAGACAGTGGTTTCCAAAACAGAAAGCCATCTGGACTTGTGATTTTTATAGAGGAAAACTTATTAAAAATCACTTTTGTAAATGAAACACTTTACCCGTGCCTATACGAGCCAGATCAATGGTGTTCAAATGGTCATTGCGTATATTCAAGATAAAGTGAGATTTGCAGATACATACGCTAGTCCTCGAATTTCTCATGAAGATATTTAGACGCTCTATTCGAAACGCTACTGAAGGAAGATGATTGTAAGACTGTTTTAGTAGGAGATTCTAACATAGAATTAAATTCCGATCAATAGGATCCGATTTCACAACTGAAGCGCAGATACTTTAGATTTTCCAGTACGCAGTAATCCAAACAACAATGGATGCAATTTTCAGCAACAAAATTATGCGAATAGGAGTCTAAATGAGCACTTACAGTTTTAATTTTCCTCTATATGGCAGAATTGATTAAATAGATTTAAAAAAAAAAAAAACTGAAATTCTCCCAGCCGAGTGCGTAAATAAAATCTGGAAGAATTTCAGATTTTTTTTTTTTAATTTACTTTAAAAAAAAATTCAAGCTACTTTATTTTATTTACATTATTTTTCTTATAATGCTGTGCAATCACAATTCTTTTACAGTTGAAGTGACTACACGAGGCCATGTTGGATGCATCTGTGTCTACACTCTCAAATGTCCATCATTTCCAGAAAAAGTTATAATGTGCCAATCAGGCGTTTTCTGCGTTGAATTTTCCAATATTTGCCCTCACCTGTTGGCAGCGGGTTTCGCCGACGGAACAGTCGCTGTGTATGACGTAAGAAGCGACGACAGCAATCCGTGCGCGATTAATAAAAACAGCCGGCTGGAACACAACGATACCGTTTATCAAGTGAGAAAAATGATTTTTCAGAGTTCGATTAGTTTCTCGGTGATTTTACAGTTTATTTCGTTCCACAGTGGCACAGTCGGTTGACACTATGTTCAGATCAAGACACCTAGATTGGAATTCTCCCCGGTGGTTTCCGAAATCGTCGGTGGTTAGCTGTCGACTGGACAGAACCAGTTGTTTGGTTATCGACTACGCTAATGATTTCGGAGGCCATTGGGAGGTGTTTTAGCCAATCACAAGAACCCCTTGACGCTCCTCCCAGAAGTTAACGACTGCGAAAAATTAGCGACGAGGGGAGAATCCAGCTCCGAAAGTCAAGCAGTGCCGATCTTTGGGATGTGCTCTCCGGAAATCAGCTGTTAAAGCAAAGTTGTTAACTCTACCCCGCCTTGAGGAGGAGCGTTGACGGGCTCTTATGATTGGCTAGGAACGGGCCAGAAAGTTGTTAAAGCAGTCGACAACTAACAACTGTATCAGGACAGTTGAAAGCTGACCACCGACTGTTTTCGAATAACTGAGGGAGAATAGATCTGTTTGTCTGCACTTGAAAGAGGTACCAACCTCTCTCGACTGGACTGCTGCTGGAATGTCTATGCCGAAGGTTGCTGATGCGCGCAAAGTCTGTCGTGGCTCCAATGTCCTCCATATTAAAACGACACTGAAGGTGATGCGAATCCAGGTATTGGTCTTTCATCTTGGGCCTTACCACTATGTTATAGGAGAGTATCAGTGACGATAGTCAAATTCTTCTGATAATAGCCACGACCTTCAGTTTCGTGCTACCACGAATAGTGGAGTTTAAGTTAGGATTTTTATACCTTTTACGTTACGACAGTGTCAGAACTAGGACAGATCAAAGATTCACAACGCATTGCTCCTTTTCCTTTTTCTACATTTTCTCAAACGAGGACATTGTCTTCGGAATTTCCGAGGGGTCGGAGGACATCGATCAAGGAAAGGGTGTGTTTTTTGACAGGGAGAGAAAGTCAAGCTTGCCAAGAAAAGGGCGGGCGCCTTTTGTGGGAGTTCTTAACTCTGCTGCCCCCCGATGCGAACATTATTGCGAGTCTATAAAGAGTTATTTTTTACTGAGCATGCCCCTTTCAATTAAAAAAAACTTTTGCAGGACGTTTACGAAGCGAGCCTGATTGTCCCAGTTTTAAGATATCTCCATGAATTTTAGTTTAACTGGAAATTGCTTGGAGACAGTACCTAATTAAACTAGGGCACGACCTAGGTCCCACAAATGGCCCCTTGACCCAGATCTCATCTTCATCATCTTTATGATCTTGACGAAAATTATCAATAAGGTATCGCATTCATTTTAGCTAATATTGATCAACATGCAAAAAATATAATACTGTTTTTTGAATATTGGTCAATATTAGCTAAAATGGTTCAAATTGGGTAAAATGATGAGCTTGTCAAATCATCAAACAAAAGGACACAAAACACTTTTCAGCGCAATCTTATTTGCGCACTTACTTCTGTTGCGATAGAACCAATATACGAGGGTAGTTCGAAATGCAAGGTGACAAGGTCTTTAAAAAAAAAAAAACTTATTCAGGAAATCTAAGAAATACACAAAAATAGCAAGGCAATCGGTACAGATGAGTTTTCAACCTTGCCTCCGGGCATCCAATCATTTGTTCCTTCTTTATATACCAATCTATCGAAACCAGCGTTGGAGAAATCATTGGGCCTGGTCGCTGAACCACTTAACTTGACCTTTTGAAACTACGGCATCGGCTTAGAAATGGCATACTGCCAGGTGCTTCTCCAACGAACCGAACGGATGGAAATCACTGGGTGCCAGATCCGGGCTATATAGAGGATGTTCTAATACGTTCCATCGGATGCTCTATACTAGCCGCACTGGAGCATTTGATTACTATGATCGTCTGTTGTACTTAGACATGGAATACGTACCCGTGAGAGCTCTTGCCACCTTATATTTCGAACCACCTGCGTACGTACACAAAATTCTTGGACTATTCAGCACCAGTTTCAGCTGGCTAAATATGTATTTACTTTCTTCTAGGTGAGATGGCTTGCTGACAACGTTGACGCCCAGCATAATTTCTGTTCGATTGCTGCTGATAACAGAGTGATAAATTGGCTACTGGCAAAGGTATGTAGAAACTGCTCACACGTAGCACTCAAAAATATAATGCATGCACATAAACATTTACATTAGTAGTTGAATTTTTGGGAAGAAAAAACTGATTTACACATAATATTTTAAAATATACACTGTTCAAAATATATCTGTAAATTGACGGAAAAACGACTGGCAGCAAAGTTGCCAGAAAATGTCCGTTCTGTTTATTATTTTTCTGTATTTTTTTGGTCTGGTAACTTTCTGTTGTACTAAAACTGCGATATAAAATATTGTTTGGCTATCACCAAGATCGAACCCTCAGTCTAACCAGTAGACGCTTTACGATTGGTTCCAAATTGACCAAAAGGTAAGCAAAATGTTATTTCAGTTTCCTTGCGGAGAGGAATTATTTTCATGATTTACAATTTCAAATTCTTGACAAAGGGTTGTCCAGTTATTATTAACATAGTCAAATTATTGAATTGCAAGAAATTAATTTCGATTTTCACAAATGTGTCATTAGTAAAAACACTTACTCTTCAGATATTTGACATATCGGTTTAGATTTCGATACAAGCATTCTGCAAACTCTGAAAATCGGAAAAGAAATACATTGGCTGCTTTAAAAAAAAAATAAAAATAAACTTGATTTTGTCGTTCTCAGTTTGAAACAATAATAACAATAACAGAAATAATTTTTTAGACAGTCCTATACATTTATGAATGTGATTTGAAACACTCTTGGTTATTAAAGGGAGTTCTTCGTTAAAAAAGATATTAATTATAGTTTAATTTTTAATTATTCATGAGAATGCGTTTGGTGTCAATATTTTCTACCATCTAAAATGTCCAACAAAAGTCCATTTTTCAAAATTACTTGCAAAACTTACAAACCAAACCAAACCAAACGCGGAAATTTACCGTTTTCACAAGAAATTTCTGAAAGTTGCAATCATTTTTCTTATTCTTTTAACGGAAAATTACTAATTCTTGGGGAAAACGGTCATTTTCTTGAAAATTCAGACTGGAATTATCCTGAATTTTCAGATTATTTTTAACAGTGTATATTTCTTTTTTATTACGTTTTGTGCTTAAGTAATATTCCAAATTATAAGAGAAAGGGAGAGATTGTGTGTAATATAATTAAAGCATGTAACTAATCTTCATCTTCAAAATATAAAATCAAAATTACGTAGCACAGATTACAATTGCCATCCATCCTTATAAATTTGGATAACAGAAAAAGTTTCTCTTCATTACAATACTTCATTTACTGTAATATTTCTTATGTATCATTTTTAGACCGAACTTATTCCATCAGAGATCATTAATTTGCAACAAACCGATGGAGCTTTAATTTCTGAAGCGAATTTGGCAACTCCAAAAAGTAGGTATACGTGTGCTGTTGTTGTTCCTATTATGGGAGACGGATAGTTTTGGAAACTCCCATTTTAATTTTTCCCATTTTTTCATTTCTGATTCCCATTTTAAAATCTGCTATACATTATTTTTTTTCTTGCTTATAATTATGATTTTTATTCTGCTTTTATGTACACCCTCCAAAAAAAGTATTCGAGCAAGAGAGAAATTTCCTAATTTAGATTTGCGAATAATAATGGAGTTTTTGAAAAACGCACAACTTGATAGAAATATAGAAAGTCATATTTATACATAGCCTAATTCATATTCTTTGATAAATAATTTTTAATATACGAAACTAACGTAGGAAATTTCTCTCTTGCTCGAATACTTTTTTTGGAGAGTGTATACGTAGAAAAGTATCGAAGAGAGATTCAGGTGACACATTCTTAAATTATAAAACATTTAAAATATTTAATATTTTGATAAAATATGTTTGTCGAGAACTGCCATCTGCCGGATGAATTCCGTATTTTATTGAATTATTAAATGTTTAAAATTTTTGATACATTTAAGGTGTTCTATCTGAAGAGCAATAGTCGCAAACATGACTTTCGAACAGCTTTAAAAACAATCAATGATGTTAAACACTCGAAAAAATTAATAATGCTTCTTCACTATGACCTTTGCACTATGGACTGACATTAACAGTAAAACTGTATGTCTCATGCAACGCTCAGAAAAAAATTCATAAGCACAAAAATCGCCTTCAAAAATGGGCCGAGCAGGAGTTACCCGTTTTTAGAAATATGAAATTCCGTATTTTTAGCAATTTTTTCTGATAGTTTCATAACTCCTATGGGTTCAATGTCAATACCAGTTGACCGGGTAACTTGTGAAGGGACATTCTAAATTTTTCGGAATTTCTAAAGCAATAAAATTTTTTAGAAAGCTGTTCAAAAGTCGCATGATTTTCCAGTGGAACAGCCTTAAGGATGTGCCACTTGTATCTTTGATACTTTTTACTTTTCAAACATATACCATGTAAGGAAAGAATTGTAATCAAGAAAAAATTAACTTCGAGATTTTGGTGTATTGACACGTTTTGAGGTCTTCTGAATTCATTTATGCTAGTTTTACGAGATGTATGTATGTACGTGTATATGTGTGTGAACACGATAGCTCCTAAACGGGCATTCGATTGAGCTCACATTGGGTATATATGTTATAAACCACCTTCGCAAGACCGGTATTGATTTTGGTGTGTATAGGACTTATAGTTTTTCTACAGGCCTACGACAAAAATTTCTTTTACATTATGGCCTATGGGGGGAAATTCTTGAAAATGCGCTATCCTTTAAACGGTACATTCGATTGAGCTTCAGTTTGGTATATATGTTTGAATGATTCATCGATTAAAATTTATTTAAATGCTTGGTAATGATCTTAATCGTAAGTGTTCGGAAAGTCGAGTGGAGTCACTCCAGATTTTTTTTATATATACGCATAAACACAATGAAAATCAGAGTTATAAGTGAGAAAAAATTCTGTGAAACAGATTTTGACATGGGAGCGTCCAAAGCTATTCGTCTCCTTTTAAAAAACTACAATCACAGCATAACTTTGAAAGAGCTTTAAACGCCGTCAGTTTTGTTCTTGCAGGTCATGGTACATGCATATCTTTCCATCCGTCTATGGAAGACTTCTTCCTCATTGGAACCGAAAGTGGACTCATTCTGAAGTGTTCGAATTCCTCGATAGCCCACTCTTTCACAGACCATACCAATGCCGTGTACTCTGTGCTGTGGAATCCATACCACCCGAGAGTATTTATGTCATGCAGTGCCGACTGGACGATCCGAATTTGGGATCATACTCTTGTGTAAGTGCACCAGAACACTGCTCTAGACTAGTCTAAATATTTAAAACTAAGCGAGTGAACACTTGCATGCCTGCTGTTTTGATTCCGGGCTGAGCTTTTACGTCGAAATTTCGGAAGCTCGCAAAAGTCGGCCATCTTGAAATTATGTGAAAAATGTTTTCTCTATTTAAAGCAATTTGCAATTACACCGTTAAAACCAAACATTTTATCACCTCACACCTCTTTTTCACTTGAATACTTTGATAGATATCTGCACTTGAAAATGCACTGAAATGAAATCGGACTTTGATCACTCCCTTGATTCAAAAAGAAAAAAAGTTTTTTTTTTTTTTTTTTTTAATTGTCTTTCGATTTTGTTTGTGAATACAGTAAAACTAATATTCGGTCGTCAAGAGAGGTGGTCGCTCTAAGAAGTATCAACATTTGATTGCCAAGTAAAACAAGTTAAAAATATTTGTTTTGTTATTTATGAAACTATATACATAAGTAATTATGTAAATTTTAAAAATATTTTTAAAATTTAGTAAAATATTTAGAAATTTTGGATTGTTTCACTCTTTTTTCTCCTTCCGAAAGTACTTTTCTCTAGACTTTATTTCTTACATCTGAAAAAAGAACATTTATCCAGATAATCTCCATGCATTCTGAATTCGCTATATTTTGACGATATTTTGATAATATTTTGACGATTTTTTTCTGCTTCAAAACAGGGGTGCGACTCTAATGCGAGGGCGACTACTACGCCAGTAAACACGGTAGTTTTAATCTCACGCTATTTTTAATTTAAGAAGTCATGTTCCTGACTGCCGTAAAAGGAAAACCCAGTTAGATTTTTTAACGAAGTAACATTAAAACTTACCAAATATTAAATTTAAAAATAAATCTTCTGTTAATTCTTAATATTTCACCTATCATTTAAACTATCCATCAGTATTATCAGTTTTTGAAATCAATGTAAATTGTAATCAGAAATGACCCATGCTCCCAATTGGAAACAGAATGAAAATTGTATTTAAATTTCCCCCATTTAAATAACTAATGTGCTTTAACTAACGCATTAGAAGACAAAATATGCAAAAGAACTGATATAAAATATGCCTGGATCTCAATATGATCTGTAAAAGGTTAACAACATTCAGAAGGAAAGAAAAGTGGAATTGTTCAGCACAAATATATGTATTTGTATACATTTAAAACTGACAAATGAAGTTATTCATATGAACTTAATCACAATTTACTTCTACAACAACATTATAGGAAATATGCTTGAAGAAAAAAAAAATCAATTTTCCATTATTTAAAAATCAACCAATACCAATATTCATATAAAGTAAGGGTTTTATGAATGATGTACTACAAATATGAATTAATAAACAAAAACAAACAAACAGACAAAATGTAAGGGGAATAATAATACATCGTTATGTGACAGCACTTTAATTTGCTGCACTGTAGTTATTTCCCCGTACTCATTGCATCCATAATTGTACGATATTATGCATGCTCAGCGAAAAATAAAACTCGCCTGCTTCGCGAGTAACGGCCAACTGAGGGTAAACGGGTTGCCGTAGTTTGGATGATTTTTCTGTCGTGGATGATTTTCTGAGCATGCGCACTAAGACAGTGTCGTATCTCTACGAAGTTCAGTATCTCTAGTCCGTACCCTACGCTAAGTTTAGGAGGAAACCACGGAAAACTCCGGACGGTTAGGTCAGCGGACACGACCGGGTTTTGAATCAAGCACTTTCAGTCTTCCAGTTTAGAGCGCTACGTGGTCGGCCCCTGGTCTGGCCAGTAGGAGAGAAATATATATTAAGTGCAATACTACTGTACGTACAGTATGTAATAATAATAATGAAGTGCAGCACTTTAATAATAATACTTTACAGTAATAATAATACTAATTACTCTAAAGTATAACACAGTACTGTAATAATAATTATAACCAGGTCGCGTCCGCCGACCTAACCGTTCGGAGTTTTCCGTGGTTTCCTCCGAAACTTAGCGTAAATACGGGTTAGGATCCCTTAGAAAGACCCCCACGGAGGGCAGTCCCCCCCCTCGGCTTTGAGCCCACACGTAGCTAATCAGCCGTAATCCCACAAACCAGGGGCGTAGCCAGGGGGGGATATCGGGATATATCCCCCCCCCGAAATTTTTGGATTAGTGATGAAATTCCGTTTATTCATACACATATAAGTTCATATCCCACCCCGAAAAATTTTCCTGGCTACGCGCCTGCCACAAACAAACAAACAAATAATAATAATTATAACTGCACTGTACTGTATAATATTGTTACGGAACTACTCTTCTTGTTTCCGGGGTTCGTCGTTCTAAAGTCCAGTTGGTGTAGAACGTGCTGGTAAAAAGTCCAATGGTCAGGATGGAATATAACTTTATTGCTTCTAGAACTTCGTGGAACAATCAGCTGTACAAAATTCACAAGCACAATTAAACAGTAATGTGCTTTTAACAGTTCTCTTAGATCAGAAGCTCTCACAAATGCTGTATTTCTCACACAAAATAAGTCACTTTCACAGGCAAAAATTCAGTGAAAATATTCAAGAGATATCGTACACAATCCCTTAAGACACAGCAATGAAGAATTTACACACAGCACTTTGAAAACAGCTTCGTAAAGCAAGCTAAAACACGGCTTCTATAGCACTATCAATTCACAAAGCAAGTGTACTCTCACTGACAGCTCTTCACACCAATGGCGGCTCCAGACTGAATTCTCGGAGGGGGGCCATCGAACTTTTTACTTAAGTCTTTAAATTGTTCAAAATGCAAATTGAACGTGTGAAATCGTGAAGTATGCGAATCTAAAGTTGTAAAACAAAATTTCGGAGGGGTCCATGGCCCCTATGGCCCCCTCACTGGAGCCGCCCTTGCTTCACACATTGAGCGTTCAACTCGTACTGAACTGTCGGGGCAGCGCGCTGGTGGAATTTATATATATCGGAGGCAGAAGCTGCAAGCAGTTTCTAGAAAAGTATATTCCTCGAAGATTCCAGATAAAGCGGGACTTCTGATTACCTCATAGAAGAGAAATGTCAGGTATTATGTGTTTTTAATGCAGGAAAAACAACTTCCAGGCCCCATTGGGAAAATCGCGCCAAATTACCAAAAAGTCGCCAAGCTTGGCGACTTTTGGCGAAATATCGCCAAATTTGGCGCCAAAAATAAGCCCCAAAAGCGAAGAGATCGAGGCCCTAGGACCAATATTTCTCGAGTTTTCTAGAAACCTCATAGAAAAACATACGGGAAAGCGAAACCTCCGTATCTCCGGTTCTAATTGGCCGATTTTGATGCAACAAAAAGCAAAATTTATCTATTTGAAGCGTAGAATACGAATTTTAAAACATTTTAAGCCCCAGAGCAGCTGGTTGCCCCGAAAATTCGTAACAATATTGTACCTTGTACTTCTGCTGGCTCTTAGCGAAAAACCTAGTGTTGCAGCCAAGAAATTCGCGTTAGTTCTCAGCTACGTTACTTGTGAAAAACTGGCGTAATATCCCATTAGCGTAAGACAAATCGCGTTCTAGCGCGAATTCACTTACTATAAATTTAAGAATTTTATGAATGAGAGTAATATGAGATTTATTTGTTTATTTGTTTTTCTCCCTTAGAGAATCTGTGTTTACATTCGACCTGCTCAACGAAGTGAAAGACATAGCATGGGCTCCTTTTTCGTCGACTCTTTTTGCCGCAGTGACTAATGATGGCAAGGTTAATGTTCTCTTCCAGTCCTCTTTAAGCATTATCCCATCCGCATATGCTTTTTCTAATGTACACGTCGAAGAATATCTTTTAACTTTAGTTCAATGCATGTTTATTCAGGTGCACATATTTGACATAATGATGAACAAACAGCAACCCACGTCCACTTACCTCATTTACGGCTCCAAAAAGAACATAAATCTGACCAGCGTGCAGTTCAACCCCACAAAACCCGTGATCATCATTGGTGACGACAGGTGAGTTGAAGTATTGACCTTTTTCTCCACTTAATAAAGCAAATACAATTATGGATGAAAGTTATCTAATCCTTCTTCAAGTCAAAGCAGAATTAACAAATATATCTTTCATGTGTGAAAAAAACACATAAATTTCAATACGGGATACAAAGGCATTCGCTGTTCTTTACGGCGTTCATACCGATGTCATGTGGCAAAAAAAAAAACCTCCTTGCTTAATTTGACAGATAGTACTGGAAGCCACTCAGAACAAACCGCGCGTGTTTAGTACATTAGTGATAAATGACAATTACTCCATGACTGTTCGACAAATGAAAAGTTCTCTCGAGAAACCCACTTGAAGGAAAACAGTCCTTGCCCTCCAACCTTCCAACCCTCAAAAACACGTGACCTCTTGTTCGAAATCTCTATACATATATCTGTTCCATACCTATCCAAGTTCAATGAATAAACACATGGGAGGGGACGGTGAGGCATGTTCACAGAACATCGGTACCGGGTCAGATTCTCAAGATTGAACTTCCAAAAGACTACACAAAAGCTGGTCTTAAATGTTTTTTTTTTTTTTTTTTTTTCTTAGCGCCGCCATAAAGAGGTTGGTGAGCACTGCAATAATAGTAAGAACTATATTAATTAAAAAATATTTAAGATAAAAATTCGACTCTCCAGCCGGGAATCGAACCCCGGTTTCCCACTTGACAGGCGGGGATAGTGAAAACTATACTATCGAGGTCGAGCCATATAGAAAAACCCGGGACCTTTAGATTTTCAATCTAACGCTCTCCCAACTGAGCTATTTCGGTAAGTTTACAATAGAAAATAGGGAACAAACTACCGCATGAATAGTAAGATCTCTGCTGCTTAAAAAAATATTTTAAAAAAAAACGCCACACCGGCCGGGGAAATACTGATCATTCATTGCACAACTCATCTACCGAAACCCGGGATCGAACAAGGGACCTTTACATCTACCTTCCAACGTTCTCCCAACTGAGCAATTTCCGCACGTTTGCGAAAGAAAATAGTGAATAAAATACTGAGGACTATACTACCGAGGACAAGGTATCTGCCGAAACCTGGGATCAAACCAGGGACATTTAGTTTGTTTGTTTGTGGATTAAGGCCGATTGACTGCACTAGGGTCATAGGCCAATAGAGGAATGCCCTCCGTCGGGAAATTTCTAAGGGATCCCAGCCCGTATTTACGTGAGGTTTCGGAGAAAATCACGGAAAACTCCAAACGACTAGGTGAACAGGTGCGACCAGGGTTTGAACCTGGCACCCCCCCCCCCCCATCCGCCTTCTAATTTCCAGAGCGTTGACGTTTGTGTAATTATGGCAACGCTATGCTAGGGCGATCTGCCAAGGATGGGGGGTCCTTGGTAGGAGGACTTTCTAAGGGGTTCTAACGCGTATTCACGTTACATCTGGAGAAAAACTACCAAAACTCCAGACCGTTAGATCGACATACGCGCGATGGGACCCGAACCCGGGACCTACACACTTCGGCCGTCTACGATTTTCAGTGACATAACCACTGTGCTATGATTTCGAGAGCAAAACTTCTGCCCAGGGACCTCTCGATCTTCATTTTAATGCTCGCCCAACAGAGCTATTTTGGCGCGCTTGAGCTAGAACCTAGCGAACACTCTAACGCTGTAACAGTAGGAACTCTTTCCGTAAAAAAACTATTTCAAATAAAAAAGTTCGTCCCTCCGGGGGGGGGGGGGATCGAAACCCGGTCACTGAAAAGTGTAGACGTCCGAAGTATGAAGGTCCCGGGTTCGGGTCCCATTGCGCAGCTGTCGATCTAACGTTCTGGAGTTTTGGTAGGTTTTCTCCAGATGCAACGTGAATACGCGCTAGAAACCCTTAGAAAGTCATCCTACTATGGCACCCCCTATCCTTGGCAGATCTCCCTAGCGTAGCGTTTCGCCCTTAGGACGAGGTTCAAATGAAACACAATTCGAACGTTTTCCGCTTTGAACAGGGGAAACTTCGAAATATATCAATATTTCTTATTCAACTGAAACAAACCAATCGTGTTTTGATCACGTGACAGCGCGATACGTTTGTTCATTGGAAGCATTCTGGGGACTGAACTGGGAACTGGGGACTGAAAAACGTTCGATTCGAGCTCGATCGCGCGCGTTTCTCTTGAATCTCGCCCTTAATCACATAAGCACAATTGTACGTTGTTAAAAAGAAATTAGAAAATGAATAAAAATTTCCTGAATGCAATTTGTTTTTCAGGGGCTCTGTGATCAGCTTCAAACTCTCGCCTAATCTTAGATCTTCTCTAAAGGTAAGCCTTCGTTAAAAATTTTTTGAGGCTTTTAATACTCATGTATGTGCCAAGTATTACGGAATATAACCACTTTTTTTGAACGGTAATATTTTGTTTAAAATATAGCAAAATTTTCAGTTAAAAGTGTGAGCTAGTTACTATTTTCGAAAAATATTTAAAAAAATTTACGGTTTACAAAAAGTACTTAATTATATTCAGTAATACTTGGCACTTGTGTACTTCTTAAAGTAAAATTTTATTCCGCACAAATGGAAATGTGGATTACGGCCAATTATCTGCGCTAGGTATCTAGGCCGGGGTGGGATTACCCTTTGTGGGGGACTAACCCGTATCAACGCGAAGTTTCGAGGGAAACCGCGGAAAACTCCGAACGGTTAGGTCGACGAACGCGACCTGGTTTCGAACTAAGCGCCTTCCGTCTCCCAGTTAAAAGCGCTAGCGCTGTGCCATTGATGGGGCTTTATTGCGCACATATGTGAATTGCTTATAATTTTGTACTGACCATGTGGGTTTGCGCACTATTCACTACCCGCCGCCTGCGAGCGGTGAGGTCTCGGGTTCGAATCCCGTTAACCCATGCTCATCAGTGACGTGGCCAAGGGGATGGGGGGTCCCTCATGAGGATTTTTTGGCCATACAAAATGTATATTCTTCACTCCCTTATCACACTCACGCATACATATATGTGAATTGCAGTAGTCATAACCCCCATGTCATGAAAAGTCATGAAAATTTTCTGGCTACGCCACTGGTTGTCATCTTCCCCCACTTCTTCAGTGTTTGTACTTCTGTTGTGTTCGTCTATGATTGTTATGAAATGTTATTTGGATTAATAAATGTTAAACGGATATTCAGGGGTATAAGACCATCTTCGAAATTGCAGTCAGAAACCTCAAGAAAAAATTAATAATGAACTATTGTTTCGACGTCATTTTTCAATCAATACGTGACCCTCAACCAATCAACTACAACAGCGTTTGTTGACCCTCAAATCTTCAATCTGATTGGTCTAAATTCCTATTTTTCCCCACTCACATGTGACTGAAATAGCCTCGTATCGACATCGTCCATTAGAGTTGTGTTCGGAAAATTATTTAAAATACGCTTCCTACTTGCCGTTTTTAAGTGTAATACGTATTTCAAAAATAATTATAAGATTTCTTTTTAATTTGAGATGCGAGATTTTTGTCAGGTGTGAGAAGGGTAAGAGGTTTACAATGTTAGATGTTAACCCATTTATGCCTAGCGTCCCTTTTTTGGGACGGCATTTTCGCTATTAGTCGAAAACGTTATTTATTTTTCCTAGCCTTTATTCATGAGTATTGAGCCTCAACTCTACAAAATATTTTAACATGACCAAGTAGTATGTTGATATTTCAATTTTTATGTATAATTATTTTAAAAGAAATCACCCCTTGTTCAAGAAGTTGACATCAGAAATTTATCTATTATTTCTGTTATCAGTAAAAATCGAAGAAAGTCGCAAAAATATCCAGGCACAAATGGGTTAATGCCAGTCTCCAACACTTGTTAGATATCCGAGTGGCTTACAGTCTCCTGCCGAGTCGGGTTATTAAACACCAAGGATTGTTTTTTAATGCTCTCAGCTAATTAACATGAGTTTTTGAACTGTATACATATTTACATACAATTTATACTTACTATTTGAGCACGGATTGGATAGGAACGTAAACATCCAGTTTAGAGGAGGAAATGTGCATATCCCTACTTGAAGGGGATGGCTTTCAGATGTATGCGTGCTGCGGAATTATTATGACGCAGTTTTCAAAGTTTTCAAGAAGTAAAACTGCATTCATACTGGCCATTCCGTGCCGTTCGGACTCCGCGCTTCCTCACCGTTTGGAATCGCCCTTACTGGCAGCTAGAGGTCTGCGGCGCCGCGCCACGCCGCCGCCGCCGAGATCTAGGCCGCGCGCCGTCGAAGAACGCTGATTTTACACCACCGCGTACAATCACTTCAAAACTTTAAAAAAAAAAAAAAAATGTAAACTTTCAGTTGCTTATTTTTGTTTGGATACTTCTTAACGCTAGTAACTTGTAAAGATACAATTTAATTTTTTTGAGTCAATGGCGTAATTTGATATCTTTAAAAACTGTTTAAACATTGCATTATACCTCAAAAGAACATTATAGGTTTGGAATAGTTCATGAGAAGGTTATGGAGAAAAAAAAATGCTTTAAAGCAAATAATGTATCATTTGTATAATAACTAAATGTATTGTGAATGTGCATATAAACAACATAAACCTACCCGGTTTTGATAAAATCTATTGTTTCTGTTTTGCACCAGAAATATTTTTTTTCAAGTGTACCACAACGGCAAGTTCATACCCTGGAGCCCCAACAGTGGCCGAGCGCATAGCATAGCTCTCTGAACTAGGAGATGGAAGGGGCCTAGTTCAAAACCAGGTCGCTTCCGCCGACTTTACCGTTCGTAGTTTTCCGTGGTTTCCTTCGAAACTTAGCGTAAATACGGGTTAGGACCCCTTAGAAAGACCCCCTACGGAAGGGCACTCCTCTAGAGATGAATTCGAACTCATTTTTCAAAGCCCGAGCCCGAGGACTTAATTTGAGCCCGCCCAAGTGACATTATTTAAGTCGGAGCCCGAAATTTCAGCTAATAGATAAATAAAAGACAATTACTTCATTGATAGAATATCATAAAGTTTGCCGTTTGTACAAATTAAAGACAAATATAATCGAGCCCGCCCGACCCAGAACACAATAGTGACACCCCACCCCTCGGCCGAGAGCCCAACGTGCAGCTAATTGGCTGTAATCGCACATCATCATACTCAAGACTTTTTTTTTTTGTTTCCAATGGCCGGCCGCTGCCTTGGAAGGCTTTGGCCACAACGGGCCGGAATTATTGGCCACTTTATTATGGGGGCTTCTAGTAGGTGGACCAACGTCGCCCCCTGTGAAGGGACGGACAAACGGCAACCACACCCAGTCGGGGATCGAACTCCGACCGCCGGGAGTTGAACCCGAAACCGTAGTACGGTGCTTTAGCCACCATACAATCCAGTCAGCTCATACTCAAGACTAGTTTTCATAATATCTCTAGTCTTCATTCTAGTCTTAAAAGATCTCATTTTAGCTCGAATTTATGCATATATGTGTGTGTCTGTACGCATACACCCATTTTCATTATGCTCTTTTTCAAAAATATTCTCACGCCGCGGCGCGCCGCCGCCGCCGGGTTTCTGAGGTCGTTACGCCGCCGCGGATTTCCGCGCGGCGCAGACCTCTACTGGCAGCCTGCCAATATTCTACGTGATCCGTGGTCCTATAACACTTACAAGATACAGTAACAACTCTCCAGAAATGAGGATATTGATAAGACTACGATAAACTACTTTTGACTACGCATGTGCTATTGAAAATATTAGTCCACCATCTATCAGCTAGCACATTAACTAAGCGGAATTTAATAGAATGCCGTTCCTTTACCCTTTACAGCTAAGGTCTCCTTTTCATTGGAGTACATATTATACTACTTATGTCCATTGGCATAACCACGGGAGGAGAAGGGGCTCGTGCCCCCAACTTTGTTTCAAAATATTTTGATTTCCATTATTAAGCGCATATCACACTTTCTCCCTACGTTTAATCTTCAATTCAATCAACTATTTCGTTCAACTTGTTCGACTTTTTCACTCAACTGGTTTGACTGGTAAAGGAAATGAGTGAATCTGTGATGTCACTGCAGCCTCTCCATTTGTTAGGTCTGTCGCAAAAGTTGAACGAGTCGAACAAAATGCCCAATTTTCCCCGGACCGGCTGGCAAAAGTTGCGGATGTCAAACATAATCGCACAAGGCTTTTCAGCCAATTGTTGTTTAAAAGAGTCGAACGAAAGTGCCGTCTGAATTGAAGATTCAACGTAAGGAACAAGTGTGATATGTGCTTTAGTTGCAGCATTCAAAAGAAAGTTCCCTTTTCTTTTCTTAAATTCCATATGTGCCCCCTCAGCTACCCCAATTTTCAGTCACCCTACGCCTATGCCTATATGTCTTATCTTTTAATATTTATTGTTTTTTTTTCAGGCATTTGAAGCTATGGAGTTCGCAAAATTTGCAGATTCTGAAAGAGATAAATTCGAAAAAATCTTAAAGCTTGCCCGAAACCCGGAAAATTCTGAAATTATAAAAAGTTGAAAATATATTACAGAAAGTTGCTGTTCGTATGTTTTCCTTTGCTTGTAGAGGGTAAACATGCATGTGGGAAAAATTCCTGCAGTTATACTGGGTGCCCGAGAATTGGTGCACTTTACATTACAGTATTAAATGTGAGAAAAAAGAACTATGAGTACGAAACGAGTAATTGAATAATGTTCGACTTACAAAAGTTCCAGATTTTCGTTTTCTATAATTTTGTACCAAAAAATCTAATAGATGGGAGCTAGGTGCCAAGGACTTTGGCCAGAGATTCAGAGGGGCGTAGTGGACATCGGTTAATATATTAACAAAATATATGACGAGGAGCTGAAATAGAATTTAAAATATTTGATATTTACAATTCACGTATACAAAATTTAAGCACTGATATACTATTTAATTTTTAATCTTTTGTAAGGTGTAGGTAGAAGAATGTTTGCTATAATTATAAGTACAACCTGTGCACTGCATGTCCTTGGTATTTACATGAAAAATAATGTAAATTAATTTAACGAGAAACATTTAGAATGAATTACAAAATAAAGGGTGTCCCATAAATAATAGTACAAACTTAAAGGGGAGATAAAATATATCAAAAGGATTAAGAATAACGTAACAGTGTATGATAAAACACGTTTGTTAACTGTTTTTATTTTGGTTAGTTCAAATGAGTTTATTTATCGAAAATTTTACCATTCGAAATGAAAATGATTTATAATTTTCAGTGTTAGTTCCATATATTTTTTCTTCTCCAAAGAAAAATAATAAATTTTAGAAAACCATACTAGGAAATACCACTAATATTCCAACACCTCTTTTTTTTAAGTTATTATTAACTGGCGATTGAAAACAAATGTTTTCGTCCCTGCATTGCTGTATATTAGGGTTGTAGCTTTAAAAAAAAAAAAAAACTGCTCCACGGACTTTGAATACAAATTAAGATAAACTAACAGCTCTAGGACTTGAAAAATTTCAAGATCCCTTTTCACAAGTTGCGCTAAACACTGTAGTAAACTAAAAACAAACGATCCCTGAATTAATTACTTTTTATTATAGCCATTATCTAAATGGAACTTTGAATTTGAGTATAATGAACGCTTATACAAAATATTAACTTCAATTAAAGTTTCTACATAAACATGTGCAAAAATTAATAACATATTTTACAGTACTTCTGCACTGAAACCAATATCACACATTTAGTGCATTTATAATAAATGATAAATGACATTTTCAACTGAAAGATTTAAACAGATAAGAATGTCTAACTAGTATTACAACGCACACGCTTATTTACTAGAAGGTGACAGTAGCAAAGATTTGTCAAAGTGATTTTTCTGCAGAACAGTTCACCTCTTCATTGGTCGACGTCTGTGCGCTAGTGTGTCCTTGGAGGAGAAAATAATATGGAGAAGGCATAAGGAGAAAAGTGAAGCCACAAGTGTAACCGTTTTTTCCTCCGTCCGCTATGTTCTTCTATGGGGAGAAAAATGAAGTAACCCTACCTTGGGGACGTGGCTCGGAGTTAAAGAGCCGTTTAGAGCTCATACGATTTATCGAGCCACGCCCCATAAGGCTACGCGTACAGTTACTTCATTGTCTCCTCATAGAAAAACTAGCGGGTGTCTACTCCGTATTTACTATTCGGTCCTCCATGAGTGTCTGAATCGACATATGCCATTTCCAGACTGATAGATCGCAAGGGTCCGATCGCTAGATTTAACCTCCTTTGCTTTTTTCCTTGTAGGACTACGTCAAAATTATCGCTTACAGGACTACATGTTCTAATGCGCAGGAAATCAACCAGTGAATCACAGCTGCTATTAATTCTATAACTCCTCGGATGCTTTCAGATACTTGGAGTAAAATCGATTATCGTGTAGATGTTCTACGAGCCACCAAAGAATCTCATATTGAAAGTTATTAATTTTGCTACGTGTGCAATATGCTAGCTGTTACATTTTAATGTAACTGTGTTTAAAATTTTTTTATTTAATTTTATAAATTGATCAACAATTCTCGGACACTGTGAACAATGCTGTTTGTTCTTATACGATCTAATAACTTTTAGCATGAAATAAATGTTTAGTAAACTGTGTAGTCTGTGACTGAAATACATATAGTGACCAAATGTCCTCAATTTTCGAGGACGCTTTGAATATTGAAAATCAAATATTTAGCTACTAAGATTGTTAAATGTTGTTCCATAAGAAAACATATACTATTTATTCAAGAAACATTTTTGAAATAGGATACTGTATTGCAGTAGTTCTGTTTTTATTTGACTCTTAAAAATTAACCACCACTCAATTACTAAAGGATCAAAGAATTCGTTACGTTAAGTGAGGACTGTGACGTATCGCTTGCGGCGGTGGGGGGAAGCGCCACCATTCTGAGGTTGTTCCGCTACGTCACATAATGTCCGTTTAGTTTTAGTATGAATTTTGATTCGGAGAAGCCAGAAAGGTCGTTTGCGTTTCATTTCGTAGCTCTCGTCAAGATCTGTCAATTGCGTATGTAAAACATTAGTGTGAATAGTTACAGTGAATATATATGATGTATAGTATATGATGTATAGTATATATATATATATATATATATATATATATATATACTAGCTGAAGTACCCGTTCTTCCACGGGAATGAATGGGCTTTTTGATATTGCGATTTGCTGTGATTACTATTCATTGTAATAAAGAGATATAGCAAAATGGATATCGCGTTATATTGTGTCCAATAATCATGCATACCGAATTTCAAGGCAATCGTTTGTACGGTGCAGAAGGCCATGCGGCGTAGCGCAATTAGTGGCGAGTTTTAGCAAAACGGATACGGGGAAAATATTCTTCGCATTCAGAAATCGATGTATACGAATTTTCATGACGATCGGCTGGACAGTCCTGAAGTTCATGTATTGACGCGACATCTAGTGGCAAGTTATAGGAAAATGGATAGCGCCAAACTCTTCCTCGTGTTCAAATATCTATGTATACCTATTTTCATAGCGATCAGTTGCACAGTCAAGAAGTCATACACTGCAGCGCCATCTAGTGGTTAATTAAAGTAATGATTTGCTACAGCCCCGTCAAGTGGCGAGTTATAGTAAAATGGATAACGCCAAAATATTCTCATTGTTCAAATAGCTATGCATACTGATTTTCATAGCGACCGTTTGATTGGTCAAGAATTTGGCCTGCTGCAGCGTCATCTAGTGGCGAGTTAAAATAATAATGCATTGCAGTGCCATCTAGTGGTGAGTAACATCAAAAGGAACACAGTTAGAATATATTCTTCGTGCTCAAATGTGTAAGTATAAAAAATTTTATGCCGATCGGTCGAACGGTATAGAAGTTGATGCGTTGCAGTGCCATTTAGCGGCAAGTTACAGCAAAATGGATAGTGAAAAACATTCTGCGTGTTCTAATATCCGCGTGTACCAAATTTCATCGAAATCGGTTGGACGATATTCGCATAGCAAACGGCTAAATGGAATAGAATTCGACGCTGTGCTCCGCAACCTAGTGGCAAGTTAGAGGAAAACGGATAGCATAAAAACCTTCTCCATGATAAAAGACTTAGATGAACCAAATTTCATGGTGATCGGTCAAACGGTGCTGGAGATTTTCAACCTCATACACACATACCAACATTCATTTTTAATGTATAACCAGTGTTATTATATATACCAGTCTCAAATAAAATCCAGTTTCAAATCCAAGCCTCGCCAAAGTGCCAAAATACGCCATTTTGCAAGAGTTTTTTCAGGGAATCATTCGAAGCATTGACTTAGCAGCAATCAATATGGGAAATGGTTCGACCGCCAAAAAGTAAAGCACGCATTTATTTGAAAAGTGGAATCCCTTAATACAGCCGCATTTTTTAAATTATCAACTATATAACGTGTTTTATTCATCGTTACTCCGATGTACTATATGCGAAGATTTCAACTATCTGAAATTTGGCGGAATTCCCCCAACTTAAATCAATGTACTCAATTGACGAGAACGCTGAAGATAGATCACTTGAAATCCCTTAAAAAGTGCATTATTTCCGCACGGATCATTAAAATTTAACGCTGTATTCTAATAAAACCTTTGCACTTGTTTTCAAAAATCTATTTCCTTAGGATCTCAATAAATTGCGCCAAGCCGAAAACTGTGCAAACCGCTAGAACTCACTTTCTCGGCATTTGAGCCATTTTATTTTTTCGCCAAACTAAAAAAATTAACATATTAGCCTCGGAAATCTTCAATTCTTATTGTTTTGCGTATAAAACATTTCATTCCTGCTCTGTTTTTCCATGCACACGATATTATAATTTAAAAAAAAAACTTACGAATATAAACTAACAAAAAACAATCATTATTATTCTTTTATTTTTACTTTGAGAATTTAAAACAGTTTATTCGGCAAAATCGCCACACATGGCAACCACGATCCTTATTTCACACTTTTTTCACTACAGGGGTTACAATTACGGAAAGTTTTTTTCGTGGAGAACATAAAAAATCTCTTAAATTCCGGGAACGGGTGGACTTTCAAAGTTTTAAAGTGGACTATGATTTATTCTATATTATTTTACATATATGTGCAAAATTTCAGGCTGATAGGTCCATTTTTGTGGATTTGTATACAAATCAAATCCACAAACAAACAGAATTTCATTTTTATTTATAAGATTGTCACGTTTTGGCACCACATTTAGCGATCCATTATCCAAAATTGCAAACCTTGTGCGACTTTCAACATTTTATTAACGCCCCCCCTCCACATTATCTGGCAAACACATTTGAAAAGTGACTCGACACGCTAATGTCTACACAAAAAACTTGATTGAAATTAATAGCACTCTGAGGCTAAAAATTTTTGGGTGGACCGCCCTTATGACTTAGGGGTATGAGACATAGTTAAAAACCTATTCTCAGACCTAACGAATATATATATAAAATTTCATTAAAATCGATCGAGCCGTTTCGGAGGAGTATGGTGACTAACACCGTGACAGGAGAATTTTATATATTTTATATATATATATATATATATATATATATATATATTACTCGTTACGTACACGTACTCACGTAAAACACATGGATGTGTCCACGACACAGTCACCCCGGGTTTCTGTTTTACCCAGACTCTTTAATGACTGTCAATAAATCAATTTTTAACCGATTCCAGTTTTATTATTGTTTTAAAAACTGGAATCGGTCAATAAAAGTCGTTTATTGACAATCATTAGAGAGTCTTCATCCCAGCCATAGTTGTAGCAGTCGAACGGAGAGTTGGAAATTATCTTCCACACTTAAACAAGGTTATCAAGTAGTTATACTTCAGTGTTACAATAGTTGCTAAATCACATCCCTCAGATTTAAGGGAAATAAGAAAAACCAATGGGTAACTCTTTGAAACTGATCACCCTGTATTTTACTTTTCGTTTGTTCTAATTTTGTTTATGTAATAAAGTATCAAAATTTGTATTCGCGCAGTCAATTCAGGCCTCTCAATTTATCCTCGTTTTTTAAAATTCCTACCTCTATAAATAATAGAGTTAAATGTTCTGCTTCTTCATTAGTTTTTAAATGTTCTTTTAGATGTTAAGGTTTCGTCTATCAAACCATTAAAATACTAGGCTATATAAATAAAACTTTGATGAAGGTAGGAATTTAAAAAAAAGAGGACCAATTGAGAGGCCTGTCAATTGTCTTCGTCTAAGAGATATTAGAAACAACTGTTTTAACTGTCTTTAATAGCATCAAAACGTAAAAATGCTACTGGAGAAATTGAAGGTTTGCTTAATCAATGCCATCCATTGCGTTTACAATCATCCAAAAACGTGAATTTAATACTTTTTTAATGTTGAAAAGCGGATTTCGCCCTTTGACATTGAAAAAATCCAAAGCTGTCTGTAGGCAGAGTGAGGGACCTGTCGCAGAGTGGTAGTTTCGTCACGAAAATTGCGTTGAAAAATGAACGAAAGTGTTGCGTGTTCGGGGAAATATTGCAAAATTCCGCATGTTTAACATTTTTTCCCGAGTGTTTCGTTTACTCTTTGTAAACGAATAAGTTTATTCTTTGTAATAGTTCACAGTACAACTTGTAAAGAAGCTCCTAATCTTTGGGTGCATTCGTAAACTAGAAACTCGTTGCACGAGTTTTCGTAAGAAAACTGGATTGCGTGTGTTTAGTGCTATCAGTACCAGTAGCATCAGTTTCTTTTGCCTTTACGAACAACTTCAGTTTATTTCGTTTCGTCGCCTAGGAGACGTGCTTGTTTACAATTCGCGAATGCGTTAATTTTACTGAGGGGAGTTTTTGTACATACTCAATATAAAATCAACAGGATTTTTAAAAGAAAGAGTGGCCATCATTGAAGTGCACAGATCAAAATTTAGAAATGTCAACTTAAACTTCATTTTTTCAAAAGTATTTAGCAAGAGAAGCTCCAATTTCGCTAATAACGGTTTAAATCAACTTCAATTTCAACAATAAAATATGCATATTTGAATTTACTAAAAAGAAAAATACAAGAAAATTATTACCTTTGAAAAATTATGTACCTTCGTAGCAGTTTCTAATGCATGCATGAATTTCCTCCTCGAAAATATAATATATGCAGCTTCAGCAAATGTAAAATACTTTTCATAACAACATACTTTTCCATAACAACGGACGCCATTTAAAAGCAGCAACAACGATCAGCAAATGCATCTTCTCAACAACTGAACGAACCTGATCCATGCTCAGTTTACTTCGTTTGAAACTAATCGCACTCAGTTTCCTTTACGAACACCTTAGATGAAAAATCGTTGCACGAGTGCAACTCGTTTGGCGTTTACGAACGCGACCTTTTTCGAGTCTCTGGTGCAGTTGGTTTTTTAAAAGCTGTTCAAAAGTTTCATGATTTACTTTAAAAAAATAGCCTTCAGCGATTAGCGATGAAGAAAACAATCCTTTCCTTTAGCAGCTCAGAGGACATTTTTACGTGACGTCACCGGCGGTAATTGAGCCGCCACGTGTTCTACCTTATGATGGTGATTAGTTTTGGTTTCAGCTTGTTTGAATATTAAGGATTATTTAGCCCTTTCTCAAGGGCGTAGCCAAGGGGGGATTTAGGGGAGTCATACCCCCCAATGAGGTTTTTTTTGCCGTAAAAACGTATATTCTTCACTCCCTTATCACACACATGTATGCATATATGTGAGTTGCAGTAGTCGTAACCCCCCCTCCCCAATGAAAAATTTCTAGCTACGCCACTGCCCTTTCTTCTAGGTATTATAATTATTTGAAATTATCCAGAATATCAGTCGTTAACAAACAACTTTTGATGAATTGATTCTTTCTTCATTATGAATTTTTGTTTAAAATATTATTAATAATTAAATTCTAAAATAATTAAAACGATCGTACTTTAAAAGGGTATGTAAAGTTTTTAATAAATATGTGTATTAATTCGAATGCAATAAACTTAAAATTAACCCATTTGTGCCTGGATATTTTTGCGACTTTCTTCGATTTTTACTGATAACAGAAATAATAGAAAAATTTCTGATGTCAACTTCTTGAACAAGGGGTGATTTCTTTTAAAATAATTATACATAAAAATTGAAATATCAACATACTACTTGGTCATGTTAAAATATTTTGTAGAGTTGAGGCTCAATTCTCATGAATAAAGGCTAGGAAAAATAAATAACGTTTTCGAATAATAGCGAAAATGCCATCCCAAAAAAGGGACGCTAGGCATAAATGGGTTAACCCAGGCCTCTCAATTTATCCTCGTTTTTTAAAATTCCTACCTCTATAAATAATAGAGTTAAATGTTCTGCTTCTTCATTAGTTGTTAAATGTTCTTTTAGATGTTAAGGTTTCGTCTATCAAACCATTAAAATACTAGGCTATATAAATAAAACTTTGATGAAGGTAGGAATTTAAAAAAAAGAGGACCAATTGAGAGGCCTGGGTTAACCCTTTCAGGTTCTATTTGTACAGTGTTCGCATTAACGTAATAATTTTATAACGGTGATACTCTTTATTAACATAGTTTTGAAGCGAAATACCGATATCATCTGATTCTAAATCTTCTATTTAAACATGGAAATGATAATAAGTCATTCCAAGTGCTGAATAAGAAGAAATAGTAATTGTAAAATGGATACTCAATGCATTTCAATAGGATCTGGCGGGCTAAATACCGCCAGTAGACGAATTTTAGTCTTGAACTCAGAAACCATTCAAAAAGTTTGTTATGGGCTCCCGTTTGCGCACATAGTCAAAGCTGAATCCTTAAAAAAATTTCTTTTTCAGTAAATATTGTGGCAACATTTATGTGGTTTCGTTTCTGAAATCAATTGTTGCAGTAGCAACTTGTTTTAAGATGTCTGCTCGTAGGCAGAGCGACGCGTTGTCTGACATAAATAAGGAAATTGAATCTGTATATGAATATTGTTTAGCAGCAGGGCTCACACACGAAGAGATTATTGAGAGAGCTGGACCCCTCCTCACACCATTAAAAAAAGAAGAATGGAAGAAGCGGTTAATGATGCTTATGAAAATTGCCATATGTTGTCTTGCCCTCTCGTACACTCTGTCATCTGACAATGTAGCAAGATCAGTTTTGACCAATGGCCGGCTTCTAATGTTTAAAGTGAGATTACTATTAAGTTAATTATTCAAATAATCTTCCATATAAACTTTTTTTTTTTTTTGCATTAAATTATCCTAAGCAATAAAAGTAAACAAATTGTGACAATTGAAGCGTTTAAAAACTGCACCATTTTATATTGTTATCAACGAAATTACATTTCTTTCAAAAAAATAATACTTTACGATAAATTTAAACTATTTTAGATTACATTCGATGAATTTCATCTATTCTGTTTTATTAATATATATATATATATATCAAGTACAGTCAAATTTGTACAGTTCAAAGTTGAAGGGACCAGAAATGAAGTTTGAGGGGTTTTTTTTAATTATTAAAACTTTACTTATTATTTAAACCACCCATCAGTATATTCCGTTTTTAAAACCAGTATAAAAGTATAGACAGAAACGACCCATGCTCCTCAATTGGGAACACCATGAAAATTGTATGCAATATTATTTTTCCCCATTTAAATTACTAATATTCTTTAACCAACGCATTAGAAAACAAAATATGCAGAAAACTAATTTAAAATATGCCTGGATCTCAATTCGGTCTGTAAAAGTTTAACATAGCTCTTATCCCCTTGTTATTTTGAACTGTCAAGTTTGTACAGTGAAACTTATTTAGTGAATCATCCGTTAATTCTAAATGAAAATATTTGTATACATATGTATGCATTTTTAATTTTTTAATCTAGGTTCTTCCTATATGGGACTGGACTGGTTTGTATTCTGAGACCTGTTTGGTGGATAATCCGCTTTATCTAGAAGAACAGGTGTATGTTACAGATTGTCAGGTTAGTTTTGTATGCTCTTCAATAATCTTTGTTAAAATAAAAGAATTAATAATGGCTAACTATCCATACCTATCCCATTGCTTAACTATGGATAGTGAATAGGCAGCTGGTGCACCGAAAAAGTTGGGGGGTCTGAAAAGATGCTTGGTGGCTAACAGTGCCATATTACCGGCAGGGCAAACGGGGCAACTCCCGAGGGCCCACAGATTTTAAGGCCCAAAAATCTTACATCTTACACTTTTATAATTTTAATATAAAATTACAAAGGATAAAAAAATTTTTCAAAAGTTAAACTGTATTTTTTAATTATAAAGTATGAACAATGAAAATAATTCAAATTTACATTTCTATAAATTAATTCAAACTTATTTTTAATTCTTCGAAATGCTCTATAATCGGTATAGCATTCAATTATGTGGGAAAATAACTAACCACATTTTGAGAAGAGTATTTTAAACATTAAAAAATAGCAATATTTTTGAATTATTCGTTATTTTAAGAAATATTTACAAAAATGACTTTACAAAAAGTGTTTGTATTCCGTACATGTTAGCAACTATGATTTGGCATTTCGATGTAACGTTTAACTATGTTTCTTTGACATCATGTAACTATATTCGTTTATTTCAGATTACTTAAAACAAAATTTATGTTTGGAAAGGGTAAGATATTTAAAACTTTGAATATAAACAAATCATAATCTTTTTTTTTTTTTTTTTTTTTTTTAAGAGGGGGGTTATTGCAAGGGGCCCGTTTTCTTTCTTCTGCCCAGGGCCCACAGTTGTCTTGATCGGGCTCTGGTGGCTAAAACTGATTTTTTTTTAAATTAGGCTATATTACTGGATTTTAATGTCTTTATTGATTAAATGACTGTTAAAGGCGAACACTTGCTAGCTCATATTCATTTTCTTCTATCGGTTTATGTATTGCTTTTTCTTCCATCATTTTTTGATGAAACATTACTTTTGGACATTAAAAAGTGAGGGGACAGTTGTCCCTTTACCTCCCCGTACAAGCCACCTATGCTGTAATGTATATAAGTTTTCATTTTGGACAAGACCGTAGCCAGTTGGGGGATAATGGCAGTTGATCCCCCCTCCCCCTCCCCTCCTCCGAAACTTTAGTCAATGTATTAATAATTTTTTATTGGTAGATTCTAGTTAACCCTTTAACACACAGTGTTCCCGCTCTGGGAACACAAAACTCTGATGTTTTGACTGTTGCCAGTCGCAAAGAATAGATTTGATTTCTATAAATATAGTTGGTGACATAGCTCCACGAGAATCCTTTACTTTTTAGCACGTCATTTCCCATAAAAAAAATTGTCACGATTATTTTTAACAGCATTGACATCTGTTCAAAAATGGAAGAATGCAAGAACAGCTGGATAGATTACCCAATGCTGAAAAAAGGGCAGCTGTTGCCATAGCTCGACTTAACTACCAGCAAGATGGCAGACAATCGAAACGTTCATCGTGTGCTACAGATCTAGAGGCCCTTTTTTTGACGACAGCTGGCTGTGCCTCTTGCTGGTAGTTAAGTCGAGCGATGGCAACGGCTGCCCTTTTTTCAGCAGGCACAGCCAGCTGTCATCAAAAAAGGGTCTCTAGATCTGTGGCACGCGATGAACGTTTCAATCGTCCACCATCTTGCTGGTAGTTAAGTCGAGCGATGGCAATGGCTGCCCTTTTTTCAGCATTGGTAACGGGTTGCGCCTCAAAGGGTTAAAGGTAAAAAATTTTAGCTCTACATATCCCCCAAAGAGCGACATATCTCTTACCTACGATTTTTTTTCTTCCACTAGCCTTGATTTTGGTGGGGCCTGATCTAGTATTTGTTTGTTTGTTTGTTTTTTTGATGGAGAACACATTATATGGATGAAAATTGTTCGATAGCTGTAAGAACTTTTTACAGTTTTTATCCTGGGTGCAAATATGTGAGAGTGAGGTTTATGAGGAAATCCGAATTTTTTGCCGTGGGCGTATTCTTGAGAAATATGAGCACTACCGTTTAGTGTACTTCAATTTTGGAAACTTATTTTTGGCACCAAATTTGACAATTTTTTCCCAAAAATTCACCAAGCTTGGCGACATTTGGTGCATTTTTATTAATGGAGCCTGTAATGTTTGCTTCCATGCAATAGGATTAAGTAATCAGAGTTCGCAATTGATTGAGATTTCTGTAGAGATAGGATTTCTGGAATGTTTGTGCAACATCGTTGTAAGGTATAAAAGAGTAGGATTGTTTCAGAGTTCAGAGTAGTCAATCTGCTGTTACAAGCAGACGTTGATTCTGCTGAGAGCACAAGGCTCTGTTTGTGTGCTTTTGTAAGCGATCTACTGCTTGTTTTGAAAAGCTTATTTTTGAAAGCTTTTTGGGCTTTCTTCATTGTTGAATCCTGCAGAACTGCTTCAAACCCGGAAACTAAGCAGAGTTTCCTGCAACAATAATTTTGAATGTACTTTCATAACTACTGCGATTTGACATGAATATTTCTTTTTTTAATTTACCAATATGCTTCTAACAGAGAGCAAATGGATGTCAACAGACTGCAGAGTGTTGACAACAGGCTCCAAGTATGAAGAGTACTTTGAGCCTTTTTAATCAATTATAATTTTGTAAAGGGGCAACAGATGCATATTACTACAATATGCTTTGGCGAGGTTGAAGCACAGTATAATTGATGTACCTTTATTCGCATATTACTGAAAACTGTTTATTTTTGTGAATTTCAATATTTATTTTTGTGAATTTTCATACCAATTTTTGTAAAAGTCACTTTTTTCCTTAAAAAAATGTACAAAAGAAATTAAAATATACGGTAAAGTGCCAATGAAGGGTTGTTTTAATTGATTGTATTTTTGGTAAGATCATACAAGCCAGTGTGCACCCCATGTAAACATGGCAACAGTTGCTGGAGCTTGGCAGTTGCCAAAACCCAGCAATTGTCGCCAACAATTTCGCACAATCAGCAAAGTCAAATATTTTAACACATTAAAATTGCACATATATTCCACTAACAAAAACATTAAAACAAAATACACCATCCATATTTAACCTAAAAAGCATCAGCAAATTCAGTAACAGGCAATTTAAAATAAGCAAACAGTGGACCGTTTTTAACTAAAAAAACTACAGGGGATTAAGCAACCTAATTGGACAGCTAATATAAACTGGTCAAACACTGGCCTGTTTTTACTCAAAAAAAAAATTGGTGGATTAAACAACCTAGTTGTACACCTCATATAAAGTCAATATGATTAGAATAGTACATAAATAGCACTTATGACAACTTAAAAATTGCAAAGATTCGTTAAAAAAAAGCACTTACCCTTATTTTTTTAATTAACAGCTCAGAAATGTCCCTAATACCCACCAGCTTATAACGTAAAACTAGCATGCTTTTTTTTATTTACTTTTATATTGACACTGCATTTCTAACAAACACACACACACACTGGCCGATAACGTAAAACCAACATGCTTTCTTTTATTTAGCTTTAACACCATATTTCTAACTAACACACACACACTTTCTTTTCATACAATAACATAGCATATTTCATTCCCTTCCATCCATAACATGAAACAATTTCAAATTCCCAAACTGACGATACACGTCTTTTTTATGGTTGCCAGTCAGAAATACCACTAGCAGGTTACTTGATTACCAATGTACATCGCCCACCCTGGTGCCAGAACGATCACCAAATAAAACGTAAACACAAACATTGATATGTAAATAAGCACCGGACACGGAATACAGTCTGTATTTTCATGATGGGCCTTTTTAATCAATTATAATTTTGTAAAGGGGCCATTTTAATCAATTGTAATTTTGTGAAGGGGTCGCAAAACATATATGTACCTATATATGTACTGTACAAATATACTATAAAACATGTGTATGCACACAAGTGTTTCTCACTCTTAAATTTTGCCCACCCTTACAAAAATTCCTGGCCGCGCCCATGATATATTTTCTAAAATTTCATCTAGAAGTAAATATTTCTAAGAATCTTTCCATTAAAAAACTATTATGTCAGATCTCTAATTATTCTCCATATTTTGAATTTTTTTCAATATTTCATCGAAAATCTTAATTTTTTTTTAAAGCAAAATCTATAATAACTAAATGGGTTATACCAAAACTCGTCAAAATGGATTCAAGGATAATCAAAATGGATTGTACTTACAAATGTCATGCAGAAATTTTGTCGAAATGGATTCATAGATGGCCAAAATATGAATACTGAAAATTTTTGTAAAAAATACTTTATTTAATGTTTGTTATTTTTACTTTGTAAGAATTAATAATGCAACTATTTTTTAATTGTTAAATGCATTATGTTTTAATGTTCCTATAAATAAGTTATAGATGCAGAATTTAACTAGAGACATAAGTATTACATATTTTAATCTAAATTAAATGAAAATGAGTATTACGCTGCATTTTATAATGCTTTCTTTTTTTATTTTTCAGGCATGTGAAGACATTAATCAAGTGGACTATGTTAACGGAACTTCACCAGATGAAGTAAATCAGTTGTATATACAAAGAAACATTCCTGTTATTGTGAAAGATGCAATGGTGGATTGGCCTGTTATGAAAGATTCATTCAATATATTGAACCTTACTGAGGTATTCTCAAATTTACTGCTTTCAGCTTTAATAACTTCTGTTGTTATTATTCTGATTTTTTAAGTTAATTTAAAGATATACATTGCAATCTTTTTTTTAAAAATCAGAATAAAGAACAGTTACATCAAAGATTAAATGTGAGAATGCTTCTTCACAAGCTTGTTACAGTTATAAAATACTGAAGGTTTTGATTAAAGAAAAGTATATGTAGTATAACCTTGAAAGTTCTGTTAAAGTGAGATACATTTAACAAAATATAGTTATTCTCAGGTTACTTGTTATGATTTATTTATTTACTTTTTATGTAATTATACAGGGTTTCTACAGCTTTTGCAGCTTTTGCTTCCCTGACATCTATCATGCTCTTCCCTGACTTTTTATGTAGCGTGCTTTCCTGAATTTTGCGTTTCTATTTTTAATATTACATCCTTTAATTAATAACTTTTTATATATTTTGACCCCTTTTTTACAAATAATAATTAAAATCAGTACACACAAAAATATTATTTGACAACACTGGATTCTAACAAAAACCATGTTTGATAATAATTTAGGATAAAATTAAAAATATCTCAACTGAACAAGATATGTTAATAAAGGACACATTTTAAAATTATTTATAAGGTTAAATAAGAAAATGAAAACAAAACAATTTCTACAATTAGGTTCAAACAGGAAGTATTTTCTTGATTTTGCTACAAAATTCAAATATTCTTGTATTTCCCTGACCTTTCTTCAATTTTTTCAAATTTCCCTGACTTTTTTCCCAAATCCCCGACTTTCTCAGACCAAAACTCATTTCCCCGATATTTCCTGACTTTCCAGGTCTGTAGAAACCCTGTTTTAATGTATTTCATTTTGATGGTAAATTACATGACAGTTAAAAAAAAAAAAAAATAATTCTCAAGCAAAAGTTTTGTTTTTATTTCAGTTTACTGCCTTCTATAATTATCGATTTTTAATTTATGACATTTTTTTTCCCAATTATTAATCTGTTCCAAGTACTATCATGTTTTAATGATTGAAGATTCTTACAGTTCTGATATGCACAAGTATGGTATGCTATAGTGCTAAAAATGTATTAACATAAATTTGAAAAAGTTACATTAGTTAGCAATTGTATCTAACTTTCAGTGCCTTATGAGTGTTTTGATAATGGTAGCATACAAACCCTTAACTAGATGATTTTTACTCTCGATTAACTTTCCAGATTGTCTTGTGGGAAAGCACAGATTTTCTCCCCCATACTCTCCACTCTTAATGAAATCCTTATTCACATCATTGTTTAGTGAAAGTTTAATATATTAAGTTTACTACATTTTGCTACACACACAATAATACCTTTTTTTTTTTTTTGTATATACTAGCACTTTTGGCCACACATATGGCCATGCTCAGGTGTTTTCCTGACCGTTGCTTCTCTCATTCTTTTATTATACTTCAGCCACACCCACCAACTTTCAGCGATGTGTGCATGGGTAGTAGGGTGGAGCGAAAAAATCTTTATTTCAAAATTCACACTGCCTGAGTCATTAAAGCGTGCAAAACTGATAAGAATAAATTGTTTCCAAATGTCAGCTCAAAATAGTGTCATCTTCAGGTTCCACAACTCAAGCGAATATATTTCTAGCTTATTTTTATTAAAATAATAATGCTTAATTTATTAATTGAATAATTAGTTATGTTTTCATTATTAAATTGCTTTATTAATACGTTATTATCATATGTCAGGGCTGGAAATTGTAGATTTAGAAGCAAACGTCGACTTAAGATCAGATGCAGAAATGGAATATACCTCAGAAAATGATGACGATTTCGTTAGTCAGGAAGCCAAATGTCGGAAAATGATTGAGGATGAGATTCCCTAAATCTCCAAGACTGACCAAATGCCCGAACTAGCCGTTGTTCTTGATAGAGCAGGTGTATCGGAGTATTAATTATTCAATTAATTAATTAAACATAATTATTTTGATAGAAATCTTTTTAAAAGACCAAAAAAGACACTGGGAATATATTCGCTTGAGGTGTGGAACCTGAAGATTGCAATATTTTGAGTTGAAATTTGGAGACAATTTGTTCTTATCAGTTTCGTACCATTTAATGACTCAGGCAATATGAATTTCGAGAAAAGGTGTTTTTCACTCCACCCTAATGGGTAGTATTGTCAATCGGCATGACATCATTTATCTATTGCTTCTCACTTTGTTACTGTAACTTTTATTTTTATAGTTGGCTATTTCCTTAACGTTATCAAAATCAATGGTGGTGGGGGGGTTGGTTAAGGCTAGCTTCGAAGGGGGTATTCTTGGTTATCCAAAGCGTATATCATTAATGTGTTCTTTCTTTCTTTCTTTAATTTTCCTTTTTGTGACGGCAGTATAACATCTGGAACTAATGCTTTCTTCGTATTTAAGATTACTTTTCTAGATGTCCCCTGTTTCTTCTTGGATTATTTTATCTTTATCTGTTCTGCTTCTATTGAAGAGTTATTAGGTTTGATGGGGATGTGGATTCCTTTTTTGGAATCCTTTTCTACATTTGCTACATTTTTGCTGTTGTTGAAAATAAAAATTCAGAAAGCCTACTCAAAGAAATAAATGAAGTAGACAAAAACATCCAATTCATTTTTGAAAAAGAAATTAATCATACAATCAATTACCTAGCTGTAAAAATCATTAGAGATGAAGAAAATAAAATAAATACTACTATTTACCAAAAACCCACAAACAATAATCAACTTGTCAACTTCAACTCCAATGGCCTCTTTAAATGTAAAACAGCAGCTATACATCAATAGAGCTATTAAAATTGGTTCCAACCAAATCCTCTTAAAAGAAGAAATCATTAAAAATCAAGCTGAAATAGCAAAACTATCCTAAAAGTATCGCAAACAAACTCTATAAAGAAAGAATTTAAAAACAATATAATAACCAGCGCACAGTGGCGGATCCATAAATTTTTTTTGGGAGGGGCTAAACTTTTTAAAAAGCTTATTTCACCCAATTAAAATGTACTATAAGTCAAAATTTTAGTCTAAACCAATGTATTAAGCTTTCGGGAGGGGCTAAGTAATAAAATATGATCATTTTAGCTATTCAAAGTGTATAATAAAGCAGAATGTTACCCTTGAGCAATCTCTTTTGGGGAGGGCTGAAGCCCCCTAGCCCCTCCCCTGGATCCGCTACTGCGTGCACAAAAAGTGAAACAATGCTTCACTAAAGCAATCTCATACTGTACAGGTATAACCACGAAAAAAGGAATTCATATTCCCATCAAACTTTATAAAAACACCTTCAATAGAATGAGAAAAGATAAAATAAACCAAGAAGAAACAGGGGGCATCTACAAAATTAATCTTAAATATGAAGAAAGCAATAGTTCCGGATGTTATATTGGAGACACAACAAGGAAATTTAAAGAAAGTAAGAAAGAACGTATTAATAATGATATATGCTTTGCAAAACCAAGAACAGCCCTGTCGAGACTAGCCCAAACCACCCCCCTCACTATCAATTTGGATAATGTTAAGAAAATAGCAAACTAAAAAAATAAAAGCTATGGTCTGAAGCAGGAAGCAATAGAGATAGTAAATGTCATCACGGCGATCAATAACACCCACATGTACATTGATGAAAGTTGGTAGGCATGGCTGAAGTATAAAAAAGAACAAGAGAAGCAACAGTCAGGAAAACACCTGCGAATGGTCATGTGCATGGAAAAAAGTGTTAGTATATGCGAAAAAAGGTATTATTGTGCCTGCAAAGCTTAATTGAATTCCCATTTTCTACTACATTTCAATAAAAAAAATTTATTTTCTTAAAACTATTTTAATTGAAGCTAATTCTTATTTTCATTATAACTTACATTGAAATTTAAAACGAAACCTAGTTAAATTCTACATTGAAATTTAAAACAAACAGACCTAATTAAAACTTACAAAAATTCATAGTTTATTTGTAATTTGTAATGCAGGCTGCGGGACTCAGAAAATTTTCTTATAAAATCTGTAATTAGCAGAATTTAATGAGTTTATGCACAAAACATTGAAAGTTTTTCATAATTAATATTTTGGTTATCCTCCTTGTTTAAAAATTACAAGTGTGTATTTTGTTTATTTTTGTTTAGGGTTACCGATTTATGAAAGAAGATATTTGTTTGTTTCAAACAAATCTAAAAGTTCAAAATCACCAGAAGCTTTTTGACAAATTACTAAAAGAAGACTTGCAGAAGTGGTATGCTCATTGGTAAGCTTAGCCTATAGTTCCTATAATTACATAAAATTTTCTGTTGATTATATAGCATGTCTTTCATGTGAAATTCTAATTTAATATTTTAGGGAAAATTGTAGAAAAACTTCTCAAAAATTTTTACGGAAATTCTATACTCAGCCATATTTTATGCCCAGTGTTGTTCAAATGACTGAATCAAATTGGATATTCATGTCATCTGGTTACTTTGGGAAAAAGTTCAAAACAGTAAGTAAATTTTATTATTTTAATTAAATAAAATTTACTTCAAAATTACATTTCTTAACATATCATTTAAATGTGTAATGATAAAAAATGGCAGTTCAGTTTATATAGAAAGTTTTAAGAAGTTTAATTTCCCATTCAAATTGTAAATTTATCATCTAAATTTACATTAATATTTTTGCAATCTTAATATATTACCTACATTATTAAAATAAGAAATATTCATCTTTTAGATTATTAAGTAACTATGCCCTTACATACTCAGTAAATAAATGTATTTAACCCTAAACCCCCTAACCTGCAAGGGTATTTAACCCTTGCAACATACCAATTAAATTTACATAAGTTTATCATAGTCTATTAAAAAATATTTGAATTGCTGTTTTTCTAAAATAAGCATAAAATCATTTTTAAAAAGTTTGATATTTAATTAATATTTTAACGCAAAACTGTACTTGTTCTTCAGCAATCACACTATTGATTATTGCAGCACTTAGTGGTCTTACTAGGTCAACTTTACAAGAAAGCTAATGATTGTTTAAAAAGTTCCTAGCTTAAACTGTTCACAAACGCTTCAGTAACAGTTTGGTATACTATGGATATATTTTTCGAGTAATACAAAAATAAAGAGAACTGTTTTATTGAGTTCTACAGCAAACATATTTTGATCAATAAACTTTATATGAATTACAAAACTGGAAACAGAATTATAACAGTATGCTTATAATCTGTTTTTGCACATCACAGAAAACAACCATTTTTTAAATTTCAGCTGTTGAGATATAAATGGTTAAGAAATAATAAAATAAGAATTATGGAAGATAAAAACCATAGCTAAAATATTGTTAGAAAACCTTCATCTATAAAATATACAGTCGAGAGCCAAAAAATCGCCAACCTAAAATCTGCAAACCTTCTCTGATGTAAATAATGAAATTCGAAGTCATTTTCCAGTGACAAAATTGTTTAAAAGTGTCTTGAATCCAGATAAATATAATTCTGATGATGAAAACTTGGGTAATAATAAAATCCATTTGATAAAAGTTTAAAGTTAGGAGAAGAATAGCTTAAATTTTTAGAACAGCAAAGTTCTGTAACAAAACAAGAATTAATGATAATATACAATTTGCAAAAATAAATAAAGGAAAGAAAGAAAGAAAAAGAAACTGAAAGTAGGAAAACATGATACTTTAAAACAAATCACCATAGAACATGCTTTCAAAATTAGAAAAAGGAAATTTTGAAACCATTTGCTTTGCTAATCTTCATGTAATATTTTCTTTTTTCTCCTTTGCTTTTATATTTAATGTGAAATACTTTTGACTGTTTTTATTTCATTGTAATTGTAGTCTACTTTTTTAAAATCAGAAATGTAATGATTATTGATTATGGTGAATTTTATGGCCCGAAATCCTCAAAATCCTAAAATCCGCACAAGCCGTGGTCCCAAGCTGTGCGGATTTCTGGCTCTCTACTATATACCAAAACCCAGCATTTTTGGCACAGTGTTTCCTGCCATTATCCAGCTTCAACTGCTGAGTCTTGTTACAACAAGAAGCTTCTACTAGTACCCTCAAGATGTGCATGTGTCATCTGTATCTATGATCTCCAACGCTTTGCAATAAAAATCTTAACTTTTATTTTTAAAACCTTTTTGTTGAAAGAAAAATTAGGAGACTTAAAAAAAAGTTATGATTTTTATCGCAAAGCTCTGGATATTGTAGATATGGATAATGCATGCACGTCTAGAGGAATATTGGCAGAAGCTTCGGGCCAGGAAGAAGATTCAGTAGCTGAAAGCTAATGATTGCTGTAGAAACACCGAGGCTAAAGTACTGGTTTTATGTATATATTTAATGGATGAAGGTACTTTAAACAGTTTTTTATGACATTTTGTATGAATTGGATACATGACTTTTTAAAATACTATTTAAAATGTACGATTTCTTGTTACACAAGCTACAGTAGACATCGGTTATAACATTCTCTCATGGGACCTAAAAAAGTAGTACGTTATAGCCGAAGTACGCTATAAGCAGTACCGCCGGTAAGATTTCAATATTAAACAAAAAAAGAAAGTGGGCCCCTAATTTCATTATAATATATGTTTTAAACAGGTCTGATTTTTTTAATAATTTAAATTAAACAGAGAAAATTCTTTATTACTTAAAATTTTTTAGATAAATAATCTGTAATTTTCTTTTGTTTTAAATGGGCAGATTCTACTTTAAAAATACCATTTTGGATATCCATAATAGACTTTTGTAGAGTGTCTGTGTTATCACTGTGGCATTCAAAAAATCGTGATCATGCTTTTGCAGCCTTTAATGTGTAGAGTATGCTTGGTATAGGCTCTTTTGTTTCTACTTTACTATAATCAGAATCATTTGATAGGGCTTTTCAAGAGACATTTACATTAATGAACGACAAATAAAAAGCATGGTCTTGTTCTTAGCCCTATCTAGCAGGCGAAAAAGATAAAAGATTGCTCCCTTCATTCATACACAATTCATCTCGCTAGAGAATCTGAAAACTGAAAACGAGTGTTTTTGAAGGTACTGAAATTTCCGAGAACAAGGAAATAAAATTCTTTAAAAAAGCAAAATTTTATTTTTGGCTTTGGTATAAAAAGTACGTTATAGCCGAAGTACGTACTTTTGTTAAGTACATTTTAACAGATGTTAAATAACATTATAAATATAGGACTTCAATCGGGACCTAGCTGCAAGGTACGTTATATCCCAGGTCCGTTATAACTGGTGCGCACTGTACATGGTTTTGGATTAAAGTAATATTCACCATTTAAAAACTATGCACTAAAATGAGCATAATTATTCTCATTCAAAATCATGAGTTTGAATAATTTGAATTGTATTAAAATGCTATTAATAAAAAGTATGTTTTTTACATGAATGCTGAACAGCTTCAATAGTATGACAATATATACTTTTAAGTATGAACTGTCATACTGCATGATGTATGTACAAAATCTTCCATATCATTTGTTGTATTGCTTTAATTTAACCTTTGCAGTTGCTGACATCTTCTTTGTACAGTTGATCAATTAAAAATAAATTGCATTTCAGTTTTTTGTTTAGATTTGTTCTAAGATTGCTTAGCTTTTAATTCAGTGAAAAAAAAAATGTTTATTATTATTATTATTTTTTTTTTAGGTTAATGTAGCTTCATCTATAACACTTATGTGGGTAGCACAATTAAGAGGTTACAACACCATCCAATTTGAACCCAAGGAACCATGTGATAAGACTTGCAGTGTTTTAGAAGATATCATTGAGGAAGGGGAAATAGGTATAAATTTTGAATTCTTAAAATATAATAGAACTGAACTTCTCAAATCTGGAATCATTGGGACTTTACTAATTCCGGATAGAAGAAGTCTAGTAATATGAATTATAAAAAAAATTATAATAATCGGATATAGTAGTTTAAGTAATGGACTTAACTTTTCTTGAATTGAAAAAAAAAAATCAATAAATGAGAAATAAAACATACTTATTAAGGAATCATATATGATAGAAAGATTTTATAATTTTTAAACATACTTATTAAAGTCTGTTGTTTAAAGTTCGGTTTGCATAACTGGATTATTTTAAAGGCAAATTTTGTCCATATTACATATATTTCGGAGTTTGACAGTCCATATTTGAGAAGTTCTACTGTATAGTGCGTACACTTTTTAAAAGTGTTTAATTTTGAGCAATTTTCATTATTAAGCATGTGAATTTCGACAGAGAACTTCTAATAGTTTAAATACATATATATTTTAATCAGCAAAATAAAAATATGAAGAAGTGATTGAAATTAGCATGAAATTTGTGGAGATGGAGTTTAAATAGAGCATGTTTGTAGGCAAAATTTGCTTACCCATTGTTTAAAAATACATTTTCTTATAATCAATTTCTTTTTCTTTTTGATGTGTGTGTGCACCCTGAGTTAACATTAATCCTAAAATGAGTTTTCTTTATCCTCTTAAGCAGTGGTTCCCAACTGAAGAACACAAGATTGTCTGTAGTGACAGAAATCGCAAAAAACCTTCAACTGGGAATATATAAAGTTTTACAGTTTTAAATTATCAGAATAGTCTCTGGAGTAATTTTGATACTAATTGCCCACAAAATCACATCCTATTTTGGATACAGTTTTGCTGTCTTCTTTTAAGCTAAGAAAATTATATATATATAAAAAAAAAGCATGTCTCTGTTATGTGGGTGGACAGGATCTAATGCTTACAAGTTTTGGGCACTTTTATCCAGTTGTAATATGAATACATGTTAGATCCCCTTAAAAGTCCTCTTCCCAAGGTGCCCCTCCCTCTTCTCCAGACAGATACTCTTCATATAAGTTTGCTTTAAAGACAATACATGCACACACAAAATCACATCCTGTTTTGGATTGCTGAATTTCTTTTAAAGGAGACAGCAAGATTTATTTAAAAAAAATACTTGTCTGCATTATGTGGGTGGACGGGATCTAATGGTTTTGGGCAGTTTCCTTCAGATGTAATGTGAATATGCATTAGAACCTTTAAAATTCCTCTGCCAAGGTGCCCCACCCCCTAGGCAGATACGCTTCATGTAGATGTCTTAAACACAATGCAAAACTAATTAAAAGTTCTACTGCCTTTGTATTCTAGCATGCTTATGCAAGTCTTAATTTAAAGACCACATATTTTTAAGTGCATTTGCCATAATAATATTCATTCATAAAACATAACATTATTCATTATGAGAATGTGTTTGAATTTGAAACTATTGTTATATTTTTATCACAAGAAAGATACAGTAAATCTTTGATACAACAATACTTAAGGGACCCAATTAGCGATGCACCGAATATTCGTTTGGTATTCGTATACTGCCTATTTGGCAGACAAACCGAATATTCTGTTCGGCCGAATACTTAAATATTCGGCAACAGAATAGTAAACAAATTTAAGTATTCACCAATCGGTAAATAAATACATATTTTTTATATTAAGAATGAAAGATATAGTATAGTACCATAGTACTAAATTGATTCAAGTTGCTGCTTACTAATATCGCATGTGAATAAGTGTTAGAAACCCTTAGAAAGTCCTCCTACCGAAGCACCCTCATCCTTGGCAGATATCCCTAACGTAACGTTCCACAATCGCACAAAAAACTAATATCACAATGAAATTAGTTTTAATTTAAGAGAAAACACCCAGATTTTAAATTTGAATTTCGTTGCTTTTCAATTTTTCTTAAATCCTATGACACATTACATTAACCTTGCTATTACTAACTGATTTAAATTTGAAACAGTAACCAGGAAAAAAAAAAAAACTCATAACATTAAGTGTTCATAAATATGGAAAGTCAATTAACTGCTATTTTTTTAGTAAAATATGCAGGTAAAAAAATTATTACCATTTCTCTGATATTTAAAAAGTTATTAATAATATATAAAGGAAACACTTTGATATTAAATTTTGCAGCATCTTAATTTTTGAAGGTTTACACCATATGAAATATTGTTTAAGAAAAAGCTAATTAAATTAATCATTGCAATCAAACTTTAATAAATTTTAACCAAGTATTCGGTATTCGGCCGAATATTCGGTTAGAATTTTAACCGAATATTTGGTATTCATTATTCGGCAAAATATGGTATTCGGTGCATCCCTAGACCCAATAAATGATCGTTCTAGAGGGATGTATCGTTATATGGAGGAGAGATTACACTGTATTGGAATTCCTAGGGTCCGAAAAATTTCAGCATTTTACAGGGATTATTGTTGTATTGAATATCGTTATAGTGAGGTTTTACTGTATTAAAGTATGAAATATATAAATCAGGAAATAGTTCCTCAGTAATTTATATTTCAAAAGCCTAAAAATTTTGCAAACAAAATTGCTTGAAAATCTGTTTAAATCCTATTGCAATACATTTGATAAACTATTCTGTATGGATCACTTAAAAGCTTTTCTCTGC
Source organism: Cheiracanthium punctorium (assembly GCA_038373885.1). Taxonomy (NCBI): domain Eukaryota; kingdom Metazoa; phylum Arthropoda; class Arachnida; order Araneae; family Cheiracanthiidae; genus Cheiracanthium; species Cheiracanthium punctorium. Next base: position 177,180 of record JAWZYV010006201.1, read on the forward strand.
ATATTTTTTTAAAATCTATTTTCAGTTCTTTTCAGTCCAACTATTTGGAGTTTTTCCTACTTACCCGGTGAAGGAACAGAGAACTTGGCCATAGCTGCAGGAGGATTTTCCCATTTCTCTTAACTTTTAACAACTTAGACGACAAACGAAGAAAGTATTATGAAGCATTCTTGCATTAAAAGGGGATTTATTTGCAAAGCTTAATTTATGTACAGATTTTAGACAGGATTATTTTATTTCTTTTCTTTCTTTTATATATAGAACAGCAAGTTTGTTTCTCATGAGAAAAAAAAAAAAAATGTAAATAAAATTTAAGACTCCAATGTTTGGATTAGTAGTAGAAGAATCATACACTAACATGAAAATACACTTAGGTATTCATAATAATTATGGTAAGCAAAAGGCACTGCACTCTAATTTTCCATCAATGAAAATAGTACTCTACAGTTTGTTTTTCCTTTCAAAAAGATGCAATAACTTTTACACTATAACATTAGGCGACACACATTTTATAAATTTATGGAAACACTTATTTGAATTTTTGGCACTTTAACCCTTCAACACACAGTGATCCCGCTCTGGGAACACCAAGCTCTGACGTTTTGACTGTTGCCAGTCACGAAGAATAGATTTGATTTGTATAAAAATAGTTGCAGGAGACATAGCTCCATGAGAATCCTCTACTTTTTAGCATGTCATTTCCCGTAAAAAAATGGTCACGATTATTTTTAGCAGCGCTGGCATCTGCTGAAAAATGGAAGAATGCAATAACAGCAGGCTAGATTGCCCAATGCTGAAAAACGGGCAGCCGTTGCCATCGCTCGACTTAACTACCAGCAAGATGGCGGACGATCGAAACGTTCATCGTGTGCCACAGATCTAGATACCCTTTTTTTGACGACAGCTGGCTGTGCGCGGGCACAGCCAGCTGTAATTAGTAAGAATGCTTTTTCTTGTGTATCATTAAAAATTATTGACAGTAAAAAAAATTTTTTTACAGCATGTTAATAGCTCTGCAATGCTACATAGGATGAAATTTACTTCTCTTGTTTACTAAACTTTTGCTTACTTCAATTAAAAATCTGATTGCTTAAGAAACATTAAATATATCCAGCATTCATTAAGGTAAAATGCAGACACTGCTTGCAAAATGTGTTCTAAATAGGGGTTTGATAACTTAAAGACAGAATTTCATATTTTTTTAAATGGCTTTGAGCTGGTGATTGAAACTGATTCACATTACTTAATGATTTCCATCTATGAAAAAATTATTATAACTTTCAAGGTTTTTATTTGTATGGTAATCAAACTATATGCTAATGTAGTTCATTATACAGGCCTGAAAACACCGAAGTCAAGTACAAAAAAGAGGAAATATGGGTGGATGCATTCTCCAGCAAAAAATATAAATGTACATATTTTCAGGCATATGTTTTTAATAATCAGTTTTGGATGTAAAACATTCTATAATGAAAAATAAGCTATCATTATTCTCAAGCAATACTGTAAAATCCAAGGTCAAGTCAAATCACAAATCTCATATCTAAATTTCAGAATTCTTTTTACATTGAAATAAAATAAACTGATTTTGGGGGGGAAAAAACTGGTTTTAAAGCCCTTTTTTCTTTTTTTTAAACCTTGATCAAAAATGGAATGCAAACTATGCGCAAGGGATTTTTTCTCCCATTTTTAGTTTCAAATATAAGCATTAAAATGATTAGAATAAAAGAAGAGAAAAGTTTTCTTGTTTTATTGGGAAATGAATGATTCTTTAATACGTAAAATTTTAGAATCTTGTCTTGGAGCACCTCAACACAACGACAGGAACACATTAATTATTATGCTATGCTCCTATAACTTAGCTGCTAACTACCTGAAAATAAAATAGTAAACTGCCAACTCACAAGATTAAGCTTTTTAAAATTAATTTAAATGTAAATAACAACAACAGAAAAAAATTGTTAAAAAGAACCTACACATGAGAACAAAATGAAATATCAATTCTCTCCTGATTTTAAAACTGCAGAAAAAAATGATACACAAATCAATAAACATAGTATGGGAAAAGTTACTTTTCTGATGAATCGAATTACCAAAAGCGTCTTATTTTAATTTAACAATAGAATATTAAAAACCACATACTTTTTCTACAAAATATAAAATAAAAGCTTTCTTTTTAAAATTATTTAGCCATGTAAAATCAATGTAATGCAAATCCATATCATTTTTAAATCACAAAATTAGAATGATGTGATTTCTTAAGGTACCTAAGAAATTAATATGTAATGTGTTTGTACAGACACATACAAACTTTCAGATGCATTAACAAATGGAGAAATTTATAAAAATAACTAATGCTTTTGTGCAGTTTGTAATTGCATTAGCGATATGAATAAAGAAATACATAAGAGAAAATATTCATTTATCAAAAGGATGCAAAAAGATTGAAGTTGAGTTGGCAGCTATGGAACACGGAGATCGGCAATAATAATTTTTTGGCAATAATATTTTTTAAAGTGTAATTGGCACAAGCATTTAAAAGAGAAAATGCAGAATATAACTAAAACGCAGATTCCATGGAAGATTTTCATGTTTGATTTTGAAAAATATGTTGCACGTGTTTTTCCCATTTAGTGAAAAATGCTACAGCATAACTATTCACATTACTTATATATATATATATATATATATATTATATATATATATCACATCTATTGCCATCTAACATCTATACTACTTCACATTGTTTGGAAAGGAAGAAAGGAAGGGAGATGTCCTCGAAGTTTTTAGGAATGTTCCAACAAAATTGAGTTTTTCACTTCATCACATCATAATACAGAGTTCTCAGTCTAATCATATTACAAAATTTTACAGGCTTTTTAAAAACTTTTTAAGGCTATTTTCAATAATTTTTAAATCTAGTAAACTGTTCTAATGACTTTACTATTGTGAAATAACTGTCAAAATATCAAATAACTACTACATTTAATAAGATATATACATTCAAATTAAGTAATTTTAAATTATTTAAAATATATACCTTTTTGATTGAAAAATATTTTAAATCATGAAATGGCTCAGCCCTGTGGGATAATGAAACTACTTGGAGAACTTCTTAAAGAGTCATTAGAAGAGAAATGGTTCATTTTAAAGAGTTGTCTGCAAAGTTTAAGGGCTTTTAGGAGACTTTTAACCAATTTTGAAATTTAAAAGGCCTTTTTATAGGCTTATGGAAATCCTGCAATCATTTTATGTACATGAAACACTACACAAATGAAATTGAAAAATATGGTATTCTATAAAATACATTTTCAGAGGAAATAGAACTGAAGCAATTTACTATACCAATGTAAGTTCTTTCTTTTCTTTTTTTGATTAACTTTTACTGACCACTATTGTTTTTACATTTGATATCAGGGAGATCTGGCTTTGTTGATACGATCCCAACATTTATTAAACATGAAGTGTATTAAACAAAAGCTTTCCTATTTTATGCTTTAAGCTTGCTGTCTTTAAATAGCACAAGGACAGCTAACTTGCCCAAAAGAAACCTAGCTGTTGATGGCATTATCTATAGCATTTAACTAACAACAAACAAAGAAAATGAATGATAGAAAGTATTGCAAAACTTTTTGTGTTGAAAGGAATTTATTTACAAAACATTTATGTACAAAATTTTAAACAAAATTACTCCCTTCCTTTGGCCTTTTTCTTCTTAATAGGACTATGAGTTTGTTCCCTGAAAAGAAATATAAATAAAATTTAAAAATTGCCAGAATATGATTTAGACATTCAGACAACACATTTAAGTAACTGTAAGTATTTTTACAGTTAAAAGCATGTTCATAATTTTGTTTATAAAAAGAATTCCACAAAATTAAATAAATAAAAATTTTATAAATGTTAATTCATAAAGTGAAAAGTGAAACATACAGGTATTGTATTCAATCTTAAGCATATGTAAGCATACAACTGTCATTACTTCATTCCAATATAGATACTAAACAAATGAGAACTTTTACCTTTTAAAATTGTTTTTGAATTTGCTTTTTGGTTGGTATATGCTGAGGGAAGATATTTTTTCCCTCTTAATAGGTATAACAGGCTCCGATTTATTCTTTCTGAAAATAAATAGTATGATGTTATACATAACATAAACGAAAGTTTGAAAAATACAATAAAATTTTAGTACAAAAAGTAAATTAAGTAACTTAAAGTAAGTTAAAAGTGAAATACTAAGCGTTTAATTTAATGAAATATTTTTAAAGTAATATTAAATTATTAATAAGCCATACATGTATGTAAGTATCATATTTCACTTTTAATTTAAATCTCTTCAATTCACTTTAATACATTTTTCTTTAATGATAAAAGTATTATGGAAATTCACATAAATATTAAAAATTGCAACTTTGATAAGAATATAATAAACTAGCTGAAGTACCCAATCTTCGCATGGAATGGATATTGTTAAACCAACAAATACAAATGGAAAATAAATAAATATCAAACATAGTTTGGTTATAGATTTATCATTGGAACTTGTTTTACAATATTCGTTAGGCATATTCTAACTATACTTAATGTTTTTAAATACTGTTTGGAATGTGCATATCATAATTCGTGAGTGTACTGTATTTGTTTTTTTTTGCTCCAAAACACTTCTTCAGAATTCAAATCTATATTAAAATCGCCTAAATCTGTTTTAAAATCCTCACCAAGCATAGTCTAACTATACTTCACCTTTATTTAAGTGAACATATTAAATAAACAGTAGGGTTAGACCATTTCTCCACAAATATGGAAGATATCGTTAAGCTGTATCCAGTTTTGGGACTATTTTTTTTATGCCATACTTGGTGATAAATTTCAAAAAATGGCATACCTTGGTGACTTTTCACATTTAATCTGACAACCCTTGAAAATAATGAGAGACTTTTATGGCTATCTTCATTTTTCTTTAATATATGAACACAACTATGAAAACAATATTTTGGCCCCTTAAACCAGTTGACACACAAATACTAAAAAATCATGAAAGTGGCTATCAGGCATTCATGTTCGCTACATTTTAAAGCAGATATGGGCAACCTTTGAAATATTGCGGGCCAAACTTTAGAAAGTTAAGGAAGTTGCGGGCCAAACTGAAGCATGTTAGCGAAGTCGTGGGCTGTATAACTGGAATTTTGAATGATTTATATGGCTTTTATACAGGATAATGATACGTTACGTGGGCCAGATCCAGAGCCGTAGCGGGCCACATCCGGTAGTTGCCCGTATGTGTTTTAAAGCAAGAATTTTATGGCTACTTCTATTTCTGTTTGAGATATGATGCCAAATTTGAAAACAACATTTTCGCCCCTTATCCCTGTTTTGATGTAAATTCTAAAAAATCCTGAAAATGATTTTAAGGCATTTGTGTTCATTATATTTTTATGCAAGAAGTTTAGGCTATCTCTTTTTCCTCAGATATATCAAGGGAAATGGGAAAAGTACATTTTGTCCCTTTATCCCTATTTGTGTGTGAATTCTAAAAACCCTGAAAATAGTATTTAGGTATTTCTGTTAGTCACATTTTAAAACAATAATTTTACGTCAATCTCTTTTTTCCCTCTGAGATATGAAGGGAAATGTGAAAAGAATGCTTTGGGCTCCTACCCTGTCTAGGTACAAATTTTTAAAAATCCCTTCTTAAATGCCGCCTTGTCTCAAAAGCTGTAAGCTCTTAAAATTTCATGTCTGTATCTCGAGTGGATTTGGCTGGGCATCAGGGCTAGAAATTAAGATATTAAAGTGAGGTGCCAATGGCACCCAACTATTTTATCTTGCAAAAATGATCTACTTGGGCGTAATTTTGAAATTATGTAGTGTAGTCATTCAAATATCAAATCATAGCCAAGTATGAATACTAATTAAAGTTTGTTTACTAAATATATACATGTGAAAGTAGGAAAGTAAATAAGTAGAATGTTAAATGCTGAAAAATATTGCAAACGAAATAATAATGATAGAATTACTGCAATATTTTTTTTTAAAGTGTGAGCTGTAAAATACTGTTCTTTTATAAAATTCTGCATTCTATGCAGGCTCTCGGTGCCATCCATACGTGCAAGGTCATGTGGCATGAGCCATCGCCAAGCTAAAAATGCACTGAGCTCTAGCCTTAAAGGGGGGATAAAAAGGAAACAAGTAAACAGAAGAAACCCAGGGGGGAAAAAAAATCTCACATTTCATTATAGCAAAAACAGAGCCTGACTATCACATGGGTAAGCGAGGCACTAGCCTGGGGTCTCAAAATCAGATAAATTACCCTATATAAATGAGATTTCTGATAATAATGACTTATTCCATGTAATTCTGAATAGGTAATATGGTTCGAAGGGTGATTGGTGATAAACCTTTCATAAAATTCCGAATGTGTCAAGTATGTTATAGCGATTGCTATTGATCAGTGTGCTTTGCTAAGAATTTTTTTAAAAGTTAGGTGCAAAAAATGACGATCAGGTATTATTTCATGGTCGTCAAACTTAAATTTCTGAGTGCAAAATACGACTAACAACCGCTTATTTCTAACCCTGCTGGGCATTGATCATCAGTCCATCAGTCATTCAGTCAGGACATCTTTTATATAGAGGGAATTTAAATTTGCGGCAGGTTTTTTTTCTTTTTTAATTAATTCTTGAGATGAAGATTTAATTACCAATCAACAATTTGTATATATTTTAGATATGCACACAGGATCCATAAATTTAGTACTAGAAGGAGAAAGAAAATTATACGATGCATGATGCTCTACTTCTATGCTTTTGTAAAATTTCATGCAAGTACTTTGCTATAGATTTAATACAAAATATAGCAGTACACAGAAAAGTTATATTTTGCGATACCTTTAGAATAATGCATTCATATAAATCAACTTTCAGTATTAGCTTGTATTTCAATTTTATGAGCTACCCACACAAGAAAGAATCTAATATAAAAGTGTACCTTGGGGCTTTCTTCTTCTCCATAATAAAATCTTCAACATGACACCCAGAATTTTTGATAACTTGAGCAATACTATAATAAAAAGTACGTAGATGAATTAATCATTCACAAAACAATAAAATATGAAAATGAATTTTAAAATATCCATTAATTATCTTTCAGAAAATTTCAAGATAAATTACAGTGGTTGACTTACATACAGATCAATTAATTGTGCAAAAAAACACAGATAATTTTCTGTTTGCCGAGCACAAGCAGTAAATTGCTAAACATTACCGAACATAGAACTTACCATTTCTACAGTTTAAATTTCTTAAACATACATATATAAGTTCACTGAAAAGTGTACTTTTATCTGAATTCATAGAAAAAAAAAAAAAAAAGAAATCCTCACTCTTGAAACAGCTACGTCTTTTATACAGGGTGTCCCAAAAAAGATGGTAACATGCTTTAATTTGAGTTCTGGGGGCAAAGTAAATATAAAAAAATGTTCAAAATAAGATGGGAAAAAAAGACTACACTAAGAAAAAAAATTCCTCTTGTTCATTTTCAAAAAGTTACACCTTTTTAAAAGTTGCATAAAACCTCCATACAATAACAAAAAAAAAAAAAAAAAAAAAAAAAAAAAACCACCAAATTATTAAAATGTATACACTAATGAGGTGATGTACAAAATTTGAGAACTATATTCTAAAAAAATGTCAGACTTAAACCATTTTTTAATTCAAGTAACTTTTATGGTATTGTTTTACAAATTTTTTTACTATTTTACACTTTCCAATGGTTTTGAAGAGAAAAAAAAAAAAAAAAACCACATCGGATGATCGCATTTCAGGGGTCATACAGTAATTGGAAAAAAAAAAAAAAAAAATTCTCCCAACCCTTGCAATAAAAGTTAACATTCAAATTCATGTGTAGCCTTTGATCATCTTCTTTTATAGATAACTCTGAGATACATGATGAAAGGCTGAAATTTTGCCCATCGCCTGAGGTATGGTACATATTTTACTAATTGAGAATTTTTTTTTTTTTTTTGTATGGGGGGTCATATACAAATTTCAAAAGTACATCTTTTTGTCAAATTAATAAAAGTTTTTTTTTTTTTTTAATATAAACATTTTTCCTACCTTATTTCAAATTTTTTTTTCAAATTACATTATCCACTCATCTCTAATAGATAGAGAATTAAGTGTTATCACCTTTTTAGGACACCCTGTATTCCTGTATATTGAGTATGAAAATAAAAAAATATATATTCACCAAGTTTCATTTAAATAATTTTTTTGAAGTTTTACAGTGGAACAAATTGCAACAAACTATACAACACAGATTATGGAATTATTCCAAGAGTGTCACAATTTTTAATTACAGCCTGTTGTATTGTTGGATTTCTTAAGCAGTTTTAAACTTAGGTGATAACAAAGTGAATCTATCTTGGTGAAGGAAACAAATTTGGTTTTTCAAACTTTAAATATTCCTGGACAAAGTGTCTTTTTTATCAGCTGATAGTGTTAACAGGAAACAGACACTAAGGTTAAATTCTGTTACAGTGTTTGAAAAAAAGAAAAACTGTCATAGCACACAACACATAGAAACACAAACACATCATTTACATGCTGAACATAAAATAATGATGCACTGAAAAAGAAGTAAAAAAGACTGAAGTTGTACAATTACCTTCGTAAATTATTTTCATCAGCGTCTGTGAAAAAAGTTACAGCTCTCCCCGTTTCTCCTGCCCTTCCAGCACGTCCTAAAATGAACAGAATATGAATAATATAAATGAGAAAAAAAAAATTCACATTAAATGTGCACACAAAAAGTTTCATTTGAAACATGAAAAATATCTCTAGTACATCTGTATACTCATAAAAGGAAAATATTTTATTTCATTTTTATAATTTAATGAAAACAAGTATGTGGTATAAATGAAATGCAACTAGAGCCCTAGAGAGGCTTCTAGGAATCATTTCGAAGTGGCTACGTGTACGGTAACCATTCACTTCTTATACGTCCGGCAATTATGATTTTGCAATCTGTTCTGCGCATGCTCAGAAAACAGAAATACACAGCCACTGGCCCCTGTTGGCGGTTTTATCTACTCTGTCAATTGATTCTGGCCCTATTGCGTACAGTTCGTTACACGTGCTACTACTTAACGTTTGCTTAATTTCGAAATTTATTATGAATGAAACCAGTGAAAAACAACGACCCTTCTCAGGGCCAAACTCAATGCAATTTGAGTCTTATGATGCCTTAGTTGAGTTTATTCAAAATAAGGAAAAAACGTAGTGCATTCAATTGTTTGTTAAAGATTCTAGAAGTATAGCAGCTGCCGCTAAAAGGGAAATTACGAGATACATAAAAGACGATCTGAAATATTACGAAATTACGTATAGATGTATTCATAGTGGAACGAGAAAGAGCAAATCAACTGGTGTGGTGGGAATATTCAAGGGAGGGGCCTGCAAATTTTACCAGACTCCGTCCTGTCCTTTTCCATCAGCAATTTTTCTTTAATAACTTCTATTAATTTCAATGTATGGTTACTTTTTCACAAAAGAAAAAAAAAATCTGTAGCAGTTACTTTCGTTAAAGCATCAATCCTGTAAAGTATATTGAAATTAAATTAAAGGTTGGTTTCTAATTGTTTAGTTAATTTGCAATTTAGTGAATACAGGAGATAAGCTCAAGATTATATATTTATATATTTTCTTGGTTCAAAATGTTTCATGAATGCGCAGTCTCTCGTTTAGCTCTGCTGTAGCGGGTTTAAATACAATAGCTTGATGGCACACTATTAATTAATGGTAGATAAATTTAATTTTTTTTTAATCGTATGTATTGACGCTTAAACATTATTGGTAAGCTTCCCATCTTACCGATGTCAGCTCCGCACACGTACTTCACTTCACACGGAGACATTGCCGGTCGAATTAGCGACGAACGGTTACTATACATGTAACCACAGCCGAATCATTTTGAGAGCTGATAAAGCTTTGAAAAGTAAAAGAAATAACAAAGAAATTTTTTTTTCTCCTTTTTGTTTATTAGTTGCCTGAAGTAAAAGAAAAGTCACTGAATATTCGAAAACAGTATGAAAATTTACATTCTTTTAAGTTTAAAAAGTATCTTTAATTAAATAGCAAAAGTTTCTTTTTCAGTTGATGGTAGATACCCTATATGAACATAGCTACAACGAAAGTATAAACTCACCTATTCTGTGAATGTATGAAATGGCTGTGGTAGGAAAATCAAAATTGATGACTAAATTAACACCCTTGAAGTCAATGCCTCTAGCCATCAGTTCTGTGCAAATCAGTATCCAGATTTTTCCATCAGTAAAATTCTGTACAACAGCATCTCTCTGGGCTTGAGATAAGTCGGCATGAATAACTCCAACCCTTTCACCCTTCAGGTCTGAGTACAGGCCTTTTGCCCGTTCTTTACTCTGAACAAATATTAGCATAGGGGGCATATATCCCTGAAACACAGAACAAAATTAAATAAAGAAAAAGAACATGCAAACAATAAAGCTTTCATGGTGTGATGATATTTAATTATGATCCTAATTATGTACAATAATTAAATGTATACAGATCTACAAAATCTAATAAGAGCTTTATTAGGGCCCATGTAAACTGTCAGGTGACATAATCACCTAAATGATGCAAATAAATAAATTACTGTTTCTATTGATATTCTGATACAATGGTAATACATATCTATTGTACATGGTTTGCATGCTTTTAAATGAAAGGGGAGAAAAATATGCACTCAAAAAAAAAAAAATAAATAAATAAATAAATAAAATAAATACATAAATAAACTTTCCAAAAAAATTAAGCACCCTATTTTTATTTCTTTTGCTTGCACAGTGGAATTTTTACAATATAACTATCTTTGGAAAGAACAACACTGGTTACATACTGAATTATCATCACAAGATTCACACAACAACAGTAACAATACTCAGGATGATCAAAAGATTGATAAAATAACTTTTAATGAAGGTTTGTTACTGAGAGAAATACCTCAGATTTGTCGAGAGCGAAGCAGTGTTGCAAATAATAATAATTGTTACAGAAAAAAAAAAAATAATAAAATAAATAAATGGTAGTATTTAAAAGGTTAAAAACTCATTAAAAGCCGTCAGTAGCACTTTCGGTGGCGGCCACCACCTTCCTCAGCTTTGATTTCAAAATGCCTTGCTCTCTTCCTCAGACTATCGCTCCATCCCAGATCTATTTGCGCATGCGTCATGCCATTTACAGCGCCATCTGTGGTTATAATCTGCAAAGCTTCCATGTTTAGGGCATAATAGTTATTTTTGTAACTGGAGAGTTTTTGGGCTATTATTAAAATTGATTTCTATAGGGGCGTTCTTGGGCTATTTTAGAGAGGGCAGTACTGGGTTTATTGAATTTAATATCATTGTGGTGTTCCTTTTTTCGGTCTTTAATTTTCCTTTCAGTCATACCTATGTAGCAGCCTGATTTATTTGAATTATTGTCAGTAAAGTTTATTTTATAAATGCCGGCGGTTTCATCAGGGTCTTTATCACTGCGAATGCGTTTGAAAATATTTTGATTAGGTTTTATTGGTATTTTAATGTTTTTCTTAGCAGCTTCATTTGTTATTTTTAGAGCGGCTCCCCTGCAGTAAGGAATGGCATTGATAAATTTCTGTCTCGGGTTTTGATGGTTGTTAATTTGTTCTAGCTTTTTGATTCTCTTTTTAAAAAGGTTTTTGACGATGGATTTTGGGTAACCTGCATTTTTACACTGGGTTTTGATAAATTGTAGTTCTTCATTGAAGAGGTTTTCGTCTGAGCATACTGTAATGGCACGATTGACATATGAGCAGATGGTGGCTATTTTAAATTTGTAGGGAGTTTTTTAATTAAAATTTACTATTTTATTGTTATTGGTGGTTTTTCTGAAAACGGTAATATGGATATTATTCTTCATGTCTCTAGTGATTTTAACATCAAGGTAATTTATGGTGGCATTTTCTTCTATTTCTATGGTGAATTTGATATTTTTGTCTATTGCATTGATTTCTTTGAGGATATTTTCGGTTTCATTTTTATTAACTATTGCAAAAACATCGTCGACATAGCGAAGCCATGTGTTTATGTGGTTGGATAGTTTATTAAATATGGTCCTCTCCTCTAGCTGCATTTTCCAATTGGCGATGACACCTGAGATCGGCGACCCCATAGGTATGCCTTTCTTTTGTGTGTAGAATTTTTGATTAAATTGAAAGTATGAATTGTTAAGTATAAGGTTAAGTGCGCTATTTATTGTAGAGGATGTAGAATTATTGCCCATATTAGAGGTGATTTGCTTATTGATTATTGAATTCATTTCTTGAAGATCTATGGAGGGGTAAAGATTGGTGACGTCAAAACTAACAAAACATTCCTGGGTGTTTATTGTTATGTCTTTAAGGCATTGAATAAAGTCTTCTGTTGAGGAAAGAATATTGTCATTGTGAGGTAGGCGTTCTTGCAGGATAGGTTTTAGATATTTCTCAAGGTGATATGTTGGTCCTTCACATTTACTTACTATGGGTCTTAAAGAGGGAGGGGTTTTATGGTCTTTGTATTTAGCAAAAATTCTTGGGGCTATGGGGGCAAAATTAGTTAAAGTGGGTTGTTTATTAGCAGGCCAGGTTCCATTTTTAATTCTTTATTGAAAATTTTTCCGGTGGGATCTTTTGGTAATTCTTTTATTTGCAGTTTATTGATAGTTTCTTCCATTTGGGTAATATAATCAGTTTTATTCATAATCACTATTTTACCGGTTTTGTCAGAGCTTAAACATGTTATATTAGTATTTTTCTTCAAAGCATTTAAACATCGCCGATCTGCGTAATCGCGGGTGGGGGTTTCGAGTTTATTATTAAGTTCCTGTTGGGCTATGATTCTTAAGTAGTTTTTGTCTGGAGGGGGGAGGTTGGCTATTGCGGTTTCTATACTGGCTATGGAATCGAAAATGTTTACATTATCATCCAGGATGTATTTAGGTCCTAAATTTAGGACGTCGTGTTGATGTTGAGTTAGAGGGTAGTCTGAAACATTTATATATTGATTTTCTGTTTTTAAGGGTACGGTTTTTAGATTGTTTTTGTTCTTAAGCCAGAATTTTAATTTGCGATGGTGGTTTCTTTCGTAAGTTCTGTGTATTTGATCGGAAAATGAGTTAATTTTAGATATTGCTGATGCAAAGGTGGGTGAATCGTAAAGAGATTGTAAAGTTTCTGTGAGAGAAGTTTCGCTATTCGTAAGTTTTGAAAGATGGGCATATTTCTGTCGAATACATTTTCTCAAAATTTGACGTTCAAAATGAAAAGCTTTGGAAATGAAGCGGTTGTGGGATTGAAGGAATTTAGGGGTTATGTTGAAGTATAAGCAATCTTCAAGAAACGTTATGTGTTCTAGTTCACGGGCTTTTGATTTGGCAGTTTTCTGGAGTTTCTTGTATATTTCAGATGATTCACATGTAGACATCGGTGTCATCACTAGTAGCTGGACGAAAAGTTCAAAAAGCAGAGATATTAAAAAGCTTACCTGCAGGGGAGGGAAAACCGAGAGTATCATAAGATGGGCTTAGCGTTGCATGCGCAGTTAGATGGAAGTTGATCGCGGGATGGAACGACGAACATGAGGAAATACGTTACGAGAGAGATAACTCATAATAAGCCTGGTTCCGGCAAAAAGTAATTTAAAAAGGAAAGGATGGACAGAATTAAAATATTTAAAAGGTTAAAAACTCATTAAAAGCCGTCAGTAGCACTTTCGGTGGCAGCCACCACCTTCCTCAGCTTTGATTTCAAAATGCCTTGCTCTCTTCCTCAGAATATCGCTCCATCCTTTTCTTTTATATAAATGGTAGTATATAAAAGAAAATCTAAATCTATAATTAAAACATCACAAACTCTTAAACTACTATTCACAAATGTTTAACAGGTTTAAATATTTTGTACATAATTTAGATGCATTCCTGGTAAGGTGTGATAGGTATGCCAAAATGCTGCAATTTTAACCCCATGGTCAGAAATCAATACTTTAAAAAAAATTGAATTTTAAACTTTTTTCTTGATTATCCCAAAATTTGACATTCAAGTGCAAATTGAAAAAAATCTACTGATTAAATGGGCTTTATTTTAATTTATTTTCATAGCTGAAACTAACTAGCTAACACAATCATAAAAAGTACAAAACTAAAATTCACAGCCCATTACATGTCTTTTTTTAATTCACTATTCACATTTCCTTTCAAAAGTTATTTATTTCAAAAAATACGATGGCAGTAAGCATACTAATTACAAATAAAATTTCTCCCATTAATCAGCTATCCAAGAACGTATTATGTCCAAGACATGTAATTATTAACACTAGAACCGCGGTGTTTCATATATACCTAAAACTGCGGGCTGGGTCAAATTGACCAAACTTGCAGAATTCACATTGCAATGCAATAATAATATTATATTTCAACGGTAATGATATTAGTTCAATCTTAATATTCATATTAAGTTTAATATTACATTAAAAGTACAAAAATATTGTTGCTATAATTCTTATTAGAACCGCGTCGCTTGAGATAGGTTTGCCTAAAACTGCGGTATGGGTCAAATTGACCCGACTTGTAAAATTCACGTTGCAATGAAAATGGCATAATGGTATGCTATTATACCATTTATCCATGTCATTACCGTTCATTTTATGAATGATAATGACATTTATTTAATTTGAATTTTGGATTCCAGACTCATGGGAAGTTTTGGGTCAAAATGATCCATTCTGCGATATCAGGTATACATATTAAAAACAAAAAACAGATAAAAGTTACAAGCTTAAATTTTTTACAGATATTTAATAACATAAAGTTAGGGAAAGTCACGATTTTTTTTAAATTTCAGTTTGTAAGTTTTTGAAAAAAAAAAAAAAAAAAAAACGGAATCAAATCTGGTTTTGGGTCAAAATGACCCATCCCACGGTTCTAGTGTTAAAGAAGGGGGAGTTTTACTTAGCACAGGTAAAAACACTAAAGGATCCCGTTCATTCTTTAGGATCATTCGTCAACCGATCAAGTTATCATCATTTTTTAAATTCATTTTCATAACTGATACCTTAACTAAGCTAATGTAATCATGAAAAAGTACAATAATAAAAATTTTAATTCGCATGTTTTGCATATATATATATATTTTTATTTATTTGCATCTTTCTTTCCAAAAAATGTTGTTTATGTCAAAAAATACTATTGCAGTAAGCATACAAATTACAAATAAAATTTGCCCCACTAATCAGCTATTCAAAAATGTGTTAATGTCTATTAAAGACATGCAATTCGTAAAGAAAGGAAAGTTTTACTTAGCGCAGGTAAAAATTCTGAAGGAGGCACCCAACATTCACTGTTTAAAATCATGGGCTAACCGATCAAGTTAATATTCATTTTACTTGCTTAAAATCTTAGCCACATCAAATTGCAAATCTCAAAAGTCTATGCGTTGTGTCGCTGTGTTAGTTTCCATTCCACGTCGCATTTTGTTGTTATCTGACTAAACAAAACATGCTTATGCAACACAAAGTTGAAACTAATATGATGACACAACACACAACAGTTAGAAGCTAATAATCTGATGTGCTTAAGGAAGATTTTAAGGCCTTAAAAGCAGTGATAACTTGATCGATGTGGAATAGTTGACTGACAATCCTAAGTGATGAACAAAGCCGCATCCTTTCGTGTTTTTTACCTGTGCTAATTAAAACTCACCCTTCTTTATGAATGACAAGTCTTTAGATGGTCATTAAAATGTTTTTGGATAGCTGATTAATGGGACAAATTTTATTTGTAATTTTTATACTTACAATTATTTAATCAGTCCCGAGAAATATTTTTACCAATCTCTTCTCTTTGAGAGAATATACATAAATTTCTGTACAGTAATTCGAACTTTTTCTCTGGTCTCTTCAACTTTCAACAAGGCACTGAAGGAGTAATTTTATCTTAACTTGTTTATTTTGTGCTAATTTATTTTAAATGCATAAAAAGATTTTATTTATAAAAATTTGAAGTATTTACCCTGGTGAAACAAGGCACGAAGAGAGCAAGGCTTTGT
This sequence comes from Cheiracanthium punctorium, assembly GCA_038373885.1. Classification (NCBI taxonomy): domain Eukaryota; kingdom Metazoa; phylum Arthropoda; class Arachnida; order Araneae; family Cheiracanthiidae; genus Cheiracanthium; species Cheiracanthium punctorium. Next base: position 193,299 of record JAWZYV010006201.1, read on the forward strand.
CGGCCTTGGAGCAGAAAAGACAGTCTTTGCTGTTCCAAATCGTTCATTCTTTTAGTTAATTACAGAGTGAATGCACACACACGTATAGTATATAAAATCCTCAATCTGTATAATTTTGATTCATCGCAAAAACAGCCGAGTAATAATTAGTATTTGTCAAAATATGCATGCCAGAAAAGCGATAACATCACCAAGTTGACAACTCTGCACCATTCGGCTATGTCATATTTTTGCATTGCAAACCAACCTTTTATCTTGCTTTTGATGGATGAAATGCTGCGTGAATATGCAGTACATGCATTTTGTAGTGCATAAAGCTATCGTCCAATAACTGCTTAAGTTAAAAATATTTACAAAAATTAACAGAAATCTGTCACTGAAAATTTCATAACTTTTTAACAAAAATGAATATTTTTTTTTTGCGTTATGCAAAGAAATGCCTAAATATAAAAATGGGCTTGGACGACAAGAGCAAGTTAAAATTGTTGAAATATACAAATGTGCAATTTTTTAAACAATTTTGCATTTTTTGATCAAAAAACACATTAAATAATTCAACAAAATTTAATAGTAATTAGGATGGGAAAAGAAAGAGGGATGAGATTGACAATACAGGAAAGTCTGAAAGAATGTGCAAACAACATTTGAGCAATAATACTTATGAGTTTCAAGTTCAGTAAATATTTTAATTGCTAGTATATTGAATTTATCCTACTTACAGGGCTGCCACCGCTTAACAGTTATGAAAATAGTTGCTTTAGTAGCCTTATACATAAGAAATAGTATACAAAATAGTCCTTTATCCAAAAACAGTAGCATGCTAATACTGTTATTTACTAAGAGCATGTGGCATAACAATGATTTTATGACAAAAAGACCTTTGGAAGTGCTGATACGGAAGTTTCTAGCATTATCCAACCATTTTAGCTTTGTGATTAGTAGGTCATTTCAAAAATATAGTGGCAACTTAAAAATTTGTTCTCATTAGCTGCACCTGCACAGGCTAGAGCATACCATGAAGAAAACAGCAACTCGCAAGCCAGGGACGTACCCAGAAAAAAATTTCGGAGCGATAAATGTCCAAATGAATGTCAGAAATAAATGTCCAAACAGTGAAAAAGGCTGAATTTTTCACAAAAAGACGTCATCATTCTTATTTTGTTAACAAAAACTGAAATTTCGGGGGGTCCAGACACCCTGGACCACCCCCCCCTGGGTACGTCCTTGTCGCTAGCTTTTAAAATTCCCGAGGTGTAAAATAACGCAAGAGCAACATTTTTGATGATTTTTACCTAATAATGTGCAAATGACATTTTAAATGATTTATCCTATTATATAGCTACGCTGATCCCTGACTCCCTCTATGACAATTCCGGGTAGCCTGCCCGACGATAAAACTTTTACCACCATTACTCTAAGAACATTAAAAAGTTCAAAAAAATTAAAAAGAACAAAAAGCGTAATAACATCTACACCATTTGCATGAGAAATTTTTCATAATTATGTATAAAAATATAGAAAACAATCTGTGCTACTTTAAAAATCTAAAAATCCACCTGTTCCTCATTTTAATGATTTTTTGCTATTTTCAGGTACATTTTATTTCCGAGGATAAAAAAAGTTAATCATTTGAGTGATAAAATTAGGCTCTGCAAACATCAATGATGTCATATTTGAAGTCACGGTCATCAGGCTTTGAAGGGAAAGTTACGAATTTCAGTTTGTTTTAAACAGTTTTTTCAGATAACATAATTTAATCTTACCTATTTTCATCAAATATTTTTTCTAGAGCCCATTGTAATTGCCTCCACAATGGGCTTTGACTTCTAGTCCTAAATAGCAAAAAAGCATCATTTTTAATGCTTTTCATTAAATAAACTCATGAAAATCTAAAAGGCTAGGAAGGGGAAGGGGGAGCCGGAAATTCAGTAATCTCAAAATAAACAAAACCGAGGAATTCTGGGAAAACTCCCATGAATGATATATTTTAAGAGATTTTTTAAAACAAAATGTGAGCTGTTACTTTACTAATATTTTTTTTTAATTCAAAATTCATTAAAAAGTGAAAAAAAAATGGAATTTTACATAAAATTGTAAAAATTCGCAAGAAAGCATAAGTTTTAAGCCAAAAGCATAAAAGTTGGCAAGAATGCATCGATAAACGTGAAGCAAACATTGATAATCTGACGAATCAATAGGTTTTATTTGTGTTTCTCATAATGTCTGCTTACAACTGTTTCCGAACCTTGCAATCAAAAACTCCATAATAAAATTGGCTTCTGATCAAAAACGTTGCATTTTTTCCTTTTTTTTTTTAATAAAAAAAATAGTCATTTTTAGGCCTTTTTCAAAGAAAATAGTCACCTTTTTCTGAAAATAGTAGCAAATAGTCACCTTTTAGTTGCAAGTGGCAGCCCTGTACTTATACGCAAATTTTGCCTTAAAAAAGTCTGAAGAATCTCATCCCAGAAGGAAGGAATATGATTAAATTAAATAATTAATTAAACATACCTCCTGCATTATCTTTCTCAGCTCATATAATTTGCCACCCTCATAGCCAACATAGCATAATTCTTGCTTTACACTTTCAACTGCAGTATTTCTAATAAATACATAAAAACAATTAGTTACAAGTAAACACATTTAGAGTTAAAAAAAAAAAAATTGAAAGAAAAAGTTCTAATGTAAAATTAAAATTCTGATAAAGTTGAGGTTGAATTGATGTAATCAGTATTTTCAATATCAAAAAATAAAAACAATTAGTTACAAGTAAACACCGTTTAGAGTTTTTAAAAAAATTTGAAAGAAAATTCTAACGTAAAATTAAAATTCTGATAAAGTTGAGGTTGAATTGATGCAATCAGTATTTTCAATATCACAAAAGGGTAGATCATCAATAAAGTATGCATTTCTTATAATTAAATTTAACATTTAAAAGTACATATGTTGTGCGAGTTACTGTTTGAAAAAGTCATTATTATTCAAAAATCTCGCTGATTTGTGATATCATATATTGAAGAAACTAAATATTACACATTTTAAGAAATAACAATATTCTTTAGTTTATTATCTATTCTTTCTGGATGATTTTTGGTTTTCTTTATTTTGGGCTGAAGTGGTCATATTTCATTTATTAGTTTGGAAATATTAATAAATAACTTTCATTAAATTAATATAACATAAACACTAATATATTTGATTATGTATACTTCTTGCTACAATTTTTAAAAAATATTTAATTTTTTTACAGTGCAATAAGGGCAATCGTTGATATAATCTTCGAAAGTATCAACTTTCTTGCCTTAAAAAGAAAGCTCGGTTTAAATTTTCAAAGCTTTTCAGTAAAAATTCTTGTTACAGAATAATGCAATACATGTCAGAAATGAAAAGTCACTACTAGAATAAGGGATGTAACGAATATCCGGCAAGTATCCGGTATCTGGCCTATCCGGCTGATTTTTCAATATCCGAAATGCCCTAGGATATCCGGCCACATACTACTGCAGTTCTATCTATAATATGTACGGGACAGGATGGAAAATTATATTTGATACAATTAAGCTTCCCCTAAAAAAAGGATTCTACCACTAAAGCAGGTGGACAGATAGTAACCAAGTTTGTTTTATGGACTATACATGAGAAGTGCTAAGGGAATTTTGATTAAAAAACTCCCTTAAGTGTTCAAGTTACTATTAAACATGAAAAAACAGCAAATTTAACACTGAGAGGATAATTCAAAATAAACACACAATTTCAACATTTTTACAGTAGTTTTTGAGCACATTTATAACTAGTCAGGCTCATATTTGGAGCTGATTTCATGCTGCAAAGTGCCGCTTAGCTGAAATTTCCTGAACTTAAAAAAAAAAAGAAAAAAAATTAAGCCCATTTCATATAGTGCATGTAGTACATACCTGCCAACCTAAGAAAATTAACATCAGTAAAATTATGTCCTCATTTCAGTAAATTTTTACCTCCCATCAGTAAAACTGAGTTCATTTATTTTTTTTTGGTACTAATAATTTCTGCTCTTGTTAAGCTAAGTTTATTTCTGGTCAAAATATTTTTAATTTTTATTAAATCATTTTCATTCATAACTGATCCTGCTCTACTTAGTGTTAGTTTTCTTACTTGGTTTAATTAGGGAGGGGGGGGCGAAATTTAATTTAAAATAGGAATCAGTTTTCATCCTTACGGCATTAACGCTTTAAATGAAAGAGTTCTAAAAGAAAAATATTTACTCACAAGAGCGATGGAAAAAGATTGAATTCAAAATCTGAACATGCCCCATTCAATAAAGTGTTTTTTCTATATTGGTTTCCTTGAGAGAGGAAGGAGAGGGGGGGGGGGTTAAAAATTATTTTAAATTCAAAATGGGAGTCAATTTTTACTCTTATGGCATTGGATATTTAAATAAAGGAGTGCTGAAGGGAAAATATATATTCTCTAGACGGATGGAAGAAGATTGAATTGTATGAAATTGCGAACTTCGAAATTAGCCGAGCAATCCATAAAATTACTCCTCATCTCCGTACATCAGTAAATTAATGGCAAAATCCGTATATTTTACGGATAATCCGTAAAAGTTGGCAGGTATGAGTAACCCATCTATCGTAGGCATCTTATAAAAATAGATATTTTATTCTTAAAAAATAAATAAAGTATGCATTTCTTGGTGAAAATAATCTACAATTATAGGTATATTAATAAATGTGTCACGGTTAAAATTTATTTACTTCTGCCAGTAGTGTACACATTAAAAGAATATTTTAACTGTTTACATTTTAAGTAACACTTTTATATACATATATGTAAAGATATTTAGTTTTTGTAAATTTGATGTCAATTATTAAAAAATACTTTAATGATGTGTGAAACAATGTGTGTTTGCAATTGTTTGTTCTGATGTCATATTTAAAAAAATGGAAAAAACACTTAATAACTAAATACATGTTTAGTGCCGAATATCTGATCGGATATCCATATCTGTTTGTCAAAGGAGATTCGGATATCCGATATCCGGCAAAATCAATATCCATTACACCCCTAACTAGAATGTAATTAATCTGAAAAACATGTTCAATTATTCAGTTTTAACTGAGTCTTAAATCATAGAGGAGAGGAGGGTATTACGGAATACCACTTGCATTTCAACATATAACTCTACAGGTTTTTGAATAAAACCCCCAAATACATCATGAGTATGCACTATAAGTATTTGCAATGAAATGTAATTTGTAAAGAAAAATACGATTTATTTTGTTGTTATAGAAAAATTTATTTTTTTTTAAAGTTACAAATGGAGGTTAATATGAAATAGTCCGGTATGGAATAGGTGGTTTAAACCATGGAAAAACATTATATTTGATAAAACACAGTTATTTTTAACTATAGAACCATATTTTAAGGATTATGTTCAAATCATTTATGCTTTAAGTTATTTTACCAAAGTCACAGACATAATCTTCTTTCTCTGTTCTGATACAGTCAAGTTGAGTCCACAGAGCTGAAGCATTGGATCCAAATTTCCCCTCCTTGATCTTCAGAAAATTTTCTGTTACAGAAGATCAATATCCTTGTTTTGTGGTTCTTTAGTGGATGGCATGAAATCCATTACAATATTACCTAGTATTTCATAATACCCGACACGCAATCTAGGAAAATGAACCTTTAAACGGATGAGCAAAACACTGTCAGTTAAAAACCAACCACAGCACAACAAACTACAATTCTTTTAGAGTGCCTTATGGGTAACATCAATATTCAAGTCACGTGTATACTAGTAGGTTAAAATGATTGAAAACTTAATCTGCTAAAACTCTTGAAAATCACAAAACACACTTTATTCTGTAGGGAGTGATTTGACAACAAGCGATTAATTCTCACTGCATTGTAACATGGGAATCTTTCCTGAGTAGTTCATGGTACTTCCATGTGACAACAGCACCTAACAGAGCCGGAAACTCAATATTCCATATTTCCAGACTATTCCATAATACCCTCCTCTCTCCTCTAATTTATAACTAAGCTGATCCAAGCCATTCCTCAATTTTCATTTGGTTATAGACCAGGCTGCAGCAGAATTGAAAATTTTGGCACATGTAGATTTCTAGATTGCACAATGACATGTTAATCCACCCCTTTTTTATGCGAGTGTGTGTGTGTGTTAATAAAAAAATGCAATTTCAATGCATACCACTGAGAAATAAATAAAAGTATAAAAAAGGGACCACTTACTTAATACCTACAGAAACATTTACAACACTGTCAAGATTTAGATTGCACCACTCTTCAACATCATGGCTGAATGTTGCACTAAACAAGGCTCTCTTGATAACTGAAGACTCACATGCTTTGTAAATAACAGCTAACTGATCCCTGAACCCCTGTTTTCCCACTTCAAATAACTTATCGCACTCATCAACAACAAGCCACTGAACACTGAAAAAAATTTGAAAAGAAAATAATAGATTTTTGATGCATTTTGAAGTACACATGTAAATCATTAAAATACCAAAAGAAATGTGTGACATTTAAATTACATAACAGAAAAGTGTATCAGTACATGAATAAAGAGAGATAGGTGTTAAAATGTTAACCATGGCTTATTAATTAATTGACCATGGCAATATTAATTAATTGCTTCAATGGGGATACGAATGTCATTATATGGAGAAAAAATGAAAAAAAAAAAAGGTATATTTTCAAGCAATTCTGTTATTGATTTCTTAAGGCAAAGCACACTAGGACTATCTGCCATTGGGAGGAATGACTTGGGCGGAGGACTTAAGCAATTTTATGAACAATATGAAAGAATACATGTGTTTCGTATCAATTTGTACATATGCGGGAAAAAAACCCTGCCCACTTGAACTTTTTTCGACCGTTGTTTGTCGTACAGAAAAGTTACAGATAGCAATCGTTTACAACTGACGTACACTTTAATTTGCTGTACATAAAAATTGCATAAGGGGCCATCTACATATTAAAATTTGCACAAACTTCTTTTTTTTTTTCCCCAAATAGCAATAGATTTTACTTCATATTTCAAAAATTTAGCTCATTTTAACCCAGATACCGATTTTCAATAAATTTGAAATGAAAATGGGTGTTTTGAGATTCCAAATTCGCCCTCCCCATATGCTAAAATATTTTTTCATACTTCAATTCATATTTCATATAATATTGATAATAATAAGTTGATTTTTATTAAGCTTATTTTATTATTATATTTTTATCGAACTATTAGAACTAAATAACCCAAACATAATTTACTATTCTTATAATTTTTTAATGAATTATGAATTATTAAATGAAATATTCAAAAAATAATGAATAGCGACCTAGGTAAATTTCAATGGAAATAGATTCAGAATGTAATATTACACGGCTGTGCAAAATTCAAATTTTCAAGTTCAGTAGTTTAATTTATATTAAATAAAATGTGTTATTTTCATGAGTTCAGGGACTATATATAAATTTATAAAGTGACAATTTTTTTTTTAAATTGTGTGAAATAAACATAAATTAGATTTCTTTTGTGCAAAAACACAGTAAAAGATAACGATATTAAAAGTATATCAAATTTTGAAGCAAATAAATAGAGGTTTTTACAGTTCTATAAAGCATCTATTGTTGCATCCGCTACCATATCACCCCAAATAAAATATTTTCCATGTATGGAATTAGATGCAGTAGATGCATGTCTTCCAATACAACATCCTATTTCTGAAAAACTAACATCCTCAATATTCCAGACATGAATTTGACCTTTTTTAATATTGAAAACATAAGGTCTTTGGACTTCCCCATAGTTTATCAAACATTCAACAAACATTCAAAATCATATTTTTCTGTCTAAATTTTCATCTGACTATAAATTAAAATACTGCCAACAGTCTTATAAGAATATTGACCATTGCAGACAATAATATTAAATGAAGAAAGTGAAATTACAAACACAGTGATAACATTGGGTCGGCAAAAAAAATAATTGTGTTTTTTACATGAAATTCAAACACATAAATTTTCAATCAAAAAACAATTCACTTGATGAAACCATTCTTCAAGTTCGACTATAGTTGAGTAACATTCATGCTTACAGTCAGAAGAGCAGAGAACAGCCTCTCCTGGCAACATTTCCCCTGTCTAAGAGAACCCTCAAGAGAAATACTCATTTTCAAAATTGTGAGCAGTCGTTTTGCATTTTTCCTTTAAATCATGCGTAAGAACTAAGGAAGTTATGGATTCACGGGTCATTTGGACCACTGACTAAATATTCTAATTTCTACCCCTGATATTCTCAGTACAAAAAACTTTAAGATTACAAACAGCATTTTTCAATTTGCAGAAAGTCCCTTAAAATTGCAGCAAAAAATAAATAAATAAATAAATAAATTGCAATATCTCTGGAAATTATCATAGAAAATTGGTGAAAATTTATATCTAGGGTAATTTGAAGGTTTTCTTTCGTTTACTAAAGTCAAGATACAGTGTTGCCATTCAGAAAGACAAAGTTGATGCAGAATTAAATATGAAGACGGGCCCTTATGCAAATTAAATTAATAGTAAATTAAAGTATACGTTACTTGCAAACGAATCGTATATATAACTTTGCTGTACGACAAACTATGGCAAATTAAAGAGCAAGTGGGAATTTTTTTCCCCCCAGCTGTATATTACACTGATAGGAGTGTAATTAGAAAAATGATTTAAAATGAACTATAGAACAAACCGTGAATAGAGAAATATCAGATTTTTAAACTATTGGCTATATAGATAACATTAATCGGTAATTTATGAAGCTTCTATCCAAAGTAATTTTTAAAAAATAAGCCATTAAATGAAGAAAAAATACAAACAAGTGTATACACAAGACAGTTTAAAAATAATACTTAACAAAACACATTTGCTTTCTTAAATTTACACATTAGATCAGGATAAGTACGGTTAAAAAAAAAAGGTCATGAACAACATTTTACACAAAGTTTGTAAAAAAAAAAAAAAAAAAAAAAAAAAAAATCATATTTCAATGAAATCTGAAGACATGTTTTTTGGTTGGAAAACAAATTCCAACCTAAATTTGCAAAAACTCGCGACTAAATGTTGTTTTTAGAAATAAAATTTTTTGTTTTGCTTAGTGCAGTATTCCAAGTTCCAAAAATTTTAAATCATACCATTCATTCCAAAAAACTGGCAGCAACATGTATTACAATAGCATTTTTTACAGAAGCCCTTACCTTTTGAAATTCAATAAAGGAGGATCATTATTAAGCATATACACTACACGGTTTGGAGTGGATATTAGGATATCTATGAGGAAGAAAAAGAATAAAAAACTATAAATAATACAACTTATAAAAATAAATTGTACATTTATCATACAATTATAATATATTTGTGAATTCAAAAAATCTAAAATTTAATACTTACAACTGGAAATAAAGGCTATTCAATTATAATGCTCGAGAATAAATAATCAGTTCATTAATCATAGTTTAATTCAATAGATAGTAAACAGCAGGGATGTAGCTAAGAAGTGGGGTTTGGGATAAAGCGTAAAATTCCCGGTCGGCTGGTGGGGATTAAACTTAAAAAACTGGCAATTTAAGAAATTCTGACTACCGGTCAGGCCAATATAATGGTGGAGCTAGAAAAATCTGTCAACAAATTGCACATCGCACTGGGAAAATCTATCAACAGATCGCACATACGGCACCTGCAAAATTCGTCAACAGATTGCAACGTTTTCATCCCCCATGGACAAATTCTACTGTGTGTTAACTGTGTTCCCCCCCCCTCCTATCGAACGAACCAAACTCTCTAAACCTTGCAGTCCCTGGAGTCCACTTACTCCTTTTTTCATTAGAATTCTCCTTAGAGTCCGACAAACTTTCATACTTAATTTCACGCGCTTCGGATTTTCCTACTTTCTGATTATGATGGAAGACTTCCGGTCTTCCGGCCAGAAGAGAAAATCTTTCGTATCATTAAAAGCAAAAGCAAACAAAAGTAGCAATATGCACAATAAAACTAGAAAAAATGATCGATTAACTCGTACAGAGACCGCACAACTGGCCCAAAACTTAGAATGGAATACAAATTTCTAACTGCAAGACGATATCAATAGTATTACTAATCGTCGTAATGTTTAAAAAAAGAAAAAAGTATCCTAAACAAGTGCGCAGTAAAAGGGAGGGGAGAAAAAACAACAAGCCGAGCTCAGCTCAGAGAAATGAATTCATCACCTGCTAATTAATAGAGGAGGAAGGGTAGTGGAAGGAGGAGAACAAAATATGCTCTGTTTGCAATCTATCTTCATTAACAATTTATTTATGTTGCAAGAGAGATATTCAAGAAGAAAAATTAATCATTATTTAAACAAACATGCATGGAGCAGAAACTGAAATACTTGCATGATTTGGGGGAAATAAATTATTACTAACTGCATGCTATATAATTAAGTTTTCTTAAGTAATCAAAATAAAATAGGAGTAAGTAAAAATATAATATTATACAAAAATTGTCGAGAAATTATGATCGTCCTCTGGGGGGAGGGGGGGGGGCAGCATATTTTTTACTTCTTATTTTCAAAAAAATTCTTTTTTTTTTTTTTTTTTTTCTTAAACCAACATTTCCTGTTTTCTGCCTAGGACTGTTAGCAGGTATGTATTATGGAGTTTTCATAATACAGTAGAACCTCGATCTATCATTTTTCAAGGGGTGCGTAGTAAAAAACGATGCATGCGGGAAAACGACAAATGCGGGTTAAAATCAATATAAGAAGAAAACAGTATTTATGAATACACACAATGTATATGGTATACCAAAAATACTAAATTTGTTACCAAACTGTAAAAGAAACAATTTGAAGTTGTGTAGAAATTAATTGATACTTATTTTTTAAAAATCAGTAATTTTACACTGGGTTTTGCATTAATCTTTTAATTAAAAAATTTTTTCAAGATTTACAATATTTTTTTTTGTTGTTGTTGTTGTCTTTTTATGTTTATTCATGTTTGTATATAAAAGTCATACAGTTTCAAATATTTATTGCGTAGGATAAACTAGCAACTCGTGTTGGCTCAGTCTTATCAGCATGAATATTATTCTCAGCTTCTTCGCGATTATTTTCATTTTTTGCATCACATTTCTTCCATTCTTAGGGGTTCCCACTCATTTCTTGATATTAAAAATAAGGCCTTTTTAAAGCCTTCTTAAGGCTATTAAAAAAAATTTTAAGGCCAATAATCGAAGATGCGTTCCAATGCAATTATCTTATACACCTCCTTAATAATGCTGTATTTCATGTCTTTTAAAGTAGTATATATGATTTTAAAACAACCATTGTGTTTTAATAAGTTATAATTCACCAAATTCCAGTTATTTTTTTTAATGATAGGCAAATGACTAGGACTCAAAATTAATTTGTAAGATCTTTTAAGCATTATTTAAATAGTTTCAGTTTTGAAATGTATAGTATAAGACATTTTCTAAAAACTTATCAAGCAAACACATTGATTGAAAGTTTTAATAGCTTACTATGAATAATCAAACTATTGCATAGTATTAAATAAGTTAAAGATGAACAATAAAATCAATTACAGTGAGGATAAAAAAAAATAGATGCCTGGCAGTATTGTGTCATTGCTTGCTAATTTGATTCGCAAGCTCTTATCAATAAAATATTAATGATTAATAAATAATAAAATAGGAGTGATAGCGAAAATTTCTGAAATGAAATCAAGCTAAAAAAATACATAAATCATACATCCGTCTGAAAAAAGTAGTTTTACTTTAGTCCAAAACAAAATCAGTTTCATTCAAAAAACCTAAATTGTTCATGTAGAATAAATAAATCACTGGGGATTGGGCTGATAAACCAGGACAGAAAGTATGAAATGTAACTATTTCTCTAAATGAATGAAAAGGTACCAATATAAATGAAATGCGTTTTTTTTTTTTTTTTTTTTTTTAATCATTAACGCATGCACAGAACATTACTAACAATTCAGTTTAAGAAATCTGTGCATATGTTGACTGAACATTCTAAAACATTATACAAAGAAAAAAAAAAAAGATCTGCAGTTGAGTACAGATATTAAGACAAATGGTATGAATTTTAATTTTTTTTTCTTTCTGCAATAGGAATACGTTTTCAGATCAACGAGCACAAAAAAATTTAGAATACTATCACCCCTGTTATAAAAGCCAATATTGAATAAAATTATATACAAAGAAATGAAACAATTATTAAACAAGACAATACATAATCACAATTTTTATTATATTTCTTTTATGTTCTTGAACAGAGATTCTATTTTACAGTCAATTTCTTTCAATTCTTTTTTTTTTTTTTTTTTTTTTTTTTTTGGCTTTGGACGATCTCCTAAAACTATTTGACTGAAATATAAATTTCACTTCCCCAGAATCCTCAGCCTTTTCTGCCAAATTGTCTGCGTTTGTTTCCAATCAGGGGAAAAGAAAGCAACTTACCATTCATATGAGTCTTCAGAGATGATTCACCCATCTTCCCAAGCTCGAACTCTTTATTGCAAACAGTGCAAGAAAATCCATCCTTGTTGCTGCAGGATGCAAGCCAGTCTCTGTAAACATCTATATCTAACCACAATGGGTTGAAAACACACTTGCCCATTTCCCTCAGATAAACAATTAGAAATGCAGTATTAAAACTGGAGCCGCAAAACACTACCGTTCTTAACGAAAGCACAGCTGCCACTGACCTGGCTTATCTCATATCATTTCTTCTCCCTTTCCTTTCATCATGTTTTCCCTCCCTCCCCAACTATGGCAAAAAGTAAACAAATCATGCAAGTACAATGCACAGCACAGAGAAAGAAAATTCCCCCCTTCTTCTCCCTCTCCACAGGGAGAGCAACATGCAGACAACATGGCTGGCTTCCTCTACGATTTCCCCCCTCTCTCCCGCACGAAATGCCTGGATAAAAAGAAAAAACATCCCCGCGAAAATGAAAATTTAAGGCTTTTACAACTTTTTAAGGCTTATAGGGTAAAAATAAGGCCTCTTTAAGGGCACCTTATGATTTTTTTTTAATATGTCCTTTTTAAGGACTTTTTAAGGTGCGTGGGAACCCTGGATACCGCACGTTGCTACTTCTAAATCAATGGAAATATAATCACTACATTTCACACCATACTCATCCCTGCTAGACGGAAGAACTCTTCACCTATACCATCATTAACCCAAGACAACCGACAGATTTTATACCAGGAAGTTATTCAATTTGTAAGCCATATTGATCCACTTGATCTTCAAATTCATTTCGGCCGGAAGAAACATTTTACAACGATGAATGCGGGAAAGCGAATTTCTGACGAACGATAAATGCGGGTTTTGTTAACATTATTTGAATACAGTTTGTGCAGGGACCATAGAAATAAAACAATCAATACGGGAAAACGATGAATGTGGGAACGATAGATCGGGGTTCCACTGTAGTTTTACCTTACACTAAGTAATTTCAGAATTAAATTTTTAAAAAGCGTGTATATTTTCTAAAAATCTCTTGGATTTTGTTATTTGAATGTTGGCAAGTATGAATGAATTTTGCAAAACAGAGCATCAAAATAAAAGTAAAATAATTTTCTCAATAAAAAGACTTTTGTTCCTTAAGACTTCTGGATATTTTTACATTTAAAATCTTTTCCCTTCCTTTATAATCTTACCGCCCCCCCCCCAACCAAATGCTCAGAAGTCTTGTGCATGTAAGTACAAAAGCAATGTAACAGACCCCGTGTCTCCTTGTCATGAAGTATGCAAAAGTGCTAGTGCAAATATAATGAGACGTTTCTATGGTGAAAATGGGCCTGGAAAGTCGATATGTGTTTGCACTGCTGACATTTTAGATACAGCTTTTCCATCTTTTTCTGAGGAGTTAAATGAGTATGGTGAAAAAGAACTTGCAGAATTCTGTACAGTTTTTAAGCTTTAGAAAGAAAGAGCACTTTCTGAGTGGCGGCAGCTGCTGACCATAATGTTAAAAAAATTTAAGCAAATCTTACTTACTGCATTGATTGACAAACTACAGACTGATAGTTTTAACAATATGCAAGTAATCATGCAGGTGATAAAAATAATCCTCACTCTCTCTCCCAGCAATGCAAAACTAGAGAGGATTTGAAATAGTGCTGTAAACATTCTACATGACCAGAACATGTCGATGAAAAAAATTTTGTTAGAAAACAGACTTATACATAAGATAAAATTAGACGATTTTGATCCAACTGCAGCAATTGAATTGTGGTGGAAAGATTCAATCGGGAGAAGACCCAATTTTAATGATAAAACTGTATTGTAATAATTTATCTCTGAAAATAAATAATTGATTGCATAATATATCTTTGTAAATGAAGGCCGTATTACACGAAGGAATTTTCGTGCGATTTCATTGCTGCAACCAGTTGCAGAAACCTCTTTCTGGAAAATTTCCCTTGGTTACCTAGGCAACAGTCAACTCCACCTTTTTCGTTCAGAGGCGAAAAAATTGCAGGTTGCTGGAAATCCAGCCAATCATAGTGCTTCCTATTTCTATGTCACAATACAAGATGGCAGAAGAGTCAGCGTCAGCCATACCGTTCATAGTGAAAGGGATGAGCGCTGCGAAAAAAAAAATGTCCGTGAAATGGAATATCGACATGGAAATTAATTTGAATGAAGAAAAGAAAAATAAATATCAATCCGATCCAAAGACACACGAGGTATAAGCAACCAACGATATGCTATTTATAATTACATGCTCTAGCAACCGCCAATTCGGTGAATCTCTGACGTTTGTGAACACAGCAGGGTTTTTTTACTATGGCAACCCTGCGTGCTCATCTGGGCTCCCTAACTTGCGGGAATGAATTGCAGCAACTGGTTTTTGCAGCCAAAATTGCTCTAAATTTTGTCCGTGTAATAAGGCCTTAAGTAACCAACTACAAGTGTACATCTATCTAGGGGGGACATTGGAATCGACCACCATCATCGATTGTGTGCCTAAAACAACTGGCCATTAAAGTATATGAGTCTACCGGCCAGTGCTTACTAACCAAAAATGGAAATTTTATGCTTTAGTTTGAGAACCCCTACAAAATTAAATTTTTGTTAATTGGATGCATTTTTTGTGAGAAATTCTACCCTTTCCTAATTTTGAGCTACCTGAAATTTTTTCTTGCTACATACCTGGCCAAAACTGAACTCAAAATTATGATAGAAATACTACAACTGAACATTAAATTTAATAAAAGTTTATTATTTTCAGATTTTTTTTTTATGTAAATGCATTTTATGAGTGAACTTTTAAAATGAGGCCTAACACTTCACATATATTTTATGAAGATTATTATATATTTATAGAAGATATTATGTTCTTCATATATTTTGTGAAAAGTGAGCTACACCAAATAAACCAAACTGCATCTTACATTCAAACAGTTCACACAAAGTTTAATAATATATCAAACCAATCCTTTTGAAATCATGCTGATAGCCTCTTTCTTACTATTTTTCTATTCTCATGTCTCAATAATTTATAAAGAGTCTTAAATATTGCTTTAAAATGAAAGAAAAACCACAATATTTCATTTTATATAGATGTATTGTATACTTACAAACAAGCAGGGGAAGAAAAAAAAACTAGAATGTATTTAGAACAGTGATTCTCAACTAGTGGTTGGTCTAAGCAGCAAGACATTGCTGAAATATTTACTGTGATAGAAGCATATGCTAATAAATCCATTGAAAGGGGACAGAAATCAAATACATTATACTTTTAGAATTCCTTACTTAATTTTTCCCCTAATAATATACAACTTCTATTCTTATTCAAAAATTATTTTTTAATGTTTAATTTTATCATTACATTTGTGAATAAAGTATTTTATTACTTTGAATAGACTGTTTTTTTAAACGAACATATTCTCCTCCACTCAAAGCCTTTAAAATTGGTCCACAGGTCAAATTGAAGTGAAGAAGTTGTCTGTGGTCAAGTTGTCTTATGTCAAGTAATAATGATGTAGTTTTTGGGAACTACAGATTTAGAGTTAATTTAAGTGTAAAGCTCTAAGTTATCACTTAAGTATATGATCAAATGTGGTACCGTGACACAATTCAATCATATTTCAGGCATGTACATATGTTTTCTAACTTACTGCAGATTTTTTTTTTTTTTTTTTTTTTTTTTTTTTTTGTGGTAAAATAACTTAAGTGGTATGAAACATTACTAATTCAAAAGGCATATTATTTTCTTTTATTTTACCAATGAAAATTAAACTGACTTTAAAACTGAGAATTTCATCATTAAAAAAAGTTACACAATGGGTAAATCATTATCTTAATTTACAAGTTGATTTTTATGTACTTCAAATTATACACAGCTTCACCAATGCTTTTGACAGCAAAATATAAACATTCAATCTAGTTGAATACATACCATGTTTATTCATCTTTTTAGGCTTTTCTTTGGCAGAATTTACATCTTCAATAATCAATGTTTTTAAGCCTGTACCTTCAGTTAACTGAATGCAATATGAACGTATCTGCTTAACCAGTTCTCTTGTAGGAGCTATGATGACAGCTCGAATTCCCAGTTTAGATGGCTCCTTAAAAATAAAGAAGGCAGTTTTTATTAGCACATTAAAGAGGAAAATATATACAGTGGAACTCCGATTGTTCCTGCATTCATCGTTTTTCTGTATCGATCGTTTTATTTATGGTCTTGCACAAGTTGTATTTAAATGATGTCAACGAAACCTGCATTCATCGTTCATGAAAAAATCCTTTTCCCGCTTTCATCGTTGTAAAATATTCTCCTGACCAAAGTGAAATCAAAATTCAGATGGATCCATGTGGCATACAAACTTAAATATTTTCTGGTATGATTTCTTGGGTTGATGATGGTGTAGATGAAGAGTTGTTGCATAAAGCAGAGCATGTGGTGTGAAATTTAGAGATTATATTTTCTTTGATATAGACGTAGCGATGCATCTTAAGAATGGAAGAAATGTGTGGTGATGCAAAAAATAAAAGTAATGGCAAAGAAGCGGAGAGTAATGTTCATGCCGATGAGACTGAGCCTACACTAGTGCCAAGTTTATCGGACGCAATTACAGTATTTGAAATTGTATGATCTTTTATGTACAAACATGAAAACACGGAAATTTTAAAGATTTACAAGAAAAATATTGTAAATCTTTAAAATTTTCGTTTAATTAAAAAAATTAAAGAAAAACCCAGTGTAAAATTACTGATTTTTTAGACATAAATATCACTTAATTTTCTACAACTCCAATTTGTTTCTTTTTCTCTGTTTGGTTACAAATTTAGTGTTTTTGGTAAACTGTATACATCGTGTGCGTTCATAAACATTATTTTCTTCGTATTTTGACTTTAACCCACATTCGTCGTTTTCCCGCATGCATTGTTTTTTTCTACGCACTCCTTGAAAAATGATAGATCGAGGTTCTACTGTATATATATATATATATATATATATATATAGATATATATATATATATATATATATAAAAAAACAGGCAACTTTTTAAGTAATAGGAAAAGATGAGAAACAGAATTCACAAAGGCAGATTCGATAAAATCACTACTATTCAATCAAATCATTAGTTTTTTTTTTTTAACATTGAGACATTTTAAACTGCAAGAATTAAATTTACAAGTTTTTTTAATGAAATTATTTTAAATACATTGGCAGATATAGGAGAGGGGCTAGTAGGCTTCAGCCTCCCTTTCCTCTCAAAATACACTGTTAAGGAGTGACTTTTGGTGTCATTGTACTCTTTGTTTAGGTGAAATAAGCTTCTTTTCTTTCTTTTTAATATTAATTAGTCTCTCCCAAAAATTTTACTGTGCTTAAGAATAACAAGGTGTCTACTAAATTTTTGAAAACTTCCTGATTTTTTCCAGACTTTTGGGAGCTCTGGGTGGAAGGGGAGAAAAAAAAAATTCCAGACCATCTACACATTTTATTTTGGGAAATCCCTCAACAGAAACTTACCTTTTTATAGTTAAATATTTTGCTATAACTTACTTGAAATCAATTTTTAAATGTAATATAATTCATGCACTTAAGCTAGAAACGAATTACTATGAGTTTACGCATTACATTAGATACATCAGTAAAAGAGTATTAAGTAAGACACTGTTTGGTTCAGATTTAACCAATATTGACCAATACTCAGGGATGAGATTGGCAAAAGAGCAAAAAAGCTGAAATCATATGAGAGCAAAAATTTGTACAAGTGATATTTATATCTAATTAATGTGAAAGAAGTTTTAAGAGAAGAAAAACATTGGAACATACTAGAAGATAAAATTATCACACAGTTAACTAATAACTACAATCAGGAATTCACAGAAAAAACAGAATTTTCAGAGAAAAAAGACAAAAAAGTGATTTCCTCTTTATTCACAAAAAGCTGAAATCAGCTAAAAAGTTGAAGAATCTCATAACTGAATACTGCTTGAGCTACTGATTTATTTATGGGATTTATTTTGCATCTTCCGTGTTGAATCCTTTATTCTAAATTCTGAACACAATTTTTCTTTTTCTTTTTTTTTCTTTGTCTACTACACTTTCAATCCAGAAAGAAACTCTATTACTGATTATAGATGAATAGTTTGTGACCCTTCTGTCAAAAAAAAAAAAAAAAAAAAAAAAAAAACAGGGATGTGGCAGCTGAAATTAAATTTTGGAGCAATTTGTGGAGCAAGAAAAAAGACATTTTTGGAGCAATTTGGAGTATAAAAAAGTCACTTTTGGAGCACAAGAATGTCAATTTTGAAATACAAAATTTATTTTTGGAGGGAAAGGGAAAAGACATTAAAGATTACCAATCTAAGAAATAAAAATTAAGGAGATTCTTGAAAACTCTTAGCTAATAACAAAAACTTGTTTTTTTTTTGGGGGGGGGGGGAGAGGGAGAAGAGTCGGAAGCTTATGAAAAAAATAAAAAATTCAGTTATTTTATATATTGCTATACAAAATACATATTTTAAATCAAAAATACACTATTTACTAAACTATATTAACCCATTTATGCCTAGCGTCCCTTTTTTTGGGACGGCATTTTTGCTATCAGTTGAAAACGTTATTTACTTTTCTTAGCCTTCATCCACGAGTATTGAACCACAACTCCCCAAAATACTTTAACATGACCAAGTAGGATGTTGACATTTCAATTTTAATACATAATGATTTTAAAAGAAATCATCCCTTGTTCAAGAAGTTGACATCAGAAATTTATCTATTATTGCTGGTATTAGCAAAAATCGATGAAAGTCGCAAAAATATCTGTGCACAAATGGGCTAACTACCATCAGTGGCTTATAAAAAATTTTTTAGCAAAACATTACCAATTTATATAAAATTAAATTTAAAACAGGGGTCAATTTTTACTCTTAAGGCATTGGAGGTTTGAACAAAGGATGCCAAAGAAAAAAAATTCATTTTTAAGATCAATAGAGAAAGACTGAAATTAGAATGCTTACAATGTGTGATGACTTTTGTAAAAATTTGGGAGATTTACAAACGTTTTCAGCGTATATGGAAAAATTTTAAATGTAGCAGTTTTGCTGAATTTGGAGCAAAAATGTCCAAAACGATCTTTTTGTAGCAGATTGGCGCAACAGGATTGATTTGGCACAATTTGGAGCTCAGGGCTCTTTGGAGCAGCTGGCACATCCCTGGGAAAAAAAAAAAAAAAAAAAAAAAAAAAACCTCACTGCAGAATGTAGAGCACGTGCAAGCATTGCATAACCAAGAAACATTCTGACCCATTCTTTTTCCCTAACATAAATCACCTATATTAGCATTTTTCATTCTGATGAGCCTGGTAAAAAAAAAAAGGGGGGGGGGAGAACAAGAAATTTTTATATGGAGGAAATTTTATTCTTTAAGTGAATTTTCCTGACCCATTTTTCATTCTTTTTTTAATCTAGACTTTCCTGGCTTGTTTCCCCTTTTCCTGGTTCTTTTCAGACTTACCCAATTTTCTGGATCAGACAACCTGAGTAACATTTTACTGTCATTACATTCTGTTTAGGCCAAATCAGTTTTTTTTTTTAAATTAGCTCCCCCCCCCCCCCCCAAAAAAAAAAAATAATGGATATCTGTCATGATTTAAATAAATGCTGTCAAATAAATATCCTACCTTTAAGCTATGAATCAGAGGAATGAGAAAAGCTGCAGTTTTTCCAGAGCCAGTTGGAGCACAAGCAAGAATTTGCCTATTCTGTAAAATGAAATAATGACACTGAGCATAAAGCCATACCAGAAACATGTAACGCACATTCTAAACAAATAATATTTTGATATTTTCTACTTTTTCAGAAATCTTAACATTAACACCTAAAAATTCTTTCAGCAATAATACAAGGTAAATTTTAGAACTGTCCTACAATTTCTGTGAAGTAATACTACAATAGTATACTCTTACAGTATTACCACCATTTCTAAAACATATTTTAAAATGACAAAATTTTATTGTTATTGCCCATTTTTAACCCTACAAAATTATTATGGCTATAGCTTCATTGCTCCCTTTTTGAGTTTTGCATCAGAATATATTTTCTTTCACAAAATAAATAAATAAATAAATAAATAAAATAAATAAAAATAAAATAAATAAATTTTAGATCATATTTTAATAAAAGGATATTTCATTGGATGCATCAAAGAAATGTTGGTATCATTTTTAATTATAATTTTAACTACTTTAATCATGTTGATAATTTCAATACCTAATTATTTATACATGTGAATTCATTGAAAACAAAAACATTATTTAGATAAAGATGAATGGGAAAAAAATCAAACATAATATTTAAATATTTTTACAAAAATGAGTATGCTCATATAACACCAATGAATTTTTAAATGAAGAACAGGATGTTACAAAAGTGGGTGTTCAGGATCGATTTGATATAAAAAAGGTTTTTACTTAAAATAATGGGTAAAACATGCACTATACATCAGTACGATTTCTAATTCTATTAATTTTCCCCCTATCTATGAAAACAACAACAAAACTATTTAATAATGATTCTGTTGCACTTAGATCAAAATACAAACACTCAAGCACAAATAATTCGTTAGACTGGTTACTAAGAACTAGAAACTCAATACAACTCATTCCAATAAACTTTTTAATAATGTAAAGGATGAGAATTCGGTCTTATTAAAGGGAAATCTAGTCGAACAAACTATTAAAACTTGTAAACACCAATAATTTGTATCAGTTTTTAATGAAGTAATATATTTTTTAAGCTTAAAAAATAACACTGCAAACTAATTCCTTTGCTTATACACAATGATTTCTGATACCAATAAATCAGTGAACAAAATTGTTTGTGCATGCCAACTGTCTATTAACGGGAGTGACATAATATATTCCTTTATTGATTTTACATAAATTTACCTTACAAGGAGGAAGCACAGCTTCAAGGAAACAGATTTCAGTGATCTTTGGAATAGTGGTAGTATTCCTACAAGACACCGGGTACCATCTGTGGAACAACCACTTTAATTATTCATCTACACCTATAAAATATTAGCATAGACACTGACCGGCTTTTAAGAGTAATTTTATATATACCTCCACTCGGGCATTAAGGGTTAAAATCTTTAGCTATATTGATTTCTTTTCCCTTTAATTTTTTGTGCATTAGAATAATCCATTTATTGCTTTTTTAACTATTTGTACATTTTATTGAGATTTTTTTATTATTTACTTTTGAATTTAACTACTACTTTTGTAAGTCCAATAAATTTTTAATTTATTATAATTATTAATATTTGAATACAGTAACATATTTTGTAAATCAAATATTATTTATAATTAAAGATTTAAGTCAATAAAACAAAAAAGGTAAGCTTTTGTAGTGTTGTGTTCAATTTATTGAAGAAAAATTACATAATTACATACCATTATCAACAACAATCCTGAACAATAATTATGGTCAGATAATTATTGTTCAGGATTGGTCAGATAATTAAAGCAGATCCGAGAAAGACCAAATAAAACCCACAGACACCGCAGGAATTTATAAAATAAACATAAAAAATAACAACAACGAAATAACCGGCTGCTACATTGGGGTCACAAAAAGAAAAATTAAAGAGCGTCAAACAGAACATATTAACGACATTAAATTCAATAGAGAATCAACAGCCTTATCCCGCCTCGCACTAAACACCCCCATTACAATAGATTTTCAAGCAATACAAAAAATAGCCAACTTCAATAACCATACATACGCCTACTTACAAGAATCATTGGAAATACTAACAACAGAGGGCAGCATCAACGACATGACGCACGTCAGCGTAGACGAAACATGGAATGACATCATGCGCAATAAGAACGGCGCGGAAGAAGAGGAGGAGAGGAAGAGCGTCATTCCCACGGGAACGTCAGACTGAAGACGGCTGTGATGGCGGCAGCCGAAATATATTTCTCCGGAGGTTAAGGTAGTGTTTTTATCAAATTAACTATGGTAAAAACATTCAAACAAAAAAATCCATCAATCTACTGTTTTATCCACAAGTTATCATTTTTATTATATTTAAATTCCAAAATGTGTTTTATTCAAATAAGTAGTAACAAAAACATTAGACTTGGAATAGTAGAAATTAAATTTAAAATAAATAATTTAAAAAATACTGAAAAAAATCTATAAGTAATAAAAATAAGAAAAAGTATACAGTCGAACTCGCTTATAATGATTCTGAAGGGATGAAAGCGATATTTGCTTGTTATAACCATGTACTCAAACAAAGAAAGTTCATTAAACAAATCATAAAAATTCACACACCTACTGTGTTACTTTATTATTTTTTTTATTTCTGTGCAGTACAAAAGAAGTTGATTAATTTGCTTTGAACTGTTTTATTGCCTTTCTCTTTTTCTTTGAGAAAGATTATTGCACCCCAAAACATCAACATTTGCAACCCTTGCTTCAAAAAAAACAGGGTTCCCACACTTTTTCGCAGTATGAATTCCAGGAGTTTTTAAGGAGTTTTCCAGGAGAAAATATAGTTTTTCCAGGAGTATACATAAATACCTTTTTTAAACAAGCATCATTGAAAACGCATTTTCCACCCAGCATCTTTAGGCAAATTGAAAAGGATGAAAATCTCAGGATGGTTTAAAATTTTACTACTGTCACACGCATACAGATTATTTCCAAACACACAGCCGCAAACGGCGAGCTTTGTAAACATGTACCCCGTGTACGAAAGAAGAGATAAGAGCATACAGCTCATACACCAATCACGAGATACTTTCGCAGTGACGTAAAAGCTAGTAGTTAGCGATAAAAGAGTTTGAGAATGCCAACGGGCTTAGTTCAGGAACGAAATTATTGAATATAAGGAGAGCAGGGACGAATGTCTACAGTGTATTGCGCCACCATTGGAACTTTTTGCAGTAAGCTTTCAGCTCACTGAAGTGATTACAATGTCTCCAAGTCCGTAGCAGGAACGTCAATAAACATGGCGGTGGATTATTACACTTTAAACATGAGTTGGAAAAATATTTTGGCAGATCGCACTTACAATTTTTTTTTTTTTTTTTTTTTTTCATTTTAAATTCTAGAAAGAAAACTACAATAAACAATATTTCCAGGAGTCAATACTAAAATTTCAGGAGTCTACAGAAAAATTAGTAAAATCCAGGAGTTTTCCAGGGCCCTTAATGTTTTAAATCGAAATCCAGGAGTTTTTAAGGATTTCCAGGAGGTGTATGAACCCTGAAAAAAGATGGAAGTTTTTCTGCACACTCAAAAGATTTTGAATAAGTTGGGAGTGGTTAAGCTTGAAATTTTTCATATTCATCACTTACATTGACTTTAGAAAGTTAAAATACTTTTTTCAAGAATGGTTAGTTTAACTGGGCGTCGATAGAAATATTATGAATCACAAAATATTGCTTGCTGTAACAAGGTTTACTCGTTAAAAGCGAGTTATGCTTCCACAGGCTTAACATTGTACAAACCAAGTATTTTCGATTTCCTCATTAAATGCATGCACATTATAAGCGAGCTTGACTGTATTTTTCTAAGAGATGAATTAATTATAAGTAATTATGTATATAAAAAAATAATAAAAAGAAACAAGATGGTGTGTGCAACAAGAGATGTGACTCACAACACCTTACCAATCATATGACAGGAGCTCAAGTGAAGTTGCATGTAACTATAAAATTTTGGGTAAGTAGTTTGAATAAAAAACTGATTTTTTTAAACTACATTTGAGTACTGAATTTTAATATTTTACAACTAGCCTACCCCCATGGTATACTACCACTATGCCACAGATCATTGAAATTGGTTTCCCTGAAGCCATGCCCCCTCCTTATTAGCATAAAATATCCATAGGGTTAAAATATTAATCTCCATTTATGAAACTAAATGACACTATCTCCCTTAATACTAAATACAACTATTTTGATTATATATATATATATTAAGCTAAAGCTTAAGCATAATAGCTAAATCAAAAAGAAAATTACTCAAACAATAATTTTCAGAACTTATAAACAATTCTATTTACAACACCAATACACTGTATCAACAAAATATTAGATCAAACTAATCAGGTATAAATAAATCATTAATACTTACATATAGCATAAGAGGAATAGCCTGCATCTGTATTGGAGTTGGCACTGTAAAACCTAATTTAAGAATATTCTCAACTAAAGTTTGACTGCAGTCATATTCAGAGACAAGTTGTTCAAATTTCTCCAGGGGATCAGGTATATCAGAACCAGTCACATAAATTTTATGTAGTCTTCGAAAATGAGTTACCTAAAAAAACAGAGTTATTGTTTGTGAGATTTTTAATCTATTAATTAACTATACTTCTACAGTCATCAAATTATTAAATAACTTAAACTATTAGAAGTAACCATCTGCGAGTGTTTTCAAAAAAGATGAATATTAGCTAAAATGTTTAATAAATATAATAAAGATATAATGAGATCCTTAGAAAACTATAGCAGTTAACGCAGAAATTTAAAAAAAAGGGGGGGGTGAGATGTTTTGAAGAAATACTAGTTAAATATTCATAATCAACTCCATTAATAGTCTATTTTAAGAAGCTGAAAGAAAAAACAACATAATAGCTAAATCAAAAAGAAAATTACTCAAACAATAATTATCAGAACTTAAAAAAAGAAATATGCATGTGCGTGTGATATTACCATGAAAAAGCTTTAACTAGTCATTTAAATGTGAAAATTACAAGTACTTAATATTTTCAAACATATGGGAAAGAAAGATGTGTAAAATAAAAAGTTTTTTAGCATCAAGATCAGAATAATTTTAAAGTTAGAATGAAATATTTCTTTCGGATATTTAGGTAAAGCTTCTAATATTAAAGGAATAAAACAGATATCTCCAGTTAAATAGGTATTTGATTAACTTGAGTTATTCCATCTGGTTTTGGCTAAGGTAAAATGTGATATGTCCACAAATTGAAATTTCAAACTGTCTTCATAAATGAACCTAAACTCATCTATAATGATGGTCCGTAAAAAAAGAGCAACCCACAGGGTAGCTCTTAGGTGGTGTGGGGGGGGGGGGGGTCTGGTCTCTTAGACCACACGAGGGGTGGTCTAAGAGACCAGACCCCCCCCACCCATTGACTTTTATTAGCAAAATGAAAATAAAGTCTTTTGTGAAAGATTATGCCCTTTTTAACCTTTTGGACACTCAATTTTTTTTTTTCTGGGTACAGCCCTGGCATCATTGTAACCCATCCCTTGAATGTAAGGCTCAAAGTGGACATTTCAACAAGCCAAAACATTACCTTTTAACTATATTCCTAAGTGAAATTAAATGGGATATTAATGAACAGATTTAAATAAAGAAAATAATTATAAACATTAATCATAAATGAAATTACATGCCTAAAAACTGACAAAATAAAAAATAAAGCAATGCTTACTTACATGCCTAAAGAAAATATCTACATTAAAAATTAAATTTTAATGTAGTAATCCTTAAAATTAAATTTTAAGGAAACTAAAAGAATATTATTTTGTAAATGGAATCGTTCTAGAAAACATGAACATTAATGAATTTTATTGTAACCCAATGCATTTTAAATCATATTTTAAATTTGTATAACTGGCATATTACTGTGCAATATAAATGCAAGAGTTTGTATGTTTGTTAGCTCTTTCACACGGAAACAGCTGGAAGGATTCAGATGACATTATTTTGTATTGAGGTAGTTAACTCATAACTTCTATCAAAGGAAAAACTGTTCCGATGATTTTTACTGATTCATAAATTTTGTGGCACATTCCCAAACATGACATTAAACTAGAGTCATGGTGGGGAAGACGCAGGTAAATGAAATATAAATATATGCAGAGTATTGCCAAATTACCAAGGACAATCAGAAAAAATGAGTTCTGTACTTTAGCTATGAAAACAGTGGTTGAAGAGGATAAATGAATTTATTTACTGTATGCTTTATTAATTGGCAAATTTTTTAATATGGCAAAAGAATGTCAGTCATTCAGTGATATTTCCTTTGGTTTCAAAGCATTTGGGCAAATTTTGCAATCCTGCATTTTTGTAAATACAGAAATTATGTTGAACCCATAAGCATTCAATATATATCACTGTAAAATATTTAAGTAGTAGCCCCTTCTTACATCTCAGATTTGGTTTCTTCAGCAGGAAATGAAATGTGTATTTTTAAGTAAATTTTAAAAAGTAAATTCATTGTTTATTATGTAAGTGTACTTAATTACAGCATTTATATTATTAATTTTATATTTTAAGTGCATGTGTTCATAAAAGTAAAATTTCATCGTATAACACCCTCCCCACTCCTCTAGATATATAACACATTTTTCTTGTCTCACGACAAGCACGATATAACGATGGGCTACTGTATACGAAATAGCTCTTGTCATGTACACCAGGTTATGATGTCACAGCATCTTTATCATTCTGAAAATCTTTTATAATTAAAATATTTTAAAACATCAAAACACCATAAAATTTCTTCGACCATTTAATATATCAATTATAGACTTATGCATAATATTGTAAATTTATACCTGTAATGATATACCATGTCGAACTGCAGTCCCGAATTAATTGTAAAAATATGCAACTCTTCAGTATCTATACTAATGGAAATAGTATCTGTACTAATGGATTAAAATGGAAATGGAATTGTGGGTTTTGGGCAATTATCTACACTAGGGATCTAGGCTTAGGGTAGGATTGCTCTCTGTGGGGGACTTTCTAAGGGGTCCGAACCCGTATTTATGCAAAGTTTTGGAAAAAACCATGGAAAACTCAAAATGGTTAGGTTGGTGGACGCAGCCTGGTTTCGAACCAGGCACCTTCCGTCTCACAGTTCAAAGCGCTAGCACTATGCCACTGGTGGGGCATATTATGATTAAAATAACTAGTGTAAAGTGAATTCAAAATGCTTAAGTAACCATAGTCTTATACAGCAAAATTACATATGATTAGAAATGGGAAAAACGCATTGACAATAAAAATACAGTGAAACCTCTCTAAGCGGCCACCCCACCGTCCCGAGAATATTTGGCCGCTCAGAGGGGGTGGCCACACTGAAAGGTTTTATTTACTATTATTAGATAACTGCTTATAATGCATAATATAAGCAAGTCTGACACATATTCCTTATTTAAAATGAAATTTAAAACTTATCTAAAGAGAAACTAGTACTTTATTGAATGCTTTCTTACATTTTTTGAAAAAAAGGTACAATTTGTGCCTGTTTTAAGTTTTCACTTTTCTCTGAAGCAACCATTTTTTCAAGTTTGTTTTTTACTTTAAAAAGCAGATCTCATTTGTTAAAAACCGCGAAATTTGAAGTTTTTGCATTCTTTCAAAATAAAATCCTTTTCTTTAATGACTTTGTTGATTTGCGTTTTTACGCAGTTAAATAATGCAGCTAACTATCTTTCTGATTTGCAACTCAGATCACTGACCAACTAATAAAATGAAACTGCCATGAACATGGACATGAATGGCATTTTTGTTCCAATGGACTTCGCAAGTTATTTATTCCTGGGTCTTATATTCGACCATGAACCTGACCTTGATTTTTGTCCACTCAGAATTAAAGCATGGAGTGAGTAGAATTTTCCGAAAAATGAAATGGGCGATCCCACTCGGTGACTGTTTAGAGGGGGTTGGGTGGCTGCTAATAGAGTTTATTTTAACATTAGGTCTATGAGCCAAAAAATCCGTGCCATGAAAAATTGGCCGTTAAGAGGGGTGATCGCTATACAGGGGTGGGTGCTCGGAGAGGTTTCACTGTATGTATATTTATGAAAAACAAAACAGATCAGTGCATCAGTGATTGACATTAGCTAACAAATTTTTTTGGCAAATGATACCCCAAGATCTAATGCACCTGGACAATGCCAGGCTACAGACAGCTAGTTATTGTATATACCTCTTCCTGTCTTATTTTAAACATCTCCATGACAGACTTTTTCTTCTTCTTCTCTTTTTTCGAGATCTCCTTTGGAGCATCCTCTTCTTTTGGTTTTTCAAGATCAGACTCCGAATCTGTTGACAAATCTAATTAATGAAAGAATACATCTTATTAGATTTATAGAGATTTTGAAAAAGAATACTGCAGCTCTAAAGGTAAAAGAAGATAAGTTAAAGAAATTACATGGTGGGTACAAATTTTTGAAAGCCAATTTCAGCAGTTCTCTGAAATAAAGTCTTGATAATAGATACAATAAATGCTTTCGGCAAATATTTCTGAAGGGCTTTCCTTTTACTTTCCTTATCTATTTACCATTTTTTCTGATGTGTAGACAGCTTACACAGCATAAGTAATATTGTATTGAACAGGGTTGGCATGGTTTAAACCAAAAGTGTC
Organism: Cheiracanthium punctorium; assembly: GCA_038373885.1. Lineage (NCBI taxonomy): Eukaryota > Metazoa > Arthropoda > Arachnida > Araneae > Cheiracanthiidae > Cheiracanthium > Cheiracanthium punctorium. Next base: position 222,233 of record JAWZYV010006201.1, read on the forward strand.
TTTTTTTTTTAAGACTAAGTTTTTGTATTTTAACCCTTTAAAGCACAGTGTTCCCGCTCTGGGAACACCAAACTCTGACGTTTTGACTGTTGCCAGACACGAAGAATAGATTCGATTTCTATAAAAATAGTTGCGGGTGACATAGCTCCCCCAGAATCCTTTACTTTTTAGCACGCTATTTAACGTAGAAAAATTGTCATGATTATTTTTAACAGCACTGACACCTGCTGAAAAATGGAAGAATGCGGAGAACAGCTGGATAGATTGCCCAATGCTGAAAAAAGGGCAGCCATTGCCATCGCTCGACTTAACTACCAGCAAGATGGTGGACGACTGAAATGTTCATCGCGTGCCACAGATCTAGAGACCCTTTTTTGACGCAGACTGGCTGTGCTCGCACACAGCCAGCTGTCGTCAAAAAAGGGTCTCTAGATCTGTGGCACGTGATGAACGTTTCGATCGTCCACCATCTTGCTGGCAGTTAAGTCGAGCGATGGCAACGGCTGCCTTTTTTTCAGCATTGGGAAAGGGTTGTGCCTCAAAGGGTTAACAACTTATTTCTAAACCTTAAAAATATTATTTTGAACAACCTATCACCATTATTACTGATCATAGCTGCCAACCTTGGAGAATGAAAATTAGGGAGATTTTCGAAAAAATTAGGGAGATTTTTAAAAAATTAAGGAGACTTTAAAAAACCCTTGTTATCGATGAAAAAACTCCATGTACACATGCGTAATATATCAGTAACCAAGAAAATTACATATACAAGAAAAATGTATAGTTTAAAACATTTATTAAAACAGCCAATTTTAAAATGCGATACTTTTTTTAAGAAATAACAATTTTTTAAACAGTAAATACTTTTGAACTATTTGCATTCATGGGCGCCGGCAGCATTGGGCAAGGGGGCCCCTGGATTTTTGCAGGCATGAAAACAGCTGAAGAGCAAAAAAGAGGAAATACACGTGGACATATTTTCCAGCAAAAAAAAAATGGAACTGGGGAATAATGTGTGAGCTTAAATTCAACCACTGTTAAACTAAACGGTGTACTAAACAATTTCTACCATTTAAATTTCAACCACAAACAAATTGACTGTGATCCTGAAGAAAATAACTATGCACTGTAAATGTTTAATAATCAGTTTTGGATATACAATATTTATTAAAAGAAAACAGGTTAAAATTATTTAAAATAATTATCTTAAGTAATATCGTAAAATCCTAGATCAAAACAAATCATAAGTCTCACATCCAAATTTCAGACTATTCTTTTGATATGAAAATAAAATGAAAAATTGATTCTCAAAAAAAAAAAAAAAAAAAAAAAAATTTTTTTAATACCTATCTTTTTTTTTTTTTTGACCGGAAATGGAATGAAAAATTATATATATGGCATTGGCATTTTTTTTTTTATAAGCATTCAAATGATAGAATAAAAGTGAAGTTTTCTTGTTTTATTGGAAAAAGAATAATTCTTTAATAAATTTCTAAATATTTTCTCAGGTAAAATTTTAGAATCTTAGCAGTCTTGCAGCACACAGCACACAAGTGGAACTTATGACAGGGACATATGTTCTGCTCCTTCCTATATTAGCTGCAAAATACCAACTCACAAGATTATGCTTTTTAAAATTAACTATAAGAATAATTACCAAAGAAAAACCTGCACATGAGAATAAAACGAAATAGCGATTTTCCTGATTTTAAAATTGAGGAAAATGATTCAGAAATCAATAAACATATTATGGGGAAAATAATACTTTTCTGTTGTGAGTTACTAAAATGCCTTAAATTTTATAATTTAACAATAGAGTATTAAAAACTCTGTTTTACATCTTGTTTTTAAAATGATTCATTTACCAAAAGGCTGCAAAAAGATTGAAGTTCAGTTGGCAAATATGGAACCCGGAGTCGGGATAGTTAGTTACCATAATTTAGCTAGTATAGTCCGCGGACTATGCATGTCAAAAAGTGATTTTTTTCCAGGACGGCTATCGGCTGATTTCTTGCGGATTGCTTTTTGATCTGTAGTTAGCGCGCAAGCTCCGGTGAAGCCGATGCTAACAAATTTTTTTCTGTAGAAAATAAAGCACATAGATGCACTTCAAGTGACGGCACGTCGGCATGCAGGGAGCATTTGAATTTTTTTTTTTTCCTTTTCATTGTCATTTAAAGCATCGACGTAGTTACAGGTGCGGACAAGCTTCGTGAAACCATTTTAGAAATATTTCATTCCGATATGTAGACCTTTAAGCTTTAAAAAAAATAATTTATGTAATACGGGGGAAAATGGGCCTTCACAAACCGAGATACCGACGCCGCGTCGTCATCGCGAAGGTTGTTATTGTTTTGTCTTCACATCGGCGAGCTGGCTAATAAAGCAAGAGAGCGAATTCTGCTGAGACGTTAAAACATGACTTGTGCCTCTTCAATTTCTTTCTTTTTTTTTTCAATTGCGAGCGCGAATTTTTAATAAAGAGCATTTTAATTATGTATCAGATGCCTTTCGAAACATCGAGGATCTAAAATAAGAATTTGCCCCTCTGAACTAAGTTTTGAATTTACGAACTCGGAAATCAGTAACATTGCACTCTAGCTGACTTTAGTCTAGGAGCAGTGTGAGATGCAGTGAAAACGTACATCCCAGGCATGCATTATCGTCCTCTTGTTACTCTGCTATGTTCGCTAATAACGTCGTAGATTTAGGACATGTTTTGCTTTAGGTTCGGTAATCACTGTTGTTTTCCCTTGCTTTTTTGTTCTTTTATGGTAGCCATACTTTTAAGTAATCTTTGCCCTCTGGAGTAGTCTTAGCGAAGTTTCTTCAGTTTCTGTCGTTGGGATTTAACAAGTTCTGTAAATTTTTTTCAAAAATTGATAAGTACATAAAACATGGGAATAATTTGGAAAAATTCGGGAGATTTATAAACTTTTCGGGAGTTCGGGAGATCGTTCTGAAATTCGGGAGTCTCCCGGAAAAATCGGGAGGTATGGCAGCTATGACTGATGAATCTAAAAGCAGTATTCCATATATGATGTAGTAAACCATTACTATTGTACCATATTATATATACTAAATTTTGAAAATAGCATCTCTGAATTAAAATATTAAAATTCAATGATCTCAATGTCCACATAAGTAACAACAATTTTTTATTAATAGTTTTAGTTATTTTCAGAAGGAATATCAATTATTATTTGAACATTTTATGAATAATTTTATTTATAAACCAGCTGAGTACCCGTTCTTCTTACAGGAGGAAGCAGACATTTTTCTATCACACATAATTCAGGTTTATTTAATCTGCATAAAACTACCAAATGGTTTCTCTTGAAACTTGTCATCATGATGCTAACCTAATTTAAAAAAAAAAAAAAAAAAAGGATTTCATCTTATGCTGTTGAATTTTAATAGTTTGTTTTTTAAATGGTTTAGAGTTCTACACTTGCATACGAAACTGTTTGTGCATTAGCCCGTTGACCAGTTGGCTATATTTTTCATCCCAAACTGTGTGCAGTTTAGCATTAATAATGGACGAAAACTTGAAGACGAAAGTGAACTTTTGGTTGTCAGATTAGAACCAAATATATACATGTGTGTTTGTGTGGTCGCGTGCAACAAAAGGAACATGACATTAAATTTTCAGCATTTGAATTCCTGCTGAAAATATTTTGGTGCACTTTGTTGAACTTGTGAGAGAATATCTATTTTTAAAGCTTTTTCTCTCCGAAAAAGAACTCTATTTAAAATGTAAAAGCGAGTTATTTTCAATCATTTATTAATATTGAAGGACAGGCATCATCTACGAAGCTAAAGCTCTCGAAACAATAACGATTTTTCCGACAGTAGACTTTGCTCCCCTGCAAGACATCAAACTGTTGAAATTTTGAATACCCTAAAAGGGTTTAAGTAAAAATTTCAATACTCTTAACTTAAACATCTCAATTTATTAAATTAGAAATAATTAAGCATCAATAAACAGAGTTAAATTGTCTACAGTAAAAGACCCAAAATCCGCCGACCCGAAATTCGCAAGGCTCTAAAATATCTTATCTAAAAGGCTGCACTATCTGTTCAATGTAAACAATGAAATCTGCCCTGCCAGCTGCAAGTTCAGAAAACTACACTATAACCACAAAGTAAAACTAAATAAGCTATTCACACTTGAAAAAAATATTTTAAGAGTTTGTGAGCTTTGGTGGCATTTATATCCTTCAAATGACTGACAGTGACATAATTAACACTCAATTGTGGTCACATGACACAGACTCTGACACAGTAACAAATGAGGATGATCAAAAAATTGATAAACTAACATTTAATGAAGGTTAGGCTCTTAGAAAGAAATATCTCAGATTTGTAGAGCAGCAAAGCTGTGTTACAGAACAGGAAATAATGGGGGAAAAAAAACTATAATTAGAACATCCCAAAGTTCTAAACTACTATTGAATATACATGGTTAAGTAAGTTGTACTATAATCTATGTATTGATACTTATGTATTGATATATCTATGTATTGATCTATCTATGTATTGATCTATATCTATGTATTGATCTATCTATGTATTGTATCTATGTATTGATTATCTATGTATTGATATTTACTATGATCCCTCTGTATATTTATATCATGATTCTGATTATAAGTAACATGATTTGTTTCTCTTTATCATTTTTTTTTTTTTTTTTTCTGGGTGGGTGCATTGAAATAGAATAAATTTCTTATTATGACCCAAAATCTGCACAAGGTCTGGAACCAAGCTGTGCAGATTTTAGGTCTTCTACTGTATTATGCAGTGTCAGCATTTGCTGATATTTCTTAAGAGACCTGTAAATTTTAAGTTTGAAAAGCTGAGCTAAAGAAGTAGGCTTTGAAGACTTCAAATAAACAGGCTTGAAATTTATAAAAATTTTTAGTTTAATTAACAATTAATAAAAATGATAACAATTATAAAAATGACTAGATAATTTAATTAAAAAAAGATTTAGCTATTACCCAATATATTCAACAATATTAATTTACAGTTTTCATTCTAAAAGAAAAATAGAGACATGGCAGCAGTACATAGTACTGACTCTTAATGAAACAATCCATACCAAGCATTTGGGTGCTGAAATATTTATCAATTTTGCACTTTCCTCATGATTTTTTTTATTACATGCACTGCGGCTATTCTTCAATAAACAGCATTTTGAAAAATTCTGAAAATGTATATATTTCTTCTTAAATTTGAAAACAAATGATATTTCATTTAAAATAATGAAATACCCTTTCAGGGCAGAGACAGCCTCCTACTCAGCACCACTACATATTAACATCAGAACGTAACAGCATAGTGTAAAAATGAAACGTTAACTCAAAACTAACACTGGCAGGTATGACCGCTGCTTAAACAACCCCTCGTGGACCAGAGAAACGCCCCACTCAGATCAAGTGGTAAAGCAGCGACGTGCGAGAGCCAATCAAAACATACTATGACACATGACATCGTTCCAAGCGTACGTGTGCCAGCTCCGATCATGACATTACAACATGGTGGATTCGCCAATGTTTGACTTCACATGGAAACTTTGTTTACATTGAACTGATTATGACCAGGATGAAAGTAAAGCATTCAGTGCATATTTAAAAGTGCTCTTACACGTTCTTTAAAGCTTGGAAGGTGGAAAAGAATACTTTAGAACCAAGTACTTTTCTGGTAAATATATAGCAAATTTTTAAATTTAAATTCAGAAACTACGGGTCTAACAGTGAATATTCAGCTTAGAATGATCTGCAAGCATTTCTCTAATGGTCTTCTTAGAAATGTTGCCACACATGCGAAGGAAATAAAATGCAAAATAGCATGAATGGATGAAAATTCAAGTCCTTTTAAAGTGCCATTAAGTTAATATTATATTTATTTTAAATTTATGTATTTTCATTTCCTAGGTCTAAAAACTCTGGGTATTCCCAACAAACCAGAATCTGGAATCCAAAAACATTCCGTAAATGCTATGACAGGAGAAATTATTTTCCCATTATATTTTACATTGTTTTGGAGTGCATTTATACTTTACTTAGCCTCAATATCGACAGTTCCACAAATTCACGGATTCTGATTTGCAATGAATAACCACCCACGTCTCATGAAAAAGGGGATCAATCAATCTTGTTAGAGATTTTCCAAGAATCTAAATCAGATAAGTTACAAAAGATTTTTGCACATGACATAATTTATGCATCAGAGATTATTAATTTAAATTGATATTTAAAGTGATTTATTGAACTCGTGGGGAAAAAAAGTTCACCACTCTAATGTTACTTTGCTCATTGCATAATTTTTTCGCGAAAGCCTGTTAATCTAATCACGAGTTTAAAAACTGCATTTTAAAACTCATGACAAAAAAATTATGTCAGTCTCACCTGCAATATCTAAAACATTAATCTCACATTGTTCACTGGGAGTTTACTTGTACCTTGAGACAAACCAAAGCACTTAACAGGTGATAAGAACTCTTTACGGTAGTTGGTTGGTGCTGTTTTTCAAATAAAGCATGTTTTTGTCTGTCACAGGTGTGACATTTGTATAAAAGTTATTTAAAAAAAAAAACACTTCCGTATTCAAATGCAACATTTTGTCAGAATTTCAGAACAATTGATGAAGAACTTTAGGAAATTTGTGGCTTAGAACAAACAGCATTTACATTTTTATTTAAATACATATGTATACATGTAATTATAAAAAGGTTTTTTTTTAAACTGGTTTTAAACACTGGTTTTTAAACTGGTTTTTTTTTTAATAAGAAAAAAGATTTTTCCCACACCGTGGTATTGAAATACTTTAAAATTTTTTACATGACTACTGGTGTAACTGGGTAGGGGCTAGGATGGGCTAAGCTCATCCTTGAAAGATTTTAGTGCACTATGGAAAAGTTAGATTTTCTATCGCAGGAGATGAAGTCCTGAACTAGAGTCCACCCAAGAAAACTACCCAGTCACACCAATGTACAAGACTGAAAACAATTAAAAGATACAGTCCTGACAGCAATAGTCTTTTTACTTCTTTTGAGAAGGAAGACAGTTTTGTCAATCCAAAGAATCCCTCATTAATGTCAAAAGAAGTAGAGGCAAAGAAGACAGTTTCGTCAATTGATGACAGCCGTGTCTCTTGGCCAAAATATATTTCGCATTCCTACAGGTTTTTTTTTTTTGCGGTAAAGATTTTATGGGTTTTTAAGTAATGTTTTTACATGCTGTGAGGTGAGTGCTGTAACCAGAGGTTACTTGAATATAACCTTTCGAGTATGGCGCCATTGCACTAAACATTTACTCTGTGGCAAGAAATTCTGCAGAACCTAGATGTTTCACCCATTTTGTAGAAATGTAATTTTGTAAAACTCTCTGGATGGAAAAGTACACCTTTTGGAAGGAACCTCTGGGAGAGCAGTAGGGATGTACCGAATATTCGGTTGGTATTCGGTATACTGCCTATTCGGCAGACAAACCGAATATTTGGTTCGGCCGAATACTTAAATATTCGGCAACCAAATAGTAAAGAAATTTAAGTATTCACCAATCAGTAAACAATACATATTTTTTACATTATGAATGAAAGATATAGTATAGTACCATAGTACTAAATTGATTCCATTTGCTACTTACTAATATCACATGTGAATAAGCGTTAGAAACCCTTAGAAAGTCCTCCTACCGAGGCACCCCCATCCTTGGCAGATATCCCTAACACAGCGTTCCACAATCACACAAAAAACTAATATCACAATGAAATTAGTTTTAATGTAAGAGAAAACACTCAAATTTTAAATTTGAATTTTGTTGCTTTTCAATTTTTTTTAAAATCCTATGATACATTACATTAACCATGCTATTACTAACTGATTTAAATTTGAAACAGTAACCAGGAAAAAAAAAATAAATAAAACTCATAACATTAAGTGTTCATAAATATGGAAAGTCAATAAACTGCTCATTTGTTTAGTAAAATAATGCAGGTAAAAAAATTACCAGCATTTCTCTAATATTTAAAAAAGTTATTAATAATATATAAAGGAAATGCACTTTGATATTAGATTTTGCAGCATCTTAACTTTTTAAAGTTTTACCCTTATGAAATATAGTTTAAGAAGAAACTAATTCAATTAATCATTGCAATCAAAGTTTAATAATGGTTTAATAAATTTTAACCAAGTATTCGGTTTTCGGCCGAATATTCGGTTAGAATTTTAACCGAATATTCAGTATTCGGCAAAATATGGTATTCGGTGCATCCCTAGAGAGCAGTAGACCGAAATGGCAACTTTTGGTCTAAAGCATTCCACAGGACAACTGCTGTTTCAGCCGACGACAAAAGGTTAAATATAATCATCCCTGTAGCATCACAACTAACTTAACACTCCCAAATAGACACTTTTCATCGCAAGATATCGTAAAATAAGATTATGATATAGATCAAAATAAAATATATCAAAATCATACAAAAAAAAAATTTTTTTTTGCTCTGTTTTTCTACAGATATTATTTTGAAAAGGTGGCAGAAAAAAGCGTAGTTATCAACAAGCTAGGAATATAGCATAGTAAAGGTAAACAAATGTGTAGTAGTTGGTAGTTGGCAGTCCTGCATCCTTCCCATTCAATATCTGAATTTGATGCGATGTCAACACACAAAACAATTTATTTTCATTCTTAAATGTTTTGTTTCAATGAACTGTTCCAAGTATAAATGATTAATTATTTTTGTTAGCTGTGTTTTAGCTTGCTTTGTGAAGCTGTTTTTAAAGTGCTGTGTGTAAATTCTTCATTGCTGTATCTTAAGGGATTGCGTATATCTCTTGAATATTTTCACTGAATTCTTGCCTGTGAAAGTGACTTATTTTGTGTGAGAAATACAGCATTTGTGAGAGCTTCTGATCTAAGCGGATTGTAAAAAGCACGTTACTGCTAGAGTGTGCTTGTGAATTGTGTACAGCTGATTGTTCTACGAAGTTCTAGAAGCAATAAAGTTTGTGTTCCATCCTGACAAGTGACTTTTTACTTTTTACACCAACTGGACTTTAGAACGACGAACCCCAGGAGTAGCAGAGTAATTCCGCAACAGTAGCCACTACAATATATACTGCAATTCAATTGCCTAGAGGATAGTGAAATCTGGAGAAAATATTTGCATTTCTAGAGACATTTGCAGTTCTAAAGAATAGTTGCGATAGCAGTGTAATCCTAATGTCACCAAGCAAAGTCAATGGCCACTTTAACCCTTTGAGACGCAACCCTTTCCCAATGCTAAAAAAAGGGCAGCCGTTGCCATCGCAACGGCTGCCCTCTTTTCAGCATTGGGCAATCTACCCAGCTGTTCTCGCGTTCTTCCATTTTTAAGCAGATGTCAGTGCTGTTAAAAATAATAGTGACATTTTTTTAATGGGAAATGACATGCTAAAAAGTAAAGTATTCTCGTGGAGCTATGTCACCCGCAACAATTTTTTATAGAAATCCAATCTATTCTTCGTGACTGGCAACAGTCAAAACGTCAGAGTTTGGTGTCCTCACGGCGAGGACACAACGCGTTAAAGGGTTAATGTAACTCTAAAAATATAAGCATACCAGATGAGTCACTGTCAGGAGAGGCATGAGGCAAGTCTTCTTTTTGTGGAGGTTCACTTTCTAATTTTTGTTCTTCCAATTTAAGTCTTTTATTCCTTTTATAATTCTAGAGGGTGAAAAATAAATATATTAAAAGGTTATTTTAAGATTAGTTCAGTTCACTTATTGCTACAAAGAATATTATTACTTCATGGAAAATAACCGTACATCTCAGCGTATAAACACATGCTTTCAACTTCAAAAATAACTTCACTTTTTCACGTGTGTGTTACAGGGTGTCTACTAAATTTCTGAAAGTCAATTTCCAGACTTTTGGGAGCTTCTGGAAAAAATGTCTTGACCATAGATGCAGTTTACTTTGGGAAATCCCTCAACAGCATAACTACCTTTTTATATTGTAATATTTTTTTACAACTTGAAATAAATTTTCAACTGTAATACAATTATTGATGTACTTAAGTTAGATAGAAAAAAACTTACTACGAGTTTCAAGTAAGATAATACAGTTAGTTCAGATTTCACTAATAGTGGCCAATACTACTTGTGTTACAGGCAAAACTTATGTGATATATCTAAATGACAATATTAAATGCAGATGTCGAATTTCACACAAAGTTTCATCTTTTAGTCTACTACACTTCAAATTCGCAAGGATAAACTAGTGAAAATTTCTGTATTTTATAACTGGTCATAGATAGATAGCTTTTTGGCTCTTTTGTCACAAGAAACACATCACCACAGAATGTGAAACAGGTGTGAGCATCACATACCCCACAAACATTCTGAATTATTCATTCTATTTAAACATAAATCATCTCTATCAGCATTTTTCGCTCTATGGACTCTAAAGAGATTTAAAAAAAAAAAAAAAAAATTTACAAGAAATGTTTAGATGAAGGAAAATTTATAATTTCGGAGAATTTTCCTGATCCATTTTATAATTTCCAGGCTTTTTCTAGACTTTCCTGACCTATATTCCATTTTCCTGACTGGTAGGCACCCTGTGTTATACACCGAACTTTAAATGCAGAATATAAAATAAATTGGTTGACATATCCCAAATTTACTGATCCGTGTTATATGCAGGGACATACAGTAATTATAATTTTCTGTGTATGGCTGTCACCAAAGGCCACAATTTCTATGGATCTGTAGAGCTTACGTCCACTCAATATTTTGCCGTGTCTGTTCAATTCAGTTTGAATTTGTTCAGTTCAGCTAGACTTTTATCTTATCATAAAACTTTCTTAATACTGATTATGTGAAGCAGAGCAAAAGCAGACCACAAACATTTCGCATGAACCTGCATCCATAACTGCTTACAGCGATAGAATTTCTTAAAATGAGCCTACGGTATCTGAAATATACAGTAGTCCTCTATTATATTGCACTTGTCGGACACAAGAAAAATGGATACTTACGTATTATCCCACCAGTTTTCCTGCCAAAGTATTTTTTCATGAAATGTGCTCGCAAACTGTTACCCATCATAATCCAAACCATCAATAATTTCATGCGTCCAGCATTTATCTTGGCAGATCACTGAGATAACAGGGTGTCTACACCAAATTTCTGAAAGCCCATTTCCTGACTTTTTGGAGGTCCCAGGAAAAAAATTCCTGACCAGTGCATTTTACTTTGGGAAATTGCACAATGCCCCCTCCCTTGTCTTTATATTTGCATATTTTGTACAACTTCTTGAAATCAATTTTAACTGAAGTATACAGAATTTAGCTTTCATCCATTGAGAGACAGAAGTAGTCGCACTTTCTGATAGAATTAACTAACTGTTCTTGGAAATACGGTCCTAAGCCATAAGTTACCAAGTAAGCTAATTTGTTTTTGCCCTCCTGTCAGGGTTAAATATTAAGATATTAAAGTGAGGTGCCAGTGGCACCCAACTATTTTATCTTAGTTGCCAAAATGATCTACCTAGGCATAATTTTGAAATTATTTAGTGTAGTCATTCAAATATCAAATCATAGCCAAGTACGAATACTGATTAAAGTTTGTTTACTAAATATATACATGTTAAAGTAGGAAAGTAAATATGTACAATGTTAAGTGTGTGTGTGCGTGATTATGGCAACGCTACACTAGGGCAATCTGCCAAGGGGGGGTGCCTTGGTAGGAGGACTTTCTAAGGGGTTCTAACGCGTATTCACGTTACATCTGGAGAAAACCTACCAAAACTCCAGACTGTTAGATCGACAGCCGCAAGATGGGTCCTGAACCCGGGACCTTCACACTTCGGCCATCTACCATTTTCAGTGGCATAACCACTGTGCCATGGTGAGGCTATGTACAATGTTAAATGCAGGAAAATGCAGCAAACAAATTAATAATAATAAAATTACTGCAATATTAAAAAAAAAAAAAAAGTTGAAGCTGCAAAATACTGTTCTTTTATAAAATTCTGCATCCTATGCAGACTCTCTATGCCATCCATACATGCAAGGTCATGCGCCATCACCAAGCTAAAAAGGCCAGGCACCAAGTTCTACCCTTAAAGGGGAAAAAAATAATTTTCCTGAAAAGAAAAAAAAAAAAAAAAAAAAAAAGTAACATTTCATTATATTTATGATCAAAACAGAGCCTGACTATCACATGGGTAATTAGGGCACTAGTCTGGGGTCTCAAAATCAGATAAATTACCCTAGATAAATGAGATTTCTGATAATAAAATGAGTTATTCCATGTAATTCTGAATTGGTATTCAGGTTTTGCTTCCCCCCCCCCTCTCGAACCAATCAAGGATAGACTGCGGTAGTATGGCGATTTAAGCGGTAGTCCTCGGTTCGAGCCCCAGCTCTGGAATTTTTCGCATAGTTGCTAAAATAATCAGCCTATACACTCCAACTTGCCTAGTATGCTTGAAAGGTTGATGTATTCACTTTCTAAAAATATATATAACTTCCGCGGCGTAATGGAGTTGTCGCGAATTAATTGTTTCATCTGTTCCATCTGTGGTTTGCAGAGGAAGATGATAAATGCCAACGGTTCAAAAGCGAGAAATTTCATTTGGGAATCGTCCCAGAGTAGCTCAGTGGTAGAGCACCCGCACGTTAAGCGGTAGTCCTGGGTTCGAGCCCCAGCTCTGGAATTTTTTGCATAGTTGGTAAAATAATCAGCCTATACACTCCAACTTGCCTAGTAAGGTTAGACTGTTTTTCTCATATCATCAAGCTCTCATTAGACATTGCACGACGGTGCCAAATAGGCTTGGAGCGGACCTGTGTTATGCCACAAAAATATTTTAGCTCTTTTTTTTTTTTTTACAACATTCAAAGTGGAAATATTTTTGAAGGACAAAAGACGATGCACACCAATTAGGAAACAGAAAATATGGTTTGAAGAATGATTGGTGATAAACCTTTCGTAAAATTCCAAATGTGCCAGGTATGTTATAGCGATTGCCGTTGATCAGTATGCTTGTGTATGAATTTTTTTTTTTTTTTTTTTTTAAAGTTAGGTGTCAAAAATGATGACCGGGTATTATTTCATGGTTGTCAAACTTAAATTTCTGTGTGCAAAATACGACTAAAAATGTTATTGTCTGGACCTGAATTAATGAATTTAACATAAAATGAAATGTATTAGAAAATGTTGAGTGTATTGATAATAACTAATCATTATTTTGATTGCAAATTATAATTAATTTACGTACCAGAGAATATTTATATTGCAATATGATACAGAATAGTATTAGTAACGGATTATATTTAAACGGAAAAACAAATATTTAGATTCATCAAAAATGTTTAGGCAACTTATGATTAAGTAATTGTAGTCAGCAAAGCTCCCCTTGGGGAAAAAAAAAAAAAAAAAACATGGCATAAAGGTATTCAACTAATTACTTATATTCATAAATTTCAAACAAGATGATCTAAGGAAGAAAAAATACATAAAAAGTACTTTCAAAAACATATTTATATACCATTTTCAATATGTAATCTTAGCATGACAAATAACTTGAATGGTGGTATGTAATTTTAATTTAATTACATTAATTATAAAATAAAATATATTAAGTTTAATTTAATTAATTTTGTAATTTGATATTTGAAATAAAATGTGACTAAATGACTAATAAAAATAAGATGTATAGGTTTTTGACAGTTTTCAACACTTTTAGACATGTTTTTGACACGTCATGTCAATAACCAGTTTTTGACATCAAAAACCCAACCTTGTTACAAATACACGAACTTCAAATATAATAAAATGGGACTATATTCCGTATACGGTGCTTTGTTTACATATCAATGTTTTGTTTACAAATCATTGGCGAACAATCTGACGCGAGAGTGAGCGATGCACCGCCAACTGCCGGTGGTAGTTGTGACTGGCAACCATAAAGAATACGTGTTTCGTCAGGTTTGGGAATTTGAAATTGTTTCCGTTATTGATGGAAGGGAATGAAATGTGTTATGTTAATATATGAAAGGAATTTGTGTGTGTTTGTTTGAAATATAGTACGTTATAACCCGGTGGGTGTTGGGGACATTTCTGAGCGGTTATTTAAAAAAAAAATAGACGTAAGTGCTCTTTTTTAACGAATCTTTGCAATGTTTATGGTTTTTAATGTGAATTTTAAATTGATATTTGAAGTGTTTATGTTTTCGTAAGTGCTATTTACGTGCTATTCTAATCATACTGACTTTATAAGAGGTGTACAACTAGGTTGTTTATTCCACCGATGTTTTTTTGAGTTGAAAACGGGCCAGTGTTTGCCCAGTTTACATTAGCTGTACAACTAGGTTGTTTAGTTCACAGTTGTTTTTTTTTAGTTAAAAACGGTCCACTGGTTGCGTAGTTTACATAGCTGTAGAACTAGGTTGCTGAATCCACTGAGGTTTTTTTAGTTAAAAATGGTCCACTGGTTGCATAGTTTACATAGCTGTACAACTAGGTTGCTGAATCCACTGAGGTTTTTTTAGTTAAAAACGGTCCACTGGTTGCCTAGTTTAGATAGCTGTACAGTTAGGTTGCTGAATCCACTGAGGTTTTTTTAGTTAAAAACAGACCACTGGTTGCCTAGTTTAGATAGCTGTACAGCTAGGTTGCTGAATCCACTGAGGTTTTTTTTAGTTAAAAACGGTCCACTGGCTGCTCATTTTAGTGGAATATATGTGCAATTTTAATGTGCTGATCGTGGAAAATGGTTGGCGACAGTTGGCAGAAAATGGTTGGCGCTGGAGCTTGGCGGCCGCCAAGCTCCAGCGACTGTCGCCATGTTTACATGGGGTGCGCACCGGCTTGTATGATTTTACCATAAAACGAAAGCTATAAGTATTGTAATAAAAGGCAATCACTTAAACAATAAATGCAAAAGTTTAATTTGCCTTTTTAAATTTACGTACAAATATGCATTTCATCTCCTGAACTGAAGAAGCTATCTGAAGTCATCTGCTTTGATTTTCTCTCATAACATGCCAACCAGCAAAAATCAATTCTTAAAAACTAATCAATTGCATCTCATTTATGTAAGTGGAGTTTTATTTTTCAAATGAAGTGTCTCTGCTTTTTTATGTAAAATAACAAAGCAAAAGAGTTTAAAAAAATGCAGTCACAGAATAAGCGCGACATATAATTTTATTTAACCGCCGCCTTCTAAAACAATAGATGTCTAATATCAAAAGTTAGATGCACTGGTTATCAGAAATGGTAAAGAATATTCTATGCTAATATTCCCAGTAAGAGATTATTACCATTAAGGTTTGGCGGATTACTGTGTGGGACCCAGCCAATAGAAAAAATAAGAAATACTAAGAACTACGAAAGCTATGCCGGCATTTTCAATAAAATTTTAAAAACAAACATCACGTCGGCGTTAAAATAAATAATATATCAAAGAACGAAACAGGTTTATTGACGTTTAACACGTGTTTACGAAAGCAATCAAACAAAAACTGCAATACCTGTAATTTATTTTTTCGTTTCCTGGATTGCTTCGGATCAAATGAAGTACCAAATGCCACTAAGCAAGCTAATTGATATCCGTCCATGTTACAGAAAAAGAGATTTTGATATAACAAATCAACACCACATGAAAAAAACCAAAATATAAACAAATAATTGAGCGTTGCCATATAATTTTCAAAATGTTGGTAAAAGTTAGCCTTTAGCCGACGAATGTTTCATCAGTAGTTAAAGAAAATCCTCGCTGGGTCCGAGGCTAAACCTCGTCTGGTGTAGTGCGGAGCCTTCGCAATTAGTAACGGGCCTGCGCGTGTATTTTGATGAGCCATCCAAATACACGCGCAATACACACGCATAAAACTCTCATGATTCACGATTGCTTATTTTAGTTTCACAAGTGGATATTTAATATCCTTTAACCCTTTAACGCGCAGTGGTTTCGCTCTGAGACCACCAAACTGTTGACGTTTTGACTGTTGAAGGTCACGAAGAATAGATTGGATTTCTATAAAAATAGTTGCGGGTGACATAGCTCCACAAGAATCCTTTACTTTTTAGCACGTCATTTCCCGTAAAAAAATGGTCACGATTATTTTTAACAGCACTGACATCTGCCGAAAAATGGAAGAACGCGAGAACAGCTGGATAGATTGCCCAATGCTGAAAAAAGAGCAGTCGTTGCCATCGCTCGACTTAACTACCAGCAAGATGGCGGACGATCGAAACATTCATCGTGTGCCACAGATCTAGAGACCTCTTTTTGATGCAGCTGGCTGTGCCACACAGCACAGCCAGCCGTCGTCAAAAAAGGGTCTCTAGATCTGTGGCACGCGATGAACGTTTCGATCGTCCGCCATCTTGCTGGTAGTTAAGTCGAGCGATGGCAACGGCTGCCCTTTTTCCAGCATTGGGAAAGGGTTGCGCCTCAAAGGGTTAAAATAACTAAATACACAAATGAGAAAGACATTTTTATAATGAATATTTCATGAACGTAGTCCTATTTCTTACGTTATTTTAAACAATTCAAGATTAATCTTTAACAAATGATGTATTAAAGCGCATTTCAGTGTTTTCGGGATATCCTGTATATTGGAGAAAATTGATAAAATACGCTCTATAGCACGATCCCTGAATTAATTATTCTTTAATAAAGACATTTCATGTAGTATATATTATTCTTTTGTCGCTTTCTCAATCGAACTTTGGAATTGAGCAAGCATAATGAACGCTTATACAAAATATTAACTGCATTTGAAGTTTCTGTATAAACGGGCAAAAATCAATAATTTATAATTTACTGTATTTCTGCACTGTACCAGATGTAAGTCTGAATCACATAATCAAGGCATATATAACTGATAAATAATATTTTCAACTGGCAAAATAAAATTGTCTAAATAGTATCACAACGTCATGCTTATTTACAAGAATAAAAACTACTCAAGTAAGTAATACAATTTCTGATTAAAATAATTTATTTGTAAATAACACATGAGTAATTATTCACTGAACATGATTTACATACATATTTTTATAATTTCTAAATACATTATAAAATTGAAAAATCACTCAAATTACTGGTGTTAAACGATAAAGTAATTAAAAAACTTTGTAAAAAACACACATAAGAAGTAATAGGTAAAAAATTATATTTTTATGGTAAAAAATTATATTTTTATATATTAGGTAAAAAATTATATTTTTATATATAAAATTGACATAAGAAATTTGGCTTGTACTTTAAATAAGGTGACCAAATGTCCCCATTTTCAGAGAGTTTTTCAAGTTGTCCCCAAAATATAAAACAGGAATTGGGGAGAATTTTTAATTAAATTACACTTAATTATTGCATTAGTTATAAATGTCCCCAATTTTGTTTGATTCGGGGACATCCTCGATTCTGACAGCAAAACTGGACGCGGACATTCTGGACGCAGACACTAGTCCGTGACGGGGCCATAGCTAAGCAGCGGGCCTGCGTATGAGTTGTCTGTGTGTTTTTTACAAAGTTTTTTAATTACATTATAAAAGTGTTCATGTACCTTTACATTCAGAGCAAAATGTTCGAATTTTAGGATAAATTTTCATGAAAGAAAATGGCGCAAGATTCACAAAACGATTACCTACATCTAAAGTTCTTTAGTACGACAAAAGTATAAAAAATTGTTTTAAAATAATAAAAAAAGATAGTCTGACAGTGGCGGTGGTTTAAGTTAGGTTGACAGACATGCGATAAGGCCCGCTTCACGCTTCGCCTGCCTATTATTTCCAAGGACTTAACCACTGTGCCACGTTGAAGCATACTTCATACTTGGAACCGACATATAAAATCTTGGTGATTTCGTATGTGAGAGAGAGGGTAAAAGCACACTCAAGTGTGTAAATAAAATCTGGAAAATTTTCAGATTTTTAAAATTTTAAAATACCACTAATATTCAAAAAGTTAGCTCCACTTCCCTTTCACCAACTGTGCCTGTTTTTGTTTTTTTTAAAGGGGAGAGGTTTAAACAAGAAAATACAGACAAAATAAATATTCATGGTTTGAATCATTACAATAATATTATTATTGTCTAAATAGGGTTGAGTTTGGGGTTTTCTTATTCCATATTTTCAGTTTTTAAATTACTGGCTAATAACACGAAAGGAAGGGAAAAATAAAATAATCCTCTTCGTCTTGATACAGAAAAAACTAGTCAATACTAAACTATCTATTACTAACTTTTCAAAAATTTACGTTTATATTAATAAAAAATAAATCACAACCACAATAAACACTACATTAATTAAAAAAAGGTAGGTAAGATAGGCAGCATTAATAACTAAAGCAATTTAATGAACACAAAATTTCAATAAAAACGAAATAAAGAGCCTTTCTTCTATTAGTTTTTTTTTTTTTTTCTTTTGCACCCTCTACTCGGTGGCGTAGTGAGGACGTGATTAGGGGTCTGAACCCCCCCACCCAGAATTAAAGAATAATTATGGGTGTGGGGGGTCTGTTAAGAATTTTTTTTCTGGAAGTTCCATAAATCATAACTGTGCATTACTTTACTCAAATATGTCCAATTCATTTTTTGTTAATTAATTTTATAAAGTGTTTCATAAAATTCGTGTAACTGAACTTGTTTTGTAGCTTTAAGATTTTAGGGACAAAAAATATTAAAATGACTAACTTTTAAATACAGTAAAACCTGTCTAATGTGACTACCTTCAGGATTAACAAAACTAGTCACCTTACAACGATGGCAATTGTAAAGTGAAAATTACAAAAGTGGTCACTTTATTAAGTTTCAGTTTCACTGTAATTTTATTTTATCACATCATTGAAATATATCTATAAATATTTAATAACAGCCTCAGGCATATATAATCAAGAAAAAAAGGGGGAAGGGGACAAAATAAAAAGCTTGACTAAGATATTAAAGTACTTTTCTAAAATACCGCCTCATATAACCTAATCTATAAGAGCTGTTTAGTTTGCCACAGTAAAAGAACTATAAATGCTACATGTTTATCTTATTTCAGAGCATTCTTCTATAAACTTTATCAGCTATCTACTTCTATAAGCTATATCTTTGGCACTTACCTAGACCATTCATTAGATCTGGACCAAATTTGATTAAATGGAATGAGAGAATGCTTTGCAGGTGGGGGGGGTAGCCATACATTTTTTAAAAAAGTTTTAGCCATTTTTCAAATACATTCTGTTCTCACAAACTGAAATTTCACCCAGAAACTATATTTTTTTAAACTTCAAAGGATAGGGTATGTCTTATATGGCAATTTTAAGTCCTTTTTTAAAAAAAGTGTCACCAGAAAAGGAGGATTTGGTTATTCTAAACTTAGTAGCACACTATATCTTAACAGGTTATTTTAAAAACTTTATAATCTTATGCACTGAGTATTTTGCTTGTTACTTAAGAAATAAATATACACTTGTTCATTATTTTTTCTTTTAAAATACCCTTTATATTTTCTCTTTTTTTGTTATTAACTACAGAATGAATGTCCTACTTCATAGTTTACTATGATTATGTATTTGCCTCTTCCCATCCTCCTTTCATTGTAAACCAATAGGCATTTCCTCTTTTTTTTTTTTTTTTTAACTGACTAGGGGCCCAGAGGTTCCAGGAAAACTGTTAGCCATATATATTACATAATCCTTTGCAGATTGATGTATTTAGCACAAATTATATCTCGCCGCTCTGGCAAATATTCAAAGTGTACTATAACTGCTATAATGGCACAGTTAATGTCGCCAAATACTTCTACTGGTAGAAAATACTCTGGAACAAACCGGCTGTAAAATAATCTGCATTTTAATTATTTTTCATTTTCAAGATATTGGGTTCTAACATTTTTGAATTCGCGGTTTAGATTCCCCTGCTTGGAAAGATACCTTTTTACCAGATCGTACCTAATGCCAAGATGGCGCTTTTAAAATCGGTTACAATTAGTTATTCTGTTTTGGAAAAACGAATAATCGCTCATTCTAAACTCCTTTTGTCTAAGCGAACTTACTATTTGAAAATCATCAACTTTGTGTAACACACTTTGAGTTATTTATTTCATTTACTTTTTAATTTGACGTAAAATGGGTGTAATTCTATTTCATATTTGTCAATTTCACATGCGATCCTACATACTTCGAATTGCTTTGTTGCAAAGGAATGAATGATTTTATGCCAAATCTGGCAACCATTATGTTTTATTTTTTCAGTTTTTATTAATATCTTCTAAAATAATTCAATTTTCGAAATTTTAGTCAGCTTATCAGGTTCCTCGGAATTTTGCAAATCCGTGGACATGTTTCTCGAAATTCAAATACCCACGGTTTAGGAGAAAAAATAGCCACACAAGCTATTGACAGTGGCAGCAGCGGCTGTTACTTTTTTTTTAGAATAGAGAAAAATTGGAAATCTACTTCATTATATATTTAATAAAGTTATATAGATACCACAAATTTACAATAAACTATGCCACATGAAATAGTACACATCCTGTCCTATCAGAAATATATATACATATATATATATAAATTAGTATTAATCTGACTACCATTAAAAAGAACTTTGGGATGAGTTTTTAAACTGTACTCTGATTCAATGAAAATCTTTAAAAACTACCGTAATGCAAATCTGGACTATAATGCATGTTTTAAATATTATTTAAACTTTATAATTAACTAGAAAAAGAATCAACAGAATTTCATCACTAATCTTAATCATGAAAATTTAAATAAATATTTTAACATAAAATTGAACAATTATCTTATAGTGATATGAACAATTTAAATACTTTTCAGAAGTAATTTGATTTCTAATTTATAGCACATTTTTATTAAGAATGCCCAAAATTTAAAGTAATTTTCAATAAGAAAATTAATTTGCATCGATGCAAGATGTTCCTGTTTGTCGATTTTTAGTCTAACATTTTTAACTAGAATAAAAATACAAGGTTATATGCACACACAATTAAAATCTTTATTCAGAAATAAGCTTCCATGTTTTCTTTAAAAAAGTAAAAAGAAAAAGTAATACACAAATAACAAAACATTGAAGATTTGTACAAGTAATTCACAAAATTTTATTGGTAATACAGCTCCAAGTTCATGCCATCATGTATTTCATCTAAATTTAAGCTAAGGAATCATCCAAAACACAGAAAAATACCATAGCAAATTATGGTTGTACAAAATTATACAACAGATTTTTTTTTATAGTATTAGAAATATGAACAATTTTATACATTACAAATATTTACATTACAAAAATTAAAGGTCATTTAGATGTAAATGTTTCTATTAGTGAGTACATACTCACGACTATTACTGAAAACTTTAGGTTGCCACACTGAAATAGTATTTCATTGACAAAAAAAGAAAACTCATTAAAATCACTTTCAATGTACAAACTGAACTTAAATATGCAATATTTTCTGACCAATAGAAATTGTGCAATTATGACTGCGCTAATGGAAAGGCAAACAGCTCACAACAGTTATATAAATTAAACGAAAAGTATTTTAATATAAATATTTAAAGGCAAAATTGCATTAGCAAATAACAGAAAAATATTTTTTAAAGTGTACTTTTATGAGACATTATGTCAATTTCGGATAAAAATGTATGTAACATAGTAATGATTTTTGGCAGACAGTAACTGGCATGCTGCCAGTCAAAGTTTTCTGAAGGAGAATCTTGTTATCAATTCCCAACTCAACGTTGTCATGGTGTAATGTGATGTATCGTGTATGTAAAATGTTTTAAGAAAATAAATTTTGTTTGTGATAATTATGACTGGTTATTTTTGCTTCATGATAATATATGGATAAATGAAGCCTGTCTAAGAAGTATTTGACATTTGGACAGAAAAATATATGTATTGAGAACCTGAACTTTTCTTCCAAACAAGGATGGCTCGGGACTTAATTCTCTGAGGGGTTCATTGAACTTTTTAGATAGGTCTATAACTTGTTCAAATGTGAATTGAACATGTGGAATCCTGTATGATAATCTAAAATTGTAAAACAAAATTTCTGAGGGGGGGGACCAAGTAAACTTCTTGGAACTCGACATACTTAGAGTACCAAATCTTTACACTGTTGAAAACACTTTTGGAAGTTTCTTTTTTTAAATGGTGCTTATCTGAACCTTTTCATTCTGCATTATTCCTTCTCTACTATTAAAATGGAAACAACCACAAGTCCAAAAGGAACCATGCTTAGAGAGTAGGAAGGCTAAAGAAAGACCAAAACTCCATATTTTTGCAAGACAGTCTAGTTGAATCCAACCCAACTACTCTCCAGACAGAGTATAAAACTGGCTTACATTAAAAAATAACATACTTTGGAGGTTGGGAGAGGGTGCAAGAGGTTGGATGAACAATATGCAAAATTCGCCTTGAATATAAACCTGTCAATGCAAAATAACAATGCTTATTATGATCTTAAAAGTGTGTTAGAAATTTGTAGTTTTAATATAAATTTCAACAATAACAAAATACAAGAAACATCCAAAAAGCATGCACTGTAAAGCAGAAAACATAACAATGAAACTTCAAAAAATTTATTATCGACAAAAATAAGAAAATTTTGTCAAATGTTAAATTACTAGTTTCCAGAGATTTCCCCCTCCTCCTCCAATAGAAAAAATAACTGGCGTTCCAGAGTACACCAGGAAGGGATGATCAACTTTTTATGTACATAAAACCTACTTTTTGACTTAAAGAGCTGCGATCAACTTTGACAAAAGGTGTGAAAATTGAAACAATGCATTTCAGTATGAGATGCACTCTCATGTGCCATTGAGCAGATTAAAATAAGTTGTCTGTCAATTTCTTTGTTTGCTTGCTGTTCTGAGATTATGCGATGGCAGAGACTAATACCATTCCAGAAAGAAGGCTTTTAGAAATGTTGAGTTAGTGTGTACATTTAATCCAATTTGAAGGAGATTATATGAAAGTACCCTAATGTATTTTTCCCAGGCAAAAGTTGGATACTTATAAAACAGGCCTCATATGCACATTTATAGTGAAAAGATAAAAACCCATTAAGAGAAACAGATTAGTAAAATGAACTTGCAGTAAATAGGGAAAATGATTTATGTTTGAAAAGAAATTTTACCTTCTTTTTAGCTAATGATGTATGTATTGACAAAAATGAAAGTGTGTTTGAAATTTTTTTAAAAACTTGTTTATATGCATACACACAAAAAAAAAAAATAAAAAAAAAACCCTAAACAAAGGCAAGTTTAAAATGCAGTATTATTTCACATTAAATTATTAACAAACCCAAATCAACAATTTAACCTTTTTTGTATTCTTTACAGTTTTTGTTAGATACCTGAAATGAAAAATGCTTTAAAGTCTTCTTTCTTTCATTTATTTTCTTTAGTTTATTCATTATATGGATCATTTTCCTAATAAACATCCATCAAAGAAGCTACAGGATTCAAAAATTACTTTCTATGCTTTAGTATTTTGTAAAATATAAAATACATGAATCGTGAAATGAAAATAAGTTGACAAATGCTTCTATATTTTTGTGAGCAACAACGGACAGGCTAAAACTAGATATGAATATTACATCCCATTGGGGTTTAAATAGTTAAATTTTTTTAAATATAATTTTGCAGCTTGAGTACATAACATTGGTTTTGACATTTGTGGATTGGGCAGTATGTTTTGCTGCGGGTGATCAAGTAATACAATTGATATTTTATGCTTAATAATTGTAGAAAATTATGAAAGGATACAGTCCTCTAGGGTAATATTATCCTTGAAGATTGTATACCTAGAAAAGGTAGCAAATTAATGAAAGTAATAATTTAAACTTGTATAATATGCATAAAACTGAAACAGAAATAATACAAACCATTTTTTCAAAACTATTTTATCCCATCTTGTACCAGTTTGAGCAGATATTAATTTTTTCAAGTCACCAATTGTATCATCAGGGCTATAAGTAAAAGGGGGGAAGTTCATTTTTTATAAATTTGACACATAAATAAATGTTTAAGCATCTGACAAAAACACCTCACAACATTTCCAACAAGATTAAGAAAACATAACTTCAGGTCCCAGTAAACTGTCTTTAATAGCTACATAATACAAACATTTTCGCAATTCCTTATAACTAAGCCTATTCTACAACTGAGTTCAACAAGGAGACATTTGTGTAAAACGCAAGAGGCTGAAGTTAAAGGTAAAGCCTCCTTTATAATGTAATCCCAATCAGGGGCGGCCCTAGGGCCGGACAAACCGGACCCCTGTCCGGGGCGGCATTTTGGCTCGAATTTGAAAAATACATTTTGTATTAGCAGAAGAATTGTTAAAAAATATTCCGAATATCATTCTATATAACTTTACCAGCTGATGTACCCATCCGTCATTAATGGGTTTTTACTAACCGCGCTTAATATCCGTTTGTATTGTAGGAGTACAAAAAAAAATGGAATTAGCATACTGGCAGAAATATAGAAAGCAAAGTTATAACCCTTGCGTATTGTTCAAAGATTACAGATTAGAGAAAATATTTTACATTCAAAATTAACGTTTTCTTTTAGTGAATGAGCTTCAATGAATATTAAACCGAAAAGAGAATATCTGGAAAATGCTTTGTAATAGCAAGTATCCTATATTTAACACTGCAACGTCTGATTGAATTATATTTTGAAGATTTTACTGGATGCGCGAAAAACTTTAAATCAAAGTTTACGTCATACTTCGAAAATAATTCAAATTTGTAGAAAATTAAAAACCTGTAATTTTAATTTACTAACCGCCTACTATTTAACAAAATTTCATTTCATTCCTTTTTGTCTTTTAGTTGTTTTCACGAAGTGGTCAAACAAAATTTTCTCAATAATATATATATGTATATATATATATATATATATAGTATATATATATATATATATATATATATATATATATATATATATATATATGTCTCAAAATTAAAAAAATAATAATAATTTTAAAAAAGGAATCGACGTAATTTGTTTACGTCGAACAGCCACCTATTGCATCATCTCCAGACGCCTTAAAGTGACGCCCTCCCCCTCTCTCCCCGCCCCCTAAAAAAGAAAAGAAAAAATACAATGCACCTTTTACAAATCCTTTCAATTTATTCAAATCTTTTAAAAATGTCTATGATGCTTTGTTACCCGCATGACCTAATTTCATTCTGTTCTCTTAATCCGTTTTTGATGGATGCCAGAACAAACTTTTAAAGCGATTTTTATAAAATCTCAAAGTCTATGAATTATTTAAAACAATTTTGGCATCTATTGTTTCAATTAACTTACCATTCAATATAATTCCAAATTTCATTCTATTCCACTGAGTCATTTTTTCACAAAGGGCGAACATACATTTACGCACAGTTTTCAAACAACAGTTTTAAATCTCAAAGCTTTTAAACGAATTAGAAATATTTTAGCACCTGCAGTTTAAATTAAGTTGCCACTTTTGGTGTTGCAATAAATTCCATTTCATTCGCTTCAGTTGTTTATATGTGATGTGCTAACAAATATTTACACATTTTGCATAGATTTTTCACAACGTTTCCAGTTGAGATTCAAATTACAATTTGTTAATGAAATTCAACAAGCCAAATACTATCCCATATTTCTAGATTGCATTCCTGATGCTAACAAAAAAAATCACATTTTTAGTAAGGTATAAAGGTATTGACAAATCTAATTCAAGTGAGGCTACCGTTAAAATTGATGAAAGAATTTTAAGTTTTTGTTCCAGTGATTTGGTTTCAGGATTATTTAACTCTCTCAAACAGTTCATGTTCCTATGCTCTATTATTATTTGGTACAAAATCTTCAGTTGCGTGAATCTATTAAGAAAGCTATTGCAGTCAAAAGACAACGATTTACCACCTGCTCTAGAACTCTTAAGAAACTGTAAAGATTTTTTGAAAGGATCTTCGATTGGATGTGATTTAAAATGAAATGTTCTGTTATGCAAGAGAACTGACCGACGGGATACTGTTCTGGCTAACACTGAATTTACTCAGCCACGTAGCTTATTGATTTTGATTGCGAAGCACGAGATGATCTGGTGAAAGATCCTAAATTAAAATTCAAGATAGTTTTATTTTTTTACAGTAAACAAAGCGATTAATATCTTAGAATGCAGATTTAATTTAATAAGTACTCAATGCAATTATTTTAAATTTTTGCAGGGCAAATATGAGTTAAAAGATACTCAGTGCTAATTAAACATTGTAACACAGTGTAATAGTGTTAACACTGTTTATAGAGTAAACAATTGGAGTTAATGCTGACCGATGGGGAATCGGAGAATAAAAATGCGCTTGATCTAGTAAATGAAAGTGTCAGTTATGGCCTTATTAGGCAAAAAGAAAAGCCCAATTGTAATTTTAAAGCTAATTTCAACTCTAGATTTTACACCACATCTTGCTATTGCTTCGAGAATTTCGTTTTCTTTGCCGATAATTGTGGCAAGAGCAGAGAAGAGTTTCTCAAAATTAAAGTTAACTAAAAATTTCTTATGCTCCATAACTCTTCCAGATAGGTTAAATAATTTAACTACATTGGCTATCGAACATGAATTAGTTGAAAAATTGATTTAAGAGAAAAAGTCAGGAATTTTGCGGAATTAAAAGTAAAAAAAAAAAAAAAAAATCTTGATTTTTCTCTCTTTCTTTTGGTTTTTAGCTTAATGTGTGGTATTTAATAAATATGGTTTTTCTTATGCAGTGTTATGTTTAAAGAGCCATTCGAGTTTTATAGGCATGGAAACAGTATCTGTGAACAATATTTCTTTTAGTAGTAATTTTACTGTGTTAGGGGGGGGGGCGGCATTTTATATTTTTGTCCGGGGCGGCAAAACTGTTAGGGCCGGCCCTGTCCCAATGGATCCCCCCCCCCCCCCAGACAAATCTTTGCAGCCAAATTTAGAATTTTAACCAGAGTGAGAGATTCCTAACTGTCTTTGATCCACTGGAGAGTGGTGAGACTATGAATTTTAATCCAGTGGCGGATTAGTGCAAGTTTGTCGGGGGAGGGGGGGGGGCAGTTAGAAGATTGACATATACAGTAGAGAGCCAGAAATCCGCACAACTTGGGACCAAGGCTTGTGAGGATTTTAGGATTTTGCAGATTTCAGGCCATAAAAGATAAATCATTATATTTCTGATTTAAGAAAAGGAGAATACAATTACGATGAAATAAAAACATAGTCAAATGTATTTCACTTATATTTTCACTTTAAATACAAAAGCATAGGAGAAAAGGGAAATTACATGAAGACTAGCAAAGTAAATGGTTTCAAAATTTCCTTTCTCTAATTCTGAAAACATGTTCTATGGTGATTTGTTTTTAAATATTTTTTTCTACTTTCAGTTTTTTTCTTCTATTCATTTAATTTTGCAAATTGTATAACTGTTTAAAAATGCAGTTTAAACAATGACTCTTTAAACTGCATTTTTTCATCAGAATATTTAAACAGAATTATCATTAATTCTTGTTTTGTTACAGAACTTAGCTGTTGTAAAAATTTAAGGTATTCTTCTCTTAACTTTAAACTTTTATCAAATGGATTTTTTTATTATTATTATTACCCAAGTTTTTATCATCATCATCATCAGAATCATATTTATCTGGATTCAAGAAACTTTTCAACAATTTCATCATTGGCAGAATACTGCAAATTTCATTATTTACATCAGAGAAGGTGTGCGGATTTCGGACGTTTGCGGATTTCTGGCCTTCAACTGTACATCCATTTTATGGAAGTAAAATAGGATCTTTTACATTAATTTCTTTTCTCTCAAGGAGGGGAGGGGGAGCCTCTACCCCCTTTAATCTGCCCTTATTTTAATCAGTTAACCCTTTAACGCAGTGTTCCCGCTCTGGGAACACCAAACTGACGTTTTCAGGGGCGTAACCAAGGGGGGGGGGATTATGGGGCTCATAACGCCCCCCCATGAGGAATTTTTGCCATACAAAATGTATATTCTTCACTACATTATCACACCCACGTATACATATATATGAGTTGTAGTAGTCGTAACCCCCCCCATGAAAAATTTCTGGCTACGCCCCTGGACGTTTTGACTGTTGCCAGTCACAAAAAATAGATTTGATTTCTGTAAAAATAGTTGCGGGTGACATAGCTCCATGAGAATCCTTTACTTTTTAGCACGTAATTTAATTTCCCCCCAAAAAATTGTCACGATTATTTTTAACAGCACTGACATCTGCTGAAAAATGGAAGAATGCGAGAACAGCGGGATAGATTGCCCAATGCTGAAAAGAGGGCAGTCGTTGCCATCGTTCGACTTAACTACCAGCAAGATGGCGGACGATCGAAACATTCATCGCGTGCCACAGATCTAGAGACCTCTTTTTGATGCAGCTGGCTGTGCCACACAGCACAGCCAGCTGTCGTCAAAAAAAGAGTCTCTAGATCTGTGGCACGTGATGAACGTTTCGATTGTCCGCCATCTTGCTGGTAGTTAAGTCGAGCGATGGCAACGACTGCTCTTTTTTCAGCATTGGGAAAGGGTTGCACCTTAAAGGGTTAACAGTTTGTGCTACTTTAGCCAACACCAACTTTAATGTTTCACCTTTTTGAAAACAATTTTTCAAAGGCTAGATTATATTGGGCTGCATATAGGAAAATAGTCTATGTGACTTGATCCTCGATGTAATAAAAACACTAGAATTCTGTGTCATGTGTAGAACATATATTTAAACTTTGTCAGATTACATTGGCAATATTTTATTTTTCAGTTACACTGAAAATCAGACTAAGATAAAATGTAAAATTGACTGCAAACTAATATTTTTTCTGGGGAGGGAAAAAAAAAAAAAACTCTTCACTTCTTAAGTGTTATCTGCTATATAGCCACCAATGGCAAAACACATTAAAGAACTTAAGTTTAAAGTACTAAAACATATTTTATCCATTACTTCTCTTAAATTAAAGTTCAAGTTGATTGATCGTTTTGTGATAATCAAATTTAATTAACATAATTTCTTAAATAACTTTGTAAGAAAAAATTTCAAAACTGTTTGCAAACTAAAAGCTTTCTGCGAACAAAATTCACCTGTTTGTCTGCATTCTCTTAGTCTGTTGAAAATAGAGGTTTTCTTTATTTTTAATACATAGTTTATCTCTCAATACTTGTGAGTTAGTGGCTGAAGGATTAATATAAAACATTACGTATAAAATGAAAATGTCCCACTAATGATGCTTTTGAATGAAAAATACATTAGCATGTGAAAAATAAAAATAATAATATAAGAAAAGTTTAAATTTCTGTACATGTAATGTACTACCATTAATTATGAAAAATCAGTAGTGCAGTAGAACTTATTCATCAAAACTTAATTTGCTCTTGGAGCAGGTATGTTTTAAGTTCAGAAATGCCTAATATGTACTATTGTTAGTTATTTTAAATGTGTTGTCTCTAATCAAAATGAAAGGTTACACATTTTGAACAATCATAATCTTTCTCGATCCCCATTCATAATAATTTGATATCAAACAGCATATTATAAATGTGTAATCTCGTTTATAATTAGCAGACTTTTCTCCTTTGATTGGTAACAAGTACTTTTAACAATCTTTTTAAAACAAAAAATATGAATATGTTACAAAAACCCACTGATTATAAGTTTTGCATTTGTATAATATCAAAAACTGGGTCATTTGTAACTCTTTTTGGTCAAATGTTCTGACAAACTGTTGCCAATCATATTCCAAACCATAATTAATTTCACGTGTCCAGCATTTATCTTGCCCCCCCCCCTCCCCCGAAAAAAAGAAAGAAAAATGCTCATCTTGACTGACAGTCGGGATAATACGCAATAGGATAGAGCATTAAAAAAATCATTATTTCAAAATTCACACTGCCCGAGTCATTAAATGGTGCAAAACTGATAAGAACAAATTGTTTCCAAATTTCAGCTCAAAATATTGTCATCTTCATGTTCCACAACTCAAGCAAATATATTTCTAGCTTATTTTTATAAAAATAATGTTTAATTAATTCATTGAACAATTAGTAACATTTTCACTATTAAATTGCTTTATTAATATGTTAGTATTACATGTCAGTGCTGGAAATCTTAGATTTAGAAGCAAATGTCGACTTGGGATCTTATTCAGAAATGGAATGTACACCTCAGAAAATGTTGACAATTTCATTAGTCAGGAAGCCAAATGTCAGAAAACGACTGAGATTCCCTAAATCTCCAAGACAGACCAAATGACCGAACTTGATAGAGCAGTGTATCCGAGTATTAATTATTCAATTAATTAAACGTAATTATTTCAATAGACATTAACAAAAGACTAAAAGGCACTCTGAATATGTTCACTTGAGGTGTGGAACCTGAAGATTCCAATATTTTGAGCTGAAATTTGAAGACAATTTGTTCTTATCAGTTTTGCACCATTTAATGACTCGGGCAATGTGAATTTCGAGAAAGTGTTTTTTGCTCCACCCTAAAATGCAAGTACCTTGTTTTCAAACTAAGTGGGTCCATGAATGTAGTAGTAAATGATCTAAATTTTTAATATAATATACAAATTTAAAACTTACGATCAGTGTGTTTTCGTAACACATTCATGAGCTTTACATTAATATAATATTAAAAATTTGGTCACTTGTAACTCTTTTTAAACTAAATTATCTTTTTGACCGTTGCCATAATTGCAGGTTTAAAGATAATGTCTTAATGGTAGTGCTTAAACACTTACTTGCATTTGATCCGCACTTTTTTGCCAAGACGATCATTACAAGTTACTTCAATCATGTTTTCAGTATAGCTATAACCTGTAAAAGAGTAACATTTCAGTACAAGTATTAAAAAAAAGAAAACACAATTTTATTTAAAAAACACTTTCACATGCTGAAAGAAAAAAAATATTAGGGTTCTATTCAGGGCCGTACCCAGGGGGGTGGTCCTATGGGTCCGGACCCCACCCCCAAATTATCACAATATCTATATATTTATATATGCGTGAGTATACTTGTATATAATATGATGATATTCAATAAGTCAGACCCCCTCCAAAATTATTTCCTGGGTACGGTACGGCCTGGTTCTGTTCAAGGGTTATGATTTTGCCCAATCCCAAAACCTGGGAGTTTTTTTTTTTGTTTCAAAATTTCAACTTTAAAAATAATTACTTCAAATTACATAACTACTATACTGGTACTTAAGTATTAATCCGGCGGTCATACCCACCAAGCTATTTTTTTCTTCAAATGAGCTGGCAAACTGTTAATTTTATTCCGAACCATCAATAATTTCATGTGTCCGGCATTTATCTTGGCAAAAGATCGCTCATCTTGGCGGATCGCCGGGAATATACACAAGTACCAATATACTTCTTAATATAAATGCACCATTTGTAAAAAGGTGTAGCCAGAAAAATATTTTAAGGGTGTAGGGTGTTTAGGCAATACCGTAACGAAAAATCTTGAGATCCGGAAATAGTAAGCTTCCAGAAGAACCTTTTTAATAAATATGACTATTGAGGCCCCAGTTCGAGCTTAAGAGATTGCATACGTGCGAGAAACGTGGACAATAATTCAATTAATAGTGGTTAAGCTCAAAAATCTGATAAAAATCCAGTGGGATGGGCTCCTTCTAGGAAAAAAAAAAAAAAGCATTTAACAACCCTGAATACAATGTGTAAAAGTTACACGCAAAAAGTAGCTCAATTTCTATAATTACAAAAATTGCAATGCTATATAAGTTAATTTGCTTCAATAAAGTTACTCTTAGCATATTTCTTCTTTTAACAGGCATATTAATTCATTCTATTCAAAATTATTTAGAGAAAACATATTACTAAAAAATATATTCTAGAAGTTTCCTAATAGACGTACCACGTTAGCTAAAACACTTACAGTTTTTTTAATTATCTGGATAAATATCGGCAATAGGAATGTAACAGTAGTTTTAGAAAATGCAGGTATCAATTATAAATTGATATCAAGCAGAACAAAAACTGAAATACAATTGGAAACAATCGTCAGGCCTGCTTGCCTTATTTATATTTATTTACGGAATACCTACCACTGCCATCCCAACTTTTAGCAAGTTTTCTCTTCGAAATATACTACTTTGGCGACACAGGCCTTCGAGTATGACGTAATATTTTACGATTTTCGTTATTTATTGTAGTGTGTTTTCAAGAGATAGGACAACGAATGGTGTCGACCACGCCGGAGAACGAAAGTAAAGCATGTCATTCATCGCAAAATGATTACATGTTAGAGAATAAGTAAACAGTAGTTTTTTGACAAGTGTAAGAAAAATTCTGTTTTAATAATAATAATTTTAAACAATAGCTCAAATTCATAAAAAAAATATTCTTGTTAATTCCTCTTTCGAACCAGCTCGTTGACCGTTTTATAATAGTTTTAGTTTTCTGTTGTATTTTCTGATTATATATGAATCCACACACCGAACCACAGATATGCTGATCGTTTATGCCCAATTTGATTGAACTTCCTATAAATAAACATTTGACCATTTTTATTCTCAGTATTTTAACTCTTATAAATGTATGAAACGCATAATACATATTCGCAAATTTGAGATAATTTTACCGATTCTTCTACAACGGGAATAATAATTTAGTTATTTTATTCTGTTGACATCTAGGTAAATCGATTTCTTCATAAGGTTCAGTTCTGTAGATTAAAAAAGTATTTATTATCTAGGAGAAATTGAAAGGGGTAACGCAGGTCAAATGATCGTCAAAAGTGATAAAATCTCACCAAAAGGGACCAAACTTTGGTATGCTCTACTAGCCCATTTATAATCTGATCACTTTTAAGCAACAATACAATATATCCACGATTATTAACATTTAGCCTAAGAAATATGCCCAGGAGTCTCAAACCCTACTCACGCATATTATTGATTAGGAAGAGTTTATATAAAACTAACTGAATTTTATTTTTGAGTTTCTAAAATAAATCGCGCTCTCAAAATTAATTTTTTTTACTTAGTAAGAAGCAATAACTCACCCCTTATCCAGCGGATCCAGGGGAGGGGCTAGGGGGCTTCAGCCCCCCCCCCAAAGAGATTCCTCGAGGGTGGCATTCTGCTTTATTATACAATTTAAATAGCTAAAATGATCATATTTTACAACTTAGCCCCTCACAAAAGCATGCACATTGGTTTAGACTAAAATTTTGATTTACAGTACATTTTAATTGGGCGAAACAAGTTTTTTAAAAATTTAGCCCCTCCCAAAAAAAATTTCTGGATCCGCCACTGCCCTTTATTCTCAAACTTGTTCATTGAAAGGTCTTAAAATATCGTCAGATGTCTAACTGCATGCTTTCATGTGAAGTGTTTCAGAACTTTTGCAATACCGTTTATGCAGGTACACATGCACACATATGTGTTAATTACACACACGCAGATTAGGCTTGCTGCTGTACTTGATACTTCAAGCTTCCAATTTTGTGAAAACTGTCATAATTTGCTACCAAGTTTATTCTTTAAAATCCTTTAAATGAAAATGATCCTTTTAATGATTGTTAAGTAGTGTATTTTCTGGTTCTTTTCTGCAAATTATTTCTTTATATAAAAAAAAAAAAATCTTAGTATTTTTCTGCACATATTTAAAAGTGACTTACACTTTATGTGTTATTTGTAAAAATATATAGCTAGATTTTTTATTAGTTTTATTTTTTACGCACCCTGTTGTAGAGATATGCTATAATATACTTAAATTTGTATGAATTATTGTATATATTACACAGGCCTACAAAATTTAACTTTTTGTCTTGGGTTTCATAAATTTATGTTAATTATAAGAAATTTGCTATGCTCAGTTCAAAAATAATATCCACTTTATGCATCACGTCAGGATTTTTTAAAATTAAGAAACTAAGAAATTAGAATTTGAGTTTATACAATTTATGCAACATTCATCAAAAATGTACAAAAAAAAATCAGATAAATAAATAAAATCATATGTCTATATATAAATATGTTTGCATGTTTTATAATGACTTATATTCGAATATATAAGGGAAGCATGGGAGGTTTGACCCACTTTTTACAAAAATATTTTTTTTTTTTTTTTTAGTGCAATAAAATTTCCAAGTTGATGTTATTTGTTAGCTTATAATGTTTGGCAACTTTCTACATTATTCTTTTCAATTTAAATTACCTACTACTCTTTTCATTACTGATTTTTCAAGAGTATCCAAATTGGGTCAAACCTCCCCACAGGAATTAAATGAGATAAAAAATTATACTGCAATAATTTAATGTTTAAAAAATGCTATAACAAGCTGTGAACAATAATTATATATAAAAAATACCATACATGTTGATTAAAATAACAAATAATCTGAACCAAAATAGTCAATTTGAATCAGTGGAGATTTTGATAGTTAGAAATGTCACAGTCAAATTTTATTTTTAAAGCAACTCTTTCAGTGCCTCCACTGATTATTAGATGAGGGAGCTTAATGACATCTCCTTTGGACACTGTTGCAACATCTTCTTTTTCAGGGTAAATAAAACTACAGCTACATGCATCAGATCTTCTAAGAAAGTTTATAGAAAAATCATCTCCATTTACTTTCATGACATAGCCAATATAATGCAAGAAACTAGACTTGGTTGTAAATTTTACTAAAACAAAATTTCCAACTTCAATGCTAGTTTGGGAGTCTTTGAAATCATCATCTTTATCACTTGAAACATGAAAATTTTCTGGTTCAGTTTCACTCTCTGGAGACAAATCTATTATTTGCTTTTTTGTTCGTTTCTTTGCTTTTTTCTTAATATTTTGTGAAGTTATCTTTGTACTTTTCATGTTGTGCTTCGCCTCGATTTCAGCTTTGACAGGCGTATCTGTCAAAATCCTTGATTTAGTTCGAGGTCTACCTCCTCTGCTTTTTCTAGGTCCTGCTTTAGGAAATGGACGCAGTTGCTCAGGTGTTACTAATTGCTCAGAAAAATGTGAATTCTTTGAACTTGTAGATGGAATAGTAGAATCAGAGGAAAAGGGCTCATTGGTGAAACTTACAGATGTTGATGAATATAGAGATGCGGATGGTAAATTTATTGCACTAGTAGAGGGATTAGAAGATGCAATTGAAGGTAAACTCATAACATCCGGATATGGTCTATCTGTGACATAGGAAGTAAGGAAATCAGATTCAGAAAAAATATCTGAATTTAATGGCCAGATTCCCGTACAAGCAAATCCACTTTGTATATTTTCTGGAATAAAAGCCTTTGAAAATGATCTGCGAACCAAATCTGGAATATCATATATTGTGATAGGTTTACTTGGGAGTATGACCATAAAATCACTGGCAGCAGAATTATAAAATGTCTTGAAGGGACCGAAAACAGTTCTATCAAGTGGTTGCAACTTGTGGCTTGTATGGGGTGGCAGAGTTAACAGAGTTATCCCATTATCTTTACAGAGTTGCAAACCCTCAACAGATATATGTGAATCGTGGTTATCAAGTATAATCAATACCTCATTATTCTTGCTGCATTTTATAAAATGATGAATGTATAACTGAAAGTTCTCTGCTGTCATCCATCCGCTGGGATGAGCTGCAGCTTGCATGCCTGGAGGTCCACCTCTTGTCATTATTTCTTTTACATGAACTCGTGGAAATACTAAAAATGGTGGAATTGATGCTCCAATTGCAGAAATACCACAGCACATTGTGACTAAAGTTCCACGTTCTGCAGAGGTGACTTGAGATACTTGCTTCTCTCCCTTCATAGCAACAATTTTTCCTGGTTTATGTACGGTTGTGATTCCAGTTTCATCAACATTGAAAATTGTTTCTGCGCTAAATTTCTTTTTTTCCAAGATGCAGAGCAAATTATTGAAAAACTCCCCAACAATTGTTTTATTGAAAGCAGTGGCTCTAGATAAACTAGTTGATTCAGGTCATCGCAATGATAAATTTGCATGCCTGTAAAACAAAACCTTCAACCAATCATAACTTATAGTTTTGTTTACAGACCAGTTTTCAGAAATTACTTTGTTATTAGCTACAGCATACTGATATGCTAAGTTTCGTGTTGCTTTGGAAGTTAAACCATAATTTAACTTTGAAGCAAGCAGCAAATAATCCTTAAGCATATGTTCTTCATCAGAAAACAACTGACAAGAATTGTGGTTTGCTTTAAATTCTATTCTTCCATCTTTAGATTGTTTATATTTGTCCACTTATCAGCCTAAAGTTTTTCTGTCAATTCCATACTCAGTAGCTACAGCTCTGACACTTTTACAATTTTCAGTTACTAATAAAACAGCACATTTCATTCTGGTTGGAGATATCTTGCATCTTTTATTTTCTGACTTCCACAAAAAAAGGCATCTAAAAATTTAATTCATATTTTAATAACCATAAGGAAAATGTTACAGCTAATAGAATATTTTCAATTTTGTTAATTTTATTAATGTGTTACAGTAGGCTCTCACCCTCTTATTTCATAACTCTATACGTTAATACTTCTCTTAATGTGTAATAAAAAATTTATATAAAAATAGAACATTAAATTGACTGCAATTCTAGAAATGATTCAAAATGATAATGGATTAATCAATGTTCATTTTACAAACTAAATTAGGGGGAGGAGGGGAATGGTTATTTTTAGCTAAATTTTATTGCTTTTCATATAATAAAATAAGATTCTTCTGTTACATTCAATATAAACACAAGGTAGTAAGTTGGATTTAAACAGGAAGTGTTTCAAATGAATATTTATATTACGTTCAGTGACTCTGATTGCAAGTTAAGAACAAAAAATTTTTAATTTGAATTTAATATATAATTAATACACAGTTTAAAAATGTTACACCATTAAATGAAACTAAATGGCGAGGTTTGACCCGGGCCTAACCTCCCAGAATTGATCTGGGTCAAACCTCCCTTAAAAGCCACTTTGGGAAAAGGAATTTCAAATACATAAAATAAAAAGTGAAACTGAAAAATAAGTATACTGACTTTTAGCATATTAATCTAAGTACACAAACAAATCAACTTACTTCTATGTATGTTAATGACAAATGACACAGGAGAGAAGAACTTCCAAAAAAAAAAAAAAAACCTACTTTTTTTGCTAAAAAAGAGATTGCATGTGATTACTCCTTGATTCTACATGGAAATGGCTAACAATTAGGCACAACTTGTAAATCTACTTGATACTATACTGCCATCTGGTGCTCATCAGTTAAATAAGTGTTTAAATATGAAAAAAATAGGATGGGTCAAACCTCCTTTGTTTCCCCTACATTAAAATTACTTTTCTTTATCATCAAAAGAACACTTGTGTCCTTTAGATTTTGAAGCTGGTTTCATGTCTTTTTTTAGCCCCCAGCAGTAATCGGCCATCATATTGACATTCCAATGTCTTTATAGCATTTCCCCATGTATTTTATGTCCTAGTAAAATCTTTCACCTTGTTCTTAACTAGGGATGCACCGAATACCATATTTTGCCGAATAACGAATACCGAATATTCGGTTAAAATTCTGACCGAATATTCGGCAGACTACCAAATATTTAATTACAATTTATTAAACCATTGTTAAACTTTGATTGCAAAGATTAATTAAAGTAAATACAAAACTTTGTAAAAAACACACATAAGATGTTACAGTTGTTTGTTGTTGTTACTGTGTTTTTTACAAAGTTTTTTATTTACTTTATCGTTTAACACCAGTATTTTGAGTGTTTTTCCCATTAATTTAATTAGTTTGTTTTTAAACAATATTTTATATTTCATATGGTGTCAAACTTCAGGAATTAAAATGCTGCAAAATTTAATATTCAAGCGTTTCCTTTATGTATTATTAATAATTTTTTTTAAATATTTGTGGAATGATTATTTTTTTAGCTGCATATTTTATAAAAAAAGTAGCAGTTCACTGACTTTACATATTTATGAACACTTAATATTATGAGGTTTTTTTCTGGTTACTGTTTCATAATTAAATAAGTAATAGTAAAGTTAATGTAATGTGTTATAACATTCAAGAAAAATTGAAAAGCAACAAAATTTAAATTTCACATCTGAGTGTTGCATTAAAATTAATTTGAATGCGATATTAGTAAGTAGCAACTTGAATTAATTTAGTATTATGATACTATACTCTCTTTCATTCATTGTATAAAAAAAAAAAAAAAAAAAAAAAAAAAAAAAAAAAAATGTGTTTCTTTACCAATTGTTCGAATATTTAAATTTGTTTACTATTCGGTTGCCGAATATTAAAGTATTCGGCCGAACCAAATATTTGGTTTGTCTGCCGAATACCAACCAAATATTTGGTGCATCGCTATTCTTAACTCATTTCAACCAAGGATATTAACATATTTTAAGGCCTGCAATACATGTAAAATTTTCAAAAATTTGAAATTTTGTTTTTGCATAAATATCTAAATTAACATCTCAAAAATATGTCTGTGAAGTTATAGAAAGAAATTCGCATTATTTATTGATTAAAAAGTCATTTAAGTGCTCCGCTTCAACTCGACGACTCACGCAAGCTTTAATAAAGAAATTGTCTTTATATTTTGGATTAGCTATTCAGAGGAATGTGAACTGCGTGAAAGATATGAAAGATGCAATTATGGCCATCTTCTACCATATGTGCTCTACTGACGCCAAACTAAGACATGAGTACTGCCAGTCCGGTCCCAAGAGCTGGTGTAAATGGCGCAAAGCTGAAGCGTTAGGAGAAGATCCTAAAAAAATTAAACACCCTGCTCCCTTACACCCTGATGTTCAAACTCATATCAAGCCAATCTTTGAAGATTTATCCCAAGATGAGTTGCTTCAAAGATGTTTGGGTGGTCACACGCAAAATGCAAACGAAAGTTTCAACTCTACTATCTGGCAACTCTGTCCAAAACATTTGAATTCTGGACTTAAAATTGTTGAAATTAGTGCCTTCATATCTGCTGGATTGTTTAATGATGGATATTCATACCTCTTACGAGTTATGAACTCATTACAGATAGTTATTGGCCGCCAATCCTTGTTCTACAAAGACAAAATCGATGAACAGAGAGTGATCAGAGAAAATCGTCACAGCTCTTTGACGACTAAAAAAGCTCGTCAAGAATGTCAGGAAGAACTGAGGAACAAAAACGAATACTAGGAATGCACTGAAGGACTTTTGTATGGGCCTGGAATCGCTGATTAGTTGGTAAGCCGCTGTAATCATAGAGTTTCTGTGTGTCAAAACTTAAAACGCGTTTTTCTCGAAACGCCTTTTTTTAAACTGGCGGGCAAAATGACTCGAAAAGTTCTCAACCGATTCTTATGAAACTTGGCACACATTTTCTCTATAGTATTAGCTTCTAGTTGAACCTCAAAAATGCCAAAAAAATTTTCAAAAATTAGCATTTTTGGCCCAAAACTGTTGAAAAAAAGGGTCAAAAATCGTACTTTTTTTTCTGAGGTGTGCTGATTTACGATTTTTTGACTTTTTTTCTTTTTCTTGGTTCAACTAGAAGATACATGTTTTATAAACATTTTCCAACCCAGTTTTTTTATTTCCGATTGCTGTAACTGATGCTAAAAATCTCGCCAATTGATGCCTTTCGCCACGAGGGTCTCAGGAGATTGGTTACCACGGTAGCCATTTTGAAAAAAAGAGAAAAAAAATCTTAGATTCTTCTATTTTAATGTGTAATGAATGAATATGTTGACTTTCAAAAAGATTGATTTATTTCTTCTATTTTTAATAAGCCACTGAAAAATGGTCTAAATTCAGGCGTTTACATGTATCGCCCCCCTTAATTGATCCATCAAACTTGCATTCTGGAAAACACCAAAGTTTTTTTTTAAGAAACTTTTCACCAAGCAACTTTTTGAAAAAAAATTATGAGTTTTTTGAGTTCAGTTTCATTTTAAAAAATAGTTTATTACTTTTTCTTATTTTCTTTTTAATAGTCATAAATATAAGTTTCTGTTCTCAATGTTACTGTGGGATGTAACTATCATTATTCAAATATTTTTTAGAATTTTTAATACGTTTGTACTTTTACACATGTATAACTATTACATATTTTCTTTTCTTTTCTTTTCTTTTTTTTTTTTTTGGTAGGTGGTATTAGAAAATCTACCTTAAAATGTCTGCTTGCAACCAGCCAGAAAGACTTGAGTCCATGGATAGAATTCTAGTTTGCAACAGGTGTACAAATCCTTTGAGGCTTGAATGCTTCAAGCAGATGGATGATGAAATTTTCGACGAGCTGTGCCATTCAAACTACATCAGTGCGATAAAGACTGAAAAGGATGACCGGAAGATACTGCTCCCCATTTTCAACCGGAAACTCGAGAGTAGTGTTATGAGGAAAGTTGTGCTCCCCATCAACATTCCCGATATCACAAATGACTTCATGATTGTGGGAGAACTGAGCAGCTTCCCACTGGACAACACGAAGTCCCTGCGAGTGACCAATGCACTGTATGGGCTCATGTCCGACGCTCCTGCCATCGAGCATCCGGTCTGTGAAGATTGCACCGACAGCCTCCTTGACCAGATGGACTCGCAGCTGAAGAGTGATGCGGATGAGCACAAGCTGTACCAGGGGTTCCTGGAAGATTATGGCGAGGGCGAAGATGAGGATATCGAACAGCTGGAGGCTGAGCTGGAGAAACTCAAAGTGACAGAAAAGGCACTCGAAGTTCAGCTCGCTGTATGTGAAGCCGAAGAGAAGCTGGGCAAGGAACTGCTAGCGAAAGTTGAGAAGGAAACAGAAAGTCGAGAGGAACAGGAGCGGTCACAGTTGATTGAGTATTGTTCCCTGAAACGCCAGCTCTTGTCTTTGGAGGATTCTGAACGGAGTGTTAATAATCAGATGATGCGTGCACAAGCTCATCTTAATAAAATTGCGAAGATTAATGCTCTTGAAGCAACATTCAATATATGGCATAGTGGCCATTTTGGCACTATAAATAACTTTCGCCTGGGAAGATTGCCCAAAGAACCCGTAGAATGGTCCGAAATAAATGCCGCTTGGGGTCAGACTGCTTTGCTGCTGCATTGCTTAGCAAAACAAATCGATTTAAAGTTTGAGAGGTACAAACTTGTGCCCTGTGGAAGTCACTCGTACATCGTTCCTCTAGAGGACAGTAAAACTAAAAAGTTGCCACTTTATTGCCTAGGTGGTGGCATCAAATATGTTTTGGATCATAAGTTTGATAATGCTATGGTTGCCTTTCTTGATTGTCTGCAGCAGTTTAAGGAGAAAGCCGAAGCAGGCAACGACTTCTTCCATTTGCCTTACAGGATGGATAAAGGCAAAATTGAAGATAAAAATGCCAGGAAATCGTACTCTGTGAAAATACATTTGAATTCGCAGGAGCAGTGGACCAAAGCTTTGAAATACATGTTGACCAACTTGAAGTGGGCGTTAACATGGGTTTCACAAATGGTTATGGGTAGAGAGTTTAGAATAGAGAGTAATTAAAAGGACTTTTGGTAAAAAACACTCAAATTACTGGTGTTAAACGATAAAGTAAATAAAAAACTTTGTAAAAAACACACATAAGAAGTTATAGGTAAGAAGATACGCACGTTTCGGTCAAAAATTGTTTTGACCTTCATCAGTCCAAGCCCTTCGTCGCAAGGAACACAGGGAACTGTGTTCCTTGTTCCTTGTGTTCCTTCCAGTTCCCTGTGTTCCTTGTGACGAAGGGCTTGGACTGATGAAGGTCAAAACAATTTTTGACCGAAACGTGCGTATCTTCTTACCTATAACTTCTTATGTGTGTTTTTTACAAAGTTTTTTATTTACTTTAAAAGGACTTTTATTTAATTTTTGTATTCTGCAGTAAACTGTGAATAAATTCCAATTCTTAGCATCCTTATTTAAGAAACAAAATATATACAGAATGCACAATGAAAACTTCTCAGATTTCCTGTAAGTGAAAAGTAATTTATTGTCCATAAAATATATTTTAATTGTCCATAACATTATTGAAATCTTCAAATCTAAATTGTTCTAATTTAATTCTCAAATTTTTTAATTCTTTTGGATTCTTTCTCTTACTTTAACTGTCAGCTATGCATTTCACTGTTTGTGTGCTGTAGTTAATAAGAACTTCAGAGTTTACTGCAATATTATTTTTACATATGTTTTTAAAGTATCTCATAAGTTGATGATGTGATTATTGTGTTCACATACCAAAAATTGTATTGCATTATAAAATTCTGGGATCAATTTTTAATTTTGCAGGCTTTGATAAAACCACTGTTGATTTCATTTGATTGTAACATTTTTTGCATCTTAATCAAAACTGAATTGAGTTCAAGAATTATTATCATTAGTAGTCTGTGTTTTGACGGGTAAAAATCAAATTTGTTTTTTCAGTTTTCATTTGTTCATTTTTATTCATTTTATATTATTTTAAGATGTGTATAAAACAAGGGATTCAGGCCTAAAGAATAACTTTGTACAATTGTCAGATATCAGAACTTGCTTAAGGTGTTATTCATCTTACTAAGCTTTAAATATAGGTAGTTAAAAGGAATCAATGTGAATATTTTCTTCAGATATACAGA
Source organism: Cheiracanthium punctorium (assembly GCA_038373885.1). NCBI lineage: Eukaryota > Metazoa > Arthropoda > Arachnida > Araneae > Cheiracanthiidae > Cheiracanthium > Cheiracanthium punctorium. The sequence goes on from JAWZYV010006201.1 coordinate 264,837, forward strand.
TATAGGTGCCTGAAGATTTTTATTGAATTGGGGGCAAAATGATAAAGAACTTTTTGTATTGGTTTAAACATGAAATGACTTGTATTGCCTTAAAGAGTATTTACAAGGTCGCTGTTTTAAAAGTCATATTTATAGCCCACCATAAACGTCTATTCTCAACCTTAAGCCCCAAAAGTGCTTTAAAAGATTTAGATTGTGTATATTTTATTACATTTTGGAGTCAATAATCAGTGCATATTAAATTAAGATATTTTGTAGTACAAAAAAGTTAGATGTGCATACCTATATATACAGGTCAGTATCTGGGTATTTTATGCCAATAGGTCGAAGAAATTTTTGAAATTTTTTTATTTGCATCCAGTTAGCAGTAAGCGAAATAAATAAATAAAACTCACTGCAGATTAAGAATGAGTTACACCACACACATGCCAAGGCTTTATATGAAAAAAAAAAGTATCACCACTAACATAAAAAAAAAATTGCATGCTAACTCAGACAAATAATAAAATGAGAAAATTAAAATAATAATAATAATTCATGATTTAGTACAGTAAAAGGTTTAGGAACCATGGGAAAAAAAATGGATATGTGTGCTGTAGAGATTTATTGTTATCCTATTCATCATGCAAAAGACGTATAAAAAATGAATGCATTATTGCATCATACATATATTTTTTATAATTTTATTCACCTGGAAAATTTTACCCCCAGAAAAAATTATCTGCTAAAACTGTAAGTATCTGATTAGCGTTCGTGCATTTATCCACTTTTTTTTTTAATCCCTGACAAATGGTATCAGTGTCAACTTTGCTTTTAGTACCTACTTATTTCTCTCATCAACATATCCTGCTCCCCCTCTACATATTTTAAGTCAAACTAATTTTTTTTTAAAGTATACTGCTATGAGCCTCAGTCTTTATGGCTCAATACAGGCATAAATATTGGCCTGTATATATAATTTATGAGAGACATCCTACTGTATGTATGCCATCTAACATATGTTCATATGTAAAATCTCTTTATTGTTATAACAAGCTTATTACTGTCTTCTGAAAAATATTTTTTAAAAATTTATCTTTGTTAATGTATGTGTATATACTGTAGTTGAACTCTTAAATCAATCAATCCATGAGTTGGATTTAGTTAATAAATAAATTTTTAATGTTTTTTTTAATTAAAATTTTAAAAGTTCTTGGGTAATTTTCAAAAAATCTCATGGAAATGTACAGATGTTACATAATATTAAATTTAGAAAATTTGGAGAAACAATTTACAACCCTGTTTGATGCTCAGAAGCATAAATGGAGTTCTTATTTTGATTGATAAGCCAACTTTCTTAATTATTGCATGTCAAATTATTTATTCATTTATTTGTGTTTAAAATCTCTTGAGCTAGACAAATATAATTTATGCATATATTTAAAAACATATGGAGTTTAGATAATTTATTTAAAAGAATTATGCAAAAGAACTTGTTATATGTTTCATAATTTTTTTAGGAGGAATTTCATCTGAAATTTTAGTTCTTTTTAGGAATAAAAGTTTTTAAATTAAAAAAAAAGAACTTACATTTAAACTAGGGTTTTACTAACACAAGCTGCTTAATTAATTTTTCATTCAAATAATTTAAATTTCAATTTGACAAACATTTCAACATTTTTTCAAAGTGATTATTAAATAATGCGTAAGGCACAGTTTCATTGTAATTATATCTCTTTTCATGGGTTCTGTGAAATTTGATTTTATTAGAGAGTTCAACTATTTGTGTTCATTTATGCATACATAAGGCATTTTCATTTGCATTTCAACAATGCAAACTTCCATCAATTTGAATTAATTATACATTATACAGTGCAAAACGGGTGTTGCCATACTGCACTGCTTTTATTGTTGCTGATAGTGACCTTTTGAATGCTTAGCAGGACGGTTGCCCCACTATGAGTGCCTATTAAAAAGTTTATTAGATTTTAATGCAAACCTGAGAAGGAAAGATATTCTTATATCTGAACTTTCATTTAAATACACTGATGTTAAAAATTAAGGTTACAAACATAAAATTAAATATATGTATTAAAAAAAAAAAACTGGGTTTAATGCTTGAGTATTTTGTCTATTAATACCTCATGATGCAAGGCAAGAAACGGTAACCAAAAATATTTACACAAGAGTTTAATATAAGCTGATATGCAAATAAGAGCAATATTGGTCAAAATAGGATATGTGATAACTCATTATTGCTTTATCTAATAAGACATGTGGCTACTTCATACAGCTATACAAGCATCACATCAAGCTTTCGTACTGTTCATGAAGCTATTGGTCGACAATTGTGAAGATTCTATCCTTTCTTCCAAAAGTGGTGATTTTAATAGCTGAAGGTTCCTTGGAGGGTGGTATCGGCATGCAGTGGCTCTCCTTGCAACATTCCACAAGTTCTCTATAGGATTGAGGTCTGGATACCTTGCTCACACCATATGGTGAATACCCTCTTCTTCCACATAATCTTCGACTTTGTAACTTAAATTTTGGACATCAGTGTACCTTAAATAGGTCTTTGTAGAAATATATTTACCTAAACTACTATATGCATGTAAACTAGATTATGAAAAGTTTTGATAGCTAGAATATTAGATATTACATTCGAATATTTACTTCATTAGCTGTATTCGTTGCTTTTAATACAATTTTATGCCTTCTTGAATTTCGAATGCAACTTCAAATAACCATTTGATAGTTAATTATACTGTTTTAGATGAATCAATTTTTGAGAGAATCAATTTGGTGCTTACTGTCCATCTTCTCCTTGGATAGTAAAGGGTTTTCCATTAAGAGTGATACAATTTAAAAATAAAAAAAACACAAATTATTCAGTGAGACACAATTTTTTTTTATTTGAAAGTAGGGATGCATCGAATACCATATTTTGCTGAATAACGAATATCGAATATTCGGTTAAAGTTCTAGCCGAATATTTGGCCGAATACTGAATATTTAGTAAAAATGCACTAAGCTTATTAAACCGTTATTAAACTTTGGTAACAATGCTTACTCTAATGTTTTTAAACAACACTTAATATTTCATATGGAGTAAAACTTCAGGAATTAAAATACTGCAAAATGTAATATATATAAAAGTGTTTCCTTGAACTATTATTAATCATCTTTTTAAATATTAGTGAGATGATGATTTTTTTAACCTCTGAATATATTATTTAAAATAATTAGTAGTTAATTGACTTTACATATTTATAAAACTTAATATTATGATTTATTTTCTGGATACCGTTTCATATTTAAATGAGTTAGTAATAGTACAGTTAATGTAATGTGCCATAAGATTTAAGAAAAATTGAAGAGCAATAAAACTTAAATTTAACATCTGAGTGTTTTCCGTAAAATTAAAATTACTTTTAATGTGATATTAGAAAGTAACAGTTTGAATTAATGTTGTACTATGGTACTATATTACAACTTTCATTAACGGTATAATTTTTTGTTTCCTTGTTTGTTTGTTTACCAGTTGTTGAATATTCAAATCTGTTTAATATTTGGTTGCCAAATATTAAAGTATTCGGCCGAACCAAATATTCGATTAGTCCACCGAATAGGCAGTATACCAAATACCAATCGAATATTTGGTGCATCCCTACTTGAAAGCTTACATTATGCCATTAAGTATGAAAAATGATACCGTTCATGTGAGCACCACAACTTCTCTGTACATACCGCATTCTGTCAACCCAATTTTCCATCACTCTTTCACATAAATTGTGTTAGTTCACGAATAACACTTTCAGTGTTGGTTTTAATTGTTCAATTGTTATTGGATTATCAGCATAAACTTGTGACTTAACGTATCCCGTAAGAAAGGAATCAGAAGGTGTTAAATCACAAGAACTGAGTAATGTCATCCATGAATTCTTCTCAAATTGCTCTCGGCATTCGCATATAAACACTGATTTTGATAAAACAATTTAATAATTTCAAAGCTTTGTTCAAATTCATCTTTCCATGATTAAATGGCATACTAAACACAAATGGCACAAGAAATGTCAAAGAATATGCAGTGTTGCCATTCTAACCATTTAAAATTGTATCATTCCTATTGGAAAACCCTTTATTATGCAGTGCTATGTCTAGAGTTATTGGGGCCGTATATGTTGGCCAGCTGTACAGACACAAAAATTCTCTATGTATCTTCCAGTGTGATATGAACTGACAATCTTGGAAGAGGTGGGATCAAGTCTAAGAGAGTAAACTAAGGAGTGCCCCCCCCCCCCACCTTTTTTTTGTGTCAGTATTTTGTTTGTACTTTTCTTTTTTTTGGGGGGGGGGGCTGTGGGTGAAATTTAAGTTGAACTTAAAGCTAAAAAGCTTTACGTACAATTTTGATGTTGATTTTGTGATAGTTTCACACTTTATTTTTAAAAAATCAATTATCTCTTTGTATCTCTTTTTTTCTCTGTGTTTTTCTATGCATACTTTAATGTTTTGGGAGGGTAAGGGTTTGCCACTATACAAGGTTTTCCAAAAAGATGGTATCAAGGTTTAATTCTTTGTCTGTTAGAGATAAATGGTCAGTGCAAATTGAAGGCATGCTAGCTAAAATGGACTGCTTGAAGGAAAAAAAAACAAACTGACAACTTTTATAAAGTTGAACTTTTTAAATTTGTGTAAAACCCCTGTAGAAAAAAAATCCCCAGCTACTAAAATGTGCCCCATGCATTAATGAGCTAATGTACAAAATTTGAGAATGATAGTCTAAAACATGTCAGAGATATGAAGATAAATATATGCTGACTTAAACCACTTTACAATGGCTCTTGAAGTGAAGAAAATCATGTCAGATTATTGTATTTCAGAGGTTGTACAGAAAGTATGAAAGAAATTACATTTTTACTCTCTAGCGAAAGGCATTTACATTTAAATTTTTGTATAACCCCTGACCATCTTTATTATAAGATATCTCTGAGACATTTTATGATGACAGGCTGAAATTTTGTGCATCACCTAATTGGTGTACATTTTACTAACTGGAAACTTTTTCCACAGGGGCCATGTACAAATCTAAAAAGTGTAATTTTTTTTTTAATGTAACTGTAACTTTAACAAGAGGAAATTTTCTTAGCGTAGCCTTTTTTCCTACCTTATTTTGAACATTTTTTTTAAATTTACATTGCTCACTTATCTCTAACAGGTAATGAATTCAACCATGTTACTATCTTTTTTCCTTATATTAGATGTCTATGAGTTTCACGCCCACCCTCCCAAATGACTCCATTTTCCTAGCACAGCGTAATTGCAGGTTGGCGACTCCATTAACTTTAATCTCCTTGGATCGGGTATATTCCAAAAACCCTTCGTTCTGCTGGCAGAATTTTGGGTTTAATCCTTAGTTAAAAAATAATGTTTTAAGACTAAGTTTTACCCTTCTCACCGCCAAAGTATGGCCGTCGTCTCATGTTTGTATCTTCGAGTGCATGCATAAATGTTTTCATGATTTTCAAGACCTTCGAATGATGCCTACGAGGTGGAATTCCATTACCTAATGACTGATAACTAATTGTGTTAACCCTTTAATGCGCGGTTTCCTTCCCTTGCTGTGAGGACACCAAACTCTGACGTTTTGACTGTTGCCAGTCAAGAAGAATAGATTTGATTTCTATAAAAATAGTTGCGAGTGACATAGCTCTATGAGAATCCTTTACTTTTTAGCACGTTCATTTCCCGTAAAAAAATTGTCACGATTATTTTTAACAGCACTGACATCTGCTGAAAAATGGAAGAACGCGAGAACAGCTGGAAAGATTGCCCAATGCTGAAAAAAGGGCAGCCGTTGCTATCGCCCGACTTAACTATCAGCAAGATGGCGGACGATCGAAACGTTTATCACGTGCCACAGATCTAGAGACCCTTTTTCGACGCAGCTGGCTGTCGTTGCCATCGCTCGACTTAACTACCAGCAAAATGGCAGACGATCGAAACGTTCATCGCGTGCCACAGATCTAGAGACCCTTTTTTTGACGACCGCCAGCTGTCGTCAAAAAAAGGGTCTCTAAATCTGTGGCACGCGATGAACGTTTCGATCGTCTGCCATCTTGCTGGTAGTTAAGTCCAGCGATGGCAACGGCTGCCCTTTTTTCAGCATTGGGAAAGGGTTGCCCTCAAAGGGTTAAACATGAGTTCAAGATTTAAAATGAACAGGGAAGAAACAAAACAAGAAAAAGGTGTGTCCCATCTCTGTTAATATGCTTTGGCCTACTTACCGCCTCTCCCTTGAAAAATTTCTGGATCTGCCACTGCATCTGGGTCTCGAATATGAAAGCAGATCTCCATGTGCAAACGCTCACTTTGTAGACAGCGCTGCTTGTATTGTTGGTTTTGAAGCATTTAATTTTTGTACCTAAGCTTCCAGTGTTTTCCTTTCAATAAAAGATTTTTTTAAAGAAATATTTGTGTATTTATTGTTGTTGTGTCCCCTGTAAAATCCTGTAATAACTTTTGTGTAGTCACTTTTCTTTCTGATTTATGTACAAAGTATCCCAAAAAGGGGGGACACAGCTTAATTCTTTACCTATTAGATTTAAGAGGACAATGTAAATTGAAAAAAAAAAAATTCAAAATAAGGTAGAAAAAAGTGTACTTTAAAAGGATTTTCCTCTCATTAATTTTCAAAAAGTTATAAATTTTAAATTTGTATACAGCCCCCATACAGAAAAAAATTCGTACTTAGTAAAGTGTGCTCATACCCTAGAGGTGGAGTACAAAATTTGAGAATTAAAATGTGTCGGAGATATGAAGATAAATATATGCTGACTTGAACCACTTTTCAATGGCTCGCGAAGGACAAAAAGTCACGTCATATGATCATTTTTAAGAGGTTGTGCAGAAATTGCAAAGGCAATTTTTTGCTGCATAGGCTTTTGGATATTTTTAGGGTGGATTTTAATCACCCTAGGGGAGGTCTACTGTGCTAAATGGGGTTATTAGAAATTTGAAAAGAAATCTTGAAGTGACATTTATTGTGATGCTGTTAACGAAGGCAGTACTTGAAAGAAGGAGTACGATCTAAACAAGAAAGATATTCCCAACGCATCGATTATAAAACACTTCCATTTTTCTTCCCCCCGTGAAACTGGACCATGTCCTGCCTTTAAATGGACCTTTAAATTTTATTTCCGCTTTTTAAATCAGTGGTTCCCAACCTTTCAGGGGTTCCAATCCTTGCGAACCCCTCCAAAAATCCGAAAGAAATTAGCAAACTCCCTGAATAGTCACTGTGTACTATTACATTATTTTCGGAAACTCCTTTATACGCCTTGCGAACCACCGGTTGGGAACCACTGCTTTAAATGGAGAGTAAGCTATTAAAAAGTCTATATAATTTATTGTATTGTGCTTAAAATTGATGAATGTTTCTTAACTGCTTGTTTTGGAATTCTTTTGAGTGATCCTGTGAAAGAACTAAAAATTCTACGTACATCATTTTCAATGGACAGCATTATTTCGTAAGCTTTAATATATTACTTTGTTTTATTTGAAATAGACGAATTTCTCTTAGGTACATTTTGAACAACGACTGCTCATATTGTGTTTAAATGTTTTGGAATTCTTTTGAGTTCTCCTGTAAAAAAACCATAAATGTTATTTAACATGTACCAATTTTCAATAGGGTACATTTTGCGGTACATAGAAATAACATGTGTAAATTTTGTATTAAGTGTTGCATGGCAATTAGCGCACAGACAGACAAACCGAAATTATAACCACTTTTCAACGTTATTGAAAATATTTGTTTGCTTTTGCACTATTTTGTAAATTTTTCTTAACTTTTTTAGGTGCTCTGAAAAAAAAAAAAGTTTCGTTGAATTCAATAAAACTGGTTGGTGCTATTTTTACTGAATCAACAATTTTTTTTTTCGATATTTTGTTGGAAGTAACAAAATATTTGTCGATTCAAAGAAATGTTTTGTTGATCCAACAAAATTATTCGTTTCTGTAAATATCACAATCTAGATTTTAGTTGTATCAGGTTGTAACGAAAGTTTTCCGCCATATCTGCCTGAAATACTAACTTCTCACTCCTTAGATAACTGTTTTTGAACTTTCGGTACCAAACCTGCACAGTGTCACATGATATAGCAATAGTACTTAAAGCTGTACTCATAATTCGTTGATATTATGTAGCTGACTTTTTGCAACACAACTGGTAGTAAATGATGGTTCTAATCCTCTAGAATGATAGCTCTATTTGAGACACCTTATACTTAATGATAACTATATTTTTTACAGATTTCACAACACAGTGTTATAAAGTAAACCTCTTTCTTTCAAATGCCAAAAATCGTTTGACAAAATATGAGCAAATACGCCAACGAGAACTGTGTGCTGACGAAGTTTGCGGTGGCGGGAAACTTTCGTTACAACCTAATAATAATTTCAGTAATGTAGATTTTTGGTTACCATGAGTTAATAGCGAATGGCACGCTTAATCTGAGAAACTATTGTTTATTTTCTCATCTGCAGTAAATACAATTTTTAAGACATTGCAATTTAAACCACAAATTCCACATGTTTCAAGCTGCCTCTACTCGCCGTACCTCTACTTCAGTACAGTACGGGGAACTGGCCTCGGGTGCTTACTGACCCACTCAGCAGTATTCATTGATTTTCCCACCACAGACTTCAAGGACTGGTTGCTGCACTCTTTCGAAATGACGCCGAGCTCTTTGTGGCTCTGCTCTGAAACCGCTGCAATCTTCGCTGCGTTGATTTTTCGCCTGTCTTCCGGACTGTGTTCCTTCAGCTCGTCCTCGTCAGTAGCCTTGTCCAAGCCGTGAGCCGTGTAGAATGCCTTCTCCCACTCTCCTCTGACCAGCATGTTGTCGATTTGCTGGCAGTCTCCAGTCGTGACGACTCTCCTTTTCAGATCCGGATAAGGAGCAGGCAGGTCTGTCACCGACGTTTCTTCCTCGGTCAAGTACAGCTTCACTTCCTTCATGGTCGACCGCAGGTCTGGTGCTTCCATCCTGATTATTTCGCGTGGCTTCTTCCTGCGACCGCCCTTCGTCGATATGAATCTCTTAAAACGCTGGCGTTTGCTTAGGTACGTCTTATCGGTTTCTGAGGATGATCCGCTGGGCGACGCCTTTTCCAAGTCGTCACTTGACGATTCGTCGTCCGTGTCTGGAACGGGTACTGAGCTCATTTTTCGACGCACCCACCTTCCAACTCTTTGCATGAGTCCTCTTTCCTTTTTGCTAGTTTTCTCTTTGTTGGAACTTTCAGATTCGTCTTTTCTTTTCAATAACTTTTGTTTCTCTCGTTCTTTTCCAAATTCTTTCCTTCGAATGCTGCTTGTTTGGTTATCCAGGCTGTCGTCTGTAGAGTCGTCACTTCCTGACATTCTGTTTGTTGGTAGCTTAGAAGCGCTTGAGTCAGCTTTAATTTTGCCTACCGTTATGTGCTTTTTGCTTTTGATTATTCTGTAATCGGAAGGAGATTTCTTGGTATCTGAAGCAGGAAGCTGTCGCTTAAATTTCCTCTCTGCTACGAAGAAGATTCCTATGAGCATTACAACGATGACAATGCAGCTGGCAGCTAGCATTAGAGCAACTTTGTAAGGATTGTTTTTGACTAGTGAGAAAATATCGTTACAGCACTCTCGAGGTTTCAGATTGCTCAATGCAGCCCTCTCTTCTACATAATGCACATTTCCCCACAAACCTGACTTTTGCACCATTTTGACGATTTCTATATCTTCTGGAATGGATACATTTCCTAAATGTGAAACGTTTAGCAAGTACATTGCATTTGTTCCGTCAAACTCTAGTAAAGAGTTATTATATAGGGTTGAACTATTGGAATTGACAAGTCTGAGTAATTCTTTTGAATCTTCTGGTGATAATTCATTTGCATATCTTAACATTATTCTTTTATTTTCAATATCTCCTTCTTTTTCTGATTCATTCTTTAGATTTTCTCTTATTGTTAAGTTGTTTTGATGATCACGAGTATTTATATTTTTAAATCTCGGGTCGTCGTCTTTTGAAGAAGAAGCATTTTTGGTAGAATGTGCAACCTTCTGATTATTGTTAGTCAAGTTAATCTTGGAATCGTGACCCGGAGTTAAGGGAACAGACTTTACTGAAGCTGGTGCCGTTTGTTTCAAAACTTCTGGTTTATTCTGGACTTTGCCAACATCATATCCTTTTTTTAAAAGAGCTTGTTCTATTTTAGGAATTTTATTATGATTTAAATTTTTTGAATTCGTTTCAATGCTCTTTAACTGCCTTCCTTTTCTGACGTGAGTGCCAAAATGATTGCGTTTTGGATGAAAATGTTTTGGCTTCCGAGCTCTGCTTGCAAAATTTTCACCGTGACGGAATTTCTTATGATTATTTAAAGCTTTACGTTCAACATTTAGATTGAAACTGGAAACTTGATCATTTATATCAAAATTCATTTTAAGTACATTCGATGAATTTTTCATTGTCTTATTTTCTAGGTTCGAAATTTGATGTGGACTTGTGTTATCAATATAGTTATGGCCAGAAACTGGACTGTTATTTTTCAAGCTACTTTGAATATAATCGGGAGCTACTAAAGTATCATATTCTGTTGATGTAATTAGATTTTCGCTGAATGTTGTTAATTCGTTGATTTCAGTAGTGTCCAAAATCTGAATAGCTTCACTAGTCTGGATTTCTCCATGTTTGTTGCCTCTGTTACTAATTATTCCAGCATCGGTTAGTGCCGTTTTATATCCAGTTGTAATTGGTCTACGACTTTTGGGTGATTTCGTTTTTTTCTTTCCTGATTTTTGAAGTTTACTTCTGCTTTTGCTAATTTTAGGGCTTTTTGGTGCCGCTTGATCATTCTTATTAGTAAAAATTGTAGAATGTGTAACAATTATACTTCTTGGTAGTGTAGGAAGCTTACTCATTTTAATTGTTCCTGATGGCACTTCATGAACTTCACCCTCATTTCGATCGGTTTCAATTTGAGAATCTGTTGTAATATCTTCATAATCTCCAAACCCAGTAACCTGAGTATTGAATGCGGTTTGTCTGTATTTCTTGTTCTTTTCAGTTTTTTCTGAGAATAGAGAGGATTTATTCGCTTTTTTGTTCAATTGTCTTTTTATAACGCCATTATTATTTTGGTATGCTACTTGAGAATAACTGTTAAAGATAGAATTGCTGTTTGCTCCATCTTGATTACGAGAAATATGTTCGACTGGAGCAACGTGAGATCGCCTTTGGTCTTTCGTATTTAACTTCGCATCGTCAGACACCAAATTATCTTTATTGTCTTTTATACTTTGATAAGATTTTCCATTCGGTATGAAATCTGTGTGCCTCGCGTTTCTGCTATTATCGTATTGTTTTCGGCTAAATGCATGGTCCTGAAACAGAAATATTAACTGTAAGTTTATAGCTTACTGATTTTGACAAAACAATTATTATTTATTGAAAAAAAAATAATGCTTAGGTATAATAAGAGCGAATTTTTAATTAAAGAATATTAAAATGCTAGTGTGAGAATATAATACTAATATAGGCTATGTGTACACTGAAATCCCTATTATCCATGCTAATTAATGTTCGGTCTTATGAGGAAGAACAGAAAACACACGAATAGTCGGATCATGATTATGTAACCTCTATGTCTACAAGTAAAAAAAAAAATAAAAATTAAAAAAAGAATGAGATGTGCAACTTGGCTATTTCATCTTTGCCTAGTTACGCAACATCTAAGCCTGAATGAAAATCATTAAATATATTGCGAATAAGTCGCACTGATAAAATATTAAGAAGAGAGTTAACTATTGGGTTGGCCAAAAAGCTCGTTCGTTAATTTGGTGCCAGAGAGAAACGAAAGTAAACAGACGATTTTAGGATTTGAGAAAAAAAAAATAAAGAAGAAAATTGAAAATATATATTGGCAGCAGGCAAATGAATCTTTGTTCGTTCTAAATAAATTTTAACGAAATCGCCTGATATTTTAGTGTTTAAAGATGGACAATAATATGCAAAATGTTAGGCATAGTCTCCATTTTTTTTTTTTTTTTTTTTTTTTTTTTTTTCCAAACACAAAAGAGCAACTAAAACGAATAATAAAAATTTTCGCGGTGCAGAGAACTTGTTGTGACTTGTGACTGCTCAGACATGTCAGATCTGGTTTGCGAAGTTTCATAATGGAGATTTCTCATTGGAAATTGTGCATACCTTTCTTTAGATCATCGGTTCTCTAGCAGTAGTTCGCAAACCTCGAGGAATACGTAGGGGTTTCCCATTCGCGAAAACAATATACTAGTGGTACACAACAGCTGCATAAGAGGTTTAACAACTTCTTTCGGATTTTAGAAGAGGTTCGAGAGGAAAATAATGTTGGGAACCATTGCTTTAGGCCAGTGGTTCCCAACATTTTTCTCCCTGAGAGCCCTTTCTAAAATCGGAGAGAATTTGGCGAACGCCTTCTGTAACTGTATACTAGTATAATTGTTTTCGCGAACCCTCTTGTACACCTTGCGAACCTCTTGGTGTTCCTGAACCGGTGTTTTAGACCACTGGAAGTAGAAGTGATGAAATCAAAAGGATTGTTGAAATCAATCAATTCTACACTACACATTACATGTGGGAGATAACCATTGGATATTCAATGTGTCTTTTAAGTGTTGAAAATCACTTAAGCAAAGAATTTTAAAATGAAAAAACGAGAAACATTTTAGCCAACCCAATGCGATCAAAGATAAGAAGAAAGAAATTACTTGTTGATCATAGTCAGGTCGAGCTTCTGTGCTTTTTGAATACTGTAAACTCAATAACGCCTCGATAGATAACACCAAGAGGAGTGGCATAAGGGTCCGGGAGGCTTTCATGGTTTCTTGAAAGGAAAATTTAATATTTGGGGTAAGTTTCACATTTTATTGATGGGTTATATTGACGGTTGAAACATGTATGGTAAAAGTGAAAAGTTAATTATTGGAAAACAATACTTTTTTGAACAAAAGAATAACAAAACTTCGGTTTTTTCAATGAAACAGTGGATTCACATTTCCACGAAAATCTATTGTTGACTGAACTGAAACTATCAACAATGATATTTTGAAACAATACTGATTAAAACAAGACTTTTGTAGGAGGCAGTGGCTATGGCCTTCCTCCGCCCCTAATTTATTTTCTGCTTTCATTGCCTATTTACGAAGAGAACACCAGTGATACAGTGATTTATAACTCACATTTTATAATATCAGGCATGAAAGAGTTCCACTTTTAAGCGGAAATCCGCTTTTTTCAATGTCTTTGAGGCTGTTTCTGAGATCGATACAAAACCGTCGAGAAATCTCGACCGAAAAATGTGGAGGGGGGAGCGGAACGAACGAACGCCATTTTTTCTCCTTCACAGTAAACAGAGATGCGTTCCTAAGCCTACACATCGTATCTATCACCCTAAATTATTGGTGCAGCGGAATGGAGAAAGGCGTAACTTGGGCCAATCGGCCGAATGACGATCGCGCAGGTTGAAAGTAGGTCACGCCTTACTGTTGAAATCGCACGGGGAAATTGCCGAACTTGAATTACGGGATGACTGATAACGGCTGTTATGTGAACAACTTCTACTGCTACTTTTATTTGTCGTGTGTTTGGAATTGTACTGCATGCTCTGAAACGCATGTGGGAAATTGCGTTCTTCGTTCATCAGTTTGTGAAGATGATCTTTTGTTAGTTAACCAAGATAACATTATAAATATGGATATTAATTTAAACATTGAGCATAAAGCTTGCTCAGTAGATGCGAGCGAAAAAAATAAATTTAAATTCGAGTGGTTGAATAAATCAATTAAAGGCAAAAGTTATGGATCATGAAGAAGAAATAGAAATAAAAGTAGGGGATATATATATGTGCGATATAGATTTAGTAATAATTAGAGGCTATTTTATGAGAATTTAATGACATTACGTTTTACAACTCAACGTAAAAGTTTAGCAGTTAATGTTTCGTAGATGTATTAAATTAGTAACGTGTCTTCTGACCTTGAATTACAAGCCAAGAGCAAGCTGTGTTTAGTTTATTGTTTTGCATCAAAATTTGAAGTATTAGGTTGAATTAAAGTGTGCTTGGAGTTTAGCAAGAATATAATCTTACGTAATTATTATTGGGGGGGGGGTCGGGATTGATTTTTATCCCTCTCGACACTGGTTTAGGAATGTTCTGATTTTAGGTTCAGAAAAAATGGTCACTTTAATAATAATAATAAATAAATGAATAAAATCAAAACTGCAATAATGGAAAAAAAAAGAAAGTTTTTGAAAACATTTTGATTTCAACACTTTTTAATGTATTTTTATCATGTATAGAAAATGAGGGGAAAATTTTGTACTATCGTTTTTTAAGAATGGAGTGATATATTACTGGAAGAAATTACTGTACAAAAAAAGTTGTTTTTCAATCTGTAAGAATTTGGTTACCTTTTTTTCCACCATAAATTGACCCTTCTTATAAGAATATAGTGTACTGGCTGGTAAGAAAATGTATACATGCATATATATATATATACATTCATATGTATTATATATGTATATAATTTCTTTTTTCACGTTAAATTTTGTATTCGGGTAGAGTTCAGCTTTTTTGATCAGCTTGCACTTTCATGCCTGATAATATGTAAATAAAAAATAAATACATAAATTAATTGTCGCGCCCTTGGAAACCCGTGTTCTCTCACAGTATTATTCTATCTATGTGCTTTCACCAGGGAGGGTCGATGCTGACCCCTGACCCTAGTTGACGTCACCCCCGACTCAGCAAGCTCCCGCTTGGACAAGGGGGCGAGAGAAAAAAAGAAGAGTCAGTTGAGTTTCGAACGGAGGGAGAGAGGACAATGTGTCTCTCCTCTCGATGGAAACAAAATATGATGTGTAATTTACTTTTTTTTATTTTCCATTATGGGAAAGCATAGTTGCATCATTTTGTACATAGTTCTCTGTAAATATTAAAAATTAGTTTAATCCAGAAGAGTTAATTGTGATCTATTGAGTATGTTTTCTTTTACCGCAAGTGGATCGGAACCAAAGGAATGCCTCAATTAAATATAACCGCTCGGAAACAGACGATCTACCATTCGCAATTCCACGGTCGCTAGAGATGTGACATAAAGTGGTGCCAGCGGTGTGATAAAAGAAAAGTCTATCTCAGATCCTTATAACTCCGATTTCTGGATATGTGTGTTTATATAATGATGGCGAGCTAATGTGGATATCCTTACAACTTACTGGATAAATGTGCTGCTGTGATGATGGTACGACAAATCATCAAGTACGGATATAAAGAATCGACGTTTACAGTATGCGTGTGTGTTTGCTACTATGGAGAGGAGCCTGACAACTAAAGTTTGATACTGAAGAAATCAACAGACAAGGTGAGTGACTTTTCCTTGATTGTTTGATACAGGGATAAGTGACATGATAAATAACATGTTTATAATTTTAAGTAAATGTTGGAGCGCATTTATTAGAAATAAATATCAGCTGAATGTTGATTAAAATTAGAGTAAATATTATAGAGAATGCTGAATACTTTTTACCTATTTTAAGGAAAAGCGTAGTGTTAATTTCACAGCACTGGGTTGTGGGTGAAATGATAAGTAAATATGAAATACGTATTTATAGAATGCTGAATATTTATTTAATGTTATTTTATTTTGTTGCATGAAAAGCATGTTATTTTTATTATTTCAAATGATCAGTGTATTTTTTCCATTGTCCGGGTATTGAGAAGTTATGTTATCTATATAAGGGACGTACTTTTGTGCATTGATTAACATTTTTGTGAGGAAAATTTTCTATTTCAATATTGGTTAAATATGGCTTTCTTAATGAGAGGGAGGAAAGCAGAACTCATTTTGCTAGCATCGGAATTGGGGTTGGAAGTCCAACCAGAGCAAACGATGATAGATATAAAAAAGATTATTTTAGGAATGGAAAATTATGACGAGGAAACAGTGAAAGAACTGTTACAGTCAATAATTGATGAAAGGCAAGTGAGGGAAAAAAATGAGATGGAGATTTTAAAACTTCAATCTCAGGAACGGATAGAAATGGAAAAAATAAAGTCACAAAGGTCAGATCAAGAGGGGCGTCAAATTATAGTAACAGGTCAGGAAGGGCAAGGTGGAAAAAGATCGTTTGAAGAAGTAATTAAGATAATTAGACTCTTAACGGTCAAAGTTCCAAACAAAGCCGAAGGCTGGGATTATTTTTTCACTAGTCTGGAAAAAGCGTTCAGTAGTGAACAGGTTGAAGATGAATTAAAGGGGAAAATTTTGCTTTGCTTGTTAGGAGAAAAAGCGGCTCCATTACTGTCATATGTCGAAGGGGAACAGTATGAAAATTATGAGGAATTAAAAAAGGTAGTTTTAAGGGAGTTCCAACCGTCAGCTAGAACATGTTTGGAAAATTTTAAGAAAGCGATTAGGGAGCCTGGTGAGACGTTTGCCCAATTCACCTCTAGATTATCTTCTATGTGGGACTACTATTGTAAGTTGAGGAAGGCACAAGATTTTGAGACGATAAAGCAGCTGGTAGTGGCTGACAGGATATTTGAAACGCTTGACTCAGAAACGGCTGTACACATAGGGGTTAGGCAAGGGGATAATTGGTTTAAACCTAAAGAGTTGGCCCAGGAAATAGATGTGTTCTACATGGCGAAGGGAAAAACGTACCATACTCCTAAAAACGGGCATAAAAGAGAAACTAGTAAGGACTGGGAGAAACATTTGGATTTTAAGAATTCCAATAGGGGAAATTATGAGGAAAAAGGTAGAATAGATCTGAACAGGAGGGTTGGAAAGGATTTTTCTTGCTATCACTGTGGGGGAAAGAACCATTTAAAAAAGGATTGTTGGAGATTAAATAGGAATCCCCAAAACAAAAATACGGGAAGCGCTAAGTCAGCCAGAGCAAAGAGAGTAGAAAAAGATCCTCAGTCAGACAATGAGATCGAAGAAGGAGCAGTTATTGCTAGAGTTAGTAAATTACTAAAGTCAAAACCCGAGGGAAACACAATAAAAAATCAATTGTGTAAGTTAGAAAAAATTGACATTAGTGTTGACGGGGTGGTCACGAATTGTTTAGTGGACTCAGGAACGGAAATAACAGTAATTAGAAGAGGTATTGTCCCGAAAATAGATATCAGGGACAAGCCTTCAATTTATTTAAAGGGCATTTTTGGCCCAGCAATAAAATGTCCGTTAGTAAACATCCCTTTGGCGATAGCTAAGGATGGCAGAACGAATGTGATTCACGAAGAGATATTGTGTGCTGTTGCTCCTGAATTGCTTGAAGATATGTTGATACCTCCGGCTATCATAAAAAGACTACAGGAAAGCGAGTCAGGATTAGATTGTAGGGACCCCCCCGGAGACAAGAGGGAAAGTAACGTGAGTCAAGGCGAAAATTACGTTCCGCTCAGCGAAGCTGTAGAATCAGGGAATGATTGTATAGGGGGGAGAGCAACTCAAGTCAAAACAGGTGATTCTTGCAGTTCAGAGGTCGAAAAAGAGAGCGCAGATAATGAATCAGAGATAGATGGACATCGGGACGAAATCAGTCACAGTGAAAGCTTATCTTTTCTGCATCAGCAAAGAGAGTGTGAAAAGCTTGTTAGGCAATGGGAGTTAGGAAGAAAAAATAAGAGCAATTTTTATGTATCTGACGGATATCTCTTTCACACGGAAAAAATTCTTGGGGAGAATTGTGCTCAATTGGTTTTGCCCGAAAGGCGGAGGGCTGAAGTTTTAAGATTAGCTCATGAATCTCCTTTTGCTGGACACATGGGGGAAAGGAAAACAGCAGAAAGAATACGATACTCTTTTTATTGGGAAGGTTTAAAGAGGGATGTCCATGATTTTGTTAGCAGTTGTCACGAATGTCAGTTGACAAAACCAGTAAAAGTAAAAGATAGAACCCCAATTACTCCCGTTACGAGACCTGAATTGCCATTCCAGGTCGTAAATGTAGATTTAATAGGACCCATTGAACCGATCAGCTCTAAAGGTCACCGATTTATTCTTTGTCTTGTAGATGTCCATAGTCGTTGGGCAGAGGCGGTTGCAATTACTAATTTATCAGCTAAGACAACCTGTGAAGCGTTGTTAGAAATCTTCTCTAGGACGGGGATCCCGAATGTTATTGCTTCAGATAACGGGACGAATTTCAAGGCGGAATTAACTCAGGAATTTGAAAAGCGGCTAGGAGTAAGTCCCAGGTTTTCCACACCCCAATACCCCCAGAGCAATGGATTAGTGGAACGGTATAACTCTACCCTTAAAAGGATGTTACATCATGTTATAAGGAGCGAAGGGAAAAAGTGGCATTTATTTTTACCTTATGTGTTGTGGGCGTATCGAGAAATACCAAACAGTACCACTGGGGTGGCACCTTTCCAACTTTTGTATGGAAGACCTCCGCGAGGTCCTTTATCAATTTTAAAGGACACTTGGACAGGAGAACACAAGGGATTACAACTAAGCACGACCCCTGTTTCTAAATATTTGCAGGAGTTGAAAGCAAAACTCGAATATGCGGCAGAGCAGGCAAATTTGATAGCAGGTGTCCAACAACAAAGGACAGCTCGATATTATAATTTACGATCGAGCGATAGGAAATTTAAAATAGGGGACAGAGTAATTGTATTAATTCCCGACTCATCGAATAAACTCTACGCAAGATGGCAAGGTCCGGCGATTATTGAAGAGCAAAAGGGTCTTCATTCTTTTATAGTTAAAATGGAAGACGGGTCTAGAAAACATGTCCATCAAAACAAAATTAGACAATATGTTGTAAGATCTAATGCAATTAATATGATTTTTGAAGGTGAGGAAGAATTTGGGGAGGTAGAAAACGTACCTTATAAACAGAAAATTCCAGAAATTTTTGGTACCACTTTGGATAATTTAAAATTGCCAGAACTGAAAGGGGAGGAGTCAAACATTTTAAGAAAAATTATTCTTAAGTATAAAAATTTATTTACTAGAGAAGTACAGCCAGCTAAGGTTGGGGTGCATAAAATAGAATTAATAGAAGGAGTGAGTAGGAAAAAGCCTCACTGTTATCCAATACCAATGGCATATCGTAAAGAGGTAGATAAACAGGTAAAGGAATTACTGTGTTTGGGTTTAATTGAACCTTCAGACGCAGAAATTGCTTATCCAGTTGTCTGTGTCGCAAAGAAAGATGCAACGACTCGGTTATGTGTGGATTTCAGAGGGTTAAATGCGGTAACTAAGGTCCCCAGCTTTCCCATGAAAGATCGGGAAGAGTTAATTTATGTTGCAGGGTCAGCTAAATGGTTAACAAGCATAGATCTTTTAAGAGGGTACTGGCAGATCCCCATGGAAGAAAAGAGCAAACCATTAACAAGTTTTACCACACATTCAGGACAGTGGCAATTTAAAACTATGCCTTACGGTTTATCAGGCGCGGCCGGCACATTTCAAAGGGAAATGAATTTAGCTTTACAAGAGCACAGCGAGTACGCGCAGGCCTACATCGATGATGTTATCATATTTTCAGAAACTTTCGCTGACCATATGAAACACATTGAAAATGTTTTCAGTCATCTGGAAAAATTAGGATTTTCCGTTCGGTTAGAAAAATGTACTTTTGCGGCGACGGAGATAAAATATTTAGGACATCGAATTGGAGGGGGAAAACACGCCCCAGATGAAGAAAAAGTTGCTGTTATTAAAAATTTAAAACAACCAACTACCAAAAAGGAAGTTAGGTCAGTGTTAGGTCTTATGGGTTTTTATCGAGCATATATCCCTAATTTTGCTCAGATTTCGGTACCTTTAACCAATTTGACCAAGAAAAATTCACCGAGTACCAATATTCCATGGAAAGGAGAGCATGAGGAAGCTTTTCAAAAGCTAAAGAAATTACTGTGTGGGGTGACTGCTTTGGCGACACCTAATTTTTCAGAACCATTTCAGGTGCATGCCGATAGTTCCAATTTAGCTGTTGGGTGTTGTCTGACACAAAAGGACGAGAATGGAGAGTATAAACCCATAGCTTTTGCCAGCCAAAAGTTAACTGAAACTCAGCAAAATTGGGCAAGTATTGAAAAGGAAGCTTGGGCAGTACTTTTTGCACTCAATAAATTTGATAAGTGGATTCACGGGGGGACGGTGGAGATCATCACTGATCATAATCCGCTAACATATTTAAATGAAGTGACTCCCAGAAGCTCAAAGCTCACACGCTGGGCATTGGCGCTTCAAAGATGGAAATATGTAATCACCCACAGGCCAGGTAAAAATCATAAAGCGGCAGATGCCATTTCAAGACTAAAGCAGGATGAGTAAAATTAATTTCTGTTTGATTTGTAATTTATCAGGTAATATTTTTTTTGTTTGTTTAGGTGTATTTTAGTTTATTATTTTTGTATGTGTTTTTTGAGTTACTATAATGTTTTTTTAATCAAAGTGAAAGTTAAAAAAAAAAAAAAATCCCTGTATCTTACTTTGTAAGGATAGGTCATTCATAGATCACTTGTGAGACTGTTTCGTATATATTATATAATTGGAGGAAATCAGCCTTTAAGGGCAAATTTCGCTCTTAGGTGGGGGCGTAATGTCGCGCCCTTGGAAACCCGTGTTCTCTCACAGTATTATTCTATCTATGTGCTTTCACCAGGGAGGGTCGATGCTGACCCCTGACCCTAGTTGACGTCACCCCCGACTCAGCAAGCTCCCGCTTGGACAAGGGGGCGAGAGAAAAAAAGAAGAGTCAGTTGAGTTTCGAACGGAGGGAGAGAGGACAATGTGTCTCTCCTCTCGATGGAAACAAAATATGATGTGTAATTTACTTTTTTTTTATTTTCCATTATGGGAAAGCATAGTTGCATCATTTTGTACATAGTTCTCTGTAAATATTAAAAATTAGTTTAATCCAGAAGAGTTAATTGTGATCTATTGAGTATGTTTTCTTTTACCGCAAGTGGATCGGAACCAAAGGAATGCCTCAATTAAATATAACCGCTCGGAAACAGACGATCTACCATTCACAATTCCACGGTCGCTAGAGATGTGACATTAATCTTTGTTATTAAAATGATTTTTTTTCTCTTTCTCTTTTTTTCATCTTATCCAATTTCCATTATTTTGGTTCCTTTTGAACTGATTCTTGATTTTTAGCACTGGAGTGCTAAAAAGAGGAAAGATTGTGTCCCCGAATTTTTATGGTGCTCTCAATCGGGAACATTGGTCATTTCTGACTATACTTTTAGGGGCTATACTTTGACTACACTTTTATGGGCAGTTTAAATAAGCGAAATATTAAAAAAAAATGAAAGATTTATTTTTAAATTCAACGAAAGATATGAATTAAGTTTGAAGAGGGAGGGAGATGTATCAGGATAGCTTCGTAAAAATTCATGAAAATGGCTATTTCTATTATTTTTTATCCAGTTTCCCACTAATGATAGAAATGCAAATTCTATTTCAAAAAATCAAGTCATCTTTGAACTGCTAATTTTTTTCAAGTCAGTATTAATAAAATTTTATTTGTCAATAAATTTTTAATTTGATGTTCCTAATTGGAAACATTGGCCTGTAAAAGGTTAAGCGGACTCGTCTGCAATTGTATAAAAACGGGCTATAAAATTGGCCGTACACATCGATTATAAAACTCTTTACAACCTAATTGTTCTTTTTGAGTCGAATTCAGCGATGCATTGATATTTAGCGATCAGTGGTGGTTTTGCATCGTTGTCGAGATGTCGAGGATCTCGGGCATAATCTCAACAAATTTTTGTAATTATTAATGGATTTTTACGATCCCCGTAAAAGAACTTTAAATATTTTTTTCTATCCTTTAAAAAGAAGAGTTAGCTGTTATAAACATATACATACTTACTGTATTATGTTAGACGTAGGTTGTGTTAGGAATGCCATAGACAAAGGGGGTGGCCAAATAGTGCGCTTTTTAATGTTTTTGAAATTTTTAATCTTCTTGGAGTAATGGCGGTAAAAGCTTTATCTTGGATTGGTTGCTCAGAATTGTTACAGAGTGAGTCAGGGATCAGCGTAATTATGTAGTAGAATTGAAAAGAGTTAATATATGTGATTTCAACTTAACTGTCTGTCTGTGTTCCACAGCAGTGGTTCCCAACCTTTTTCTCTCTGCGTACGCCCCTTTAAAATCCGAAAAAAATTGGCGAACCCTTTTACATAATCATTGTACTCTAGCATATTATTATCATGAATCCCCTTATATTACTTGCAAACTCCTTGGGGATCTCGATCCATTGGTTGAGAACCGATGCTCTATAGCTTTCTTAAATACAGGGCGTCCCATAACTGTTGGTATAAAAAATTTAAGGGGAAGTAGAACTCACAATAAGGAATAAGAATCGCGTTTCAATGTGGGGTCGGAAACGTCGTTTTCATTTAGCTGTTAATAATCACTTTGCGGTACTAAGATAACAGTATGCATCCACTTTCCGACTTTAATGTATATTTCTCAGAAAACACGTGACTAAAATTGATAGTTTAAGAATTCTGTTTCATTTTGTGGATGAAATTTTAGAAGACAAGCCCATTGTTAATGAAATTTGGTTTAGAAGAGCATGTCAACACTTTAATCAGAGCGATTTTTTACAGGTTGGAGGAAACGGTGTTCTTGACCTCACATTGCTATGTTATTCTTATTCCTTATTATATGCTCTACCTTCCTTAATTTTGTACCAATAGTTATGGGACACCCTGTATATATACCTGGTTTGATACTTCATACATCATCATTTCGGTAATTATCTTAACGGTACATCTTGTCGAATTTCTGGTGACTTGAGCAAGAAATCTGCTGAATTTCTAGAAGTTCCGTCACCTCCCTTAATTTTGTACCAGTAGTTATGGGACACCCTGTATATATGCCTGCGTATTGTTACTCCATACAGCATCATTTCGGTATATATCCTAACGGAACATCTAGTCGAATTTCTGGTGAATTGAGCAAGAAATCGGCTGAATTTCTAGAAGTTCCGTCGCTCAGAATTATCTGCAGAGCTTCGATCTCTTCCTTCACCAGAATTAAACACTTATGACGTTCGAAGCCACACTTAACTGCTTTTCGATAGCTGTATCTTATCTAATACTACAGGGGAGGGGAATGAAAAGATATTGAAAATTTCTTTCGTTATCTGTGTTAAGAAAGATATACGGAACCATCATTTAGTTTGCTATTATTTTTTTAGGCAGAGAGAACATCTTTCAGCGTGTTGTCCTTTATTATAAAAATATGAGCAAACCGAAAGTTTTTGTCACTCGCCCCGATTTCCCTGAGAATGGAATACGCCTTTTAAAAGAAAAGTAAGGCATTTTAGCATTTTTTGAAACCACCTCTTTACAACGCTTTCAACTGCTAGTCGCAAAAAATAGAGTTAACCCGTTGAGGCGCAACCTTTTCACAATGCTGAAAAAAGGGCAGCCGTTGCCATCGCTCGACTTAACTACCAGCAAGATGGCGGACGATCGAAACGTTCATCGCGTGCCACAGATCTGGAGACCCTTTTTTGACGACAGCTGGCTGTGCGTGGGCAATCTATCCAGCTGTTCTCGCATTCTTCCATTTTTCAGCAGATGTCAGTGCTGTTAAAAACAATCGTGACAATTTTTTTTTTTTTTTTTTACGGGAAATGACGTGGTAAAAATTAAAGGATTCTCGTGGAGCTATGTCACCCGCAACTATTTTTATAGAAATCAAATCTATTCTTCGTGACTGGCAACAGTCAAAACGTCAGAGTTTGGTGTTCCCAGAGCGGGAACACTGCGCGTTAAAGGGTTAAAAGCTAAGTTGTAAAGTATTTGTCTGTTTGTTTCGGTTTGTCTGTCGGTCGGTGCTCTAACTGCACTAAGTATGCACTGATTACAACGAAGTTTATGTAATTCCCGTGTACTGTACCCTGTACCCTATTGAAAAGGGTTCATGTACACCCATTCAAAAAAGTATAATATTCAAATAAATAAATGAATAGAAATAGTCAATATCATTGAATTCAAGGGCAGAGTTCCCAATTCTTCCGATATTATTGGAAGATTTCCAACCACAATTTTTCGACAGTTCTATTTAAGATTAGAAATTTAAATTAGTAATCTTATACTACGTAGCACAGATGAGTAAAGAAGAATATTTCTTTAAGATCGAAAGAGAAACCAGCTGTACAGAGGACGTGATTTGAACATTTTTGGAGAATTACCTACTTGTGGAACTTTTTTTTTTCAGCAGGAAATTCACAATTACTTATCACATAAACCACAATTTTCTGATGCAAAGTTTTAACTACAACCGGCAGCTTAGAAATAACGTCTTTTAATTATGGAACAGCCAGTATAATTGATTAGTTTTTTGAAGAATAATTTAACACCGTGATGCAGATCTGCAATATACCAATTAAAGCTGTGTAAGTTAAAATATTTGAAGGACTGCTTTTTCTAGAATAACGTGAGCGTAAAAAATATTTTTTTAAATCGGAAACGTTTATGATGTTTAATTAATATTATAACACACGAAACTGCATTTTGTCCTTCAGTAATCGCATTATTGGCTATTATAGCACTTTAGCGTTTTTTCGTGGATCAATTTTACAAGTATGCTAATGATTGTTCAAGAAATTCTTAACTTAAACTGTTCACAAGCATTTCAGTAACACTTTGGTATGCTATAGACATATTTTAAAGTTATACGAAAATTAAAATAACGCTTTTAATGATCTCAACAACAAACACATTTCTGTCAATAAACTTTTACAATTGCAAAACTGGAAAAATAATTAAATTTCTGTATGTTTATAATCTGTTTTTTACACATTTTTAAAATTCAAACAATTTTTTAAATTTCAGTTGTCGAGATATAAATAGTTAAATCTTAATTTTCTGATATAAAATCGATATTTTCCCCCACCATAGGTTCGACGTCAGGTGTTATCCGTTCTCAGAATCCATTCCGGAAGATTATCTGCAGTACCACGTGAAGGGTTCGAGTGCTTTATTCTGCATATCAACTGATAAAATTACTAGTAAAGTCTTAGATGCTGCAGGTGAGATTGACTTATCAAAATTTTTTGTTAAAAGCGTGAAGTTCACTGCAAAACACCTACATTTTTTAAGGAAGGATAAGTTTCCTCCATGTGGTGTCTGCTTCTCACAATATAATGTAGATGGCAGCACCAGAACGTATGAACCATCCATGAACCAGAACTTACATGACATCATATGCTCACATTTTTTTCTAGCTCTGTGTGTTCTGAACAACAGTTCTATTGGCGTATTTTTATGTGTGTGTGTTTGTGGGTATACAAAGGTTAGGTGTCTAAAATACCTAATATTGAAATTATGCTTTAGTCCGCTAACTTTTACATCCTATTCCAGAAAAAGGAAACTCCATAACGGTCGTATGTCAAGAAAAATAAAATTCAACGTCATTGTTAATTTACTTCGTTTGTTAACTAAGTGAAATAACCAGATGGACTGATTCAACTACCCGGATTATTCTTTTATAACAACCAAAAATATGGCGTCATAAATTGAAAATTGCGTGAGATTCACAAACTCTGACAAAAATTCTTTACGTCATATTCGCATTTCGTGTGATTCTGAATAGTTTCCCCAGACTACGGTCCGACATTTTTCACGAGATTTAAATGAATAAATTATTTTCTTCTGCTGAACCATGGCAGATTTAAATGAGAAACGGTTTATTGGAAGATTTGCTGCTAAAATATAGACAAAAGCACACCATACAGTGCTAATAAATATTTCATGCTAATAATGCAGCATGCCGTTGCTAATAAAAATATCATTAAAAATGTTCAAAGTAAAGACTACGCGAATAAAAAAATCCTCTCATTAATTTTCAAAAAGTTGCACTTTTCAAATTTGTATACCACTCCCCTACGAAAAAATTTCTAATTAGTAAAATATGCCCCATACCAACACCTCCAACACCTAGATATACCATGCCTGAGGACAGAAACTTTTACGTCGTTATTAGGTCCACTTAATTAACGCCATCACACATTTATTTTCATGAAGTAAAACTTTTCAAAGTTTGTGGTGAATTTACTTGCTTAAAAATTTTAATGAT
Organism: Cheiracanthium punctorium; assembly: GCA_038373885.1. Classification (NCBI taxonomy): domain Eukaryota; kingdom Metazoa; phylum Arthropoda; class Arachnida; order Araneae; family Cheiracanthiidae; genus Cheiracanthium; species Cheiracanthium punctorium. The sequence goes on from JAWZYV010006201.1 coordinate 290,984, forward strand.
TAAAATATTTTAATGATTTTAGAAAATTTAATTTTACGACAAATAGGAAAATTTAACTATCACTAATTATATAATATGATATAGGAATAGATCATGATAAATTACTTTTTATCAGAAAGATAGTTTAATTTTTATCTTCAACTTAAGATATTTTCTAAAATGTGTATCATTCACCAGAAATTTTAAATAGTTTCACTCTGTGGAATTAAAACTACGATGTCGTCATCTTAGAAGACCTAGTGATGACGTAAAAGTGATGCCATCCTCAGGCCTTCATATTTTGGAGGTGTTACCTATATGCGCTAACGAGGTGATGCCAAAAGTTTGAAAATTTCATCCGAAGAAGGGTTAAAGATATGAAGATAAATATATGCCGTCTTGAACCACTTTTCAATGGCTATCGAAGGGTGGAAAAATCACGTTAGATGATCGCATTTCTGAGGTCACAGAGCAATTACGAAAGAAAAGAATTTTTTCCATTCTAGCAATAAAATTTTACATTCAAATTCATGTATAGTCTCCGATCATCTTTGTTTAAAGATACTGAGATATTTCATGATGAACGGCTGAAATTTTGTTCATCACCTCTTAAGTTTACGGGGCACATTTTATTAATTGGGATTTTTTTTTTTTTTTTTGTATGGGGGATCGTACACAAATTTGAAAAGTGCAACTTTTTGCTAATTAACGAGAGGAATTTTTTTCTTGGCGTAATCTTTTCCCCCACCTTATTGAACATTTTCCCTATTTACACTGCCCACGTATCTCTGATAAATAAAGAATTAAAGCTTGTTACCACGTTTTTGGGACACTCTGTAAATATTCATGACGCTTCATAAGAAGAAAATAAAATACAAAGTTTATTTATTCATGTTACATATCAACCTGTGTAATATTAGTCAATTTTAAAATCTAATTTCAAAGAGAAGGAATCGGGATGCTTAGTGCTGATCTAACAAAATTACTAATACTATTAAAAAAGTAGAGCATACTGGATTTTATTTTTATCTACTTAACAACCCACCTAGTATATAATAAATAACCTAAACAGCCGTTGTCATAGGTGCTTAATATGGATAAAAGCTTTTTCAACTTTTTATTAGTTTTGAATTTATGTTTTCAGTTTCTTATTTGTTTTAAATTTATGTTTTCCAATACTTAGTTGTTTCGTTTTTTTCGTTATAATGTATTTACTTTCTGTTGCTATACATCACGAACATTCAACTCTGCAACATTCATGAAAAAAACTTGGACATGCATATTACTTCGATTTACTTTAAAAATATTTTTTTTTCTGCTATAAATGTAGGCTAATGTTATTTTATACAGTTTAGTGGCAATGGTACACCACTTTGTCAATTTTGAATAAATCTTTGATATTGGAGTTTTTCTTGTAAACGTTTGTACAGATTTAAAATATCTTTTTGGGTGAAACGTTATATTGGACAAATTTTTTAGAGTGCTTACACAGACTTTCTTTTTAATAATATGTAATTTTATTCCGAGATTGCAGCTTTTAAAAAATGTTGGAGATTTATTTTTTTTATTTCCCGTTGGCTTTGAATAATTTTTTTAGCAGAACATTTTTGTTATAAATGTAGTAGTCATATGTTATTTAACTAGTTTATCATAACAATTTCATGTTGAACAAATTATTTAGAGTGCTTACAAGGATGTGATTTAGTTGGAATCAGTCACCGATTTCTTTTGAATTTATATATTGGCAGAGTTAGAAATGCATAAGCACCCGTGTGTATTTTTTCTCGCAAGTTCAGCTCAAGTACACTCATTTGCTATGTAGACAACGAAAGAAAAATATTGCACTTAACATTTTTTTTAAAGGGAAATAGCTAATAGTCAGTAGCTTTCAACATGGATTACGCTCACAAAAAAGGATATTAAAAAGTTTGTAAAACCGTATAAATGAACCGTTACATAATAATAATTTTATACGTTGTTTTTAATTTGACGCATTTGCGCATCGAAATAGAGGTGACAAAATTTAACTTTTATTTCTAAAGGAAGATATTGCAGTTTAACAATCAAATTTTCCCGATTTGAATAACTGAAAACAATGTATTTGATACTTTGTTTTGAAAGTTAAATGATAATGTGCATATATAACGAGAAAAAAATAAAGAAGCTTTCTACTTCTTTTTGGATGCAATGAAAGAAAAAGTAAATAAAATATAAACTAATTTCGCTATTTAATAAAAGATATTGCTGCTATCTTTCAATGTTTTCTGAGGAAATAATATTAACAATGAAGAAACGGATACTCTCATAATGGATGATAGACAGTAAGAAAATCATTCCAGACACTGTTTTTAATTTGACATGGTTACACAACGGAAGAAGAGGCAGTATTTAACCGCTTTTTGAAGAAAAATATTTTAGCTTAATATTCAGTTGTTCATAATTTGGTTTATCAAAAGTAAAGTAGTATTAGATATTTAAATTTTTAAAAAAGTTAAACGTAGATATTCGTATGAAACGAAGAAAAAAAAATTAAAATTCCCTCTTTTTATGTGAATACAGTTTAAAAAAAATAATAAATCAATAACAATACATATTTCGATCTATTTTGGGAAAATATTGCTGCTATCTTCTCACTGCCTCCAGTTGAGGAAATAATGAAGATAAAGAAATGAATATTAAATAAAAAATTCATTGAAGACTGTTTTATTTTGACTTGGATGCAGTAAAAGAAACAAGGAAACTCAATATTTTCATAGAAAATATTGCAACTAATACAAAGTTACTTTTAATTAAATTATTGAAAACAAGGCATTTAAATGTCGACATCTGTATGAAGTGAAAATAAATAAATAAATAATTAAATAAAATTAAAATGAATACATCTTTCATTATATATCGCCACAAAAGGTAGCGGAATACTAATCTTTGAAAGAGAAAATAAAGTATTGATTTTTATAATTGGGAATTGATGTGTTCGTTCGTTATCTTTTCAAGGAAAGTGCTGCACTCTGCCTTTCATTATAAGCTTTTCAAAAACATTTTTTTTTCAACAGCAACATAAATACTACAAAAAATTTAAGGAGCTCTCAAGTTTGAGTCACTATACTAGATTTCTAAAACAGAATTTAATTTGAACCTTCAGCAACTCACACAGTTAATGCTAGTGATTGCCAGTATTTTTTAAAACTTTTCTTGTAATAAAACTAGTAAAATTAATTTATAAATATTAACATAAGAATTTTGACATGTAAACAAATCAGAATTTGAAAAAAAAAATTAAATTAGACGATTTATGCAAGAGTGCCAAAGACAAATAGGTTTGAATTTTATATCACCGTATAGCAGATCTGTAAACATACCAATTAAAGATGTATAAATTAATCAAAGCGTGTTAAAATAATTTCTATAACTATTTTTTTTTCTAGAATAGCATAAAAAAATATTTTTTTCAAATATTTGAAAAATTTGTGATATTTAATTAATATTATAACAATAAACTATATTTTGTCGTTCAGCAGTTGCATATCTAATTATTGCAGCACTGAAAGCTTTTTTTCTCAGATCTACATTACAAGAATGTTAAAGATTTTTTAAAACTTCTCCACTTGAACTGTTCACGAACATTTCAGTAACACTTGGTATACTACAGATATATTTTCGAGTACCACAAAAGTAAAAATAATTAAACACTAGCACAAAAGAAAAGTTTATTGAAATCTACAGCAAACACAGTTTGGTCAATAAGCTTAGATGAATTACGAACCTGGAAAATGAAATCTAATCTGTTTCTTCACGTAGAACATAAAATAAAGAAATCGTTGCGATATAAAGGGTTAAAACAGAAGTTTTTTTGTGGTATAAAATGTTACGTCTCAATTATTGCTGGAGATTTCTTCGTGGTTTCACGGAACACAACATTATATTCAACTTTAACCAACATTAAGTAAAAGTGGTGAAGAATATATATATTAACAATTATATTTATGGCGCGTAAATGTGAATTAATTTAAACTTTTCACATGTTAATGATGAATAAGAGAAGAAAGATATTGCCTTTTGGAAGGAAACTGCCTGCTTGTCAAGTTTCGGAGAACAAGAGATCACGCCCAAAGTACAGTTTAGGCCTATATTCAGTGTTTAACATATACGCGTGGTTCCATGGAATAGGTTTCGAGCACGGAATCATCTGCAACAAGAAATACGCACTCCAGACTTTCCTTTCCTTTCTTCTGGCCATTTTGTTTGAAGGAAACTTCATTAGCGTGTTCCACGGCGAATTAACTATTCCAAAGCCTAGTGAAGCCGATAGAAAACAGTTCTTATTTTTAGCAATCATCATGCTCACTAATATTCTCAATAGGATTTTGCTGTACACAAGAAGAAAAACATTTAGAAACCTGATGAAAACGCTAGCTAAAATTTATGCCGAACTGGGAGAGGATAAAAAATTATTGAAGGCTTTTAAAATAAAATTGTTCATAGCACTTTTCGGAAATGATTTGTTGCTCTACACTTTTGCTATACGTTACATTTTCCAGATATTTCCGCATTTTCCTGAAGAATATAATCTGTTGGAATTCATTGGATATCCTTTAGCTACTCCGAGCATATGTATGTCTATTATGTTAGACTACATTTCTTACACTAATATAATCGTAGTAGGTTATTTTTCTGCTGTTTGTTTCTTGCTGAAGTTGTCGTTGAACGCATTCAACAAAAAACTCCTGCTAGTGCAAGACGAAGGTTTAGATCGCTTGTTTGGTACTTACTGTAAAATATCGTCCTTCATTAATGAAATTAACGTTTTCCTTTATCCGCATATGTTCTTAACTTTTTCTCTTACGTTCATTGCACTGTTTTGGAACGTTTACAGTATTTTGTTTGTCTCGAGTACCGACGAATTCATTACGGTCATTGTTTTGATAGACACTTTTCAGTTCGTGTGGTTCTGCATGTCTGGTTCGTATGTTACGAACGCTCTTAGGGATCTTAGAACAACAGCTCAGAAGCTGCCCATGAACACTCAACGACTGACGAGCTTGCATGCTATCTCAACAATGAAGAAAAGTACGGAGGGATTTAAAGTCTTCAACTACATAACTGTTGATGGGACACTGATTCTACCAGCAGCTGGCTGTCTCTTGAGTTACGGCATACTTGTAGCAACTTTCAGCGCAAATAGTGTTACTGGAGACCAGTAATGTTAAGTACTTTAAGTAATACTAGTAGTACAAGCTCGTTCAAAAGACGTTATTGGTATAGTTTACCTGCATTCCCATACCATACAGGATTCAGGTGCACGTCAAATCTTCCTACCGGTCTGGGCATTCACTACGTCTATCAAACTACTAGGGTCATTTAACTTTTCACTCGATTACTGATTGGTCGTGAATATTGCACGTCCAATATAGTTTACAGTCACCTGACTTTACTAGTACGAGAACGTCATTAAGTGTTTAGACCTGTATGAAGATTGATCATGACTATGGTGACTAAATGTCTTCTATTTTTGAGGACGCTTTGAATATTGAAAATCAAATATTTAGATACTAAGCACACTATGATTCTTACATGTTGTTGCAATGAAAACATGAACTATTTCTTCAAGAAAAAAAATTATATTAGGATGATACTGCATTGCAGTAGTTCTGTTTTTATTTGACTCTTAAAAATTAACCATCTGCATTAAAATGGCGATTGAAAAGTGGTTCCGGAGGTGTGTTATCCAAATGTGCACAACGAGTTCTACAGAAGATACTATAAAATAATGCTTAGTTATACAGTTAAACCTCGTTATATGGTCACCCGCTTATAAGGTCACCCCGCATATATGGTCACTTTTGAAAAGTACTGGCTGACTGAAAAGGAATTCTATATATTTTAATATCGCTTATAGGGTCATGCCATCAAAGCTATACCCTCTTATATGGTCATTTTGATCACTGTGGGAAATATTTCTGAAAATTGACAAAGCTATTTTTCAGTAAGAGATAAGCAGTTTAGCCTTTCTTCATTGAATTGATAAGGAAAGGGACAGTTTACAAGGTTACAACAGGGCTTAATCCCAGGGCTTAATCCAACAGGGCTCACACTCCCCCACTGCCAAAGCTGACACTTTCGTACACGAACGCAGGATTATTCCTACTGCCACGGTCCCTCCAGGTGAAAATACGCCTATTATCAGGATGAACTGAAAAACGGGACTCGTCAGAAAAAAGAACATTGCTCCATTCATTTCTCCTCCAGTAGTTCACACGCTCTGTTGCCCACTCCCTGCGGTCGCGACGATGCCTTGATGTTAGTCTAACACATACCATCGGTCGGCGAGCATACAGACCTACACCAGGGAGCCGGGTTCGGACAGTCTGAGTTGAAACCGTGGTGCTAGTAGCCGAGCGAAGGTGTTGTTGGAGAAGAGTAGCGTTCATATTCCGGTGTCTCCAAGCCGTTAACACTAAATAACGATCTTCATTGGGCGTTGTTGCCCGTCTACGACCTTGCCCTGGTCTTCGGCCTGCACTTCTAGTCGCCAAAAACCGGTTTCAGATCCTGGAAATCACACTTTGTGACACTCCAATGGCTTGCGCTACTTCGGCTTGAGTTTGGCCCCCTTCTAACCTACCGACAACTCTCCAAGCTTCTGAATCGGTTAAATGACTTCGCTGAGACATCGTACTCATCGCAACAAAGCAGTCACTGAATGCCGATCATCCTTGTCTTCATTTTGTTATATTCAGTTGAAAGTCTAATTTCATTCGCTGCCACTGAAGGGACGTTTTTGACGTCGAACTCAAAATTAGCATACTCCACAGTTTGAAAATCAGAAAAATTTGCATTTGTGATTCTTTTCTTCCATTTTCGGCAAAAAAAATTCGCTTATATCTTTATTTTATATAAAACTTACAATATCCTTTAATTGTTTTGAGCAGTGTATTATAAATCCATAATAAGAATTATGGAGATGGCTTGAAAAAAAGTGCACTTTGAGTTCGCACGCAGATTTCAAGATTTCAGTGCCATTCAAACAGAATTGGATATTTTTACCATGCCTTTCAACGTAAATTGTAAAGCAGTGAGGTCAGATTTGCAGCTTGAATTAATTGAATTGCAATCTAACAACCATCTCAAGCAGTTGTTTCTAAATATGCCAGAGTATTACAAATCATTATCGAAAGTAAGTTTCCCAAATTTAATATCTCACGCCCAGAAAATCAGTGCTATGTTTGCTTCATCTTATGTATGTGAACAAGTGATTTCAACTATGAACCTTAGAGAGAATTCTTTCAGAAGTAGACTGACAGATGAGCATTTAGCCTCGTTCCTTAGAATCAGTGCATCTCACTTTGAACTTCAATATAAGGAACTTTTAAAAATGAAATCGCAATTAATTCATCTCATTAACATATTTAAATTGTAATAGTTGTATATTGTTTTTAAAATTTTAGAAAAATTTATCTTGGCCAGCCAAACTTTTTATTTTTCGATTTATGGCCCGCGACCGAAAAAGTTTGCCCAACCCTGCCCTATGCACTGTTTCCTGCAGCAGTGATAGCGGGTAAACAAGTACTGTTTGAAGATCATAAAAATCTTCAATGATGAATAATCTCAACGAAACACGCTGGATATTGATTTCAATACAGTATCATTAGCACAAACCAAAATACTTCTGTAGAATAATAAGAATTCTCAGTATCTTCCATCATTCAACTGCCTTTTGATTTTACTCGTAACATCATTCAGACAAGCAACGCAAACAAAAAACAATTGAAATTATTCACATAAAAATATCATATGAAGAAGTTCAAACAACTTACTTACTCAGGGATGCACCATGTAAAGCGCTTATTGTTTTCAGCAATATTACCACGAAGAGATTCCGTTGAGCAACGTACAACATAAAGGTACACCCAAATGTTTTACGACGGCATTAGGTCAGTCTAATGCTACTATATGATAATTTCCGAACAATAGAAGTATACAAAGCCAGCATAGTAAAAAAATGTTTCATATACAAACATCGACGGCTGGTGCACCAAAAAAGTGGGAGGTCAGAGAAGATGCTTGGTGGCTAAAGCTGATTTTTTTCCTCATTGGACTATATTACTGGGCTTTAACGTCATCATTGATTAAATGACCCTATCTAATTATTGATTAAATGACCTTCAGAGGAGAATTCCTGTTAGTTCGTACTCATTTTCTATTGGTTTTTGTATTGGTTTACCTCCATTATTTGTCGATGAATTGTTACTTTAAAACATTAAAAAGTGAGGGGGGTCAAGACCTCTTTTCTTATGGAAGAGAGAGGGCAGTTGCCCCCCTTGCTCCCTCGTAGGTATCTCCTATGTATACAGGAACATCAGCGAAGCGAAACTTGGTGGACAATTGTAAGACACAATTCTTTGAGATTAATGACTCTTTCATTGCCTCCATCTCAAGTTTCCCCTAAATTCATCTTTATTACAAAGCATGATTTTCATCACAAGGAAGGACAAGTTTACATCCACGGCCAGAACTGGGAGTCGAACCCAGGCCCAGATGATTGTAGTAGGACGGGTTAACCACTACACCGCCTGGGCAGCGCCAAACTTGGTATGTGACAATAGTAACGTTTCAACTATGAACTTACACACATTTACCAATATCAAGCTAATAATATTCAGCAAGCATAAACTAAAATGCTGAGAATTATAAAAACAATTCACCTGTATACTGTTTTAACTCTACTTTTCAACTATTTGTTTTAACTGCTTGCTAATTCAAAGATACTTTAGTCATAGAATATCTTATGCACTGCACAGCCACCTCAGCACACACAAAACTGGTATGTGACTATGTCATGCAATGCAATGTAATATTATTTGGACCTAATGTCCTTACAAAAAATAGAAATGTTACAACTATGTTTTCACACCAGGATATCCACTAAAAGCTTGTAGTAATGAGATGCTTTAGAATAACAAATCTGACCGGGATATAGTTAAGTTTGACTTACGTTTTCCACATGATCACCTGCAGATAGCTGGTACTTGAAAGTAATTGCCCATGCCAATTTGATACTGTATGATTGCAGTGAGATCAGATGTCGTGTGGTGCGTAGTTGTTTTATTCATTTATTTATTTATTTATTTTTATTTTTTGAGCACTAGAGTGCTATTAACTTCGAACCTTGAGAATGCGTGACTTTTGTTCGGTTTCACTTTTCAAATTCTAGAATATACAGGGTGATTGTAATTAAAATGCTCTATAGACTCGGTTCTGCAGCTAAAACGGGAGAATAGATTGTAACCAAATTTAGTATAGAGACTATAGATGATATACGCTTAAGGAATTTCGAGTAAAAAGTTTGAAAATTTTCCACCAGGTGGCGGTTTGCATTAAATAAGAGCAAATTTAATAATGAAAATGGTTAATTCGAAATGTACAATCTCCAAATTTATTCAATTGTCTTTGAGCATGCAGGTATATTAATTAATTTGGGTCATCTTTGAGCTGATTTCACCATGAAAAGCGCTATCTAGTTTATATATATTGGACTAATTTTTTTTTAATACCTTCTTTAGGCGCATCTTGTATACAGTCCATATACCAAATTTGGTGGCAATCTGCTCTACCGTTTCATCTAAAGAATGTTGTTTGTAGGGGTAGCTTAATTAAAACTGCCCTGTATTTTTAAAATGTTTCATTTTTTTATTTCAATGATTTTGTTTTTCGAACTAAACAGAATAATTTAATTCGAGGGAAATTGCCATGTAATAGGATTTTTTTGCTTAATAGAGTTAACATAGAAATGATAATGAAAAAAAAATATACCTTATTCTTCAATCTTTAATTGGTTATGTACACTAATTCATTTCTTTTGCAGTATGTATAAGATTGACAAATTTAAAATTAAAGAAAACACATATTGAGATAGGTTGCCTCATATATATGAGATAGATGCCACCAACAATGGGGTAAAATACAGTACCATAAAAAATAAATAAAATAAGACAAACATCGGAACATTATCTGTGGATTAAAAATAGGCGTGGAGACGCAAACAAACCTGTAAACTGAATTAAACTTTTTCAAAATTACTTTGCTAAAACTGATAGGGTTACATGTTTGAGTGGTAGTCTTCGCAGTATTTTATTCAGTGCAAATGATCACCATTGCAGTGCAACCAATTAGAATTTTATTCTTTTCAGGTCCAGAATTGAAAGTTGTTGCCACTTTGTCTCTAGGATTTGAGCACATAGATGTAGAAGAATGCAAGAAAAGGTAAATTAAAGTTTTCTATTCAAGAGGGGATTCACAATACTTTTGCATTATCAAAATATCTTTTTTTTTATTTATTCATAGATTTTTCTTTTCTTCAAAAATACATTTAAGGAAGTAGTAAAGTTAAAATCGCTACTAAACATTTTTATTTGTTTAATTTCAGCTATTTTTGACCGCAAGAAATTGTTCAACAATATTAGCAAAAAAAAAAAGCTCATTTTGGATAATTATAAAGTTTTAAATCATTCCTAAATGTATTCTGTTTGTTATACGTATAATCAAATAACGAAAAATGTAAAACCTATTTTCTAAAATTGTAATTTCTCATGTATAGAAAATGCTTCTTGCTCATTAGTCTTTTACCTACTTAAATAAACTTGCTTGTATTTACTAAAGATATCCTGTACAATAAGTATGTGTATTGCGTTTTGAAAAGTTTAAAATTTAAATTTGTAAAATGAAACAAAAAGTGAAATGGCAGTAACTAAGGAAAAATTCACGAATATTGTCATTAAAAAAAATCTATTTAAAATATTATTATTCTAATTCTTATTCCCGCCATGCTGAAAAAAAAAAGAATTAAGTGAATTGTTTGGGGATTGATTTTGAAATAAACAATGGTAAAATAGGTCAACCATGTACTATTTTAAGCAATTTTATTTTGAATTGTACTGGAAAATACCGACAGTACAAAAAGGGTTTAACGACTTGATCCGTTTGGCCGTAGATTGTTAAATAACCATTGAAAAACCTTTTAAAAATGCCTTTAAGTGAGAAAAGAATAATGATAATTCTGTGCTTCGACTACTTGTGCACTATAGAGCATTTCAGACGTGCGGTAATTGGAAAATCATTTCGCATGCAGATTTTAGATAATTTTCCTGATCAAATTCCAAGATTTTCCAGGTTTTTTGCCACAATTTGCAATTTTCTTTGACTTTTTTTCTGTTAAATTTTCCTGACAATTCTAGAATTACCATGCACCGAATTAATTGCATGATTATTATCTATACCAGTATTTCCACAGAAACATACAATAAGATTTTTGGCGCACAACTTAGCTGTCCACATTATCACTGTTAAATAAAAAAGTCAGCTTCTTTTTGTACCTTCTGTGCGGTAGTTTTCTGACAATTTGATCTGATCTTATCATGTCAGGTTTCTCAATCTGTGTTTCGTCCATCAATGTATCTTTTCTTTTATCCTAGGAATATTCAGGTGTGTAATGCTCCCAACCCCATTTCGGTGTCTGTGGTCGCAGAATTCACTGTAGGGTTACTGCTTGCAGTGGCAAGAAAAATTGCGCATTCGTCTGGCGCGATTCAGAGGTAAGTTATAAACATTTTGATTTCTTGTATTTTTTGAGTAGGTTAAAAAAAAAAAAACTTAATTCCTATTCCTCCCCCCCCCCCCCAAAAAAAAAGGAGAGAGAGGAAAAAACATTGCTTTAGGGTAATATTTTACTTTCTTATCATTTTTTAAAAGTTAAATAGCAGTGTAGAGACATTCATTCTTTTCAAGCACAATACAATAAATACACAAAAGTTTAAAACTGTTAACTCTTCACTTTAAAAGAAGGAAATAAATTTTATTGTTTTACAAGGTTTCGCAAAATTAAACTAATAGCGATATGAAGATTCTTTTTAAAATTACCTCTAAAATCTCGCCGAAGTGTAAAGGTCGTAGGTTTTGGTTTATCCCATGGCTGTTGATATAACGGTGTGGAGTTTTGCCCGATTTTCTCCAGAAGTAACTTGAATGCACGTCAGAAAACCTTAAAAAGATCCTGAGCCCGAGAAATCCCTCCCCCCCCTAACTTCGGTACTGCAATGAAGTTTTACTTGGGCTATTTGAAATTGAAAATTAGAAGGCGTTGGGAATTAAGCAAACACAGTCCATCAAACACTTCAGTTGCAATAGAAGACGAAGACAATTAGAATACTGAAAAATTGTTTATTTAAAAAGACTGTTGAAGAATAAACATATTGAAAATAACGACTGGTGCTGGCTTTAGCGAAGTAAAAATACGTCGTCTCTTAACAAGCGATAAATGGTGGAGTGACTTAAAAATTAAGCCAACAGCAAACTTCACATTGGCGAGAACAAAAATTTCGCAGAGATAAACAACGCCAATTCCAGAGCAACCATCAAATAAAAAACACATTTAAATAATGAAACCGCCGACAAGTAACTTTAAAATGGTGCAGGGCATCAAAAATAATTTGCGTCAAAACAGTGGCAAGATGGGGGGAAAGCAAAAATTCATTATGATTGCAAAATGACGTTATATAATCTATTTTTAGTCTAGAAAGGCTCCCAATTGACTGCGATACAAACATAATAAAAGCTATTGCATTGGAAAAACGGAATTACAGAGAAAAACAGAGTGAGGGAAACTGAAAATAAAAAAATAATTTAGAATGCTTTATTTTGGATAGATTAAATTTAAGAAACACAAAGTATTTGAGAATTAATAATTAATACGTGATCTACATCACAGGTAGATATCCCTCGTGTCGTTTCGCTTTAACCACTAAACTAAAATCTCACCAGATTTAAGTACAATGCCTCGCAAAGTTTGGCACAAAACGGTTGTTTTGTTGAAAAGTATTTTAAAATCGATGTGTTTGGCATAATTTATCTTTCTTGTTTTTGGTTAACAATGGACCTCTGGAAGTGAGTCATTAAGAAAGGAAACTGTGGCCTTATTACATTGATCCTTTTCTTTTATTAAGCTAGCAAATAACCCTTGATAGTGAATTTTAAAGGGAAAATGAGGCCGAACGCGTATTGATTTTTTCTTTCTTTTTTTAACCCTTTATAAGGCGAGGGTATGTGCAGAGAATCGAAATTATTTGGAATTTTTCTGGCCCATGTTTTAGAATTAATTCATATATTTTCCCTCTACTGTTATATCCTACGTGAAAATTGGAGAAACAAGTACTAAACAAACATAGAAATTTTGCAGGAAAATACATTAATTATGCACAAAATCACAAAAATCAGAAAATTCACTAATGACAATTGATTTCTGTATTTAATAGACCGTAGGTGGTAAGTATTTTACCACTGCCTGATAAAGGGTTAGCCCATTTATGCCTAGCGTCCCTTTTTTGGGACGGCATTTTCGCTATTATTCGAAAACGTTATTTATTTTTCCTAGCCTTTATTCATGAGTATTGAGCCTCAACTCTACAAAATATTTTAACATGACCAAGTAGGATGTCGATATTTCGATTTATATGCATAATGATTTTAAAAGAAATCATTCCTTGTTCAAGAAGTTGACATCAGAAATTTATCTATTATTTTTGTTATCAGTAAAAATCGAAGAAAGTCGCAAAAATATCCAGGCACAAATGGATTAAGGTTGGCAAAAGACCTCTAATTGCTCATCTTCAAGGGAGAAAAGTGTGGAATACATTTTTTTCCCCCAAACAATGACTGATACAATGTATTTTTTTAAGGCTAATTCTTTTAAAAAGCTTATTCGATCTATATACAACTGCCATTCAAAAAGTAAGTTACACTTGTTCCTCCACGGATGACAACATTGCGAAACAAGACCGAAGCTTGCGCAGACGATAGTTCAGTTCCACGGCTTCCAACGGTAGCAATTTCATTGGGATAGTGACAATCGTTGGTGCGTACTACGAGAAGGAAATGCCGCGTAAACTGGAAGCGTACTCCAAGGGGTGCCAGTTCGGGACTGTACGGTGGATGCTGTTAGACCTCCCATCCAAAGCTGCGAGCCAAATCCTGTGTTGTGCGTGCCTTGTGAGGTCTTGCATTGTCATGCAAGAGGACAATGCGTTTGCTTGAAGCGTTTTACTCACAAAAACGTAGTGTGCCGCGTACTTCAACGTTGGAGTAAGCTTCCAGTTTACGCGGCATTTCCTTCTCGTAGTAAGCACCAACGATTGACACTATCCGAATGAAATTGCTACCATTGGAAGCCGTGGAACAGAACTATCGTCTGATTAAGCTTCGGCCTTGTTTCGCAATGTTGCCATCTGTGGAGGAACAAGTGTAACTTACTTTTTGAATGCCCCTAGTAAAATGTACAACAGAGAAAAATATTATTCTATAGTAATATAAAAATTTTGCTTAGAGGGCAATTTGTACAAGAAAAGCCCATTTCAACTAAATATTTTGTACAATGAAACCAAAGGTTGCCTATTAGCAAAGTTTTCTTTTCTTTTCTTTCTTTTTTTGGGGGGAGGGGGGAAGTTAAGGAGAAGCTGAAGCCTGTCTGTTCCTTCCTTGGATGATTTGATTTAACGAGAGATAATGCTGCAAATTTTGGGGTGGGCGTGGTCTAAGTAATCTGAATTAAATCTGATAATTCCAAAATTATATGTCATGATTCTTCATAAAACAGTTCTCTTTTTGCAAACATATCCTTACAGATAAATCTACAATTTAGATAGCTCTGCCAAGCTATGTGTTATCGGTTGGAACCTATCATAATCGGAAGGAGAAATGTGTGCTGAATACGGTGGGTGGGGTAAGACTCAAAAAATCTCAAGCTTGGCGACTTTTGGCGAAATTTTTGAGGGAGGCACATGACCGCCGTCGGACTACTATCTAACCATATAGTACAATGGTATTGTGCTTGCAATGAATGAATGTCTCTAAAACTACCATTGACCGTCATGTGCTGGAATTTTTTTAGTGTTCCTATAGGAGAACTATAAGTGATAAAGATACTATTTTCGATGGAGACATTCATTTTGAATTCCTTAACAACATGTATATCTTTTGATTCGCTTGAAATAGCCTAATGTCTCTAAAATACGCTTCATTGAATTCCATACAAATTTCGTGACCATAGAGTGCAATGTATTTAAAGTATTTTGGATGACCCTGTAAATAATCTATGCAGTCGATTGGAGCCAAAAAGGGAGGCACACAAATAGACGTTACAACAATCCTTATAAAATTTCAACGCAGGCGCGGATCCAAGGGGATGGTGGTGGGGGCGATCGCCCCGTCCTGGGCGAAGTTCAAAAATCTGTTATAATCTGTTAAAATGTATTGTGAAAGTATAATGAAAATTATGTAGCCTTTTTCTAAGGGGTGTATTGCGGGTACTACTCCCTGTCCTTTTTAATCATCGCTCATATATAGATTTTATCAATAAAATAATTAATTAGATTGATTGGTATAATTGATTATATTAATTAATTATAAAATAATTTTGCGCATTCTACCCCCCCCCCTGTTTCAGGTACAAAATCGCCCCCTCCTTGAGTAATTTCTGGATCCGCTCGTGTTTCAGCATTATGCGACTAACAGTTTTTGAGATACGCAAATTGCACTGTTGCATACATGCATACATACGTCAGGGAAAAACTGGTCGAAATGGCCTTGTGGTCAGTCAAAAAGGATTGTGCATGCATTTATATGATTATACATGCATGCGTGCAATCAGTTGTCTCGCAAAAACTCTTAAAGGTAAATTTAGTTGTATTCAAAATCGATTTTTTCATCAAAATCGGGGTACCGAAATTTTTTGCAATCACATTACTTACTTGTACTTCGTACAAAGTAAAAAATCAGGTATGTTGGAAAATAATAAAAGAAATAACACTGATCTGAATGTGGATCTTGATATTTCTTTTATTACTTTCCAACATCGCTGAGTTTCTTTCCGCAAGCAAATGTTTGCACGAGACTGTTCTCGTCATTACGTATTACTAATAAGCCCAATCGTGTAATTAATTGTAGGGGTGAATGGACAGAATCATGGACCCCGAATTGGTACGTGGGAAGAGGACTTACGAAATCCACTGTCGGAATTGTGGGAATGGGAAGAATTGGTAAGTCAAATTTGTAATTGTCATTTGCCTTTGCTGTAAACTTCATAAAATTGTGACACTCGTGACGGTTTTAAGCAATAAAAAAACAGTATTTAGATCTAAATTTCTGGTTTCAACCAAGAATTTTCACACCAATATAGAAGACTAACTGGATAGGCTGCCCAACGCTGGAAAAGAGGAGCCGTTGCCATCGATTCATTTAACTACCAACAATATGGCGGTCGATCGAATAGCCCATCTGGAGCCTCATAAATAAAGAAATTTTCTAACACAGATGGCTGTGCGGTGGCAATAGCTGCACATTTTCAGCGTTGGAACCGTTTAACCGTAATTTTTGGATTGATAATTATTATCTTTCCACACGAATTTTAGGTACATAGGGACAAAGATAATAATCTTTGTACACGAACAACTTGAATTTCGAATACAGAATTGACCCGAATTTCTCTGGTTTTGTGCTGTCACACAGTCCAGGTGTGCTCTAAGGGCTGGACGACTTTGAAACAGAGAATAGAAGTATAGGACTGAGTTCATCGCCCTTCAAAACCCGCCAGAAACGCGAGGAAAGGATGAACCGTGCGACTTGTGTGACGGAAATGCGAAGCTAGACTTGGGTTTTACCGCCATATCTGGCAAAGTGACAAGTGTAAACTACTAGGTCCGCATGCAATGTTGAGCTGAGCGCATTTTCGTGCAGTTATCTCCACCTCCAAGTTGAATTTTTTTTCGCTGATTATTCCTCGCTGGTATGTCCGATTTAGGATTTTCCTTTTTTTTTTTTAAGTGATCAGCATCGTGACCTTGACCAATGTCATAGGTTAAATGACCGCGCGGATCGAGTCATTGAGAAATAGAATAATTCTACTAATATCTCCATTGGAAGTTAATAGCAGCAGGTTTTTCGGTGATTGTTCCTCCCTGGTCAATCCGATTGGTTTGATCTCAGATTTATACCTTGCCACCATTGGTACCTATAACCATGCCAAATTTGAACTAAATCCGTCAAGCGGTTTAGGAGGAGAAGAGTTACATTGAAATGCTTGTGTGTAGTGTAAGAGCTTCGCTCACTTCGCTCAGCTCAACTAGACAAATTTACGGTCAAATTGCGCATTACAAACCCTTTTGGTTAAAAAAAAAATTATCGCTAAGGTTTAGTGGAGGGATGTAGATACATTGAAAATGTATTTATGAAAAGTATGTGTTAAGAAATTAACGGTCGCATTATTTTCGATTAAATGTCATAAAACTGCCTATTGTTATTATTACTTTTTAATTCCAGAAAATGGTATAAGAATTAGTGCATGTACAATATATGTATTCATTTTAAGGTTCTGGACATATTTTCAGCAATAAAGAAAAAAAAAGTAAATTTGTAGGGAAAGCCAACATTCAGGGTTATTGTGACTGAATGTGTGTTTTGTGTGTAATAATCAGGGTGTCATTAAAAATATATGCTTTAAACACTGAAGGGGAATTTTATTAAACTTACTTCTTAAATTAAATAAATATTTGTAAAGTATTCTTCAAACACAGGTAAAAAAGAGTGAGCAAAGATTGCACAATGCATATCATAAATACACGTATTTGAGTACTGCTGCTATCTATTTAAAAAAAAAAAAAACATTTATCTCCGAATTAAGTAAACAATACGCCGGTATTGTCCTCCGTTGTGAAAAATAGATATTAAAAAGATCTCTGCGTAAGAATTGAAATGCTCTTATATTTCTACCGCAGAACACTTGAACACTATTGTCTGAAATTCTGAATTTCATCCATATACAGCGAAGCAATGTACATTTTATGCTAATTATACATACTTTAATATACATATCAATATGCTAATTATACATAGTAGGATAGGATACCATGCTTTGGATTCAGAATTCATTGTTTCTTCAACTTTCCCCCTTTTTTTTTTCAGGTAGAGCCGTTTTAGAAAGAATATTGCCTTTCGGAGTTTCGAAAGTGTACTATTATGACGTATTTCATCCAGTTCCTGAAGGTATGATAGCTTATTTTATCGCTGTAAAATTTTAGAGGTACGTTAATATGCCCACAGCATAGTGTAAACAATGTTGTTGTACCCATTTGGATAAGTTATCGTTTGCAGTCAAATACAGAAACATATTGTTTATGTTGTTTTAGTAGGTCAATATATACTCCGTGTGCTTAATGCTATGGAATATATCTGAATTGCACTTGAGAAAACTTGTGCAATGTTCCGAAATCTCTTATACTTAGAATCTTCCAATCGTATGCAATTAATATCGGCAAATTCGTATTAGAATTTCAATAAACTCTGCGTTTTAGATCCAGTACCGTAAAACTATTACACTACTACCAACACATTTTTTAGAGGGGGGCGGGGGGAGACGATGTCGATAAACTGCCAAGTCAAATATCGGTTTTTACCAACTTACTTTTTTTTATTAACTATATTACTGACTTTTTACTTTTACCAGCTGGATTTGCGTAATTTTGTTAAGTGTACCAAAAGCAGAAAGTAAATTATCGTTTTCGTTAAAATTTTTTCACCAATTTTGCCAAGTTTAATAGAATTTTGCGAGTGTTGCGGGGAGACATCCCCCTCTTCCCCCTTTAGAAAAGGCCTTCACAACTCCTAATTACTATAGTTTTGCTTTGTCTGTCTGAATATCAGGCTGCCATTTACCAATGTGATTGATTTAGTAGAGCGTCTTTTTAATTGTATGTACCAACTGTAAAAGAGCTTTGGCCGCCAAAATCATTAAAGGTGCCAATTTGGCGGGGTCGTTGAGCTAATATCTATAAATAAGTAACCTGGTTATCGTAGAAGAAAACATTTTGGGCCGCATTAAGTTAATCCCGCAATTCTAACTTCAGAAAAGATTTTCATGCTTTTAAGATTCTGAAACGAATAATTGTAATCGACGTAAACAGCAGTTTACACAGATTCTTAAATAATCACCGAGAGAATTTTTTTTATATTATGCTTTTTTTTTGTTTTATTGAAAGTGTTAGACAATAAATGTAAAAGAATCTGTTTTGTGGTTAAGAGTGGATTTTTTAAGTTGGAGTCTGGGTCTAAAATTGATTTCCCAAACTCCTCTGATATTTTTTATCCAAGCCTGTCAGTATGCGCATGCTCACGTATGTGTTCCAGTTGATCGCAGTGACACCTACGTAAATACAGTAGAACCTCGATTATCCGAAACTCTCCGTTAACCGAAGTCGGTCTCTTCACTATTTTTTTTTTCACCAGAAAATTACTTTTTGAAGTATTGAACAATCTGGTATTAAAAGTAAAAAGTAATTAAGTATTGAACAATTAAAAGTAATTACAAAGTAAGTAAGTACAAAGTAATTAAAAGTATTGAACAATCTGGTTGTTCAATAAGCAAGTTTTGGAAAACTGTCAATATCCAAGACTGCATTTGTATGATCGGTGACTCATGGGAATCTATGCTGCAATCAACACTAAGACGAATTTGGCGAAAACTTTTGTCGAATTTTTCAACTGGCTCAGATGAAAAGGCTACAGATATTGTGAAAGACAGTGTTACTGAGTTTTCAAGCCTTTTTAGCACAATGAAAGGTTTTAAAAATAGTGGGGATAGAGAAATAACAGATTGGTTGAATTGTGACGTGGAAGATGCAGGCTTCCAATTGCTCAATGATGAGGGATTAATGGAAGTCCGAAAATCTCCAAAAGAAGATGAGAATGATTCTGGAGTAAATAAGATCAGAAGCAATGATGCATTTGAGTGTTTCTCAAAAGGCCTTCTTTGGTTGGGACAACAGGAGCAGTGTAATTCCTCTGAAATCATGCTTTTAAGAAAACTTTGAGATAGAGCTGCACGGCAAAGGATGGCCAGATACACCAGATGAAGCTTCCATTTAAACCGTTGTAAGTTTTTGTTTCAAAAATAAATTTATTTTCCTTTGTAATTTTAATTTATTTAACAGTTAAAATAGTCATAATAACAGTTCAATGACGATACTACATATTAAACTAGATGATTATTGAGGAATTCTCGATTATCCGAAAATTTCGATTATCCGAAGTAGGTTCGGTCTCAATTACTTCGGATAATCGAGGTTCTACTTAGTCCAAACAAGCAACGATTTCGGGGTTTCTGTCTCTAAAACTGTTTATAGTATTTAAAAAAAAAAAATGTGTTTTCAACTTAAGGAAAAGATCATATTAGATTAATGTGAAACTTCTATGCACAACCACCTCTATTAAGCGACCACCTCCTTTAACGACCGATTTTTTTACGCTATCTACTCAATGTGGAAAGATATTCCAGAAGAGACCACACAACCCTCTATAAGCGACCGTTCCCGCTTCCCTATCCGAATATTTTCTTGCATTTTTTCGGGATTAAAATTAAAAAAAAAAAAAAAAAAACAGTCCAAACCAAGTAGCTCTACTTACTGCAAATCGATACAAAATACGTACACATCACGTAGAAATTTTGTAAGTTAAAAAAGGGATACGTCTAAGAAACGAATGACTTTACCGTTGGATCAGCGGATCGAGTCACACGAAAAGGCAATTCGGAGAGGAAATTAGCATTTACTTTTCGTTGTTGGAAAACCCAAAAAACAAATAGATTTTATTATGGCAAATTCAGAATGCATGAAGAATATCACGATAAATGTTCTTTAGTCAGATCTAAAAAATAGAGAGAGTACTAACATAGGAAAAAGTATGAAACAATATGAAATTTCGAAATATTTTACTAACATGCAAATTCAAAAAATGCGTTTGTATAATTATTTGTGTATTAGTACGCAATTTCATCTATAGCAAAACAAAAAATATTTTTTAGCATTTTTTTTCCTTAGCTATCAAATGTTTATACTTCTTTGAGCGACCACCTCTCTTAGCGACCGATTTTTCGCGAAACTTAGGGTAGTCTCTCCCGAGAAGTTTGACTGTATTTCTAAACAAACTGACTGCCTGTATACAGCAAAACTCCACTTTTTCAGCCGAAGCCCTTGGTGCAACTTTCGCTCCGTTTGAGGACCTCCTCCGGCAGTCGGACTTTGTTTTGGCCATGTGCAATTTGACGGAACAAAGCCGAGGATGGTTCAACTCCAAGGCCTTCTCGCTCATGAAGCCTACTTCGGTGTTCATCAACACTAGCAGGTAAGTATTTTGTGACACAAATACCGTGTGTGATCAAAAACCAAATACCATGTGATCAAAAAGTCCGTAAAATCTTTTAAAAAAGAACAAATTATGATAGAAAATTACGGTTTGTACAAACAGGTTTAGCAGGTGATCGGATTTTTTTTTTAATGACAAGAAAGCTTGTAGTCGCAAACCGCAATTTTATATCGTTCTTTGTTTTTTTAATGAACTTTTAAACTTTGATGCACCCAGAATGCGCCCAAATCTCGTGAAAACTTCAAATATTTATTAAAAAAGATCAAATCACGATACAAAATTGCAGTTTGCATGGAAAGTATATGAGAGATTTCATATATATATTTTTTTAAATTGGAAACTTGTTTCCCATTGTATATGTCAGCGCCACCTATCGGCAACATTTGGAACTACAACCTTTCTTGTCATTAAAAAAAAAAAATCCAACAACCTTCTAAATCTAATTGCGCAAACCGCAATTTTTCTATCATTATTTCTTCTTTTTTTATGAATTTTCAACGTTTTTATGGATTTTTTGGTCACAGTACTTCATACACACGTTAAAGTAGATCACAAACGTAACTGGACCGTAACTAAAAGGTCTATATCGTCTTACCTTCATAATTACAAAGTTATTAGTCTCAGAAAAATAAATCTACTGCCATTATTTAGCTTTTATAGTCTGCTCGCTTTAATAACCTTGAGTTTGCGTCGAGGCCGGGATGCGTGGCTGACGAAAAAGATAGGCTGCGGTGCTAACATTTTGGTCACACCCTTTTATCCTCTAAGAGACATGTGGCCAAGGGGGATGGGGCCATCTTACTCCGAAATAGCCACTGTAAGATGGCTACACACCCAATGACTCTTACAGGGCAAAGGGGTGTGACCAAAATGTCGTCAGCACCGCAGCCTGTCTTTCTCGTCAGCCACGGTAGTGTTCAGAAAGTCGATCCGGAGTGACACCGGATTCTTTTCAATGAATTATTATTATTATTATTTTAAATTTAATCCCTTCTTACAGAGGTGGCGTAGTGGACCAGGATGCACTAATCACAGCTCTAAAAGAAAATCAGATAAAAGCAGCTGGGATCGATGTTATGTATCCAGAGCCCCTTCCAAAAGATCACGAGCTAGCCAGCTTGCCGAACATCGGTAAGTGAGAGATAATTTTCCACAAATTTTTTCGTTGCTGCACTGTCCCATGGGTCATGATTTGTAGCGAAATTTTTAACCCTTCAAAGGGCAACCATTTTCACATGCATGGCTGAAGAGGAAGACAGGCTGACATTTTGGTCACATCTTTTTACTAACTAAGAGTCATGTGACCAAAGGGATGTGACCATCTTAATCCGAGAAAGGCACAGTAAGACAGCCAAACCCCAAGTCACCTTAGTTGGCAAAATAGTGTGACCAAAATGTCAGCACCGCAGCCTGTCTTTCTCTTACCGTGGCTATCTCGGATCAAGATGGCCACACTCCCTAGGTCACATGACTCTTAGTTGACAAAAGGGTGCGACCAAAATGTCAGCACCGCAGCCTATCTTTCTTGTCAGTCACTTTTTCCGTCAATATAGAGCTGGATAGCGTGCCCAAAGACGAAAAAGTATCTCGTTGCCATCTCTCGAGTTAACTACCAGTACCATGGCGGTCGATAGAATCGCCCATCGCTCGCTACACAGCTAAATTCTTTTTTTTTCTTTTCACACAGCCGGCTGGGCGGCGGGGCACATGACTTTTTGCGACTAGCAGTTGAAAGTGTCGGAAACAGGTGGTTTCACGGCACAAATACCGCGTTTTAAAGGATTAAAAAAGTTTTGCCCGACCACTGTTCGTGAAGGGAGGAATGGTACTTTCCCGACTTCCTCGAGCGTCGCTCGGGCAGCATAAAAAGCGCCAGATCTAAATATTTCTAGTTGCATTGCAAAGCTGCAATATGTTGCAGCTCGCTCCCGCCATAGGATTACGTTTCGAACGGTCCTAAATAAAGAAAAAAAAAAATTCTCCGTCGTCGTGAATTATTATATTACTCTGTAAGATAACTAATTAGTTGAATTAACCAAATGAACTAACAGAATTAACTGCGATTTCTTTTTACGGCAGTCAAAAACGTGAAATCGTAAATGAAAAATAGTCTCCGATCGACAATGCCACAAAATTTGTCATATTCGCATGTGCGATTCTAAATAGCTCATTCAGTTTACAAAGTTCGAATTTTGTCACGAGTTTAAAATATTTCTGCCGCTGAACCATAGAGGATTTAAATATTTGAGTTGAACATTGCACATGAATTTTTTTATTTTTCGACGTAATTTTTTAATTGTTACGAGGTTACATACATAGTTATGTATTAGTTATATAAGATTGTGAATTTTAGGAATGCTATAAGGTTTGCAACGATAACATGGATCCAAGCACAATATACAGCGTTAATAAATATTTCATGTACATGAAATTAAAAATGGTACATTCATTACTTTTCAATAGGTGCCTTACGTTTAACTGAACGATGAGGAATCCTACGTTAATATATCCCGCTGTTGTTTCAACATTAGAAATTACACAAACTTTATCTTTTTTTAGGGGGGGGGAGTGGGTGGTGGTGGTATTTTTTTCTACTGCCATGAGCTATTAGTTATATTTTCACTGTTATTTCTTACATGATAGACAATTTATTTATTTATAAGATTTGTAAATTCTAAATGGGATTCACTTGCGTGAGTTACGTATGCTCTGAAATAAAAAAATATTATTCACCTCTTTTTAAATGCAAGGCATTCTTCTCAACATTGTCTGTACATAGCTGCCAACTTTCATACTTTTTGTCGACTTTTTTTTCCTTGGAAGATTTTTTACCGCTTCTCTCAGTCTTTGCATTCAGTAATAATATTAATTTAAATCTAAAGTAAAACAGTTCATAGCTTTGTATGTGTTGTGGAACTAGTTTCAAAATTTCTCAACTGAATCCAGTCTGTAAGCACAGCGTAACCAAAAATTTTGGGGGATCACCTAACATTTTAAAGAATAAAAATATCGAAGATTCTTCGGCATTTAAAAGAAAGTTTTAATGCAAAGAATTTTTTATACAATATAGCGGGGAGAGAGTCGTTACAATTATAAATGGATCTACTGGAAAAGAATAGAAATAACGCACGCGAACGATAAAGGCTGAAAAAGATTGTTTGCATAAATGTTAATGTGTACGGTATTTAATCATTCATTTTTTGAATAACGACAACCATTTGCAATACGTGATTGCCATATCCTCACTTTTCCTTTTTGTAAATAAAAATTTCTGTTTATAAAAAGTGGTTAAATGTTATCCTGTACATGTCAGCTATGTATATGCGTTCAGCACTTACTCTAATTGCATACACGCAAAACAAATTGCAAAACTATATTTCACTATTATTGTCTTAACGAAGTTACGATTATTGATTATATAATTATTAAATTAATTTTCTATTTTCAGTTGTAACTCCGCATATAGCCGCTGCAGAAGAGATCGCACTAGAGAGGCTGAGCCAGCTAACAGCAGAGAATATTATAGCCGTTCTCGAAGGCAGAAAGCCCTTAACACCAGTTTTTTAGAAAGCTGTTACTTATGTGGTAGATTTTTATGCAATAAAATGTATAATTATATTTATTTATGATGGCCTTCGTTTTTCACCAGAACTCACAAACTCGACTGAGTGAATTAAGGCTCATTTACACCTATCATTTGGGGTGATAACCGGGAAGGAAGTATCATCCAGTGTGATAAGTTTGCAGATTACGTTCCGTTTTTTGTTTCGTCCCAAGTGTACACTAACTATGAACGATTGAACAATTTCACCCCAACCATTTTTCGATGAAAGAGTCTTTCCCCGGACCGATAATTCATCTTGAGTGACGGCTTGATGAGAAAAGTAAACAAATCAAGCTGTTCGCTCATTTTCTCCACCACATTCCCTATTTTGGGAGCCTCGTGTTGAGAGCGATTACGCATCCGTAACAATGGTAGTGCACGTGAGGTGAAACCCCCGAACTAGATGAAAATATCTAAACAAGGATGATCACTCTCGATAAGTTTGAGTGATTTACTTTGGATGTACATCAAAAGTCATGAATTGTAAATCCCGATCAAGCTCTTGCACGAAAATATCATCGCACATTCCGTAGTAAAGTGTAAAGAGGGCGCGTGGTGACAGCTGGGTTTGAACCCGAGGACTCTCGGTGGTAGAAAGAGGCGCAATCCAGCTCAGCCAAAGGTGCCCTTTTGACCGGCCTTAAATAGCGGGGTGTTGTGTGGGCGGAGGCGATCTTCTTGCCGCCACAAAAGTAACATTTGTGATCTCGATTTCTAATATGAAATTCTGGATGCCTCTTTGCGTTATTTGAAGCACAACTGAGTATTCAAGCGTTGCTCCATTTCGCAATGACATGCATCCTTACACTGACTAAGTTAAATTGGTCATCACTTTCAATTAATTCTGACCTGTCATTTTTGGACGCAAGGTGGCATTAGTTGCATTTGTCTCACTGTCTCTCACTGCGTATGCGTGAGCACAACATCCTAGCCTGTGAGGTTTGCAAAATATTGGACCGTTCACCGAACTTTTCGGTCACACGTTGTATTTTCTCAAAACTGTTGTCAGCTTACCATATAGTTACGCTAATCCCTGACTTACTGATTCTCGAACAATTCCGGGCCCGTACTCCAAGATAAAACTTTTACCGCCAGAGCCTGATTATGACCAACAGGGGCCCCGTGCATTGATGAATTTGGGGGCCCCTATCTATGAAATTTGTTTTATTTTTCATAAAATTTTGATATAAAAAAGACTATTTCAGAACAACATTTGATATTGGGGGCCCTTTCGAGCCGGGGGCCCTGGGCAAAGTCCCGATTTGCCCATGCGATAATAAGGCTGTGTTTACCGCCAATACTCCAAAAGGATTAAAAATTAAGCACAAAAACGCTCATAACATCTACACCGTTTGAACGATCAGCTTGAATTTTTTAATAATTATGTTTGAAAATATAGAAAAAAATCTGCACTATTTTTAAAATCTGAAAATCCACATGTTCCTTACTTTTTAATCGATTTTTTGCTATTTTCAGTTCTATTGTATTTCCCAGAGTAAAAAAAAAAAAAAAAAAAAGTTAATCGTTTGCGTGTAAGAACTTGCTATCGCAGTTGACATGACGTCATATCATCATTGAATTCACGGTCATCAGTGTTCGAATGGAAAGTTGCGATTCCAATTCGTTTTAAACAGTTTTTTCCAGATAACATAGTTTAATTTTTTTAATTAAAATAATCGCTTGTATGAAGCATTGATACAAGAGGGTCTGTTTACACAAAACGAAATCGTTCGTATGCGAAAAGTAATTGCCCAGAAGAGCATCAAATTCGATTTGAGTATATATAATAAACGTTGAATATGAAGGTTTTTATTTCAGGTGGACGGAACTGAAATACATGGAGTGTAGACGTATGCTCGTCCAATGTTTTTCCTAGCGCCCGTAGTAATTGCCTCCACAATGGGACGACTTCTTGTACTAAACATTTTCAGTTTGACTCGCATTAAACGATTACCAGTTTTACATTATAGTACCATCCCACATAGCACACTATGACCAAATTAGGGCTAATAGATATCCAAACTGATGTATAACATCCAGGACTATTTAG
The DNA here is from genome assembly GCA_038373885.1 of Cheiracanthium punctorium. Taxonomy (NCBI): domain Eukaryota; kingdom Metazoa; phylum Arthropoda; class Arachnida; order Araneae; family Cheiracanthiidae; genus Cheiracanthium; species Cheiracanthium punctorium. The sequence goes on from JAWZYV010006201.1 coordinate 317,854, forward strand.
AAGATATTTATATGCTGAGAAAAATATATATCTATAGGACTTCTAAATTGCTACCTCCGTAAGGTATCATTAGAGGGCTTATAGATATCTAATAGTCATCCAAAACCAGATATCTATTGGAAATGCATTTGTGACGTACATAACAAATCCACCAGTAGACATGTAGCTAATGAAATAGATGTCCCACAGATATTTAATTGCCATCGAAAGCTACAAATCTATTGGATGTGCGTGCATAACATCCAAAAGACATGCATTTGTAGACGTCTTATTTACGTAGAAGATTGGATGGCTTCTGCAGATTGGAAATGATTGGATCTACAACCATTGCTGATCTCAATGACGTCACACTCTCAGTTACACTGATGCTGAGCTCGTTAGAAGTGAAAATTTCTTGTCAAGCTTTCTAAAATTTATATTTTTATGCAGTTAAACAGGTTCTCACACATTGTTGTATTTTTATTAACAAAAAATAAACATTTGTGAACGTTTATTCATATTTTTATACATTTGAAATTATTTGTAAAAATATTTAAATGATTTTTTTAGGCTGTAAGGGTATTGCACATTTATTTATGATATTCTCATAATTTCACACATTTTTGTACGTTTGTACACATTTTAACGCAATATTCACTGGGTTAGCATTGGAAAATGTTGATTTTTTAAATTTAATTACATTTCAAATTTCGTGCTCGATTTGTGTTCACATTTAAAATTTAAAAAGAGGGAGGGAGGGAGTGTGCGCACAGCTGGTATATGCGAACGGTATACATCAGCGATACACATTTTGCTCCACGTGTTGGATTTTATTCGATTTAATCAATAATTATGTACGTGAATTTATTAATTATCAATAATAATGTACTTACGTTGTAATGAACAGCAATCCTATTTATTTGTAACGAATGATGGATTCAGAATTTAAATTCGTTTGATCATGTGATTATGGCAACGCTACGCTAGGGCGATCTGCTAAGGATGGGAGGTGCTTTGGTAGAAGGACTTTCTAAGGAGTTCTAACGCGCATTCACGTTACATCTGGAGAAAACCTACCAAAACTCCAGACCGTTAGAACGACAGCTGCGCGATGGAACCCAAACCCGGGACCTTCACAGTTCGGCCATCTATCATTTTCAGTGACATAACCACTGTGCCAAGGTGAGGCCAATTCAAATTCAAATGCACTGTAGTGTAACATTTATAATTCAAATAATGTACAGTATATAATTATTGACATTCTCCGCATTATCAAATGAACTTTATTGTACAATAACTATATGGCTATCCAAAGTAAGTATAGTTTTTTAAATAAATAATCGCGCGAAAATTATAGTACTCACCCAGCTAGAAAAAGTCAGCACTTCTTTGCAAGAACATATAGATTGTTTAATTTTACGACAAACAGGAAATTTTAACCATCACTAATTATATAATATGATACAGAAATAGATCATAATGAATTATTTTTTATCACATAGTTTAATTTTTATCTTCAACTTAAGATATTTTCTAAAATTTGTATAATTCACCAGAAATTTTAAATAGTTTCACTTTGCGGAATTTAACTGTGATGACTTATCTTAGAAGACCTAGTGATGAGGTAAAAGCTTCTGTCCTGAGGCCTTCATATCTAGGAAGTGTTGCAAAAGTTTGAAAATTGCATCCGAAGAAGGGTTAAAGATATGAAGATAAATATATGCCGACTTGAACCACTTTTTAATGGCTATCGAAGGAGGGAAAATCACGTTAGAGGATCGCATTTCTGAGGTCGTACAGAAATTACGAACGGAGAGATTTTTTTCCATTCTAGCAATAAAATTTTACATTCAAATTCGTATATAGCCCCGATCATCTTTGTTTAAAGATACTTGAGACGTTTTCTGATGAAAGGCTGAAATTTTTTCCATCACCTCTTAAGTGTACGGACACATTTTACTAATCGGGATTTTTTTTTGTAAGGGGGATCGTATACAAATTTGAAAAGTGCAACTTTTTGGAAATTAACGAGAGGGATTTTTTTCTTGGCGTAGTCTTTTTCCCTACCTTATTGAACATTTTCCTTATTTACACTGCCCACGTATCTCTTATAAATAAAGAATTAAAGCTTGTTACCACGTGCTTGGACACTCTGTAAATATTCATGACGCTTCATAAGAAGAAAATAAAATACAAAGTTTATTTATTCATGTTACATATCAACCTGTATAATGTTAGTCAATTTTAAAATCTGATTTCTTACAGAAGGAGTTGGGATGCTTAGTGCTGATCTAACAAAATTACTAATATTATTAAAAAAGTAGCGCATACTGGATTTTATTTTTATCTACTTAACAACCCACCTAGTGTATAATAAATAACCTAAATAGCCGTTGTCATAGGTGCTTAATATGGATAAAAGCTTTTTCAACTTTTTATTAGTTTTGAATTTGTGTTTTCAGTTTTTTATTTGTTTTGAATTTATGTTTTCCAATACTTAGTTGTTTGGAAAACGTATAATGTATTTATTTTCTGTTGCTATACAATCACGAACCTTCAACTCTGCAACATACATGAAAAAACTTGCTCATGCATATTACTTCGATTTACTTTAAAATATATATATTTCTTTTCCTGCTATAAATGTAGGCTAATGTTATTTTATACAGTGTAGTGGCAATCGTACACTACTTTGTCAATTTTGAATCAATCTTTGATATTGGAGTTTATCTTGTAAACGTTTGTACAGATTTAAAATATCTGTTTGGGTGAAACGTGATGTTGGACAAATTTTTTAGAGTGCTTACACAAACTTTTTTTTAATAATATGTACAGATTTGTTTTTACAAATATGTAATTTTCTTCCTAGATTACAGTTTTTAAAAAATGTTGGAGATTTATTTTTATATTTCCCGTTGGCTTTGGATAATTTTTTTAGCAGAACATTTTTGTTATAAATGTAATAGTCATATGTTATTTAACTAGTTTATCGGAACAATTTTATGTTGAACAAATTATTTAGAGTGCATACAGGCATGTGATTTAGTTGGAATCAGTCACCGATTTCTTCTGAATTTATATATTGGCAGAGTTAGAAATGCATAAACACCCGTGACTATTTTTTCTCGCAGTTCAGCTGAGGTACTAGCATTTGCATATTGCATTTAACATATTTTTTAAAATGGAAATAGCTAATAGTCAGTACGTTTCAATATGGATTACGCTCACGAAAAAGGGATATTAAAAAGTTTGTAAAACCGTATAAATGAACAGTTACATAATAATAATTTTAAACGTTGTTTTTAATTTGACGTATATTTGCGCAAAACGAAATAGAGGTGACAAAATTTAACTTTTATTTCTAAAGGAAGGTATTGCAGTTTAGCAATCAAATTTTCCCGATTTGAATAACTGAAAACAATGTATTTGATACTTTGTTTTGAAAGTTAAATGATAATGTGCATATATAACAAGAAAAAAATAAAGAAGCTTTCTACTTCTTTTTGGATGCAATGAAAGAAAAAGTAAAATAAAATATAAACTAACTTCGCTTTTTAATAAAAGATATTGCTCCTATCTTGTCAATGCTTTCCAACTGAATAAAAAATATTAACAATGAAGAAACGGATACTCTCGTAATGGATGATGGACAGTAAGAAAATAATTCCAGACGCTGTTTTTAATTTGACATGGTTACACAACGGAAGAAGAGACAGTATTTAACCGCTTTTTGAAGAAAAATATTTCAGCTTAATATTCAGTTGTTCATAATTTGGATTATCAAAAGTAAAGTAGTATTAGATATTTATTTTTTTTTTTTTAAAGTTGAACTTAGATATTCGTATGAAACAAAGAAAAAAATTAAAATTCCCTCTTTTATGTGAATACATGTGGAAACAGTCATAATTTGGATAATCAAAAGTAAAGTTGTATTAAATATTTAAATTAAAAAAAAGTTAAACTTAGATAGATATTAGATACTTTTTCATAGATATTCGTATGAAATGAAGAAAAAAAATTAAAATTCCCTCTTTTTATGTGAATACAGGTGGAAACAGTTTAAAAAAATAATAAATCAATAAGAATACTTATTTCGGTGTATTTAGGGGAAATATTGCTGCTATCTTCTCAATGCCTCCAGTTGAGGAAATAATAAATATATAGAAATGGATATTAAATAAAAAAATTCATTGCAGACTGTTTTATTTTGACTTGGATGCAGTAAAAGAAATAAGGAAACAATAGGGGAAAACACTAAAAACACTGGTGTTAAACGATAAAGTAAATAAAAAACTTTGTAAAAAATATTTTCATAGAAAATATTGCAACTAATACAAAATTGGTTTTAATTGAATTATTGAAAACAAAGCATTTAAATGTCGACATTTGCATGAAGTGAAAATAAATAAATAAATAAATAAATAATTAAAATTAAAATAAACACACCTTTCATTTTGATGAGAAAGAACACAAAAGGATAATTTCACTAATAATCAGATGATTACAACTTGGAATAATAAAATGTATAGCCACAAAAGGTAATGGAATACTAATCTTTTAAAGAGAAAATAAAATAAAATATTGATTAATGTAATAGGAAATTGATGTGTTCGTTCGTTATCTTTACAAGGAAAGTGCTGCTTTCTGCCTTTCATTATAAGCTTTTCAAAAACTTTTTTTTTTCAACAGCAACATAAATACTACAAAATATTAAGGAGCTCTCAAGTTTGATTCACTATACTAGAGTTCTAACTCTGAATTCCATTTGAACTTTCAGGAACTCCTACAGTTAATGTTAGTGATTGCCAGTATTTTTCAAAACTTTTCTTGTAATAAAACTAAAGATTTTAAAAAAAGTTTTCAGGTAAAATTGGTTTATAAATACTAAGCTAAGATTTCTGACATGCAAACAAATCAGAATTTGAAAAATAAATTAAAATAAAATTAGACGATTTATGCAAGAGTGCCAAAGACAAATAGGTTTGAATTTTATAACACCGTACTGCAGATCTACAAACATACCGATTAATGATGTATAAATTGATCAAAGTGTGTTGAAAATTTTTCTATAATTTTTTTTTTCTAAAATAGCATAAAAATATTTTTTTAAATATCTGATAAATTTGTGATATTTAATTAATATTATAACACGAAACTATACTTTGTCTTTCAGCAGTTGCACTATTAATGACTGCAGCACTTAAAGCTTTTATTCTCAGGTCTAAATAATAGAAATGTTAAAGATTTTTAAAAAACTTCTCCACTTGAACTGTTAACAAACACTTCAGTAACATTTGGTATGCCACAGATATATTTTCAAGTAAGACAAAAGTAAAAACAAACCATTTTATTGAACTCTACAGAAAACACAGTAGGGGCAGTAAACTTGTTTCCCAAGATGAATTACAAAACTGGAAAACGAAATCTTTCAGTATGTTTATAATCTGTTTCTGCACGTATAAATAAAAAAAGAAGTTGTTGAGATATAAAGAGTTAAAACAGAAATTTTTTCGTGGTATAAAATGTTTCGTCTCAATTTAATTATTGCTGGAGGGTTTCTTTGTGGTTACATGGAAAAAAACGTTATATACAACCTCAACCAACATTAAATAAAAGTGGTGAAGAATATAGGATATTAACAAATATATTTATGGCGAGTAAATTTGAATTAATTTAAACTTTTCATGAATGATGAATGATGAATAAGAGAAGAAAGATATTGCCTTTTGGAAGGAAATTGCCTACGTGGCAGATTTCAGAGAAGACGAGATCACGCCCAAAGTACAGTTTAGGCCTGTATTCAGTGTTTAATGTGTTCACGTGGTCCCATGGAATAGGTTTCGAACATGGAATTATCTGCAACAAGAAATACGCTCTCCAGACTTTCCTTTCCTTTCTTCTGGTCATTTTGTTCGAAGGAAACTTCATTAGCGTGTTCCACGGCGTATTAACTATTCCAAAGGCTAGTGAAGCCGATAGAAAACAGTTCTTATTTTTAGCAATCCTGATGCTCACTAATATTCTCAATAGGATTTTGCTGTACACAAGAAGAAAAACATTTAGAAACCAGATGAAAAAGCTAGCTAAAATTTATGCCGAACTGGGGGAGGATAAAAAATTATTGAAGGCTTTTAAAATAAAATTGTCCATAGCACTTTTCGGGAATGATTTGTTCTTCTACACTTTTGTTATACGTTATATTTTCCAGATATTTCCACATTTTCCTGAAGAATATGATCTGCTGGAATTCATTGGATATCCCTTAGCTACTCCGAGCATATGTGTGTCTATTATGTTAGACTACATGTCTTACACTAATATAATCGTAGTAGGTTATTTTTCAGCTGTTTGCTTCTTGCTGAAGTTGTCGCTAAACGCATTGAACCAAAAACTCCTGCGACGGCAAGACGAAGGTTTAGATCGCTTGTTTGGTACTTACTGTAAAATATCGACCATCATTACGGAAATTAACGCCTTCCTTTATCCGTATATGTTTTTATCTTTTCCTCTTATGTTCATTACACTGTTTTGGCACATTTACAGTATTTTGTTTGTCTCGAGTACCGACGAATTCATTATGGTCATTGTTTTGATGGACATTTTTCAGTTCGTGTGGTTCTGCATGTCTGGTTCGTATGTTACGAACGCGTCTGGGGATCTTAGGACAACAGCTGAGAAGCTGTCCATGAACATTCAACGGCTGACGAGCTTGCATGCTATCTCAACAATGAAGAAAAACACGGCGGGATTTAAAGTCTTCAACTACATAACTGTTGACGGGTCACTGATTCTACCAACAGCTGGCTGTCTCTTGAGTTACGGCATACTTGTAGCAACTTTCAACGTAAATAGTGTTACTGGAGACCAGTAATGTTAAGTAATTTTAGTAATACCTTAGTCTCTGGTACAAGCTCGGTGCACGTCCAATCTAATCGAGTTGACAGACACCTGACTTTACTAGTCCGAGAACGTCCGGACGCTTTGAATATTGAAAATCAAATATTTAGATACTAAGCGCACTATGATTGTTAAATGTTGTTGCAATGAAAACATGAACTATTTCTTCAAGAAAAAAATAATTTAAATTGCAATGTGTTGCTGTAGTTCTGCTTTTATATGACTCTAACCATCTGCATTAAAATGGTAATTCAAAAGTGGTTCCGGAGGTGTGTTATCCAAACGTGCACAAAACATTCTACAGAAGATACTATAAAATAATGCATAGTTATGTTTAACTTTTCATGAGTAATAAAAAGTTTTAAACTGTACATTTGATTTCACTGTACATTTGCGTGTTTGTTTCAGAAACTTCAAAGTACTTGTTTGAAAGAATCTTATATCCAGTAGCCTAATCATGTTCATACGTTGCTACAGGGAGAAACACCGTACCCTTTACCGTTTGTTTTTGTATTTATCACATGCCGTACTACATCGAATGTCTTCAGAATGTTTATGTACCTAAATTGTAGGAAGGACTGTGCAGTGCACTTTCTGTCCAGTGCTGTTCCAACAACAACAACAACAAAAAAAAAAAAAAAAAAAAAAAAAGAGAGAGGGAAAAAAAAAAAAAAAGAAAGAAAGAAAGTAGCACCTACTATGAGAACTAGAATAGAACGTAAAGCTAAACATGGAAAAGTACAAATACTGAACCACAGAGAGTTTTTCTCAACATATAACGTGTGGTGGTGATCAGAGACCTCGTTTCTGCTAGCTGGTAAATGCCCTATGCACTGTTTACTGCAGCAGTGATAGCGCATAAAAAAGTAATGTTTGACGATCATAAAAAGCTTCAATGATGAATAATCTCAACGATACACGCTGGATATTGAATTCAATACAGTATCATTCGAACAAACCAAAATACTTCTGTAGAATAATAACAATTCACAGTATCTTCCATCATTCATCTGCCTTTTGATTTTACTCGTAACATCATTCAGACAAGCAACTCAAACAAAAAACAATTGAAATTATTTACATAAAAATATCATATGACCACATGCGCTATCATTATGATGGCACGAAAGTAGTTTCGAAGACAGAAGTTCGAACAACTTTCTTACGCAGGGATGCACCACGCAGAGCGCTTATTGTTTTCAGCAATACTACCAGGAAAAGATTCCGTTGAGCAACGTACTACATAAAGATACATCCAAATGTTTTACGCCGACATTAGGTCAGGCTAATGCTACCAGATGAACGTTCCAGAACAATAGAAGTATACAAAGCCAGCAACGGCTGGTGCACCAAAAAAGTGGGTGGCCGAACTAGGTGGACAATTGTAAGACGCAGTTTTTTGAGATCAATCACTCTTTTATTGCTTCCCTCTCAGTTTCCCCTAAATTCATCTTTATTACAAAGTATAATTTTCATCACGAGGACGGGCAAGTTTACATCCACGCCCAAAACTGGTAGTCGAACCCAGGCCCAGATGATTGTAGTTGGCCGCGTTAACCACTACACCGCCTGGGCAGCGCCAAACTTGACAACAGTAACGTTCCAACTATGAACTTACGCACATTTACTAATATCCACCTAATAATATACAGCAGGCATAAATGAAAATTCTGAGAATTATAAAAACAATTCACATCTGTATACTGTTTTAACTGTAGTATTTCAACTATTTGTTTTAACTGCTTGTTAATGCAAGGATACTTTAGTCATGGAATATCTTATGCACTGCACAGCCACATCAGCACAGACAAAACTGCACGTGACTATGTCATGCAATGTAATATTATCTGGACCTAATTTCCTTAAGAAAAATTGAAATTTTACAACTATGTTTCTACACCAGGGTATCCAGTAAAAGCTTTTAGCAATAAGATGCTTTAGAATAACAAATCTGGCTGGGATAGCGCTAAGTTTGATTTACGTTTTCCACATGGTCACCTGCAGATAGCTGGTACGTGAAAGCAATTGCCCATGGCAATTTGATGTCCTGTGATTGTAGTGATATCAGATGTCTTGTGGTGCGTAGATATTTTAATTATTTGTTTTTATTTTTTGAGCACTAGAGTGCTATTAACTTCGAACCTTGAGAATGCGTGACTTTTTTCGGTTTCACTTTTCAAATTCTAGAATATACAGTATGGTTATAATTAAAATGCTGTATAAACACGGTTCTACAGCTAAAACGGGAGAATGGATTGTAATCAAATTTAGTATACAGTCTATGCATGAGATGCGCTTAAGGAATTCCGAAAAAAATTCGAAAAATGTCCATTAGGTAGTAGTTTTCATGAAAAAACAGCAAATTGAATAATGTAAAAGGCTAATTCGAAGTGTACAATCTCCAAATTTATTCAATTGTCCTTGAGCATACAGGTATATCATATCTGAGGTCATATATTTTAGGTCATATTTGAGCTGATTTCACCATTTAAAGGGTCATCTAGTGGATATTTCATGGACTTAATTTTTTTAACTACCTCCCTTAAGCGCATCTTGTGTACAGTCCATATACCAAATTTGGTGGCAATCTGCTCTACCGTTTCAGCTAAAGAATGTTGTTTATAGGGATAGCTTAATTAAAACCGCCCTGTATTTTTAAAATGTTTCAGTTTTTTTTTTTATTTCAACTAAACAGAATAATTTAATTCGAGGGAAGTTGCCATATAATAGGATGTTTTGCTTAATAGAGCCAAAATTGAAATGATAGCGACAAAAAAATACACCTTATTCTTCAATCTTTAATTGGTTATGTACACTAATTCATTTCTTTTACAGTATGTATGAGATTGACAAATTTAAAATTAAAGAAAATACATATTGAGATACGTTGCCTCACATATATGAGAGAGATGCCACCAACAATGGGGTAAAATACAGTACCATAAAAAATAAATAAAATAAGACAAACATCGGAACATTATCTGCGGATTAAAAATAGGTACGGAGACGCAAACAAATCTGTAAACTGAATTAAACTTTTTCAAAATTACTTTGCTAAAACTGATAGGGTTACATCTTTGAGTGGTAGTCTTCGCAATATTTTATTCAGTGCAAATGATCACCATTGCAGTGCAACCAAATAGAATTTTGTTCTTTTCAGGTCCAGAATTGAAAGTTATTGCCACTTTGTCTCTAGGATTTGAGCACATAGATGTAGAAGAATGTAAGAAAAGTTTTCTGTCCAAGAGGAAATTACTTTTGCATCTTAAAAATATCCCCGCCCCCCATATAAAATCATTTAAGGGAGTAGTAAAGTTAAAATCGTTATTAAAAGTTTGTTTAAACAGCTATTTTTGCCCCCCCCTCCCCCCGAGAAACTGCTCAACAATACTGCCCTAAAAAAAGCTAATTTTGCATAATTTTAAAGTTTTAAAGCATTCCTAAATATATTCTGCTTGTTATGTGTGTAATCAAATAATGAAAATTTTAGAACCCTCTAAAATTTTCATTTCTCATGTATGAAAATTGTTCCATGCGCATTAGTTTTTTACCTACTTAAATAAAATTGCTTGTATTTACTTAACATGTCCTGTAGAATCAGTACGTGCCCAAAGACGAAAAAAAAAACTCGTTGGCATCTCTCGAGTTAACTACCAGTACCATGGCGGTCAATAGAATCGCCCATAGTTCGCTACACAGCTAAATTCTTTTTTTTTCTTTTCACACAGCCGGCTGGGCGGCGGCGCACATTACTTTTTGCTACTAGCAGTCGAACGTGTCGGCAATAGGTGGTTTCACGGCACAAATACCGCGTTTTCAAGGATTAAAAAAGTTTTGCCCGATCACTGTTCGTGAAGGGGGAAGTGGTACTTTCCCGACTTCCCCGAACGTCGCTCGGGCAGCATAAAAAGCATCAGATCTAAATATTTCTAGTTGCATTGCAAAGCTGCAATATGTTGTAGTTCGTTCCCCTTACATGATTACATCTCGAACGGTTCAACGTAAAGAAAAAAAAATTCTCCGTCGTCGTGAATTATTATACTACTGTGTAAGATAACTAACAAGATGAATTAACCAAATGAACTAACAGAATTAACTGGGATTTCTTTTTACGGCAGTCAAAAACGTGAAGTCGTAAATGAAAAATAGTCTCAGATCGACAATGTCGCAAAATTTGTCATATTCGCATCTGCGATTCTAAATAGCTCATCGAGTTTACAAAGTTCGAATTTCGTCACGAGAATAAAATATTTCTGCTGCTAAACCATAGAGGATTTAAATATTTAAGTTGAACATTGCACATGAACTTTTTATTTATTTTTAGACGTAATCTTTTAATTGTTTTATTTATGTGTTAGTTATATAAGATTATGAATTTTAGAAATACTATAAGGTTTGTTACGATAATATGGATCCAAGCACAATATACAGTGCCAATAAATATTTCATGTACATGAAATTAAAAATTTGTATTCATAATTCTTCAACAGGTGCCTTACAATTAACTGAACGATGAGTAATCCTACGTTAATATATCCCGCTTTTGTTTCAACATTAGAGATTACCTGAACTTTTTCTCTTTTTTTTTTTGGGGGGGAGTGGGTGGTGGTGGTGGTACTTTTTTCTACTGCCATGAGTTATTAGTTATAGTGTCACTGTTATTTATTACATGATAGACAATTTATTTATTTATTCGATTTGTAAATTCTAAATGGGATTCACTTGCGTGAGTTACGTATGCTCTGAAATAAAAAAAATATTATTCACCTCTTTTTAAATGCAAGGCATTCTTCTCAACATTGTCTGTTCACAGCTGCCAACTTTCATACTTTTTGTCAACTTTTTTTTCCTTGGAAGATTTTTTACTACTTCTCTCTGTCTTTGCATTCAGTAATAATATTAATTTAAATCTAAAGTAAAACAGTTCATAGCTTTGTCTGTGTTGTGGAACTAGTTTCAAAATTTCTCAATTGAATCTAGTCTGTAAGCACAGCGTAACCAAAAATTTTGGGGGATCACCTAACATATTTAAGAATAAAAATATCGAAGATTCTTCGGCATTTAAAAGAAAGTTTTAATGCAAAGAATTTTTTATACAATGTTGCGGGGAGAGAGTCGTTACAATTAGAAATGGATCTACTGGGAAATAACAGAAAAATTCTCCAAATAACGCACGCGAACAATAAAGGCTGAAAAAGATCGTTTGCATAAATGCTAACATCTACGGTATATAATTGTGACAGCGTGGTCACCCCCACAAAACTTTCAAGAAAATGCAGTTCTTTCAGCTAGCCTTGGGCCAGTATTCCAGTAGGGGATGAGAACCTTTTTTGGCTGACTTTCCCACGACCTACAGGTGCACAGGTGCGTCGGCGTGTCTTTGATGGTGGAGCTACCTTGGCTGACGAGTTCTCGAGGCGAGCCGGTGCCCGGCAGATGGACTAGAGGTTTCAGAGAGATAGGTTGGTCTCTCCACCCAGTCGCTCACCAAGTGAACAATATTCATGTATCTTTTTTTCGTTTGGACTCCTCCACGATTCTAGCCTGTAATTAGAGGGCTATGACACGATGCTGAAGAGCTGAAACTATATGTATCGGATATGCTTCTTCTTAATTTAAATAAATTGTTATTGTTTTCATTACGCCTTGTGTTACGCTACCAACAGAACTGCTAGTGCCGCTCCTAGCAGTATACACGACATGACAGCTATAATATGATTAATTAAATGGTGGCATGAGGCGGGATATTAGAGTTGTAAAGAAAAACTCTAGCCCATGTTGAAATATCGAGTTGAACATTTCTGAAGTGCCTGCGTTCCAGTGTTGTTCGAAGGAGGTTCCCCAGTGTTCGAGTCCTGTGTCCTAAAGCTAGTGGTCTGACCTGTAGAAGGAAATCCAGCGAGTGTTTACAGACGTCTGCGATTCCCCTTCAGCGTACCGACTTCAGTGGAGCAAAGAGACGACAGAAATCGGACGGGTATAATTATACGACGAGCCCCTGCGTTGATGTCAGCGAAGGCTTCTTCAAATGAGTAAGTCCCTTTTTGTATTGTTAAGTGTCATTATATCGGAGAGTATTTTATGTTTTGGCATCTTAGCAGTGAGGTTATAGGGTTGTAATATATTGTGATAAATATATACGTGTGTAGGAACGGGTGCAGAAATTTAAGTTATTTTAAGTTCAACTCTGAGTATAGAAAATTGTAAACTGTTTGTGTACTTAATTATTGTTATTTCGACAGTGTGTAGTCAATGTAACGAGGTAATTTTTTATGTAATGAGATTTTGCATAAAATATGAAAAATTATTCACATAACCAGGAATATTTTTATTAGTTTAAAGGTTTTTATTAATAATTTTTAGTGTATTTATGTGCACCAGAGAATTAGAGTTTATAAAATTCTAAGTAAAGTTAAGTTAATGTGAGATTGGTGTTATCTAGGCAGTCTTATGTTTACTACTTGCTCGAGTAGAAAGGGAAGTTTCAATAATTAATTAATTGTGTTTAAATTCTGTATTTCGAAAATTTACTGGTTAGATATTGGTGACAGGTTTTTTCTTAATTGTCTTGGTAAATAATGGCGTTCGTAAAGAAATTAAACAAAACTGTCAAAAATACGCTGCTATTGTTAGCAGAGGAGTTTGATACTAGTGTGACGGCTAGAAACAAAGTAAGAGAGATAATACAGGCTATCATTAGCGCCTCTGATTATGATGAGGAAACCGCGAAGGATTTTCTAGAACGAATAGAAAAAGAGCTCGAAACCGAGAGATTAGAAAAAGAAAAGGAAGTTCTAGAAAAGGATAAGGAAAGGCAACACGAGTTAGAAAAACTCAAATTACAAGTTGCGGTCGAAACCGGCAGTGTAGCAGCTTCTACAATTTCTGATCATGAATCGGTTCCACGCAGGTCAAATCTGAAAGACCTGGTGCCGAAATTCGATCCTAAACAAATTGATATCTCTTTATTTATGATGATTTTTGAAAGACAGGCAAGTAGGGAAAAGTTGGAGGAAGATAATTGGGTGTCCCAGTTAATTCCGCTTTTACCCCCAGATATTGCGGAAATAATTGTGAAAGAACCCCAGGAAAAAGCAGATGATTTTCAGCACATTAAGAAAGTGCTATTCAAACGGTTTAAACTCAGTGCTAGAGCATTAAGGAACAAGTTCGAATGTCATGACCGAAAACCGAACGCGCCGTGGTCAGATTTAGTTTATGAGCTTAGGGGATATTTAGAGAATTGGCTAGAAACGTTAGAGATAAGAGATTTTGAGACTTTAAAAGAATTGATGCTCACGGAGCAGATAAAGAAACGCATCCCAGGAAATATTCGCGAACATTATGTAGATGTATGGGACGAAATCAACGACGCCGCGATTTTAGCAGAAAAATGCGATAAATTTGAGGCGGTTCGAAGAGACCAAAGGAAAGTAGAACCCCGAAATTTTGGTAGGAATTCATTCAGAACGCATGATAAATTCAACCAGAATCAAAGTAAATTTAATAGGGAGTCAAAGCCGGAAAGAAAAGAGAAATTTGTCTCGAAAGAGTCTGACGCGAAAAAAAATGAAAATTTTGATAGACCAAGGAATGTGGTATGTTATTTATGTAAAAAAACGGGACATATCAGACCCTTCTGTCCAGAAAACCCGGACAGGCAGAAATACCCTGTACATAATTTAAATGCGAAAAATATTTTAGGAGAGGGTTTCGAACCATATATTAGTAAAGCTCTCATTAATGGTGAACAAAGGGAATATCTCAGAGATAGCGGGACATGTATAGATTTGTGTGAAAGTGACATGATTTCTCCGGAAGATTTGTTGCCGGACCATGTCTGGATTAAGCAACCTTTGGACGCCACGTGTAAATGTTTGCCCTTAGCTAGGGTAATAATCGAAGGCGAATTTGGGAGAATTGAAACGAAAGCGGCTGTAAAACCAGCGGAGTTAAGCCAGGGTTTGTATTTGATGGGTAATCGTACCGCCCAACTGATTGAGGAACAGAAGAGCAAGGTAAACTCGGTGAATGCTGTTATTACGCGTAGTATGGCGCGAGAAAGTGAGGAAAATCAAGGGATGAATAATAGACAGAAATCGCCTGAACAAAATGAATTTCAACTCTTAGAGGGCGAAAGTTGTAATCCCAATTCTTCGGAAGCAGCGGGAATAGATAACGGGGAAGTTCTAACAATAGGAGAGGGGGACGCGCTAATCCCTTCGCTTGAGAAGTCGGAAAAATCGCCCCTTGCTAGCATTACGAAAGAGGATTTCTTGGTGGCACAAAAGGAGTGCTCTGCGCTTAAAGAGTTGTGGAAAAAAGCTGAGAATGAAAGGGAAACAGAATTTGAAATACGAAACGACAGGTTGGTAAGAATTTCGGTATCGAAAAGAGGCGACGAAAAAATACAGCTATGTGTACCCACAGTGTTTAAGGGAGACATATTATATCTATGCCACTCTTCGATATCCGGTCATTTAGGGGTGACAAAAACTAAAGACAGAATACTTGCTCATTTTTTCTGGCCTAATTGCTACAAAGATATAGAAGATTATGTTAGATCGTGTGATCCGTGTCAAAAAGTGGGAACAAATCGGGACAAAAAGAAAGCGCCGATGAAGTTGGTCCCTATAATTTCTGAACCGTTCAGACGTTTGTCAGTCGATACAATCGGACCTTTAGTTGTTAGTGAAAATAATAACAAATATGCTCTAACATGTGTGTGTGTATCGTCGAAATTTTGCGACGCTATTCCAATGAAAGATGTAACTTCAAAATCTGTGGTGCACGCGCTACTTCAGATTTTTTCTAAGACGGGCTTCCCTCGGGAAATTCAGTGTGACCTAGGTACTTCGTTTACGAGCGAATTAATGACATCGTTTTTCAATAAGTATGACATACGTGTCAGTAATTCCTCAATCTGTCATCCACAGTCTCAGTGTGTGGAGAGGATGCACTCCACCTTAAAAAAGGTCATTAAAGTATTGTGTTTAGAGTCTGGAAGTGACTGGGAGAATGTTTTGCCAATGGCACTTTTTGCCCTGCGTACAGTCACGCATGAAAGCACGGGTTTTAGTCCAGCTGAAATCATATACGGGAAAAATCTTAGGATGCCGCATACGATCGTTTACGAAAATTGGATGAACGAGGAGGAAGTTAGTCAAAATGTTGTGGACTACATCTTAGAGTTGAATAGTAGACTAAAATTGTGCCAGGATTTAGCTGTAGAACGAATGACGGAATGCCGAGAGAAGAGAAAACTATGGTATGATAGGAATGCTGTTTCGCGTAAATTCAAAGTCGGAGATCTTGTGTTGGTGCTAGCTACGGCGAAGCCTCACAAAATAGCAGTGAATTGGATAGGTCCAGGTGTGGTTACAAGCGTAATTTCCGAAACAAATTACACGGTTGATATTCCCGAAAAGAGAAATAAAAATACTATTTATCATGTAAATTTAATGAAGCCTTATCATAAGAGACCGGAATACGTAAATTTAATATTAGAGGACGATAGTGAAGAAATCGAGGAAACGGCGGAGATTCCTTATCCCTTACCCGATCCGACTCAGTTCGACTTCTCCGAATTAGTACGGGAAAGCAATTTGGACGAAAAAATATCAACTGAGCAAATCGGTGCTTTACAAAATTTATTGGGTAAACATCGCAAGGTGTTTTCAGCGGATCCCGGAATGACGCCCTTAGTAGAAATGGATATAAAATTAACTGATGAAAAACCAATTAGAGTCAAGCCGTACCGTATGTCGCCTAGGCAAACGGAAATTCTAAGGAATGAAATAAAACGCCTGTTAGAACTAGGAGTAATAGAGATGGGACAAAGTGACTTTTCCGCCCCGATGATTCTCGTGGAATGCCCGGGAAAAGATCCTAGACCGTGCATTGATTATAGGGCCTTGAATGCAAAAACAGAAATTGAATTTTTCCCGTTACCAAACATTGAGGAGGTTGTCGAAAGGGTAAGTGCTGCATCGTTCATCTCAGTGATGGATTTAACGAAGGGGTATTTCCAAATACCGCTCTCAGAAAGAGCTCAAAGGTATGCGGCCTTTGTTACTCCCTTTGGCACCTATATTCCGAAAAGAATGATGTTCGGGTTGGTCAATGCGCCATTTTACTTTTGCAAATTAATTAGTATTGTGCTAGGGGGGTTAGAATGTTTTGCTGTGCCGTATATAGACGACATTGCAATTTTTTCTAACGACTGGGAACAGCATATGAAACATCTCGATGCTGTGCTAGATAGATTAAATGAGGCGGGTCTGAAAGTTAAGCCCACAAAATGTAAGTTCGCACAGAACCACGTTCGATTTCTAGGTCATGAGGTGGGGTCCGGGAAACGGTCCCCGAGTCAGGCAAAAATTCAAGCAATCCAGGATTTTCCGACTCCAAAAACGAAAACCCAGGTACGGGCGTTCCTCGGATTGTGCGGCTATTACCAAAGGTACATAAACCAGTATGCGGTTCTGGCAGCGCCCTTAACTGATGCTTTGAAAGGAAAAATAAAACGGGAAAATATAGAATGGAGTGACGAATGCGAGAGAGCATTTCAGGCCTTGAAAGCGGAACTTACAAAAAGTCCTGTCTTATTCGCCCCAGACTTCTCTCGAGAGTTCCTAGTACAGACGGACGCGAGTTTGATAGGTGCAGGAATTGTTCTTGCCCAAGTATTTGAGGGAGAAGAACATCCGATAGTGTACCTAAGCAAAAAGTTCTCTAAGGCGGAACGAAACTACAGCACTATCGAGCGAGAGTTAGCTGCTATAATTTATGGTGTAAAAAAATTGAACCATTACTTGGATGGACAACACTTTGTGTTACAAACTGACCATAACCCGTTAGTCTATCTGAATAAAATGGTAGGAACAAATTCCCGACTAACTAGGTGGGCACTGTGTTTGCAGCAGTACAAATTTGAAATTGTACATAAGCCTGGGAGGAAGCATACAAACGCAGATGCTCTTAGCCGTTCTAATCAGGGCAGCCAATGAAGCTTGTATCATCTCTATCTTCATGATTGTATATATTGTTTTTTAAAATTGTTTTGCATATGTTTATTTTTTTCAATAATTCATTAAGTGTTTAGAATTACGTGTTTCTTTTATATTATTATTTGATTTATGCATAAAAAAATAGCGGTAGGAGGCAAAAGCCTCAACGTTGCTAAAACGCAATTTGTGTAGCTTGGAAAAAATGGGGGAGGGTAAACTCTCTGATATTGTGATGCTTGATAATGTAATTGGGGATTGTACTTCAATCTTCCCTAATTCGTCTCAAGTTTTGACTTAATTTTTGCTCCCAGTGAAAGCAAAAATTTCTTCGGAGGGGGAAGGAGCTGTGACAGCGTGGTCACCCCCACAAAACTTTCAAGAAAATGCAGTTCTTTCAGCTAGCCTTGGGCCAGTATTCCAGTAGGGGATGAGAACCTTTTTTGGCTGACTTTCCCACGACCTACAGGTGCACAGGTGCGTCGGCGTGTCTTTGATGGTGGAGCTACCTTGGCTGACGAGTTCTCGAGGCGAGCCGGTGCCCGGCAGATGGACTAGAGGTTTCAGAGAGATAGGTTGGTCTCTCCACCCAGTCGCTCACCAAGTGAACAATATTCATGTATCTTTTTTTCGTTTGGACTCCTCCACGATTCTAGCCTGTAATTAGAGGGCTATGACACGATGCTGAAGAGCTGAAACTATATGTATCGGATATGCTTCTTCTTAATTTAAATAAATTGTTATTGTTTTCATTACGCCTTGTGTTACGCTACCAACAGAACTGCTAGTGCCGCTCCTAGCAGTATACACGACATGACAGCTATAATCAATCATTTTTTGAATAATAACAACCATCTGCAAAAGGTGATCGACACTTGCGTTCGGCACTTACCCTAATTGCATACACGTAAAACAAATTGCAATAAATAACTTATGTATGTTTCACTATTATTGTTTTGACGAAGTTGCACAATTATTGATTATATAATTAATAAATTCATTTTCTATTTTCAGTTATAACTCCGCATATAGCCGCTGCAGAAGAGATCGCACTAGAGCTGCTGAGCCAGCTAACAACCGAGAATATTACAGCCGTTCTCGAAGGCAGGAAGCCCTTAACACCAGTTTTTTAGAAAGCTGTTACTTATGTGGGAGATTTTTATGCAATAGAATATATAATTATATTTATTTATGATTGCCTTCGTTTTTTACCAGAAATCACAAACTCGAGAGTGAATTAAGGCTCATTTACACTCATGAATTTGTGTGATAAGCGGGAAGGAAGTATCATCCAGTGTGATAAGTTTGCAGATTGCGCTCCATTTTTGTTTCGTCCCAAGTGTACAATAAGGATGAACGATGGAACAATTTGACCCCAATCATTTCTTGATGAAAGTGTCTTTCCCCCGGACCGATAATTCAATTCATCTTTGATGAAAAAAGTAAACAAATCAAGCTGTTCGTGAATTTTCTCCATCCCATGTCCATTCACTATTTAGGGAGCCTCGTGTTGAGAGGGATTACGCATCCGCAACAATGGCAGTGCACGTGAGGTGAAACCCCCGATCTAAATGAAAATATCTAAACAAGGATGATCACTCTCGATAAGTTTGAGTGATTCACTTTGGATGTACATAAAAAGTCATGAATTGTAAATCCCGTTCAAGCTCGTGCCCGAAAATATCATCGCACATTCCGTAGTAAACTAACATTTGTGATCTCGATTTCTGGAATGAAATTCTGGATGCCGCTTTGCGTAATTTGAAGCAAACCTTATTATCAAGTGTTGCTCCATTTCGCAATGACATGCCTCCTTACTCTCACTACCTTAAATGGGTCATACCACGCATTTTCAATTAATTGTGATCATTTTTGGACGCAAGGTGGCATTAGTTGCGTTTACTTCACTGCGTATGCGTGAGCACAACATCCTAGCCAGTGCGGTTTTCAAAATATGGGACCATTCACCGAACTTTTCGGTCGCTCGTTGTATTTTCTCACAACGTTGTCTTTATCTTACTATATAGTTAAGCTGATCCCTAACTCACTGATTCTCGAACAATTCCAGGCCCCTTCTTCAAGAT
This sequence comes from Cheiracanthium punctorium, assembly GCA_038373885.1. NCBI lineage: Eukaryota > Metazoa > Arthropoda > Arachnida > Araneae > Cheiracanthiidae > Cheiracanthium > Cheiracanthium punctorium. The sequence goes on from JAWZYV010006201.1 coordinate 337,820, forward strand.
ATAACTTTTACCGCCAGTACTCCAAAAGGATTAAGAATTAAGCACAAAAAAACCTCATAATATCTACACCATTTGTACGATCCGCTGGAATTTTTACTTTCCGAACATGTACCATGTAAGGAAAGTATTGTAATCATGAAAAAATTCGAGTTCCAGATTTGGGTGTATTGACACGTTTTGAGGTCTTCTGAATTCATTTATGCTATTTTTACGAGATGTGTGTGTGTATGTGTGTGTATGTGAGTGGACACGATAGCTCCTAAACGAGGCATTCGATTGAGCTCAAATTGGGTATACATGTTATAACCCACCGTCACAAGACCGGTATTGATTTTGGTGTGCATAGGACTTATAGTTTTTCTACAGGGCTACGACAAAGATTTCTTTTACATTATGGCCTATGGGAGGAAATTCTTGAAAGTGCGCTTGCGTTTAAACGGTAGATCCGATTGAACTCAAATTAGGTTTATATGTTATAAACCACCGTCGCAAGACCGGTATTGATTTTGGTGTGTATAGGACTTATAGTTTTTCTACAGGGCTACGACAAAGATTTCTTTTATAATATGGCCTATGGGGGGGAATTCTTGAAAGTGCGCTAGCGTTTAAACCGCGCATTCAATTGAGCTTCAGTTTGGTAGTTTGGTATATATGTTTGAATTATTCAGAGATTAAAATTTATTAAAATGCTTGGTAATGATCTTAATTGTAAGTGTTCGGAAAGTCGAGTGGAGTCACTCCAGATTTTTTTAATAATTATGTTTGAAAATATAGAAAAAAATCTGCACTGCTTTTAAAATCTGAAAATCCACCCGTTCCCTAATATTTAAGCTATTTTTTGCTATTTTCAGTTTCATTTTATTTCCGAGAGTAAAAAAAAAAAAGAAAAAAATAATCATTTGCGTGTCAAAATTTGCGGTCGCAATTGACATGACGTCATGTTGAAGTGACGATGATCAGCGTTCGAATGGAAAGTTGCGATTCCAATTCGTTTTAAACTGTTTTTCCAGATAACTTAGTTTAATTCTTTTTAATTTAAATAATCGCCTGTATGAAGCATTGATATAAGAGTGTCTGTTTACACAAAACGAAATCGTTCGAATGCGAAAAGTAATTGCTCAGAAGAGCATCAAATTCGATTTGAGTATATGTAATAAAAGTTGAATATTGTTCCGAATTTTCGGGGCAACCCGCTTAAAATAGTTCAAAATTCGTATTCTACGCTTCAAATAGTTAAATTTTGCTTTTTGTTGCATCAAAATTGGTCAACTAGAGCCGGAGATACGGAGGTTTCGGTTTTCCCATTCATTTGTATGCAGTCTCTAGAAATCTCCAGAAATATTGGTCCTAGGCCTTCAGTAACTTCACTTTTGGGATCCTATTTTTGGTTCCAAATTTGGCGATATTTTGCCAAAATCCGCCAAGCTTGGCAACATTTTGGTCATTTGGTGCGATTTTCCCAACGAAGCTTGTAAAGATGCTTTTTCTGCATTACCATGCATAATAACCCAATATTTCTCTTCTATGACGTAATCAAAGTTCCCGCTTTATGTGGAATCTTCGAGAAATACATTCTTCTGCAAGCTTCTTGTAGCTTCTGCGTCACCTATAAATACAAGGATTCAGAGGCCCCAGTTCAGTGTGGAGTGAGCTCCCGTCGAGTGTGAATCGAGAGCGCTTTGCTCTGTGAACTGTGTGATAGAAGCGATGTTTTCGCGCTTGTTTACGAATCTGGTTTTTAACCCTTTAAGGCGCAGTGATCCCGCTCTGGGAACACCAAACTCTGACGCTTTGACTGCTGACAGTCACGAAGAATAGATTTGATTTCTATAAAAATAGTTGCGGGTGACACAGCTCCACGAGAATCCTTTACTTTTAGCACGTCATTTCCCGTAAAAAAATGGTCACGATTATTTTTAACAGCACTGACATCTGCTGAAAAATGAAAGAGTGCGAAGAACAGCTGGATAGATTGTCCAATGCTGAAAAACGGGTAGCCGTTGCCATCGCTCGACTTAACTACTAGCAAGATGGCGGACGATCGAAACGTTCATCGCGTGCCACAGAGACCCTTTTTTGACGACAGCTGGCTGTGCCTGGCACTGCCAGCTGTCGTCAAAAAAGGGTCTCTAGATCTGTGGCACGCGATGAACGTTTCGATCGTCCGCCATATTGCTAGTAGTTAAGTCGAGCGATGGCAACGGCTGCCCTTTTTTCAGCATTGGGAAAGGGTTGCGCCTCAAAGGGTTAAGTGCTGTGTGTAAATTCTTCATTGCTGTGTCTTAAGGGATTGTGTACGATATCCCTTGCATATTTCCACTGAATTTTGCCAGTGGAAGTGTTTTATTTTGTGTGAGAATTACAGCATTTGTGAGAGCTTCGATACTGAAGGGACTGTTACAAACGAGCTACTGGCCGTTAGTGTCTGTGAATTTTGTACAGCTGATTGTTCAACTAATTTTTAGAAGCAATAAAGTTTGTGTTCCATCCTGACAAGTCGACTCTTTACTAGAACTTTCTACGCCTAGTGGACTTTAGAAGACTAACCCAGAAATTAGCAAGGTGTTCTGCAACAATATGAAGGTTTTTATTTCAGGTGGACGGAGATGAAATACATTGAGTGTAAACGTATTTTCGTCCAATTATTTTTCTAGGGCCCGTTGTAATTGCCTCCACAATGGGATTTGACTTCTTGTACTAAACATTTTCAGTTTGCCTCGCATTAAACGATTACAAGTTTTACATCACAGCACCGTCCCACACAGCACACTATGTCAAATCAGGGCTAATACTTATCCAAACTGATCTATAACATCCAGGACATTTATAGGATATTTATATGCGGGGGAAATCAACACCTCCTAGATATAGAAAGCCTTACAACTCCTACGTCACCAAACTTTGACGTCATCATTAGGCCGACGAAAGTGACGTCATCACAATTTTATTTTCACAAAGTGAAACTATTAAAAATTTCTGGTAAATACTACAAATATTAGGAAATATTTTATATTAAACATTAAAATGGAAATATCTTTCGCATACAAAATTATTCAGTATGATCTATTTCCTTATCACATTATCTAATTAGTTATGGTTAAAAACTGCCATTTGTGGTAAAATTATATTTTTTTATCTCAAATTATCAAAATATTGCCAATCATGGGTAAATTCACCAGAAATTTTTAATAGCTTTATTTTGTCACATTCAAACTTTTAAATATAGGCCAAATGATGACGTCAAAGCTTGGTGACGTAGCAGTTGTAAGGCTTTCTATATCTAGGGGGTGTTGAGGAAATATATATCTATAGGACTTCTAAATTGCTACCTCTATAAGGTATCCTTAGAGGGCTTATAGATATCATCCGTAACCAGATATCTATTGGAAATGTATTTATGACATCCATAAGAAATCCATCAGTAGACATTTAACAAATGAAATAGATGTCCCATAGATATTTAATTGCCATCCAAAGCTGCAAATCTATTGGATGTGCGCGCATAACATCCAAAAGACATGCAATTATATTGCAAAGTCGTCTTATTTACGTAGAAGATTGGATGGCTTCTGCAGATTGGAAATGACTGGATCTACAACCACTGCTGATCTCAATGAAATCAGACTCCCAGTTACACTGCTGCTGAGCACGTCAGAAGTGAAAATTTCTTGTCAAGCTTTCTAAAATTTATATTTATGCAGTTAAACAGATTTTCACACATTATTGTATTTTTATTAACAAAAAATAAACATTTATGAGCGTTTATTCACATTTTTATACATTTGAAATTCTTTGTAAAAAATATAAATGATTTTTTAAGGCTGTAAGGGTATTACACATTTTTTGATATTCTCATAATTTCACATATTTTTGTACGTTTGTATACATTTTCAAGCAATTTTCACTGGGTTAGCATTGGAAAATTTTGATTTTTCAATTTAATTACATTTCAAATTTCGCGCTCGATTTGTGTGCACATTTAAAATTTAAAAAGAGGGAGGGAGGGAGCGTGCGCACAGCTGGTATATGCGCACGGTATACATTAGCAGTACACATCTCCACGTGTTGGATTTTATTCGATTTAATCAATAATTATGTACGTGAATTTATTAACTATCAATAATTATGCACTTACGTTGTAATGAACAGCAGTCCTATTTATTTGTAATGAATGATGGATTTATAATTTAAATTAGTTTGTCTGTGTGATTATGGCAACGCTACGCTAGGGCGATCTGCCAACGATGGGGAGAGGGTGCCTTGGTAAAAGGACTTTCTAAGAGGTTCTAACCCGCATTCACATTACATCTGTAGAAAACCTTCCAAAACTCCAGCCCGTGAGAACGACAACAGCGCGATGGGACCCAAATCCGGGACCTTCACACTTCGGCCATCTATCATTTTCAGTGATATAACCGCCGTGCCATGGTGAGGCCAATTCAAATTCAAATGCACTGTAGTATAACATTTATAATTCAAATAATGTACAGTGCATAATTATTAACATTCTCCGCATTATCAAATTAACTTTATTGCACAATAACTAATAGCTATCCAAATTAAGTATAGTTTTTTAAATAAATAATCGAAAATTATAGTACCTACTCAGTTAGAAAAAGTCTGCACTTTTTTGCAAAAACATATAGATTGTGCACCATTTGTGCATAAAAAGTGGATATTTTTGGATACTTTGAAAGTATACACTTGCTGTGCAAATTGTATGCAGTTTTTCTGCATACTGAAAAAAAAAAAAAAAAAAAAATACACAGTTTGAAGCGATTTTCAGAAAAATCTCAAAATCTAATCAAATTTTTTTTTAATCCGCCGCCTATAACTTAAGTTGAGTGACCACCTATCATGTCACCAAATTTTATTTCATTCGCTTCAGTCGGTCTTACGTGACGTGCGAAAGAAAAAAGCGTCACTGACAGAACGACACACAGATAAACTTTTTTCACGGTCGTACTGGGGTCCTAAATGCTTAAAATGGATAAAAATCGCAAAAGTTTTTAATACCAAGTAGTTCAGAGGCAAAGTCTAATTTTATTTATTTTGATACATAAAAGTTCCCATTCCGAAATTGAAACAGCAACCTCTTCAAGCTTACTGATCTCATCCCTAGTCGAACTTGTCTGGTGTATGAAATATTCGCCTACCACGCCGAATTCCTTGGATCCACGTTTCGATACCAGTCGCGGAAACTAGAAGGACTCAGTTTAAAAGTAACTTGAAGTTCTTACGTATGATAACAGATGGCCGCACCAAAATTCAAAGAAAGGATAGGAAGAAATCTCAGTGGGCAATATATAGCAGTTATGACGTCACAATCCACTTTTGCCCCATCCTAAAAGAGGGCAATTGCAGATTGCTCGGATACGATATAGATATCCATTTATGGGCTGTTTGAGAAATCTTGGATATTTCGAACGTCTAATTAACATCTATGCTACTTGGATATAGATCTCTTACAGACATCCTGGATATTATAGCCATTGTCTGGTCCTTAGAGAGATCACACATCAAATCTCTTATAGAGGTCCATTTTGTGTTATCTTGAGGATCTTGAACTTCTAATAGATCCATCCATTATCCAACTCTGAAGGCTTATAGATGACCAATGGATAACTTTGCGCTGTATGGGATATGTTGATGTTATGCAGCTTGAGTCGGTATCCACTGAGGGAGGATATGGTAGACATTGAGAAATCATGGGTGACCTACAAACGGGGGGGGGTTAAGTTTCGGTGATAGAAAAAATGAAATTCAATGTGTAAACTAAAAATGCAATAGTTTTATTTTCAAAGCATCTACAGAATATAATGATTTTTAAACAACTAACCGCCAAGGCGTCCATCCGCCGCCCCATACCTTACTCTTCTTTACACTGCACAGTGTTGGCCAAGTTATTAGACTCATTTCAACAAAAATCGTGTTTCTTTATTTAACAGTATTTGTCATTAAATTTATTTAGGTTAAGTTTGCAACAAATTTTGGGTGTCATCATGAAAGCCACGGTGGCGATGCCAAGTACTAACATGAAAAAATGTATGAAAAGACATAATTAGGGACATTCCCATTCATAAAATGATTATACAAGCGCTGAAATGGGTGATAATGCGTTGTACAAATTCCTGCAGAAATATTTCTTAATTACAGAAGTTGCGGATTTTCTCAAATTAGTGTGGTGCCGCTATGAGCTCCACGGTTCCTCTAATGGGTACTTTTTAGTTTAATAACATAAGTTTTTATGGGCCAAAATTAGCAACCTGGTATTTATGTAGTATCGCGTTGCATTATTTAATACGTATCCTTCGTTAGAATAATATCAAAGAAACAGGAAATGGCATATATGTGCTTTAGCCCATTGCGATAAATGCGCCGAAATAGTAAATTAGATATTTTAAAGCTGTGAAAATATCCGAAAGATCTTGCTTTTTCGCGTATGAATTATTCTTATTTTCTAATCTACCTACTGCGTGACATAAGTAACCAGTCCAGGGCTGACCAAACGATTCCCTTCCAGGGCATTAAGTATGTTGTTAGCCGTATCTCTGCCATCAGTACCCGTACAGACACTTCGGCACTTGCGATCAAGGCTGTATAGAAAGAAACCAAAATATGTTAATAATCAAGTGGATACATTTTGAGTCAATTCCCCAACATATTTGTTAAATTAGTTAATCAGATTGAAATTTTCTTAATTTAAAAATGGATTGAGGGGGACACGTTCTCTTTATAATATGAACGATGGGAACATGTTCTCTTTATAATAGGTACGTGTTAAAGCCTGTCCCGTTTCCTGCTAAAATGCAGCCTGTTCCTGATATCATGAACTTGTATACTGTGAATATTCGGCTATGGTGAACACAAATCATTGGTCCTGCTTAGCATATCGTCGTTGTCAAGTGAATATCTGCTATGTGATCTGTTTGGAGATTTCTACATTTTAATACCAAAAAATGACTTTAAGCGTACACATGATTCGGATGGGCAGAGCCACTTTTTCAAGACACTAGAAATTTAGTGATCTGTAGCGAAGAAAAATTTAAATTCCTTCAGAAAAAGGCAACCGATATTCCACTGTAGCTTTTTCGATGCACTGTAGCTTAGCCGATATTACCACTGTAGCTTCTGTAAGCTTTTTCGAAAGCTATCAGAATAGACCAATTTTTAGTGAATTTTACTGATGTATCTTAAATACGAGGGTTGTAAATTAAATAGTGGCAACTTCACCTAGAAACTCGCAGGAGAGCGGGCATGCGCAAGTAGAACATGGTAGCGGTGCGGTGGCGCTGTTGTCGATGTATAGAGAGCAAAAAACCGTCGATCTAGTTAGAAGGGTAGTTGTTGTATGGCGTTAAAGTGAAGAGCTTTATTTCCATCGCCCTAAAGTATGTTTCCAAAAAGTGATCCGTGATCGAGGCTTAAAATAGAGGTAGCCCATGTAAAAAATGAAACAGAATGTTATCGAGAATTACTGGAAGCTTGTGACGAAAGTGTTATTACCGTATAGGACGGTTGCACCATGGATGTGGGGATGCTGTGATTCTTAAGCATGCTGTGCCTGCAGGACAAACTGTCAACGCAGACTACTATTGCTGATTTCTACAGCACCATCTGCTTTCGGCTATGAGGCACAAACGTCCACGTTCATTGCAAGACAATCTTCTTTACGTGTTCATGACAACGCCGGTCGTTATGCCGCAATGTCACTCCACTTTTGCAATGGTGGCAGTGGAAAATCTTGGAACACCCTCCCTACTCACCTGACATGAGTCCTTGTGACTCCGATCTGTTTCCAAAGTTGACCGAACACGCCCGAGGCTGCCGAATTCATGACGTTGCATCTGTATACTCCGCCCACTAGGACGCTCCGTCGCTAACATCAACAATCAACACCTTGCCAGCGGTCTCCAACGCCTTCCTGACTTTTGGCAAGAAGTTATAAACTGTGCTGGCGATTACATAGAAGGAATGTAATGCAATTGTACTTGTAAGTTCATTAAAAATTGATTTATACCTATGTTGACATCACTTAATTTACAACCCTCGTATATTTAAGAAATTAACGTTTAAAAATGTTGGCAAATGTATTTCACTTTGCAATTTTTTACTGTTTCATTGCTTGTAACTCGCCATCAATTCTAGCTATTGTAATACAATTGATTCATTTCATAGGATTCCTTTTTGCTCTTTCTGTGTATGGGGTTATTTTTCGTCTAGCGTGTTTAGAAACTTCAGAAATGAGGGATTTACCAAGTTTATGAGCTTTCTAATTCTATTCGTAATAGTGGGAAAGCAATCAGAGATAGACCAACGGTTCTACGTTGATTTGCGCTCCACATGAACTGTTCGTCTACGCACTAAAATATTTTACAAGCGTTCTGTCATGGTGTCCATCCATAATGATAAATATTCCAAATGATAGAATTTAAAAAACACCAGAAAAATGCAGCAGAGTATTCTTTTATATAAAAAAGACGTACTGGAAGACCAAACCATTCCTTATTTGTGTTTTCTATGTCACGCAATACGGTTGCCGAAGCAGCTGTAATGTAAATCTTTTGGTTAGGAATGCTTATTTTAGACATTTACTCTGTGTTTTAAGCAGCTTATGGGCATATCTAGCCTCTTTCCACTGTAGTTGATCATACTGTTCGTTACGCTAGCTCATATTGTTAGTTTTCCTTTTTCATTATGAGCACGCCAAATTTCAGGCTATAAAATTGATATTTTTAAAAACGGAGAAGATATGCGGTAGCGAAATAAAACTTCGCTGACGACTGTCTGGATCTCGACAACGCAACATGGCAGTTTTCACTTAACGTCCCAATTCATTCCTTTTAAGGCAGACACTAAACAAAAAAGACGAAAAAACAACAATTAATTTTGTTATTGGTATCAGTTTTGAGTACTCTATTTTTTTTCTCAGTTCGAAATCATTTTTAGCCATTTCTAGATACTTTTGGCTTTCATTCTAGCCACTTTTTCTAATACGTATACGTGAAGACGCGAGCATCCGTAAGCCTCTTTGGATGACTCATCAAAATACACGCGCAGGCCCGTTACTAATAGCGAAGGGCCCGAACTACACATACAACGCGGTCTTTACTACTAAAAAGTTGCATTGCTAAAGATTTACATGAACTTATCTCGATAAAAATTTTAAAAGTTAATTTTCTTTTCAGACGTTTTTATATGATATCTTGCATTTTTTTTTTTATTAACCAATACAAATATACATTTATGTATTTTCGTCATTTATAAAAACAAAGGATGTACACCTGTTGAGTTGCGAAATTCCCTGTAATACGAAATCAGAGGATGCTGTGTAAAATTTCATCGCTCCTCCGCATGGTCTCTAAACATGCTTACGAGCAGAACAATTCTATCTCTCACGCCGTTCAGAGGCATGATGTATATATGTCCTTCCCCAAAGGATCGCAGAATTATTGACAAATCAGCAACGCTTTGAAATATAGTCTCGTAAAGGATTTAATTTCTACGGCATAATTGCCAAGTGCGCTAAAATATTACTAACCACTATTTAGAAATAGTATACAGTTGGACCTTGATATAAGGTTACTTTCGAGATTTCTCAAAACTGACGCTACAAGCGGGGTGACCTTATAGCCGGTTCATGTGTATTTGTCAATAAATGAGCGTTACGTAAATACGGCATAATTCTTTGAAAATGTTAATACGTACACAATTTTTACCATATTAGGCCACAAATTTTATTTGAGCTGAACTAAGTAAAATTATTGGTATACGATAGAAATTATAATTGAAATTTCAATTGGGAATGAAGTTGTTTGCAAAAAATATGCGCAAGAAAATTTACTGAGAGCTATCGCGATTTTAATTTTTTTTTTTTTTACAATGTTGTGTAAGTGTTGTAGTTTCTGAAAATATTCTTCAGCTCCCTCATGGTTCTTAAAAAATGTTGAAAACCATTTAATATTTTTAGCGCTTCTGCTTGTGTTACCGCTTTCCTTTCTGTATCACTGTCTTTTTCATTATTTTCTACTGTTTTGAAATTTAAAAATTCCCAAATTCGATTTCCTATATTGTTTCGGTAAGACAAAAAAGACTCACATTACACAAGTCAGACAAAAGTGTCCTTATAACCGATTACGGTATTTAGACCTTACCACGTGCCCGATAACCTATTAACATAGAATTTCTGTTCAATGGTCCGGCACGTTACATGAGTCTCCTTACAGGTTATGTGAGCACTTTTTAATACGACATGTTGCTACTTTTTTACAATAAAATTTACTGTTCGTAGTTAGTTATGTTCCAGAACAGTTTTCATTCCGTAGTACGGGTCCGTATGTAACAGGAGTTGACAGTATCTGGACTGCTCATCAACGAAATCAAAGGAAGAAACAGAATCTTGTCGAAAAACCTTCAAGGCACAGTCAGTCTACTGGAGGTTCCAAAGGAGTTATACTTCAGGTGCCAGGTCAAATGGAATTATAATTCAAGACAGTCCAGGAATAAAATATTCGGTGTAACAAACGACAGAGCTACTAACTCTCTGGATTTTTCGGGAGATTTCTTACTACTAATTGTCATTTAGCGTCTTATTATTAGATAGAGGTCAAAAATTTAATTCAAAATAAAGCTGGTTAAAAATTACGGTGAGAAATCTCTAAAGCACACACACACACAACACAGGAGAGTTGGCAGTTGTGACACGAACGGAATCTATCACTGCTCCACAATTTTCAAAAAGTTGGACGTTTTAAATTTGAATGCAACCCCCGTGCTAAAAACTTCCCAATCAGTAAAATATGCCCCATGCACTAATGTCATAATGTGAAATTTTTCAGAATTATATCTAAAAAGTGACAAAGATAAACATATGCTGACTTAAATAACTTGCTTCAGTGACTCTCGAAGAGGAAAAAATCACATCCGATTATCCAGCTTCAAGGGCCGTACAGAGATTACAAAAGAAAATATTTTTTTGCACTCAAGCATCGCATTTACATATTTAAATTCATGTATAGTCCCTGACCATCTTTGTTCAGGACAATTATTTCAGAATCATATTATTTTTCATATCAGAAATTATTGATTACAAGAATTTCTGATATGTTTTGTGATGAAAAGCTGAAATATTGTACATCACCCAATAAGGCACATGCTACTAATTGGGAATCTTTTGTACAGGGCTCGTATACAAATTTAAAATATGTAACTTTCTGAAAATAACTGGAGAATTTTTTTCTTAACTCTTTTTTAATTTTGAACATTTTTCCAATCAACATTTATAACTTATTTCTAATAGATAAACAATTAAAGCGTGCTAACACCTTTTTGGAACGCCTTGTATAACATAATCCACAAGCAGTTTTAAAATATGGCTTTACATGTGAATGAATATCACAGTACGGCATTGTCATCACAAATTGGCATTTTATTTTGACTGACAAATCCCAACTGATACCCACTGGCTGACTAGCGTTCCTTATAATTTTCCATGTCCCTCTCTGAAATGTTCTCCGTATTTTCCTTCAAGTTTATGCCATTTTATGCCAAATTTGACGCAAAATCGAGTTTCCAAAACTGATCGAAACCTTTATTTTACCCAAATGGAATTTTTGAAGTTTCACAGTTTGCGTTCTAATTAACCAGTTTATGCGAAACAAGAAAATGCGAAATTTGATTGCTTAAAGGGTAAAACATTAATTTTAAACAAAACTAACCAAAAGCTTTTACTAAACTTTTTGTTTTCTAACAGCCAAGCAGGGGCGACCATAAGGTACGAGGCGCCCTCTGTAAACGTAAAAACGGTGCACTCTTTTATTTTCTAGATCAAGTTTTTCTCCGTTTTTGGGTTCGAAGTGTCTTCCCTTTGAAGATAGCGCCCCGATGTGATGCTTACCGTGTCCGATCGCCTCAACTGCCGACTTTATGCTTGAGCAGTACGAGCCATGGGGTTGTTGGCCATTTCAATACGGGGGCACAAAGTGGACAAGCCAACGTTGCCCCCTGCGAGTGGTTTCAACCGATTCCGGATGAGATACCTAGCACCTGAATCGGCAACCTCAAAGGTTCTTTTGAACATTGAGCCACGAACAGATTTTACGTACACCATCTTCCATTAGCATACACGGTCCCACAACAGTACAGCCGAGAGAGATTGTCACCCTCCCAAGCTCTGACCAAGGTCGACTCTGCTTCACTTTCGGTGTTCTTGTGGAAACTGATATTAGCGACTAAAGCCACTGCGGGATTATTACCGACTATGACCACTACTAGGAACGGAGATGTTGGTTACTTTATCATGGGTGTTCCTAGTAGGCAGGCGAACGTTGCACCCGATAAACGGTCTCCTAAATTTGAATCAATTCCATATGAGAGATCTAGCATCTTAGATAGGCCACCACCTCCTAGATACAGAAGGCCTGAGAACAGAAACTTTCACGTCATCACTTGGTCAACTAACATGACGTCATCACAAATTTATATTCACAAAGTAAAACTGTTCAAAGTTTGTGGCGAATTTACTCCCGCATAAAACATTTTAATGATTTAAGATAAAAAATTTAATTTTAATCAAATAGGAAATTCTAACTATCACTAATTATATAATATGATATAGAAATAGATCATAATAAATAATTTTTTTATGAGAAAGGTATTTTAATTTTTATCTTAGGATATTTTCTAAAATTTGTATCATTCACCGGAAATTTTAAATAGTTTTTCTCTGAGAAATGAAAACTGTGATGACGTCATCTTAGAAGACAGTGATTACGTAAAAGCTTCTGTTATTAGGCCTTCTATATCTAGGAGATGGTGGCCTCACGCACTTTGCAACATTGTTGATGTTATCGAAGTGATTTCTTCAGCTATGATTTGTTTTAATTCATCGATGTTTGCAGGACTTCTCTGGACTCTTCTTTGCAGTACTCTCTATTTGCGCGATATCCTCTTCCTCCCCCCCCAAAAAAAATGCTTTGAAAGGAGCAGATAATTTACTCAAATCATTTGTACAGAGATGGATTAAAAATTACTAATGACTTTCACGCGAATTTAGGTTTAAAAACAAGGTTTTGCATTTAGAAAAAGAAGGAAAAAAGGTTCCCACTCATTGAATGTAGACTATAAAAAAGTAACGATGTTGAAACTTTGTTACATATAATCATAGGTGCCAAGTATTACGGAATATAACCACTTTTTGTAAACAGTAAATTCTTGGAATATTTTTTAAAATTTTAACTAACAAACATTATTAACTTAATTTTAGGGCATTTTAAATAGAAAATTACCTTTCATGAAAGTGGTTAATTATATTTGTAATACTTGGCATCTATGTATAATTATAGATGTGAATAACACAAAAAAAAAACGAGCTGGTACTCTTAAATTGATCCCCCTGCAGAACAAACTTTTGATGTCAGAATTATAGCTGCCGAAAACTGTTAGCAAACGCTTATGTTAGAATAGCTAAAAGCACTGTTGACGCACGTTGCTCGATCTGTTGTCGTTGCCACAAAAAGTCTTTCGAGGCTTCTTTATGAGGGGAACTAGAAGTCTGCAGGTATCAGATCTGGAGAATGTGGAATACATATAGGAACTGCCTCAAGTGGCTCATCACCGACAGCTTATTTACGTGTCTAAAACGTTTAAAGGAGTGGTTCCCAACTAGTGGTCCCTGAACAAGTTCTAAGTGGTCCGCGAAGCGAGTGAGTGTTTGAAAAATATTTGTGCCTTCACAACTTCATGACGTAAAAGGTAAAAAGCTTAATTCTTTACGGTCGTTCTTATGAAATTAAAAAATTGTTTCATAATCCTTGCAAAATAGGAAAAAATTGAAGAGTCCCAGAGCTAGTCAAAGAAGCATATACTAATAAATCACATCAACGCTGAAAAAGCAGAAGCAGAAAGCGTAACGCATATAATTCATTTCCTAAATCAATTTTCAAAGAAAAAAAAAAGAATTTTCTTCATATCTATTTAATTAAAAAAATCTGTTTGATTTTTTTTATTTTATCATTACACTTTGTGCATACGTTTTGCATTTCTTTATTCTTTTTCTTTAGATTTTATCGACCCCCTCCCTCTCCCCGGAAAGAATCCTTTTGGGTGGTACGTGGGTATATTGAAAATGGAAAAGTGGTCCGCCTCGTTGAGTTCGGAACCACTGGTTTAAAGCATTAAACGCACACTTTGACTCATCGCTTCCAGACCGTACACTATCATTACAATTGCGCATGTGTCTCCGTCACCGCTTGCGTAATTTGAAGAAAAACTTTCAGTTCGGTTCAGGTCATTTTTTTTTTTTTTTACAAACACTGCCGTTGGATGATTTTAGATTTTTAGCGGCCTTTATTGAAATCGTTACCGTGGGTTGCTCTCTTTCTAAAACCTGGACATTGTAGGGGACATGTAGCTGTGCTTGGGGACAACGGGACAAGCCACCTGAAAACGGGAAGTATGGTCACCTTAGTTATAGGGATCCATAGATGCGACTCGAGCTCCTCTTATAATTTGTCCTAATATATGCAGTTATATATAGTTCGAGTGTGGAACTTGAGCACAAGCGCACCCAATAATTTTGCAAATTTTACGCTAAGCAACGTGGAAAAGCAACGAAAGCGCAGCTATTCAAATAATTGAACAACACTCAAAACAAAACTACCTTATAAAACATAGAGAGATTTTCTCTGATAGTAATTGCGATATTACTGATTAAATAATTTTATTTTTTAATAAAAATTGTGAATTTAAGAGTTACTGTCTACTTATTTTTCTTTTCTCTGGAATATGGGCGTGCTTTCGTTTTTTTAAACACGTTTTCCTATTTTCACTATTGTTTTTAGACAATTTTGAGAAATGAGTCCGGACTGACCTAAGTCTGTATAAAGGTCTGTAGACAGTAATGTTTAACAGTCCCGTTGAATGGAGGTGCGAATCATCGCGTCGACCCCGTATTGTAAACTGCTTGTTTTAATTAGAGACCTGCACGGGCTGCCCGGCCCTGCCCGGCCTGAAAAGCGCATGCTGGCTACGGGTACGGGATTAATAAATCTGTTGTCAACGGGTCAGCCGGGCTGTGTATTTTTTTCGCCTTCCTGCAACCTGAAAATAAAAAAATGTTTTTAGAAATTGGCTTCTGTGGGTAATACATTGTGAAATCATGGGGCTATTACTCCGTTTACTTTCAAAAACTTTAGCGTGTCGAAGTTTTCAAGTTTTGTTGCTCTTAGAAAATGATGTTATAACCATTTGTTCTTGTTTTACATACAATATACTAGTAGTGGTGGACTTTGCCTGACGAGTGGGCTACTTTCCCCGACGAAGGGTCCAAATAATAAACCCAAACACAAATGTAGAATTTTAAATTTCAATGCATGTATTTGTACTACATGATTATTTTACTATTTTACACTATCATTAATTTGAATATTATTTTTATTTTAATGCAGTAGTTAATATTAACAACTTTGCTTAATATAAAAATGATGAAATATATTTATATATTCATATACTGGGGCGTCTATATATTTTTTAATTAGAATTTTTTTTTCGAAATTATGGGTCCGAACGGCCTGGGCCGGGACGTGATGTTTGTTTCAAATATGTTATGGGCTCGGGCCGGCACTCAATTTTCAGGCCGTGCAGGTCTCTAGTCTCAATGCGTATTTTTAAAAAGTTCTATAAAGCTCACTGCAATTTTAATCATTATAAAGATAGTTAAGTTAAGGGAAGCATTATTCAACATACAAGACAGCCCTCCGCGTCCTTCCCTTGAACATTATTGCGTCTCAACCTTGCGGGTCACTGTCGTGTTTAGGCCTACCAGACCACGGCCCACATGGCAACCGACCCATCGGGCGATCGCTGACCGCCCGATGGCCCAGTCCAGCCCTGATTGTAATCATTTTTGGACTCTAGGTGCATAGTTGCGTCATGAGTATTAACCTGGCATCATTGCAATATAATGACTCAAAAAACTACGTCAGTGTCATTCGCGATCAGAAAAGTGAAAAGCTTACCGGTTTGCAGAGAACTCCCGACTTTCAAAATGTGCTATTTCTACATCATACTGTAGTTCTACATCATACTGTTCAAGTTGTAGCATTAAATACCTCAGACACTACATGAAATGGACAACCGTTTGTTTTAAAATAGCTGCGCACCCGCTCTTCATACGAGAAGTAGCGAATATTTTACTAAAATCATATCTGCATGAGACAAAACAGATTTTTTTTTTTTTTTTTTTTAAGTTCAAGTAATCTCCTCTGTTGAAATTACTGCGGGATATATTAACGCAAATTAGAATTAATTATCGTTCAGTTGGTTGTAAGATAACCCTTGAAAAATTATAAACAGAACACTTTTAGTCTTTATTAAATCTCTACTATTTACTTTAACGTCAATTTCAAGTCTCTAAAATATGTGTAATTTGTATATAAATATGTGTAATTAATGAAAACAAGATTATATTAACGATAATTATAATTATTTGCCTAATATTTCCAATAACATTACCGTGTGTGCATTTTTAGATTTCATTATAGTATCTCAGTTGGTTAATAGACGTCTTATTTTTTGTTTATATTTTAAATTACTGAACAGTTAATTTGTTGACGACTATCCGTTTGTACTTTTCCACCATAATTTTTAGCGATAGTACTACAGTCGTTATGGTCGCCCTGTTTACAGAAAAATTAAACCATAATCCCCCTAATGTATATCCAGTGTGGATTTTTTTAAAAAATGAAAAGACATCTAACAGGCGAAGATAATTTTAGAATAGGAACCCAACTGCAAGATAAAATGATGGGGAGGAAACAAATTTATAAAAGTTTTGCAAGCCGAAGGAAGGGAAAACATGATAATATAAACGAAAAGAGAAATAGTTTTAAAAAAATTGCTTGCATTTCTTTCCGTCGGATATTAATATATAATAATAAAAAATGTCATTTTAATCTCTTTAAAATACTCCAACGATAGGGATTTAACCGCCCCTAGGAAGTTGTCACCAGAGTGGGCGCCCCCCCCCCTACGCACGCCGCAACGTGCGGGAAAGTTTGAGGATAATATCGGTTCAAGGATATTTCAATCAAGGATATTCAACCATATTTCAACCTACTCAGACTAAGCATCAATGCGAATGCAAGTTGCTCTACTTCTAATCTCTCTCTGATATACCCGAAACCCGATTATCATAGGGGCAAGGGGGGGGCGGTAGTCCGGTTCCCCTGAAGAAAAAGGGGGTCCATATATATCCCGATTATCTAAATTATAAATTCATATGTACTGAAATAGTAATTGTGGGGAAAAAACTGAATTTCCTCTATAATATAGGTATTACCTAATTGTCTATCACTAGATCAAGTTAGAGATATTTTTTTGGGGTGATAAATACGATTTGATTAAAGTACAAAAACTACAGTTAACTGAAATGCAATTTTCGAGTACAACAGCGGTCAAAACTGGGTTAAAATGCTTAAAAAAGGGGGCTCAGTAAAGGGGCTTAATGCGTAAAAAAGGGGATAGTAAGGGGGGCCCCCAAACTTAATGCCCCGGGCCCCGTCTAAAAGTGGTCAGATTTGAACATACCGTACCGCCTTTCCTATTTACTTATTATTTTTCTTTCAACTCTTCTCTGTTTTCTTTTTTTTCCCGCCTCTTTCTTTATCCTCTCCTTTGTGTGTTTTGTATACCTCTCGTCTGTTCTAATTTTAAATGTTACGTGTTTGTGCGTATTGTAGAGTGCTGATAGTATACCAGGACCGAAAACGAAGGAGACGCAAGTTAAACGGTAGAGGCTTCAGGCAAATTGTCGCTTTTCAGATCGTATTTATGCGAGACGGAAAAAAATGCGAGAATTCTCTCGAGAAATCTCGCGCGAGTCTCGTCTCGCGCTCACCACTAATTTTTACTTAGCAATGTATTCTTAAAATAACGCAAAATATAATTTAACTTAAAGCAGAACTGTCTGAAAATTGTGTTGGAAGAATTCGGGAAAGGTAGGCAGCTATGAAGTACCATATGTTAATGTGAAACTTGAGTCTGAAACCCACTGAGTGATGAAGTGATGCACATTGGGAAATCATGGGTGATCTACAAACGGAGGTTTAGGGCGAGATTCAAGTGAAACACAATTCGAACGCTTTCCGCGTCGAACAGGGGAAACTTCGAAATATATCAATGTTTCTTATTCAACTGAAAAAAACGATCGTGTTTTGATCACGTGACAGCACGATAGGTTTGTTCATTGGAAGCATTCTGCCAAAACTTTCGATTCGAACTCGATCGCGCGCGCTTCACTTAAATCTTGCCCTAAGTTTTAGTGATAGAAAAAATGAAATTTAATGTGTAAACTAAAAATGCAATAGTTTTATTTTCAAAGCATCTACAGGCTATCTCTAATGATTTTTAAACAATGCTTTGGTTGAACACACAGTTGAGGTAAACACACAGAATAAGCTCAGTATACAGGGCTGACCAAAGGCTTCCCTTCCAGGGCATTGAGTATGTTGTTAGCCGCCATCTCTGCCATGAGTACTCGTACAGACACTTCGGCACTAGCCATGTGGGGTATCAATGCTGTATAGAAAGAAACAAAAATATGTTAGAAATCAAGTGGATGCATTTTGAGTCAATTCCCCAACATATTTGTTAAATAGTTAATCAGACTTGAATTTTCTTAATTTAAATATAGAAGTTTTCTTTATAAAAGGTAGTTGTAGAAGCTCGTCCCGCTTTTTGCTGAAATACAGTCTATTCATGAGATAATGAACTCGGATACAATGAATATTCGGCTATGGTGAACACAAATCATTGGTCCTGATTTGCATATGCCTTAGAAATTTGAAACGGGGAATAAAATATGGATTATAAGATGGAGGTTTTACAACGAGCGATATTTACAGAGAATTTATGTACACTGTATATTTAAGAAAGAAAAAAAAAGTACGAATAGTGGCATTTGCGTTTCATTGGAGAAGTACAAAAAGCAAATAGCTATATGAGGCGACATGAATCCATGTTGAGCTTAAACACGAGTTATAAGGCATGTTTTAAACATTACCTACATGTCTGGAACTACAGGAGATGCTGTTGCTTACGTAAGTGTAGAATTTGGCATGGCGGACGAAATACACAGGCTGCGGCACTGACATTTTAGTCGCACTCTTAGTATGGCTATCTCGGACTGAGATGGTCACATGTCTTTTCGAGTGCAAAGGGGTGTTACTAAAATGTCAGCTTAGTAGCCTGTATATCTCGCCAGCCACGAGAATTAAGTTTTGTAGTTTTGCGCATATCCTCAGTAATTATGACACGCCCATAGCTGCAAACTCTTCCGATTTTATCGGAAAGATTGTTCGTGAGTAATTTACACTTTGACATCTATTGAACTCAACTGAAGCTCTGGGTTTTTCGGAGCACCTTAGCGTAGAGCTTTATCTCCAGTTTGTAGTTATATGAGACATATTGGAGAGCTAATGTCCAAGTTTTAATACAAAGTAAAACTTTAAAAATAGTGGTGAAAAAATCTCCCGAAATTTTTGGGAAAGATGATAGCTATGCATTCCAGTATTGCACTTACTCTTTTCAGAACGCAATTGTCCGCCGAATACGGCATGGATACAGGTATCTGATTAACACTGCTATCCGGCGAGATCCCGGCATCCCTCCCTTTAGAAACTTGTTCACCAGATTGGTGAAAATTTCTTCACCAATCTCGGCGATGTTCCGAACGAACTATTGGCTGAGCTGTCAGATTACGATTTCCGAGTAGTGAACTGTAAAAGACCCAATGCAATCTTATTCTTAGATGACGACTAGGAACTTTGCAACCACTATTTTAATTACTGGTTTTTGTGCATTTTGTGTGTAAAATTTGTTCATTACCGATCATTTATATTGTTATCTCATTTTTTTATCTATGTACATATTGCTGATTTATTAATTACATTGTAAAAAAAAATGTTTTTCGTGACGGGATCACGCCTCACATGGAGGCCCCATGTATTTTATGTTTGAACAAAAAAGGATTGTAACTAAGAAACTGGAAATGTAGCCTTGAATGGCCTAGGTGTTCCATGTAATAAAATTTTGTCATGTTATGACGACTTATTCTTTCTTCTCGAGGAATACTTTTCCTTATCTCAATCAACCTATCACCAGACTAAGCCTCATTTCAATAAATGGGTTATGCCCCATAAGCCACACTGCGTACGCCACAACTTCTTTGGAACCTCACCGCCTGAAGTTTAGAGAGAACCTATGAAATCGGCTCATGGGACAGTAGTTCATTATGCAGATCAAATGTATTCCAACTTCGCAATACTCTCCTTCCAATTCAGAAATTTGCAAAAATTTTGCCAAATTTAACATTAAAAATATGCGTCAGAAATCACTGTAGCTTCGAAACCTATTCATATTCCAAATGTTTACACTCGAAAAAAAAAAAAATGTTTTTGCTAATGGTGGGAACTAGCCATTTGTAGGCCTTGTTCAGTTAGAAACCGGAAGTACTGTTCACTTTAATATGCAGGCATCTAAAACAGACCAGCATTGCCTCCTATGAATGGGCAGAGGAAGTGACACCTAACCTACACCTCCTACATATAGTAGACCTGACAGCTCAAGCTTGGATGTTATTACAAGGATATCCAATTAGTTACCATTACAGTAAAACGATTTTAAAGTAAAACTATTTATAATTTCTGGTGAATACTAAAAATCTTAGAAAACATCTTAAGCTAAAACTAAAAATTGAAGAACTTTCTGATGAAAAATAATTCATCATGAACTTTTGACTTATCATATTATATAATTAGTTATCGTTAAAAATTGCTATTTGTCAGAAACTTAAATTTCCTATATCAAATCATTGAAACGTTTTCATGCGTTAGAAATTTTAAATAGTTTTACTTTTTGAAAATAAAACTGTGATTACGTCATTGTAGTAGGCCTAGTGACAGGGGCGTAGCCAAGAGGGGGGGGTAGGGGGGTCATAACCCCCCCGCCATAAGGAATTTTTTGCCATACAAAATGTATATTCTTCACTCCCTTATCACACACATGTATGCATATATGTCAGTTGCAGTAGTCGTAACCCCCCCCCATGAAAAATTTCTGGCTACGCCCCTGCCTAGTGATAACATATCAGTTGGGCTTTATTATCAGGAGGTGTTGTCCACACTCATATCACAGGTGTGGCACAGTAGTTTTCTAGCCACTACTCAACCGAAGCTTTTTAGAAGAAAATTATTATGAATACATGACATCAATGAAAGAAGGACACTCCAATGCAATTTTATTTTAAAAAGTTAAAGCATTTAAAATTTCTGGTGGACGCTATAAATATCTTAATTTAAAGATAAAAATTAAAATAGCTTTCTCATACAAAACAATTCATTATGACAGTGGTCCTCAATCTTATAACGTCACCCCCCCCTCCAACAAAGGCTAACTTACGATGGCGTCCCCCCTCCCATTTTTCAGCATACATTCAGTTTTTTAATCTTTAACAATGAACATTTAGTCGAATTTTCTACAAAATAATTTTATCAGTAAAGTTTGAATGAACATTTTAAGCGAAAATGGAGATATTTTAGAGTAAAAATGAGAATAAATAAGGAGATTTTTTTTTAAATATTCATCACTACTTGCTCTTTGGTTTTTCTCGCGCCCCCCCCGTGCAAAAGCTTTGCGCCCCGCACAGGTTGAGAAACGCTGCATTACGATCTATTTATGTATCATATCATCTAGTTGGTGATTGTTAAAAATTGTCATTTGTCGTCAAATTTATTTTTCAACATTAAATCGTTAAAATATTTATAGAGTGAGAAAATGCACCAAAAAATTAAAATAATTTTATTTTGTGAAAGTAAAACTGACACCTTAATTGAAGGAAGTCTGGCGGTAACATTTAAGCTTCAGTCAGTCTCTCTAGTAGAAGATGTTGACTAAACACGGGCGGATGAAACAAAAAAATAAAATAAAAATCGTTTCACAAGCAAAATAAATACAACATATTTGTAAGCTGGACTGAGCAGATTACTTCAAAATATTCTAAAAATTGTAATACTTTAAAGACTTCAAGTATGCCGTGCTTTACTACAATACTCACAAACAAACCCCCTTTTAAAGTACCGAAAATTAAAATTTATGAACTTGATCTTACAGAAAAAATTTCAGTGCCGAACATGCAAACTTTGGATACATTCTGCATGCTGCAAAGTCTAAAAAATAACTACAGTCAACTCCGGATTTGGGAACCCGGATATAATGAATTTTTGGTTACAGTAAACGCAAACCATTAGTCCCGATTCACATACAGTATTTCTGTTCACCACGGGAGACTTCGGTTTTAGTGAACTTCGGATACAGTGGACGAAATTTGATGGTCCCCAGCGGTTCACTATAACCGGAGTTGACTGTATTTCTTCTTACTCGAAATCCTGATAGTTTCGAGAACGCTTAAAGTGAATAAAATCGGTTGCCTTGCTAAGAAGTTTAAATTTTTCTTCGCGACAGATCACTAAATTTCTAGTTTCTTTAAAGAGTGGCTCCGCCCACCCGAAACAAGTGCACGACACGCCTCAAGCCATAACCGGAGTTGACTGTATTTCTTCTTACTCGAAAAACAGATATATTCTAGAGTTTTATTTATTTATTTTTTTAAGCGACCAAGGATTTCATGCTACTCCTCGTCTGATAAGGACACGCAGAAATATGTATACCAGGGGAAATATTAATATGGTTAAATATACAGTGGAATCCCGTTTTACCTAAGTCCGTTAGTGCAAAACTCTCACTATAGCGAAGACTTTGGTAATCCCCAAATTACAATATGGAGCAACAATATAGGTATAACGAAATTTCCTTACAGAGAAATCATTTCTCTGCTCCCTTGGACTTGGTTAAAACGGGATTCGATTGTATATAGAGGGTGATTCGGAACTCTTAAAATATTTTAGGGGGTGATAGGAGAGTTCATATGTAACACAAATCAACCACAATTTCCCACCATGAATGGAGTGAAAAAGCTCAAAAACAGGAAACCCCTTCTGAAGTTTGTAAACATGCTAGACAAAAAGTAACTCCATATTTAGAAAGAGAGGAAAAAAAAAGTCCCATAAAATGAATCAATTGTATACAGTATCTAGAATTGGTGGCGATTTACAGGCAATGAAACTGTAAAAAAATAAAAATGAAATATTTGCTAACATTTTTAAACGTTAATTACTTAAATAACGTTTAAGATGCTATGAGTAAAATTTACTAAAAATTTGGCCCATCCTGATAGCTTACGAGAAAGCGTAAAGTGAACTAAATCAGTTGCCTCGCTAAGAAGAAGTTTAAATTTTTCTTCGCTACAGATCACTAAATTTCTAGTTTCTTTGGAGAGTGGCTCCGCCCACCCGAAACAAGTGCAGGACACGCCTCAAGCCAATTTTTGAATTTCTGGTGCTTCTGAATGTTTTTATTTTTAGTTTTAAATCACAAAAAATTGCTTTAGAACTTTGTTAGAGCTTTTACAGCAAAATATTTTGAAAGTTTAAACCAAGAGCAATTTATTCAGCGAGGGCAGGACCGAAGGGTGTTCGGGGCCCCAGTCGAAAACCAAGAGCGGACCTCTTTTCTGTCATGTCTTCTGTCAATTAGAGATACTATTATAACTTGCAGTGCAAGTTATAACTAGCACTGCAAGTACATAGTAGTCGTATTTCTCGGCTTTTTTCGGGATATATCGCAACCATCTGGGTCAGTCCTGATTCAGTAACACCACAACTTCAAAAACTGACCTGAGGGGTACACATGATTCGGATGGGCGGAGCCACTTCATCAAGAAACTAGAAATTTAGTGATCTGTAGGGAAGAAAAATCAAAATTCCTTCTGAAGAAGGCAATTGATATATTTCACTGTAAGCTTTTTCGAAAGCTATCAGGCGGAGCCAGTTTTCAGTAAATTTTACTGATTGTATCTTGAAAGGTATTTAAGAAATTAACATTTAAAATTATTGTCAAATATTTCAAGTTGCTTTATTTATTTTTTTATTTTTACCATTTCATTGCTTGTACTCGCCATCAATTCTAGATACTGTTTTACAGTTGATGTCATTTTAGAGAATTCTTTTTGCTCTCTCCAAATATGGGGTTATTTTTTGTCTATCGTAGTTAGAAACTTCCCAGATGACGGATTTACCAAGTTTTTTAACTTTATTATTCTATCCGTTATAGTGGGAAAACAATTAGAGATAAGCCAGGGATTCTTTGCTGATCTGTGCTCCACATCAGCTGCTCTATCACTTCTAAAATATTTTAGAAGAGTTTTGAATCACCCTGTATAATGAAAAATATCCAAAATGATAAATTTGAAAACACCAGAAAAATAGAGTAGTATATTATTTTATATTAAAAGGACGTGTCTGGCATTCCAAGTGTCCTTGTACTTTACTGCGTCTCTTGTAAAACGGCTGCTGAGGTAGTTGTTGTGTAAAGCTAAACAATTATTGATTTTCGTTAATATTGCCAGTCGGACCGAATTTTTACTTCCTTGTACGTAGTATAAGGAAGTAATGTGATCCCGAAAAATTTTGGGGGCCAAATTTCGACATAAAAACCGATTTTGACTAACTCTAAATTTAATTTAAAATTTTTTTTCGATGCATCTCATCGTAGGCTAGCATGCACGATCATATTAACGCGTCTGCAACTCATTTTGACCAGTGGCGAGTCTACTGTGGCCAGTATTTCCATGCCGTCTGTACGTACGTACGTATGTATGTAACTCGCATATCTCAAAAACTATTGGTCGTAGAATGTTGAGATTTGATATTTAGGATTGTTCTATGATCTAGTTGTGCACCCCCCCTTTTGGTAGCAATCGAATGGATAGTTTATGTACAGGACCGCCCAAAAGATTCGAAATACATTACGCACTATGGGCCGAAATTCATTAAACTCGCCTAACTCAAAAGCTATTAGGCGTAGAATGTCGAAACTTCATATTTTGGATAGTTGTAACATCTAGTTGTGCACCTCCCCTTTTGGTTCCATTCGACTGGATAGTTTATCTACAGGACTGCCCAAAACATTCGAAATACATTACACTCAATGGGCCGAAATTCATTAAACTCGCATATCTCAAAAACTGTTAGGCGTTGAATGTTGAAACTTTATATTTAGGATTGTTGTAACATCTAGTTGTGCACCTCCCCTTTCGGTTCCATTCGACTGAATAGTTTATCTACAGGACCGACCAAAAGATTCGAAATACATTACGCTCTATGGGCCGAAATTCATCAAAGCGTTTTTTAGAGGTATTGGGCTATTTCAAACGACTCAGAAGTGATATATGCTGTAAAGAGTTAGAAAATGAATTTCTCCATTAAAAAAAGTGTCTTTATCATTTATAGTTCTGCTACAGGAACACTCAAAAGATTTCCAATATATTACGGTCAATAGCAATTTTAGGGGCATTCATCCATTTCAAGCACAATACCGTCCTACCACATAAGTTAGGTAATGGTCCGACCACGGTCACGTGCCTCCCTCAAGAACTATGCCAAAAGTCGCCAAGCTTGGCGACTTTTGGTGTACGTGTGTGCATATTTAACTCTCAAATCTCAAAAACTATTATGAAATTTCATATATAAGATTGTTGTAACATCTAGTTGTGCATCTCGATTTTTGGTTCCAATCTACTGGAGAGTTTATTTACAGGACCACCGAAAAGAATTTCAGTACTTTAATGTCTATGGACATCTTCAATATAATACAATTGTAGACAGTCATTGTTTGGTACATGCCCAAAATCTCGCCGTCTGTCCTCGACCTTGGCGAGTTTTGCCGAAATGTCGCCAAATTTGGCGATAGTCAGTCATTTGGTCCATGCCCAAAGTATTGCCATTTCTCATCGTTCTTGGCGAGTTTTGGCGAAATGTCGCCAAATTTGGCGATAATCTGTCATTGTTGGTCCATGCTTAATATCTCGCCAAATGTCGTCGACATTGACGAGTTTCCCCGAAATATCGCCAAATTTGGCGCCAAAAATTATTTCGTATTTTGTATAACTCTAAAACTTTAACCCGTAGAATTTTGAACTTTTGTATTTAGAACTATATTATAATATCTAACGGTTTTCAATATCTTTTTTGACAGCAATCGACTGGAAATTTATTTACAGGGTGAGCCAAATGACTTTAAATCAATTAAGGTGTATGGATGCATTCAATTCATTGAAAGTCTGTGGTCAATGACTACTTTGGCTATCCCCAAAATCTCGCAAACTATCTTAAGTTTGTCGGCTTTTGGTGAAATATCGCCAAATAAAGTGTCAGAAGGAAATCCTTCAAATTGAACTCAGCTTGGCGATATCGAAATATTTGGCTAGAAATCGCTAAACCTTACTATTATTGATATTTTATATCTTTCAAACAAATAAGTTTAGAGGAAGTGCGTAAAAAACATTTTTGATTTAATAGACGTGCAAGGAAGTCATGTGTTGGACACATCAGATTTTTTTTTTTTTTAAATCACTGTTGAAATTTCCGAAAGGTACTGTTTGTCACCGTCGTTGGTGGTAAATTCACTGTTTTTTATCCGTTGGAAAGCGGAAGTTATACAGAAATTGCCTCATATCTTTATTTCCACTAGTTTATATTAATATAATATAGCAACATTTTATTAAAAATCAATTTTACGAATAATTATAAAAGTATGTGTAATTCTAAAAACATATTATATCAAAGCATTTCAACAACTTTATAAAAAAAATTCTTAAACTAATATCTATTATTGAGATATGAGTACCAGTACACATGATCACGATTAAAAGTCCATATATAATTTATAAAAATGCTTAACTCTGTTGAAGCATTATCCCTATTTTAAACAACTACAAACAAAGCATTATTCCGATTTTGAAGAATCATCAACTTTTACTTTCTGACATAAAATGAAGCTACCATTTGCTCTACGTAGCATGATTAGAGTGGGTGTCATGTAGAAACACGAGCCTTCACATACTGAAGCCAATACCCACATTTCAAGGCCTCTTTCACTAAGACTGTCCCTTACGCCTTCCCATGCTAACAAATATTATAAAAGCGAAAGTGAGTTTGTGTATTTGTTTGTATGATACGCTTTCACGTCTAAACTGTTGAATCGATTATGATGAATTTTGGTGTAGAGATAGACGGTACCCTGGAAAAGGCTATAGGATTACAGTTTTAGATTTTTAATTACTTTTTAAATTATTAATTAAAAACCGTTTTTACGTTGCCATGCTTGGCAAGTTTCGCCCGTATCAAATGATTCATGTTTTGAGCTAACGGGAATGCTATTACTTGAATAAAGCATCGCGTGCATTTGAAAAATATTAAATACCACGGAAATTATGCCAGTTTTATACCAAATCTATCTATCTATAATAATAAAAATGAATGTTCTCCAGACAAATCTAGAAAACTCAGAGCTTTGAAAATTTTAGCATATAAGCCCAGGAATTCGGTAATGCGCACCTGAGGCTTGGAATTTTCAAATTTTAATTACTTTTCTAACTATTAATTAAAAACCGTTTTTAGGTGGTCATGCTTGGCGAGTTTCGCTCGCACAAAATGATTTATGCTTTTGAAATAAAGCAGAAATTCTATTTGCAGAATCGCGTGTATTTGAAGAACATGAAATGGATGGAAATTACGTTAGTTTAACGCCAAATTAAAAAACATAAGAAAAAAAGTCCAAATGTGTTTCTTAAAGTTCATAAATTTCCAAATCATACCAATAATATAAATGTGTACGTTTGTGTGTTTGGATGTCTGTGACTGAATCACACAAAAATGGCTTAACCGATAAAGAAAAATTTGTATTGAAGATAGCTTATGCCCTGGATTAACATACAACCTTTACCTTTCACCCATATAGCATAAATAATTCTTTTACAAAGACACTCAAAATTATTTTAATGCATTACGCTCTATGGGCATTTTGCAGCAACTGAACCGATTCTAACACTTTTTTCAGTGATTGAAAATTACACTATTCCTGAGTATTATTTTTTGTTTGTTTGTGGTTTGAGGCCGATTGACTGCACTAGAGTCTTAAGCCTATATGAGGAATGTCCTCAGTTGGGGACTTCCTAAGGGATCCTAGCCCGTATTTATGCGAGGTTTCGGAAAAAAACGACGGAAAACTCCCAGCGGCTAGGTTGAGAGGCGCGACCGGGGTATGAACCTGGCACCTCCCGCCTTCCAGTTTCGAGAGCAGAACGTCTGAGCCATTGGTGGGACTCTGAGTATTATAGACTACCTTTTATGCATATATCACAAATAGGTCTTTTACAGGGACACTCATAAGAATTACATTACGCTCTATGTGTATATCTGTAACTACTGAACCGATTCCAAAACTTTTTTCACTGATAGAAAGCTACACTATTCCTGAGTATTATAGGCTAGAATTCATGCACGTAGCATAAATAGTCCTTTTACGGGAACACTCAAAATAATTCCAATACATTACGCTCTTTGGATATCTCTGAAACTAGAGAACCGATTCTA
The DNA here is from genome assembly GCA_038373885.1 of Cheiracanthium punctorium. Classification (NCBI taxonomy): domain Eukaryota; kingdom Metazoa; phylum Arthropoda; class Arachnida; order Araneae; family Cheiracanthiidae; genus Cheiracanthium; species Cheiracanthium punctorium. The sequence goes on from JAWZYV010006201.1 coordinate 366,367, forward strand.
AAACTTGATATTATTTCATATTACTTGCTGTATCCCACGAGCCGCCACTGGAATGATATCCAGGAAATAATATTATTGCTAAACATTTTCGTAGCTCCTATTCTGTCAAAGAAAATCCTAAGTTATTCTTTTGCTTTGCATACCTCTGAGTTTCTGTAATAATCAGATTAATAATTTCGTCATCAAAAAACATTCTGAATATTTCGAAAGGTGATTTTTGTTCCAATTCCGGATACGTTTCTTCTAATATACTGATGGGCTCTTTTATTATAGGCTATATATCCGAGCATTTCGACCAGTCAAAGTTTTCTTTATTTGAAATCTTCGACAGGGTTTTCTCTTTCCGTTTTTTAACTTTCTTTTTCACGTGCTTAGCTATTTTTGTCTCTGGTTCTGAAGACTCGTCTGAACTTTCATTATTATCCAGTCTTCGTATGATACTTTTTATTTTCCTTTTGGTAACTATATCACAGTTTTCCATTGTTTTTCTTTTTAAGTTAGTGAAAGTTGCGCTTCCCCCAAGATACATCTCGGGCAAATCTTCGCCTAGATTGTTTTCTTGTACATCCTCTTCATCTGTAACTACGCCAATATCAGGAGGTAAGCAGACAATTTCTGCATCATCTGAATAATCATCAGAATCTAACTGCTGGAAATAATCCAACGCTTCTTGTACTGTTCTAAACTTAGCAGCCATTTTTTCTAATGTAAGCTTAGACTTGAACTAAGCATTGTACAGCGAGTATGTAAGGCATACCACGTGGTGGAATGCTTATCACGTGATAAAAAAGCACCTGCTACGATGACAATACTAAAAGACCGCTTGCTGTGAGAGAGGCAGTAATCCCCAACTACAAAAGCCAACAAAGGCGCCTACATTCCCATTTTCGGAACAATTCATTCTTTTGAGTATTGTGAAGGCTGTATTATAACTATCTACTTCGGATTGATATTATTTCATGTAATGAAGAGCTTTTAATAACTTTTGATCTCCTGAAATACTTTTTAATGATATTATTATTATTATTTTAATATATCAATCCAAATACACAAAAATTCAAAATTTGACATTTTTAAACTAACTATAAAAGATAGAAAATTTAAGGCAAGCATTTCATAAAAATTGGAGAAGTTACCCCATATACTCAAGATTAAAATACAATAAACTATTTTTTAAATTATCAAGAACTTTCTTAGAAAAAAAATCATAAAGAGATGTTCCCAAAACGGGAACATTGGCGCTTAATGGGTTTAAGCAATTTCTGGGCATTTCTAATCATTTTCCACACGTCGTTGATAGTGCTATTTGTTCCGCTAGCTCGTACCAGTAGTTCTCCATTTGCATTATTAAATGTTATTTGAATTTATTTTATAATGAGCTTGCGCAAATTTGAGGATATAAAATTTTCACTATTATGATCTTTTTGAAAGCTTAGAAGATATGCGGTAGCGAAATAAAACTTCGCAGATGACAGTTTGGATGTCGACAAAACAATGCGGTAGTTTTCACTTGAAGTCACAATTCTTTCCTTTTAAGACAGACTTTCCACAAAAAGGAGGCAAAAACAAAATTTTATTGTGTTATTGGAATCAGTTTGAATAATTTATTTTTTTCTCCGCTCGAAATCAGTTTTAGCCATTTTTAGCTACTTTTCGCTTTGATCCTCCAGATAGCACAGCAAACTTGCAGCAAGCTTGATTTATCAAGTCAATAAACTTGAATTAAGCTTGAAAATTTCAAGCGTGTAAGCTTAATGCAAGCTTGAATCAAGTGTTCAAGTTTACACTTGCCCAACTTGCATTAAGCTTGACATAGCAAGCTTAATTTCAAGCTTAAAAAATTTTCCTTAAAAAAAAAATGCCAATATACCCATACTTTAAATCCTGACTGACTTTGATACTTAAAAATGAACTCTAATAGCTTTTTACAATTGTGCATTCTTATTTCTAATAAATTAATGAAAGTATTTCATTCATTTATAAATATTTATTCAAACCAAAAATATGAAAGGCACATTATCTTGAAATATTGCAATTTTTCTAATTTAACACTTGGCATAATATTTGTATTTTATGAAGACATTGCTTTTCACATTGGCTCATTTTGTGATAATTTTTCATGAAACATTGTACATCCTCTAAAAAAAGTATTCGAGTGCAAGAAAAATTTCGTACGTGAGTTTCATATTTATAGCCTGATTCTTCATGAAAAGTAATTAATCATTAACAAAACTGAAATGGGAAATTTAGCTCATAGTCGAATACTATATTGAATGTCTGTACACGTTTTCAGTGATCGAATTTCATTGTTTCTCTGAGTAGAAGGCGCTTTTAGTTGTTTTATTTTTCTTATTTCTTCAGTTTTTCCTGGAAGAAATAAACTAAACGGAAACTTCCAGGGAAAAAAGTACAAATCTTTAAATTTGGGGACTTTTTCCGTCCCAAATAAGTCAGTATTTTTGGGGACAAAATAAAAAAAGATATATGTTTGGGGAATGTCCTCGAATTTCGAGGACGTATGGTCACCTTAACAATGCCTGAGAAAAAACTGTAATACTTTGAAGACTTCAAAAATGACGTACTTAATTATAACGCTCAAAAATAACCCACTTTTAAAATGCCAAAAATTAAAATTTACCACATTGATACTGAAGTAAAAATTTGCACGCCGAATATGCCAATTTTGAACATTTTCAGCATTTTGCATAGTCTAAAATAACTATTTCTTCGCACGTAAAAAACAGATATAATCTAAAACTTTTTATTCTTTTATTTATTTATTCATTTCAAGCAACCAAGAAACTCAGCCTCACCTATATTAGGAAGGGTGGTCAGTTTGTGATCCTTCGGTAAAGGTTCTGGCACCATGACGTCCAGTCCTGCTGCTCGAATTTCACCACTCTTCAGGGCGTCATACAAGTCATCTTGATTTACTACTCCTCCCCTGATAAATACAAACAGAACAATGCATACTCGGGTAAATGTTAATCAATTACATATAAAACAAAAATAAATTAAATTTTTGTAATTTCGAAAGTACCAGAAAAATATAAAAGAAAAATTTTATATATAATAAAAAAAAGGATAACTACAAGAATACACCGTCGTCTTATCTGGTCTGTATATATCAGGCAGCGCAGCTATTGAAGCAGCGCTTGTGCAAAACTAAAGTGATAGAAAGCGTACATATTTATCCAACATCTGTGTTAATTAATATATTGAAAGCCTAACAGACACTTTGACGTCGTCAATAAGGCCTTCTATAACGTTATCACAGATTTACTTTCAAAAAGTAAAACTGCTTAAAATTTCTGGTGAATGCTACAAATATCAGAAAATATCTTAAGTAAAAATTTTTAATTAAAATACCCTTCACATACAAAATTATTCATTTCGATCTATTGCCTTATCATATTATCTAATTAGTCAGGGTTAAAAACTGCTGTTTGTCTTAAAATTATATTTTTATCTCAAATCATTAAAATATTGTTATTCATCAGTAAATTCACCAGAAACATTTTATAGTTTTACTTTATGAAAATGAAACTTTAAAATGTGAACCTAGCTATGACGTCAAAGCTTGGTGACTTAAGAGTTAGGCTTTCTTTATCTGGGAGGTGTTGGTGGTGGTTAGGTGTTTTGGGGTAAGATTTCATAATGGGTGTCCCAAAATGTAAGTGAGGTTTGAATTAAATAGAAATTTCATTTATTTAGTGTTGGCAACTAAAAAAGGAAAACAGCTGACAGTTCAGGGTTAGTACAAACCACTATACAAAGAACTAAGCGTTTTGATTGTTGAACAATATTTAAAATTAATAAAAGTTTGATTCTGGAAGATTTTGAGGATGAATAATGAGAAAGATCACGTGATTTAGCACCACTGGATTTCTTTCTGTGGGGTCACTTGAAGTCAAAGATATATCTCAAGAAGTTTACATCCACTTCTGCATTGAAGAAGAATGTGCGGAGGACTCAACCGGGGCCTTCGCTATTAGTAACGGGCCTGCGCGTGTATTTCGATGAGTCATCCAAAGAGGCCTACGGATGCTCGCGTCTTCCCGTATACATCAAGCAATTTTTAAGCTTTCCGATGCTTTGAAACATTATTAAATGTAGTTTTAAGTAGTGATTGTGTTAATAATTCAAGTACGAACTCATTAACAGTTTCTTTACTATGATACACGCGGACATTAAAGTAAATAGATGCATGTAATTTGAAGGAAAAACAAAGTAGTGCTCACTCTCATGATTCATTATTTTAGCTTGAATTTTAATATACATGAAAAAATTAAGCTGACTTTTAGTATACATTAAAGTAAACGAATACACAAATGATACAGACATTTTTATGTATTTCTTTATACTGAATGTTTAAGTTTCACATTTTCAAAGCAGTTACAACCATTATTACTTTTAAAATAAATTTAACTAGTAGTTATTAAATTTTCATTTATTAAATATTGTTCGGTTAATATATTAACAAAATATATGACGAGGAGCTGAAATAGAATTTAAAATATTTGATATTTACAATTCACGTATACAAAATTTAAGTACTGATATACTATTTAATTTTTAATCTTTTGTAAGGCGTAGGTATCAGAAGAATGTTTGCTATAATTATAAGTACAACCTGTGCACTGCAAGTCCTTGGTATTTACATGAAAAATAATGTAAATTAATTTAACGAGAAACATTTAGAATGAATTACAAAATAAAGGGTGTTCCATAAATTGTAGTACGAACTTAAAGGGGAGATAATATATCAAAAGGATTAAGAATAACGTAACAGTGTATGATAAAACACGTTTGTTAACTGTTTTTATTTTGGTTAGTTCAAATGAGTTTATTTATCGAAAATTTTACCATTCGAAATGAAAATGATTTATAATTTTCAGTGTTAGTTCCATATACTTTTTCTTCTCCAAAGAAAAATTATAAATTTTAGAAAACCATACTAGGAAATACCACTAATATTCCAACACCTTTTTTTAAAGTTATTATTAACTGGCGATTGAAAACAAATGTTTTCGTCCCTGCATTGCTGTATATTAGGGTTATAGCTTTAAAAAAAGAAAGAAAAAACCTGCTCCACGGACTTTGAATACAAATTAAGATAAACTAACAGCTCTAGGACTTGAAAAATTTCAAGATCCCTTTTCACAAGTTGCGCTAAACACTGTAGTAAACTAAAAACAAACGATCTCTGAATTAATTACTTTTTATTATAGCCATTATCTAAATGGAACTTTGAATTTGAGTATGATGAACGCTTATACAAAATATTAACTTCAATTTAAGTTTCTACATAAACATGTGCAAAAATTAATAACATATTTTACAGTACTTCTGCAGTGAAACCAATATCACACATTTAGTTGCATTTATAATAAATGATAAATGACATTTTCAACTGAAAGATTTAAACAGATAAGAATGTCTAACTAGTATTACAACGCACGCTTATTTACTAGAATAATAAACTACCCAAGTTAAACGATTTCAGATTAAAATGATTTATAAATAACACATGAATATTAATTCACAAAACATGCTTTATATCCTATAAATTTGTAGAATTTCTAAATACAAGTGTACACTTACCTTTACATTCAGAACTTAAAGTTCGAATTCTATGATTGAATTCGTTGATTTATTTCCATAGAAAAAAGCGCAATCTTCAAAAAATTATTACCTATATCTAAAACACCTTGTCATTAAATCATTATGACAAAACTATAACAAAATTGTTTTTTAATTATAAAATAAATTAACGTTTATAATCCCAAATCGCATACAATCGAACAGCGCAAATGTAAATATTAGGCCTCAATGTTTCACTCATTTCTTCCGGTGGCAACGAAGAAGCAGGCCCGGTTGCTAATAACGACGGCCCCGACTCAACGCTGCATCGACGAAATTCTTCCACGATTGAATTTCGTCGAAGAATTCAACGAAATCCTTCGTTGGATTTGAAGGATTTCGAATAAAATTATTCAAAATGGTCCAGGAAAAATTCCACAAAAGAGTGTGTATGTACCAGCAAAACCGTGGAGGTCATTAGCCCGATCTGCTATTCCATACGTAACTCTATCCTATGAACTTAATGTTTCAATAAAAAAAAATTATAAGTAAAAAAACTGCTTTTTATATTTAATTCAAATCTTGCTTAAATTTTGGGACCCTTTATTATTTGATATGACGATATATCAAATTTGATTTTTATTACTAAAATTATTGTAAGATCTATGATATGTACGTACCTCGATAAAAATTTAGCGAATTAAAAAATCTTTTATCGTGAGTTTTTGTGTAAGTTTTTTATTTTTTAAATTGACCAGTAACAATATATTTTCATTGTACATTACTATTACGTAATTAAGTAACCGGAGACTTTTCTCGAAGGTACTAGGGAAGGAAGCACGTGGTATGCTCGAGAAGCGTCTATGAATAGCATGCATAGCTGCCAATAATTCCGGAATATAATCCCCCACTTTTTGTAAATAGTAATTTTAAGACAAAATTTTTTAAGATCGACTACCGCAAACAGTCTGAGTTCATAGCAAAGAGTCTAGGTTTGCTGGTGGTTGTGGGTGCGGTCTCAGGGTAGCTGATGGGGGGTACAGAAATGAGTAAATATGATATGAAGAAAATTGCATATTTGTGGATAAATTTGAAAGTTCCGAAAAAAATGATTTAACTACCCGCAAGATGGCGGTCATCGAATCAACACCTCCTACACATAGAAAGCCTAACAACTGAAACTTTGACGTCATTATTAGGCCTTCAAGTAATGACGTCATCACAGTTTTACTTTCACAAAGTAAAACTATTTAAAATTTCTGGTGGGTGCTATATATATATATTCGAAAATACCTTAAATAAAAAATTAAAATTAAATACCTTTTTCATACAAAATTATTCATTCCGGTCTATTTCCTTATCATATTATCTAATTACTCATGGTTAAAAACTACCATTTTCATAAAACTATATTTTTTATCTCAAATCATTAAAATATTGTTATTCATGAGTAAATTCACCAGAAACTTTGTATACTTTTATTTTGTGAAAATAAAACTTTTAAGTGTAGGCCAAAAGATGATGTCAAAGCTTGGTGACGTAGGAGTTGTTAGGCTCTCTTTATCTAGGAGGTGTTGATCGAATTGACCACTGCGTGTCCCAGAGCTAAAGAACATTTTTGACACAGCTGGCTGTACGGCGTCGCACAGCCAGCTGTGTCAAAAATGTTCTTAAGCTCTGGGGCACGCACTGGGAGTTCCGACCGACCACCATCTTGCTGGTAGTTAAATCTTCCGATAGCAACGGCTCCAGTTTTTTGACATTGGGAAATGGTTGCGCTTCAAAGGGTTAACATGATCTACTTCCACGTGGTTACAATGCTTACACGAGGTTTACATTCTAACCTGCTCGTATTGACGAACACTGCAGACTTCTTCATGAGAGAGAAGGCCTTCTTGTTAAATATGCCCCGCGTCTCATCTGAAAGGTTGCACATGGCCACGACGAAATCCGATTGGCGGAGCAGGTCTTCGAAGGGGGTGTACACTGCTCCCATCTCTTCAGCTGCAAAAGAGAAATTAAATCGAAAATGAAATAAACGTTGATTATCTTATAATGCTCTCCCCCAGCTTAAGCTCTCCCATGGACGCAAACACGCATGCGCTAACTGAACGAGTCCAGTGGCAAAATGGGGATGAAGGTACAAAACACAGAAAATGTTTACAATCTGTGGACAGCTTCGGAATCATAAAGTAAACGATGGTCAAAAACGAGCAATTGTGTTTTCTATAAAACGAAGCGAATAATCTATACGTCTTGAAACACATACGTAGCTACAAACAGGCTGTTTAAGACGCTTTTTCGATACTGTCTGAGCATGCGCGTACTCTCGACGACCAATGAGTAACCAGAACAAAGGATGGCTTACAACAAAGGATAGGAATGGCATTTCACGTACAAATTCACTAGCGGTAGTGGGCGGGGCTGGGTTCGGATTCCATTTTTTTTTTATTTCATTGCAAGGTGTGTCCGTTTGTTGTTTTCTATAAAGTATGTTTCTTATAGCTGTAGTGGTGTGAGGCTGAGTTCAAATTCCATTCTTTTTATTTCAATGCCACGGGCGGCCTTTCGTTTCGGCTTTCTATTAGATATCATAAGACGCTTACTGACACTGTCTGAGCATGCGCGTATTCTCGACCCTAGCTCACTCACAGTTCGCTGGACGAGTGACTAAGGTGAAGAATATTAGTAAATTTATTACTATGTATATTAGAGGCAATGGAGATCTGGGCCAATAGATATGATTTTTTTAAACGTGAATATGCACGGGTCAGCGTATGCCGGCCAGATTCCTCGTTAATGATGGTTTCATACTTTAAAATTGCTTTGCTTGCTTCACTTCAGATCGTAACACAGCGCGTTTAGCTCTGCTCATGTCTCTTCCCATATCCCCTTCTGCATTTGAATTCGTTCTTCGTAGCTGGTCGCTCTAAGGCATACATTACACTTTCTTTTCATTAATAAGAAAAAAAAAATTTTTTTTAGATTGGTACAATTCCCCGCCCTCCCAATATTTGGAATAAAAAAATTTTAATGGCATCTTTCGCTATTTTTTCAAAGTAACATTTGTATTTTTGAGGAATGAACTTCCTTTAAACAAACTTCCTTATCATGAGCTCTTTTCATACGCGTTTAAAAAAAAAGAACTAAATGTGCTCCTAAGGAACTAAAACAACTCCGAAGGTGTTAAACCCGGGACATGCTTTTCTTGGTTTTAAGTCCTTCGGAGCTATTTTAGTTCCTTCCGAGCGGATTTCTTTCTTTTTTTTTTAAGTGTGCACTGTTCGAAAGAGCATTTGTCATTCTATTGAATGCTTAGAATATTCTATACAATGCTTGACTAAAATACATATTCATTCTCCCATCTCATACCTTGTCTAAACACGTTAGATATACTATAAAATGCCCAGTTATTCACTAGAATACTGGTATTTCATACATGATGCGTAATATACAGGGTGTTTAGAAAAGGTGGTAACACGTTTTAATTATTTATCTATTAAAAGAAACTGGGCAATGCAAATTGAAAAAAATATTCTAAATAAAGTAGGTAAAAGGATTGCGTTAAGGAAAAAATTCCTCTCGGTAATTTCCGAAAAGTGACACTTTTTAAATTTTTATACGACCCCTCCCCCCTCCTTACAAAAAACTTATAATTAGTAAAACGTGTCTTCCACACTAATGGGGTGATGTACAAAATTTTAGAACTGCATCCTAAAAAGTGTTCAATATAAGAAGGTAAATATATGCTGACTTAAACCACGTTTCAATGACGCTCGAAGGGAAATAAAATCGTGTAGAATGACAGCATTTTAGCAGTCGTACAGAAATCACGGATCAAAATAATTTTTTGCACTCTAGCAATAAACGTTTACATTCAAAAATTCATACTTACTCCCCGATCATCAGTCTTTAAATACTATGTCTCTAAAATGTTGTATGATGGAAAGGAGAAATTCTGCACATTACCTCATTCGTGCATGGGACACATTTTACTAACTGGGATTTTTTTAAAGGGGTCTTATACAAATTTAAAAAGTGTACTTTTTTGAAAATTAAAGGGAGGAACCAAACTTTTGAGACATCCCGTATACAACAGAGCTAATCCATTAAGGAAACAGACCCTGCTTTCACATTCCAGCAACATAAGACACATTAAGTAGACTTGATCAAGTAGACATAAGACAAATTAAGTAGACTTGCTTTACTTACCAGGCTTTATCGGATGGAAAACGTCATAATACAAAACTTTGGCTACTCCGAATGGCAACAACCTCTTTAAAACAGCTTGACCTGTGTGAAAGAAGAGAGAAAGAAAATATCAAGTAATTTCAGAGATGTTTTAAACTGCCCCATAAGTTCTTCTGAAAGTTTAATACGTAAATATGTAAGTGAATGAAATCAGAATCCCTATGAAAACAGAAAATTTCTAAAAAGTAATCTTATTATATCGATACGCAGATTCCAGACTCTGGAACAATTCTGGTTCAACCACCCCAAGATAAAACTTTTACCACCATTACTCCAAAAAGATTAAAATCATAAGCACAAAAACGTAATAAAATCTACACCGTTTGTACGATCCGCTTGAAATTTTTTCATAATTATGCATAAAAGTAAAGAAAATAATCTGCGCTACTTTGAAAATCTAAAAATCCACCCGTTCCCTCATTATAAAGCGATTTTTCGCTATCTTCAGCTCTATTTTATTACTGAGAGTAAAAAAAGTTAATCATTTGCGTGACAAAATTAGGTGTCGCAAATGATAACTATGTTATGCTGAAGACTCGGTTATCAGGCTTTGAAGGGAAAATTTGTGATTCAATTTCGTTTAAAATAGGCTAATCGGTTTAGATTTTTTTTCACAAATAAAATGATTTCCTCGGCATGAAACATTGATGTTAGATGGGCTGTTCCCAGCGAAACGATATCTTTCGAATTCGAAAAGTTTTCGCACGTTTTTAGAAGAAAATGCACTTCCGATTTCGGTAGACAATAAAAATTGAATATGAAGTTCTTTATTTTAAGTATACAATGATATTAAATATATTGAGTGTAAAAATATTTTTGTGGAATGTTTTTTCTAGCGCCTGTTTTAATGCCTCCACAACGGGATTTATATTCTAGTCGCATTATAGGATTAGCTAATGGGTCGACGACGGCAGTTAATTGTTAGTCGTGGGTCTTCCCAATATTGAGCAAAACGTCGCCAAGCTTGGCGACTGTTAATCTGTTGTCCGCTGAATGTGAAGTCAGAAATAAATCGCTCCTCTGAAGACAGTTCGGTGATATTGTTAATATTTTCAAAACTAGGACCCAACATTTTGCTAATCATAATATTCGCTTTTTATGCGATTCTGAATAGCTCTTCAAGATGAAGTTTCAGTCAGATGATTCAGTTTAACATTTTTCACTAGACATAAAATGCTAATATATTTAAAACAATAAATATATTTAAAATTTTATAAATACATTTAAAATAATAAATATATAGATTTTATATTTAAAATAATAAATTATAAATAAATAAAATATTTTCTTCTGATGAACCATGTGGCCGTGTTAAAGCTATTTTTTGTATATTAAATTAAAGTGTTATATTCATCCTTTTAGTAGGCCCTTACAAATAACCAGGGAGTTCAGATAACTAAACAATAAGTAATCCTACGTTAATGTATATCTGACGGTAATTTCAACATAAGATTGCCTTTTAATGATTGATTAATGCATTTCCTGTTAAGATACATTAGTACTCAACTCAACTGGAGATTGGGAATTTGACAAAAATATTGATTTCCAGATTCGACATGGGCACAAAAAAATAAGATATTTAAAAGAGGGAATTATAAAAATTTAAACCTTAAATTAGAATTTTTTATACTTGATTCACGCATTGTTAGTTCAGATACAGCGTGTCCAAAAAAATGGCACCCTGATTTCAAAATTAATTATTTCAAATATAAAGATCAATAAAAAATGCAGCAAATTTACATTTATTATGTAACCGTTGTACGTTTATTATGTAACCTGGAAAACTTTTAACATACAGCGGCTCAGACAGACTTTAAGAGGGAGTTGTGGATGTGATCTTAATGTTAAAATAGGTAATCTTTATGTTGAAAATTAAAAATCTACAGACTATGTTAAAAAATCTTCGACAAGGGGGATTAGAGCTCACAAACCCCCCTGCCAGTGTGAACACATGGTGTTTCACGTCAAAATCGATCGAAGATCTCCATGCATAAGTATAAACTTTTATTCTCTATCTACATATTCTCTACAAGCAGACACAACATAATCTTTTCAGACTCTCCACCCTTGCGACATACAGAAGTGGCGCAAACACAGATGTTATTTCGGATGACAAATAATCAAATTTGTCATCCGAACCCGCTGTGCCTCAACTGAAATGGTTTTGCATGCCCCATAAATTGACTAGTCTAGCTCGTAAAATGTCTTGGGATGGTTCCAGTTGATAGTGTCTTTCAATGTGCCTTCACAGGAAGTAGTCACAATGAGTCAGATCGGGAGAATATGGAGACTAATCCATTATGACGGCCTGGGATAACGGCGCCATCTGTAAGCAAGTTTTGCAACTACTATTTCGAAACGTTTGTATAAAATTTTTCCATCTTACATAACAAACATGCCGTTTGCTGCACTCTTCTGCTGATCCTTGTTTTTGAGATGTTTAATCTTGAAATCAAGGTGTTACTTGCTGGACATCCTGTATATTAGTACATAACCCACTTGGAGTTTTGGAAGTTAGTGAAAATATTGATTACAAGATTCAACTCCGACATACAGTGAGAGACAATTAAAAGCGCGAATTATATATATATATATATATATATATATATATATATATATATATATGTAACATTACTAGTCAAAAGCCCATGAAAATCCCATATTTCTGGAACTACGCAGTTTAATTCAGTTGGAACAAAGAAATCCGCGTTCAAAAACTGCAATTACTACACGGTCCCTTGCAACACATTTGTAACTTTGTAGAAGGTCCCGGCAGCCAGCCACATAGGCGTCTTAAAAGTCATAACAATCCCTGGGAAAACCGCTGCCCAGTTTTAGCTTTTGGCTAATGGTTGCAACGCGTTCGAGGTCATGTAACATGACGTCCAAAGCTTTTATAAGGACCTGCAACAGATCAGGAGCAGATTTTTGTGTGACTGCAACTGCCTAACAAAGATGTATGGAATCATCAAATAAAATTATGTAACCGCAGTTGGAGTCCGTCTCATTCTCTTCCATCGACGGCTGCTATGGCCCAAGGATTTTCACGATCGCTCCAACGCCAACGACGATCGGCCTCTTCTACAGCCTCAACCCATCCGGCCCGATTCCCGCAATATCGGCTCTAATCCAGAGTCCCGAGCCAGCCAGGAGACCTCAACACCCTCGCCTTACCACTGGTTCCACGACATAACTTTCCCGTAGCGCACGAAATATATGTATATAAAGTATTGAATCATTTACTCATGAATCATTAGCTAAGTTAACATAGGCAAAATTTTAATTCAATTAGAGATTGAAAAGTATAGCAAAATATCGAAACAAGATTTCACTCAGGCACACAGTTTGAGCTGTTTAATAAAAATATTTCATAATAAAACATATTATCTCACCTATCCTTCCCATTCCGACAATGCCGACAGTAGACTCTTTTAGCCCCTGCCCACAAAGCCACAGTGGACTCCAGCTGTACACCCATTCGCCGCTGTCAAACAGAGAGGAAAATGTAAATTATATGCTAAATGACATGACATGAAAAAATTTTACTACATGGAACATCTAGGCCTTTAGAGGTTGCATTTCCAGTTTCATAATTGCCAGTCTTTTATTTTCAATCATTAAATACAAGGGGCCTCCCAGTGAGGCATGGTCAAGTGAAATTAGAAAAACAATTTTACATACAGTACGAATAAGAAAAGATATATGCTAAAGAATGATATGAAACACATATAACTCATAATGCCTCATACGGTATTCTGGTAAACCTTTGAGAAGTAATGGACAAGCAAACAAAGAATCGAATTGCACAAATAATAAATGTTAAAAAGCAACTATTTGGCAGCTAGTGGTGCTAAATGACGTTAAAAAATAAATCAGAGGTGCCATCTGAAGGTTTTTCTCATTTGGTCACCAGATGGCACCACTAGGTCATTACTTCTGACATGGTATAATGCGTCTTCTTTTCTCTACACTCATTTTGGCTTTGATGCACACTGAGTCCAGAAGTTCCGATGATGAGCCTCCTTGTCATATTCGAAACAGTTCTTTTTTCTTTAACATTTATTATCTGTTCTATTATATACAGGGTAGTTATAATAAACTTTCCCTATAAACAACATTTTGTAGCTGAAACGGATGAGGAAACCAAGTTTGGCATATGGACTGGCACGAGATCTCCTAAATGCAGTTTTGAAGAATTTAGTGCCAAAAATGTCTACTATGGGGCACATTGCATAGAATTTTGGATCAACATATGATTTAAATTAGTTAATGAATGTTCAAAAACTATTGAATAAATATGAAAATTGTTTGTGCATTTCGAGTGAGTCGTTTCCATCATTATTTTTGATGTTTTTCCAAGCAAAGCGGCACCTAGTGAACATTTTTTGAAATACAATTTTTTTTTCGAAATGCCTTAAACGCATCTTGTGTAAAGTCTATGTTCCAAGTTTGGTTACAATCCGTTTTATCTGTAGAACCCTGTCTATAAGGGAAAACGTAATGTATTAAACGGATTCTTAAACGTTCTTGCAGAGAACCATGGAGTTGGAGTGTGTGTACTTAACTAATCTTGTAGTATTGCAATATCATTCGAAGAAGACAAGAAAATCTTACTTTTTAATGGCAGCAGCAGAGTCAAACAGTCGCCTTCCAACTGCTATCATGAGTAGTACGGTGAATTCTGCGACGGAATCTGTAGATACATGGGGCGTGTTGCTAACAAATATGTTTCTAAAGGGACATAATAAAAACGCATATAGATATAATAAAACTATACAGATAAAATAAGAAAAGTCATTATACATTTTTCAGCTTTGCTGAAAAATGTTTTAAAATATACAGGGTGGCTCTAATTAAACCTCTCTTGTAAACAATATTGTAGCTGAAACAGGGTGAGCAAATTGTCACTCACTTTGGCATGTGCACTGTACACGATGAGCTCAAGAAAGAATTTTTAAAAAGTTTGGTTCGAAAAATGTCTACTTGGTAGCGCTTTTGGCGGAAATTCAGCTCAAGAAATGACTCTAATAAATGCTAGAGACCATTGCATAAATGTTGAAATTGTTTGTACATTTCGAGTTAACCATTCCCAATATTAAATTTTCACCAAAGTAAATTTAGCATGGATTAACAATGTAAACATGAACTTTTCCATGCAAAGCGCCATCTAGTAGACATTTCGGAACTAATTTTTTTTTTTTTCGAAACTCTTCGAGCTCATATCATATTCTACATATACCAAATATGGTTAGAATCTGTTCACTCGTTTCAGTTGTAGAACACTATAGGGGAAGTTTAATTATAACCCCCTGTATATACCCAACAAATTTATACCTTTTCTTGCATTCTTCTACGTCAATATGATCAAAACCAACAGACATTGTTGCAATTACTTTGAGCTGAGGGCCTGTGAAAAATAAGTTTTGAAAATCACAACACAGGTTAATATAAGGTCATGAAGTTGATACTTAATCATATTCAAAACTATCTACAAACTTTTGAAATGAATAATTTCAAAGAATTTACTTTTTAACTACTTAAATTCTTGAAATATTTAGTTCAAGAATGACCTTCTAAATTTCAGATAAAGAAATGGTCAAATATAATTCAAAATAAAGTAGGTAATTCTCGTTATCGTGAAAAAAGTTAAAAAAAAAAAAAAAAAACTTAATTTTTATTTTTGGATCAATGGTTTGTTTGATTATAGTAAAGTAAACTATACGTTACAAGTTAAAAAGCATTGCTCTAAGGATGGGTATACATTAACGGGGCAAAGCAAGCATGAGGCAGCACAGTCCTTCTGTGCGAAATGAAAGAAGAACACGAAGATTTCCAAAGGAATTCCTTGAAGAAAAAACCGCCCGCCTAGAGAACATATTCTGAGGTAGACCTCTTGTGCTTCAGGCACTGAAGAAAACCTCAACAACGTGACTGTGTTATTGCAGTGTCTTTAGTTGCCTCGTCTGTTCAAACAACACCCCCTAGATATACAATGCCTGAGAACAGGAACTTTGACGTCATCACTAGGTCCACTAAAATGACGTCATTAGCCATTTATTTTCATAAAGTAAAACTATTCATAGTTTGTGGTGAATTTACACCCGCATAAAACATTTTAATGATTTAAGATAGAAAATTTAATTTTACGACAAATAGCAAATTTCAACTATCACTAATTATATGATATGCTATAGAAAAGATCATAATGAATTACTCTTTATTAGAAAGTTATTTAAATTTTTATTTTCAACTTAACATATTTTCTGAAATTTGTATAATACACCAGAAATTTAAAATAGCTTTACTTTGTGAAAGTAACACGGTGATGACGTCATCTTAGAAGACCTAGTGATGACGTAAAAGCTTCTGTTTTTGGGCCTTCTATATCTAGGAGGTGTTGGTTCAAGTCGCGTTAGTCTATACCCAACGTAAGAGAAATACAGATCGGAAACACAGTAACCTGCTGCGTCCAGTACTTCTTTGTCGATGGGGTCAGTGAGCAAACAGAAGAGTCCATCCTTGCCGGCCACACCTTTCAGGAGAGCATCTCGTGGTATGGGCTTGTCTTGGAGATCCTCGGGTAAAGGTTTGTCTTCGTCATAGACTTCGACATCGCATCTGAAATACCACAGAAATCAAGCAATGAAGCACAACAATTAGGATTTTCGAAACATCTATTTGTGCAACTTTCTTTTCAATTGCAATCGAATGCGTAACACCGGTCAACACGATTTTTGGGTCTGACTTCTACATGCTAAATTTTAGTTTCTCCTACGCCAAAACTAAGGGAAATAATTTTTTCTATGAAAGTTTGCTTTTGTAGAAATGAAAGCAATTTTTCAATTTTTTTGGCAAAAATCACTGATTTTTATATTTTTTTTTATAATTCCACTATAAATTATCATCAGAAAAGTATTTGCTGGATATAAAAGTCTTTTTTATTCAAGATTTGTGACAAACAATAACATATAAATGTAAAATAATAAGAAATTAATGTCTAAAAGTGAATATTTTTCGTATTTTTTTTATGTTCGTATGAGCAAATAATAATACAAACAAATAATAATATTACAAATAATACTACAAGCAATACTACAGAGTTACAAATAATAATACAGTTTACTTTCGGATTAATTAAAGTGCTGCCATCTTCCGTTTATGAAATAAATTAAAATATACTTATCGACGTAAATCAGACAAAAGCAAAATTTTAAGAACTAAAAATGAAAATTTAAGTGTTTTTCAATGTCTAGAATCAGAATTTAAGCATGAGAACAGAAACACCCCCTCCCCCCCAAAAAAAAATGTCCGGTATAATTTATTTACTGCATGGCTGCATGGTGGATAAAGCACCGTACTACGGTTTCTGGTCAAACTCCCGGCGGTAGAGGCTCGATCCCCGACTGAGGATCGCTCTTTAGAAGTTAATGCTCTTTAGAAAGATGAATCAGAATAATGAAGCCAGAGCAGTTTTAGTTGCTAAGGAACCGTTTCCGTTTGATTCTTATTGCCATGGTCCCTAAAATTCCGTTTTTGAAAAAGATCGTATTTGATCACAGACTTTCTTTTATTATGAAAACTTCAAAAACGGCCCAAATCTACAGGGTAGTCATAAGAAAGTTTTGCTGATATGGACCTCTAGCAGCCGTTCCGTTCAATCGATCGAAATGAGATTCCAAATATTGTTGTTCGTTATTCAGAGGTATGAGCTCGGGACTCTGTGAAGTCAACAAAGGGTCCTGACGGTTCTGGTTATATGTACAGAAACTTGAAATTTATGTAGGATAATGACCACTTTTGTTCCCGTCGCAAAATATTCAGCTCATGCGATAGTCCCGAAGAGCTTTGGAACGGTACGTAAATCCCATAAAACGGAACCGTTATACATACATAAAAAATATTTTGCGAACAGTCAACAATAACACACTTTCACTGACAGAGTCATTTCATCGGCATGTGCTTTCTCCCTATTGAAGAACCAACATTTCCACCCCACTTTTTATTGGTTTTCTGTGCTGAATATTTGGCGTACGACTTTCTGTGATTGGTATTTTGCCTCAGTCATATGCAAATTCTCTTCCTGTGCCCCGACTGTGCTTTTGCTGACCATTCACAAAATTGCTTTTTGTGCGAGGATAAAAATCCGTTTTGTGATACATGTACCATTCCAAAGCTCGCTGGGGTTTTCGCATGAGCTGAAAGTTTTGTGATGTGAAGAAGTGGGTGTAGCCGTTCGAAAATTTCAAGTTTCTGCACCTATAACCGTAACCGCAAGTCCCACTTTGTTGTTATTCACAGAAAAAATCTGAGCTCGTACTAATGAAGAACTACATCTAAAATCTCATCTATTATAGGCTCAACGGAACGGCCTCTAGAAGTTCATACATCGACTAAGGTTTCTTATGACCACCCTGTATACAGTTTGATTCCCTCAAAAACTAAAATAGTATTATGAACATTGCAGTACTGTTCGACTACCACCGTTTAGATATAAACGTGAACATTCGGTTTGGAGGCGGAAACGGTCACGTCCATTATTTGTGGGAGTGCGTTTTTGGACAATCACTGAAACAGACGGGATCCGATCACTGCATTCGCGCGTTCATCCGCTTGCTAACCCCCTCTCCTTAACCAGTTCATTTCGATTCACCTTTTCTGGCAACTTGCCAATATTCCCCGGTATACGTGGTCAGGCAGTATCACGTTTGTAAATTGCAGTTTTCGAAAATTTCCGGTACAGAACCTAGCTTAGCTAGTGGGAAAAGAACATTAGGCAACCGATAAAATTTGGAATTTTTGTTAACTAAAAGAATATAATCAATCTCTTTTGAGCAAAATTTTGCTTTCCTTGCACCCTCCAATTTTTTTTTATTCCTGTCTACGTTCCTAGGTTACGCTTTTTTATGTAACAATTATTCGCTGTAACAAGTTTGCTTTAATAATACGAGCGAGTGAGAATAAAACGCATTTAGGTACTTATATGTGTTATAGTGACCACTGAGTTCGATTTTTGAGGATTAAGAAATCACCGCAATTATATTTTAGGACAGCAAAAGACTATAAAAGTGTGAACGTTTTCACGATATTTCACAACCACTGTCTTGACGATATATCTTGGTTGCTTGGCAGTTGAATGTCAGTGGCCGCTATCGCCTGCATGTACCCAATTTAATGTACCTAGCCTATACTTCACAGAACATCTACGTGCTAAAACATTTACAAATAATGTAGATAGAATTAACATGCCAGCAAGCTGTGTTTGCTTTTTGAAAGTAATGGGATGGAAATACAGTGGAAAACGGTCTAATGTAACCTCATTTGGGACCAACAAAACTGGTCATCTCATAAAGGTGGTCACCTTACAAAGGTTACAAAGTATGTTGATTAGAAGGTGAAAACTTATAAAGGTGTTCACCAGGTCACCTTACAAAAGTTGCAAAGTGTGGTGATTAGAAAGCGAAAAATTATAAAAGTGGTCCTTATGAACAAGTGGTCTCTTTACTAAAATGATCATTTTAGCAGGTTCTACACTGTACTTTTTTTTCAATTTTCGCATTAACTCACTAACCATTCTCGCCAATCATTTTTCATTTCCTAAACAGTGTGATTTAGTGCACCATTAATGACAAACTATGAATCAATTCCGAGTTTCTAGTTTTGTTAACATTATTTCTATTGACATTGAAAATAGCAACTTGGAAATAATCCTTTTTTTACCCGGAGCAGCATGAGCGTATTACACAATGAAAACGGCGACACAACTTTAATAATATGATTTGATAAAACAAGTTAGAAGTCTGTTTTAATGATCCTATAGACTTTACAAATAAAGTTTAATAAATTATAAATCATGTGAGCAAAATTTGTATATTTAAAATAATTTAACAGCATCGCAAAACTGGATCGCTTGTAATTTGTGCACAGTCAACATATTTTGCTCAATTGTTTTTTCACAGAGGGGTCACAGAATTCGTTGTACACAGGGGGAACAAAAAAATTGTACGAATCTTCAGTTCGCAGTGAGACTACATTCACAATGTCACAATCAACGTCCGCTGCTTTCTGTTCCCTTTCTGGTCTTTTTGGAGAAGACCGTTTGACCTGTCTTTCCAATTCACCCGATACCAGCTGACGGTTCATTCTCACAAGCTCTTCGAGAAGACAAGTTTTGAAATCAGCATTCTGGTGAATCTTCCTCACCGCACTGGTGAACTCCTTCTGGAGCTTCCGAAAACGTTCTTTCACCACCTTCGACTCCGCTTTCAGGACTTCGTTTCTGAACACAAGTTTTTCTATTTTCTTTTCCTCTTGTACGTCTTTCCTTGAGCGAGAAAGTCTAGCAGGCGTGAGCACGCAACGAACAGGTTGGGAACCAACCGGCTGCATCTCCTGCAGTTTCATGTTCTGATCTCTCGCTTGCCTCAAATTGAAAGTTATCGCTTTCTTTTCGGTGATTAGTTTTTCCAGCTTATCCCGAAGCATTTTTATGACTTCGTTGTTATTCGCGAATATCTGGTGGAAAAAATCCTCTATGTGCTTCATTTCGCTTACGTACGAATCTTTCACGTCTCCAGGAAGCTCATGTGCACCCCATATTGAAGCCAGCATCCTAATTTTATCAGCGTTGAACTTTAGTCTGGTTTGATGGACTTGCTCGCCCGTCTGCTTCAGGGCACCTTCCAGTCTTTCGCTGTGTTCTTTATCGAGTTTTGCCTGGGCATCCCGGAACGATTCCCTGAAGCTCAACCTGTTCATTTGACCAAGGAACTGACCGAACTCTGTCTGTTTATCTATATCAGCTATGGTCTTCTCTAGGACACGCTCGTCATTCAGATGCTCTTCTCTCGACGAACACCTTATAGCGAAGTCACGGAACGAGTTTTGCAGCTTCGTCTTGACATTTTCGCTCTCATCGGTTACTAGTTGTTCATTAAAAGATTCTGGAAACCGTCGCAGCTGTTCGATGACATTATCAGCAGCAGCAGCATTGACAACAGATGATTTCTTTTTGCTCAAATATTCATCTCGTCTGGTGTCCAGAAATTTCAGTATTTGGTTTTTGTTTACGCTGTAAAAAGCACAGTCTTTTTTCATTAAGGCAAGCTCCGTTTCTAACTTGACGACATACCTTTTTAAGTCATCTTTACTGATTAAATTCAGATCGAAAGCAAGAAAGGCTGGTTCTTTAAATTGCCCATCGTCTTTTCCCTTTTTGACCATTTTCCTCAATTAGTCATTAGTACTGATTAGTTGTTAATATAAACATTTCATATTACTGGAATAAACAGCTCTTTCAGAAATATCACTTAATGGATCGAAACTGAATTATCAGCAAACATAAACACTTGAACCGATGCCAAAAATTATTTGAAAATATAGCTTAAGATTAGTGCTCTACACTACATACTATTGCCACATTGGCCGATACGTTCAAATTTAAATCACTTCGAAAATTTATAACCTCTACAAACCATGTAACCTTTATAAACCATACATAATCTTTGTTTCTACAACTTCATGTCAGACTATGAACGGCAACAGTGCTACCTCACGAAGGTAGAATATAGGAGCCAGATATATGAATAGAGGAGAGGGCATTACCTATCTGATAGTGAAGCCAAAATTGCAACCGAGCCGCCATATTGCCTAGACCAAAAAATTACAAAATGACTGTGTTATTCTATGGTGATAGTTCCAATTTCACCATTTTGTTGAACCAGCAATTTAATTATTTCTTGAAAATGTGTTAATTTTAACAACTTCTTACTTCTTTGTACTAAGTAAAAGAAAATATAGTCTTGAATAGCATAATTCTAATCTAGCATAAATATAGTCTATTATAAATCATGCGAACTGTCATGGACCTTGGGAAGTTTTTCCGAAATATCGGCGAAGTTTGCGCCAAAAATAATTACGCATTTGGCATAACTCTAAAACTTTTAACCCTAGAATGCTGCGCTTTTGTGGTTAGAACTGTTGGGACACATAATTGTATATCTTTCCTTTTTATGCAATCGACTGGGTAATTTAATTTTGCAGGGTTACCCAAAAAATTTTCAATGCATTAAGGTCTATAGATACCTTCAATTTATTAAATGTCTGTGATCAATCACTATTTAGGCTTTGTTCAAAATCTCGTAAATTATTGCAAGCTTGGCGGTTTTTGGAGAAATACTGCCAAATTAAGTGTCAAGCTTTTAAAACTGAACTGAGTTAAGCGATATCTGAAATGTTTGGTTGAAATCTGAAATTGCTGAACCTTAATATTATTGCATTATTGTAAATCTATGAAATAAAAAATCTTTAGATAAAGTGTCCCGAAAGTATTTATGATTTAATAGACGTACAAGGAAGCAATGTTGTATCCAGATCGAATTTTTTGATTCTGTAATTTGTTGTGATGGCTCAGCTTAATATCTTTTGTACTATTTTCAAAAGTGGTTTAGTTTGGATCTGCCCAGTTTTAGCAAGAAAAGAAGCATTTTTTATGTAAAATTTTAAATATAATCAGTGTCACAGAATTATATAAATATCGTGAAATGTGTAAAAGCATGCTTAAATTTTCAATGGCAAAAGAAAAAGTCTAATTAATCCATAAAACCGTGCATCTTTTACTTTATTTAAAAAGGAACCAACCAAATGTTCAGTCATACTTTAGACAAAAGCGCCTCTCATAGTTTCTTCGTTTAGTCCAATGCTGAAGATAGCTAATGCCATCGCCTTGTATTCATCTTATAAATAAAAATGAAATTCTGTTTGTTTGTTTGTTTGTTTGTTTGTTTGTTTGTGGATTTGATTCGTATACAAATCCACAAAAATGGACCTATCGGCCTGAAATTTAGTACAGATATGTAAAATAATATAGAATAACTCATAGTCCACTTTAAAACTTTGAAAGTCCACCCGTTCCCGGAATTTAAGAGATTTTTTATGCTCTTCACGCAAAAATCTTTCCGTAATTGTAACCCCTGTAGTGAAAAAAGTGTGAAATAAGGATCATGGTTGCCATGTGTGGCGATTTTGCCGAATAAAATGTCGTTCGTATACAAATCCACAAAAATGAACCTATCGGCCTGAAATTTAGCACAGATATGTAAAATAATATAGAATAAATCGTAGTCCACTTTAAAACTTTGAAAGTCCACCCGTTCCCGGAATTTAAGAGATTTTTTATGCTATTCACGCAAAAAGCTTTCCGTAATTGTAACCCCTGTAGTGAAAAAAGTGTGAAATAAGGATCGTGGTTGCCATGTGTGGCGATTTTGCCGAATAAAATGTTTTAAATTCTCAAAGTAAAAATAAAAGAATAATAATGATTTTTTTTTGTTAGTTTATATTCATAAGGTTATTTTTTTTAATTATAATATCGTGTGCATGGGAAATCAGAGCAGGAATGTAATGCTTTACACGCAAAACTATAAGAATTGAAGATTTCCGAGGCTAATAGGTAAATTATTTTAGTTTGGCGAAAAAATAAAATGGCTCAAATGCCGATTTTGTGAAAGTGAGTTCTAGCGGTTTGCACAGATTTCGGCTTGGCGCAATTTATTGAGAGCTTAAGGAAATAGATTTTTGAAAACAAGTGCAAAGGTTTTATTAGAATACAGCGTTAAATTTTAATGATCCGTGAAGAAATAATGCAGTTATTAAGGGATTTCAATTGATCTATCTCCAGAATTCTCGCCAAATGAGTACATTGATTTAAGTTGGGGGAATTCCGCCAAATTTCAGAAAATTGAAATCTTCTCATTTAGTACATCGGAGTAATGATGAATAAAACACGTTATAGTTGATAATTTTAAAAAATTCGGCTGTATTAAGGGATTCAACTTTTCAAATAAAGGCTTGCTTTACTTTTTCGCGGTCGAACCATTTCCCATATATTATTGCTGCTAAGTCAATGCTTCGAATGATTTCCTGAAAAAACGCTTGCAAAATGGCGTATGTTGGCACTTTGGCGAGGCTTAGATTTGAAACTGGATTTTATTTGAGACTGGGATATATAATGACACTGGTTATAGATAAAAATGAATGTTGGTATGAGTGTATGAGGTTGAAAAACTCCAGCACCGTTGAGCACCGTTGCACCATGAAATTTGGTTCACCTAAGTCTTTTATCATGGAGAAGCTTTTTATGCTATCCGTTTTCCTCTAACTTGCCACCAGGTGGCGCAGCAGAACGTCTAATTCTATTCCGTTTAGCCGTTTGCTATGCGAATATCGTCCAACCGATTTCGATGAAATTTGGTACACGCGAATATTAGAACACGGAGAATATTTTTCACTATCCATTTTGCTGTAACTTGCCGCTAAATGGCGCTGAAAAGCATCAACTTCTATACCGTTCGACCGAGCGGCATAAAAATTTTTATACTTACACATTTGAGCACGAAGAATATATTCTAACTGCGTTCCTTTTGATGTTACTCACCACTAGATGACACTGCAATGCATTATTATTTTATCTCGCCACTAGATGACGCTGCAGCAGGCCAAATTCTTGACCATTCAAACGGTCGCTATGAAAATCAGTATACATAGCTATTTGAACAATGAGAATATTTTGGCGTTATCCATTTTGCTATAACTCGCCACTTGACGGCGCTGTAGCAAATCATTACTTTATTGAACCACTAGATGGCCCTGCAGTGTATCACTTCTTGACTGTGCAAATGATCGCTATGAAAATAGGTATACATAGATATTTGAACACGGGGAAGAGTTTGGCGCTTTCCATTTTCCTATAACTTGCCACTAGATGTCGCGTCAACACATGAACTTCAGGACTGTCCAGCCGATAGTCATGAAAATTCGTATACATCGATATCTGAATGCGAAAAATATTTTCGCCTTATCCGTTTTGCTAAAACTGGCCACTAGATTGCGCTACGCCGCATGGCCTTCTGCACCGTACAAACGATTGCCTTGCAATTCGGTATGCATGATTATTGGACACAATATAACGCGATATCCACTTTACTATATCTGTTTATTACAATGAATAGTAATCACCACAAATCGTAATATCAAAAAGTCCATTCATTCCCGTGCGAAGAACGGGTACTTCAGCTAGTATCTCTATAATAGAAGCTAATACTCTCGTTAGCTGCTTGCTGGGATTTGTGGTCACAGAACCACCTTTCAGATATGTAACTTTCCAGTATGAACTTTGCTAGAATTTATAGAGCGAATTTTTTGGAAGTTAAAACCCAAAGCAAAAAAATTCAGCAGCATCAGAACTTCAAAAACTGACTAGAGGCGTGCACATGATTTGGGTGGGCGAAGCCAATTTTTCAAGGAACTAAAGATTTTGTGATCTGTAGCAAAGAAAAATTTAAATTTCATCTGAACAAGGCAACCGATATATAGTTTCAGAAAGCTATCAGAATAGGCCAATTTTTAGTAAATTTTAGTGATTGTATCTAGAAAGATGTTTAAGGAATTAACGTTTAAAAATATTGATAAACATTTCATTTTGCATTTTCCCACTTTAGCTTTGCTTGTAACTCGCCATCAAATCTCGCCATCGAGACATCAATTGTATTGTCACAAAATGACATCAACTGTATTAAAATATCTCGCTATCGAGATACTGTCATACAATTGAAGCCATTTTGTAGAATTTTTTCTGCTCTTTCTGAGTATGGGGTTACTTTTTGTCAAGCATGTTTAGAAACGTCATAAATGAGGGCTTGACTAAGTTTATGAACTTTTTCATTCTATGCGCTATAGTGGGAAAACAGTTGGAGAGAGACGAGGAGTTCTATGTTGATTTGTGCTACACATGAACTCTTGTATTACCCCCTAAAATATTTTACAAGAGTTCTGAATAATCCTGTATTTATGTACAGGTAATTTCTCAGTTATACGACTTTCAAGAGACCAATCAAAAAAGACGTATAAGTAAGAGAGTTGCATTAAGTGATAGGTCATTTATATCCAATTGTCACCTGCTGGGACCATATAAAATCGACGAATAATCGAAAAAAACTTATAAATGGACACTAACTTTCCATGAGAAATGCAAAATTTTAAATGCAAGTTTAATAGCTGTAATTATAGCTTTACTAAATTTTGTTACCGACTTCGCGTACTTATATTTTAAATTGTACATACATGAAAATATATAATGACTCGCGTTATTAAAAAATATAATGACTCACATTATTATATATTTTTTATGTATATACAGCGATAATTTTTTTTTCATGAGCACCGATTTTCGTGATTCTTTTTTTTTTTTTTTTTTTTTTTTTTTTTTTAATTACTGGAAGGGGCTTAGGCGTGATCCCATTTTAATTTGGTCTTTTTCTAATGATATTATGATTCAGAAAATCACAAAACTAATGTCTTCAAACCATTGCATATAGGGTTACCAGTAACGGAGTAGGTAGTAAGAAATTCAGATCTCCAAAGTTGGCCACTTTTCTCGTTTTATCACCAAGTTTGGTGAAAAAAATAATCACCCAAAACAGAACCCTGATTGGATACATCTTCTATGTTTGATGAGAATTGTACTATTTTGCAATGGGAATGATATTATCAATCAGGAAATTGGAAAACATGTTCCTCAACTATTGTCTACAAGGTTGCCGGTAACGGTGTTGGTAGTAATATCGGCAACTTTTGGCGGTTTATAGCAAAGTTTGGTGGTAAAAAAGTTTCCAAAAACTGAACCTAGCTTGGCGATACCGTCTATATTTGACGAGAAATTGTCAAAACCTGCTATTTTACAGTTGTAATAATTTTCGTTATGGTGAAGTAATTTAAGTCGGTTGTAACGGACGCCGCCAAAAAAAAAAAAAAAAAAACGGAAAATTACTGGCAACGCTAAAGCAGAGAGGAGAGCCTTCTCGAGCAGCGGAGAAGAAAGACGTCATGGGCTCCGTCAGAAAAAAAATCCCTGTTGATACCGAAGGCGTTCGTTCGGGAACTTAAAAATTGAATTTGTGTATTTTGTGTCATCTGTCTGTAAGTGTCAGCCATGTTTTAATCAAGAATTAAAAAAATAAATCAAATTACATAGCTGTGTGTGGGGCTGGCTGCTTTCCTTCTGCTTCGGAACGGGGCGAGATTCTATACAGTCTCCGTTTTTTAAAAATAAAACAGTACTTGCTTCCATTGCAATTGCAAAATAGATTTACGTACTTCTGTTTAAATAGGACATTCTTACACATAACATAAATAATGTAAAGACGAGTGACAGTATGATATAGTTTTAGGATACGAGCATTATTTTCTAAAAATTAATGTTACTTTAAAGTAAATTAAAATTCTACTGGACACTTTTTTTTTGTTCAAAGAAAGATTATTTTATGAAACTAAATTAACACAAATAATCTAAATAATAAGAAATAATCTAAATAATAATAATAAAATTAGACTTTTCTCTGTACATTACTTGGAATTCAAAAATTTTGCGATTTCTATCCGTTTCAAGCACTTGGGAATCCAGTACGACCGTCAAAAAATAGTTTGTCTCTCGTTCTGTCATTCTGTCCGTGACGCTTCTTTTGTTCGCGCTTCACTTAAAAACGACGGAAGTCGAATGAAACGAAACTTGGCAAAATGATAAGTTGCCACTCAACTTAAAACACAGGCGTCGAATTTTTTAAAGATTTAGATTAGATTTTTTTGAGATTTTGCGAAAATCGTTTCAAAATGCGTAAATTTCTGTTCTAGTATCATGAAATAAAAATTACAGGGAGTGAAAGGAAGTTTCGTGGCATGATAGGAGGTCAGTCAAATTAAGCTATAGGAGTCGAATTTTATAAAAATTTTGATTAGATTTTGAGATTTTGCGAACATTGTTTCAAGCTGCGTAAATCTTTGTTGGCGCATCACGTAATAGCGACTAAAGCGAATGAATTGTTATTGGATTGACATGATAGGAGGTCACTCAAATTAAACTGTAGAGTCGAATTTTTTTAAAATTATGATTAGACTGTGAGATTTTGCGAAAATCGTTTCAAAATATGTAAATTTCTGATCCAGTATCACGAAATAAAAAACTACAGGGGGTGAAAGGAAGTTTGGTGACATGATAGGTGGTGACTCAACTATACTCGTCGATTTTTTAAAAAATTTTAGATTGGATTTTCCGATTTTGCGAAAATTATTTCGAGATCGTTTGTGCATCATATAATAATGACTAAAACGAATGAAATGAAATTAAGTGCATGGCAGGCAGTGGCGGCTCGCGACCTGTTTTAGTGGTGGGGCCCGAAAAAATTGTAGAAATTAAAAAGGGAAAAAAATATGTTTACATATAGAGCCACCCCTACCCGTGCGCAGAGTGTAATTATTTAAAATTTTCAAACGGCTATTGATTATCAAAATTTCTATAAAACTTTTGCTATTTTTTACCTGATTATGTAAGTATATAAAACCTAATATATTAATATTGAAAAGCTTGTTCTATTACTATCAAAAAGCACGTTTAATTTTTATTTAGTATTTATGTCCTTTATAGCTGCTTGTTCATAATTTTTAAATGATTCATTTATTTTAAAATTAAAATTAACATACAAAATACATTTGCACATCGCATCTAGTAAATCAAGAATATGAAACAAAAAATATGTGACTGTACTACAGAAATACGATCAAGCAAATAAAAATTATTTCCTCCTGAACTTAAAATTTCGCCAGTAGCTACCGATAGGTGAAATTTCTCTATACAGCAGGCGTCGCAGTCGGTCCTATTTTTTTTTTAAATTCCTACCTTTATTAATAATAAAGTAAAATATTCTGCTGCTTCAACATTGTTAAATGTTCTTTTAGATGTTAAGGTTTCGCCTATCAAACCATTAAAATACTAGGCTATATAAATAAAACTTTGATGAAGGTAGGAATTAAAAAAAAATAGGACTGACTGCGACGCCTGTATACTGTCGTTTAGATCACTATGCGAGGGCCCGAAGACAGAGCCAAATAAGCTGCTTGGAAGCCAAGTTTATGCCGCGTCAATATGGCTTTAGTGCTCAACGCCAAATATGTCAACCCGATAAACGGAGAAAAGACGCCAAGCTCAGGGCAAACAAGCCCATTTCACATGCAAAGCTTGGATACAGAAAAATCGTAATTATCGCTTTTTAAATGCATTTTTAATGGATAATATTAAAATCGAATAAAACGCGTGCATTTTTTCAGTAAAGGTAAATTATTAAAAGAAATGTGTTACTTAATAGGAAGAAGCTTTGATTTAGATGGTGGTTAGTCGGTGGGGCCTAGCCCCTCTGGCCTCTTATGACGAGACGCAGGTAGTCACTCAGCTTAATTGTAGGTGTTGAAATTAAAAATTAATAAAGATTTTGCGAAAATCGTTTTAAAATACGTCAATATTTGATGCTATTAATTAACGACTATAACGACACGTATTAACGACTAAAACGTATGAAGTGAAATTTGGTGACGTGATAGGTGGTCGTTTAATTTAAACTATAGGTGTCGAATTTTTTAAAAATTTTGATTAAAATATTTGATTAAAATCTTGATAAAAATTGAGATTTTCCAACAAATTATTCAAAATTTGAAGAAAAAAATTGATTTCGTATAAATCACTGAAGCGAATGAAATAAAATTTAGTATCGCTACAGTTGGTCATTTGAACTAAAGGCTTCTAAGAACGTTAAAAGTTTTTATAAATTTGTGATGCTGTGAAAACTCAGTTCATGCTTGTTCCATTCCTGAAAAATGGCAATGGAATAGAATGAAATTCGGATTTATATTAGATTTAAGTTAATTCAAACTCTTAAATGTCAAAACTGTTTTCAATAATTCATAGATTTTGGGATTTCGAGAATAGTCGTATAAATGTTTGTTCTCACATCTATTAAAAATGAATTAAAAGAGTACAATGAAATTTAACAGGAATCTTTTTAAAATACACGGAAGTTATAATTTTGCTTTCTATACTATTGCCAATATACTAATTCTGTCCTTTCTACACTTAATGCTGTCAAAAATTCAGGCTTTTTTGGAAATTTGTAATACGTTGAAAACCGTCAACGACGGGTACTTCAGCAATAAAACTACTGTTTTACAACCAGAAAATAAAAAGAGAAATTTTAAACAGAAAATCATTAAAATTGTTGTAAGTCTCACCACTGGCCTTACTAACAGGCTGTCCAGAAAACCGGCTGTAGCTCCGGTAGCTTCTTAAAATGATATCGGCAAAGAAAAAGATCGATGCTTGAAACGTCCATATTTAACAGCAATAACCGCAAATTTTAGTTTTTCATGAAAAATATTTACTTGACTTACTTCTTGTGTGGGTGCTGTTTTTCAGCACAATAGTTTAAGCAATCCGGCTTTAGTTCCGGTAGCTTGTTAAAATAATATCCGCAAAGAAAAAGATCGATGCTTGAAACGTCCATATTTAACAGTAATAACCACAAAATTTAGTTTTTCATGAAAAATATTTACTTGACTTACTTCCTGTGTGGGTGCTGTTTTTCAGCACAATAGTTTAAGCAATCCGGCTGTAGCTCCGGTAGCTTCTTAAAATGATATCGGCAAAGAAAAAGATCGATGCTTGAAACGTCCATATTTAACAGCAATAACCACAAAATTTAGTTTTTCATGAAAAATATTTACTTGACTTACTTCCTGTGTGGGTGCTGTCTTTCAGCACAATAGTTTAAGAAATCATTTTTTGCT
This sequence comes from Cheiracanthium punctorium, assembly GCA_038373885.1. Classification (NCBI taxonomy): domain Eukaryota; kingdom Metazoa; phylum Arthropoda; class Arachnida; order Araneae; family Cheiracanthiidae; genus Cheiracanthium; species Cheiracanthium punctorium. The sequence continues at coordinate 396,862 of JAWZYV010006201.1, forward strand.
GGAAAGCTTTTGAATGCATATAAAAACCATATAAAAAAAGAAAATGCATATAAAAAAGAAAAAGAAAAGAAATTTCAGAAAAACAGTTTTTTATAGTTTAAGCAAAAATAATCAAATTTTGAGTTGTTCTCAGTAGAACAATAAATTAACAAGTAAACATGGAACAAACCTATTAGAATATAAATTTACTCTTTGCGTAAATGTTAAATAGTAGATATTTTTTCGAGATAAAATATAAATTTGACAATGTAAGTAAATATCGATGTTAAACGACCATTTGATTACGAAATACCGTAGCCATTCGTCACTTTGTTTTTTGGTTCATAGGCGTGTATCACACGACTTCACAGTGATTTTGGCATTTGTTTAAATTGGCATGTAGCAATGGGCAGGGAGGGTGAGGGAATGCCTCCTAGAAAATATTTTCAAAACACTGAAATCTGAACGTTTTAATTTTTTTAAGGGTGTGCAATTGCTCCCTTTGGATCTAGTATACACCTATGACTTTTGGCCTATGATCGAAGATGATTTTTGGTGAGCAAAAGTAAACAATATGCTTGCTTCACGTGACGTCTCTGAGTTATTTATTGGGAGACATGAAGCAAGCCTACTAGAATGCTCAGTTTAGTGATCGAGAAAATGTGAAGTTTGGATTTTTCTCTTCATAAAATTTAAAATTGGCTATGTGAAAAACATCGAACTCAAACCATTAGTCCTAAATACGATTGTTAAAAATTGGCTTCAATTAATCCATGAATACAACATCGATGTTCTGAAACGCCACGTCGTTCCCCACTGTGGCTCAATAACGTGAAAGCCGCTCTATTTCGCCCATCGCCGTCCTGTATGAAGGATCTGCTGTTAACAATTTAACGCGCAGTGATCCCGCTCTGGAAACACCCAACTCTGACGTTTTGACTGTTGTCAGTCACGAAGAATAGATTTGATTTCTATAAAAATAGTTGCGAGTGACATAGCTCCACGAGAATCCTTTACTTTTTAGCACGTCATTTCCCGTCAAAAGATTATATTTAACAGCACTGAGATCTGCTGAAAAATGGAAGAATGCGAGAACAGCTGGAAAGATTGCCCATTGCTGAAAAAAGGGCAGCCGTTGCCATCGCTCGACTTAACTACCAGCAAGATGGCGGACGATCGAAACGTTCATCGCGTGCCACAGAACTAGAGACCCTTTTTTGACGACAGCTAGCTGTGCCGTCGCCAGCGCTCGACTTAACTACTGTGCGGCACAGCCAGTTGTCGTCAAAAAAGGGTCTCTAGATCTGTGGCACGCGATGAACGTTTCGATCGTCTGCCATCTTGCTGGTAGTTAAGTCGAGCGATGGCAACGGCTGCCCTTTTTTCAGCATTGGGAAAGGGTTGCGCCTCAAAGCGTTAAAAGAGTAAACGAAGTTTTAGCATTTATATGCATTTTATTTGGTAACGAAACTAAATGTCGTAAAATGCCAGCTGTCTCAAAATAACCGAACTTTCATCTAAAAGATAAAACCACAAACTAGATAACTGAAAGTTCAGTCTCAAGTTCCTGGATATTTTTTGTCGAATGCTTTAGGGTCGTATCTTTTATCTTTAATATACAAACCATAAAGATGCACTTGAAAGTACACTCATGTCCATAAATTAAGGATAATGAAGTTCAGGCAAAGAAAGAGAAAGAAGCAAAACAAATTTGACTTATTTGTAAAGTCTATTTATTAAACAAAAAGTAAAGAGCAAAAAAGATGCTATATGTTTGACATAATTAATAAAAATTGCAAGTTTTACTTATTTGACCAAATTTCAAAAAAGAACCTATTTACAAAAAACAGTATAACATGGTTAGTAGGATGGTTAATACGGAGTATGTCTCCCCAGACGATGCAATACAGGCCTGACAACGCCTAGGCATGCTGAGTATCAAATGATCAATCTGATCTTGGGAAATATTACACCACTCATCAAGTAATGCACTCCGAAGTTCCGGTAGACAGGTGGGAGGGGGTTGACGGGCTGCAATTCGTCGGCCAAGCATATCCCACACATGCTCTATTGGATTCAAGTCCAGTGAGTATGCTGGCCAATGCATACGGGTGATATCCTCCGATTGAAAGCATTCGTCTACAATGTTTGCACGGTGAGGACGGGCGTTGTCATCCATAAACACAAATTCAGCACCCATGGCGCCCCGAAACAAACGTACATGTTGTTCCAGAATGACATCCCGATAGATGTTACCTGTCATCGTTACACTCTGAACATGCAGGTCAGTTCTGGAACCAAGAATAATTCCTCCCCAAACGAGCCATTCTGCACCACCGTAACGGTGTCTTTCAATGGTGTTCTCTTGGTGGTAACGGGTACCTGGCGCTCTCCAGATGAATGTCCGGCGAGAATCAGACTCCAAACTAAACCTGGACTCGTCGGAAAAACATTACACAAGACCACTGTTGCGGTGTCCACAATGCATGCTCTCTACTCCAGGTTAATCGCAGGCGACAGTGAGTTGCGGTAAGTGGAACACATCTGACAGGCCTACGAGCATATAGACCAATGTGCCCTAAGCGTCTGTACACGGTCTGCCTTGAAACTGTCGTACCGGTAGCTGAAGAGAGCTGACGAGACAGGTCTGATGCTGTACTCCGTCTGTTTCTTTTGGCAGTAACTGCCAAATAGCGGTCCTCATTCGGCGTTGTAACTCGGGGGCGACCTGTGCTGTAACGTCTACTCACATTTACCATCCTCTTGGAATCGTTGCCAAAGCCTGGAGATGACACTCTGGGCGATTCCAAGTTCCTCGGATACTTCCAGCTGGGTACGTCCACATTCCAGTCGTCCGATAATTCTGCCACGTAAAACATCCAAATGCCTCCTTTGTGCCATAACTATGCGGTTTTTGCACTGAAAGGCTTTCACAGCGCTTGTGAACAATTTTACTTCTTTGCCACCATTCCTTATATACCCCTCTCTTACACTCTCGTCATTGTGACGTACCATCCACGCCATCTGGTGGTTTCCTGTAATTTGCATATTCTTCTTCAAGAAGTGTGTGATCATTCCACAGGTGAAATTTTTATTTTAGAGATCAATTTCTGTGTGATTCTGAATTATCCTTAATTTATGGACATGAGTGTAAATCTTATGCTTTACGGCCTATCTGATGGTTCCACAGTTGATTTCACAACGGAAATATTTATGGGAAACTGTGATTCTACTAAACAAGTGGGGATTTTTCAAGCTTTATGCATTAACAAATGCGAGTGATTCACTTTGTGACCAGCCTGAAACAAAAGTAGGAAGGCATCTTTATTGGGGTTCCGAAGGGTAGAGTTTAACAACCCTTGAGCTAAAAGAACACACAGTGGGAATTTCTGTCATGGTGCCTTTTCATAGAACCGTTCAGCTTACGTCACTGTTTCTATCTTTCTTTCTATCTCTCTCTCTCTCTATCTATATATATATATTTAAATCTTACCATCTCAATCAATTCCACATAGATTGTAGATCTGTATAGTGTTTAACCCATTAGCACCCGACGAAAATTTCAAACTCATAATTTTTTTTTTTAAACCTATTACAAAGCCTCATTTTCTATCTGTGTTTCAGTAGTAAAAATTACCATTACCCGTAAACGAAGACTATCAACTTAACTGTAACTGTGCTCGCGCACGCATTCTTTTTACTTCTTCTATAAATTTTTCCTTCTTGATATTACCTTGTTATGTGATGTGCCAGTTTCTTCCGTTCCTGTCATAAAGTAAAATATAGTAGTTATGTTAAAATCCCACGCTTACTATGTTCGTGCCATAACTCTGCTAACATTTCTAAAAGGTTATGGACACCAGATGGATTAATTTATTTATTTGCTGATTTTTAATATTCGTTTCAAGGCTTCATCATTCATCCTCAAAATGGCGACCGGAACTTCGCGAATTGAAACGCTGAATATCGTAAAATTAAGGATGCATCAAGAATAACTTGTAAAAGGTGTAAACGCATCGGGCACTGGGCTAGCCAATGTGAAAGCGGAAAAAAAGAAGTATTTTAAACATAAGCCTAACAGCCTGGGATTCTTATCTACTCTGGATGACTCGCCAATAGGATTACCAGCGAAATACAGCAACCCTACTCGCCTAAAGCTCTCTGAACAATATAAAATAACGAAAAGCAAAAATTTTGGTGTGTTAAGATAGATACTAAAAATTATATAAGTTACTTCAGATATCATCGACCCACGTTTGCAATTGCAAGGAAATATCAGGAAACCCTCCTACTTCCAGTCGATGGAATAAATGTAAAGGAAGAATAAAAGAAAAATAAAAAGAGGTGAGAGATAAAATGACATAGTCAATTAATATCGTTTTAATATGGCAATAATGAAACTAAAAAATTAGGGCTCTTCAGGGGGGGGTGTCTACCCCTGACGAGGCTCGAAGACCCGAGGATATATATATATATATATATATTCGGGTCCCATCGCGCGGCTGTCGATCTTAGGGATGGACGCGAGACGACTTTTTGCGAGACGAGACAGAGATTTACAGCTTTTTTGCGAGACGAGACAAACATTTTTAACATTATGATATAGGGATTTTCGCGAGACGAGACAAGCTTTTCGGCTGTTTTGCGAGACGCGAGACACCAATTTTTCGTCTCGCGTCCATCCCTAGTCGATCTAACGGTCTGGAGTTTTGGTAGGTTTTCTCCAGATGTAACGTGAATGCGCGTTAGAATCCCTTAGAAAGATTTCCTACCAAAGCACCCCCCATCCTTGACAGATCGCCCTAGCGTTACGTTGCCAAGGTCAAACAAACAAAACTAAACCAAACCACCATGGTTGTGTTGAGTTGATAAGGCACTGCTCATGGTAGATGGACGAAGTGTGAAGGTCCGAGTTCAGGGCTATGCATGGCTGTCGATCTAACGGTCTGGAGTTTCGGGCAGTTTTCTCCAGATACTACGGGAATACGCTTTAGAACACCTTAAAAATTCCCCGCCCAAGGCATCCCCCTGTAAACAGATGACCCTCGTATAGACCTGCCATAATACAAAACATCAACAACAGTCGAGCGAAACTGCGACTACTAAATTACATTTCCAGCAGGGCCGTACCCAGAAAAATCTTTCGGGGTGGGTCCAAAAATTTCGGAGGGGCTCGAAACGGTGAAAAAGGCAGAATTTTTCACAAAAAGACTTCATATTTATTATTTTGTTAACAAAATTCTAAGTTTCTCAGGGGGTGGGGGTCCAGACCCCTGGGTATGGCCATGATTTCCTGTATCCACTTTTTGCTTGTTTCCGCTAGTGCTCTTGCAGAATTAGCACTTTACTAACGCCACTACTAGGGAGCATTGACGGCTCTGCGTGAAAGCGCTTTGCTCCTGCCTGAACGTCGCGGTTTCAAACCTATAGCCCTTTTACTTTTGTAAATTCTAGAAACTGAAGCATTGCTTTTATGTTGTATTAATTTAGCTATTTTGTAATTATTTTAATATTTTAAAAACACTTTTATTAATTTTTAAGAGGACTTAAATTTTAATTTTAATTTATATTTTTATCAGTTTTAAAAATTTGTTCATGCCCGTGAGCAACTCCCCTTCCTTACCTCTGTTCCAATCTACAATTTTTTTTTGTACTGTGCAGTTGAGGGGCGATTGCCTCAGGCACTGCAAATACCAGAACTTTCTTGTACCGTTTCACATTTAATATTAGTTTCAAATCGAAGCGTTTTTTGAATTTTATTGCATGTATGAAATTTTCTTTTTTACAATATCTGTAATTGGACTGCTCTAGGGTGTAGTTAAAAAAATTATGATTTTAAATATTTAAAATGCATTAAAAGGTTTATGTACTTATAATATGCTTAAATATAACTTTTAAAATATGTAATATAATGTGCCATATTGTGCAATGAGAGAAAGATTCCGGTACGGAATGCAGATTTCACGTGCTCTCAGCCAGGTGGAATTTTAGGGCCATTTATTCCGCTTCGTAATTTCTTTCCGAGCAGAATCAAGAGTTCGTGGTAAGCCAAATAGACTTTCACCGGAATCGTGACGTCACTCGGTCCAAATTCCGATCGGAATCTTATTTCGGTGAGCTTATGGTACAGCCCCAGGTGTGTGTCGGCCGAGATTTGCCGAATGGACCAACCTGCCCTTCTCAGTCCGATCACCATGCCCCTCGTAAAATCGTCGGTCTGCTGGAACTGCCTCCGTTGACGGCGGCCTCGCATTCTCTGGTTACACATGTCCTCTGAGACAAGAATAAAACTTTTGCGACAATTTCTCTAGCAGCAATACTTTCTGAAAAATTGTCCGTTCTACCGGTTCCTTCCCGTATATCTTTTTCCACATGCACTGGCGAGCTGCCATTTTTACATCATTAGCATAACTCGGCAAGGTGCATTTACCCTGAAATTTGCACAATTTTCTGACCAGCTCTTGTTGGTGTTGCATTGTCTTGTTTGGGAAATGTCTCCGTTATTTCCCAAAATATCAAAAAGTTATGACGGGTAGAATTCAAGATGCAACAGTTTTAAACTTATTTTACGATGAATTTCGTCGAAAGTGATCTTTCTTAAAAAAATTACTTAAGATCTGCAAATAGTGTTACATAGTCAGAAAACAAGTTTTTTAAAGGAAGTTCTCTCCTCTGTCCGATGATGCAAATATCATTTTATTGCGACTGTAATTATCGGCGTTATTACTTATTAAGCGAAAAAAAATGCTAAAAATCGCATAAAACATAAAATAAAACATTTTCTGATTCGAATTTCGAAAAAATCGCTCCGAAATGTATTAGGACATGGCTTAGTGAAGCCGTATACAAAATTACGTAGGTCTGCGACCACTCGTCTAGGCGCTATGCGATCGAAAGGCACACGCATAAGATCGGTGGTCTCAAAACAACACACATACATAGACAGCCAGCTACAAACTTTGTTTACTCTCAGATTTTATTATATAATAAAGCCACCTCTCCCCGTGCACACAGCATAAGTATTTAAAATTTTCAAACGGCTATTGATTATCAAAATTTCTATAAAACTTTTGCTATTTTTTACCTGATTATGTATGTATATAAAACCTAGTATATTAATATTGAAAAGATTGTTCTATTACTATCAAAAAGCACGTTTAATTTTTATTTAGTATTTATGTCCTTTATAGCTGCTTGTTCATAATTTTTAAATGATTCATTTATTTTAAAATTAAAATTAACATACAAAATACATTTGCACATCGCATCTAGAAAATCAAGAATATGAAACAAAAAATATGTGACTGTACTACAGAAATACGATCAAGCAAATAAAAATTATTTCCTCCTGAACTTAAAATTTCGCCAGTACCTACCGATAGGTGAAATTTCTCTATACAGCAGGCGTCGCAGTCGGTCCTATTTTTTTAAATTCCTACCTTTATTAATAATAAAGTAAAATATTCTGCTGCTTCAACATTGTTAAATGTTCTTTTCGATGTTAAGGTTTCGCATATCAAACCATTAAAATACTAGGCTATATAAATAAAACTTTGATGAAGGTAGGAATTAAAAAAAAATAGGACTGACTGCGACGCCTGTATACTGTCGTTTAGATCACTATGCGAGGGCCCGAAGACAGAGCCAAATAAGCTGCTTGGAAGCCAAGTTTATGCCGCGTCAATATGGCTTTAGTGCTCAACGCCAAATATGTCAACCCGATAAACGGAGAAAAGACGCCAAGCTCAGGGCAAACAAGCCCATTTCACATGCAAAGCTTGGATACAGAAAAATCGTAATTATCGCTTTTTAAATGCATTTTTAATGGATAATATTAAAATCGAATAAAACGCGTGCATTTTTTTCAGTAAAGGTAAATTATTAAAAGAACTGTGTTACTTAATAGGAAGAAGCTTTGATTTAGATGGTGGTTAGTCGGTGGAGCCTAGCCCCTCTGGCCTCTTATGACGAGACGCAGGTAGTCACTCAGCTTAATTGTAGGTGTTGAAATTAAAAATTAATAAAGATTTTGCGAAAATCGTTTTAAAATACGTCAATATTTGATGCTATTAATTAACGACTATAACGACACGTATTAACGACTAAAACGTATGAAGTGAAATTTGGTGACGTGATAGGTGGTCGTTTAATTTAAACTATAGGTGTCGAATTTTTTAAAAATTTTGATTAAAATATTTGATTAAAATCTTGATAAAAATTGAGATTTTCCAACAAATTATTCAAAATTTGAAGAAAAAAAATTGATTTCGTATAAATCACTGAAGCGAATGAAATAAAATTTAGTATCGCTACAGTTGGTCATTTGAACTAAAGGCTTCTAAGAACGTTAAAAGTTTTTATAAATTTGTGATGCTGTGAAAACTCAGTTCATGCTTGTTCCATTCCTGAAAAATGGCAATGGAATAGAATGAAATTCGGATTTATATTAGATTTAAGTTAATTCAAACTCTTAAATGTCAAAACTGTTTTCAATAATTCATAGATTTTGGGATTTCGAGAATAGTCGTATAAATGTTTGTTCTCACATCTATTAAAAATGAATTAAAAGAGTACAATGAAATTTAACAGGAATCTTTTTAAAATACACGGAAGTTATAATTTTGCTTTCTATACTATTGCCAATATACTAATTCTGTCCTTTCTACACTTAATGCTGTCAAAAATTCAGGCTTTTTTGGAAATTTGTAATACGTTGAAAACCGTCAACGACGGGTACTTCAGCAATAAAACTACTGTTTTACAACCAGAAAATAAAAAGAGAAATTTTAAACAGAAAATCATTAAAATTGTTGCAAGTCTCACCACTGGCCTTACTAACAGGCTGTCCAGAAAACCGGCTGTAGCTCCGGTAGCTTCTTAAAATGATATCGGCAAAGAAAAAGATCGATGCTTGAAACGTCCATATTTAACAGCAATAACCGCAAATTTTAGTTTTTCATGAAAAATATTTACTTGACTTACTTCTTGTGTGGGTGCTGTTTTTCAGCACAATAGTTTAAGCAATCCGGCTTTAGTTCCGGTAGCTTGTTAAAATAATATCCGCAAAGAAAAAGATCGATGCTTGAAACGTCCATATTTAACAGTAATAACCACAAAATTTAGTTTTTCATGAAAAATATTTACTTGACTTACTTCCTGTGTGGGTGCTGTTTTTCAGCACAATAGTTTAAGCAATCCGGCTGTAGCTCCGGTAGCTTCTTAAAATGATATCGGCAAAGAAAAAGATCGATGCTTGAAACGTCCATATTTAACAGCAATAACCACAAAATTTAGTTTTTCATGAAAAATATTTACTTGACTTACTTCCTGTGTGGGTGCTGTCTTTCAGCACAATAGTTTAAGAAATCATTTTTTGCTGGTGGTTAGTCGGTGGGGCCTGGCCCCTCTGGCCTCTTATGACGAGACGCAGGTAGTCACTCAGCTTAATTGTAGGTGTTGAAATTAAAAAATAATAATAATTAGATTCGGAGATTTTGCGAAAATCGTTTCAAAATACGTAAATATTTGATGCGCATCACGTATTAACGACTAAAACGTATATGAAGTGAAATTTGGTGACATGATAGGTGGTCGTTTAATTTAAACTATAGGTGTCGAATTTTTTTAAAATTTTGATTAGAGATTTTCTAACAAACTATTCAAAATGTGAAGAAAAAAAAATTTGATTTCGTATAAACCACTGAAGCGAATGAAATAAAATTCAGTATCCCTACATGTAGTCATTTGAACTAGGCGTCTAAGAACGTTAAAAGTTTTTATAAATTTGTTATGCTGTGAAAACTCAGTTCATGCTTGTTCCATTCCTGAAAAATGGCAAAGGAATGGAATGAAATTCGCATTTATATTAGATTTAAGTTAATTCAAACTCTTAAATGCCAAAACTGTTTTCAATATTTCATAAATTTTGGGATTTCGAGAATACTCGTATAAATGTTTGTTCTCGCATCCCTTAAAAATGGATTAAGAGAGTACAATGAAATTTAGCAGGAATATTTTAAAAATACACGGAGGTTATAATTTTGCTTTCTATACTATTCCCGATATACTAATTCTGTCCTTTCTACACTTAATGCTGTCAAAAAATCAGGCTTTTTTGGAAATTTGTATAAATACAAACCCGTCAACAACAGTACGTCAGCTAGTAATGCAATAAAATTACTGTTTGAAACCACAACACCAGAAAGAAAAAATAGAAATTTTAAAGTGAAAATAATTAAAATTTGCTGAGCGCGTAGAGTCCTTGATCCATCTCAGGGTTTCAAGAAAACCGGCTATAGTTCCGGTAGCTTCTTAAAATGATATCGGCAAGGAAAAAGATCGATGCTTGAAACGTCCATATTTAACACCAATAACTCCAAAATATAGTTTTTCATGAAAAATATTTACTTGACTTATTTCCTGTGTGGGAGCTGTTTTTCAGCACAATAGTTTAAGCAAAAATAATCAAATTTTGAGTTGTTTTCAGTAGAACAATAAATTAACAAGCAAACATGGAACAAACCTATTAGAATATAAATTTACTCTTTGCGTAAATATTAAATAGTAGATCTATTTTCGAGATAAAATATAAATTAGACAATGTAAGTGAATATCGATGTTAAACGACCATTTGATTACGAAATACCGTAGCCATTCGTCACTTTGGTTTTTGGTTCATAGGCGTGTATCACATAACTTCACAGTGATTTTGGCATTTGTGTGAATTGGCATGTAGCAATGGGGAGGGAGGGTGGGGGTGGAAATTCCTCCAAGAAACTATTTTCAAAAAACTGAAATTTGAACGTTCTGGAATTTTTTCTTTTTTTTCGAAGGTGTGCAATTGCTCCCTTTGGATCTAGTATACACCCATGACTTTTGGCCTATGATCGCAGATGATTTTTGGTGAACAAAAGTAACCAATATACTTGCTTCACGTGACGACACTGAGTTATTTATTGGGAGACATGAAGCAAGCCAACTAGAATGCTCAATTTAGTGATCGAGGACAGGGCCGGTCCTAGGCATTTTCCTACGTGGAGCGAACTGGAAAAATGCGCCCCCCCCCTTGCCATAAAAGAAAAAGATCAGCTGGGAAAGATTTAAAGATTTCAGAGCAGGTAAAGGCTCAAATTGTGGGGAATCAATGTTCTGGAATGAGGACCGATATCGCCTGGCGGAAGAGAACCTCTACTCTCTCTACGTGCCCCCCCCCCCTCCGGTAGCGCCTAATGGCCTCCCGAAATGTAAAATTCTATTATTTTAGGCCCGTTGTTCTAAATCCCTGCTGTTTCGATCTATCTCGTTCCGATTAGAGACAAGCGAAGGCTTCGCCCTCGCAGGCACTCTATAGCAATACACTTTGACTTTGATCTCTATCCATCCATTTACTTAATGCTAGTCGATGATCTGGAGATGTTTCGTGTTTCTGTAATCTATCGGAAATGTGAGCCCAATCATTAAACCCTTCTTTTCCCAAACTGGAAAGAGGATTTAGGCAAAATAACGAACTGCAATAACAGAAGACTATCTGCAGACCGCGGATATACAAGCCATCGCCTCTGAAACCTTTCCCGATTCGGCCTCACTCTATCAAAATGCACATTTGAAAAATGGTGCCCCATTGCATTTCTTGGATAGTTATTTGGCAATTTTCCGGAAGAAGGTCCTCGAACAATAATTTCATCTCTTTTAGCAGAATCTATACATTTCCACTTAGCAATGTCTTCGAAATCAAAATCAAAATCATTATCAACAATTTGCTTATGATTAGAATCCTTAGTCCTTTTGATGCAGAGATTTCTGGACTTTCTTGACTAATTTCTTCACTAAAGAATTCTTCGGAAGAATGTTCGGATAGCTGAATTTCCTGATTATTTTGAACGTTTATGTTCAGATAATTAGCTATCTGTTATGCACATTTTTCATTTTCTTTCTCCCTCTTTCGTTGTTTCGTTTTCTTCGAATTGAAATTCTCGGCGCGGCGCTCTTTCCTTCCCATACGCAAGAAGTTCTCTTTTGAAAATGATTACAACAATCGGAAATCAAAACTCTGAGAGCAGCAGAGGCAGCTTTTTTTTTTTTTTTTTTCACCTTCCCCAGAGAGGGGAAAAAAAAATTGGAAGATAAAAAATGTCCGGTTATTAGGCGTCCGGATTTAGGACTTCCTACTGAATATATATATACATAAGGTAGTATTGTATTTTGGCGCCCCTCTAGAGATGGCGCCCCGTGCGATCCACCCTAGGACCGGCCCTGATCGAGGAAATGTGAAGTTTGGATTTTTCTCTTCATAATATTTAAAATTGGCTATGTGAAAAACATCGAACTCAAACCATTAGTTTTAAATACGATTGTTAAAAAATTGGCTTCAATAAATCCATGAATACAACATCGATGTTTTAAAACGCCACGTCGTTCCCCACTGTGACTCAATAACATGAAAGCCGCTCTATTTCGCCCATCGCCGTCCTGTATGAAGGATCTGCTGTTAACCCTTCAACGCGCAGTGATCCCGCTCTGGGAACACCCAACTCTGACGTTCTGACTGTTGCCAGTCACGAAGAATAGATTTGATGTCTATAAAAATAGTTGCGGGTGACATAGCTCCACGAGAATCCTTTACTTTTTAGCTCGTCATTTCCCGTCAAAAGATTATATTAACTAACAGCACTGAAATCTGCTGAAAAATGGAAGAATGCGAGAGCAGCTGGATAGATTGCCCAATGCTGAAAAAAGGGCAGCCGTTGCCATCGCTCGACTTAACTACCAGCAAGATAGCGGACGATCGAAACGTTCATCGCGTGCCACAGATCTAGAGACTCTTTTTCGACGACAGCTGGCTGTGGCTGCGTCAAAAAAAGGGTCTGGCTGCTGGATGTGCCGCACAGCCAGCTGTCGTCAAAAAATGGCCTCTAGATCTGTGGCACGCGATGAACGTTTCGATCGTCCGCCATCATGCTGGTAGTTAAGTCGAGCGATGGCAACGGCTGCCTTTTTCTCAGCATTGGGAAAGGGTTGCGCCTCAAAGGGTTAAAAGAATAAACGAAGTTTTAGCATTTATATGCATTTTATTTGGTAACGAAACTAAATGTCGTAAAATGCCAGCTGTCTCAAAATAACTGAACTTTCGTCTAAAAGATAACACAACAAACTCGATAACTGAAAGTTCAGTCTCAAGACCCTGGATATTTTTTGTCGGATACTTTAGGGTCGTATCTTTTATCTTTAATATACAAACCATAAAGATGCACTTGAAAGTAAATCTTATGCTTGGCGGCCTATCTGATGGTCCCACACTTGATTTCACAACGGAAATGTTTATGGGAAACTGTGATTCTACTAAACAAGTGGGGATTTTTCAAGCTTTATGCATTAACAAATGCGAGTGATTCACTTTAACTTTGTTAGCAGGCTGAAACAAAAGTAGGAAGGCACCTTTATTGGGGTTCAGAAGGGTAGAGTTTAAAAACCCTTGAGCTAAAAGAACACAGAGTGGGAATTTCTGTCATGGTGTATTTCATAGAACCGTTCAGCTTACGTTTTTTCTTTCTTTTTTAAAATCTTACCGTCTCAAACCAACTCCACATAGATTGTATATCTGTTTGATGTTTTAATCTATTCACATCCGACAAAAATTTTCACATCTCAGATTAAACAGCAATCTCATAATTGTTTTGTAAAAAAACTATTACACTTAAAAACGACACGTGGGAAGCATAATTTCAAATAAAGCCCCATTCTCAATCTCTGTTAGTAGTTCTTTTCTTTCTCTCTTTAAAAATTACTATCACCCGTAAACGAAGATTATCAAGATATTGTTAAAGGTAAATGATGTCCTACAAGTTCTTTTCAGCTTGATGAATTTTGAAAAAAAAAAAAAAAAAAAAAGATATTCACAAATTCAACTTCGTAAATTTCAATAACATTCAAATATTTTTTTGTGAAATGCCAAACAAAGGTAAAATAATGGCAAACAAAACCTAACTGTGAGTGTCAGTGAGTAGGATTAACACATTCACAAGCGTTAAAATCATTTACTTAAAATTAAAGCATCGACGCATATGTACGGCGATTTAGAACTACAAAAAAATCTTAAAGAATCGTTTTAGCAGCGAAAACAAAAAGGTTAACACATGTGGACCTCTGGAACGAAGACACTAAACGCCGATGTCATTACAAGTAAGTTAAGACTTCAAGAAAAATTTTGAAGGTGAATCATTATCGAATTCCCTGCGGTTTTATCAGGCATTTCGGTTTTTCTCGAATTCAAGACAAAATCTGAAAGTTGAAAGTTATTATTAGTTTTTTAGAATTTTAGTTTCAAAAATCCAGTCCAAATCTACCAGAAAATTTATATAAATTTATTTTTAAATAATTACTAGATCAATGTGTCGCAGAATATAGGTTGGCCTTATTTGCTCAATAATAAAATATTGTCGTTCTTTTCAGAACGGCATAGATACCAGTTAAAAACGAAACGTACACTGAAAGTTCCAGGTTTCGCTTTTTCTGAACTTGCTAACATGACTCAGAGTCTCTTTCACTTTAAAGAGACATTATTTGCTTGCCTTGCACACAAGAAATAATTATTTGCTCATAGTATACATATATATTAATGACGGTATTTCATTTTATCTCTCACCCCCTTTACATAAAATTGTCCGAAAAAGGGAGTTGAGTAACAGTATGCGACATAAAAATAAGAATAAATTGTTGAGTAATGAATTGTTTATTTTTTTATTGTGCAATGTCTTATCTTCCTGAATTATGTATCTCTCAATAAACATTTATCTACTCTGCCATAAAAGTAAGAATAAATTGTTGAGTATTGAATTGTTTATTTTTTTATCGTGCAATGTCTTATCCTTCTGAATTCTGTATCCCTCAATAAACATTTATCTACTTAACTGTAACTGTGCTCACGCACGCATTCTTTTTACTTCTATAAATTTTTCCTTCTTGATATTACCTTGTTATGTGATGTGCCAGTTTCTTCCGTTCCTGTCATAAAGTAAAATATAGTAGTTATGTTAAAATCCCACGCTTACTATGTTTGTGCCATAACTCTGCTAACATTTCTAAAAGGTTATGGACACCAGATGGATTAATTTATTTATTTGCTGATTTTTAACATTCGTTTCAAGGCTGCATCATTCATCCTCAAAATGGCGACTGGAAGTTCGCGAATTGAAACGCTGAATATCGTAAAATTAAGGATGCATCAAGAATAACTTGTAAAAGGTGTAAACGCATCGGTCACTGGGCTAGCCAGTGTGAAAGCGGAAAAAAAGTAGTATTTTAAACATAAGCCTAACAGCCTGGGATTCTTATCTACTCTGGATGACTCGCCAATAGGATTACCAGCGAAATACAGCAACCCTACTAGCCTAAAGCTCTCTGAACAATATCAAATAACGAAAAGCAAAATTTTTGGTGTGTTAAGATAGATACTAAAAATTATATAAGTTACTTCAGTTATCATCGACCCACGTTTGCAATTGCAAGGAAATATGAGGAAACCCTCCTACTTCCAGTCAATGAAGTAAATGTAAAGGAAGAATAAAAGAAAAAGAAAAAGGGGTGAGAGATAAAATGACATAGTCAATTAATATCGTTTTAATATGGCAATAATGAAACTAAAAAATGAGGGCGTTACAGGGGGGGGGGGTTCTGCCCTGGAGAGGCTCGAAGACCCGAGGATATATATATTCGGGTCCCATCGCGCGGCTGTCGATCTAACGGTCTGGAGTTTTAGTAGGTTTTCTCCAGATGTATCCCTAATAGCAATTTTGCTCCGGCCATCATCGGCTGGCTACGTGGCCGGTGGTAATCCGAGCAAAGTTACTAGTAGGGACGTGAATACGCGTTAGAATCCCTTAGAAAGTCCTCCTGGCAAGGTACTCCCCCATCTTTGGCAGACCGCCCTAGCGTTACGTTGCCATAATCATACAAGCCAAACCCCCATGGCTGAGTTGAGTTGATAAGGCACTGCTCATGGTAGATGGACGAAGTGTGAAGGTCCGAGTTCAGGACTATGTGTGGCTGTCGATCTAACGGTCTGGAGTTTCGGGCGGTTTTCTCCAGATATTACGGGAATACGCGTTAGAACACCTTAAAAAGTCCCTCGCCCAAGGCATTCCCCCTGTAAACTGATGACCCTCGTACAGACTTGCTATAACACAAAACAACAACAACAGACGAGGGAAAGTGCGACTACTAAATTTTATACAAAATCTGCTTGAATTCAGAACATCCATCTATGCCATCTGGAATTGAAAACACTAGGAAGTAAAAGCCACCAGAAAATAAAAAGTGTTCAATTATTACACAGAAAAAAATTGTAATGCTGGCCTCCGAAAAAATGTTCAAATTACTAGTGTTAAACGATAAATGAAATAAAAAACGTTGTGAAGAAACACAAATAAGACGTAACTTATAACTCAAATTTCAGGTAACACGTGTGCGCTTTTTATTTAATTTAATGCAATCGTTGTCGTTGTGATTATGAAATTTTATATAAAGCCGGCAAATCTAAGGCGAGGGGACTCTGCCTTGGGGATGTACTTTTAAAGGACTTTCAAACGCGTGTTCACGTTACATCCTCCGAAACTCGAGACCATTCCATCGACAGCTCACGTTGGCCCCGATACCGTGTAATTTTAAATGAAATAAAGTAAAAGCAACACGAGTTTCTTTCACGAGCACATCGTAATCACAAAAAGTAAAGCCTCGCAAAAAAACCCTTTTCCACCCCCCGCTCTAAATGATAATAAAAAATCAGAAATTTTTGACTTACCAAAATTTAATGATTTACTGCACAGTTACAAAATCTTGAAAAATTTCTTGAATCCAAAAAAAAAAAAAAGATACAACTAAAAGAATGCAGCTCAATCACAATATTTATTCAGCTTCTTTGAAGCCATTCAAAATGGTTTAGAGGGGGACGAACTTTTCGAACCGAAGGAAGTTTTTTAAAATGCCTTACGCAAAAGGTGTTCAATATTTAAGTACTTCCGGAATTTTTCACCTTTCGGTTTTATTCATTTAAAATTCGAGAAATTTTCATCGTGAGAACTCGCCGATATCTTAATTTTCGAGAAAAATTACGGCTCGCGGAAAAGGGCATTTACAGAATTAAGGAAAATATATGTGCCGAATTAATTTGTTAATAAAAATCATGGAGTAGAAATTAATAAAAAGCTATTAATTTAGTCCAGTGTCTCAGCGTTGTCAGATTGCACCCCCGCCCCCAATTTAGGTTTTTTTTTTTTAGGGAGGGGAAAATACGAGTAGTATAGGGGATATTTAAGAAGGGAATATTGAAACCGGAGGAATTGGGAGGAGCCTGAAAACTGGATGCGTATTAACTTGCTGACGTACATCAGCAACCGAAGATACTTATTGCTTTCAATTTAAAAAATATGTATAATAACAATTTAATATCACATGTTAGAATGGGTACGTGACAGTTTCCTAAAAAGCCGCAAAATTAAAAACCGCTTTCTCGCTAGTATGAAAGATTTTTTTTTCTCCGAATGCTTTCTGAAAAAAGAGAAAATGTACCCGTAACATTTTTGCATTTAGACAAATCTTTTCGCATTATACCCCAAGGGGTTATAATGTATTAACCGATTTACAAGCAACGAAATTGCAAACTTTGATATTTTTAGCGCATGAAACATTGATTTTAGCTAACCCCTAAAAGAATACATTCCTTGCTTTTCGTGTTCGTGTGATGCCATTATGTTGCATAAGAGAAATATTTATATTTCTCAACGAGGTTGAGATAAGTTTTTGAATTCGGTTCGCCTGTCCCTTCATCTGTCCGCCGGTCCGTGCTCTAACTGTCGTAAATATACATACATCAAAGAATTCCAATATCCTACCAGCAGTCATTCTTTAAAATGCACTTTAAATATTCGGCTCTCTGAAAGAAAAATTAACGTACAAATAACTGCAAGCTTTTCATTATATCATATTTTTTGTATTCTTTTTTTTTTCTGGTTGTATGACAAAATAGTAAACGATGATTGAAAAACTCGTTAATCAAACTTCAACTGCAAATTTAAAATGCTGAAAGAAAATTTTAGAAACATTATACATTGCGTCAGTATAATTCGTGAAAAAAAAAAAACTCTGTGACACAAACCGACCTTAAGTTGCGGATCCAGACATTTTTGGGGGTGAGGTGCTAAATTTTGAAAAAAAAGGTATTTCACCCAAACAGAATGCACATTAACTAAAATTTTTGGTTCAAACTTAAGTAAATGTTTTTGAGATGGGCTAGGTTATAAAAAAAGAATCATCTTTTTCCATTTGAAGTGTACAGTAGTGCAAAAAGTTACCTTTCTACAACCGCTTTTGAGTGGGGATTGAAGCTCCTTTCATCGAGAGTCGCTACTGCCTACCTTTACAGAATATATCATACCTCTTTTATGGAGATATTTTTTGCTTTGCAATACAGAAGCATCCGATGATAAAAATATGGCTTTAAAGTTTTTCTTTTAATAAAAGGGGTTGTATTTTGTAATCATTGGTACTTCCACAAAATATCAATAACTACTTGATATGAATGAAAAATTTCTTCCTCATGGCTCTCTCAGTTTAGTCTTTTACATGCGCATATCACATTAAACAAAACAATTAATACATATACAATATAAAAGAACAGCTCTTACTTTTGACGTAATAATTCAATACCCTGCTTCGGAACACTTGCTCTTGTTACAAAAATCTTTGGGCGGCTCATGATGTAATAACAGTATTAAAAAACCGCACTCACGCTTTCAAAGTCACCCAGGCAAAACTCTTAAGTAGTATCCAAATAGCTTACAAGAACGTTATGCGGACGGACGCGGACGTTAGTTCCCTGATAACAGTGAAAAAGAAAAAAGAAAAACAAGGCCGCCTGTTTGACATATTTTTCCCCCTTGAAGAGGGAAAATTCGCGAAAAGTGGAATGATTATGCAATAATACGCAATACACCCAGACGGGACCCGAGACGAGTTCCTCCCGCATTTATCATTGCTATTCTACTGCATATTGTTATGTCTGAGCGTGAATAGAGTGCAGTAGTTGCTACGGGTAACTTTGAAAAGACCAGAATTATGGAATAAACATTGTTAAATTATCCCTACAAAGGGAATATTTAGGGATGGGAGAGACCGGCAAAATATGAATGATGAGATGATGAAAAATACTATCTCGAATGAGGCAAAATTGACGAACATTTGAAGGTGAAATAGAGTAATTGTGCTTTTAACCTATCAATGTCCAGCTTTTTTTTTTTTTTTTTTTTTTTTTTTTTGTGGGTCGCGAAAATGCATAACCATTAATTTATTTTCCTATTTTAATTTCTCGAATAATAAATTTGATTTCTATAAAATGTACAGCGATACCAAGTAAAATGCCAATATTTTACTGTTTTATTCACATTTTAATGAAAATAAATAATAATTTGCAAATAGAATTTCTGCTTTATTTTATGGCTGCCCGTAAAGAATTTCTGCTTTATTTTTCTGCTTAGTATGGAAATTATGTTGATTTTACGCCAAATTAAAAAGCATAAATAAAGAAAAGTGTTCTTACGTATTATCCCGGCGGTCCGCCAAGACGAGAGATTTTTCGCCGAGATAAATGCCGGGCACATAAAATTATTAATGGTTTTGAATACGATAGGCAACAGTTTGGCAACTAATTTGACGAAAAAACAGTTTGGTGGGAATGACCGCCGGGATAATATGTAAGTACCAAGAAAAGTCCAGATGTGTTTCTTAAAGTTCGTAAATTTCCAAATCCTACCAATAATATAAATGTGTACGTTTATGTGTTTGGGTGTTTTTGACTGAATCACACAAAAATGGTTGGAAAAATTTGTAATGAAGATAGCTTATCCCTGGATTAACATACAGGCAAGCTTTCAAGCACATAGCATAAATAATAAGAAACTCGAAATAATGCTAATGCATTGCGCTCTATGGAAATTTTGTAGCTACTAAACCGATTTTAAAACTTTTTCACTGATTGAAAGTCCTAGGCCTATATGGTCTTAGGCCTATAGGGTCCTAGGCCTATATGGGGAATTCCTCTGTGTGGAATTTCATAAGGGATCCTAGCCCGTATTTTCGCGAGGTTTTGGAAAAAAACACGGAACACTGCGAGCGCCTAGGTCGACAGGCGCGACCGGAGTTTAAACCTGGCACCGTCCGCCTTCCAGTTTTGAGAGCAGACCCTCTTAGACACTGGATGGACACTGAGTATTATAGGCTACCTTTTATGCATATATCACAAATAGTTCTTTTACAGGGATACTCATAAGAATTACATTACGCTCTATGTGCATCTCTGTAAGTACTGAACCGATTCCAAAACTTTTTTCACTGATAATAAGCTACACTATTCTTGAGTATTATAGGCTAAAATTCATGCATGTAGCGCAAATAGTTCCTTAACAGGAACACTCAAAATAATTCTAATACATTACGCTCTATGGGCATCTCTTTAACTACAGAACCGATTCTAAAACTTTTCGTTAATAGAAAGCTGCACTATTCCTGATTAACATAGGCTAAAATTTATGCATATAGCCTAAATATTTCTTTTACAAGAACACTCGAAACAGTTCGCAAATACTGCCGTAACTGTCTCTATTCGCCAAATGCCTGAAAAAAAATCTAAATTTAGTAATTCTGCATACTCTCTTATTTTAAATGAAGTATACTACCATGCATTATACTTCTTTAAAATAAGTAAAAAGCAAATAATATTTAAATGCAGTTTCTTTAGTCGCAAACATATTTGTTATTCACACATGCTTCGTTTCTCTCGGGACCTAATTCTAAAGCCGACGCGGACGAAGTCGCGGGTAGCCGCTAGTTTATAATAAAACTTTTGATAATTGTGGTAAATCTTTTAAAAAGGCGTAAAAGTCGGCAGCTATGCAACACATGTTAAAGAAACGAATGGGACTTCCGAGTTTGTCGCCATTTCGTTGCAAATTGCGTCACTGAACGCATTAGTTCATTTTATTATTTTTTACAAACTTAAAAGTTTTGAAGGACAAATTCGTCATGAAGTGTTTTTCCTATTACTCTAAATTTGATACTTTTGTGTCAGTTAATCATTTTTTGTCAGTTAATCTATTTTGTTTGTTTCCTTGAGTATATAGTAGCAAAGCAATTCTTCTTTACATAAAAACAAGATTGTAATTTAACATTAAGAATGCTTTATTATATCTGGCATAAATGAGACAGTTATGATAATTTGTATGTTTACTGTTCGTATTTATGACTTGTTTGAATGTGCTTTTGTGCATGTCTCTTGATATATATATATATACTAGCTGAAGTACCCGTCCTTGACGGGTTAGTGAATGCAAATTTCCAAAAAGCAAGAACTTTCGTCAGCATTGTAGGAGTACACAGAATGGATGTAGTATGTTGCCAAAGTAAAGAAAGCGAAGTTATAATTTTTAAGTATTGTTAAAATATTACAGGTTAGAGAGTAACTAAGTAATATCATTTCATTCGCTTTGGTCGTAATTATGTGATGCGCGAACGAATATTGACGCATATTGAAATAATTTTCGCAAAATCTCAAAATCTAATCAACATTTTTGAAAAAATTTGAAGGCTAGAATTTAAGTTGAGTGACAACCTATCCTGTCACCCAATTTCGTTCCATTCCCTGCAGTCTTTATTTCGTGATGCTGGAACAAAATTTCAGCATTTTAAAACGATTTTCGCAAAATCTCCAAATGTAATCAAAATATTTTTAAAATTCAACGCCAATAAATTAAGATTAGCAACTACCTATCCTATCACTCAATTTCTTATCATTCGTATTAGTCGTTATTACGTGATGTTTGAAGAAATATAAGCGTATTTTGAGAGAATTTTCACAAAATCTCAAAAT
Source organism: Cheiracanthium punctorium (assembly GCA_038373885.1). NCBI lineage: Eukaryota > Metazoa > Arthropoda > Arachnida > Araneae > Cheiracanthiidae > Cheiracanthium > Cheiracanthium punctorium. The sequence continues at coordinate 418,754 of JAWZYV010006201.1, forward strand.
CTAATAAAAGTGTTTAAAAAATTGGACACCTATAGTTTATGTTGAGCAACCATCTATCATGTGACCAAATTTCATATCATTTGCTTTAGTCATTATTACTTAATGCGGGAACAAAGATTCACTCAGTTTTAAACGATTTTCGCAAAATCTCGAAATCGGATCAATTTTTTTTAATTAGATGCTTATAGTTTAAGGTGAGTGACCACCTATCATTTCACCAAATATCATTTTTTCACCTTTGCAGTTATTACGTGATGTGCGAACACAAATTTACGCAGTTTGAAATCATTTTCGCAAAATCTCAAAATCTAGTGAAGATTTTGTTTTAAATTAGACGCCTATGTTCTAAGTTGAGTGACCACCTATCACGACACCCAATTTCATATCATTCGCTTCAGTCGTTTTTACGTGATGCTTGAACACAAATTTACGCAGTTTGAAAGGATTTTCGCAAAATCTCAAAATCCAATCAAGATTTTTTAAAAATTTGATGCCTATGTTTTAAGTTGAGTGACCACCTATCATGACACCCAATTTCATATCATTCGCTTCTGTCGTTTTTGCGTGATGCTTGAACACAAATTTACGCAGTTTGAAACGATTTTCGCAAAATCTGAAAATCTAATCAAGATTTTTTAAAAATACGACGCCTATGTTTTAAGTTGAGTGACCACCTATCATGACACCAAATTTCATATCATTCGCTTCAGTCGTTTTTACGTGATGCTTAAACAAAAAAAGCGTCACGGACAGAATGACAGACAGACAAACTTTTTTTTGAGGGTCGCATCGGATTCCCGGGTGCTTGAAACGGATAGAAATCGCAAAATTTTTGAATTCCAAGAAATGTACAGACAAAAGTCTAATTTTATTTATATAGATAACCCACGCTTGTTTTTAAAAATACCCTATCATTAAATTGCGCCAAGCACTAGAATCATAGAAAATCTGACACACTTTTAGATTTTAAATACGCACTAAAGTGCTATATATAAAAAGAGTTATAATCCATAGGTCTTCCCTATTTTCGTTCCTTATTTTATTAAGTTGGAAAGTGTATCATTATTCATGAGTGTGATTAAACAAAATTAAAATTGATATTTCTAACATCCTTTTTTCTGGATGTATTATATTAGAAATAGATGCAATAAAGCTGCTCAGAAAAATGCACAAGTCCAACTGAATGAAAATTTGAAAAACTTATATGCAGGTGTGTTCATAACCCAAATAGCAGACTATTAAATTACGATAAATAGCGCCAAGCGTTAGAATCCTCCTCAAAATCGCACATCAACCCCTTTTATTTTATTGCCCAATTAAAAAGTTGCACATTTATTTCCGGAAAATTTCCAAATTCTATTTTTCTTTTGAGTATAAATCATTTAATTCCCGCTCTGATTTCACATGCACACGATATTTTAATTTAAAAACAACCTTACAAATAATCTAGTCAAAATAAAAAAAATCGTTATTCTTTTATTTTTACTTCAAGAGTCTGAATCATTTAATGAACTGCCGAATGTGGCAACCTAGATAAGCTTAATCGTCGCCTAATGCACTGTGGGGTTACAATTACGAAATGGCGGAAAGCAAAAATTAGCCTTTTGCGATACGTTTTTATCGATATTTCCTAAAATAGTTCGAATTTTGAAAAAATCGTTTCGAGGTGTGTCGGGACCTGTCATGGAGAATTTCCGTTCAAAAATTGGTAGGTCTACGATCACCCGTTTGCGAGCTACGCAAGACACAGACAAACAAACAGTTTACACACATTGTTTTATTAATATAGATACCAGTCTCAAATAAAATCAAGTTTCAAATCTAAGCCTCGCCAAAGTGCCAATATACGCCATTTTGCAAGAGTTTTTTCAGGGAATCATTCGAAGCATTGACTTAGCAGCAATCAAAATGGGAAATGGTGCGACCGCCAGGCATTTTTTTGAAAAGTGGAATCCCTTAATAGAGCCTCATTTTTTAAATTATCAACTATAACATGTTTTATTCATCGTTACTCCGATGTACTATATGCGAAGATTTCAATTATCTGAAATTTGGCGGAATTCCCCCAACTAAAATCAATGCACTCGATTGGCGAGAATGCTGAAGATAGATCGCTTGAAATCCCTTAATAACTGCATTATTTCCGCACGGATCATTAAAATTCAACTCTGTATTCTAATAAAACCTTTGTACTTGTTTTCAAAAATCCGTTTCCTTAAGCTCTCAGTAAATTGCGCCAAGCCGGAAACAGTGCAAACCCCTAGAACTCACTTTCTCGGCATTTGAGCCATTTTATTTTTTCGCCAAACTAAAAAATTTTAACATATTAGCCTCGGAAATCTTCAATTCTTATTGTTTTGCGTATAAAACATTTCATTCCTGCTCCGATTTCCCATGCACACGATACTATAATTTTAAAAAAATAACCTTGAATATAAACTAACAAAAAAAAATCATTATTATTCTTTTATTTTTACTTTGAGAATTTAAAACATTTTATTCGGCAAAATCGCCACACGTGGCAACCACGATCCTTATTTCACACTTTTTTCACTACAGGGGTTACAATTACGGAAAGCTTTTTGCGTGGAGAACATAAAAAATCTCTTAAATTCCGGGAACGGGTGGACTTTCAAAGTTTTAAAGTGGACTATCATTTATTCTATATTATTTTACATATCTGTGCAAAATTTCAGGCTGATAGGTCCATTTTTGTGGATTTGTATACGAATCAAATCCACAAACAATAAAAAAAATTAATTTTACGACAAATGACAATTTTTGACCATCACCAATTGTATAATATGATACCGAAGTAGATCACTATGAATTATTTTGTATCAGAAAGGCATTTTAATACTTATCTTTAAGATAATTTCTAATACGTGTAGTATCCATCAGAAATTTAAAATAATTTTACTTTTTGAAAATACAACTGTGACGACTAACTTTTTATTGATACTCAATCATACTAAGTAGTCGTCCACTTGTTTTCCCTTTACATCTCACTGAAGGCTGGCGTACATTGTGTGTCCACAGGAATGCGTTTCCATACCCTGAAGGGCTTGAAGGGACTTTTTTAATGGTCAATCGGCACGTGCAGGTCCTAATTTTAAAGACATCAGGAAGCGGGGTTACTATATTTGGCTTGATGTCTCTGTTACATTCGTCTCCATACTACTCTTTTGTAAAAATTTCGCTGAAACTTTTGGCGACGGTTCTGAAAAATATTGTAACCACACCTGGGAGACAAATTTAAGCGTTCCACGTGTCACCCAACAAAGGATAATTGGTTATCATTTGTCATTCTGCGGTTTTCAAGGCGGTGCAGCACAAAGAATGAGCTGCGAAAGACTTGCTCCCGCAATATGGAAAGTTGATGTGGGAAAAATACATTGACTTTCTATGGAAACGGATTCCGTAAACGCACAATGTACGCCAGCCTTTAGTGTCGCTCAATGACATATCTTTTGACAAACTGGAGATTAGACGGTCCTGTCAGGTACTCCTTTAATTTTACTTTCAGTCAGTGAGTCATATATGAACTTGGGATGACGTCAAAGTTTCAGTTGTTAGGCGTTCTGCATCTAGAAGATGTTGACCTAGCGGCAGGGCCCGATTAACCTTTGAAGTGAGGGAAAGCTCAGTCTCATTTCGGGCCCCCATCCCCTTTTTGCTTGGGAAAGGTAGTTTTAATGATTTTCTTTCATAAAAATATTTTATTTATAAAAAGGAAATTTCATTGATTTAATTAGTTCTAATGATTTCCTTTGATAAAAGCATTTTATTCATTAATTTGAAATTTTCCTTTGATAAAAATATTTTATTCATTAATCTTTATAATAGTTTAGTTCATTATAACGAGATTTTACAGCATTTTTGAAATTACTTTAAACATTACCAAATAACTAAAACATTACCTTACTGGAACATTAAACTTTATTAATTTAGTCCTATTTTTCATTACACATGGCTTTTTTCAGGAATTCTATATTTTGATGAAATCATAAAAATCACAACACAGAAGTTGAGAATTAATTTTGACATTTAGAGGATGTTTAACATTATATGTTAAAAGTCTACCCCTTTCTGCCGGCCGATATTCCCCATAATAGAAAAAAACTCTCAACCGCAGCAGATGTCCCAGGCAAAGACATCGCAAAAAAGTAAATAAATAAATAAAAGTTGCGACATGAAGTATCAAGACGTCTGAAAATCACCACTTCTCTTCTATTAAGTTATTGTAAACATATTTAATGATAATTTAAAAACGAAATATTGAATTTTTATCACAGTTTTTCAGTCATTTTTGCCCCCTCCCCTTCAAATTCTGAGGGGAAGATCAAGCTTCCCGAGCCTTTTCAGTAATCAGGCCCCGCCTAGTCGACGGCCAGCGTTAGCCGCCATAAAGGGGTGGGCAAGTTAACATCCATACTCAAACCAGAGTTTGACCCTGGACGAGATAGAATGGTTCTGAAGTCATTACACCACCCTGGGGGCGTCTCTTGAAACGTCAGACGGAGTAGAGATGGCCAATGATTCGATGAGTCGAATCAGTGATTCGAATCTTGGTACTGAGTGGCTCAGTCTTTACACTCACTCTCTACTGATTCGAATCTCAAGCCCTCAAGGGAAATACATTCCAAGTTCGAAGGGAAGAAAAACTTATTTTCCCTTTGCCGTTCCCAGGGATTTTCCCTTACTCTTTCAACTCTTTTCGACTCCTTACGACTCCTTTCGGCTCTTTTCGACTCTTTACGACTCTGAGTCGATAGATGATTTGAAACAGTAAATGAGTGGGTGTGGGTGAGTTGGTCACTGAGTTGGTGCAGCAACGAATCTTTACTGATTCAGTATTTCGCTCTGTTTCGGTGATTGTATACTATCGTTGAGATTCGTTAGTTTTTCGAATCTTCTATCGACTCAGAGTCGAAAGGAGCCGAAAAGAGTTGAAAGGATGTTTCATTTAATTGGAGGGGTTTTTTCGAATCTTCTATCGACTCAGAGTCGAAAGGAGTCGAAAAGAGTTGAAAGGATGTTTCATTTAATTGAAGTTTTTTTTTCGAATCTTTGGTGTTTCATTTCTTGGTTGGTGGTCGGATTTTAAAGTTTTATCTGTCTGTGGGTGTGGAGTGGGTCGAACATCGTTTGCTTTTGGCGGGGGCATAGGCGTTACTTCCTAAGGGCAAGAGGGGTCAATCTCCCCCCCCCCCCGAAAAAAAAATTAAGAAAATCCCTCCTTCCAACTTGTCTGACTGATTTAATATTTGTTTAAAATTTAATGAAACATCCCTTTTCTACTTTTAACTTCAATATATGTCCCCCTGCCCCCACCCTCAAAAAAAAAAAAAAAAAAAAAAAAAAAAAAAAAAAAAAACGGAACGTTAAGTTTACATGGTGGCGGATTTTCATGTGAAGGGAAATAGAATGAAATAAAGTTATTTAGCTTAAATAAAGTCATTTCGCTTTATTGCTGCAGATTTCGTTTTTTTTTTTACCTTGTTTTTCGTTTAAGGGGAATGATTTTATTTTCTTTCGTAATTCAGAGAAATACAAAATAGGGCCTAAAGCAGTGGCGTAGTTAGTGTTATTGACAGTGGCGTAGCCAGGATTTTATTTCGGGGTGGGCTGGGTATCAAATTTAAAGATAAAGTTCAATTGTAAGCTAAGTAAAGGGTCCCATTTTTTTTGGGGGGGGGGCAGCAGCCCCTCAGTAGGACTGGGCCAAAAATCGACATATCGGTTTTATTTCAACATCAAATATCCGATATTCCCATTTTCCTTTCAGTGAAATCTCGAATTCGATAAAGGGCAAAAATACAGGCCGGCCAGGGGTGTAGCCAGAATTTTTCTGGGGGGGGGGTTATGACTACTGCAACTCATATATATGTATACGTGTGTATGATAATGTAGTGAAGAATATACATTTTGTATGGCAAAAAATTCCTCATGGGGGTTATGACCCCCCTAACCCCCCCCCCCTTGGCTACGCCTCTGAGGCCGGCGATAAGAAAATCCTGAGATCAATACCAGCTTGTGATGCTTTTGCTACTGCTTTCTCTCGGAAAGCTTCTTCTTCTCTCATCGCAGAAAAAACAGCTCCATGGTTTATTAGTCTAATTACCATAATTAATTAACGTATATCTCGGAACCTATCCACCGGAGCACGTTTTTATTGATTCTCGACCCCCCCTAGACTCAACACCCCACCGATACTTAATTTCGAATGCTTTGACACCAAACTTAACCTTTTAATCTTACAGGCCCAGGGGGTCATACGAAGCTCCCCTATATTTTCAATTTGGGCATTTTAAACACTAGCCTCCTCCGACGGCATCTCCAAAGTCTGGAAACCATCCCAGAGCCAATTTCTACATGTTTGCAGTCCTTTTAAGCCTCAATCATGGTTAATTAGTCTAATTACCATAATTAATTAACGTATATCTCTGAAACTATCCATCGGAGCGCGTTTTTATTGATTCTCGACCCCCCCGCTGGGACCCCCATCGATACATAAAATTTCGAATACTTTGACACCAAACTTAACCTTTTAATCTTACAGGCCCAGGGGGTCATACGAAGCTCCCCTGTATTTTCATTTCGGGCAGTTTAAACACTAGTTTTACTGGAGCAAGGAGAGAGAGATGCTAACTGCCCGAGAACTCAGCGGAGAAGAAACCCGATGAATGGGTGAAGAGTGTTTAAATAGTACGGCTTTCGGCGCAGAGAGAGGGAAAAATTCTGTAGTTGTTTTATTGATTCAAGATTCGAATCACTGATTCGAATCATCGAAGTAGTGAGTGAGTCGAGATTCGAATCAGTAAAATGAGTCGAACCGCCCATCTCTAAGACGGAGTAAGATGAATTTTGAACGATATTCGTTTGTACTTGGATTTATTCACCAACGAATCATAAAAGAAATAGTGGTGAAAGAACCCCTGAAAAAAAGCGTAAAAGCTGGTAGCTATTAATGCACAGCGTGCGTTTATATTTATTTATTTGCCAGGAGAGGACAGCTCGCACTACTGAATGTGTCGCTTAGAGCTACATATACGTCCTTCCCGGAATTTCCCGCCACAATTTGGAGCCTCATCAGAAGGTGGGGGACTTCTGAATATTGGCACCCCTCGGAAACTGCTAGCGACCGCCGAGAGGACTTTTGGGGCCACGGATTTAGCATGCACGTACACCGCATTTACACGGTGGTCTTTAGTGGTACGCCGGTATCGAACCCACAGCCTTCCGGTTATGAGTCCAACGCCTTAACCACTGGGCTACCACGGCCCCGTGCGTTTATATTATCTGACTATGGGCACAGTCCTCAGTGATTATCGACTGATGAAGTATTTTCATCGGAGAAACTAAACCTCCCTCGCAGTCTTGGGGCACGAATTAATAAGTAATTGCATCGTGTACTCGAGAAAATTCAGGATGATTCCTACATAAGCTGCCTTATATTCTGCAGCAAACAAACTGCGCAGCAGCATTTTTCAAAAAGTAACGCATTTTCGAAAACTTTTCGATTTTTAAGAATTTTTTCAAAAAAACTTTGTTTTTGACAGTGTTTATTCGTTTATTACAGTGTATAGTAAAGCTTAGGGAAAGACATTCTAAAAATTTCCGAGTCCCTGACACAATTAGTTTATTTGTATTTATCTACTAAACTCAAATGATATTTTGCGAACTACAATGCTAAAATTATGATTCGTAACTCTGGGAAAGCAAAAGGAAGTCCTAAGATTACGATTTAAATTAACAGTGTCTACAGACTTAATTCCATTCCATTCCTACCAAAATTTTCCAAATTTTAATATTTTCAAGTAGTAAATTATTTACTAATATCCTTCCGTTCAGTTTCAGTGATTATGGTCGATTATCAGCTCGGAGGATCTAGGCCGAGGGTGAGGGGGGGGGAGGTCATTTTAATGTCCTAACCCGTATTTACGCAAAGTTTCGGAGAAAACCTCAGAAAACGCCTAACGTCCAGGTCGGCAAACGAGACCTAGGTTTGAACTAGGCATCTTCTGTCTCCCGGTTGAAAGCGCTATACGCTCAGCCACTGGTGGGGTGTCTCTCTCTGTTAAGATACAATCTTTCAAATAATTAAACTTAATTTCAGTGATGGCAAATTTAAAGGAATATAATGAAAGTTTTATAAACAATGAAGATATAATTTTTAGATTTATACCAATATAAGTGTGCGGAGTAAAGTTTACGATTCTAATTTAAAAGTGTTTGTTTATATAAAATGGTCGATTACGTTTCATTAAAGTTTGAGCTGTATTTGCCTTGGGTAGAGGATTTTTTTAAATGTTCTGACAGGTATTCATGTTACATCTAGAGAAAACTGCAGACCGTTAGATCGACAGCCACGAAACCTAGGCATTCACATTTCAACCACTTACTGTCGTCACTAAAGGAAATATCTCCAACGTCTCTTAGGTAGATAAAGGCCTTGCAACTCTTACCTCACTAAGTTTTCACGTAAGGACTAGGCCTCCGACACTGACGGAATAATTTCACAAAATAAAACTATTTAAAATTTCTGGTGGATGCTACAAATATTCGAAAATATCTTAAATTAAACCCGCGCACAGCCAGCTGCGTCAAAATAGGGTCTCTAGATCTGTGGCATGCGATGAACGTTTCGGTCGTCCGCCATCTTGCTGGTAGTTAAGTCGAGCGATGGCAACGGCTGCCCTTTTTTCAGCATTGGGAAAGGGTTGCGCCTCAAAGGGTTAAACGAGAATAAATAAGGTTAATTGTACAATAATCTTAACAAAAGATATTTACATTTCAGATACTTTAACGTCTCTTTACACAAGATAATCAAAGAATGAAATTGTCTAAGAAAAAAAAAAAACCTAACAAACCAAGTGATGCAACTTCGAATGCATATTACCACAGGTCAATGTTGCAAGCTATCATTAAATTGCCCGGGTCGAATTTTTCCCTTTCCTGCGGTTAATTTTCCCCCACTCCCTCGTACTAAATATTCATTCAGATCTGACGGTTTACAGGAAAAGTGAAGGCACAGCTCGATAAAGCCATTGTTCTAATTAGGCGTACGTGTAGCAGCTCATGTTTACAGGTGGAGGTTACGTGAGAATTGAAACGTAATTTGAGCGCGTATTAAAGGAGTTAACGAGAGTATGATGGTATGTTGAGAAATGTATGTAGTCACACAAAGTGGTCTAGTTCTCTACGCTCGGTTTGATCTTGATTACTGCTGTGACGTAGATATTGGATGTTATTTTACCGGCAAAAAAAAAAAAAATTGGTTGGCAATGTATGAAGCAATTAAATATTTTACAGATTGCTAAGGAGTTCTATAGAATTCCAAATGGCGGACCGGCAAAGTATGAATTATTTTCTTTTCACGGCCCTGTTTATATATATATATATATATATATAAAAAATTAAATGAATTCAAAATGAAAATATTATTTTTCTTAGTGCAATAAGGGGAGGTTCATATTTTATTTTCTATTATTTTATTTAAAAAAAAAACGTAATAAATTTTCTTGTGAATAGGGATGGACGCGAGACGAAAAATAAGCGTCTCGCAAAATAGACTAAAAGCTTTGTCTCGTCTCGCCAAACGCCCTATATCGTAATGTTAAAAATGTGTGTCTCGTCTCGCAAAAAAGCTGTAAATCTCTGTCTCACAAAAAAGTCGTCCCGCGTCCATCCCTACTTGTGAATTTAATTTTTTATACATATTTTGAATAAAAGTTTTTTAATGACAGTTTTAGTTCTATTTTCCTTTTTCAAATAACATTTATGTTTTTTAAGGAATGAACGTCCTCTAAATAGTAGCCATATTAGAATAGTTTCTTTTTCTTTTTCATACTTTGCCTGTAGAACATATGTTATTCTGTGCCTAGATATTATATACAATGCCCACTTAAAGTATATAATAATTCTCACACTTCGGACTTTGCCAAAAACGCCAGGAAATCTATAGAATGCCTAGACATTCTGTAGAATGCCAGAATTTTATTCATTGCCGCCAACAGACATACAAAAGGCAATTGACAAACTAGACAGTCATGTGCCCTGTACTACAAAATTTGTGCTTAAGCACCCTAATTAATTACGTTTGGGTAAATATTATCTTGACATTTTTGGTGGATATTTTTTATTTATTTATTTTTGCTTTTTAACCTTTAATTCATTTGTGATTCTTTTAGTGCACGCTTCATACAGGTATTATATATTATTCCTGTATTACACGCAGTTGTGCGAAAGTTAGGAATGCTAATCAATTTTCACAAGCTATAACTCGTTATCGACTGTGGTAAAATCGGGTGAAATAAACCTTGCTCTGGTTCTTTTTGTAAAAATTCTTATTCGCTGATAGTCAAATTCTTGGGATAAACAGCCGCAACCCCCAATTTCGCACTACAACGATTACTGGCGTATGAAAGAAGTAAGAATGTTTATGCCTGTTACGCCTGTGTCAAGCTAGCCGGACCACATTTCGCAAAATGAAAAATAACAGGATAAAAAATTAGTGCTATATTAGTGCGCATTAGTGCTCGAACCTCAGAATTAGTGCTGCTTATTTAAGCGAGTAATTCACAATTCAATGTGGTCCGGCTATCTTGACGTCAAGCTGGCCGGCCACATACAGAAAAAAATATTTTTTACCAAATTTCGATACATACAGAATTAGTGCTACATTAGTGATGGTTGAATGCCAAATTACAGAATTAGTGCTCCGTATTTAAGAAAGTTATTAAATAATCAATGCGGTCCGGCTACCTTGACTTCAAGCTGGCCGGCCACATAAAGAAAAAATTATTTTTTCCCGAATTTTGTTACATACAGAATTAGTGCTACATTAGTGCTGGTTGAATGCCAAATTACAGAATTAGTGCTCCGTATTTAAGAAAGTTATTAAATAATCAATGTGGTCCGGCTATCTTGACATCAAGCTGGCCGGCCACATACAGAAAAAAATTATTTTTTACCAAATTTCGATACATACAGAATTAGTGCTGGCTGAATACCAAATTAAAGAATTTTTGATCCATATTTGAAAAAGTTATTAAATAAATAATGTGGTCCGGCTATCTTGACGTCAAGCTGGCCGGCCACATAAAGAAAAATATATTTTTTCCCGAATTTTGTTACATACAGCATTAGTGCTACATTAGTGCTGGTTGAATGCCAAATTTCAGAATTAGTGCTCCGTATTTAAGAAAGTTATTAAATAATCAATGTGGTCCGGCTATCTTGACGTCAAGCTGGCCGGCCACATAAAGAAAAAATTATTTTTCCCGAATTTTGATACATACAGAATTAGTGCTGGCTGAATACCAAATTACAGAATTTTTTTTATCAGTATTTGAAAAAGTTATTAAATAAATAATGTGGTCCGGCTATCTTGACGTCAAGCTGGCCGGCCACATTCAGAAAAAAATATTTTTTTAAAAATTTCGATACACACAGAATTAGTGCTATATTAGTGCTGGCTGAATACCAAATTACAGAATTTGTGCTCCGTATTTAAGAAAGTTATTAAATAATCAATGTGGTCCGGCTATCTTGACGTCAAGCTGGCCGGCCACATAAAGAAAAAATTATTTTTTCCCCGAATTTTGATACATACAGAATTAGTGCTATATTAGTGCTGGCTGAATACCAAATTACAGAATTTGTGCTCCGTATTTAAGAAAGTTAGTAAAAAACAATGTGATCCTGCTATCATGGCGTCAAAATGGCCGGCCGCATAAAGAAACAAATTATTTTTTCTGGAATTGCAATGCATACAAAATTAATGCCAATGTGGGCCGACTATCTGGACGTGAAGGTGGCGGCTATACTCACTAAAAAAGGTAATTATTTTTGAAATTTTTATAAAAAAAACTATTAGTTCCAGGGCTGGAATTGGCAAAAAACCAGAAAAACTGAAATCATATGCGAGCAAAGGATTTATACACCTGATACTTGTATACCAGCTGCAACGGTCGTAAAAAAAAAGAAAAAAAAAACATATTGAAGTATTTTTTCCGCCAAGTTCTAAGCCCTCACTGAGTTTGTGGTACAAACATCAGGCATCACTAAGAATTTATAATGGTTCTTGACCACCGCACTATACCCATCTTTAAACTTAAAAAGATATGCCACTACTAATTAATGGATTAGTGTTTCGTCAATGGAAAACACCTGCTTAGCGCTTAGTTGAAAATGCGATTTCCCTTAGAATTTTTGAACACTTTTTAGACACTGAAAGGAAGCATAAGTTTTCGGAGAGAAAAATGTTTTACAGAACACATGGTTTTTGCCGCTAATGTGTTGTGTATCATCCCATATTTAAATTTTACAGAGCTGCTTGCTTCCAGATATTTTCAAAGGGAAAAACAATTTCTTCTATGGAACAAATTTCATAATTAAAAGCTTATAATCATGGAGTGTGATGACAGGGTTACGAAGGGTTTTTTATTTAAAAGCCTTCTTATGATTACCATAGCCCTTTCGAGTTTCGAGTAGACGTAGTGCTAAAAATTCTCATTACTTTATTTAATTTCAAAATATATCCCAATGATCTGTCTAATGCAGCACATCACTGAAATGTGCACATAAAACTTCAAGCTAATTAGCCAGCTTCAAGCTTTCTAGCACATATTCATTGAGATTTCAATTAAGAAGTGTGGTGGCTAACAATGCTGGAAATTTTTTATTGTGTACAAAGTAGCTAATTAATCAGAATTATTTTCTCGGAGTTACAAATGTTGTAAAAATATTAACACTAAAATAGCTTTAATGACGTTTGATTATAATTTTATTCTTCTAAATTGTAACGCAGGCCAGAGCCTGATTATGACCAATGGGGGCCCCGGGCATTGATGAATTTCGGGGCCCCCATCTTTGAAATTTGTTTTATTTTTCATAAAATTTTGATATAAAAATGTATTTCAGAACAATATTTGAAATTGGGGCCCTTTCGAGCCGGGGGCCGTGGGCAAAGTCCCGATTTGCCCAAGCGATAATAAGGCTCTGACGCAGGCAGCCTAGGAGCCCATAGCCCATACGCAGAAGCATACTCAATGGGTAATCCGGCCCTGTTTAGGTATGATCCCTTCCCTCGTGACCCCCCCCCTTTCCTTTTCTATAATTTTTATGATCTTGTAGCAGTTACGGCAGATTTGGATTCCATAAATTATTTACAAACATAGGTGCTCCTTAGACTGCTTTTCAAGACGAGGAAGGCTTTTTGAAATGGGGAGGGGGGGGGGGTTAGAATACGAAAGTAATAAATTACGCACACACAATTCAAACATTTTTCTATAAACTATTTTTTGATTTTGAGTTTTCTTTTATTATGGGTTTGGGGCAACTACCCCTTCCACCTTTACCTTAATCAGGCTCGTTGTGACTCCCCCTTCCCTTGCTCTCCATGGATATGCATTAGCGCTCATATTTACAAAACGGCTGCATATTTTTCGTCCAAGGATGAACGTCTGAGCACATAGAATATTGTGTGCATACTTTAGTTTTATTATAAAATAAACTAGTAAGACCTATGGTCTTCTAAAGAGAAATTCTCTTTCAGTAGCACAATGTAGAATGTATGCACATGATCAAGGCCTTTCTAAATTTTGGTCCCTTGTCCGAGCTCGACTTGGGCCCTCTTTTTTTTAAGGGGGGATGGTTAATCTAGGCCCCTTAGTCGAAGACCAATTTGGGGGGGGTCATGACCCCCGTGACCCCCCCCCTAGAACCGCCACTGCTTATTGATATAGAGTACCTAAATTTAAGTCTTCCAGAAAAAATATTATTTTCTTTATACGGCCGGACCACATTGATTATTTAATAGCTTTTTCAAATACGGAGCACAAATTCTGTAATTTGGTATTCAGCCAGCACTAATATAGCACTAATTCTGTATGTATCGAAATTCGGGAAAAAATAACTTTTTCTTTATGTGGCCGGCCAGCTTGATGTTAAGATAGCCGGACCACATTATTCGTTTACGAATAAAAAATTCTGTAATTTGGTATTCAGCCAGCACTAAGCTAGCACTAATTTTGTATGTATTAAAATTCCAGAAAAATAATTTTTTATTTATGTGGCCGGCCAGCTTGACGTCAAGATAAACGGACCACATTGATTATTTAATAACTTTTTTAAATACGGAGCACAAATTCTGTAATTTGGTATTCAGCCAGCACTAATATAGCACAAAACTTTATGTACCAAAATTCGGGGAAAAATAATTTTTTCTTTATGTGGCTGGCCAGCTTGACGTCAAGATAGCCGGACCACATTGATTATTTAATAACTTTCTTAAATACGGAGCACCAGGGGCGTAGCCACGGGGGGGGGTAGGGGGGTCATAACCCCCCCCATGAGAAATTTTTTGCCATACAAAATGCATATTCTTCACTACATTATCACACACACGCATACATATATATGAGTTGTAGTAGTCGTAACCCCCCCCATGAAAAATTTCTGGCTACGCCCCTGCGGAGCACTAATTCTGTAATTTGGCATTCAACCAGCACTAATGTAGCACTAATTCTGTATGTAACAAAATTCGAGAAAAAATAACTTTTTCTTTATGTGGCCGGCCAGCTTGACGTCAAGATAGCCGGACCACATTATTTGTTTAATAACTTTTTTAAATACGGATAAAAAATTCTGTAATTTGGTATTCAGCCAGCACTAATATAGCACTAATTCTGTATGTATCAAAATTCAGGAAAAAATAATTTTTTCTTTATGTGGACGGCCAGCTTGACGTCAAGATAGCCGGACCACATTGATTATTTAATAACTTTCTTAAATACGGATCACTAATTCTGTAATTTGGCATTCAAACAGCACTAATGTAGCACTAATTCTGTATGTAACAAATTCTGGAAAAAATATTTTTTTCTTTATGTGGCCGGCCAGCTTGACGTCAAGATAGCCGGACCACATTATTTATTTAATAACTTTTTCAAATATGGATCAAAATTCTTTAATTTGGTATTCAGCCAGCACTAATATAGCACTAATTCTGTATGTATCGAAATTTGGTAAAAAATAATTTTTTCTGTATGTGGCCGGCCAGCTTGACGTCAAGATAGCCGGACCACATTGATTATTTAATAACTTTCTTAAATACGGAGCACTAATTCTGTAATTTGGCATTCAACCAGCACTAATGTAGCACCAATTCTGTATGTATCGAAATTTGGTAAAAAAAAATAATTTTTTCTTGATGTGGCCGGCTAGGTTGACGTCAAGATAGCCGGACCACATCATTTATTTAATAACTTTTTTAAATACGAATCAAAAATTCTGTAATTTGGTATTCAGCCAGCACTAATGTAGCACTAATTCTGTATGTATCGAAATTTGGTAAAAAATAATTTTTTCTGTATGTGGCCGGCCAGCTTGACGTCAAGATAGCCGGACCACATTGAATTGTGAATTACTCGCTTAAATAAGTAGCACTAATTCCGAGGTTCGAGCACTAATTAGCACTAATATAGCACTAATTTTTTGTTATGTTTTTTTTCCATTTTGCGGAATGTGGTCCGGCCAGCTTGACACACGTGCCTGTTACGATAGAGTAGGAATTGGGGCCGATTGACCAATCAAAGCACACTGCTTCGTCCCCTTTCTGTACTATTTCTTTTTCGAGAGCATTATCTTTCGTGATTTTTCCAGTGTCTGGGGACATCGATCAAGGAAGGGGTGTATTTTGACAGTGACGGAAAGTGAGCTGGGCAAGGAGAAGGACCCCTTTTGTGGGAGTGCTTGACACTGTATAATACACAAAATAAAACACACCCATCTCGTATTCCTTGTTATCGGAAAGAGCTTTTCACCTGTATTCACCCTGTAGGGAATAACAGTGGTATTTTCGATAGTGATTCCGCCATCCGAACGATTCCGACAGCTTCATGGTAGCACACAAAGCAGCTCTTTTGGAATTTGTCGTCATCAATTTGAAAAGGTTGATTTGTCTTCCACGGAACGCTTGCGATAAGACCGCGGTAGGGCCCCTGATCGCAGTAGCATGGGCAGAAATTTTTTTCGGAGTGGCTGAAAACTCAAAAACCAGAATGCGATGTAACTTATAAAATCTATGTAACATATCTTTTTTTCGGGGGGGGGGGGGAGAAGAGAATCACCTTCAACCACCCTCGCCCCCTCCACACACACACACGCCATTTATGTACGCCGTACGAGACTGCGCATTGTAAATATATGGAGCTGAAGTTTCCTTCCACACTTTTCTAGAACAGGTGCTCGATTAATGGCCGAAAACACTTTTATTAGAAATAATACCTCTTATATCACGAACACATAAGACCTACATTAATGATTTTTGAATGTTGTTGTACTGTGTTGTATTAAGGCAAAGCTGAGCAAGAGCTACCTGTTTAAAAGGGATGAAATTTGTGGATGACCTCTAATACGTATTCACTTTACATCTGGAGAAAACCGTCCGAAACTTCAAACCTTAGATAGACAGCCACATGGCAGGACAGAACCCTGGACCTTCCCACTTCAGTCATTTTGCCATGTTGTAGGTTGAGTGTTCTATCCACTCGTCCATGGTGGGACCTGATTTATTAATTTTTTTTATCAAGTAATGTAATTTTGTAATTATTTAAGATAGGGAGACCATAAAATTCCATAAGAAAAGGGACGAAGCGTCAGGAAAAATAACTTTGTAAAGTTTTGGAACTCATCTACTCTAGTCATAGATTTATTTATAGTAAGTATGCACTTTTGTCCGTTCTTTGTAAAAAACAAAGTTTTTAGTTCTCAAATGAAAAAAAAAAGAAAAGAAGAATAGGGAGTGGAAAGTACTTCATGTCATTTAAAAAATAATTCATTCCGCAAAATCTTCCAACTTGTGTCCGAATTAAGAGAATTTTCATTACATTATACTTCGATACCTTTTTTTTTTCTTTTTTTAAATTCTCTTTATTTCAGGATATTCCCACATGACTAAAGATTGGTATTTATCACATATAAGATAGATTGATAGAAAATCTGTTTAACGCCTCTCAAAGTAAAACTGTAAAACTATCCATCGTTTTAACAAACGTAAGGGAATTTTTGTTAAACGCAAAATTTATTGCCTTTTTTTCTACTCAAGACACAAACACCTGCTCGGAAATGAGCAAAAGTACTATCTGGTTCTTGTTACATCTGAAGGCTACTCAGAAGATGTAATTAACAAGGTCTGTAAATTGCAGGCATCCCATAAATCACATATGGTTTCCATATATTTTGGTATTTCCGCCTATTTAAAACACGGTTTTAAATGCCAAAGAGCTTCCTTTAATTTTGTTCCGAAGCAAGCAATCACTGTCCTATAAGAACAGTATAGGCCCTTTGAAATCAGTCTACCCCAAGATTTGTAGACAGTTTGTGTTTGAACTGAAAGGAGCACGTGCATTTTGTCCGTTAGACTATTTTGTCTCTTAAGAGGAGAAGAATCATGTGTGGGACATGTGGGATGTGATAAAGTCGAAACTGCGTTATCTGAAAAGTTAGGAAACAGTGGCATACCAAGGGGGGGGGCTGTCCTTCCCGGGCAGTAGTCTGAAAATTTATAAATATAATCAATATTCGTAAAGGTATTTTTGTGGAAATTTAGTAGGAATAGATAAGCTTTTGATATTGATGCTGTAATTTTTAGTAGTTTAAATTACATTAAAAGAATAAATTTCAGACTAATAGAATATTATTAGTGCTTTCTATTTTTTCCTTCAATAGATTTTTGTAAATGTACTTAACCAATTAATTCTTATTTCTCTCATGGCATACCCAGGTAAAGTAGCGCCCATGGCAGGCAACAAAATTGCACTTTTTTTTCTTAGTAAGAACGACACCGATCTCTTCGTTTGTATATGACCATTCTTTGTTCCGTGGTTTATGTAGTGGTTGTTGGTTGAGCAAATGAAAAAGCCACCACAAAGTTGGGTCACAAAAGGTGGTGTCTTATTGACTTTAACCCGTTCGCTTCCATCGTTAGAAGGAGGCGATGGTAGCGATTCTCTTTTCTGTTCTCATCGTCCTCTCCAGCGGAGAGCTCTCCGCCTGCTTGTTTCAATGCTCTTGTTTCAAGCAAGCGTTTAAGTTGGGCTACATTTTAGGCATTCAAGTACCCTTACGGGAAACAACGATGGGAACAGAAGGGAGAATAGCTGCCATCACGTCCTTGCAACGATGAGATCGTACTTGTTGAACCCTTCTTTTATTGCGTCAATCTAGCAATTGAAATCTACACACCTCTTTTCCTGCTATATATTAGATGTACGCCACTGACTTCTATTCAGTGTTGTATGCTGCTTGCTGTAAATTGGATTCTTAAAGTGAATTTTTCAGAAATAGAAAATTTATTTATTTAAAATAGAGGCCATGTTTTATTTATTTATTTATTTATTTATTTATTGTACAAATACTTACATCATATCATATCTATTATTATCTAAAAGTATTTGATTCTGTCTTTGCATGTATACTAATGTATGTACGTGCTAATCTTTTTTTCGTTTTTAACAAATTAAAAGATTAAAAGGGTCCCCAGATTCATTCTCGCCCCTGAGCCTCGTAAACCCAAGTTGCGGCACTGCAAACAGGGCAAGTGCTCCGGGAGTAGTGATGAGGGCGCTAAAATCAGTTATGGCTAAAAAAAAGGTAGCCGAAATTGAGGTTTGCCCACGGTGCCGTGCCAACAGGGAACGTCAAAATTAAAGTTTTATTAGGTTAACGTAAACTCTAATTGCAGCACACAGACCGCCATTCATAAGAAACATTTATTGAAAGGTTTTTATTAACAAACTAGGGTTTAAAATGATGGGAAAGAAATGAAACTATTAAGACATCTTTATTAGAGATTTCCAAGAATCAAATGAGAGCAGAGAGACAAAAATATCAAAATTCAAACCCTTTTTAATATAGTTTAATGCTGTTGTGGATATCCAGAGACGGCCCGAGGGGCGTGCGGGGCCCCAGGCGAAGCGCAAGAGCGGGGCCTCTTCTCTATCATGTCTTATGAGATAGCAATAAAATGGCCCAGGAGCGGGGCCTCTATAAGCGCGGGGCCTTAGGCGATCGCCTACATTCGCACCCCCCTTGGGCCGGCCCTGGGATATCAAAGGACTGAAGGAGAATTTTTATGGAATTTAAGTTTGTTTTTTCTGCATTAACATCGTCCATCAACATCATCGTTTCAGACTCAATCCCTTTGTCTGTTTATCAATAATCATCTATCATCCTTCCTTTTAAGAAATCATGCAACTTTTGAACAGCTTTTTAAATAATTCAATTACTCTGGATACCTCGGAAAATTTAGAATATTAAAACAAATACGAATTACACTGCTGTCACATTTTATATAAAAAATTGGAGATATTCCACCGCTAATTTTTATTTAATAGCAAATGAACAGGCCAGGTTCAGTTTTTTTAATTTGAGATAAAACTGCATAAAAATTGTGGTAAAAAATCTTCCGTTAACATTGGAAGAGTTGGTAGCTATGAAATTGTACATTACAAACAATGTTCATTGTAGCTATTACAAACAATAAACCTGTACGAGTTACGAAACACTAGGGGGAAACATTGAACATTCGAAAATTTGCAATATTTCCCTAAACGGGTAACAACACTTCAGCCCAGTTTTGAACATGATTTTTATGCTTAAGAAATTTTCCTGAAGGTTTCATGTAATACATAAGGTCACTGTTAATATTAGTGTGTAGTGCACTGGGTGAAGGAAGAAGCATTATCCATTCTTTTGAGTATTTAACATCACCAGTTCCGTTTTTCAAGCTGTTCAAAAGTCCTGTGACGCCTTTCAAAACTAGCAACTTAAGTTCCTTCAAGGCTGATAGCTTCGGCTAACGCTTTGATGCCTTCCCAGGTTTCTTCGACGACCGACAGTATGTAATCTTCAGGCATTGTAAATTTGTAACCTTTGTCCGGAAGCTCGATTGAATAAGAGTACTTGATTCCAGCCCCGCCATAAGCCCAATCAGCAGCACCTCCACTTACGATATCTGAAAAAAAGGTAAGTCAAATCATACCAAACACACTTATAGTATGCATGAAGGTAAAAAATTAAAAGCAGCATTCTATGGACAGACGATTTCAATTTGTGGGGGTCATAGACCTTCATACATTCTTGACAGTAGCCGATCCAAGCCGAATATGAGTTCCAAAACGATAGTGATTTGGGGTTAAGAGAATCAATTCCGTAGGCTGTAACGATACATAACACATGCTCTATTCCTGGAAAGGATATCCTAATCGATATTCTCAGAAATTCATGTTCCAAAATTTATCAGTAAGTAGTGTTTAAATTTATTTTTGAAGAATTACTACAAAAAATGATCGACTTTTTTTTTTGGGAGGGGGGGAATTGTGGGATAAGTTTTTGCACTGATTGAGATACCATTTGTGTTTATGACAAGGCCCAAAGTAGGTAAACATTTTGAGGGGCAGTTTTCAAATTTTATGTTTCTATGTGAACGAATTTTTTAAATACGCGTAATTCTTACCACGAATAACGATATAAATGCATCTGGAAATATTGCGAAAGGGGATAAACACTCAAAAAGCGATTTGGGATACAGTCTTAACACAGGCATAACTTGCCCCCTCTAAAAACTCAAGAAAATTCAGATTCTCAACTATTTGAAAATATCTCCTATGAGAGCAAACATCATGTCCCCTCACACTACCACAATGGTACATCCCAATTCACGTAAGTAGTCTTTATTTCTGGTGAGTGATCTATTGAACATTAGCAATTTATAAAAATTTTATTGTTATTTTTTAAATTCTATAAATTTAAAAAATACTTTGAATTAATTTCACGTAATAAATAAATTAATTTGACAAAAAAATATTATATCTTTCTCAGTTTTGCAATTGCAGCCCTCAAAGTAAGGGAATTCTTTTGTAAACGCCAATTATATTCTGTTTTGTTAACACAGTGTATTCTGGCAACTTTATGAAAAGAATTGTAGTTGCATCTATCTCCGCCTATTCTGAATGTCCCTCCACCTCTCCTCCTAAAAAGCATGTCTGAATTCTGTACGCTTGGAATGTAATGCTTGAATTGATATTTTTCTGCATTATCTTTTTTTTCCTTTTTCCTTTTTTTTTTGGGGGGGGGGTTCTCATTTTGATTAATTTCTAATCTTATTGATGACAATATAGAACAAATTATTTTACTGTGGGCGTTGAATTCCGTTATGAAGGCGGAGCTATCTCCGCCCACCCGTCTGTGATTAGCACCAGAAAAACATACGTGATCGGCGAGGGATGCGTTAATTTTCAAGATAGCACTTACCCCCCCCGCCCCCAAACTTCTTTTGAGAAAGCATGTTCCAAAAGCCATTTAATGTCGCATGTAAAATTAAAATATTTACCAAAGAACCCGCTTGCCGAGTTAATTTCATATTTCGTTCCAGTTGATTGGTAGATGGCGTCAACAGCTTTCTTTGCCACTGCTTCCTGGAAATATATATACTAATAAATAATCATTATAAGTTGCCATAAAATTGAAATCTTAGTAAATTTTTAATTTTACGCAGATGATTTTAAATCAATATGAACACAGAAAGGAAAAGCAAGTGTGTTCGTGTCACTTGGAGATAAAACATTGATTCTAAAGCATACACTGGACTTAGCTTAGCTGTGTGGCTTACGAGGTATACAGTCTACGGCGACTACATTTCGGCTCCACCCCTTTGCACTTGAAGCGTGATGTGACCCAGGGAGTGCGACCATCTTAGTCTAAGATATCCAGACTAAGACGGTCACACCCTCTAGGTTAGATGATTCTTCGAAAGTAAAGAGGTGTAAGCAAAATATCAGCTCCGTAGCATATATATTTCGTCAGCCAAATTTAGCCAATGCCGACGTCACAGTCCCACATAAATGGTTTTATAATGTAGATGGCTCTGGTTATTCATACTTTATAGATGTGCGAGTTTCAACTTTCCTATTTCTCGAGTTTCATTTCCTAAGTTCCGAATTAGTAGTAGTTTTCATTGGAATATTCTATGTTTATAGAGAACGAATTCATAATAATTCAAGTATTGAAAGCATTTAATGAGCAATTTTTCAAAGCATTTTTCATATGAAAAAAAGTCCGGCTTTGCTATTTTGCATAGAGCCCCGTAAAATACAGTGCCACATATTGCATTAGATTGCGACTCTCTATATAAAAATGTATCTTTACATTACGATTACATGTGGAATAAAATTTACAGATTACGATTGCATGACGAAATCGATTACGATTATCTGAAGTTTGCTTACCAGATCTGCGTAATCGCGGATGGGTGCTTTTGTCCACCCCCAAGGAGTGAGCCACACATTCCCGAACGAATGAAACGAGAGAAAAGCTGTAATAGCTTGTCGCTTTCTTTGTTCCAGCAAGAAATTAGCTATAGCTTGTGTTTCCGGTTCCGAGAAAGCAGAAGCGCCAGAGAAACTTTCGCTGCAAGCATCTTGACTTGTAGTAGCATCTGACGATTTGCTTCCTTCTGTTAAAACATGATCAAATAAACAAGAGATAAGAATCATAAAAATGCATGGAACATGATTAACAGCTTTCAACTGGAAAGGTGCCGAATATCCGTAATCGATAAGTATGTGTTGTGTTAAGACAAACCTACACGAGGTGTATCTGCTTATAGGTGCCTTAACTTTTCAAGGGGTTCGTATTCGCGTTACATCTGGAGAAAACCGCCAAAACTCCTGACTGTCAAATCGACAAGAGGGCCAGAGCCCTGGAGTTTCACACTTCAGCCATCTAAAATGTTCGGTGTCGTATCAACTTGGATTTGGTGGGGTAACCCGTTTTTGAAACTTTTTAAGACAATAAGATTTACATTCTTTAAAGCTAGAATGTTTTCTTTTCCTAATAAAAAATTTCCCAGGTTCGATTTTCCTGGTGGTGAACGATGACTCAACCTTTCACACCTTAAATGAATCGATAAAATGCGGACCAAGCTTGCTTTGTGAAAACAGACTTGTCTGGGCAACGAAAACTTTAATTTAGATTTTGCAAGCCTGTTTTCATATGCTTATTAAGCGAATGAACCAGCGCAGTGGTAATTAATCATTAACTATTTATTTATCTTCCGTTTTATTTACCAATGTGAATTCAATGATCGATAAACAATTCGAGTTAATAAACCAACTTACATTCAACGAAATTTGAACTGTTTGCCTGGTGAATATTAATATTAGTCTAAATTAAACCTTAGGAAAATGGACTATATCAAAATTCGTAATTATAGGCTCCAGTGGTGCAATTAGTTGAAAGCAATATCTCAGACAGATAATTTTATTTGCTGTTAATTATTCTTTAAGCAGTTCTATTTGTTAAAAAAAGAATAATTGTGTTGGAAATTTTTATAGTCTATGCATTTTGTATGATTTCCTTTCTTGTTGCTTACATATCGTGGTTTAAAAGGCATACAAAAAACTTATTTTATAAGCATTAATTTAAAATAGAATACATTTAAGAAACCTTGCTTCTGTAATACATGTTAAGATTTGTACAACCAGAAATTTAAATAGTATATTTCTTGAAAATAAAAAGACGAGAATTCATGATTGGAACGTCTTTCAAGAAATATTATATGTTTCAAGAGCTTGGTTGCAAAATCAGGCAGATCTTTAAATACAGAGCACGGCACGGCAGTAAACCGGGTCAATGCTAGGTTTAGACAATAGATAACATCAAGAGCGAAGCAACCGTTCATTAGGAAACTAGCAAGAACACGCTGGACGTACAATATCCAAAAGTGCAAGATTTCAATAACTAGTAAATTATTAAAATGACATTACATGGGACACTTAAGCCATATAAATATAATTATCAGCCGAAAGCGCAGTTTAAATTTCATAAAATAAAACTGTGTAAAGTTTGTGGTAAATTTACTCCCGCATAAAATATTTCAGAGTTTTCAAATAGAAAAATTAATTTTTTGACAAATAGCAAATTTTAACTATTACTAATTATATAACATGGTATTGATATAGATTATAATAAATTGTTCTTTTTCAGAAAGGTATTTAATTTTTATCTTAAACTTAAGATATTTTATTAAATTTGTAATAACTACCAGAAATTTTAAGTAGTTATATTTTATGAAAGTATAA
Source organism: Cheiracanthium punctorium (assembly GCA_038373885.1). Taxonomy (NCBI): domain Eukaryota; kingdom Metazoa; phylum Arthropoda; class Arachnida; order Araneae; family Cheiracanthiidae; genus Cheiracanthium; species Cheiracanthium punctorium. The sequence goes on from JAWZYV010006201.1 coordinate 442,903, forward strand.
AAGTGTGTCAGTTCAGCCTTGAAACGTACGGTTGTCAGTACGTCGGAGTTTCTCATAGCGTTCGTAAATTCCACCAGTCTAAAGCTGTTCTCAACCATCTTCTCTATGTTAAAGGAATGTCGATGGGAAATAAGGTATTACTTTATAAAACAATTCTTCGACCAATTCTTCTATACGCCTCATCTGTTTGGGGCTGAATGGCGAAGTCGAACCTACAAAAACTGCAAACCATGCAAAACAAATCTCTTCATTCTATCTGCAGAGCTCCTCGGTATTTCAAAAATTCACTTATTCATTACGATCTTGGAATAGAGCCTATTAGAAAAATTATTAAAAGAAACTCCGATAACCTTTTCAAAAATATTTATACGTTTCCCAACGAATTACTCTTTAATCTACCCGACTGCGACAGTACAATGTATCACAAAAGACCCCGTGCTATTACTCATCTTCCTGATGCAATTCATTATTGATAATCTTTTCCCGCGCTAAACTAAAGCTGTTATTTATTTTGCCAATGCACACGTCCGTGGCGCTGTCAGGAAGCTTGGATGCTTCCATACCCTTCCTCTTTTTTTCCCCACCCCTCCACTTTTTATTGGTTTGCCTTTTATAACTGTTCTTACCTGTAATCCAATAGTGATAATTTCTATGAGATGACAATTCTGAATTCCACTTACTTTCCACTGCTCCAAAATGTGTTCTATGTTATGTTATCTTACTGCCCAGTGGGCCTGTTAGAAATATAAACGTCCTCGTTCTTAGGTGTTGTAAATTTTGGAGGGGTTGGATCACAGTAGGGAAGATGGTATTACATGAGGGATGCATTACACTTGCCTAGGTGCCAAGTATTACGGAATATAATTAACCACTTTTTGTGAAAGGTAATTTTCTATTTAAGATATAGCAAAATTTGAGAGTTTAGGGTTTGGTTTGGTAACCGTTTAAAAAAATTATTCAAAGAAATTACTCTCTACAAAAAGTGGTTAATTATATTCCGTAATCTTGGCACCTATTCACTTGATACGTCCCAAACTGCTTTTAACTTTTAACATGTATAGGGGTTATGCTGGGGAAGGAGCCTAATTGCGATTGCCTGCAGATTCGTGAACCACATTAGAACTCGGCAAGCATTTCTGATATACACATATGTATTTATACCAGCTGAAGTACTCGTCCTTGACGGTGTAATATATAATACAAATTTTTAAAAAGCCTGAATTTTAATTTGCATTGTAGGAGTATAAACAATGGAATTCACATACTGAAAGAAATATACAGCTGTAGCCCGATAAATAGAACCCAAATTCCGCACAGCCAGCTTCTTAGTTGGGAGTACCTAAAAAATGCCCAGTAGAGATGGCGATCTCTAGAGATGGCCAATGATTCGTTGTGTCGAATCAGTGATTCGTATCTTGTTACTGAGTGGCTCAGTCTTTACACTCACTATCTACTGATTCGAATCTCGAGCCCTCAACTGTGGGGAAATATTTCAAGTGCGAAGGGAAGGAAAACATATTTTCCCTTCGCCGTTTTCAGAGATTTTCCCTTACTTTTTCGACTCTGAGTGGATAGATGATTTGAAACAGCAAATGAGTGGATGAGTTGGTCACTGAGTTGGTGCAGCAACGAATCTTTACTGATTTAGTGTTTCGCTCTGTTTCGGTGATTGTGTACGACGAATCTCAACTCATTAGTGAGTTGAGATTCGTTGGTGTTTCGAATCTTTGGTGTTTCGTTGAACTGGTGCTTTTTTTCGACTCTTTGGTGTTTCATTTCTTGGTGGTGGGATTTAGTTTTATCTGTCTGTGGGTGTGGAGTGGGTCGAACATCGTTTGGTTTTGGCGGGGGAATAGGCGTTACTTCCAAAGGGCAAGAGGGGTCAATCGCCCCCCCCCAAAAAAAATCAAGAAAATTCAAGTATCAGAGCTATTTAAAAATGGTATTTTCTACAATCAGAAACATTTTGTCGTCCCATCCAAATATTACATGCCAATTTACACCAATGCCCGTGGAAGAGCGGGGGGGTATCTCAAAGTTGTTTAAACCTTTTTCCCACGGGGGGACTCCCTCCTTCCAACTTGTCTGTTTAATATTTGTTTAAAATTTAATGTGGTTTAAAATTTGTTTTAATATTTGGTTTAATATTTGTTTAAAATTTAATGTGAAACATCTCTTTTCTACATTTAACTTCCATATATGTCCCCCCTCCCCCCCTACCCTGAAAAAAAAAAGAATAAAAACCGGACACGTTAAGTTTACATGGGTGCGCGTTTTTATTTGAAGGGAAATAGAATGAAATAAAGTTAGGACTGTGTTCGACACTTTTAATGAAGGATCCAGGGGCGGTACCAAGCGCTCCCAGAAAATGTAGCTTTGAAGTAAGCAAAATACCATTTCGCTTTATTGCTGCAGATTTCGTTTAAAAAATATTTTTTTTTTTTACCTTGTTTGTCGTTTAAGGGGAATGATTTTATTTTCTTTCGCAACTCAGAGAGATACAAAATAAGGTCTAAAGCAGTGGCGTAGTTAGCGTTATTTACTACCCAGACGGACATCCATATTGCAGCCCCATCTTTCTAAGATTCTTAGACAGGGTCTTCTGCTGCCGCCCTCACATTTGCTTTTAGCTTGCCGTCCGGGGCGGACCGCTCGCTCCGCCCTGCCCTGCTACGCTTCTGGTCTAAGGAAGTTTGCTTGCTTATCTATTGCCTTTATATCTCGTTATTTGTCGTTATTTGTCTCCAACATTTTTTTTTTTTGGTAAGTATTAGCAGAAAGTAAATGAGTGATTTTATCAAAAGTTTGTAAACTAATTCCAGACACCAGTTTAAGAAAAATGTGTACTATAGTAGGAGGAGGGGGGGGGGAGGAGAGGGTTAGCGTTGCGGGCAGTAATTTTAGGGAGGGGTGCTCATAATGGTTGCAACTTTGGTATTTCTTTGAACAGTGGTGGTGGTGGTGGATGTTGTGTTATTACGGCTAATTAACTGCACGAAGGGTGGGGTGCCCTCCGTGGAGGTCTTTCTAAGGGGTCCTAACCCGTATTTACATTAAGTCACGGAAAACTCCGGTTGATGTTGGTGGAATTTAGCGTGTTTGCTTCGGTCTCGCACATAATACTTTTGGTTTAGTTTTTGTTGCTATCGTTGTGTCAGAGGTATTTTTTTTTTTTTATTCGATGCCACGAGTAACCAGGCTGTGTGTTTTCTTGTGAAGGGAAATACTCAGAAATAAAGTAAGCTTCGTGTTCGTTACTTTTATTGTGTTTCCCACTTTAGTTAAATTATTTTTATTCACATTTATATTTTACACTTGCTCTTACTTCACCGTAAATATAGATACACATATATAGTATATTAAATCTATTAGCATTAAATTGCATTAAAATAAAATATTTGTTAACTAAACACAGACGGTTGTTTTTAAAGAATGTGTGCAATGGTGCATGGAATCTTCTTGTTATCTCTTTGGAGGTGGCAAGGACGTATTTAGGGGGGAGGTCCAGGGGGTCCGGACCCCCCCCCCCCCGAAATTTGAATTTTTGTTACTAAAATGGTAACGAAATAGTATTTTTGTGTGAAATTCTACCTTTTTTACTGTTTGGACCACCCCCCCAAAATTTTGTGGGGGACAAAATGTTTTTTTTGGATAGTTGCTTAAGTTTTTCCCCACGTGATGTAACCGCTAGTTGCGGATTTATATGCATGAGCATCCACATAGAGGACCAAAGAGCATATGCCTAAGAGTGGAGGGGGCTCAGAACCGGTCCTAGGGTGGAGCGACCGCACCGGGCGCCATCTCTCCCACTTACCTATGGGGGTGCCAAAATACCTTACTTTATACATATTATAAGTATATTTGAGTGTCTATATATTGTTAAAATTTTCGTTTTAACCCCTTTGAAAACTTTTCTAGCTGCATGTGTGTGTGAGGGAGGGGGTACATTTTTGTATTTTGCATCACTTAGAAAAATAGCTGGGACCGGCACTGAGGGGGCCCTACATTCAGCTGTCAATATGATGAACATTTTTACAACATATTGAAACACTAGTCAAACAAGTGATTCTTCTTTTCAGCGTCCTTTCATTGATGAGAGCAAGTAGCTTAAACATGGGTGCGAAAAATATGAATAAACACTCACGGAAAAAAATCTTTTTTTCTGATAAAATGCTATTTATATTTATCGCCAGGCGCCGATTTACATAATTGGGGACCCAGAACAAAAGTTTCAGTAAGGGCCAATATCACGAAAATTATACCCTGGAATCAACTTTCATATCACACCATACATAGAGGTTAGTTATCCTTATAAATAAAAATGAAATTCTGTTTGTTTGTTTGTTTGTGGATTTGATTTGTATACGAATCCACAAAAATGGACCTATCAGCCTGAAATTTTGCACAGATATGTAAAATAATATAGAATAAATCATAGTCCACTTTAAAACTTAGTCCACCTGAAAGTCCACCCGTTCCCGGAATTTAAGAGATTTTTTATGTTCTCCAATCAAAAAGCTTTCCGTAATTGTAACCCCTGTAGTGAAAAAAGTGTGAAATAAGGATCGTGGTTGCCATGTGTGGCGATTTTGACGAATAAAATGTTTTAAATTCTCAAAGTAAAAATAAAAGAATAATAATGATTTTTTTTTTTTTTTTTTTTTTTTGTTAGTTGATATTTGTAAGATTTTTTTTTTTTTTTGTTAGTTGATATTTGTAAGATTTTTTTTTTTTTTTTTTTTTTTATAATATCGTGTGCATGGGAAATCGGAGCAGGAATGAAATGTTTTATACGCAAAACAATAAGAATTGAAGATTTCCGCGGCTAATATGTAAAATTCTTTAGTTTGGCGAAAAAATAAAATGGCTTAAATGCCGATTTTGAGAAAGTGAGTTCTAGCGGTTTGCACAGTTTCCAGCTTGGCGCAATTTGTTGAGAGCTTAAGGAAATAGATTTTAGAAAACAAGTGCAAAGGTTTTATTAGAATACAGCGTTAAATTTTAATGATCCGTGAAGAAATAATGCAGTTATTAAGGGATTTCAAGCGATCTATCTTCAGAATTCTCGCCAATTGAGTACATTGATTTAAGTTGGGGGAGTTCCGCCAAATTTCAGAAAATTGAAATCTTCTCATTTAGTACATCGGAGTAACGATGAATAAAACACGTTATAGTTGATAATTTAAAAAAATTCGGTTGTATTAAGGGATTCCCCTTTTCAAATAAATGTGTCCTTTGCTTTTTGGCGGCCGAATCCTTTCCCATATTGATTGCTGCTAAGTCAATGCTTCGAATGATTTCCTTAAAAAACGCTTGCAAAATGGCGTATGTTGGCACTTTGGCGAGGCTAAGATTTGAAGCTGGATTTTATTTGAGACTGGGATATATAATGACACTGGTTATAGATAAAAATGAATGTTGGTATGTGTGTAGGAGGTTGAAAAACTCCAGCACCGTTTAGCACCGTTGCACCATGAAATTTGGTTCACCTAAGTCTTTTATCATTGAGAAGCTTTTTATGCTATCCGTTTTCCTCTAACTTGCCACTAGGTGGCGCAGCAGAACGTCGAATTCTATTCCGTTTAGCCGTTTACTATGCGAATATCGTCCAACCGATTTCGATGAAATTTGGTACACGCGGATATTAGAACACGGAGAATATTTTTCAGTATCCATTTTGCTGTAACTTGCCGCTAAAGGGCTCTGCAACGCATCAACTTCTATACCGTTCGACTGTCGGCATAAAATTTCTTATACTTACACATTTCAGCATGAAGAATATATTCTAACTGTGTTCCTTTTGATGTTACTCACCACTAGATGGCACTGCAATGCATTATTATTTTAACTCGCCACTAGATGACGCTGCAGCAGGCCAAATTCTTGACCATTCTAACGGTCGCTATGAAAATCAGTATACATAGCTATTTGAACAATGAGAATATTTTGGCGTTATCCATTTTGCTATAACTCACCACTTGACGGCACTGTAGCAAATCATTACTTTAATTAACCACTAGATGGCCCTGCAGTGTATCACTTCTTGACTGTGCAAATGATCGCTATGAAAATAGGTATACATAGATATTTGAACACGGGGAAGAGTTTCGCGTTAGATGTCGCGTCAACACAAGAAATTCAGGGCTGTCCAGCCGATCGTCCTGAAATTTCGTATTCATCGATATCTGAATGCGAAGAATATTTTCGCCGTATCCGTTTTGCTAAAACTCGCCACTAGATTGCGCTACGCCGCATGGCCTTCTGCACCGTACAAACGATTGCCTTGAAATTCGGTATGCATGGTTATTGAACACAATATAATGCGATATCCATTTTGCTATATCTCTTTATTACAATAAATAGTAATCACCACAAATCGTAATATCAAAAAGTCCATTCATTCCCGTGCGAAGAACGGGTACTTCAGCTAGTATGAACATAAAAATATTTAATCAAGATGGAAAGTAAAATAGAATAATTTTGTGATAATATTATACGGTATAATAATATTTTAATTATATTACTTCATTTTATACCTTAATTTCATTCTGTGCTTTTCAAGTAACATGATTAACGTATTTTTGTAGTTTAAATTAAAATCATAATGTGGAAATTTGTAATTTTAAAGGATAATTTTGGGAACTCTTGGGCAGAATGTCCTGACGGAAATCAGTTCTTTCACTACTTTTTTATGGGCGACTTTCCTCCCAATCCTTAATATAATCATATGGGTGCCTAACCCCCCCCCCCCCCGAAACTTTTCTTTATTTACTATATATTCCAGCAATCTGGTAACGGAACTTTATAAGAATATTCTATCACACCATTTATACTATACTATAAAACGACTCTTTCGAACTATATATTATAATAATATATTGTAATGAGAAAAAAAATCCAAATGTTTTATTTCAAGCTTTTAATATACTCTTATAAAACCAATAAATTATTAGGAAATTTTCAGAAAAAATTATTCTTTGTAGAATTACGTGGGAAAATTTATGTTAGGTTATAACCAAGGTGTTATAACATAACTAATTAGACTATGCACGGTTGATTTCCTTTATTATATGAAATTTCCTAATTAAAGTACTACATTCAACTAAAAGATATACAAAATATGTATTTATCATTATTTCAAAATGACAGTAGAACTTATTTTTAAGCAAATGATTTGTATCGAAGTAGTATTTTGTTTCGTCTTTATCTTATCCCCCCCCCCTTCCGTCGACAAATCATTACTTGCTTATACACAGTGCGCGAGCTAGGAATTTGAGTTTGACCGAGCAAGGAGAGAAAGATGTTAACTGCCCGAGAACTCAGTGGAGGAGAAACCCAGTGAATGGGTGAAGGTGGTTCAAATAGTACGGCTTTCGGCGCAGAGAGGGAAAAATGCTTTCGTTATTTTACTGATTCAAGATTCGAATCACTGATTCGAATCATCGAAGTAGTGAGTGAGTTGAGATTCGAATCAGTAAAATGAGTCGAACCGCCTATCTCTAAGTCCAGAGAACCGTGCCTGTACAACCCATAGTTTTTAAGAATTTTAGGAGAAAAATACGAAAAACAAAGTATTATGTCGCATCTGGAGGAAGAAAAAACTAAACCCTTCATTTCATTTGACACATAAACAGCAGTATTTGGAAGTTATAAAGGCAGATGCTCGAAGTGTCCACCATACATATCGAGGCAGGCTTGAGCGTGCCTTCGAGTGGATGACTGCACACGTCGCAGCAGTGAAGTGCCCCCCCGAAGTACAAGCACCATGCAGACAAGTAACGAAGCTCGTTTGTGTAGTCATAACGTTTTGATATACCATTTCCTTCAGGAAAAAAAATCCACCAGCGTGAAATCTGGCGATCATGGCGGCCATAGGACCGAACCCCCTCCCCAGGTCCGATCGAAGTCCAATAAAGTGTTTTTTCCTTGCGTCCCGGATGTGACGTCATACATTGTTTTTCCTAATTTTTCTCGAAAACTATGGGTCGTGGAGGTACAGTTCTTCGGATATTTTTTATGTACTCCCTATGAAGAGTCTGGCTGTGCAGGATTTGGAAGGTATTTATGGGACACCCTCAAGAAAGCACACTAATAACTCATGTGTATTGTTAAAATATTACAATTTATAGAGTACCTAAGTATTGAGTGAAATTGTCAATAGATAAAACATTTTATTTTCAAATTGATGTTTATTTTATTGTAATGAGATTTTAAAGCCGGGAGGTGCTTTTATCCTGTAACTAATTTTTTAAAAATTTATTCTAGATAGCTTAGTGTTATTAAATTTTGGATTATTTTTATTAAATGTAAAAAAAGCGGATTTTTTCAAAAATCGACGAAATTTTCTTAAATTGAATAGCCTACTATTATTTTACTTCCCAAAGCCTTAAAGTATTCCCTCCATCTCCCACCCCACCGCACCTCCAAAGGAAAAGGAAAAAACGCATTTTTTTGCGAATTTTTAAAAAGAAATATTCACATTTCTGAAAAGTTCGATAATAATTACTTTAGTCGTCGGCGATCACACACACACACACACACATTTTACCTATTTTCTTTCTATACTCTCAAACTGTTTTTGAGGGATGCGAGAAACAGAATTTTAAGAAAATCTCAGAATCAGTGAAATATTTAAAACAATTTTGGCACAGTTTAGATTAACTTGTCTCACCTGACATCATTCCATTCAATTGCTATTTTGTAAGAGTGGAATAAACATTTCCTCAATTTTCACAATGTCTCAAAATCCGTAAAAATTTTTGAAGTACTCAGACGCTTGCAGTTTAAGTGATCATTTTATTGATTTAACTTCCGTGGTTACAAATATTTACATATTTTGAATAAATTTTCGCAAAATCTCAAAATCTAATCCAAATTTTCAAAAGATTTGACAGCTGTAGTTCAAGTTGAGTTCAGTGACCATCTATCATTTCACCAAATTACATTTCATTCGCTTTAGTCCTTATTAAGTGATGCATGAAGAAATATTTACGCATTTTGAGTAAATCTTCACAAAATCTAAAAATCTAATTATTATTTTTTTAAATCTAATTATTATTTTTTAAATTTTTTTTACCTATAGTTTAAGATGCATGGTCACCTATTATGTGTAGAAGTAAGTAATTTTCGCAAATAAAAGGCAGAAATTTCACAGAAAAAGAAATGAGAAATTTTGGAATTTCGCTAGAATTCCCATAAACTACTTAAAAACATTTTTAAACACTTAAAATTTATGTTTAAGTTTAATTTTAATTTTAATTATGTTCAATATTAAAGGCTACATCATTGTAATTTCAGCATTTGACTGTTTTAGAGCAGCTGTTCTGTCCATAACTACGACTTTTTTATTGCACTTCAGCAAAGATTGGAAAACAGCATTGATTAGCTCACAATATGTCCTTAACTTTGGGATCTTAATTTCTGTTTATTGATTGTAACTTTAGACAATGAAAATGGTGTACTCATCAATGAGCTCATTTTGAGCTAGTGCACATAAGAAAACAATTTTTGAAAAGCTTTTGAGTAATATAATTTAAGGTGGTCTACTTGAAGCCACATATGGGCAAAATAATTGATCAATGTAAAAATAGGCTTCTCATTTGTTGAATTTAATTTCCCTTTGCAATTTCGTATGTTTATCGAAAGATTTTTCAGATGCAGTTTTTAACATTGTGTGCGTAGATCCCAATCCCCTGACTCAAGAGTTGCTTTGAAGCCTTCTAACTTGTTCCACAAATGGGTAATTTGAAGCTTCTAATTCTTTAATTAATTTCATTGATCTCGGGCACCTGAGAAGTGAAGCTTTTTCGATCTTGATTTTATGTTTGAAAGAATATTTAACGTAATTTTCTTTCTTAAAAAAGGCAGTATTTTGCACTTGTTCACAAAAATAAGAAATTTTCGCATAAATTCGCTTCTATTCACAAATTGATCATATTTCGCAAATATAAGAAAATCTTGCATAAATTCGCATCGATTTAGTAAAAACAGAAATTCCGTACCCCTAATTATGTTACCAAATATTATTTTATTCGCTTTAGCCGTTAATACGTGATGCGCGAACAAAATCTTACGCATTTCGAAAAGATTTTCCCAAAATATAATCAAAAATTAAAAATTCAACTCTTTAAATCGAGTGACCACTTATCATGTCACCAGACTTCCAGAAACTTTCATTTGTTTCAGTCATTTTTACGTGATGCGCGAACAAAAAGAAGGGTCATTTACAAAACCACAGATAAACTTTTCTATTTGACGGTCCTTCGACACCACGGAGGTATATTCTGTGAGGTATATAAATGATTCTGTAGAGGGGAAGCCTCCGTAGCCGAAAGCCACAGTTTTGGTATCTAAATTTGAAAGCCGATAGATGGCGCCCTTTGATGTAGAGACCCTAGTAGCAATAACCCATCGGTCGATGAGAGGCGGGTGAGTTAAATCCGAGGAGAAGGAGCAATGGCCGATCACGGCTTTTCATCCAAAAAAGGGGGAAATTTCATCGGCAACTGGTACAAAATGTCCGCTCGGGAGGCCATAAAGCCGATCATCATTTCCCGATGACTCCGATGAAATAACGAAAAGAAACCGATAAACTGTTTAAAATATATTTGTTAATAAAAAATAAACGACTGGCAGCAAAATTTTCAAAAAATGTCCGTTCTGTTTATTATGTTTTCGTTTTTTGTATGCTAAATTTCCGTTTAAAAAAAAAAAAAATACTTACTCCCCCGGGCCCGAACCCTGAGCGTACTGATATCTCCCCTGCCCCCTTCCAACCCCAATACAAGAAATTTGAAGTAAATTATGCGATTAATTCAAGAATTGTACAAAATTTCCCTTAGAATATGCAAAGGCACATCTAAATTACGCAAATATTTATAGGAATTTGGGTAAAGTGTAAACCACATGGGGACACCTGCAAGGCCCGTTGACTATAGAGCTGCAGTTACAGATAAGATATTGTTTTTCGGTTTCCCATAGGCGAAACTGCTCGTCTAGATCACTTCTATCCATGAATAAAAATTCATCTATTGCAGATAAACAAAAGTGCACTTGCCGATGACTGAATTCGACGAGTCGATGAGTTAACGATGAGTCGATGAACGACCGAGCAGAAAACAAGCAGTCATTGCTACTAGGGGAGTCCGATCTCCGAGGGTCCGGATCGTTTTGGCGATGCCGCGAAACCAACAGAAAGCTTTGTTAAGGTTCGGTATCGTTACGTGCTGTTGCTTAATGCTGTGTTTTTAAAATTGTGCGGCTATCGAGTTTGAAAAAATTATATGTTATAGTTGAGATTTTCAGCAATAAATTTTTTCTTTGATAACATTGATTTTCCCTTCTCTAGCGGACTTTCTTACGCAGGGCGCCATCTATAGGGTGAGAAATTTATATGACGAAATTCTAGCATTAGCTTCCCCTCCGCGGAATATACCTCCGTAGTCAACACTTCCTAGATAAAGAAAGCCTAAGAACTCTTACGTCACCAAGTCGTGACGTCATCATTAAGTATTCTTATAAAAGTTTTATGTTCATAAAATAAAACTATTAAAATTTTCTGGTAAATTTACTCATGAATAACAACATTTTAATAATTTGGGATAAAAATATAATTTTACGACAAATGGCAGTTTTTAAGCATGACTAATTAGATAATATGATAACGAAAAAAATCATAATGAATAATTTAATATGAGAAAGGTATTTTAATTTTAAAGTTGAATTTAAGATATTTTCTAATATTTGCAGCCTTCACCAGAAATTTTAAAGTGTTACTTTGTACAAATAAAACTGTGATGAGTGTGCTTTCATAGGTTCAGTAAGACGTGAAAGCTTAAGTTGTTAGGTTCTCTATTTGTAGGATATGTAGGCGGTGTTGTCTAAGTTTCCAGGTGCTTGAAGCGGAATGATGGATAAAGTACAAAATCTCTTGATTTCCAAGTAATGTTACAGACTAGAGCTTACTTGTATTTATATAAAGATTTTAGCTCTTCATATAAATAAATATATATATTTATATATATAAAGAGCCTATATAAATTATATAAGAGCTTACCACTCCAAAAATATCCCCAGTTTCTGTTCAAATCAACGCCTGGACATGATGCATTTCTTACGTTCCGATTTTTTCTCCACATTCTGTCCTAAAAATAAAACCATGTTTCAAAATATTTTCTCTTTAATACTTTAAATGATGTCATAGATTGTTACAACTCTAATAGTTCGGGAGCCAGCTGCCATTTTGGGGTCATCATCGCAAAAAAGACTGAGATTATTTACTTTGGTTCATTTTATATTGTAAGTAAAGAAAATGAACGTTAGCTGATAGAGTAGCGGTGGATGTAGCCGCCCCGGTCACCCAAGCATGTAAAATAATTTAAAAAATAGGAATTCTAATAAAAAAGTTGATACTTTGTTCATGTGTTTATCACGTTGTATACAAATGAAAAAAGATAGTCAGCTGACTTTATGGCGGTGTATTATACGTAGCTGCTGATGATGATCCGGATTCGGCTGTATAGTGGTGGATTGTACGTCAACATGTAAAGAATCCCCTTTAAGTAAAACAATAATAAAAAAGCTGAAATTTGCCGAGGTGACAGATATCTTTATCAGTTTTATGAAAAAGATAGTCCGCTGAGTTTTTCGTGGAGGAAAAGTCCTCAGCTTGCGATTGAAAGTTACAGAGTATTGCTACACGTACAGACGCCTGATGTATTCCACTTGCATCAGCTGATCACTTTTACACCGCGAAAAATTCAGCGGACAACGTCTTTCAGGTAACTCGTGTTCAACAGCTGTGCAAAAAGTAAATTACACATAACTTGAGGTACGAAATTTTCGTTTTTACGAATTTAAGCGAAATTTTCTTCGATGTTTACATATAGGGGAAGGTGGCCCAAAATGATTCCCGCTAGGGGAAAACTTGCACAAAATAACATAAATGTTAAATAAAACTTTGACCATTTGCCACAATATTTTACACTATATTTTGCATCATAAACATATTTTAATAATATTTTAAGCCCAAACTAAGTAGCGAAGAAAAAAAAATAAAAGTAAAATTTTGAAGAGTCCAAAGGATCCTTTTACCCTCACACACGGGCAAAATTGTTCTTCATTTGAAAAGAATCGCAAATTGTTTTTTATCGGCAGAATAAAAGATGTAAGGGCAATTATGACTATACATAATGGAATAAAATAAGTTTTACAATCACATAGTATGCATAATTTATATTATGAAAATTTTAAAATAAAAAAGTGTCACAAACAATAAATGGAATATTTCAAAATTATAATTTAAAAATTGTGGCCTAAAATAAACGCAGAAATGAATTAGATAATTTAATGGGGAGTCATGCATTTTGAGAAAGTCTGAAGGGCTGCCATGATGACTAGGCCCCAGTACTGGAATTTCTACAATCGATGGATCATTTTACCCGGCTGAGCAGAAGGAACTCAGAGCAGAGCTCTGCTCAGTGAGTCGAAGGGTTTGTCTGATGAAGACCGAAAGAATTTTTTGGTCGGAACGATCGTGACATCTTATAAGAATCATTTTATGTGTGTTTTTTTCACAAAGTTTCTATTTATTTTATCATTTAACATCAGTATTTTGAGTGTTTTTTTTTTTCAAAGTTCTTTCTAATTTTTGTTCTTCGTCATGAAATGAACTCATCAGGCAATCAGAGAATTGCGTTCTTGGAGATATATTTTGAAAGAATGTGATATATTAGAATGATACAAAAATGTTTGGCTAAATAAATCTAAATAAATGTCCAAGTATCGTGAGTGCCGGAACTTTTAAGACACTGCATAAATACGTTAGGTGTACATCTTTGCTTTCCCAGCTTTTCGACAGTGAAAATTGAATAACGTATTGCTACATCAACAGCTTAGTCCTTTAACAAAACGGACAGGCAAAAGCACAGGCTTATGATAGAATCCTCTGCGCCTATGAGTAGAAGACATAGTATATTTTTCTCAGTAAATATTTTTCACGCTTCTTCCATTTTCTTGTAAAATTTCCTGACCTCGTCTTGTGTAATTGCAGCATATAATTATTTCACAAATCATTCATGACATAACTGTTAATGGGATTCTTCTGTGTTCATGGTAAAATTAAAATGATTCCTAAAAAAGCATTTTTAATCATGAAAAAAATCTGCGTAATATTTTTTAAAATTTTTATATTATATCTTAAATAAATTTAAGCGTAAAATTAGCATTTACTTCATTTTTTTAAGTTTTGAATCTTGAAGCAAATTATTATGGAACCGTTCATCAGAAATGCAACGGCATGTATGAAAAGCTGAAAATTTCGTAAGTAATGGGAAGAGCCTAGGGATAACACTTTGTAGGGGGAGGGGCTTAAAACAAGATGAATAGCGATCATGTAGAAAATGTAGAAATCAGTGCAAATCACTTAAACAAAAAAGTATTGCGAACTCATCAGCTTGGTTATAGAAAATAACACGCGATGTCTGATTGTCAATTATAGTAAAGTGTATATATTTTTTTAGAAATTAACAGTTATTTAATAATCCATGGTCAGAAAGCTCGTAAACATATCAGTACTTGATCATGCTTTTTATGATGATTACCAAATACTGGTGACTAAACGTTTCCACACTCTCGATGTAGTAGGATCGCCTGTGTTCAGAATTTTGTGCAGAAAATATCATTACATGGAAAAAGCCAAGCCCCTAAAGCCGCCCTCAAGAACAAGGCTTTAGTTATGCATCCAAATATTTTGCTACAAAAATACACCTTGAATAGATTCTACTGTACTGACATATTTGGAGATAGTTTCTGAGAGTACAGAGGTTTAAAAAAAAAAAAAAAAAAAAAAAAAAAAAGATTCTTTTTTTCAATTAATGCAAATTACAAATGTTCCCAAGAAATGTACTTACTGTCTCGTGAGAATATTCATACCCATCTGGATTTACTACTGGTAAAATGTACCAACAGAAAGCTTGGAAAACATTTTCTTCAACAGGATGGCGTTTTTCACTGTACTCGGTAATCAACTGAAAGATATTTAAGGAATTATTCAAGATTTAACGCCTGCAACCAAACACACATTTACGGAAAAAACACTCAAAGTACAAGTGTTAGACTTTAAAATAAATAAAAAGAACTTTCTGAAAAAAACACCCATAAAATGATGTAACAAGAGTTCAGTAGCGGATCCAGAATTTTTTTTTTTTTTTTTGAAAGGGGCTAAATTTTGAAAAAAGCTTACTTGACCCAAACATAATGTACAGAATAAAGCAAAATTTCAGTCTAAAGTAATGTAAAACTTTTTGGGAGGGGCTAAATTATAAATAAAGATCATTTTATCTACTTAAAGTGTATAATAAAGCAGAATGTTACCCTTTAACAACCTCTTTTGGGGAGGCTGAAGCCCCCTAGCCCCTCCCCTGGATCCGCTACTGTAAGAGTTATAGGTACCATTTTATAATTTTATTATTATATTTTTATAAGTATCATTTTATTATTTCTTGTTATAGTATCATTTTATTATTTCTAGTACGAGTTATAAGTATCATTTTATTATTTTATTATTATGTATTATTATATTTTTATAAGTCTAATTTTATTATTTCTTGTTATAAGTATCATTTTATGTGCGTTTTTTCACATAGTTTTTATTTATTTTAAACACACATTTATTGAGACACATTCTACGCTTTTTATGCAACCAATACTTACTTTGTTATTATGGCACACTGAGTTTAATATTGTAAATATAGGGTAAACGAAAGTATGCAGTGGGATGGAACGAAAATATTAAATTTATGTTTTTAAGTCGCTGTAGAGCGGAAAATTTGCAATTAGTCTTAATAACAAAGACAAGAAATACTATTTACAGATATAGTATTATATATACAGGGTTTCTTCAAAACACTGACATAGACTTTTATTCCTTAAACATTGAACATAGACACATGCAATTAATTACAAAGGTACAGAATTTTATGGTATTGATTAAGATTTCCAAGAGACTAAATCTAAATAAATACAAAATTTAAATTTTTATACGAACCTCGTAAAAAAAAAACTAATTAGTTCCATGTGTTCCAAACCTTAATTAGGTGATGCACAAAATTTCAGCCTTTCATCGTAGAATGGATCGGAAATATGTTTAAACGAAGTTAGTAAGGAGGTATACAAAACCAATAGTGGCAAAAGTATTATCATTGTTTTCTTTCGTACTTTGTACTATACCTGAAGCGCGATCATCCGACATAAGTTTTTTTCTTTCGAAAGACATTGAAAAATTCTTCAAGTACATATTTATTTTCATACCTCAACTTTTTAGGGAAAATTTTGTGTTTACAGTAGAGTCTCGATAGTTCGAATTTCCATAAATGCGTTAGTGAAAAAATCAGTTTAACTCTCGAATAATGACCAACACATACAAAAAAAGTGAAAGAATTATTTCCCACCACAAAATTTAACTACCTGGCTAGCTCGTATGCCACATCAGAAATCCCTCTTCCAAAGAAAATGGGTGTATTTTTCCTATAGATACAACTACAGATTTTGGGATGGCGCGATATTACTACGCGAAAACGGGTCAGCTTGTTAATGCAAAACTCAATTAACTATTATTTTCCGATATAATTAACCTGATCTAATCATCGGTAATGCAGCAATATGTAAGTACATTTATTTATTTAAATATGTACTTAAATTAGAAAAATTGCTTTATTTTCATTTATTTGTTTTATTTATTAAATTTTATGATTTCGAGTTTTCGATAGTTCGAGGCGAGTCCGGCCCAGTCCACCTTGAATTATCGAGACTCTACTGTATTTAGATTTAATCTCCAGAAAATTTTAATCGAAGCCATCAAATTCAGTAACTGCTTCTTTTTTTTTTTTTTTTTAACGTAACTTTGTAATTTACTGTGTGCCTTTATGACTAGTATTAAGAATAAAAGCCTGGGTCAGCGTTTTGGGGATATCTTGTGCACATACACATCTATACATTAATCTGGTAATATTTCCTGATCTCTAAAAGCGTATAAATATTCCAAACAATGCAATATTTCACTGTTTTTCATATTAATTTCTTTTTTCTAATTTTGATCTTTCTTTATGCTATAATGCAAAATTAATTCAATTGGAACCATATATTCCGATCACACAAAACTTTTTAGGAAAAAAAATGTTGAAAAAAATCAGCATTTTGACAATTTTTGTATAATTTAAAAAAATTACAATTTTGTTTATTTTATTGCAAGCGTAAAATCTCTTGATAGATTTTACGCTTGCAAAAGATGCTTGCAATTTAGCGGACAGCCTTATCGTTGTTATAAACCCTACATTTTGAAACGATCTATAATACCTTTGTTTTCCCTTTGAAAACTCACCAATAGTCAGGTTTTCGGTTCCTCCTTCTTGTGTACCATTTGATTCTCAAACTTTCGTAAAAATGCGTCTTTACTTCCGTGCGAGATTGTTTTCTGTAGGGCTGTACCCAGAACAAATTTCAGAGGGGGTCCGAACTGAGAAAAAGGCAGAATTTTTCACAAAAGAACTTTATTATTTTGTTAGGACGCTTTTTTTTTTTTTCTTGAAGTGAAACTTCTTTAGGCGCGTTGAGAGTGAAATTTCAAGGTCGCGTCACGGGCAATAGCGTCATGATGAGGTGGGACGATTTTGGATGTCTGTGTGTTTGTCGTTCGCGTAGCGGACTAACTATATGACCGAATTGCATCAAACTCTGCAGAGGGGTTTCCAAGCATCCCGGAGTTTGCACCTCGGGCGTAGTTTTTTAATTTTTTAATTATTTTATATTTTACGTGTTTTCGACCGTTTTCTGTCTTTGCCCTCCGAAAAAGAAGGATTCAATCGTCCGAAAGAAAAAATAATTACACGATCGGAAAGAGGAAATAGTTTTTTTTTCTAGAGACCTTCATTTTTGAATTCGCTGCATTTCCCGATTTTTTAATAAAAATCGACAACCCTTTTCTCCGGCAAATTCGGGTGAATTTCAGAACGAGGAGCCTATCTCAGCTCGCATCTAAAAAGCTATGGAATATTTCGACTAAAAAAAAAATACTGTTACGGACAAACTGCTCAGCTTTCGTTTAAAAAAAAGTCAAGTGTCTAGGATAATTTTTTGATCAGCTAAAAAATGAATTAGTAAAACCCGTACAGGAACAATTTGAAGCTTCCCAAGACAGAGAAGAGATTTTTCGACTAGCTTACGTGACATCAAAATGAAGAACCGGTGAAGGAATAATTCTTTTCTCTGGAGAAGGTGTGGGTGGAGGTCCGAAAGAAACCTCTTTAGGCGCGTTGAGAATGAAATTTTTGAAGTGAAACTTCTTTAGGCACGTTGAGAGTGAAATTTCACGGTCGCGTCACGGCAATACCGTCACGGCAATAGCGTCATGATGAGGCTGGGACGATTTTGGATTTTAACAGACGGAGAGAGCTCCCGGATAGACCGCCAGTGAGAAAGAGGCAAAAATAGTGGCTATACTCTATTGCTGCAGAGAATTTTCTTTCTCCTCTTTGTGCTACATTCGTTCTTAAGAAAGTGTACGCATGCGCCGAATGTAAACACACATTGTGCACTCGGAGACGAAAATTCTGGAGCGCTGACTTACAGTTGGTAAAGTCAATTATCAATGTTATATTTTGATCAGAAGCACCAGTATTTTGAAACTGATTTATATTTATTGTTATTAACAAACTATCATTCTTGAAAGCCGATATCCATGTAAGTAATATTTTATATATTCTTTTGTGTACATCCTCATTGTAATTTAAAATCCATGTATATTAAATGATTTTTATGTTTGTCTAATGACTTAGTGTGCTTAGTATATTTATTATTTTATTTACTATTTTCAAATTTTATTTTAATACTGAAAAATTAACCAAACGAACTTGCAAAATATTTTTACATTATTATTTTTTAAATCTTTTTAATACTATGTCTCAATCCTTTGACTACCTACAACATCTCACTTTTGATCTGTTTTCAAATGTTATCTTTAATTTTTATCTCTGACTACTTATTTGACAATCGAACAGATTTTAATCAATCTCGCCAAAGAAGTTTCACTTCTGACACGTGTACTCTGTACACACGCTCTTTTTTTTTTCCAAATTATAAATTTCGGGGGCGGATCCGGATCCCTTGGCCCATCTCCTTGGATACGGCCTTGCATTGCAGTGTAAAATACATGCTGAAGAACAAGAACAAACAAGCAAACACTGATTGATTTTTTAAAAGAAGTATTCATAGGTAATGCCTTAAACATACTTTTGTTGCAATATACAGAACGGTTGCTGGGCTTATCCATTCCCTGGCATGCGTACCACCATCGATCCAAATGCCTGGCCTGGCCTGCGGCCCAATCTTTAAAAATAAAGACAATAGTTTATTGTTAAGTACACGCAATTCTAAGGATACTTAAGTTTTTGTCCTATGAATTGTTTTGCATGGCTACCAACAATTTCCGAATATAATCAACCCAGGGGCGTAGCCACGTGGGGGGGTTAGGGGGGTCATAACCCCCCCCATGAGAAATTTTTTGCCATACAAAATGCATATTCTTCACTACATTATCACACACACGCATACATATATATGAGTTGTAGTAGTCGTAACCCCCCCCCATGAAAAATTTCTGGCTACGCCCCTGAATCAACCACATGTTAAACAATCTATTTTTAAAAACGTTTATCCAAATTAAAGTAATAAACTCAAAGCTGACTTTTCCTATAAATGTGTGTGTGTGTGACAAACTTTATTTTTAATTTCATGGAACACCTAGGCCATTGAAGGCTACATTTGTAGTTTCTTACTTACAATCCTTTTTTTACAAACTCTAAATAAATTTGCTCTCCATGTGAAAGGTGGTCACGTCAAGAAAACTATCTTCTTTTTTTTCTTACAATGAAAACATGTACATAGTATGTACATGTACATAGTTGAAAATAACATAACTATGTCAACAGTTAAGTTAACACGAAAATTATTAATTTAAAGATACTGTTCACAAAAAGTGGTTGGTTATATTCCGAAATATAATATATGCAATATCCTAACCTATGATACTGCAAGTACAGGGTGACCATAACTAAACTGCAAGTGTTCAAGGGGTGCTGGAGAGAAAACTACCAGGAATATTCCAGTGAATCTTGGTATCTACACGTTTCAGAACATGCGCAAGTCAGATATGCAATAAAAAATTGCCATTTTCACCCTATAGATGGCGCTATATATCGTGTTTCAATGCTTATGGACGTCATATATGCAAATTTTAAGCCCATAGTACAGTGTAAAAACAAGACCACATTGAGTAATGGTCAATCATGACTCTGAATAAGAAGGAACGTGTATTGTTAGTGAAGATATTCTATGAGAATAGTAGCAATTATTCAGCTACTCTGAAAGAATACCGGTGTATAAAACAATTAAGAAGAGGTCCAATGAGTGTCAATGAGATTAAATAATGTTTTAATTGTTTTCCAAAGCGTCTTTATGAATTGTTTAATTTGAGATCTTAATTTTCGTTAATTTTTGATTACGTTACTGTAAAAATTTAATTACTGAAGCGAATTGTATGGAATTTTGATAAACTGTAAATGATGTTTTAAATTCTAGAATGTCACTATGCTCTGTCTATCGGTTTTGGAAGTTATATATGCCACCGGTTAGCATTGAAATGCGGTATAGTGCCATCTATCGGGTGAAAACGACGATTTTAGATTTTTTATTTATTTATTTATATTTTTTTGTATATTTGACTTGCGCATGTTCTAAAACGTGTAGATACCAAATTTCACTGGAATATTCTCGGTAGTTTTCTCTGCAGAACCCCTTGAACACTTGCAGTTTAATTATGGCCACCCTGTATTTATAGTCGCAGACTGTTGGCATTCAGAAAGAAACGAAATTTCGAGTTTTGTATTTTTCTCTCGGTGTGTGTGGGGCGAATGAGGAGCTGTGATTGTGCTGGTATCACTAGAAAGCAAAGGTTTGAAAGAGATCCTTTTAATATACGGAGGTACATTTTGGGTGATTTTACACAGGTATTAAAAATTTCGTTAAATTGAGACATAAATCCCACTTATCTTGTTATTTTAAAATTATTATATATTCGTTTCATGCTATTTAAATTTTTTAAATGAAAATAAAATGCATTAAAAATCTGTATTTTTGTTTAAGATATTTTTTGACATTTGGATAAAATTACATGAAATATCTGTCGTGAATTTTTGTTTAGTAAAATCTGCTAAAATGGCAAATGAACAAAACGTGGAACATAAGAAAAAATCGCTAAGCTTACCATTCACATGGCTGTATCATTCAATTTTGCTTTTCAATATAGGAGTCATGCGCGCCCATAGAATTTTTTTTAGGTGGGAGGGCAAACTTAAAAAAAAAAATTCTAGAGGGGGCAAATTTCGCGCTTGTAACAATTTGAGTTCCAATTATGCTTTGTGATGCCCCTTTGTTTCCATCATAAATCATAACACAATAGACTAAATTTCTAGAGGGGGCAGAGTCTGATTACCGAATAGGCCCATAAGGCCCGGTTCTATAGTAAAAGAAAGTCTAGGGGCCTGGGATAGGGATAGGTGGGAGGGGGGGAGTCTTCAAAAGAGCTGGCTTTAGTATCAGGAAATGTTAATTACGCTGCCTACCTTGCCCCCCCCGCTTATGGGCTCCCATGATTGGAGTAATTAAAAAAATGGCTTTTTCTTTCTCGCAAAAGTGCTGTGAACGTTTTAAAATTACTACAAATAAGTATAATCGAGAAACTACAGGGGCCGTCGTAGCCAATTGGTTAAGGTGTTGGACTCGTAACCGGAAGGTTGCGGGTTCGATACCGGCGTACCACTAAAGACCTCCGTGTACATGCGATGCACGTGCTCGTTAAATCCGTGGTTCCGAAAGTCCTCTCGGAGGTCGCTTGCAGTTTTCGAAAGGTGCCAATATTCAGAAGTCCCCCACCTTCTGATGAGGTTCCAAATTGTGGCGGGAAATTCCGGGAAGGGCGTATATGAAGCTCTAAGCGACACATTCAGTGACGCGAGCTGTCCTTTCCTCGCAAATAAATCGAGAAGCTATATAAGGATCACATTAATGAATTTTTTACACTTACAGAGAACAGTTGAAGGAGGTTTAAAACAGGCTTTACAGGTTCTTTTATAGCACATTTTCAATTCTCTAACAATTAGTATAAATAAAATAAAAAGCCCATAAAGCCATCTTACCCTGATTACGATTAAATCTCTGCCTTCAAAGGATTTGCCAATAGAGAGAACTTTTGCAGTGGTGGGATGCGTTTCTGAAAGCATTTTTAGGTAGCTCACGATCTGTCAGACATAAACATTTATTAGAAGGAAATATGAAAAGACTTCAAACTGACAAAGACTACAAGAGATTTCAAAACTTGAAAACAGATCTTTTAAGAAAATTTCCCTTAGATGATTTAGGTCTGGGGGTGAAATGTCCGTTTCAATGAACAAGTGTGAAAGAACATGTATACGAAACATATATATATTAACACTTTAGATTCGAATTTACATTATTTCCGGCATTTGGAAAACAGCTTAATTTTAGGTTTCCTCCCTTCTAAAGAAAACAACTAATAGTAAAATAAATTATTAATTTTATATTAATAACTGCTAAAACATCGAATCTGTATTAAATCAGCCAATTTACATGGGGATAAAAATATGGATAAAAATTTTCCGATATTTAAACAATTCATTCTAAATAAAACTCTGCTTGTCTGTGTTCTATTGTGAAGGCGGATCTACACTATAAAAGTAGGCGGTACCCAATTTCAATGGCGAAGGAACTGCTGGGAGTACTGTTCGTCGAATAATGCGAATGGGTTAATCGATATTCGTAAACTAAAAAAAGGTTTTATTCATTTGCTAAGTTCGAAATATTTTCCAATATCCAATTGATTTCACTCAAAAATTTTTTACAGCATTTCAATTCGTTTTAATAAGGGTTAATTTCATAACATTGGAAAAAAGGCACTATTTTTATCCCCCAGCGTAAATTATGGATTGTAAATTTTAAACTTTTGTCTCTATGCAGTGGTGCCTGACTTTTACTTTAGGGAGGAGGGCTACAAGTACAGTTGAACTCCTTATAGTGAAAGTTCTCTTATAGTGTCAAGATATTCTGTATCTCTCGCTAATAGAATAGACACCCACTTTTAATGTCACTCTCAAGCTCTTTGAGCCTAAATTTGAGACAGTTTGAAAATTATTTCATACAAAGACAGTTTTGAAGCCGAACTTTATAAATTCGTTAACTCAGTGAACATTCTCTGATTTTAAGGGATTTTTACGTTTATTTCTTCAACAATAAAAGGGCTTTTAACCAGGAATGGATTTAGGGTAGGGCAAGCTAAGCCGCCACAAGAGATGGACCCTACAATAGACATTTTTACTTAAAATTTCCCAACGAATACCGAATAATACGCAAACTTATAATTTTTTAATACAATTCTGACAACGACAAAGCAGTTTTCTTACTTTTTCCACTCATGTTTTTTGCTTTGAACGTTCCAAAGCGCGTTTCGTATTCTTGTCAAAATAGTTAATATTAATTTTTGATCCGATAAATCATGTAATTCGGGAACAGTCACAAAGTAAATCATCACACTATTATACTATAGGTTTCGATGAGATGAAAATCACCTCCCGAGTGCAGTCTAAAAATTATTTGAACTTTCAATCTTTTTCACCAGTGAAAGTATTTAAGTCAGAGAAAAAACAATTAATTAAAATCATACTTCAGAGAAACGCTGATAGTGTCGAAAAAATTCTACATCTTGGGTTTCTTCTGACGTGCTAGTAAGCTCCTCGGGAATATTCCTAGTAAAAAAACAAATATGAACTGTGCAGTCATTTTTCAAGCTGAAATAAAGATTGCCAGCATAGATTAATATCAGAAGTGTGGCGGATAGTTAAAAAGCTAGATCCGCGGATAAGGACATGAAAACAGATCATTTGTTCCTCATATCCGCATATAAGAGAATGCGGATAGATTATTTGGAGCTACAATTTCATAGCTGTCAAACGTTCCGTTTTTATCGAAACATTTCCCACCACTATTTTCAAACAGTTTTATCTTAATTTAGTAATATAGAGTCATGAATTATTGAAACTGCTAAGGAAAAATCAGTAGTGGAAGATGTTCCGATAAAAACTGAATGTTTGACAGCTATGCAATTCCATGCACAGTGTGTTAAGCTTTTTGCTACAATTATAACTTTAAAATTCTGTGTAACGAATCGATTTTAAAAACATGCTAGTGTTGGTACATTTTTTACAAATCTTAACGGGGTTTACGCGCCATCTCTGCCTAAACGTAAGCAAGAAAATTTTGAAATCTACTACTACCGTCGTTAACTATTTCTGTTTGGTGCCAATATTCAGACGTCACCTACCCCTTTCTTTTGAGAATTCAATTTGTGACAATGACACAGTCGGTTGGATGAGCTGTCCTCTTCTGCCAAAAAATCAGTTAAAACAAAATTCACTCTAAAAAATACCGGTTTCCAGTGGCGCAGCCAGGATTTCCATTGGGGGAGGTTCAAAATTTCCCCTTCGAATGCATATATATTATGTATATATTTCCGGGAAAGGCAGTCTGGACCCCAAGCCGTCTTCACTTGGCCACGCCTCTGTAGTTTACTGAAACCGTTCCGTAGAATTTTACAGGAATTCTCCATTTATATTTGAAAACAGGACAATTTTTGTATATCAAGAGTCAGCTACTCTTTGGAACGGTATTTTCCCCTGAATTTAACGGAATAAAATTCCTTAAACATACGAAAATAATGCTCATTGTGAACAATTACGATATAAAATTTTGCTGGAATTTTGCATTTATATTTAAAAACAATATCCATACATCGAGGGCCAGTTCCTCTCAGGAACGGAATTTCTCCTGGAATTTAACAAAAGAAATTCCTTAAATAAAAAATGGAAATTATGATCACTTAAAAAAATTCGGGCTTTACAGGGAACTTCAAGTTAAAGTTTACAGGAATTCTCCATTTATATTTGAAAACAGGACAATTTCCTTATATCAAGGATCAGCTCTTTTCTGGAACGGAATTTCTCCAGAAATTTAACGGAATGAAATTCCTTGAATACGCGGAAATAAGTCTGGCATACCATTAAACAGCACATTTTCTGTATTTTTATGCAAGTTTTTTTGCAGTGAAATTCAGTAGACTATTTACAATTTCAAAACAAATGCTATTAAAAAAATATGCATTCTTTCTTAGTTAATTAACGAAAGGGTAATTTTATCTTTTCTACCTGCTCGATGAATCATCTTGAATACAACCGCTGTCTTTAGCAATGGAACAAAACAGTAACACCACAGAAAACGCAACTAAATATCTCTTCATAGTTGCCGGAGCTACAAAACAACAATTAGATGTTTCTCTCTCTTTAGAAAAATTATAAATGTATGCCTTAAAAAAATATCGTCAGCTTAGCGGAAGAGATTCGAGACACTAACCTAGTCGAACGCGACTTTTTCTGTTATTCTGACTGTCCTGGCACTTCAATGGATTCTTTTTCTGATTTACTTCCGAAGAAAAAGCGAATAAGACAAAAAAGAGTAAGACTTTTATAAGAAGTTTTTCAAATAAATTATTTTCACAACAATCTCAGACACTGATTACCCCATTGCGGAAAATTTAAAGGATGTTGCAAAGCCCATTCCATTGAATTCCGCCTTTGTTTTTCAGTTTTTATGGATAATCGCTCGCACGAATTTTAATTTAGCTGTAATTTTTGAAGCAGTGATGAATTACATCCGCTTGTTTGACGCAAGTACGTACGCATAACG
Source organism: Cheiracanthium punctorium (assembly GCA_038373885.1). Classification (NCBI taxonomy): domain Eukaryota; kingdom Metazoa; phylum Arthropoda; class Arachnida; order Araneae; family Cheiracanthiidae; genus Cheiracanthium; species Cheiracanthium punctorium. Next base: position 468,766 of record JAWZYV010006201.1, read on the forward strand.
GGCAGAGGCGCCGAATTTACAAATTTTTCGTAGGTACTCAGACAGACTTTTTTTTTTTTTTTTTTTTTTTTTTTTTAAAGGAAGAAAATCTGAAACACTTTCTGATTTTAAATGCACACTAAAGTGCTATATATTAAAAGCGTATCTTTATTTATGCGATGTCCTATTTTCCTTTCTTATTCCATTAAGTTAGAAAGTGTTTTATTATTCATGAAGGTGCCGTATTTTTCTTCCTTGGACCCTTCTAGGGATCTTGTTTACGCGAGGACCACGGAAAACACCGAACGGCTAGGTCGACAGGCGTGATCTGGGTTTGAATCAGGCGCTTCCCGGCTCCCAGTTCTGTGTGTGTGTTGTAGGGTTAAGGCCAATTATCTACACGAAGCAACGAAGCAAAGAACCACGAAGGGTTTAGGTAACGCTTCCTAGATATAGAACGCCTTCCATGATAAAACAAAAGTATTAAAAATTTCTGGTAAATTTACCCATGACTTGCAATATTTTAATAATTTGAGATAAAAAATATAATTCTACGACAAATGGCAGTTTTTAACCATTCCTAATTAGATAATATGATGAGGAAATAGATCATGGTAAACAATTTTGTATGAGATAAATATTTTAATTTTAATGTTTAATTTAAGATATTTTCTAATATTTGTCTCATTTACCAGAAATTTTAAATAGTTTTATTTTGTGAAATAAAAAAAAAAATGGGGTGACGTCACTTTCGTAGGCCAAATGATGGATGACGTTAAAAGTTGGTGGCGTAGGAGTTGAAAGGCTTTCTTTATCTAGGAGGCGTTGATCTAGGTCATGGATGGAGTGCCCTCCGCAGGGTCCTTTTAAAGGGTCCTAACGCGCATATATACGCTAAGCTCCCAGTGCAGAGCGGTATGCGTTCGGCTACTGGTGGGGCTATACTAGCATTGAGACTCATTAAATTTTTCTCTGGGATCTTAGGTTCCAAGAACCCATAATGATGCAACCAGTATTGAAGGAACTCCGTATTCTGTACAAAAGAGTTATTTTTTAAACATTAGCGATTCCTTCTTCCATTCCTGGTTGTTTCTATTCAAGTTTATGTTGCAAAAAATAGTAATAGAATCCTACTATATAGTTAAGCTGATCCCTGACTCAATCGCTATAACCATTCCGGGCAACTACTTCAATATAAACATTTTACTGCCATTACTCCAAGAAGGTTAAAAGTTCAAAAAGATTTAAAAGCAGAAAAAGCGTAGTAATATCTACACCATTTATATGATCCACTTGAAAATTTTCATTATTATGCATAAAAATATAAAAAAAACAATCTGTGCTACTTTAAAAATTGGAAAATCAAACGGTTCCCTCATTTTTAAGCAATTTTTTTGCTAATTTCAACTCCATTTTATTCCGAGAGTCAAAAAAGTGAATCAGTTGCGTGACAAAATGAGCTGTTGCAATCGATATGACGTCATAAGCATCACAGTCATCAGGCTTTGAAAGGAAAGTGTCCACTTTGTTTATAATAGTTTTTCAGATTACAGGGTTTAATTTTTTTCCACAAATAAATCGTCTACAGGGATATAAGAAAAGCTGTGTACACAAAACGAAATCTTTCGAATGCCAAAAGTTTCCGCGCGTTTCCGGAAGAGCAGTAAATCCGATTTGGGCCTATAATAAAAATTGAATATGAAGTTATTTATTTTAGGAGGACGAAGATTAAATATATTGAGTGCAGAACCATTTTCGTGAAATATGTTTTGCTAGCGCCCGTTGTAATTGCCTCCACAACGGGCTTTGACTTCTAGTGTAATTAAATAGTTGCACAAATGATTCTTTTTTTGGAGAAGACCGTCAGATTTTTTCTGAATTTTCGATAGATTTTTCCAACAAAAGTAACCTTGAAATTTTTTGAAAGTCCTTGAAATTTTTGAAAACCCACGTGACTTATTCCGTCGGTGCTTGAGCCCAGAGCACCCACAGAGTCAGCGTCTCTGCTGACGGCTAATTTCCAGGGAGTGATTTCAGGCAGAGCATTCGGAGCAAGCGGCCGGGCCCCCAACAAAAAGGGGGCCCCTAAATTACCGTTTCAGTTTAGAAATTTGCGAATTTTTATTTTAATTTAAAATAAGAGACAAATAAACTATGAAAAATAATAGTAATAATAAATACTCTGTTACTGTTTCATAGCCCTAGCATTGTATCCACACATTTCTTTTACCTTTACGGTATGGTCTCAGGCAGGCCCGGACTGGCCAGGTCGGCTGGTCGGCGATTGCCGAGGGCCCCCGGCCTAAGGGAGCCTCAACGAGGCTTCCCCAAAACGGATATACTACTTTAGTTATTAAGTAATTTGATATATATCACAGTAATATACCAAAATAGTTTCATTATTTTTTTTCCTTGCAATGTTCCGCCTACTACACAGTGGCGTAAGGGAGGATCTCACAGACCCTGCTTCGCGAGGAGTCCCCCGAAGAATCAGGGGCCCCATCAGCTCACCGTACATATCCTGATATTCTATTTCCACCAAATTCCCCAGTAAGGGTCCCCAACAGCTCACCATATATATCCTAATATTCTATTCCCCAGTAACGGGCTCCTTTTCAATCTCTAGCCGAGGGCCCCTAAGGAGGGAGTCCGGGCCTGGTCTCAGGCAATATCCAGCGCATTTAGGCGTAGCCCATGTAGTGATGTTACATTGAACTACATGAAACGAAGATGCAGCTAGAAAAACATTTGACGAAAGCATGTGTACGCGCAGTATATTTGATCTTCGTCCACCTAACATAAATAACTCCGTACTCAATTTTTATTATAGACCCAAATCGAATTTCATGCTTTTCTGGGAACGCGCGAAAACTTTTCGCTTTCGAACGATTTCGTTTTGTGTAGCCCCTCTCATATCAATGCTTCAAGCAGACGATTATTTTGGTGAAAAAAAAATTAAACTATGTTATCTGAAAAAACTGTTAAATGAACTAACTTCCCTTCAAAGCTTCATGACCGTGACTTCAAATATGACGTCATTCTCACTTGAGAACGTAGCTGACGAGAAAGACTAGCTGCGGTGCTGACATTTGGTTATACCATTTTTGCCCTCCAAGAGTCGTGCGGCATAGGGGGTGTGGCCATCTTGCTGTGGCTATCTCGTACCAAGATGGCCACACCTCCTAAGTCACATGACTCTTCGAGGACAAAAGGGGTGTGACCAAATGTCAACACCGCAGCCTGCCTTTCTCGTCAGCCACGCACTTGAAATAGCTAATTTTGTCACGCAATTGATTAACTTTTTTCAGTCTCGGAAGTAAAATAGAGCTGAAAACAGAAAAAAATTCGTTTGAAATGGGGCAAACGGGGGTGGATTTTCAGATTTTCAAAGTAGCACAGATTGTTTTCTATGTTTTTATACATAATTGTGAAAAAAAAATTCAAGCAGATGGTACAAAAGGTGTAGATATTATTGCTTTTGTCGTACTCAACATTTTAATCTTTTTGGAGTTATGGAGGTAAATTTTTATATCTTGGATGAGTTGCCCGGAATGGTTACAGAGTGAGTTAGGAATCAGCGTAACTATATAGCAAGATAATTATCGAACTAGTGTATTTCATTTCGCATCTTGATAAAAGAATCATTTTTATGTTATAGAATCTTTCTTTGTGCGGTGGGATATGAAAGTCAAACGCCTAAAACAACTGCTAACATCAATGTCCTATTACTACTTAACGATTGATTAAACACATTACAAAACACGTCATGAAAATGTCAAAATATTATTTTTTTGTGTTAATTTGCATCAAATGGTCAGTTTTAAAGAATTAAAAAATCAGCTATTTGATTCTAAAGAGAAATTTTAAGTTTTATAACTCATTGTTAGTAAAAGAATGACGTACTTTATTAACTTTAATTACCAGCTGAAAATAACTTGCTAGGATATATTTTATCTTCAAAACAAGAGGCGGTACAATCTTCAATAGTACATACAGGGTGAGCCAAAAAGTTTAGTAATAACGCTTTAATTCTTCATCTATTACAGATAAGTGGGCAATGTAAATTGAAAAAAACTGTTTAAGAGGTAGGAAAAATGATTACTTTCCGAAAAAAATTCCTCGCTTTATACACTAATCAGGTGACGTACAAAATTTGAAAATAATATCCTAAAACCTGTCAGAAATATAAAGATAAAAATATCCTCGCTTAAGTTTTTTTTTAATTTTTTTTTTAGCACTACAGTGCTATTAAAATCAAGCAGGTGTTTTAGCATCGACATAACTTGTCTACACGAGTAGTATCTGTAAAGCACTTTTCAAATGTGTTTGCTAGATAACGCAGAAGGGGGGGGGGGGTGAAGTGTTTAAAGTCAAAATAGTTTTCAATTTTATCTCCAAGTTTTGTGCCAAAAAAATAAGTCTTCAACGAAGCTTGGCGACATCTTCCAAAATTGGCTAGATGCTGGCAACCGCGACAGTTTATTGTAGGAAAGTATAATTATAATATACCTTGCGAAGATTGTAAAATTAGTTTTAGTCGGCGATTTTGATAGATTTCAATTCCGAAGAAGTGTTTTATGGAACAGGGAAGACAAACACGGCACACTCATGAAATATGATCCACATTCGAAATAGTATTTAAAACGGTGAAGTACAGTTGGAATGTGCTTGGCGAAGATTGTAAAACAGTTTCAGTAGGCGATTTTAAGATAGATTTCGATTCCAAAGATGTGTTTTATTGAGCAGTGAAGAGTTGATTGCTATTTTAACGCCCCCACTCTCCCAGACTCAAAAATCGCCGCACTTCGGCGAGCTTTGCAGTCATGGGTCTCTAGGAGTTATGCACAATTTCAACCTCCAAAAAAAACTAGGTGAAAACTAAAGTGAACAAATTAGCGACAAACTCACCAGTTAAGGAATTTGAAGACACTTAATTACTAAGACTACATTAATTGGCAACCCAAAATAAATAAATAAGTAATGGAATGCTGTACTTACATGTTGTTCCAAATCGCCATTTTAATTCTAAACAACGGTTGCCACATAAATACAAAAAATCGTCGTGGTAACTGCCTGTTAACTGATTACGGAGCAGGGAAGACAAATACGGAACACTCATGAATAATGATACACTTTTCCAACTCAATTGAATAAGGAAGAAAAATTGGAACGACTCATGGATTATGATACGCTTTTAATATATAGCATTGTAGTGCGTATTTAAAACATGAAAGTTTTTCAGATTTTAATTTTAATTTTTTTTTAAATTCAAGAAAAGGTAACTAAAGATAAATGTCCTAACAAGTTATTTTCAGGTAGATGGATGGTAACAGTGGCCTGTTTAAGGGAGGGGCGAGGGCCCGGTCCCACACCGAAATTTTAACCCTTTAACGCGCAGTGTCTCCGCTCCGGGAACGCCAAACTCTGACGTTTTGACTGTTGCCAATCACGAAGAATAGATTTAATTTTTATAAAAATAGTTGCGGGTGACATAGCTCCACGAGAATCCTTTACTTTTTAGCACGTCATTTCCCGTAAAAAAATGGTCACGATTATTTTTAACGGCACTGACATCTGCTGAAAAATGGAAGAATGCGAGAACAGCTAGATAGACTGCCCAATGCTGAAAAAGGGGTAGCCGTTGCCATCGCTCCACCTAACTACCAGCAAGATGGCGGACGATCGAAACGTTCATCGCGTACCACAGATCTAGAGACCCTTTTTTGACCACAGATCTAGAGACCCTTTTTTGATGTGCCGGCACAGCCAGCTGCGTCAAAAAAGGGTCTCTAGATCTGTGGTACGTGATGAACGTTTCGATCGTCCGCCATCTTGCTGGTAGTTAGGTCGAGCGATGGCAACGGCTGCCCCTTTTTCAGCATTGGGAAAGGGTTTCGCCTCAAAGTGTTAAAGTAATTATTAAAAGACAGTTATTTTCAAACATTTATACCAGTGGCGGCTCGTGGAATACAGCAAGTACAGCCGGGCTGCACTTGAAATTATCAGCACATACTTTAAAATAATTTATTCTACTAATTTTCCTAAATTCAGATTAGAATTGTCGAATTCCTACGGTAAATTAAAAAAAATCTCCGAAAAAAACCAAAAAAAAAAAAAAAGTATTGTGGCCGGATCGCTCATTCAGAAAAAAAGCACTTTAATCTTCCCGCAATTCAATTGGGAAAATCTTTGGTTCAGCCCAGAGCGCTGAAAAGAAAATTGGCAGCACCGTTGCCATGCCACGACTACGTAAACAGCCTCTCCGGCATAGGGAGTTTGCAGCTGATACAGCCGAAGTAAGATTTTTTAACGGCGGCTGAACTTGAGAACTCGACTGAGAAGTGAGGGAGGGGATAAGGAGAATATATGTTTGGAAAACTCTCCACTTTATATTGCTGAATTTATCAAGAAGGTAAGCCTGAATAGACGCTTATGAATGGACAATTACCCATCAAAGCGGTATTGTTTTTAAGTAAGCGAGAACTGGCATTTAGAGGACATGGCAAGCGAGAAAATTCTTTAAACATGGGAAATTTTAAAGATCTTTTAAAATTACTGATATCTGAATTAAAACAACGCCTTTTTATGGGGGGCATCACTGACCGATTCGCATGTTTAAAAGAAAGGAGGATTGATTTGACTTATAGAAAATAAGTAAATTTTCTTTTTTTTTTCTTTTCTTCTCAAGTTATCGTTACAAAAGAAAATTCTAAGGAAACTTCGAATCAGACACGGATGAATGCAATTTTGAGGATAAGAGCGGCTGGTTGAAATTTATGTCCATTTTATGGAAGTAAAATAGGATCTCTTACATTTTTTATGTAATTTCTTTTTTTTTTTTTTTTCCTCGGTGAGTTCTTAATCCGCCAGCTTTCGAATTCAATAACAAAGATTTTCCAATCCTGTCCGGATGAAAGGGGGGGACGGCTCATATGCTTCCGGCTGCACTATAACAGTTTTGACCCTGGGCCGCCACTGATTTATACTAATTTTAGTTACAATAAAAGTTTAAAATACCGGATCACCCCCCCCCGAAAGGGAAACCTATATACGCTACTGGCTGGTCATAATTCCTTATACTACTGATATAGATATTGGGCTTTTATATCGAAAAATTACCTCAAAATACGTTTTTTGTTTGCCGTTTATAAGTCTAAAAGGCTTCATTTTTCAGAAAGGCTTCATTTTTGAGATTTTTCTTTAATTCGAGATGTGAGATTTATGTCCGGTTTGAAGACATTAATTGATCAAGCATTGTCACGTTTGCAAATATATCAACCATTCATAAATTATGATCTTCTGGGAAAAAAAAAAAGGCTATCAAAAGTCAACCTCTGTAAACTTTTCCAGATCGTTTGAGAACTTTATTTTATTTTTATTCTCTTAAACTCATCTAATGACGTCACGACATATGGGTTCTTTTCTCTTTTTCTTTCTTTCTTTTCTTTTTTTTTTTTTTTTTTTTTTTGTCATTTGAATGAAGAGAACAAAAACCTGTTTTTCCATGAGTGCATTGGAGTCAAACCAAATTTCTGTCGTTTTTAAAACTTGATCTAACTGCCGTAAATATTCGTCGATTATTATGAAATTTATGTATAGTGTTCCTGCATACTCTACTATGTCCCTTACTAAAAGGCGTAAGTAGTATGTGTAGTTCGTTTAACCCTTTGAGGCTCAACCCTTTCCCAATGCGGAAAAAAGGGCAGCCGTTGCCATCGCTCGACTTAACTACCAGCAAGATGGCGGACGATCGAAACGTTCATCGCGTGCCACGGATCTAGAGACCCTTTTCTTGACGCAGCTGGCTCGCGCACAGCCAGCTGCGTCAAGAAAAGGGTCTCTAGATCTGTGGCACGCGATGAACGTTTCGATCGTCCGCCATCTTGCTGGTAGTTAAGTCGAGCGATGGCAACGGCTGCCCTTTTTTCCGCATTGGGAAAGGGTTAAAGTGTAATTTAGGGATATTTTTCTATTTCAAACAAAACAAAATTGATTGATGTTAAGTATCAGAAAAAAATTACATTTCACTGAAAGTTGTGTATATAGCATTTAAGGCTCTTTTACAGGACGGCTTGAAAGAATTCTAGTATTGCATTACGGTATTCGTACAGACTTTGTTAAAGCGTATTTTAGGAATATTCGACTATTTTAAACAAAACAAAATTGATGCATGTTGTTACGGATAACAAAATAATGATTTTCACAGAAAGTTGAGCATGTAACATTCATAGTCCTTTTACAGGAGTAGTTAAAAGAATTTCAATACATTACGGTCTAGGGGCAGTCGTTTAAAGCATATTTTAGGAATATTCGGCTATTTCAAACAAAACAAAATTGATTAATGTTGAGGATCACAAAATAATGCTGTTCACTGAAAGTTGTATATGTAACCTTTATAGTTCTATTGCAGAAGCACTTAAAAGAATTCAAATGGCAGTTTTGCAACACTCATCCATTTCAATCACAATACAATAAGCACATAAAAGATTATAACAGCTTATATTATTTATTCAAATAATGGAAACAAAATTTAAAGTGTTCTTACAGGGTTTCGCAAAATTACATCAATGGTGACAGTTTTTAGAGATTATCCCAAAAAATCTCGTCAATTTTGGCCACAATATCGTACCAGGCTAAATTATTGCATCAATGATAAATTCTACATATTTTCATATGCATACGACCTTGCTAATGAAGAATTAAAAAAAGTTTGCTTCCTTTATACTACAAGAATATATCTATAGATAAGGTGTCCCAAAAAGGTAGTAGCATACATTAATTCTTCATCGATTAGTGGAAAATGGGCAATGTAAATTTAAAAAAAAAAAAAAGTTCAAAATAAGATGTAAAAAAAAAAAAAAAAACTGCGATAAGAAAAAATTCCTTTCCCTACTTTTCAAAAAGTTACGCTTTTTTAATTTGTATTTGATCCCCGTACAAAAAAATTCCCAGTTAGTAAAATGTGCCCTATACACTAGTGAGGTAATGTACAAACTTTTAGATTTTCATCATAAAACAGTTCGAGATACCTTATAACAAAAATGGTCAGTTTATTGCTAGAGCGCGAAAAATAAATAAATAAATAATTTTTAAATAATAATAATTTTTTTTTAAATATTTTTTTCATTGCATTATTATTATTATTATTTTGCATTCTTTCGTAATTTCTGCACGACACCTGAAATGCAATCATGAGACGTGATTTTTTTTCCCCTTTAGAGTGATTGAAAAATGATTTAAGTCAGCATATATTTATCTTCATATCTCGAAGGCTTTTTAGGATATAGTTTTCAAATTATGTACATCCTATCATTAGATCACGGAGAACATTTTAGTAACGGGGAATTTTTTTGTACAGACGTCGTATACAAATTTAAAAAGTGTAACTTTTTGAAAACTGACGAAAGAAACTTTTTCATTATGCAGAAGTCCTTTTTCTTTCTTAATATGAACCATTTTTTTTTTTTTTTTTTTTTTTTGTCGTTTACATTGCCCACTTATCTCTACTAGGTAAAGAACTAAGCCGTGCTTTCACCTTTTCGGGACACTCTGTATATTAAAGAGTACAATGACAGAAAACTGTTGCAAAAAATATTTCTGAAACAAAATATAACACTCAAAGGAAACAACTGAAAAATCAAAATTTTGTACGGCCAAAATATTTATAATAAAAATTATAAACAACCTACGCAATATTAATTGTATTGCAAAACTTACCACGTGTGGCAAATTGTTTGTTTGTTAGTGGGATTACGGCCGATTATCTACACTAGGTATCTAGGCCCAGGACGAATGCCCTCCCTAGGGGTCTTTCTAATGGGTCCTACCCCTATTTACTTCGGGTGATAAAATATGAATTATAATCCAAATTAAACAGTCAGTATGTATTTTAAGTTACTATGCACGTTTACAGCTAAATCACTTTACCATCGACTAACAACTATTTGGCTTGTGTTGGCAGCTCTACAATATTTGTACGATCAGGGTACTGAAATAACACAATGGGGCACTAATTAAAAAATAATAGTTAAAATAAGTTAGTACGGGCGTAGCGAGAAAAATATTTCGGGAAGGGAATATGTTATAAGTGTTCTGTAAATAAGCGGAATTAACACAACTTTTGAGCTTTATGGGGGAGTGGGTTTTTTGCACCGAGCCAAGCGAAAGAAGAGCGAGTTGCACCGCTGATGAATTTGATCCACAGGCGAGTTGCACCCATAGAGATCCCTTCTCTATGGTTGCACCCGCGAAATATAGGGGAGAGGGAGAATCATAGGGGAACTGTTCGGTCTTGCAATGCGCCAGCGGTAGCATATTTTCGAGGGGGGAGAGCAAGATAAGGATTCCGGTGCAACTCGCCCGTCAGTTTGATTGATAGCTGTTGGAGCGGGTGCAACTAACAATCGTCCGCTTATAGTACTAACGAATTCTAAAATTTCGGGGAGAGTGGGATCTGCCAGGATATGTTCCTGCAAGTCAGGTATAATACACTTTTGATTTCAAAAAACATAAAATCGTGCCTTTGGTCTAATAATTTGGCCAGGTTCCCTGCATCACCTAATTTGGCAAACACACACGTAAAAAAAAAAAAAAAAGACTGTCTCAGTGGAAAGTGTTTTATAAACATTTTGCTTAGCATGGTTTATCTTTCCTGTCCATGCGGAAGCTCATTCTGGATTGGAAAAAAGAAAAAATGATAAAGCATATCTGATTGGCCATCGAAATGCTAACAAGCTGATTACCCGTATTCATGTCGAGATGATATGGTTAGTAAAATTTATACGGATATTGAACTGATTTCTGCCGGGGAAAAAAAAAATAATTAATCATGAGGGTGGGCCGGAAATTTTCTTTAACCCTTTAAGGCGCAGTGATCCCGCTCTGGGAACACCAAACTCTGACGTTTGACTGTTGCCAGTCAGGAAGAATAGATTTGATTTCTATAAAAATAATTGCGGGTGACATAGCTTCACGAGAATCCTTTACTTTTTAGCACGTAATTTCCCGTAAAAAAATGGTCACGATTATTTTTAACAGCACTGAAATCTGCTAAAAAATGGAAGAATGCGAGAACATCCGGATAGATTGCCCAGTGCTGAAAAAAGGGCAGCCGTTGCCATCGCTCGACTTAACTACCAGCAAGATGGCGGACGATCGAAACGTTCATCGCGTGCCACAGATCTAGAGGCCCTTTTTGACGACAGCTGGCTGTGCCGGCACAGCCAGCTGCGTCAAAAAAAGGGTTAGAATTTGTTTCAAGATAAAATATAAAATAGAGTATGTGAAAAACATCGATGTTCAATAAACATTCGCTTTTCAAACCCCAGAACTGTTGGTCACATTGGTATCTACTTTATGGGGTTATTTCACATGACATCACAATGACTTTGGGTTAACAAAAGTAACCACTAGGCTTGCTCCATGTGTCGTCGCTGAGTTGTTTATTAGTAAACATGGAACAAGCCAAATAAAACTTTCAATTTGGTGTTTAATATAAAGTTAAAATTTGGGTATTTTCCATATAAACTTAGCTATCAACATGAACGCTGCATATTCAACCACTTTTTGTAAACAGTATTTTGGTATAATAATTTTTATAAACTTGCGACTTAAAACATGTATGAACTGTGTATCAGAGCAAGAAGTTGCGCTTGATAAAAATCTAACTTAGAAGCGGCTCGTTGCTCTCACTACAGGTAACATGCAAGTTGCATTCAATGGGGTTAGCAGCCTTATTTATACTAGAAAACAGAAGACCCAAAGTAAGATTTTAATGTACAAGGCTCTTGTTAGGCCAGTTGCACTATATGCTGCTCCCGTCTTCGGCATATGCAGCTAACCAGCCTGCTTAATGCTGAATCTAGATTTCTCAGAATTATCAGACATGGTCCTGCCTTTATTTTGAATAAAATTACAAGGAAAGACCTTCGAATCAACACTATGACAAAGCAGCTTCACAAGCTAACCAAACGTTTTCACAATAAGCTCGGCTCTCTCCTTAATGAGATTATTGCCGAGCTTCCTATATTATGACTTTCACTACGGCCTGATCACAGTCTAGCAACCCAGCCGAAGTTCGCGCTTGACGGCGAGGGGAAGCTGGGTAGATATCGTGACCAGGCAACACCTCCTAGATATAGAAAGCCTTACCACAGCTACTTCACCGAGCTTTGACATCATCATTTGGCCTACATTTAAAAGTTTGATTGTGATAAAATAAATAAATTAAAAATTTCGACTCATTTTACTGAATCGAATCTCAACTCAATCACTACTTCGATGATTCGAATCAGTGACTCGAATCTTGAATCAATAAAACAACTAAAGAAATTTTCCCTCTCTCTGCGCCGAAAGCCGTACTATTTAAACACCCTTCACCCATTCATCGGGTTTCTTCTTCGCTGAGTTCTCGGGCAACTAGCATCTCTCTCTCCTTGCTCGAGTAAAACTAGTGTTTAAACTGCCCGAAATGAAAATACAGGGGAGCTTCATATGACCCCCTGGGCCTGTAAGATTAAAAGGTTAAGTTTGGTGTCAAAGTATTCGAAATTTTATGTATCGGTGGGGGTATGGGGGGGGGGTCGAGAATCAATAGAAACACGCTCCGATGGATAGTTTCCGAGATATACGTTAATTAATTATGGTAATTAGACTAATTAACCATGATTGAGGCTTAAAAGGACTGCAAACATGTAGAAATTGGCTCTGGGTTGGTTTCCAGACTTTGGAGTTGCCGCCGGAGGAGGCTGGTGTTTAAAATGCCCAAATTGAAAATATAGGGGAGCTTCGTATGACCCCCTGGGCCTGTAAGATTAAAAGGTTAATTTTGGTGTCAAAGCATTCGAAATTTTAAGTATCGGTGGGGTGTTGAGTCTATGGGGGGTCGCAAGGGCGGATTAAAGGGGGAGGCGGAAGGGGCGACCGCCCCCCCCCCCGAGAAGAAAGAAATTAATGTAAAAGATCCTATTTTACTTCTATAAAATGGATGTATATGTCAATGTTCTAACTAACCGCCGCCCCCCGACAAATTTGCAATAATCCGCCACTGGGGGGTCGAGAATCAATAAAAACGCGCTCCGGTGGATAGTTTCCGAGATATAAGTTAATTAATTATGGTAATTAGACTAATAAACCATGGAGCTGTTTTTTCCGCGATCCGGCATCGTCATCAACGGAGAGAAAGCAGTAGCAAAAGCATCACAAGCTGGTATTGATCTCAGGATTTTCTTATCGCCGGGCTGTATTTTTGACCTTTATCGAATTCGTGATTTCACTGAAATGAAAATGGGAATATCGGATATTTGATGTTGAAATAAAACCGATATGTCGATATTTATCGATTTTTGGCCCAGTCCTACTAAGGGTCTGCTGCCCCCCCCCCCAAAAAAATTGGAACCCTTTACTTAGCTTACAATTGAACTTTATCTTTAAATTTGATACCCAGCCCACCCCGAAATAAAATCCTGGCTACGTCACTGTCAATAACACTAACTACGCCACTGCTTTAGACCCTATTTTGTATTTCTCTGAATTACGAAAGAAAATAAAATCATTCCCCTTAAACGACAAACAAGGTAAAAAAATATTCTAAAGGAAATCTGCAGCAATAAAGCGAAATGTTATTTTGCTTACTACAAAGTCCTTTTGCGGGAGCGCTTAATACCGCCCCTGTATCCTTCATTAAAAGTGACAAGCACAATCCTAACTTTATTTGTTTCTATTTCCCTTCACATGAAAACCCGCCACCATGTAAACTTAACGTGTCCGTTTTTTTTTTTTTTTTTTTTTTTTTTTTTTTTTCGAGGGTGGGGGCAGTGGGACATATATTGAAGTTAAAAGTAGAAAAGGATGTTTCATTAAATTTTAAACAAATATTAAACCAGCCAGACAAGTTGGAAGGAGGGAGTCCCCCCGAGGGAAAAAGGTTAAAAAAACTTTGAGACACCCCCCGCTCTTCCACGAGCATTAGCGTAAATTGGCATGTAATATTTGGATGGGGGTGACAAAATGTTTCCGATTGTAGAAAATATCATTATTATAAATAGCTCTGATACTTGAATTTTCTTAATTTTTTTTTCGGGGGGGGGGGGGAGATTGACCCCTCTTGCCCTTAGGAAGTAACGCCTATGCCCCCCGCCAAAAGCAAACGATGTTCGACCCACTCCACACCCACAGACAGATAAAACTTTAAATCCGACCACCAACCAAGAAATGAAACACCAGTTTCGAAAAAAAACTCCAATTAAATGAAACATCCTTTCATCTCTTTTCGACTCTGAGTTGATAGAAGATTCGAAAAACTAACGAATCTCAACGATCGTATACAATCACCGAAACAGAGCGAAACACTGAATCAGTAAAGATTCGTTGCTGCACCAACTCACTGACCAACTCACCCACACCCACTCATTTGCTGTTTCAAATCATCTATCGACTCGGAGTCTGAAAGAGTAAGGGAAAATCTCTGGGAACGGCAAAGGGAAAATAAGTTTTCCTTTCCTTCGCACTTGGAATGTATTTCCCCATAGTTGAGGGCTTGAGATTCGAATCAGTAGATAGTGAGTGTAAAGACTGAGCCACTCAGTACCAAGATTCGAATCACTGATTCGACTCATTGAATCATTGGCCATCTCTAAGGCCAAATGATGACGTCAAAGCTCGGTGACGTAGCTGTGGTTAGGCTTTCTATATCTGGGAGGTGTTGGACTAGGTCCTTCTTCAATTGCTAACTTTTTTCCACGACTTTGGCTTGACTGAAAATTATTTCTTCTTTTTTCATGAGTAACTTCGGTTCTCAATTTTTACTAAGTGGTTCTCACTTGTTATTTCTTATTTTTCACATTTGTATTGTCCAATGATACGTATGCCAAATTGGAGGTTAGACATTTTTATCTGTCTTGTACTCCGCTAAACATACTTTTCAGTCAGTTTCAGGGGTGAACTTTAATGGTGTGTTAAAAATATACAATGAAATCAAAATATTTTTACTTTCCAAGGAATTTTTACAAAGCAAAATATTTTTACTTTCCTGATGACAAACGAATAATTTCATCGTTAGGATTAATGTTCCAAAATAACACACAGAATCAAAATAATAACTGACTAATTTTATTTAGGATTGGGTTACTGGATAATTTCTTCCACTTACTTGTTTTAGTTTTGATTTTATGTTATCCTTATCATTTTTTATACAAAATAGAAATCTTCCGTCACGTTAACGCCTCTCAAATTTGTAAGTAACAGTAAAAATCGAGATATGCAAAGTGACATATTTTTTCCTTCGAGATAGTGAGAAAAAAATATCTATTGAATTACAATACCTCAGTTCGGGACTTTAAAAGAAGCTTCGAGATAAGCGGAAAATCGAGATAAACAAAGTTGAGATATCGAGGCTCGGCTCTAGTTACATTCCGTGCATGTTGGCAGCTATCTCATCTCAGTCTATATATTTTGGTGAATTTGGTAATTGGTTCAACCCGTTTTAGCAGTAGAACCTTGCTCATAGGGGATCTTGAATTATAAAATTATAAACACCTGCACATATTGTTCCTCTCCCTCAAAAAAAAAAAAAAAAAGGTTAATTGCCTTGCTGACAAGTTTTAAAACTATTTTGCTACGACTAGAACGGGGCAGATTTCTCGGTATTCCAGCAATTACTCTTTAATTTGTTTTGACCATGCTTAGTGGCCGTCTACAAATTATGAAAAAATATACATATATTGACTATTTAAAAGTGTATATGTATTTTTAAGTGATGTAAATGTAAATCAGATTGTAGTGTCACTGATTTACAGAATATGGTTTTCGTAAATATTTAACTTGAAACAGTAAAACAGAAGATGAGATTAAGATTTCTGTCAGCATCACACTTCACCTAGGAAACGATCTCTTTGATTTTTTTTCAAAAATGGATCTATATTAAATGTGTCCAAAGTTAAAATAATTTGAGATGGAAGATGTAGTTAGTTATAATTACTTTTCCTGACAATAACCCGTTTTAAAAGTATTAAGAGATGATAATGGAAAAAAAAAAAATCTGAAACTCTTTTAGATTTTAAATACGCACTACAGTGCTATACATTAAAAGTGTATCATAATCCATGCATCTTCCCTATTTTCTTTCCTTACTCCCTTAATTTAGGAAGTGTATCATTATTCATGAGTGTGACGTACTTTTCTACCTTGTTCCATAAAACACATCTGCGGAATCGAAATCTATATTAAAATCGCCTATTAAAACTATTTTACAAACTTCGCCTAGCAATTTCCAATTGTTCTTCAACGTTTTAAATACAATTTGAAATGTATATTATAATCCATAAGCGTGCCGTGTTTGTTTTTCTTATTCACAGAACACATATGTGGAATTGAAATATATAACCTTGCTTGACTTTCAGCATTTTATTCTCCCCCCCCCCTCCGCGTTATCTGGCAAACACATTTGAAAAGATCTTCGTAGTGACAGTTAGGGATGGACGCGAGACGAAAAATTGGCGTCTCGCAAAACAGCCGAAAAGCTTCTCTCGTCTCGCAAAAAAGCGGTAAATCTCTGTCTCGTCTCGCAAAAAGTCGTCTCGCGTCCATCCCTAGTGACAGTGACTGTCTAGAAATCATGTCTAAAAAAATGGGTAGACAAACCTGATCTTCAACAAATTAGCACCCTAGTGCTAAATGAAACGAAAAAATAAAAAAAAAATAAATAAAATAAACCTTAATTTCAGTAAACTCAAATTCACCAGAATTTTCTTCAAGAAATGTTTTATAATAAAATATAAAAATTTTACATAACACCTGGTGAATTTTAGCTCTTAAAAGATCTTAAAAGAACTGCTGATGCGCTTGTCGTTTGGCTGTACGTCCACAGAGAGAGATATTTCACTTCTTTCGGCAGTAGTCACACTGTCGAAAGCCTTACAACTGAATTTTTGACGTCATCCCTAGATCTCCTTTATGCCGTCATCACAATTTTATTTTCACAAAGTATTTCGTTTTTAAATTTGTAGTGATTTTTCTCACCTTAAAACTTTTTAGGCTTTTCACCTTAAAACTTGATGACTTAAGATAGAAAAATAAATTTCACGAGAAATGACAATTTTGGACCATGACTAATAATAAGATACAGAATAGATCAGGATGAATTATTTTGTTTCAAAAAGGAATTAGATTTTTCTCTTTAATTTAAGCAATTTTCTAATATATATAGCACCCACCAGAAATTTTAAATAGTTTTTATTTTTGAAGATATAACTATGATAACTACCTTGCTTTATAGTGTTACATTACTCTATTAATTCAGTACATCGAACTTTCCATCAAACCTAGAACTTCCAAATTTTTTGACGGCTACTTTGTGATTCGGACCATATAAATATTCCAAGTTTTCCACCTCGGAAGATGAACGCAACTTCATCAAATATTAAAAAAAAAACAGCGAAATTTTATACTTTTTCCAGTTTTTCGCGATTTTGAATCCTAGAACAGTTTTTTCATGAAAACTATTAGTTACATTTTTAAAGTACACTAAATTTGCCAAAATTTCATACCAATTGTAAGTCCAATAGTTTGTAAGATACAACCCTTCAAATTTTCCTTTTTTTTTTTCTTTCTTCCCCCCCCCCTTTATTTTTCAGGATTATTTACATTTTTCCAGTTTTTTTCCGATTTTGTCCCCGAAGAATAATTTTTTCATCAGAACTCTTATTTAAATATTTAAAGTAGACTAAAGTTATCAAAATTTGATATCACAATGATTACTTAAAGCCCAATAGTTTCTATGATACAGCTTTTCATTACTGAGTCCGAATTTTTAAAAACCCTGAAAACACATTTTAGGTATTTCAGTTAGTTACATTCTAAAACAAAAATTTTACAGCGGTCTTTTTTTCTCTCTCAGATATGTAGGGATATGTGAAAAGAAGGTTTTGCCCCTTACCCTAATTTGGGTGAGAATTCTAAAAAACCCTAAATGTGATTTTTAGGTATTTCTATTAGAACATTATTTACATTTCAAAACAAGAATTATACTATCTTTTTTCTTGAGATATGAAGGGAGACATGAAAACAACGTTTCAGGCCGCCGCCCAGTTTGGACACGAATATTTAAAAATCGCTCCTTATTGACGCCTTCAGTTACCGCTGAAAAGTGGCTGAAAGTGTGTAAAAAAAATATAAAGGAAGATGTCCTGATAAACTGACGATAATCGCCCAGCCAAATCTACAGGCTGGAGATACAGACATGAAATTTTAGGAGTTAATAGCTTTGCGTCTAAGGTGTCATTTAAGAAGCGACTTTCAAAATTTTTAACTAGACGGGGTGACGGCCCAAAACGTTGTTTTCAAGTTTTTGCTTCTCATATCTAAGTGAAAACAGCGATAGCCTTACAATTCTTGCTTTAACATGTAAATATCTAAAGTACCTAAAATTTTCAGGTTTTTTTAGAATTTGCACACAAATGAGGGTAATGACACAAAACGTTCTTTGACGTTCTGTTCACATTTCTCTACATAGCTCAAAGAGAAAAAGAGATAGCCGTAAAATTCTTGCTTTAAAATGTAACTAACAGAAAAAAATAAAATGTATTAGCAGGGTTTTCAAAAATTCGGACCCCAAACGGGGATAAGGAACCAAAACCGAGTTATGACGTTTCCTTTATATCTCAGAGGGGAAAAAAAGACAGTCATACAATTATTTCCTTAAAATGTATCTGACAGAATTACCTGGCGAGAATTTTAATTAAATTTTAGTAGCCGATTTTAATATAGATTTAAATTTTGAAAAAGTATTTTATGGAACAAGAAAAAATTGGCACACTCGCGGTTTGTGATGCACATTCCAAGGACTATTTGAAAAGATTAAGTATAGTTAGAATATGCGTAAAATATATTATAAAACATTTTTTATTGAGATTAAATCAACAACCAGAATATATTTAATATTTTTTTATTTACGAAAAGATAAAGCCCACCCAAGAGTTAGCTTAACGTCGCATTAAGTAAAAGTTAATCAACCGGGAAAGAAATTTATGTTCTTTTGAAAACGTGCGGATACTTTTAAATTCGAAGATTTCGTTTCGTGGGAACCGCCCCTCTTATATCAATGCTTCATGCAGAGAAAAAAAAAATTAAACCGCGTGATCTGGAAAAACTAAACGAATTGGAACAGCAATTTTCCTTTCAAATCCTGATATACATAACTTCAGTATGATGTCACTGTCACTTTTGGCTCCAAATTTTATCACTCAAATGATAATTTTTTTTTACTCTCAGAGATATAATAAAATTGAAAACACAGAAAAATCGCTTAAAAATGAGGAAACGGGTAGATTTTCAGAATTTTAAAGTAGCGCAGATTGTTTTGTATATTATGAAAATTTTCAAGCGGATCGTACAAACAGTGTTGATGTTATTGCGCTTTTTGTGCTTAACTTTTTCAGCGTTTTGGAGTAATGATGGGAAAAGTTTTATCTTGAAGTGGTCACCCGGAATTGTAGCAGAATCAGGGAATCAGGGAGTCAAGGATCAGCATAACTATATAGTAGGATTTTCTATTTGTATTTCTTGTTTTAACAATATCCATACCGTGCGAAGCACGGGTACTTCAGCCAGTATACAATACTTCTATTATTAATAGTACTGTATAGCCCCTACGAACTCTGTTTAAGGCGTTAAAAATTAGTTTCAGTTGTCCCTCTCGACGTTTATCTTCCCCGGACACAGGCGAAAAAAAAAAAACATTTTTTGGGGGGAAGGGGGGGGGGGAATTTACTTATTTGTCGGGAAATCTCTGTCGGAAAGTCTCTGGGTATTGGCAAAGGCCTAAGGCCTTTGCCGATACCCAGAGACCGTCGCGGCTACAATGTATTTGAACGGGGAAATTTGACATGGTTAGGAAGCTGCGACTGGCGGCGACACATGGGGTGTCCTCTACCGAACAATAGATGTGGGGGGGGACCACAAGTGTAAAAACCGCAATATTATCCACGGTCCCCAATTACCTATTGTCCGGAGTATCTCCCGCTTTCTTCTGAGTGTGAAAAATTTATTGCTTACAAGTGGTAATTGGCCAAGCAACCCGCGACGGTCTCTGGATATCGGCAAAGGCCTTTAGTGAACTCCTGCACGACCAATCTGATCTGTAACTGATCCGCCCCCCCCCCCACACCTCATGATAAAGTACCTCAAGATATATAACTACAAACTGGAGATAAAGCTCTACGCTAAGGTGCTCCGAAAAACCTAGAACTTCGGTTCAGTTCAGGGCTGAACTCCAATGGTGTGTTAAAGGTATACCATGAAATCAAGCTTAGAAGCAAAATATTTTTACTCTGATAGACGAATAATTTGATCGTTAGGAATAATGTTCGAAGATACTACACACAATCAAAATAATAACTGACGAATTTTAATTAGGGTTGGGTTACTGGATATTTTCTTCCACTTACTTCTTTTAGTTTTGATTTTGTGTTATCCTTATCATTATTTTTATACAAAGTATTAAAGACATCTTCCGTCACGTTAACACACGCCTCGCAAATTTTTAAGTAACAGTAAAAATCGATATAGACGGAGTGACATTTTTTTTCCTTCGAGATAGAGAGAAAAAATTTCTATTGAATTACATTACATGAGTTCGGGACTTGTAAAAAGCTTCGAGATAAACGAAGTCGAGATATCGAGGGTTGACTGTAGTTACATTCCGTGCATGTTGGCAGCTATCTCATCTCAGTCTATATATTTTGGTAATTTGCTTATTATTACGACAAGAACAGGGCAGATTCCTCGATATTCCAGCACTTACTCTTTGATTTATTTTCTTCATGCTTAATGGCCGGTCTGCAAATTATGGAAACACACACACACACACACACACATTTATATTTCGACTATTTAAAAGTGTATATATATTTTAAATGATATAAATGTAAAACAGATTGTAATGTCACTGAATTTACAGAATATGTTTTTAGTAAATATTTAACTTGAAACAGTAAAGCAGAACATGAGATTAAAATTTCTGTCAGCAGCACACTTCATCTAGGAAACGATCTCCTTGATTCTTTTCAAAAATGGATCTATATTAAATGTATCCAAAGTTAAAATAATTTGAGATGGAAGATGTAGTTAGTTATCATTACTTTTCCTGACAATAACCCGTTTTAAAAGTATTAAGAGATGATAATGAAAAAAAAAAAAAAAAATCTGAAACTCTTTTAGATTTTAAATACGCACTAAAGTGCTATACATTAAAAGTGTACCATAATCCATGCATCTTCCCTATTTTCTTTCTTTATTCCCTTAATTTAGGAAGTGTATCATTATTCATGAGTGTGCCGTACTTTTCTACCTTGTTCCATAAAACACATCTGCGGAATCGAAATCTATATTAAAATCGCCCATTAAAACTATTTTACAAACTTCGCCTAGCAATTTCCAATTGTTCTTCAACGTTTTAAATACAATTTGGAATGTATATTATAATCCATAAGCGTGCCGTGTTTGTTTTTCTTATTCATAGAACACATATTTGGAATTGAAATCTATAACCTGGTGCGACTTTCAGCATTTTATTCTCCCCCCCCCCTCCCTCCGCGTTATCTGGCAAACACATTTGAAAAGATCTTCGTAGTGACAGTGACTGTCTAGAAATCATGTCTAAAAAATCTGATGTGTCCAACACATGACTTCCTTGCACGTCTATTAATTCAAAAATGTTTTTTACGCACTTCCTCTAAACTTATTTGTTTCAAAGAGATAAAATATCAATGATAGTAAGGTATAGCGATTTCTAGCCAAATATTTCGATATCGCCAAGTTGAGTTCAATTTGAAAGATTTCCTTCTGACACTTTATTTGGCGATATTTCACCAAAAGCCGACAAACTTGAGATAGTTTGCGAGATTTTAGGGATAGCCAAAGTAGTCATTGACCACCACTGACTTTCAATGAATTGAATGCATCCATACACCTTAATGTATTTAAAGTCATTTGGCTCACCCTGTAAATAAATTCCTAGTCGATTGCTGTCAAAAAAGATACTGAAAACACTTAGATATTATAATATAGTTCTAAATACAAAAGTTCAAAATTCTACGGGTTGAAGTTTTAGAGTTATACAAAATACGAAATAATTTTTGGCGCCAAATTTGGCGATATTTCGGCGAAACTCGTCAATGTCGACGGCATTTGGCGAGATTTTAAGCATGGACCAACAATGACAGATTATCGCCAAATTTGGCGATATTTCGCCAAAACTCGCCAAGAACGATGACAAATGGCGATACTTTGAGCATGGACCAAATGACTGACTATCGCCAAATTTGGCGACATTTCGGCAAAACTCGCCAAGGTCGAGGACAGACGGCGAGATTTTGGGCATGTACCAAACAATGACTGACTACAATTGTATTATATTGAAGATTTCCATAGACATTAAAGTACTGAAATTCTTTTTGGTGGTCCTGTAAAGAAACTCCAGTAGATTGGAACCAAAAATCGAGATGCACAACTAGATGTTACAACAATCTTACATATGAAATTTCATAATAGTTTTTGAGATTTGAGAGTTAAATATGCACACACGTACACCAAAAGTCGCCAAGCTTGGCGACTTTTGGCATAGTTCTTGAGGGAGGCACGTGACCGTGGTCGGGCCATTACCTAACTTATGTGGTAGGACGGTATTGTGCTTGAAATGGATGAATGCCCCTAAAATTGCCATTGACCGTAATGTATTGGAAATCTTTTGAGTGTTCCTGTAGCAGAACTGTAAATGATAAAGACACTTTTTTTTAGTGGAGAAATTAATTTTCTAACTCTTTACAGCATATATCACTCCTGAGTCGTTTGAAATAGCCCAAAACCTCTAAAAAACGCTTTGATGAATGTCGGCCGATAGAGCGTAATGTATTTCGAATCTTTTAGGCGGTTCTGTAGATAAACTGTCCAGTCGAATGGAACCGAAAGGGGAGGTGCACAACTAGATGTTACAACAATCCTAAATATAAAGTTTCAACATTCTACGCCTAATAGTTTTTGAGATATGCGAGTTTAATGAATTTCGGCCCATTGAGCGTAATGTATTTCGAACGTTTTGGGCGGTCCTGTAGATAAACTATCCAGTCGAATGGAACCAATAGGGGAGGTGCACAACAAGATGTTACAGCTATCCAAAATTTGAAGTTTCGACATTCTACGCCTAATAGTTTTTGAGTTAGGCGAGTTTAATGAATTTCGGCCCATAGAGCGTAATGTATTTCGAATCTTTTGGGCGGTCTTGTACATAAACTATACATTCGATTGCGACCAAAAGGGGAGGTGCACAACTAGATCATAGAACAATCCTAAATATCAAATCTCAACATTCTACGACCAATAGTTTTTGAGATATGCGAGTTACATACATACGTACGTACGTACGTACAGACGGCATGGAAAAACTGACCACAATAGACTCGCCGCTGGTCAAAATGAGTTGCAGACGCGTTAATAGGATCGTGCATGCTAGCCTACGATGAGATGCATCGAAAAAATTCTTAAAATTAAATTTAGAGGTAGTCAAAATCGGTTTTTTTGTCGAAATTTGGCCCCCAAAATTTTTCGGGATCACATTACTTCCTTATACTACGTACAAGGAAGTAAAAAATGGGTAGACAAAACCTGATCTTCAACAAATCAGCACCCTAGTGCTAAATGAAACGAAAAAAATAAAAAAATAAAAAAACCTTAATTTCAGTAAACTCATATTTACCAGAATTTTCTTCAAGCAATGTTTTATAATAAAATATAAAAATATTATTAAATAGCACGTACACTTGTAGATCTTAAAAGATCTTAAAAGAACTGCTGATGCGCTTGTCGTATAGCTGTACGTTTTCACTTCTTTCAGCAGTAGTCACACTGTAGAAAGCCTTACAGCTGAAGTTTTGACGTCATCCCTAGATCTCCTTATATACCGTCATCACAATTTTATTTTCACAAAGTATATCGTTTTTAAATTTGTAGTGAATTTTCTCTCATTAAAACTTTTTAGACTTTTCACCTTAAAACTTGATGACTTAAGATAGAAAAAATAAATTTTACGAGAAATGGCAATTTTGGACCATGACTAATAATAAGATACATTAAAAGTGTATCATAATCCATGCATCTTCCCTATTTTCTTTCGTTATTCCATTAATTTGGGAAGTATATCATTGTTCATGAGTGTGCCGTACTTTTCTACCTTGTTCCATAAAATACATCTGCGGAATCGAAATATATATTAAAATCGCCCATTAAAACTATTTTACAAACTTCGCCAAGCAATTTCCAACTGTACCTCAATGTTTTAAATACAATTTGGAATGTATATCATAATCCATGAGTGTGCCGTGTTTGTTTTTCTTATTCCATGGAACACATATTTCCAATTAAAATCTATAATCTGGTGCGACTTTCAGCATTTTATTCTCCCCCCCCCCCCTCCGCGTTATCTGGCAAGCACATTTGAAAAGATCTTCGTAGTAACAGTTACTGTCTAGAAATCATGTCTAAAAAAAAAATGGGTAGACAAAAATCTGGGCTTGAACAAATTAGCACCCTAGTGCTAAAATAAAGAAACGGAGAAAAAAAAACCTACAATTTCAGTAAACTCAAACTTAGCATAATTTTATTCAAAAAATATTTTATAACAAATACAAGAAAATCGTGTGCCAGTTCAGTAGAGATGGGCGGTTCGACTCATTTTACTGATTCGAATCTCGACTCACTCACTACTTCGATGATTCGAATCTTGAATCAATAAAACAACTAAAGAAATTTTCCCTCTCTCTGCGCCGAAAGCCGTACTATTTAAACACCCTTCACCCATTCATCGGGTTTCTTCTCCGCTGAGTTCTCGGGCAGTTAGCATCTCTCTCTCTTTGCTCCAGTAAAACTAGTGTTTAAACTGCCCGAAATGAAAATACAGGGGAGCTTCGTATGACCCCCTGGGCCTGTAAGATTAAAAGGTTAAGTTTGGTGTCAAAGTATTCGAAATTTTATGTATCGATGGGGGTGTACGTCAAGGGGGGGTCGAGAATCAATAAAAACGCGCTCCGATGGATAGTTTCCGAGATATACGTTAATTAATTATGGTAATTAGACTAATTAACCATGATTGAGGCTTAACAGGACTGCAAACATGTAGAAATTGGCTCTGGGATGGTTTCCAGACTTTAGAGATGCCGTCGGAGGAGGCTAGTGTTTAAAATGCCCAAATTGAAAATATAGGGGAGCTTCGTATGACCCCCTGGGCCTGTAAGATTAAAAGGTTAAGTTTGGTGTCAAAGCATTCGAAATTTTAAGTATCGGTGGGGTGTTGAGTCTAGGGGGGGTCGAGAATCAATAAAAACGCGCTCCGGTGGATAGGTTCTGAGATATACGTTAATTAATTATGGTAATTAGACTAATAAACTATGGAGCTGTTTTTTCTGCGATGAGAGAAGAAGAAGCTTTCCGAGAGAAAGCAGTAGCAAAAGCATCACAAGCTGGTATTGATCTCAGGATTTTCTTATCGCCGGCCTCAGAGGCGTAGCCAAGGGGGGGGTTAGGGGGGTCATAACCCCATTGAGGAATTTTTTGCCATACAAAATGTATATTCTTCACTACATTATCATACACACGTATACATATATATGAGTTGCAGTAGTCATAACCCCCCCTCATGAAAAATTTCTGGCTACGCCCCTGGCCGGCCTGTATTTTTGCCCTTTATCGAATTCGAGATTTCACTGAAATGAAAATGGGAATATTGGATATTTGATGTTGAAATAAAACCGATATGTCGATTTTTGGCCCAGTCCTACTAAGGGTCTGCTGCCCCCCCCCCAAAAAAAATGGGACCCTTTACTTAGCTTACAATTGAACTTTATCTTTAAATTTGATACCCAGCCCACCCCGAAATAAAATCCTGGCTACGCCACTGTCAATAACACTAACTACGCCACTGCTTTAGACCCTATTTTGTATTTCTCTGAATTACGAAAGAAAATAAAATCATTCCCCTTAAACGAAAAACAAGGTAAAAAAAAAAAAAAAACGAAATCTGCTGCAATAAAGCTAAATGTTATTTTGCTTACTACAAAGTTCTTTTGTGAGAGCGCTTAATACCGCCCCTGTATCCTTCATTAAAAGTGACAAGCACAATCCTAACATTATTTCATTCTATTTCCCTTCACATGAAAATCCGCCACCATGTAAACTTAACGTTCCGTTTTTTTTTTTTTTTTTTTTTTTTTTTTTTTTTTGAGGGTGGGGGCAGGGGGACATATATTGAAGTTAAAAGTAGAAAAGGGATGTTTCATTAAATTTTAAACAAATATTAAATCAGACTTACACTTGGTGCAGTGCAGAAATACAGTAAATTATAAATTATTGATTTTTGTCCGTTTATATAGAAACTTCAAATGTAGTTAATATTTTGTACAAGCGTTCATTATGCTTGCTCAATTCCAAAGTTCGATTGAGAAAGCGACAAAAGAATAACATATAATACATGATATGTCTTTATTCAAGAATAATTAATTCAGGGATCTTGCTATGAGCGTATTTTATCAATTTTCTCCAATATACAGGATATCCTGAAAACACAGAAATGCGCTTTAATACATTATTTATTAAAGATTAATGTTAAATTGTTTAAAATAACGTAGGAAATACGACTACGTTCATGAAATATTCATTATAAAAATGTCTTTCTCATTTGTGTATTTATTTATTTTAAAGTATATTAAATATTCACTTTTGAAACTAAAATAAGCAATCGTGAATCATGAGAGTAAGCGCTACTTTGTTTTTTCTTCAAATTATATGCATCTATTTTCTTAATGTCGTGTGTATCATAGCAAACAAATTAATCATGAGTTCGTACTTGAATTAGTAACACAATTACTACTTAAAACTACATTAAATAACATTTGAAAGCACTGGGAAGCACTTAAGAAATTCCTAATGTATACATGAAGACTCGAGCATCCGTAGGCCTCTTTGGATGACTCATGAACCCTCCAAGAGGCTGAGACGTAAAATCCCGTTCACTTCATTCCAGTTTTTACTGCTATGCATCTATGATTTAAATTATTTATAACACCAATGCATCATAAAGTATATTTCGATATTAAAGCTTATGTGTATTTTAGTAGTTAACTTTTTAATAATTACAAATCTTCCTATCAAAATTTTATTTTTTAAATAATTTTAAAGCTGCATGAAAATTTTGCTGTGAAAACAACTTTACATTATTTGCCCATTTCCAAGACGCAACACATACACGAAAATACACGCGCAGGCCCGTTACTAATTGCGAAGGCCTCGATTAAACCTTGCATTTTCAATTTTTTTGACGGCTTCTTTGTGATTCAGACCAAATAAATATTCCAAGTTTTCGACCTCGGAAGATGAACGCAACTTTGCCAAATATTTAAAAAAAAAAAAAAAAAAAAAAAAAAAAAAAAAAAAAAAAACAGCGAAATTTTATACTTTTTCCAGTTTTTCACGATTTTGAATCCTATGAACAGTTTCTTCATGAAAACTATTAGTTACATTTTTAAAGTACACAAAATCTGCCAAAATTTCATACCAATTGTCACTGTAAGCCCAATAGTTTGTAAGATACAACCCTTCAAATTTTCCTTTTTTTTTCTTTCTTTTCCGCCCTTTATTTTTCAGAATAATTTATATTTTTCCAGTTTTTTTCCGATTTTGACCCCGAAGAATAATTTTTTCATCACAATTCTTATTAGCACCAGAGTGCTATTAATTTCAACCTTGCTTTTTGTGTAGACACGATTTTGGTACAATTTTTGCGTCGAGTCACTTTTGAAATGTGTTTGCCAGATAATGTGGAGGGAGGGGGGAGGCGTTAATAAAATGTTGAAAGTCGCACAAGGTTTTTGCAATTTTAGATAAATGATCGCTAAACTGGGTGCCAAAATGCGACAATTTATTATAAATATATTTTGAGTATAGTTAGAAAACGCCTGGCGAATATTGTAAAATAGTTTTAGTAGACGATTTAAATATAGATTTTAATTCCGAAGAAGTGTTTTATAGAATAGTGAAAACAAATACGGTACACATCATAAATTATGATACACTTTCCAAATGGTATTTATAAAGGTGAAGTGTAGTTTGACTATGCCTGGCGAAAATTGTTAAACAGTTTTGGTAGGCGATTTTAATATAGATTTCTATTCCGAAGAAGTGTTTTATGGAACAAAGAAGGAAAACACGATACACTCATGGATTATGATGCTCATTCCAAACAGTATTTAAAATGTCTACGAGATATATTTGGAATATGCCTATAGTTCCAATATGCCTGGTGAAGATTTTAAAACAGTATCAATAGGCGTAGGTTAAGATAGATTTGGATTCCAAAGATGTGCTTTATGGTTCAAGAAAGAGGTGATTCCTATTTTAACGCCCCTACTTTCGCCAACCTAAAAATTCTCCGCCCTTTGGCGAGCTTGGAAGTCATGGGTCTCTAGGAGTTATGCACAAGTTTCAACGCTCCCTAAACAACTACATGAAAACTAAAGTGAACAAATTAGTGATAAACGCACTAGTTAAGGAATTTGAAGACACTTAATTATTAAAACTACATTAATTGGCAACCCAAAATAAATAAAAATGTAACGAAATGCTGTACTTACAGGTTGTTCCAAATCGCCATTTTAATTCTAAATTACGATTGCCACATAAATACAAAAAATCGTCATGATTACTCTATATGTTTAATGATCGCCACCTTGGCGAGAGTTGGGGCGTTAAAGTAGAAATCAACCCAAGAAAGAGAAACACCGCACACTCATGGATTATGATGCACATTCTAAGCAATATTTAAAACGGTGAAGTATAGTTGTAATATACTTGGCGAAGATTGTAAAATAGTTTTAGTAGGCAATTTCAAGATAAATTTCGATTCCAAAGATGGTTTTTATAAAATAAGGAAGAAAAATACTGCTCACTCATGAACAATGATACACTTTCCAACCTTATGGAATAAGGAAGAAAATAGGCACGACGCATAAATTATGATACGCTTTTAATATATAGCACTTTGGTGCGTATTTAAAATCTGAAAAGGTTTCAGATTTTCTTCATTTTTAAGTAGACTAAATTTAACATATTTAAAGTAGACTATATATTTAAAGTAGACTAAATTTGTCAGAATTTGATATCACAATGATTACTTTAAGCCCAATAGTTTTTATGATAGAGCTTTTCATTATTGAGGCCGGATTTTTTAAACAACCTGAAAAAAACATTTTGGGTATTTCGGTTAGTTACATTCTAAAACAAAAACTAAAACGAAAACTTTAGAATTATCTCTTTTTCTTTCTCAGATATGTAGGGAAATGTGAAAAGAAGGTCTTCCCCCTTACTCTAATTTGGGTGCGAATTCTAAAAAACCCTGAAAGTGATTTTTAGATCACTTTCAGGGATCACTTAGATCACTTTCTATTAGTTGTATTTCAAAACAAGAATCGTACGGCCATCTTTTTTCTGAGATATGAATGGAAACATGAAAAGAACGTTTTGGGCCGCCATCCAGTTTGGACACGAATATTAAAAATCGCTTCTTAATTGACGCCTTCAATTACAGCTGAAAAGTGGCTGAATGTATATAGAGGAAGATCTCCTGACTGACTGACGATGATCGCCCAGCGAAATCTACTATAGACATGAAATTTTAAGAGTTTATAGCTTTTGTGACCAAGGAGTCACAAAAGCTATATACTCCTAAAATTTCATAGGAGTATATAGCTTTCCAATCTCTTTTTAAAAAGAGATTTTTAAAAATTCGTACCTAGACGGGGATGGCGGCCCAAAACGTTGTTTTAACGTTTCCCTTCATATCTCAGAGGAAAAAATAAGGTAGCCGTTCAATTCTTGCTTTAAAATGTAACTAACAAAAATACCTAAAAATTACGTTCCGAGATTTTTAGAATTTGCACCCAAATAGATGTAAGGGGCAAAAACGTTCGTTAACGTTCTGTTCACTTTTCCTTTCTGAAAGGGAAAAAGAGGTAGCCGTAAAATTCTTGTTTTAAAACGTAACTAACAGAAATACTTAAAACGTATTTTCAGGGTTTTAAAATTTTCGGACCAAACGGGGGTAAGGGTGCCAAGCATTATTTTCACGTTTCCCTCCATATCTCAGAGGAAAAAAGAGATTGCCGCACAATAATTACTTTACAATGGGACTCGCAGAAATAATTAACAATCATTCTCAGGGTTTTTTAAAATTCGCACTCAAATATGGGTAAGCGGCAAAAACGTTCCTTAACGTTCTTTTCACATTTTCCTATATATCTCAGAAAGAAAAAGAGAGCTGTAAAATTCTTGCTTAAAAACATAGTGAACACAAATGCCTGAAAAACATTTCATGATATTTTAGAAGTCGTTTCAACGGGAATGAGGGGACCAAAACGTTGTTTTCAAATTTGCCATCATATTTTTAAGGGAAATAGAGCTAGCCATAAAAGTCTTGCTTTAGAATGTAGCTAACACGAATGCCTAAAAGTCATTTTTCAGGTTTTTTTTTTTTTAATTTGTTTCCAAACTTGTTTAAGCGACCAAAATGTTGTTTTCATATTTGTCTTCATATATCGAAGTAAAATGAAGATAGCCATAAAAAATCTTGCGCTCAAATGTTTGCTTTAAAATCTTGAATTTAAATATTTTTTCCGCGCAATTCAGTAATTTTGCCAACTGTGTGCAAGTGCATATTGGCCTCGTTTGACAGAGGTGTTTTCTATCGAAGATTTTTTTTTTCTTCTTCATTCAGCGAGTGCATCAATTTTCGATAGCTGGCTTCATTCGGAGAGAGGGGAAAGAGCGAATTCTATCCTACTTGAACAGGTATGGGCAACCTTTGAAAGGTTACGGGCCAAACTTTGCGAAGTCGCGGGCCGTATAATTGGGATTAATATGGGATTCTGAATGTTTTATGCAGGGTTCTGATATGTTCCGCGGGCCACATCAAAAGCCGTGGCGGGCCACATCTGGCCCCCTGGCCGGAGGTTGCCCATATGTATACTAGAACAAAAGGCTTGGAGCTATATGGGCCCATGGGGCGCAAGCCCCCACCCCAATAAATTATGAGTTGGGGATGAGTCGCCTCCAATAATTGACAGTAATTTTTTTCTTTAAATTGCATTTTACTCATTTTTTACAATTTAAAGAAAAAGTATTTCACTCAAGTTATAGGAAAAAAACTTTTCTTTTATTCATAGAAATTTTCTTCTGATTTCGTTTTCGATTATTATTTGAGATTCATTCTGACACCACATAACACAAGATGTTATTAAGCTGGCCGCACCAGGCGCCGGTTAATAAAAAACAGTCTATGCAATGGGAATTATGAAATCAAAAGTTCACATCAGCCTAAAATGCGTTCAGTAATCGAAAATGTTCCTTCCCCACCATCTTTGCATCTTTCACTCCGCTTCCATTTTTGACTTTGTTTCACAGCATTTTAAGAAGGATAACTTGGTAGGAAGGCACTATAATGGTTAGGTACCTTATTAAATTTTAAAAAACTAGGGGCCAAGGCCCCCAGACTCGCTACGCTCGCTTTTCGTATGAGGCATTCGGCCCCTAATAAGGCTTATTCGTAAAAAAAGACATAATTTCAACAGACAAAACCCGAAGATTGGATCAGATACTGAGCTACACATTGCTTGGTTCTTGCATGTTCATTGGTACATAAAAATTTAAACTTCACACTACAGTAGACCCCTCCCCCTCATAACACGGAAGATATTTTGTTATGAGAATCCGTGTTGTACGGGTCCTGAGCTATACTCCACCTGGAGTGCGGACTCCGCTTATAATCGCTGGAAAAATTATTTGCACTCCTCAGAAGCACAATGATATTTAATGTTGCCATTCAAAAGTTATATTAATTAGAAGCTAAAGCATAATAAAATCAGAACATGTGTTTCAGCTGTATTTTTAATAATGTAAAACCTATTGGACACCTTGCGAATTTGCCACCCATGGCGACTTTTCATTATTTGGCGATTGACACATGCTCACAACCTATAATTACTGTTCATTTAAGGTTACCGGAAAACCGTTATCCATATTTTCATTTACATAATCGTTTGCAGATTGGCGTACTTAGCACCACGAATTATACCATCTCGTCGCGCTAGCAAATATCCAAAGTGTACTATAACTGTTTTAATGGCATAGTTAACGCCGCCAAATATTTTTGCTGGTAGCAAATAATCCAGCTGGACCTTTAAAATAATCTGCATTTTAATTATTTTTCATTTTTATTATTAGTTATTCTGTTTTGGAAAAACGAATAATCGCTAATTCTAAACTCCTGTTGTCTAAGCGAACTTACTATTTGAAAATTGTCAACTTTGTGTAACACATTTTGAGTTACTTATTTCATATAGTTTTTATTTTGGCGTAAAATGGGCATAATTCTAACTCATGTTTGTAAATTTCACGCGATTCTAGATACTTGGAAACGCTTTGTTGCAAAGGAATGAAAGATTTTATGCCAAATCTGGCAACCATTCTGTTTATTTTTTCAGTTTTTTATTAACATCTTCTAAAATAATTCGATTTTCGAAATTTAAGTCAGCTTAGCAGGTTCCTCGGAATTTTTCGAATCTGTGGGCACCTTAGTCGAAACTCAAATCCCCACGGTTTAGGAGAAGATAAGTCAACAAGCTTTGACAGCGCCAGCGGCCTTTACTTTTTTTTAGAATAGAGAGATGCCAGAACCATCTGCAAGTAAAACGTTTCAAACGAATACAAGTTGCAGCGATGTACGCACAGAACAATAAACATATTTCTATAATTTTACTTCTGCATCAAAAAATTTGGAGATATACAAGCCGGGAAAAATCTATTGCCCGATATGCCCGCGGCATTTAGAAATCTCAGCCAGGTATGTATTTTTTTGGCTACGTGCCCGATCGGGCATGAAAAAAAATCGATCAAAAGAGATTCACAAAATAGTTTTAATATGCTTGTTCATATATCATACCGATTTGGTTTGTGGTTGCAACATTTCCTTTCAATGCAAACAGTCTGAATAATGAAAATTTTATAGAGCAATAAAATGTAGTAATTTTCGAGCATGTATTATTTTATGCTACATGCCCGACAGGGCATGTAAATGTTTGGAGATTTTTCTTCCCCTAGACATCTACAGGTCTCCCAAAAAGGTGATAACGGGCTTTCATTCTTTATCTATTAGAGATAAGTGGACGATATAAATTGGAAAAATGTTCCAAATAAGGTCGGAAATAATTCTACGCTAAGAAAAAATTCCTCTCGTTTATTTTCAAAAAGTTGCTCTTTTTAAATTTTTATACGACCCCGTAATTCCCTGTTAGTAAAATGTGCCCCATACACTCATAAGGGGATGTACCAAATCTGAGCCTTTTATCGTACGATGTCGCAGAGATATCTTTAAAGAAAGAGGATCGGGTACTATCCATGATTTTGTATGTAAACGTTTATTCCTAGAGTGAAAAAAAAAAGATTTTCTTTCGTAATTTCTGTACGACCCCTGAAATGCGATTATTCGACGTGATTTTTTCCCTTCCAGAGCCATTGAAAAGTGGTTTAAGTCAGCGTTATATTTATCTTCATATCCAGGGCCGGATTTACACATTTTTGCGCCCTAGGCCAAAGGCCATAATTGCGCCCCCCCCCCTCCCTCGAAAAATTGATCAGTAATTCCAATTTAATATGCATAATAATCGGAAGCCATGTTTTTCTTTGGCAATAATCACTTAAAGTAAGTTTTTTTCGTTTCCGCTTTCCAGTCCTTTTCCCCATCCGCGATTGTTCTGTAGGGGAGTTCTTCGTTCTGCGCCCTTTAGACCGCTGCGCCCTAGGCCATGGCCTAGGTTGGCCTTACGGGAAATCCGGCTCTGTTCATATCTGTGACACTTTTAAAGGTATCGTTCTCAAATTTTATATGTCAGTTCTTTAATCTATGGGGCACATTTTACTCATTGGGAATTGTTTCGTACGGGGGTCGTATAAAAATTTAAAAAGTGTAACTTTTCAAAAAATGAACGAGAGGAATTTTTTTCGTAACGGAGTAGCATTTCCGGCCTCATTTTGAACATTTTTCAATTTACACTGCCCACTTATCTCTTACAGATAAAGAATTAAAGCCCATTACCACCTTTTCGGGACACCCTGTATAAATTCCAATATGCAATATTAGCTGAACAAAGGTGTATAACTTTGCTTTTGAAATATTTTTAATTTGGGATTTCTCTTTTGAAATGGCGATACAGGGAACAGCCAAAAGCTGTAAAGTTCTGTCGAAGCTCCAACCTTATTATATACAGGGTGAATCGCTACCAAACTGGCAAACTTGCAGGGAGTGTAGAGGGTTGAGAGACGGCTAAGAATCACGTAGCAATGCGGGGTCGGAAACGTCGTCTTCGTGTAGCTGTTAATAATCACTTTAGAAGAAGTGTTCAAGGGATAGTAAACTTTCCGACCATGGTTTCTCAAAAACTAATCCCTCTTTCACCGATTGCACTTGATAAAAATTGATACTTCAGAATTGTTTATTTCATAACATTTATGAAATTGTCTGAGGAAAGGGCATTATTTATGAAACTTGGTTAACCCTTTAACGCGCAGTGTTCCCGCTCTGGGAACACCCAACTCTGACGTTTTGACTGTTGCCAGTCACGAAGAATAGATTTGGTTTCTATAAAAACAGTTGAGGGTGACATAGCTCCACGAGAATCCTTTACTTTTAAGCACGTGATTTCCCGTAAAAAAATATGGTCACGATTATTTTTAACAGCACTGACATCTGCTGAAAAAAGGAAGAATGCGAGAACAGCTGGATAGATTGCCCAATGCTGAAAAAAGGGCAGCCGTTGCCATCGCTCGACTTAACTACCAGCAAGATGGCGGACGATCGAAACGTTCATCGCGGGCCACAGATCTAGAGACCCCTTTTTTTTACGACAGCTGGCTGTGCCGCACAGCCAGCTGCCTTGCTGGTAGTTAAGTCGAGCGACGGCAACGGCTGCCCTTTTTTCAGCATTGGGAAAGGGTTGCGCCTCAAAGGGTTAAGAAATTAGACGCACACTTCAACACTTCTTCCAGAGTGATTAGTAACAGGTACATGAAGACGACGTTTCCGACCCCGCATTCTGAAGCGTCTCTGCACTCCCTACATCCCCTGCAAGTTTGTCAGTCTGGCAGCAAATCACCCAGTATATATGGTGCGTGCGTGTGTATGTGTGAATGGGAGGAGTACGTGGATGCTCCCCGCTCTTGTAAGTTAAAAAAATGTATGCTTGCATGAAAAACTACTATCCTGTACATTCGCCATTAAAAACTATAGACACAGAAGAGTCATGATAAATCGAGATAGATAGGTCGGGCCTACCTCTGAACTGGAACGCAAAGCCCTCTGAGCTGGGAGTCGGAAGGTGCCTGGTTCAAAACAGGTCACGTCCGCCGACCTAACCGTTCGGAGTTTTTCGTGGTTTCCTCCGAAACTTAGCGTGAATACGGGTTAGGACGTCCTAGAAAGACTCCCCACGGAGAGCACTCCACCCACAGGCCTAGATCCCTCGTATTTGATAATTGGCTTTAATCCCACAACAACAACAACCTACAGAATCAAGGTACATCTGCATATACAGGGTGAATCTAAACTCTTGGGCAAAACTTTAAGAGGTGATAGGGCACACAATAAGGAATGAGAATCACATAGCAATGTGGGGTCGGCAACGTCGTCTTCGTGTGGCTGTTAATAGTGCTGTAAAAGTAACGACAAAATGAGTATCCGTATGTATTTGTTACTTAGATGTTCGCTATTCGTTACTAAGTATTCGTTACTCGTTACTTTCGTTACTACTAATAGAATGGGTAATAGGGTGTTATATGTGCCCCATAACAACACATCCGGGACAGTGTTGTTATGGGTATATGCCGCCCATACATAAACCCATAACAAAACCTAACCCAAAAGAATTTTTTTTAGCGAAGTTGTACAAAGTTGTATTTACAGCTTATTTTCTCTGATTTACAGATTGTTTTTATACACATTTATGGTTTTATACAATGCTAAATTATCCGAATTACTGAGTACACATAGAAATCTTCCAAAGACATATGCCATTCTTTTTTTTCTCAACCCCCCCTTTTTTAAATTCTGAACGCTGGTTTAACCTGTTCACTCTTATCATAAAAAGTGTAAAGGAAAGCTTGTGACTCGTGTTTTTTTCTGGGAGCGGGTTCTCGAATACTGAGATCCAGGGATTGGGCCATATATATTAAATTCACAGGGCAGGGGATCTCAGTATGATATCAACTACTTTGCGTCTCTACAAGCATAATATCTTTATTATTTGTGAGTTCATATTTCATATCAAAAACTTCTTTTGCTGGACGATTTTTCGAAGTAAATTAAAAATTACCATATTTTAAATTAAAATTGTTTAATTCAGTGAGAATTATCTATTTTTAAGATATTTCCAGTTCTATTTCTGCACTTTTGGGATGTAAGGGGTTAGCCCCTTCTGTGGGTGCATATATGAGAGCATTCTTTAAACAAAAATTATCACTCCTTTCATACAGAAAGAATGGTTGCACCGGACTATGCGTATTCCATGAGTTCATGGAATAAAATGTACCATAAAATAGGGCAGATGGCCCCCTAAACGCCGACATTTTAGAAACATACTGAACTTTATTGAATTATTTTAATACCAGTGGCTTACGCAGGAGTGGGCATAGAAATCCCGGGTAGCTCCCAATTTTTTATATATTTTTTAAACAATTACTTAAAAAATGTGTTTAGGTTTCCATGCTAAATATTTTTTTTAGTTCCAAATAATATTTTAAATAATAAAAATGTGAATTCGTTTACTTTATAAAAAAATATTTTTTTAAAGGTGTATTTAAATAATTTGTTATTTATTACTCATATTTCGATTCTAGCTAAAAAAAAGAAAAAGTTAAGTTCGCAATCCTGCTTCGGAACCACTCTGAAAGAAAGAATTCTGATTGCACCACTATTTAGTACTAAAATGTTAGTAAGCCCGAAATTAGCACCCCTTACTAACATGCTTCTCTTATATGTATTGCTCCTCTACAATTATAAGAACACCCCCTTCCCCCCCCCTGCAAAAAAAAATTCAACTGCGCATAAGAACGCACAATAAACCGGATGCTATCCCCCCATTGTACGACCCATATCAATAGAGCAGCAGATAGTATATCCATCTCCATAACTGTAACGAAACATACGGATTCTTCCAAACCTCATCAAAACGATACCATTCGGCTCGGCACAAACGAATTGCAACCAGAACATACTACTTCTCAAATACCGAAACTGATTTTTCCCTTCAAACAGCGAGAATCCATAATACTTCCGGAATCTAGTAACGGAACGGAACATACTATTACTCAAATACCGAAATTCATTTTCTCCCTCCGGCAGTCTTGTATTCGAAGTTCGAACCTGGTCGATCCGAAATGCACACTCGAAAGTCATTTTCCCCCTTGAAACCGCGATCCGATATCCAGTAACAAACAGAAGATATTAGTACTCGATTACTGGAACCCGTTACCCCCCTAGTTCGCCTCGCCTGGAAGTCTGTATTCGAAGTTCGAAGCTGCTCGATCCGAAACAGCTTCGGATCGAGTAACGAGTAACGATATCAACCTAAAAGTAACAATTCGTTACTTCGAGTCTGAGTGATTATCCGTATCTTAGTACCGAATACATGCGGTTTGCTTCAGCTCTAGCTGTTAATAATCACTTAGGATAAAAGTGCCGAAACAACAGTGCACTCTCCGACCATTGTTCGTCAGAAACTAATGTATTTTTTCTCGAAAACAGAAGACTAAAATGGATAGTTTAAAAATTCCATTTTATTTTATGGATGAAATTTTCGGAGACGAGCCTACCGTTTATGAATTGGTTAAGAAATTAGACGGACACTTCAATGCTTTTCCAAAAGTGATTATTACCAGGTAAGTTAAAACTGCGTTTTTCACCCCAGATTGCTATGTGATTACGATTCCTCATTGTGTGCAATATCACCCCCCTAAATATTGCCCAAGAGTTTAGATTCACCCTGTACACGAGCATAGCCGCCAACCTTCCCGAGTTCTACCGGAGATTTTTTTTACCTATAAATTCATGCTTAAAATAACGCCATAAGTTAAATTTAAAATGAAACTGTTTAAAAATTGTGGTGGAAAATCTCCCGAAGAAATCGGGAAGATTGGTAGTTATGATATGAGTGATCGTGATGAGGTGAAACCTCACGCCACTTTTTGGCTGAAAATAAATTTTATTTTAATTTTATAAAGTTGTACGGTAGAAATTTTTGTTGCAGTAATAAATTAGCATGTTTCATATAATTATAAGTAGCCGCCCAGGTGGTGTTTTTTTTACCACACCTTGAATCCGGAATCGATTCCCGGATCGGGCTTGTGTATTTGCGATATACCCGTTAGGGGTAATAGTGGTTGTCCATCGGGTGCCCCTTCAGAAGTGGTTGTCACTTTGGGCGACCCACCTCCAGCCAAAGCTTGATATGCCATTACCAGGCGGCTGGGAAAAAAATAATAATTATATATATTATACGTGATGAAGATTAAAAGCATAAAATCAGTCTTAAAATGTTAATATTCTGAACCCAATAGATTCGATTAATGAGTTTAGACTGGGATTTAAATCATGATTTATAAACGAGCTGTGCCATAAATGGCGATTTTTGCGATATTGGCTCTCTAAAATGATGTCATTTACTTATTTAGCCCAAGAATTTTAAGTTCGGCCACCGGAAACCGCAAACGCCTGCAAATTTAGCTTAATTCGCACTTTTGATTCTTAAATGCTCTCAAAAATTGTCTCTGAACGTAATATTTGTCTGTCCGAGAAACAAACCTTACAGTTTCACAAAGATTGTTTTTCAGACGACTTTAAATTAAATTAGATTAAATTGTCAAAGGATATTTTATTATATATATATATATATATATAGCTTAAATATATATATATATATATAAGCTAAACTTACGTAGTATGGAATCCCAAGTAATTCATCAAGCAAGTGATAGCACATAATAACAATTAAAAAACGGGAACCACGAAATAAAAATTGGAAATCCAGTGGCTATAAGTATTGTAAAAAACAGAGCTATCAAAGCTAAAGAGTGGAAAAACAAGCCAGGTGAGAACATGTGGGCTTAAGCCTAACTTCATGAACCCAAACAATGATGTGGAGATGAAATGGAAAATTGAAATGGAGTACTCCATTTTAGAGTACCACCATACTCACATTTCAATTTAAAAGAAAAGCAAAAATAGCTAGGTTTCTGCAGGTTACCTGACAAAAGAAGTCTTTTACGTAACCTGGGCTATAGGGAAAATAACCAACGACCATAGCTATAAGGAAAAAAACCAACGTGAAAGCCAACCACACATGGAGTCTTTGCATGGACGTCGAAGCTCAGTGATGTCACCAATACTAGAAATCGATGCCAACAGAGAAAATCAAGTGAAATAAATAAAACAGCTAGAGCCAAGGAGTAAAAAGATAGAGAAAAAAAACAGACAAAAATGCTGTCAAAACCATGTTAATTTATCCAGAAATCCAGAAAATGGAAGAAAAAAGATATATAAATAAAAAATAAAATAAATAAATAAACAATTACTCTAGTATAGCTAACCTATGAGCAACATAGTACAAGCTTTAGTAGCTAAGAAGTACTAAGAAAAGATGGTAAATAAAGAATTAAGAGGAGGGGAAAGCTATTAAAATTAATAATAATAATTATAATAATAATATTACACATGTTTTTAGTGCTAATATTATTCTATGATATATATGTAAATTTGCACTTAGTAGGCTTATATTTGGTACAGTAGAGTAAAAAATAAAAACACACCTCAAAAAGAATAAGTACCAGTAATCAAGAATTCTACAGTGTTTCTTTTTAATAAATTTTTTTGTATAAAATAATTATTTTATACAAAATAAATATATTAATAATATATAAATATATTAATATATATTTTATGATTTTTTAAAATATTTTTGAGAATTTGAAATAACCAATAACCAAACCCATCCTCACAATCGAATAATCTAATTTGGACTTACAGTTTTATTTATTACATATTGGATATATTATTGATTTTAGAAATCTACCTGGATATTTATATGTAAGAGCTGTTTTATATAGGTATGTTAAGTTAAGAGAGTGTATTCTATATTTATGACTGGAGATTATGTTTCTAAAAACAGATGTGTGCATTTGAAGTAAAATGAGTAAGAGCATTAACATGAAAATTAAAATCATCTCTTTTATTAAATACTAGCTGAAGTACCCGTTCTTCGCACGGGAATGAATGTACTTTTTGACATTAATATTTGTTGTGATTACTATTTATTGTAATAAAGAGATATAGCAAAATGGATATCGCGTTATATTGTGTTCAATAATCATGCATACTGAATTTCAAGGCAATCGATTTTACGGTGCAGAAGGCGATGCGGCGTAGCGCAATCTAGTGGCGAGTTTTAGCAAAACGGATACGGCGAAAATATTCTTCGCATTCAGATATCGATGCATACGAATTTTCATGACGATCGGCTGAATAGTCCTGAAGTTCATGTGTTGACGCGACATCTAGTGTCAAGTTATAGGAAAATGGATCGTGCCAAACTCTTCCCCGTGTTCAAATATCTATGTATACCTATTTCCATGGCGATCATTCGCACAGTCAAGAAGTGATACACTGCAGGGCCATCTAGTGGTTAATTAAAGAAATGATTTGCTACAGCGCCGTCATGTGGCGAGTTATAGGAAAATGGATAACGCCAAAATATTCTCATTGTTCAAATAGCTATGAGTACTGATTTTCATAGCCACCGTTTGAATGGTCAAAAATTTGGCCTGCTGCAGCGTCATCTAGTGGCGAGTTAAAATAATAATGCATTGCAGTGCAACCTAGTGGTGAGTAACATTAAAAGTAACACAGTTAGAATATATTCTTCGTTCTCAAATGTGTAAGTATAAAAAATTTTATGCCGATCGGTCGAACGGTATAGAAGTTGATGCGTTGCAGCGCTATTTAGCGGTAAGTTACAGCAAATGGATAGTGAAAAATATTCTCCGTGTTCTAATATCCGCGTGTACCAAATTTCATAGAAATTGGTTGGACGATATTCGCATAGCAAACGGCTAAACGGAATGGAATTCGACGTTCTGCTGCGCCAGCTAGTGGCTAGTTAGAGGAAAACGGATAGCATAAAAACCTTCTCCGTGATAAAAGACTTAGGTGAACCAAATTTCATGGTGATCGGTGAAACGGTGCTGAGTTTTTCAACCTCCTACACACATACCAACATTCATTTTTATCTATAACCAGTCTTATTATATATACCAGTCTCAAGTAAAATCCAGTTTCAAATCTAAGCCTCGCCAAAGTGCCAGCATACGCCATTTTGCAAGAGTTTTTTCAGGGAATCATTCGAAGCATTGACTTAGCAGCAATCAAAGTGGGAAATGGTTCGACCGCCAGGCATTTTTACTTCCTTGTACGTAGTATAAGGAAGTAATGTGATCCCGAAAAATTTTGGGGGCCAAATTTCGACATAAAAACCGATTTTGACTACCTCTAAATTTAATTTAAAAATTTTTTTCGATGCATCTCATCGTAGGCTAGCATGCACGATCCTATTAACGCGTCTGCAACTCATTTTGACCAGTGGCGAGTCTACTGTGGCCAGTTTTTCCATGCCGTCTGTACGTACGTACGTACGTACGTATGTATGTAACTCGCATATCTCAAAAACTATTGGTCGTAGAATGTTGAGATTTGATATTTAGGATTGTTCTATGATCTAGTTGTGCACCTCCCCTTTTGGTGGCAATCGAATGGATAGTTTATGTACAGGACCGCCCAAAAGATTCGAAATACATTACGCTCTATGGGCCGAAATTCATTAAACTCGCCTAACTCAAAAGCTATTAGGCGTAGATTGTCGAAACTTCATATTTTGGATAGTTGTAACATCTAGTTGTGCACCTCCCCTTTTGGTTCCATTCGACTCGATAGTTTATCTACAGGACTGCCCAAAACATTCGAAATACATTACACTCAATGGGCCGAAATTCATTAAACTCGCATATCTCAAAAACTGTTAGGCGTTGAATGTTGAAACTTTATATTTAGGATTGTTGTAACATCTAGTTGTGCACCTCCCCTTTCGGTTCCATTCGACTGAATAGTTTATCTACAGGACCGCCCAAAAGATTCGAAATACATTACGCTCTATGGGCCGAAATTCATCAAAGCGTTTTTTAGAGGTATTGGGATATTTCAAACGACTCAGAAGGTATATATGCTGTAAAGAGTTAGAAAATGAATTTCTCCATTAAAAAAAAGTGTCTTTATCATTTATAGTTCTGCTACAGGAACACTCAAAAGATTTCCAATACATTACGGCCAATAGCAATTTTAGGGGCATTCATCCATTTCCAGCACAATACCGTCCTACCACATAAGTTAGGTAATGGTCCGACCACGGTCACGTGCCTCCCTCAAGAACTGTGCCAAAAGTCGCCAAGCTTGGCGACTTTTGGTGTACGTGTGTGCATATTTAACTCTCAAATCTCAAAAACTATTATGAAATTTCATATATAAGAATGTTGTAACATCTAGTTGTGCATCTCGATTTTTGGTTCCAATCTACTGGAGAGTTTATTTACAGGACCACCGAAAAGAATTTCAGTACCTTAATGTCTATGGACATCTTCATTATACTACAACTGTAGACAGTCATTGTTTGGTACATGCCCAAAATCTCGCCGTCTGTCCTCGACCTTGGCGAGTTTTGGCGAAATATCGCCAAATTTGGCGATAGTCAGTCATTTGGTCCATGCCCAAAGTATCGCCATTTGTCATCGTTCTTGGCGAGTTTTGGCGAAATATCGCCAAATTTGGCGATAATCTGTCATTGTTTGGTTTATGCTTAAAATCTCGCCAAATGTCGTCGACATTGACGAGTTTCGCCGAAATATCGCCAAATTTGGCGCCAAAAATTATTTCCTATTTTGTATAACTCTAAAACTTTAACCCGTAGATTTTTTAACTTTGTATTTAGAACTATTGTAATACCTAACTGTTTTCAATATCTTTTTTGACAGCAATCGACTGAGAATTTATTTACATGGTGAGCCAAATGACTTTGAATACATTGAGGTGTATAGATGCATTCAACTCATTGAAAGTCTGTGGTCAATGACTACTTTGGCTATCCCCAAAATCTCGCTGACTATCTCAAGTTTGTCGGCTTTTGGTGAAATATCGCCAAATAAAGTGTCAGAAGGAAATCTTTCAAATTGAACTCAGCTTGGCGATATCGAAATATTTGGCTAGAATTCGCTAAACCTTACTATTATTGATATTTTATCTCTTTCAAACAAATAAATGTAGAGGAAGTGCGTCGAAAATATTTTTGATCTAATGGACGTGCAAGGAAGTCATGTGTTGGACACATCAGATTTTTTTGAAAAGTGGAATCCCTTAATACAGCCTCATTTTTTAAATTATCAACTATAACATGTTTTATTCATCGTTACCTCGATGTACTAAATGTGAAGATTTCAATTTTCTGAAATTTGGCGGATTTCCCCCAAGTTAAATCAATGTACTCAATTGGCGAGAATTCTGAAGCTACATCGCTTGAAATGCCCTAATAACTGCATTATTTCTGCACGGATAGTTAAAATTTCATGCTGTATTCTAAGAAAACCTATACACTTGTTTTCAAAAATGGTATTCCCTTAAGCTCTCAGTAAATTGCGCCAAAAAGCCTAAAACTGTGCAAACCGCTAGAACTCACTTTCTAAAAATCGGCCTATCAGCCATTTTATTTTTCGCCAAACTAAAAAAATTTACATATTAGTCTCGGAAATCTTCGATCCTCATTGTTTTGCGTATAAAACATTTCATTCCTGCTCTCATTTCTTATGCGCACACGATATTATAATTAAAAAAATAACCTTACAAATATAAACTAAAAAAATCATTATTATTCTTTTCTTTTCACTTTAAGAATTTAAAACATTTTATTCGGCAAAATCGTCACACATGGCAACCAAGATGCTTATTTCACACACTTTTTTCACTACAGGGGTTACAATTACATAAAGCTTTCTGCGTGGAGAACATAAAAAATCTCTTAAATTCCGGGAACGGATGGACTTTCAAAGTTTTAAAGTGGACTATCATTTATTCTATATTATTTTACATATATCTGTGTAAAATTTCAGGCTGACAGGTCCATTTTTGTGGAATTGTATACTACCCAAATCACCAAATTGACAAACAGAATTTGATTTTTATTTATAAGATTACCTACGCTTGTTTTTAAAAATACCCTCTCATTAAATTGCGCCAAGCGCTAGAATCATAGAAAATCTGACACACTTTCGGATTTTAAATACGCACTAAAG
This sequence comes from Cheiracanthium punctorium, assembly GCA_038373885.1. Classification (NCBI taxonomy): domain Eukaryota; kingdom Metazoa; phylum Arthropoda; class Arachnida; order Araneae; family Cheiracanthiidae; genus Cheiracanthium; species Cheiracanthium punctorium. Next base: position 513,268 of record JAWZYV010006201.1, read on the forward strand.
TGCTATATATAAAAAGTGTTATAATCCATGGGTCTTCCCTATTTTCGTTCCTTCTTTTATTAAGTTGGAAAGTGTATCATTATTCATGAGTGTGATTAAACAAAATTAAAATTGATATTTCTAACATCCTTTTTTCTGGATGTAATATATTAGAAATAGATGCAGAAAAGCTGCTCAGAAAAATGCACAATTCCAACTGAATGAAAATTTCAAAAACTTATACGCAAGTGTATTCATAACCCAAATAGCAGACGATTAAATTACGATAAATAGCGCCAAGCGTTAGAATCCTCCACAAAATCGGACATCAACCCCTTTATTTTTCGCCCAATTAAAAAGTTGCACATTTATTTTCGGAAAATTTCCAAATTCTATTTTTCTTTTGAGTATATATCATTTCATTCCCGCTCTGATTTCACACGCACACGATATTTTAATTTAAAAACAACCTTACAAATAATCTAGTCAAAATAAAAAAAAATCGTTATTCTTTTAATTTTACTTCAAGAGTCTGAATCATTTAATGAACTGCCGAATGTGGCAACCTATATAAGCTTAATTGTCGCTTAATGCACTGTGGGGTTACAATTACGAAATGGCGGAAAGCAAAAATTAGCCTTTTGCGATACGTTTTTATCGATATTTCCTAAAATAGTTCGAATTTTGAAAAAATCGCTTCGAGGTGTGTCGGGACCTGTCATGGAGAATTTCCGTTCAAAATTTGGTAGGTCTACGATCACCCGTTTGCGAGCTACGCGAGACACAGACAAACAAACAGTTTACACACATTGTTTTATTAATATAGATACCAGTCTCAAATAAAATCCAGTTTCAAATCTAAGCCTCACCAAAGTGCCAACATACGCCATTTTGCAAGAGTTTTTTCAGGGAATCATTCGAAGCATTGACTTATCAGCAATCAAAATGGGAAATGGTTCGACCGCCAGGCATTTTTTTGAAAAGTGGAATCCCTTAATACAGCCTTAATAACAACCCTTAATAACAAAATCATTTTTTAAATTATCAACTATAACATGTTTCATTCATCGTTACCTCGATGTACTAAATGCGAAGATTTCAATTTTCTGAAATTTGGCGGATTTCCCCCAACTAAAATCAATGCACTCAATTGGCGAGAATGCTGAAGATAGATCGCTTGAAATCTCTTAATAACTGCATTATTTCCGCACGGATCATTAAAATTTAACGCTGTATTCTAATAAAACCTTTGCACTTGTTTTCAAAAATTCGTTTCCTTAAGCTCTCAGTAAATTTCGCCAAGCCGGAAACAGTGTAAACCGCTAGAACTCACTTTCTCGGCATTTGAGCCATTTTATTTTTTCGCCAAACTAAAAAATTTTAACATATTAGCCTCGGAAATCTTCAATTCTTATTGTTTTGCGTATAAAACATTTCATTCCTGCTCCGATTTCCTATGCACACGATATTATAATTTTAAAAAAATAACATTACGAATATAAACTAACAAAAAAAAATCATTATTATTCTTTTATCTTTACTTTGAGAATTTAAAACATTTTATTCGGCAAAATCGCCACACATGGCAACCACGATCCTTATTTCACACTTTTTTGACTACAGGGGTTACAATTTCGGAAAGCTTTTTGCGTGGAGAACATAAAAAATCTCTTAAATTCCGGGAACGGGTGGACTTTCAAAGTTTTAAAGTGGACTATCTTTTATTCTATATTATTTTACACATCTGTGCCCAATTTCAGGCTGATAGGTCCATTTTTGTGGATTTGTATACGAATCAAATCCACAAACAAACAAACAAACAAACAAACAAATAAACAAACAAACAAACAAACAGAATTTCATTTTTATTTATAAGGATATTGAAAGATAGACTCTTATCATTAATTTTAAGTTGTCTAAACTAAAAGTCTAAAACGTTTATTAATCTATTATCATTAGGATTTTTTATTAAATCTAGGGCTGAATGGTAAGCTATTGGTAAATTGTCAGAATAATTCTAATTATTATCAGTAGCTATTATAATAATGTCATCTATGTACCTATATACTATAAGAGATTGATTATTGTAATTTTTTTCATAATTATATAAATATAGGTCAGCTAACTAACTAGAATTAGAACTCTCTGTGGTATTCCTAAAATTTACTTATATAATTTATTATTATGTAGAATGTAATTATTATAAACTACTAGCTGAAGTACCCGTTCTTCGCACGGGAATGAATGGACTTTTTGACATTAATATTTGTTGTGATTACTATTTATTGTAATAAAGAGATATAGCAAAATGGATATCGCGTTATATTGTGTTCAATAATCATGCATACTGAATTTCAAGGCAATCGTTTTTACGGTGCAGAAGGCGATGCGGAGTAGCACAATCTAGTGGCGAGTTTTAGCAAAACGGATACGGCAAAAATATTCTTCGCATTCAGATATCGATGTATACGAATTTTCATGACGATCGGCTGAATAGTCTTGAAGTTCATGTGTTGACGCGACATCTAGTGTCAAGTTATAGGAAAATGGATCGTGCCAAACTCTTCCCCGTGTTCAAATATCTATGTATACCCATTTTCATAGCGATCATTCGCACAGTCAAGAAGTGATACACTGCAGGGCCATCTAGTGGTTAATTAAAGTAATGATTTACTACAGCGCCGTCAGGTGGCGAGTTATAGCAAAATGAATAACGCCAAAATATTCTCATTGTTCAAATAGCTATGTATACTGATTTTTATAGCCACCGTTTGAATGGTCAAAAATTTGGCCTGCTGCAGCGTCATCTAGTGGCGATTTAAAATAATAATGCATTGCAGTGCCATCTAGTGGTGAGTAACATCAAAAGTAACGCAGTTAGAATATATTCTTCGTTCTCAAATGTGTAAGTATAAAAAAATTTATGCCGATCGGTCGAACGGTATAGAAGTTGATGCGTTGCAGCGCTATTTAGCGGTAAGTTACAGCAAATGGATAGTGAAAAATATTCTCCGTGTTCTAATATTCGCGTGTACCAAATTTCATCGAAATCGGTTGGACGATATTCGCATAGCAAACGGCTAAACGGTATAGAATTCGACGTTGTGCTGCGGCACCAAGTGGCAAGTTAAGGAAAACGGATAGCATAAAAACCTTCTCCATCATAAAAGACTTAGTTGAACCAAATTTCATGGTGCAACGATGCTGGAGTTTTTCAACCTCATACACACATACCAACATTCATTTTTATCTATAACCATTCTTATTATACGTATATACCAGTCTCAAGTAAAATCCAGTTTCAAATCTAAGCCTCGCCAAAGTGCCAGCATACGCCATTTTGCAAGAGTTTTTTCAGGGAATCATTCGAAGCATTGCCTTAGCAGCAATCAAAATGGGAAATGGTTCGACCGCCAGGCATTTATTTGAAAAGTGGAATCCCTTAATACAGCCGCATTTTTTAAATTATCAACTATAACATGTTTTATTCATCGTTACCTCGATGTACTAAATGCGAAGATTTCAATTTTCTGAAATTTGGCGGATTTCCCCCAAGTTAAATCAATGTACTCAATTGGCGAGAATTCTGAAGCTACATCGCTTGAAATGCCCTAATAACTGCATTATTTCTGCACGGATAGTTAAAATTTAATGCTGTATTCTAAGAAAACCTATACACTTGTTTTCAAAAATGCTATTCCCTTAAGCTCTCAGTAAATTGCGCCAAAAAGCCTAAAACTGTGCAAACCGCTAGAACTCACTCTCCTCACTCTCTAAAAATCGGCCTAGCAGCCATTTTTTTTTTCGCCAAACTAAAAAAAATTACATATTAGTCTCGGATATCTTCGATCCTCATTGTTTTGCGTATAAAACATTTCATTCCTGCTCTCATTTCTTATGCGCACACGATATTATAATTAAAAAAATAACCTAAAAAAATAAACTAAAAAAATCATTATTATTCTTTTATTTTTACTTTAACAATTTAAAACATTTTATTCGGCAAAATCGCTACACATGGCAACCAAGATGCTTATTTCACACACTTTTTTCACTACAGGGGTTAATATTACGTAAAGCTTTCTGCGTGGAGAACATAAAAAATCTCTTAAATTCCGGGAACGGAAATAAAGTGGAGTTTCAAAGTTTTAAACTGGACTATCATTTATTCTATATTATTTTACATATCTGTGTAAAATTTCAGGCTGACAGGTCCATTTTTGTGGAATTGTATAGTACCCAAATCAACAAATTGACAAACAGAATTTCATTTTTATTTATGATAACCTACGCTTGTTTTTAAAAATACCCTCTCATTAAATTGCGCCAAGCGCTAGAATCATAGAAAATCTGACACACTTTCAGATTTTTAAATACGCACTAAAGTGCTATATATAAAAAGAGTTATAATCCATGGGTCTTCCCTATTTTCGTTCCTTCTTTCATTAAGTTGGAAAGTGTATCATTATTCATGAGTGTGATTAAACAAAATTAAAAATGATATTTCTACCATCCTTTTTTCTGGATGTAATACATTAGATGCAGAAAAGCTGCTCAGAAAAATGCACAATTCCAACTGAATGAAAATTTCAAAAACTTATACGCAGGTGTATTCATAACCCAAATAGCAGACGATTAAATTACGATAAATAGCGCCAAGCGTTAGAATCCTCCTCAAAATCGCGAGAATGCTGAAGATAGATCGCTTGAAATCCCTTAATAACTGCATTATTTTCGCACGGATCATTAAAATTTAACGCTGTATTCTAATAAAACCTTTGCACTTGTTTTCAAAAATCCGTTTCCTTAAGCTCTCAGTAAATTGCGCCTAGCCGGAAACTGTGCAAACCGCTAGAACTCACTTTCTCGGCATTTGAGCCATTTTATTTTTTCGCCAAACTAAAAAATTTTAACATATTAGCCTCGGAAATCTTCAATTCTTATTGTTTTGCGTATAAAACATTTCATTCCTGCTCCGATTTCCCATGCACACGATATTATAATTAAAAAAAATATAACCTTACGAATATAAACTAACAAAAAAAAAATCATTATTATTCTTTTATTTTTACTTTGAGAATTTAAAACATCTTATTCGGCAAAATCGCCACACATGGCAACCACGATCCTTATTTCACACTTTTTTCACTACAGGGGTTACAATTACGGAAAGCTTTTTGCGTGCAGAACATAAAAAATCTCTTAAATTCCGGGAACGGGTGGACTTTCAAAGTTTTAAAGTGGACTATGATTTATTCTATATTATTTTACATATCTGTGCAAAATTTCAGGCTGATAGGTCCATTTTTGTGGATTTGTATACAACTCAAATCCACAAACAAACAAACAAATAAACAAACAAACAAACAAACAGAATTTCATTTTTATTTATAAGAAGATGAACTTTAACAGATCTTTGAAATAATTAGTATCTATATTAGATGGCAAGCTAATATTATTAATACCAATTATAAATAGATTTAATATAACATCGTACAAATCGTCGAATTGTATCCTAATGAATAGGTCTTTGAAATCATAAGTAGATACTTTAATCACATTGTGTAAATCTTTAATCTTATTTTTTAGTTCATAGCTATTACCTACAGATATAGAAGATGTATTTGATTTTATGTACAGATCATATATGCATAGAAGTAAGTATTTTAAGTAATATTTTACTGCCTATATTATTATATATGTGTTACATCCTATAGTAACAGTCCTGAATTTTAGTGGTGTTTTATGAAACTTAGGTATTAGCACTAAATAAGGATATTTTAGATATTCATGTTTTATCTTAAGTAATTTCAGGAAAGCTAAAATCTTTTTATTCATTGTTAACTCAGAGATATTGGTTAGATTGAAGTTAGGATTATCGTTTATGGACAATGCTAAGAGATTGCGATATATCTTCTTACATATAATAGCATAGTTGTTACTAGACTTATCAACATTAAGTTATAATAAAGTTATTCTGTAACTCTTTTACTTGAGTATTTAGATTTATATTGTTAGTATAACTGAAAGTACAAACTAATTGTTTATTTAGATCAGCAAGAAAATTATATTTCCATTCATTAAAGAGAGCAGAAGATATATGGTATTTAATAGAAGTATTATATATATATAAATCTATATCATATTTAAATGTATCTAATATATCATATATATATATGTAATGTGTGTGTGTGTGTAGATTATAGGTGAGGCTCGAGTCCCCCCCCCAATAATTCGGGAAATTTACGCCTATGACTAGAACGACGTTAAAACGAAAGGACTAAACTCTTTATTTCCTTTTTTATTCAATTTTTATTTTTGTTTTTCACACGCTTGATATAACCTAGAATATTTTCTCCTTAAGCCTTTTTCCCGCAGAAAGAAATAAATGTTAAATTAAATATATTATATGTACAATATAGTCATAGTTAAAATGGCTTGACCAGCATACGCAGTATTGAGTAACTGTTTATTGTTTTAAAATGAGAACAACAAAATTTGATTATTTTTGCATAAAATATTGTACCGAACAGGACGAAAGTCAAAGATTAAGGTAAATAATTTTTATTAAAAACTGCTATTTTTCTGAATATTTTTTAATTAAAAAAAACATCAATTTTTGCTTATCAGTGCATAAGCCTATAAACCTAAAATATCGTTTTAAAAATAGCACCCACACAGAGTTTAAGTCAAACAACCATTTTTTTAAATCGCAAATAGTGTTTCTTTTCCTAGACATCGATACTTCAATGATGAAAATTATTCCCGATATTTTGGGGGGATTTCTCACCACTTATTTTTACTTGGCATTTTATGATTAAAGTAAATCCAAATTTATATACCAGGATGGAGCAGCTTAAGAATTATAGTGAAAAACTCGCGAAAGAATCGGGAGAGTTCGCAACTATGTCATATCATCTCTGATGTTTTATCAAATATGCGAAAAAATTAACTGTAGAATCCTCTTCCTAAGATCTCCCACGCGCTACTTTTACTCAGCCAAACAAAAACTTACCCTAACTCATATTACATTTTCTCTACTCCTGAAAATAAGGAACTATTGGTACATCTTAATTCGTTTCAGAAAGAACGTGCATTTAAGTGCATGATATGAAAAAATATTCCTGAAGTAGGAAATTAGAAATATTCTTGAAAGTCTATTTTTATTCTGGAATGGCTGGCAAAAGTAAATGAGAGAAAATAGTTTTAAGAAAAATCACACTAAATACAACTATCAATCGGAATCGTTTCATTTTTATACTAAAAGATAGAAAATTTCTCCAATCAGTTTTCATAGTGGAACATCAAATAAGAGTATTAACGGCTTGAAAAACTGATCCCTCTAATTCCCACTTAAGAAATTCCCGAATTATTTTTTTTGCTGAAATGGTGTTCTTTTAAGTTCGTAAAAATAAAAAAATTCCGAGAAATTTTATTTTTTATGTTTTTTCGATGGTTTACCATGATTTTAAAACTGTTCTAAACATCATAAATGCAGCATTAAAAAAAATATCTTGTGGCTAGTATAAAAGCATGTATTTCCTTACATTAAATGACAATTATCAATTCTTCTTCGGATTAAATAATATTAAAAATTGGGAAAACTTATACATTGGAGACATGTTTTCTTTGTTGACATCATCCTTGTTGCTATAGAAATATTTTTCATCCATTAATGCTCGCATCTATGGACCCAAACTACTATTATTATTAAAGATACAATTAATAGCTTTATGACTTTAAAATTAGATTTCGAAACTTTCTCGCGAAGAAAGAAGAATTAATGGTTGCATATATGTTAGAGGGTTAAAAGCATATATGTTAAAGGCGTTAGAGGGTTAAAAGCATGTATGTTAAAGGCGTTAGAGGGTTAAAAGCATGTATGTTAAAGGCGTTAGAGGGTTAAAAAAAATGTACTGTAATTAGTTTATTTCATAAATCAAACAGAGTTGTCACATTCTCCGGAATATATAATTAACCCCTTTCCGCAAACAGCAGTTTTTCTTTAATATTTTCTTTTTAACTTAGGAGAACCCACACTCTGGCTTTCGAAATGTTGTGATAATTTAATAAAAATGTTCCTGTTTTAGATAAGTGGTTAGTTATATTTCGGAGCAGCTCGCAATTGTGAAAAAATACGTCTTTTTGGAATTGCAGTCTAAAATTGGACGAAAATCACTTCTGAAACGCACGTAAATTCAAAATTCCAATGTCCAAGTAAACTTTTCCAGCAGGACTCACCTCTAGAGAAGAAACTCGAAAACACCAAAAACCTGCACAGCTTTACTCTCACTCTCCAAAACCCGCATACTTTCTTTCTTTTTTATATTTTTTTATGGGTTGACTTTTTTTTCCGGAATGTTTTTGCATCGAAAGTCGTCCAGAGCTTGCCACGCGACTGGCCAGAAGAAGAAGCGTTTGAACTCTCAAGGTGAGAACATCAGATCGTTTTTTCCGGAAGATGGCACGGCAAAGTACCTTGACCCTGGCGCTTCTCGCTCTCTGTGTTCTCGCCTTCGCTAGCCGCTGCGCCGTGTGCCACAATTTTGCCGAAACCCCTCGGCATTATGTCGGGTAAGTCAAATGATTGTGTTTTCTTGTAAGAGCCGATCATAAATGATGCCACATAGTTTATGAACTAACTCCCTTCTCACCCACACACACACTAGTGTCGGTACACACTAGTGTCAAACCTCGCTAATACATCACATCATCATAACTGCCAACCTTCCCGATTTTTTCGGGAAATTTCCCACCATTAATTTTTATTTAGCAATTTATTGTTAGAATAACGCCAAAACTTTAATCAAAAATAAAACTGTTTAAAAATTGTGGTGGGAAATCTCTCAAAGAAATCAGGAAGGTTAACAGCTATGCATCACAATCGAGGTTATTTAAAAATGACTTACTAAGCGGAGTTTATGTTAAATGCAAAACGAAATTCTAATATAATTAGTGTGCTTATAATTAACATTTTACAGACTGAAATCAGATATATTCTAAATTAGTTTTTTGTATATTGTGCCTTCTAATGCGTTAATTAAAGGCTATTAGTCACTTAACGGTGGGGGGAGGGGTTGTATCCCCCAATTTTCACTATGTTCCCAATTGGGAACATGGGTCATTTCTGGCTATACTTTTAGGGACTACACTTTGACTAAACTTTTTTGGGTAGTTTAAAAAATAACTGAAATATTAAGAATAAATGAAAGATTTTTAAATTTAAGTAAAGATATGAATTAAGCTTGAAGAGGGAGGGATGTGTATCAACATAGCTCCGTAAAAATGTATGAAAATGGCTATTTTATGATTTTTTTAATCCAGTTTCCCACTAATGATATAAATGCAAATTCTATTTCAAAAATAAGTAATATTTTAGCTATACCTGCTAATTCTTTCAAGTCAGTATTGATAGAATTTAATTTTTCAATAAATTTTTAATTTAATGTTCCCAATTGGGAACATTGGCCCTTAAAAGATTAACTTATCGGGTTGTTTGGAAAGATCATTTCGTTTTTTAAAAATATGAAGGAACCCATATGTCGAGCTTTGAGGCGTTTCAAATGATCATGAATGGTCGAATTCGATCAATTTAATCTGTCTGCGATCTCACGAGTTATATTTCGCCGGTTTTCATCAATTAATGCCTTCATTGTGCCTTCATTTTCTTCATCAATTGGCGAACATCGAAATTGCAGGATCAAAATTTTGAAAACCAGTTTTGGCACTGGCGTTCTCTAAATACCTACGCACTAATGTGCTACATATTAAAAGCGTATCATAATCCACACGTCTTCCCTTATTCCATTAGGTTGGAAAATGTATTATTATTCATGACTGTACCGTATTTTCTCCCTTGTTCCATGAAACAGAACCTTGGAATCGAAATCTATCTTAAAATCACTTACTGAAACTGTTTTACTATCTTCGCCAAGCATATTCCAACGGTACTTCACAGTTTTAAATACTATTTGGAATGTGTATCATAATACATGAGCGTGCCGTTTTTATTTTTCGTGGGTTGATTTCTACTTCAACGCCCCAACTCACGATAATGTAGCGATGATTAAACATATGCAGTTACAACGACGATTTTTGTATTTATGTGGCAATTGTAATTTAGAATTAAAATGGCGATTTGGAACAACCTGTAAATACAGCATTCCGTTACATTTTTATTTATTTTGGGTTGCCAATTAATGTAGTTTAAATAATTGTCTTCAAATTCCTTAACTAGTGCGTTTATCACTAATTTGCTCACTTTAGTTTTCATGTAGTTGTTTAGGGAGCGTTGAAACTTGTGCATAACTCCTAGAGACCCATGACTTCAAAGCTCGCCAAAGTGCGGGGAATTTTTAGGTTGGCGAAAGTAGGGGCGTTAAAATAGAATCAACTCTTTCTTGAACCATAAAGTGCATCTTTGGTATCCAAATCTATCTTAACCTACGCCTATTGATACTGTTTTAAAATCTTCGCCAGGAATATTCGAACTATAGGCATATTCCAACTATATCTCGTAGACATTTTAAATACTGTTTGGAATGAGCATCATAATCCATGAATGTATCGTGTTTTCCTTCTTTGTTCTATAAAACACTTCTTCGGAATAGAAATCTATATTAAAATCGCCTACCAAAACTGTTTAACAATTTTCGCCAGGCATAGTCAAACTACACTTCACCTCAGGGGCGTAGCCAAGGTGGGGGGGGGGTTAAGGGGGGTCATAACCCTCCCCCATGAGGAATTTTTTGCCATACAAAATGTATATTCTTCACTACATTGTCACACCCACACAGCAGTCGTAACCCCTCCCATGAAAAATATCTGGCTACGCCCCTGCTTCACCTTTATAAATACCATTTGGAAAGTGTATCATAATCTATGATGTGTGCCGCATTTGTCTTCACTGTTCTATAAAACACTTCTTCGGAATTAAAATCTATATTTAAATCGCCTACTAAAACTATTTTAGAATATTCGCCATGCGTTTTCTAACTATACTCAAAATATATTTATAATAAATTGTCGCGTTTTGGCACCCAGTTTAGCGATCATTTATCAAAAATTGCAAACCTTGTGCGACTTTCAACATTTTATTAACGCCTCCCCCCCCCCCTCCACGTTATCTTGGCAAACATATTTGAAAGTGACTCGACTCGTTAATTGTACCAAAATCGTGTCTACACAAAAAGCAAGGTTGAAATTAATAGCACTCTGGTACTAAAAAAACAAAACAGAAACTTGATATGAAAGTTGTTTTAGCTCCGATTCTAAAGATACCCCTATAACTTTGAAACATGAACGGAATATACTAACTACCACTTTTTGTAAACAGTAAGTTTTTAAAAATTTTGTGTATATATGCTCCCATACTGAATAGACCCTCCAACATGTCATCTAGGTCTCGCACAATGACACCTAGATCAAACTGGAGGTAAGACTTTTACAGTTAGGAACTCCTAGAATCGTACTTTTTCAGTCAGTCAGTCCCATACTGAATAGACTAATTTTTCTATTTTGCAGCTCAAAAATTACTGTTCCAAAAATGTAATTAATTCTATTCCGTACTGTTGGCAGCCATGCATTCCCAAATTCTGGTTATTTCGAAATAACTTCAAAATTTTAATCCGCTGATTTTAAATGTTTCAATTTTAACTGGGCTGTTAAAATCAGTCAGGTTTTTTAGCGGCGACATAACTTGTCACGGCGAGGCACTTTTCAAATGTGTCAAAACGGTGCATTGCACGCGGGGGGATAAGATGTTTAAAGTCGCCAAAGTTTGCAATTTTCGATGATTTATCGCCAAGTTTGGCGCCAAAAAATGTCTTCAAAATTGAACCGAGCTTGGCGATAACTTCAAAATTTGGCTAGATACTGGTGAACGCGACAGTTTATTACAAAGGAGAAGAACATTTGGAATATGCCTGGCGAATATTGTAAAATAGTTTTAATGGGCGATTTAAATATAGATTTCAATTCCAAAGAAAGGTTTTACGGAACAGGGAAGTAAAATACGGCACACTCGTGGCTTATGATACACTTCTTTTCCAAATAGTATTTATAAAGCTGAAGTATAGTTAGAATATGCCTGGCAAAGATTGTAAAACAAGCGATTTTAATATAGATTGTAAAGCAAGCAATTTTAATATAGATTTCGATTCCAAAGACATGTTTTATGGAACAAGGTAGAAAAATACGGCACACTCATGAATAATGATACACTTTTCAAATTAATGTTATTCCATTACGGAAAAAGAAACTAGGGATGATAAATAGGGATGATTCAAGGATTATGATATGATTTAATATGTAGCACATTAGTGTGTATTTAAAATATGAAACTGTTTCACACTTTCAATTAATACATCTACACATCCTCTTTTCTTTTGCCTCCACATCGATGTCTTACGGTTGTTGACGCATCACTAGTAGGTGTTCATCCACTGCCTCCTAGACATAGAAAGCCTAACCGCTGCTACGTCACCAAGCCTCTACGTCGCCAACTGGCCTTCTAAAGGTGACGTCATCACAGATTTAATTTCATAAAGTAAAACTATTCGAAATTTCTGGTGAATTTATTCTCTCATAACAACATTTTAATGAATTGACATAGAAAAATTAATATTACAAAAAAGAGCAGTTTTTATCTGTAACTAATTATATAATATAATAAGGGAGTAAATCACAATGAATTGTTTTCTGTCACGAACGTATTTTAATTTTTATCTTTCACCTCAGATACTTTTTAATATTTGTATCATTCACCAGAAATAGATTTACTTTATGAGAATGAAAGTGTGGTGACGTCATTATTCGAAGGCCTAATGATGACGTCGAAGCTTCAGCGCTCAGGTCTTCTGTATCTAGGTGGCAGTGGTTCAACAGCAATTTCCTATAGCACACCCACTACTTTAGCAGATGTTTTACATGAAATTGACCAAAGTTAGCGGCGACAACCGGTGTCAGTTGACTGACTGACTGACTGACTGACTGAGGTCTAGCTTCTCGGAGTGCCAGCGCAGCGCGCGTACCTACAGTATGTAATGTTAGGGATGTTATTGTTGTGGATGTGCGTAGATAGCAGCGAAGCTGCCTGTATCAGTACAGAAAGTCATTTTTCTGGATGTTGGGTGTGCATGTCGACCCTTCCTCCCCCCGCCATAGGTGGTCTTCACAGGAAGGGTTGCTCGACGTGTGTGGCGTGTACGGGCTTAAGGTTGATCTTGAAGGGCATGGAGAACAGCCTTGGGGCGTTTTCTATGCTGTGGGTCCGACGGCTCATAATCTGGTAGAGTGGCAATAATTTCGTTAGGAACGTTTCGTATGTTCCTGTAGAATCTCTTGGAGATTTTCAGTAAGTGGTGCTTGAGGGTCTTCATACAGAGGTCTTTGAGTATGATGTTGTTGGCAAGTAGTGGGTGACCGTAACGGATGGTTCGTAGAAATTTACTTTCCTTTGCCACTAGGGCTTTGATGTGGGTGTTTGCCGCATAGGCCCACACCGGGGCAGCATATGTGGCCAATGGTCTAACAGTGGCTTTGTATAAAAGCACTTTGTTCTGTGTGCTGAGTTTGCGCGTATATATGAGGCTGGAGATTCTCTGGAAGGCTCCGGTCATCTTGCCTCTGGTTCTGTTTATGTGCTTCTTCCAAGTAAGCAGTTTGTCAATTTCGACACCAAGATATGGTGCGCTATCAGCCCATTCCAGTACCGTGTTGTCGACATGTAAACGGGAGGGTGGGAATTTCCTTCCAACGGAGAGTGCCTTGCATTTGGATGGGTTTAACTTTATTTTCCAATTCCGCATCCACAACTCAAGTTGGTTAATGTGGTGTTGGAGATTCGTGTGGAGCGTTCTTGCGTTCTTGGCTCTGCCGATGATAGCAGTGTCATCCGCATACAAGGCAATATCAGTGGTTTGGTTTCTGGGTATGTCGTTTACATAGAGACTGTAAAGGGTTGGGCCTAGGATTGAACCTTGTGGCACTCCACTCTTGATGGGAAAGTTGTCCGAGACAGCATCTTGTATTCTGACCGAATAGCTGCGTCCCTGTAGATAGTTGTAAAGGAGATGGACAAGAGAGTCTGGCACGCCCATACCGAACAGTTTGTAAATGAGTCCGACGTGCCAGACTTTGTCGAATGCCTTTGAAATGTCGAAAAGGACAATCGCCACACTGTCTTTAGCTTGGACGGCTTCAGTCAGATGTTCGACTACCCTGAGGAGTTGATGTGTAGTACTATGGCGACTTCTAAAACCAAATTGTTCTGGTATCAGAATACTGTTGCTTTCGAGGTGAGTGGCGAGACGGTTCAGTATGACCCTTTCCACAACTTTGCCAAGTCCGCAGAGCAAACTGATAGGTCGGTAAGATGTTGGGTTAGTGAGATCCAAGCCTTGTTTTGGAATAGGGCAGATAATAGCTTTTTTCCAAGTTTCAGGGTAGTATTGAAGCTTCAAGATAGCATTTGTGATACTGGTGAACCGGAGGATGGTCTTGGCCGGTAGGTTTTGAATGACCGTATTGGAGATTTGATCATGCCCAGGGCACTTTTTCTTTTTTAATTTGGCGATGATGTCGATAATTTCTGAGGGTAGGACACCTTCGATGGGGATCGTGGGTGGGGTTCGAAGACGAGAAGTAACTTCGTTCTCAATATCAATATCGGAGAGTAGACTGTTAGTAAACTGTTCCTGATAAGCGAGTGCAATAGCGTTGGCCTTATCCTTGTTGTAAAGAGCGTATGAATTGCCCTTACGAATAGGCGGGAAGTCAGTCCTTTTCGTGGTGAGCTTTTTCACCGCTCTCCAGACCGAGGAGTCTTCAGTTGTTAAGGTGGAAAGGTGGTCGGCCCAGGCTTGCTGCTTGTGATTACGTATGGCTGTGCGAGTTTCAGCTTGTAGGCGTTGGAACACCACACGATCCGCGGGGTACCTGCTCCGTTGGTAGATCTTACGGGCTTGGTTCCGTGCGTGAATCATCAGACGGATGTCCGGGGGCAGGTAGGTAGTGAGGTGGTCCATGGCGGGACGAGAGGCTGCTTTAAGTGCTTTGTTAATGTCCTGAGTCAGTAAAGAGACCTCATCATCAATGTCATTGATGCTGTTTATCCGGGGCAATCGGAGAGGGTCGCTGATGAGGTGACTGGCAAAGCCGGTGTCAGTTGAGCGCCGGAACTAAAGTTCTATTGAAATTTTCTGTTATACTTTTCTGGTGCTTCTAAAATTCCAAATATATAACATAAATTATTTTTTTATGTAGCGCTTTTAATATATGGCATGTTACTATGTATATTTAACTATGTATATTTAACTACGTATTTAATTACGCATTACTACGTATATTTAAAATATGAAAGTGTTTGAGATTTTTAAAATCAATTAATTAATTTTTTCGCGTCTGCTAAATGTGATTGTGGAACTGACATGCTGAATAAAAAGTGTAAGACGAATTCAGCTTCAGAATCTATATTGTTCTCGCATCTGATGGTGGCCGCACTGAGCATTTGCTACTTTCAATAATTTTACAATGACATTTTTATTTCTTTTTCCCAAAATACTTGCATCTTCTAAATTTTTGTAACTAAAGCCGTTTGAAGTTCAATATTAATTTGCAATCACTAGTAAATTACACCTGTTGCGTAAGAAAATTATAGACGTACAATCTGAAGGCAATACTCGATTACCCAATTTAATAATTTTAATAATGAACATCACTTAAGTTACTGTAAGTTAATTCCACTCAAAGCAGTCTGTACAAGGTGTCCCATAAATGCTGCAACCAAATTCTAGGAGCGGTAGGGCACATCATAAGTAATAAGAATGCGTGTTCGGAAACATCGTTTGCCCATAGCTGCTAGTAATCACTTTGGAAGAAGTGTTGAAATAAAAGGGAGCTTTCCGACCATGGTTCTTTCACATAAAGCATTTGACTAAAATTGATAGTTTAAAAATTCTATTTCGTTTAACTGATGAAATTCTAACCAAAGACAAACCTAAATGTGAATAAAAATTGGTTAAGAAATTAGACGAACACTTCAAAGCTTTTCTAAATGGGATTATTAACAGATAAAGGAAAACAGGCCCGTAGTCAGGATTTTCTTTCGGGGAGGGGGGGGGGAGGCTCAAATATTTAACTATCATAACTTAAATATAGGTATCACGGGGTCCCTGTGGAGTGCAAGAAATAGGCTCCCCCACCCTCAACTACTGGCAAGACTTAGTGATCATTTTTTAAAAATATACTGAAAACGTTTAGTATTTCAATACTAAGATGTCTGAAAGACTGAAATAA
The DNA here is from genome assembly GCA_038373885.1 of Cheiracanthium punctorium. Classification (NCBI taxonomy): domain Eukaryota; kingdom Metazoa; phylum Arthropoda; class Arachnida; order Araneae; family Cheiracanthiidae; genus Cheiracanthium; species Cheiracanthium punctorium. The sequence goes on from JAWZYV010006201.1 coordinate 529,543, forward strand.
GACTTCCCTAGGAGTGCACTAACACCCCCGTTCCCGGCCCACCTTTAAAAGTACTCATGTAAGGAGCCTAAAGACTATATATGAAATTCATTATCATTAGGTAAACCATTGAAATCCTGGAAAAGAAATATAATAGTCCGAAATTTAGTTTAAGAAGAGGCGAGAAGAAATCTCCCTCTTTGTGCATTTTCAAGCTTTTATACTTTTTTTTTTTTATAAAAAGAAACGAATTGCTATTCCCAACAGTATTATGTGCTTCTTACTGCCTAAACACATCAGGAACACACTTTCCTTGCCGATAATGAATCATGCTCATATTTCTAACTTAATACAGATGTAGCATTTTTTATAACAGATATCAAAAGGACTAGTTAAGGATATTTGCGTACTACAGTAATACTACAACACTTCATTTTAAAATTTTTACTTGAGGATAATGAATATCTTTAAAATTCAAAAAATAGTAGCGATTTGTAAATTTTTAGAACTAATTTAAAAATGAATAAACAGTCTGAATTTTTAAAAGCAAGGCAAATTTTATTAATGGTTAAAAGTAAGTAAAGAAAGTTTTTATTTGCAATAGAAAGATGGGGATTTTGGGGGGGGGGGGTTAGCGATGACTTTTCTCTGTAAATTGATAGTGTGACTGAGAAGGTTTTGAGGCGTTTCGACCTTTAACCCCATAGTTTTTTTTATGAGTATTAACTTGTACGTGGGTATATTTCGGGTGTCTATTCCTCCCTTCCCCAGGCCCCACCATGGCCAAATACATGACACTAAACATAGTAGACGGCTGTGGTGTGAAGGTCCCGCTTTCGGGATTACCACGAGGCTATCACTCTAACGGTCTGGAGTTTTGGTTGGTTTTCTGCAAATAAAACGTGAATAAGCGTTAGAACCCCTTAAAAAAGTCCTCCAGCCAAAGTACCCCCGTAGACAGATATCCCTCGTGTAGGCTTGCCATAACACAAAACACGCACACCTCCCCCCCATTCAGACAGACAAGCAGCTTGGCTGGCTTACATACGTAAAATTGTTATTTCTGCAAAATTTTTAAAGCCTTCAAGGCAAAATGTGCATTTAAACACAGTTCTTTTTTCTAAAAATATACTATACTTGTAAAATTATTTTAAATACTGTGTGGTGGAGGGTGTGTGTGTTAGAAACACGCCATTAAAAGTACTTTTATCGGGGGCACCCATATCAGACTGCCAAACATTTTAAGGCTAAAATAAAACGATCAAATTCCCTATACTACAAAAACTTTCAGTATAGCAAATGCTGGGCGAGCAAAGTCTCCTTCATAAAAAAATAATATCTTAATAGTGTGTGCTTTTTTCAGCCTCTCGCTAACTTATGGCTGCGTTCTCCAAAAATTTCATGTTTTAAAATGTATTAAGATTTTTTGCATATCCATTTTAGGTCAGTGCTTTTACCCAAAATAAAACTCATTTTTTAAAAACAGGAGTTGAAAATTTCACTGATTTTTCAAACGCACTAAAGAAAAAAAAAATCAGTAGTCTCAAAACGTTTCCCGAGTCGTTTTCGCCCCCATATTTCCAAAATTACATGGTAAGTACGTATAACTGGGTAGATTGTGGGTAATGGAGCCCCTTGGAGTCCCCTCTCTTGTGAGGCCGCAGGGACTGCAGCCCCTGTTTACCTAAATCCGGCCCTGTATATAAACATGCATATTTGAACCTTCAAGGGGGGGGGGCGAACCCATCAAGCCCCCTCCCCTTCCCGGCTACGTGCCTGAAGGAAAACGGTGCTTAAAACATTGCTATGTCATTCTGAATCCGTATACCTCCCTTAGAAGTTTTTTGCATCCTTTATGGGGCACCCTGTATAAACAAGGATTGAAGCAGCTCAATTTCAGCATCTTTGAAAATATATTCACTTGTTCATTACAGGTACTCTGTGTTCAGAATGGTCCCTACAAATGAAGAAGAGCTGATAATTCTCAAGTCCCTTGCCGAGAAAGAAGAATTTAGAGTAAGTGTATTCTCACTCTGAAAGTGCGAATATTCTGAAAAATAACTTTTCCTTATTCCCTTCATAAAGTATCGTTTTGGTAATCGATATGCAGCTTATTCCGTTAAGACTGGACACTCAGATTCTTCGTGAGGAACACATAACACTAAGTGCGAACTTTCGATTTGACCAGATTTTTTATAACTGGTTCTTGATCTGTAGTTGAAAAATATAAAATTACCTAGATGCGAACTTTAAAAATTTCAAATTCTTAATGTAAAGGAACTGTTTAAAAATTGTGGTAAAAAAATCTTCTGATAAAATCGGAAGAATTGGCAACTATACATGAGTACAGTGGAATTTTGACTTACGCGCAGGATTCGTTCCAAGACCTTCGCGTAATCGAAAATTTAGCGTTGTGAAATATGTATAGATACGGCTTTTTCTAAACGCCTTTACAATTATTTTAGGCACATAAACAGCCTTTAAACTATTTTAAACCATTCCCTAACTACGTAAAAAACAATCATTTTATCATTCCCTAACTATATATCACTATTTCCTGCATAAAGTAATGAATAAAATCTGTCTTTAAAAAAGCAGTGTTTTTCAACATAATACTGTACAGAATAGTAAATATCCTACATTAATGATCAGTTGGAGAGAGAAACATAAAGTACAGTACTGCACTTGCGGTATGCAGTAATAATAATAAAGTGCAGCACTTATTTAATAATATTGGCGTAAAATCTCGTTGTGGGTGAGTAAGTCACGTTAGCGCTGAGATGCGTTACCCGTAAAAACTCTCGAAATCATTTCCCGTAGGATAGATCACAGTATAGCCACCACCTTCTAGATACAGAAGGCCTGAGAACAGAAGCTTTTACGTCATTAGTAGGTCTTCTAAGATGACGTGATCACAGTTTTCGTTCCACAAAGTAAATCTATTTAAAAATTCTGGTGAATGATTAAAACTTAGAACCTAAGAAACCTTTAACCTAAGAAAATATCTTAGGTTAAAGATAAAAATTAAAAAAAAACCTTTCTGATAAAAAATCATTTATTATGATCTATTTCTATACCATAGTTATAATTTCCTATTTGTCGTAAAATTAAATTTTCTATCTTAAATCATTAAAATATTTTATGCGAGAGTAAATTCACCACAAAATTTGAATAGTTTAACTTTGTGAAAATAAATGTGTGATGACGTCATTTTAGTGGACCTAGTGATGGCGTAAAAGTTTCTGTTCTCAGGCCTTCTATATCTAGGAGGTGGTGGTATAGCGCGAGTCACTGTAATGTCCAGAGAACCCGATGTTTTTCGGAGATTTCCCACCACAATTTTTAAACAGCTCTATCTTTAATTAAATTTTTGACGTTTTATTAACCATGAACACTGATATGCAAAAATTACTGATGGAAAATCTCCCGAAAACATCGGGAAGGTCGGCAGCTATGTTTACAGTACATCTACGTACGACTATAAATTTTCGAGAAATATGAGAAAGAAAAGCAGTGATGTGACTTCTGGTGCAAGAAAGATCTATTAGAAACACGAACACTAGCTGCAGTATCAGGTAGGGTTTAATCGATTTTATGGCCACCACGCTCACCAGATCTGACAGCTTTGAATTTTTTCCAATGAGGACGTTTGAAGAAATTAATCTATCGAGAATGAGTCAGAACGAAAAGTTACAAGTTATTTAGTCCCCCCTCCTTTCATGCTGCATGTACATTTGTGGACACCAGGTTGACGCAGCGTACTTGACCCGTCAGCCATTACACGACACCCGCATTTTATGTTGCCTTATTTTGACACGCTGCATTTTTTACAAACATGTACAGTGGTCGCCGCTTAATTGGATCACGATCGTGCCATCGATTTTGATCCAATATAGAGGCTGATTCGAAAAAGCGGCGGTTTTGAATGAGGCTTTAAAAAGAATGATTCCGTTCTGTTTTCTGTGATTGATTCGATAAAGCGGCTGATTCAATTAACCAGTGATCCAAATAAGCGGCGACCACTGTATAGTGATACATGATCCTCTATATAATGCTACTTTCTTCATGTGTATGCAGCACAGCTGAAAACTTTTCGGTTTTTTTTAGTAGACTTCTCCCCACAACTTTTATATAGTTTTATTTTACATGATAAATTTAATTAATTGCAACCTGGTTTCAAAAATAGAAAATTAATATTAACTCCTTTAAATGTAATGCAATTAATTCTCTTCCCCAACAGTAGAAAGCAGTTTAGAAACCACTACGTACATAACAATAGAATAAATTGGATCGGAACCTGCAAATACTTGGGTGTCATGATTGACTCCCGTCTGACAGGGAAAGCACAGGTGCTTTATGCCCGAAACAAAATGGTTGGAGCAACGAAAAAACTAGAAAAGTTGCTTTTCTAAAATAAGCTCAGCCGTCAATATAGTAAAATTATATAATGCATAGAGCTTCCTGCGGTGACTTACGCCAGCCAAATCTGGGGACATACCACCAAACCCAATCTAGGTATATTACCTCGAAAACACAACGCAATTGTCTGCCGAATACGGCATGGACACAGGTACCTGACTAATACTGTTATTCGGTGAGATCTCGACATCCATTCTTTTAGACAAATTGTCCACCTGATTGGTGAAAATTTCTTCACCAATCTCGGTAATGTTCCGAACGAACTATTGGCTGAGCAGCCAGATTACCATTTCCGAGAAGTAGTGAACTGTAAAAGACCCAATGCGATCTTACTCTTAGATTCCGACTAGGAACTTTTCAACCACTATTCTAATTACTGTTTTTGTGTATTTCATTTTAAAAATTTTTTCAGCACCACTCATTTATATTGTTATTAGAGATGGGCGGTTCGACTCATTTTACTGATTCGAATGTCGACTCACTCACTACTTCGATGATTCGAATCTTGAATCAATAAAACAACTAAAGAAATTTTCCCTCTCTCTGCGCCGAAAGCCGTACTATTTAAACACCCTTCACCCATTCCTCAGGTTTCTTCTCCGCTGAGTTCTCGGGCAGTTAGCATCTCTCTCTCCTTGCTCCAGTAAAACTAGTGTTTAAACTGCCCGAAATGAAAATACAGGGGAGCTTCGTATGACCCCCTGGGCCTGTAAGATTAAAAGGTTAAGTTTGGTGTCAAAATATTCGAAATTTTATGTATCGATGGGGGTAAACGTCTAGGGGGGGTCGAGAATCAATAGAAACACGCTCCGATGGATAGTTTCCGAGATATACGTTAATTAATTATGGTAATTAGACTAATTAACCATGATTGAGGCTTAAAAGGACTGCAAACATGTAGAAATTGGCTCTGGGATGGTTTCCAGACTTTGGAGTTGCCGCCGGAGGAGGCTAGTGTTTAAAATGCCCAAATTGAAAATATAGGGGAGCTTCGTATGATCCCCTGGGCCTGTAAGATTAAAAGGTTAAGTTTGGTGTCAAAGTATTCGAAATTTTATATATCGATGGGGGTATACGTCTAGGGGGGGGGGGTCGAGAATCAATAAAAACGCGCTCCGATGGATAGTTTCCGAGATATACGTTAATTAATTATGGTAATTAGACTAATTAACCATGATTGAGGCTTAACAGGACTGCAAACATGTAGAAATTGGCTCTGGGATGGTTTCCAGACTTTGGAGATGCCGTCGGAGGAGGCTAGTGTTTAAAATGCCCAAATTGAAAATATAGGGGAGCTTCGTATGACCCCCTGGCCCTGTAAGATTAAAAGGTTAAGTTTGGTGTCAAAGCATTCGAAATTTTAAGTATCGGTGGGGTGTTGAGTCTAGGGGGGGGTCGAGAATCAATAAAAACGCGATCCTGTGGATAGGTTCCGAGATATACGTTAATTAATTATGGTAATTAGACTAATAAACCATGGAGCTGTTTTTTCTGCAATGAGAGAAGAAGAAGCTTTCCGAGAGAAAGCAGTATCAAAAGCATCACAAGCTGGTATTGATCTCAGGATTTTCTTATCGCCGGCCTCAGAGGCGTAGCCAAGGGGGGGGTTAGGGGGGTCATAACCCCCCATGAGGAATTTTTTGCCATACAAAATGTATATTCTTCACTACATTATCATACACACGTATACATATATATGAGTTGCAGTAGTCATAACCCCCCCCCATGAAAAATTTCTGGCTACGCCCCTGGCCGGCCTGTATTTTTGCCCTTTATCGAATTCGAGATTTCACTGAAATGAAAATGGGAATATCGGATATTTGATGTTGAAATAAAACCGATATGTCGATTTTTGGCCCAGTCCTACTGAGGGGCTGCTGCCCCCCCCCAAAAAAATTAACTTTATCCATTGAACTTTATCTTTAAATTTGATACCCAGCCCACCCTGAAATAAAATCCTGGCTACGCCACTGTCAATAATACTAACTACGCCACTGCTTTAGACCCTATTTTGTATTTCTCTGAATTACGAAAGAAAATAAAATCATTCCCCTTGAACGAAAAACAAGGTAAAAAAAAAAAAAAAAACGAAATCTGCTGCAATAAAGCGAAATGATATTTTGCTTACTACAAAGTCCTTTTGTGAGAGCGCTTAATACCGCCCCTGTATCCTTCATTAAAAGTGACAAGCACAATCCTAACTTTATTTCATTCTATTTCCCTTCACATGAAAATCCGCCCCCATGTAAACTTAACGTTCCGTTTTTTTTTTTTTTTTTTTTGAGGGTGGGGGCAGGGGGACATATATTGAAGTTAAAAGTAGAAAAGGGATGTTTCATTAAATTTTAAACAAATATTAAATCAGCCAGACAAGTTGGAAGGAGGGATTTTCCTAATTTTTTTTTCGGGGAGGAGATTGACCCCTCTTGCCCTTAGGAAGTAACGCCTATGCCCCCCGCCAAAAGCAAACGATGTTCGACCCACTCCACACCCACAGACAGATGAAACTTTAAATCCGACCACCAACCAAGAAATGAAACACCAAAGATTCGAAAAAAACCCTCCAATTAAATGAAACATCCTTTCAACTCTTTTCGACTCCTTTCGACTCTGAGTCGATAGAAGATTCGAAAAAACCCCTCCAATTAAATGAAACATCCTTTCAACTCTTTTCGGCTCCTTTCGACTCTGAGTCGGTAGAAGATTCGAAAAACTAACGAATCTCAACGATAGTATACAATCACCGAAACAGAGCGAAACACTGAATCAGTAAAGATTCGTTGCTGCACCAACTCAGTGACCAACTCACCCACACCCACTCATTTACTGTTTCAAATCATCTATCGACTCAGAGTCGTAAAGAGTCGAAAAGAGTTGAAAGAGTAAGGGAAAATCTCTGGGAACGGCAAAGGGAAAATAAATTTTTCTTCCCTTCGCACTTGGAATGTATTTCCCTTGAGGGCTTGAGATTCGAATCAGTAGAGAGTGAGTGTAAAGACTGAGCCACTCAGTATCAAGATTCGAATCACTGATTCGACTCATCGAATCATTGGCCATCTCTAATTGTTATCTCATTTTTAATCTATGTACATATTGCTGATTTATTATTTACATTATTTTTTAAAAAATTGTTTTTCTTGTCGTGACCACGCCTCACATGGAGGCCTCATTTGATTAATGTTTGAAAAAAAAAAAAAGGATTGTAACTAAGAAACTGGAAATGTAGCCTTGAATGGTCTAGGTGTTCCTTGTAATAAAATTTTGCCATGTCATGTCATGCTATGGTACAGGAACAGACCAGTAATAACAATAGCTAATCGTCCCAAAAATAAAGTGTTCGCCCGTTGTGTGTATCTATCACGTATATTACTCAGCCTTGGCATTTTACCTGTCGATCGCTTCAGCTTTAAGCTATATTTCATGCTTGAAATAAATGGATCATAGACGTCATGCAATAAATTTGAGCATCAGTCAACTTAAGCCCATGAAACGTCTGCACCATAAAGCTATTCTCGATGGAAGATGTCCGTTTGCGAACCAAATTCTCGTCATTTGCAGAAGGTTTTAATTTTCTGCTTCAGTATGCTCTCGATGGCATCGAATGCTCATGCTAAGGCCTCTATTCAAGGCCGTACCCAGGATCAAGGGGTCCGGTCCACCCCGAAATTTAAAATTTTGTTAACAAAATAATATTGATTAAGTCTTTTTCTGAAAAATTCGACCTTTTCACTGTTTGGTCCCCCCCCCCCGAAATTTTTTTCTGGGTACGGCCCTGCCTCTATTAGAGGAAGAACGTGTCAGGGTGGTTTCAACTCTTCAAGAACGGTATTTTTACATCGAAAGCCGACATAGCGGTGGAACAGAACATTTTTTGGAAAAGTCAGAATCTAAGCGCTAAGACTCGTGTCAAACAAAAACGAAAATTGGCGCAATCGATGGTAGTGACTCAACAAGCACTTTCGACTATGAATTTGCCTTTTTTTTACAAAACCTCGAATTAAGTGGAGGTGCGGGAGAAAATAGACGAAGCAAAGTTGTACACCTAATATTTTAAATGCAATGCTCTTTATAGATGGCCAGATTTTGGACCTAGTTTATTCATCTAGTTCACATTTTATTAAAAGAGAAACTTTGATATTTTCTTTATAGGACATAAAAAGCCGCAGGCGAAAATCTTCTAATACTGAATTAGAATTCGGCTATTTTCATTCAATTTTGGAAGTGCAGCCATATTTGTCGGTCACTCAATATATTGTAGTCCACTCACGTACCCTATATACCTCTTGTTTGCCTTTCATATTTCAGTTGGATTTCTGGAAGCATCCGAGTAAAGTCAACCAACCTGTTGACGTGATGGTATCTCCTTCCCAAATAACCGCTTTGGAGCAGTTCCTCATTGCCAGGCGGATACCGAGGACTATAATGATGTACGATGTTGAAAGGTAAATTATTATGCAATTCTTTCGTTACATCGTTCGCTGGGCACTTAATGACGTCACTGAGACTAGTAGCGCCAGGTGACTGTCAACTCGATTACAGATTGGACGTGCAATGATTTATAACCAATCAGTAATCGAGAGGAAAGTCACCTGATTCTCGTAGACTGATAGACGTCATTAGTGCCGAGACCGGTATGAGGATTGACTGTTCTTTAATTGCTACTTCATTAACATGAACATGCACGGAACATAAGCCACCACTTTTTATAAAAAGTAATTTCTTTTAAAAAATGAAATATTTAAATTAAATCTACTCAAAAATTGTCTGAATAAAAAACTTTTTACAATAAGTGATTAATTATATTTTTTAAATGTTGGAGACTTTGCTACAGTTTCATTAGGATTTTTCACGTTACATCCCCCCCCCTCTCTTCAAAATTTGCAAGAAAACGAACAGACATAATGTCATGACATCATGGTTAGGCTATCTGTTTGTCAAAATCAAACGCATTCCAAGTAAATGCTTCGCATACTTATCGTCCCTTTTATGAAACTTTTATAGATTCCTTACTGATTTCAGATAAACTTAAAAAAATTTCTCTGTTCCAGGTATATAATGAAAGAGAAACTGGATATGCTATCTCCATCCTTCCTAACAGGCAGAGACACTAACACATTTTTTCACAGTTACCGGCGGTTACATGAAGTAAGTCCGTTCACATTTCTTTTACCATGTGCAAAAGATATAGACCAGTCATGGTCAATAACGCTCATTGCAGCAGAGATACGTGACGTATTTCTAGATGTCGTGGCTGACGTGATATACCGGCTACGAAGCTGATATTTTAGTCACACCCCTTTGCACCCGAGCAGTGATGTGACCAAAAGGGGGGCGCCATCTTAGTCCAAGATAGCCAGAATAAAATGGTCACATTTCTCTAGATCACATGACCTTTCTAGTTTCTTCATCTCCATAAAGCGGCTAATTATCCTTTTGGAACGAGTGCTGCAATAATAGAGAACTTTACGACCGTTGTTTGTCAAAAATTGATGACAGAAAACACTTTACTAAAATTGATAGATTAAAAATCCCTTTTTCGTTTTATTGATGAAAATTTCGGAGACAAACCCATTTTTTTTTATGAAACACTGCTAAGAAATTAAATGAACACTTGAACATTTTTCTTAAAGGGATTATTAACAGGTCAGTGAAAATGACGTTTTTGATGCCACATTGCTGTGGGATTCTAATATTTTAAGATGTGTCTTACCACACTTAAAGTTTGTCCCAATCGTTAAGGAACACCCTGTATACATAAACATAAAGAACCCGAACCTGTTCTGACGGTTTCTTGCAGTAAACTGGTATAGTTGCAACTTTTATTGTTGTTGTTTAAATTACTTGATGTTTCTTCGTAAATGCACGGGCTTGGATATAGGATGATCATTAACTACTGGAGGCAGACAGGCAAAATAACGTTAGCCTCTCAAAGGAATATACTCTCCCGCTTTTAATGATTAGTTACATAAGCGCCCTCTTGCGATGCATCATAATGCAATCTATTACTAATGCTCCTTGAGATAAACGACGACTCACAGCGCCATCTGACACGGAAATTTTGTTTAGCTCTTTTAGAATATGTCGATGATCGTTCTACATCCAAGTCTGCGGTAAATGTGACATTAAGGCGTTTGGCTCAGAAACTGGTTCTTATTCATACTACTGACATTATTATTATTGTTGTATTTAGAACATTTATTTTCGGATTTAATTGTTTAGGATTAATAGATTTCTGTTGTTTTTCTCCAACAATCTAGATCCATGCCTTTATGGACGAACTTGCTTCTAAGAACCCTGATATTGCCAGTACATTCTCAATAGGACAGTCAAATGATGGCCATGAGATGAAAGTTATTAAAGTGAGTAAGATTTGACATTTTATACTGAACTCCCTTGTTAGCCGTCTTTCGCATACTGGGCCTGTTCGTAAAATCAACATATGCTACTAGTTTTCATGCAAAAACTGGAACATGTGGAATTAGTTGTTTTAGTTTATTTCGAATATAAAAATGACCAGGTTTACAGATCCGTTGCCCTGGTGAAGCGTTTGTTCATCAGAACGTTCTTGTCTTGGAAGGAGGAACTGTAAACAAGCAACCGAAAAGTGAATCAATTGGCTACGGTCTCAGTAGATTTAGTTAACTTTGAAGATTATCGTTACAGTAAATCACAACTCCACACTACTCCTATTTGGATAACCACATACATTCATGGATTAAAGGGGTTCGAATCCCGAGACCAAACCTCTCGGCTAGCAATTGGCAGCGACGGGCGCGCAGACCTGAGTAGCCGTCAAGTTCCTTTATAAAGATACAGTTGGTTTATATGCTATCCAGCAGTCACCTCCGTTCTTACTCGCCAAACATTTCACAAGTGGATGAACCCAAACATGCGTGTTATCGATAAGATATCTTACTTATAAGTTTAATTCACGTGTTTGGTGAATAAAGCCGTTAATATCTTTGAAGGCTCTTCTTGAAAACGTAAACAAGCCCATCCACAACAGAGTGTAGTTTACAGAAATTGTGTCTTTATGTATCGTACCTGCCAAACTTTTACGTTTTTGTTGAACGATTATCTAACCCAACTACGGAACTGAACTGAACTGAAGAGGGGAAATATTGGAGTTCCTATGCTGTAAACCTTACCTCCAGTGTGTAATTGAATGTATTTACTTAATAACTATGAAGTAGAAAAGCCTCCGAGCATTACAAGTAGTTGGTATCTGAAAGTGCCGATCAGTTTCGGTGGTGAAAGGTAGATTAGAGTAAATCAGGACCGCTTCCTAGCGTCTTTGTTTAAAATCTGACTGACTGAAAAAGTACGATTCTAGGAGCTCCTAACTGTAAAAGTCTTACCTCCAGTTTGATCTAGGTGTCATTGTGCGAGACCTAGGTAAGATGTTCGAGGACTTAGTTGAAAAAAGTCATTATTGAGGAATTCATGAACCATATAACTAAATCATATTTGTGGTGGCTAAAATTAAAAAAAAAAAAAATGTAAAAGTTGATAGTTGTGCGTGTGCAATTGATTGTTCTTCTCTTGCAGGTATATTTAAAATTTACCTGAGTAAATAATGTGCCCTCCTCTTGTCTTTTCCTTGACAGATAGGCTCGCGGACGAACAGCACTTCCAAGCAAGCCATCTGGATCGATGGTGGAATACACGCCAGGGAATGGATCAGTCCAGCAACTGTGACGTACGCTGCAAGCAGAGTAAGATCTTTTACCCTCTTACTTTCGGTAGAAATGACTTGTCGCTTTCAACAACGAAATGTGGGAGTACGGGCACCAACTCCTAGATATACAATGCCTGATAACATAAACTTTTCCGTCATCACTAGGTCCACTAAAATGACGTCATCACACATTTACTTTCACAAAGTAAAACTATTCAAAATTTGCGGTAGATTTACTCCCGCATAAAGCATTTTAATGATTTAAGATAGAAAATTTAATTTTACGACATTTAGGAAATTTTAATTATCACTAATTATATAATATGATTTAGAAGTAGATCATAATAAATTATTTTTTATCAGAAAGGCTTTTTAATTTAATCTTAAGATATTTGCTTAAGATAGTCTTACAACTAACCAAACCATAATCCTACGTTGCGTAATATATCCCGCGGTAGTTTCAACAAAAGGACTACTTGAACTTTTTGACATTTTGTTTTCGCTTAGATAGTTACGATTATATTTTAGTAAAATATTGGTTTCCTACTCTGCGAAGAACGGGCACGCAGCTAGTGCAAAATGAATCAATAATAAAGTTTCATACAAATTGGTAACCTCCTCCTTTTTAAAGTCGGTTAATAAATATCGGAGCTGAGCTCGCATGGTCTCCCACACAAATTAAACGCAGACTAACGAATAAATAAATATATTCACATAATAACAATTACAGTGTCCCTTCCATTTGTAATCATGAACTCCCTTTGTTTTAAAGCTTGTAGAAGATTACGAAGCAAATGATGAAGTAAGAAGCTTGGTAGATGAGTTCGATTGGTACATTTTGCCGGTAGTGAATCCTGACGGATATGAATTTAGCCACACGTTTGTAAGTTTACATTTAAAATATTTTTTATCATTTTTGTAAACTTTTTTCATTGATTTTTTCTTCGCTGTAAAAGAACTGTTGCCCAATGCCATGTAGTTGCCGGCAATGCACTTTGGCCCCAGCACACCGTGACACTTGCCAGCATGACCAGCACCGTCCCATTATGTTGCCAGCGGTAATGTATTTTTCGGGACGTCATTTTTACTTATTTCATTTGAAATTGAGGTACGATACTTGAATGAGATCAAGGTTTGGCAATTTCTCTCAAAATACTGAAGACATCTCCAATGTAGATTCAACTTTGAAAATTTATTTTTGGTGCCAAATGGTCCTTGTATGATATATGCACTTCATTTAAACCTAAATCTCTAAGAGGTTTTTTTTTCCCGTTTGATCCCAAGATATTTTTAAAAGTTACATTCACCACCAATTCCAGAATAATCGGCCCCTTTATGGGAATAATGAATTCTGTTTCAGAATGCAACAGATTTCTGGATTGAATGATGCTTTATCACAGTTCATATTAATAAAAAATGCTTCAAAAAATTCTATTTACGAAAAGTGGTTGCATATGCTCCAGAATTGTTGGCAGCAATTCATCCAATACAATATGTGCAAAAGCTTTTTTTTTTTTGTTTGTTTGTTTGTTTGTTTGTTTGTTTTTTTCAAGAAAGGCTCTTCACTGATTGTTTTTGTTCACTTTTCATTTTATATATATATATGTCATGTCAAAAACTTGTACGACCTCTTGAAAAATGCAGATCAATATTTTCTCTTCTCTATAGAACAGAATGTGGAGAAAAAACCGCAGGGGTATTCTCCTCTTTTGTCGAGGCACTGATTTAAATCGAAATTTTCTTTTCCACTGGAAAGGTAAGACAGTCACTTTTGTTTACACTCGATAGTTCATTACTTGTATTTAACAGCATTTTATTTCTGAAAATGAATCTTGCACATCACTAGTGCAACTGGGTAGCTAGAAATAGCACTGAGTGCAATGCAGCGATCTGTTAGGGGGAACATAACAGTAGCTCCACTTTCATACTTTGCTATTAGAAAATTCATAAAATTTTTATATGTGCTTAAGTCAGCCGCTATGAATGCGAAAATTTATAATAACTAAGCAGCACTGATTTTAAAGTTTATATACAGCTATGAAAATGCAGCAATGAAATAAGCTGGTTATTTTAAACTATAATAAATTGAAAAGGTGGCAAAAAATTTTTTAAGCATGCATCTGTCTTATCAAAATGGAAACAAATTTAATAAAAACTATAAAATAACTGCTGACAAACACATAACTTGAAGAGAGTAGAAATAACTGCTAAAAAATTACTAGAATGCAGTAGGGAGCTAATCTGTTGCCATTACATAACTAAAGCAATTAAAGTGATCATGAAGGAATTTAAAAATAAAACAGTTCCTGGGTTAAATGAAATGCTCAATTTAAATACATCAATTAACATCATTATTCATCTCAATTGACATCACGGTTGCCAACTTTTACGCAATACAATTACCAACTTTTATAAACAGCTATTTTTAATAGCACTTTTCAAACATTTGCCAACTGTGGCATAAAAGTAATTTAAGTCGTAAATTACTATTTAAAAAAAGTGGTTAATTATATTCCGTAAAAGTTGGCAATTTTGTTAATATACTTCGAGGTTTAGTAGAAGCAAATAATTTATGCATTTTAATCTCGTGTAAAAGTATATTTTCGGGAAGCTATTTAGAATCACAAAAACTGAGAATTTACTTTGCTAGGTATAAAATTTGGAGAAGAGTTTATCAGGCTCTTTATTAATAGTGTCAGGCTAAAAATTGAACAATTTGTAATTCATGACGTTACGTTTTCGACTTCCGTTTAAGAAATCCTAGTTAGTTGAATTAGTTCATCCAGTTAGTTTTCTAATGGAGTGATGTCATAACTTACATAACGTTGGAGGGAATCTTTACATAAGACCATTATGGAGGAACGCAAATCCTATGTTAAAACAAATAAATAACAAAGTTTGTACGTAAAATCAACGCTCATTTTTATGAACTCGTAAGACCACTGAAACAGTTCGTAAAATCGTCTATGAGAGCGTATTCGGGACCACTCACTAGTTCGTAAAAACGAGCGCCCACTGTATTTACATGATGATTATGAGTAATGCTTGCAAATTACATGTTTAAATGAAAAACAAAAACTTTTTCTTAGAGGGTGGCTCCAGCTCGAACCCATGCAGTGAGACCTATGCAGGATCCGAGGCTTTTTCGGAACCTGAATCAAGAGCAGTGTCTGACTACCTACTGAAGAACAAAGGGAAGTTCATCGCTTTTCTGGCAGTCCATTCTTACTCTCAGCTCTGGCTTACACCTTGGGGATATACCAGCGAACTACCAGAAGACTATGACGATTTGGTAAGAATAGTAACAATCAATCAATCATCAACAGGAGTGTTCCAATAGGGGGTCTTTTACAAACAACTTCAGGCCAAAGTAGATGTTTAAAGTCCACCCAAAAGAGTAAATAAATGAAAATAAAAATATTGTCCTACTACCACCAGAAGAACTTTAAGCAAATTTACTACAAGAAAATGAAATAAAACCGTTCTTATTATCCGTACAGTTAGTCATACAATCCTAATCAAAGCTTGTGACTGAACCCGTTTGAAGGGGACAGGTGCGGAAGGCCAGATGCATAGGAGGGCCAACTTAAGTTCTGAGCACTCTGTTCTCGAATCTCGGAAGTAAGTTTACGGATACTATAATTTTTATTACTTCACTTTTCTGATGGATTCATCTACAGCCATACTTCATTAACATCTTTCTGGATGATCACACTGTTCACGACTATGTCGTTGAATTGGCCCGTGGACTGAAAAGAGCTGAGGCAATTATCGTCCGAGACAGTGGCGGATCTATTGGGTAAGGGGGAGAGGGGGGGCTATCTTATTGGGTATTCAATAATTTGAATACAGTTATCCAAGCTTGGACACATTTCGCACAATTTTTTTATATGTCGCCTGTGATTTTATTTTTCTGCCTACCTATAGTATTTCGTAATCGAATTTCGAGAAAGTGTGCAAATTTCTGATAAAATAAGATACTTGAACCTGCTAGGGCTTACACTTCATAGGAAAACCAATGTCTGAAAAAATTAATTTATATCATACCTCTTTTTTCCATAATGATATCATAGTATTCCTTCTAATTATGCACCTCTTTGCATGTATATTTTGTGAGTGCTGTTCCTCTTGAAATAGCTTGTTCGGGGGCTGTGCATTCATGATTTCTTCCTGATGATTTGCGCTTTCACTCTCACTAGACAAATTATCATTTTTCGGAATTTTCATAAAATAATCACCTATTTTACGACTCAATGAGCGCTTTCTTGAGGCCATAATATCTGCATTTAAATTAAATTTTACACACGAACGGAGCTAGACAGACAACAAATGAATCACACTATAGCTTCACCCGAAAAGAACGACCAAGCGGCGATAGCAATATCAATTAGTTAAGCTCTTGAAGCCTGCTTAGAAAGGACTACAGTACTTACAAGAAATTATTCCACTATTCCTAAACGTTCAAAACCGGTGTACTTTTGTATGAACAGGAAATGACCAAAAATCAGATAAGGAAAATTAGCCATAGTAAAAGTATTCTTTCATAATACCCCTGAAAATCAAAACGGCGGAACAAGAGAACCTATTACAATGGTACAGGAGATACCCACTTGGGATTCCTACTCACTTGAAGTCTTTGTTACACATTTCATCCCCGCACTATATACATCAGTCATAAGGTATCCCACATCAGGTACACATCAGTACAGAATCCGACACGCGCACCGCACAAGGCGCGCGCAAAGACTGTTGAAGTTTAACAGTGAATAACATCTATCGTTTGCCCCCCTTTCTACATCTTTGCAGAGGTTGAATGGACATCATCGCTCGAACTGTTCTTAGCGCTTC
The DNA here is from genome assembly GCA_038373885.1 of Cheiracanthium punctorium. Taxonomy (NCBI): domain Eukaryota; kingdom Metazoa; phylum Arthropoda; class Arachnida; order Araneae; family Cheiracanthiidae; genus Cheiracanthium; species Cheiracanthium punctorium. Next base: position 546,467 of record JAWZYV010006201.1, read on the forward strand.
CCATTAGACAACTTGCCATAACCCGTTCTAAGAGTGAGCTGTTCTTCGGGATTCATGTGTGTATGGAAAAGGCGAGAACAACTTGCCCAGACAGCACATAAGCTTAAATCAAGTTTGACATTTCTTTGAATTTGACGCACTAATGCAAGCTTGACAGTTCAACTCATTCTAAGCTGGCAGCAAGCTTGCAGGAGTCAAGTTGAATTGTCAAGTTTAAATACAGCTTGATTTAAGCTTGAAAATTGATACTCGCGTGATTTTTCCTTTTTAAAGGAGCGTTGATGGCGCCATCTGTGAAAGAGAATGGACATTAATTGTCCAGCGTCCTAATATTTGCTGAAAGTTCGTAAAAGATGTGTTTTATTTTATATTACCAGTGCCATATTACCGGCAGGGCAAACGGGGCAACTGCCCAGGGCCTACAGATTTTAGGGCCCAAAAATCTTACATCTTACACTTTTGTAATTTTAAAATAAAATTACAAAGGATAAAAAAAAAATTCAGAAGTTAAATAATTTTTTTAATTATAAAGTATGAACAATGAAAATAATTCAAATTTACATTTGTATAAATTAATTTTAACTTATTTTTAATTCTTCGAAATGCTCTATATCAATATAGCATACCAATATGTAGGAAAATAACCACATTTGTAAAGAGAATTTTTAGCGTTAAAAAATAGCAAAATTTTTCAATTTGTTATTTTAAGAAATATTTACAAAAATGACTGAAGTGTTTGTATTCCATACATGTTAGCAACTGTGATATAGCATTTCGAAGTAACGTTTAACTATCTGTTTCTTTCATTTCAGATTACTTAACACAAAATTTGTGTTAAGTAAACCCATTCTATATTTCCAAATATGGAAATTCTTCAAAATAAAATACAATTATACTACGAAATTGATTTCAAAATCAGTCGTTTGTCTCGATTTTGGCCAGCAGTATTGCTTCATGAGTGTTGCGGTACTGAAAGTTTTAAAACGTGTTTTTTATTTTAATTTTGATTTTAATTTAATTTATTTTGATGCATTATTTTAATTCTGATGCATCCCATGGAAAAATAAAAGAAACAAATAACACATCGCCCACTTATCAATTTGGCGAGAAAACAGCGTGGTAAGTCACTTCAAACTTTAGTCATAGCTGCACAAGGCTACGGTGGCGGAATGGATAGCGTGCTCGACTACGAAGCCAAAGGGCCCGGGTTCTATCCCAGCGACGAACACTCGATGGAAATAGATTAAATTGAAATTTCAGCGTAGAGGGGGAAAATGCGCGGAAAAATAAATTATGTGGGGCGCGTTAGTCAGCGGGCGCCCCGTGTATTAAAAAAAATTTTTTTTGGGAAAATTTTTTAAGCTTGATTCAAGCTTGAAATGTCAAGCTTAATGCAAGCTGGGCAAGTGTAAACTAGAACACTTGATTCAAGCTTGCATCAAGCTTACACGATTGGAATTTTCAAGCTTAATTCAAGCTTATTGACTTGATAAATCAAGCTTGCTGCAAGTTTGCTGTGCTGTCTGGGTTAGTTACTGATCATCCTTAAAAGAAACCGAAATATTTTAAGGAGGAGACAAAATTTCGGGTGATTCTTTGGGACTCTGAGGTTTTGAAAATACCTGTAGCCTGGGGACGAAAGGGTTCAAAACCATTCATTGAGGTCCAGTCTAAAAATAATAGTAGTAAATCAAAAAAGTAAATTAAAATTTCAAAACAACCTATTTTTAGACAAGCAGTTTTTAACTAAGCATCAAAACTGTGTTCTATCTAGTGTAAATTCAGTTTCAATCCTCCCCCCCTCCCGTACATCCGCCTCTGGTCTGAGACCTGTCATCGGGATGGATTTCTGCGGCTTGAAGGTGGCAGCTTACCTGCGGTGCGAAGGTTGTTGTACGCTGATGAAGGACTTGATAAAGAAGAGCGACAGCCATACGACGTTTTCGTCGTAGCAGAGTACTTTGTTGTTTGTTGGTGGATGATCGAAGCTATGCGTATGTGGCTTCCCTTTGGAGACGACGTTTGGGCGCAGTCGTCTCTCTCCCTGTGTCTTGGTCCCGGGTGCAACTTGCTTCGCTCCAGTCTCTCCAATTACGGACCTTTTTTCCTGGTTCACCCTCTACTGCTGCTCATCTCCTTTTGGAGTGTCTTACTGCTTTTTTGCCTTCTACTTTTGGTTTCAACCGAGCAACCCGTTGTGAAGCCCGCTTGCGGGGGAAGACGGGTAGGTTGACGGGTAGGCTAGCTTTTTTTCGACAATTTGGCATTTTTCTCATGTTCGATCATTTGGCATTTTTCTGATCCTTGACCATTGGGCAATTTCCCGATGCTCATCTGACTTGCAATGAAATTTTTTCCACGGGATTTTCTCCCAGTCTACTTGTGCCATTGTACTTTTTTCCACCACACGATGCATGAAGAGTAGATCTATTACTCTTCCGTTTTTACTAGAGGTTAGGCTACTTTCGCCAGGTACTCCTCTAAAAACGTATTTTGAGTCAGTGTCTCATTATCGGCTGCCGCTAAAGGTCCCATGTTAGGCAAATTTGAATCAGTCTTTGGAGCTTTCACAGAAACGGGGTTTGTGTATCCAGGCCGACACGAGGGGCGTGCGGGATCCCAGACGAAGCACAAGAGCGGGGCCTCTTTTCTATCATGTCTTATGTAAGTTACTACCAGCACTGCTAGTACATATTAGCTTTATTTCCCGGCTTTTTTCGGGATATATCGCAACCATCTACCAAGCTCTGCCAACGCCCCCTAGGGAGGAAAGCCGCGGCGCTTACTTGTGACGTCACACCGAGTAGGTAAAGCAAAGCGTTTCCATTGGGTTTCTCCTCTCTCCTGGAACCTCGGGAGAGAAGAGAAACCCAATGGAAACGCTTTGTTTACCTACTCTGTGTGACGTCACAAGTAAGCGCCGCGGCTTTCCTGTCTAGGGGGCGTTGGCTCTGCCCAATGTGATAGCAAAAAAAAAGGCCCAGGAGCGGGCCTTAGGCGATCGCCTACATTCGCATCCCCCTTGGGCTGGCCCTGGTGTACCAGACTTAGAATTCAACGGGTTTTCACCATACTTGTACTAAAACATAAGATCGTTAGGCTGACGGCCGCGCGGTAGGCCAGAACTCTGGATTTTAACATTTCGGTCACCTGTAAGAAAAATACTACACCAAGAAAATATTCCTCTCGTCAATTTCCAAAAAGTTACACTTCTTAAATTTGTATACGACCCTCGTAGCAAATTTAAGAAGCATTAGCAAGCATCGCAGTCGTTCCTTTTTTAAAAAAAATTCCTACCTTTATAAATAATAGACTAGAATGCTTTGCTGCTTCAACAGTTGTTAAATGTTCCTTTAAATGGCAAGGTTTCGCCTACCATTAAAATATTAGGCAATTTAAATAAAACTTTGATGAAGGTAGGAATTTTTAAAAAAGTACTAAGGCTGCAGTGCCTGCATTAGTTTTTTACATGCGATACGGTCGGAAAGTTCACTGCTACTTCAACATTTCTTCCAAAGTGTATTATCAGGTAAATGAAGACGACGTTTCCGACCTCACATTGCTATGCAATTCTGAATCACCCTTTACATTTCTGACAAAGTTTTGAATCGCCTTGTACATGCGAATGGATTTGAATGCTGAGGCACTTAATTTCCTTTTCATTTCAGATTGAAGTTGCTCAAGAAGCAACACAGGCTCTGAAAGAAGTGCATGGAACAGAATACCGAATTGGCTCATCAACAAACGTGCTGTGTAAGTTGTTTCCGGCATCAGTAATTTTCTTTACTAAGCTCACTAAGGAAATCCCTTAATATAATGTTGAACAGTTCCCAAATTACACCTCCTCAAAAAAAAATTTTCGAGTGTCAGCGAATTTTCCTATATTATATCGGTTTCATATGTAACGTGTTTTTCTTAATAAACATTGGATAATGTAACAACAGATTCTCATGATACTTTTTATGTGTACGTTTTATGAATATATTACCAGTTTTTCCCAAAATTAAAGTAGGAAATTTCTCTCTCTGTACTTTTTTGAGAGGGTGTATTAATAGGGAAGTCGAATAAATTATTTTAAGATTATATATCTTAGAGCAAAATATTTAGTAACAGCTATGCAGATTGAGAAATAAATCACTTATAAATCAGTCATTATAAAGCACTTTCCCATGTAATTCCCTTTTCTCAATACACATAACTGCATAGGCGCACCCACGGACGGGGCTATACCCCCCCCCAAAAAGGCGGAAAGTTAAGTGAAAAGCTTTAAAAATTGAAAAATGTGACTTAACATTTTATTTTATAAATAGTCTGCAAATTATTTCTAAATATTTTTAACAAAAAAGGGACATTAATTTTTAAATAAGTACTTACAGTATGAAACACAGTTAATCTCGGTTACATCACCGAAAAGGTTCTATAATCATTTATAATGAGTTACATTGATAATGGGCTTGTGTTCTATGAGCTATGCAAGTGGTACCGAATATTTCGACGTTATAACAGTGTTGTAAACTATAATCGATGTCATTATAACAAACATTATTTGTCGGTTCAGCAGTATTTGTAGTCCAGCTCCCGAAACTAAAATCCTGGGTCCGACACTGCATAATGAAAATTCAATAACGATCTCATGTGGTACACCCTCTCAGAAAAATATTTGAGTGCAAGTTGAATTTCCTTCTGTAAATAACTAATTCGTTTAAAAAAAAAAAAAAAACTATTCAGAAGAAACTTATATTGGATCCTATTTAAGGCGAAAGGCTGAAGAAGCTTTGTACATCACAAAATCAATGTACGGGGAACTAGCTTCAATCTGAATGATTTAATCAATACCATTAAATTCTGAATTATTTTACGCAACTTTGTAATTTAATGTATGAGTCAATGAACAATGTTTAAGAAAGTAAAAGCATATGCCAAATGAGTCCTAAAACTTAGTCCCTAAAATAGTTATTATATATTTTTTACAGCAAACTTAGTGACTTTTTTTTTTTTTCTTTCGCTGATTAGATATTGCAACTGGAGGTGCAGATGACTGGGCCAAAGGAATGGCAGGCATCAAATATGCATACACAGTGGAACTTCGGGATACTGGACGTTACGGATTCATGTTGCCTTCAGAACAGATAATTCCGACAGGGGAAGAAACTTGGGCTGGATTCAAAGCAATGGCAAAGGCAATTAAAAAGAAGATGTAACAAGTGGACTTTTTTAAAAAGGGTTCTTCAGTCAAATTTTTAAATGATCTTACTCAGATTTTATTCCTATCTTTTCAACATGATAATATTCAAATTCCAAGATGGTATTCCCAGATGCATTGCCAACCATTAGAAAGTGTAACAAACCACTTTTTGTAAACAGAAATTTTCAACTTCGAGTACAGCAACTTTTACTTTACCGATTTAGTTATAAAAAAACATTTTTTTTAAAGTTTACTGCTTAATTAAAGTGGTTAATCACATTCTGTAAAGGTTAGTAACTCTGCAAAACACATCAGAATCTGGAAAATATATTAGCTGTCAAAGTTATGACAGCACCGAGCTTTCAATGCAATTCTAAGCTTATGACATCAAAATGACTGATTCCATTTGTGATTTGTAAATAATGTACTGGGAATAACCGCATGGCGCAATTTTGCTATTTCAATTTTATTATATGAAGCCATACAAGGAGTTAAGTTAAAGAATTGTCAAAATGTTAAAAATAAATTATTAAATGAAATTTGTGGAATGCTATCTGCAAATATTAAAGCATGCACCGGAATTTAGCTTTCCACCACATACAACACAATAGTTTTGAATTTTTACATCATTGAGAACAATGAAATTCTTCCAATTCACTTAATTGTTGTGTTTCATAAAAATAGAACAGAAAGTAATTTTGAATTATGAATGAAGTGAAATAAAACAAAATAGATTTAAAAAGACAGACAACAATAAAAAGGAAAAGCTTTGTATGCAAGAAAATCTATAAAAATGGAAGTTTTGGCATTTTAATTTTTTTTTATGGCTTTCATGCTTTTTTGTTGACTTTCGTAACCTAGAACACTAGAGGTGTGGTGATGATATCCGTAGATATTTGAAGAAAAAAAAAAGATCTTAATCCATTTCCGTCTGAGCAAGAAAACATCCATATCGGTCAGAGGACACCCCCCCCCAAAAAAAAAAAAAAAAAAAAAAAATCTGTATCCACTTTCTTTCAGCAGATCTTTTAATGGCTTTTCAGGATTAGTCAAATAAATGGAAAAATATAAAATTATTCTATATTAATTATTTTTTATTGTAATTAAACATAAGCTTTATTGATTAAAACTTAATAATTCTTGTTTAAAATTTTTAAGTGAATTTTCTTTGTTCACACAAAAATCCCTCGTTTAAATTAGTAAATTTAAAGCTATTGGCGTAACTTTGAAAGCTTTTTGAATATTTCTACATGTTGCGCTTTGCTCTACCCCCAAATATTAAAGGGCTCCGTATTTTATTCTTGCTGTAATGGCTAAGTAAAGGAGAGGGCTTAGACCCTCCTCCCCTTTACTTAGCCTATGGTATTTACATGTAATTATTAAAGAGTTTTAATGTTTCAGCAAAAAAACACCATGTTACTCTACAAAATGTTTTCTGAAAGTTTCTTAACTGGCAAAGGTTTATCATTTATTACAGCTAGTGAAGAGACATCCTAAAAATTTTCAAGTTTAAGTCAACAAGAAGTTCTGTAAATTTGAAAAGTTACTTGGTTTGGTACAACTGTTTCGAAAATTTAATGTTCATAAAACCCTGTTAAGATTGAAATGTGAGTTTAACCGCTAAATTATTTTTTAATGACTATGTCATTTGATCTCTCATCCCCTTTATTGAAAATTATCTGAAAAATGTGTCCCGAAAAAGCTTCATAATTTTACATATATTTAAATACTATTAGTTCACAACAGCTTTAATCTATTGTTACAGTATTTCGTAAGCTGTAGAATATGCATCCCATGCATTTTTCTATAAATAGGTTACAATCATAAAAATTTCAACAAAGGGTTACCAGGCGAAATACACGAAAGGTAAGAGATAAAATGGCAGTCAATATATCGTTTTAATATGACAATAATGAAACTAAAAAATTTGGTGGTTCAGGGTGTCTCCCCCTGACGAGGCTCAATCAGCTGAGTTATTTAATTTAAGAAATACACATTATCTGAAAATTATCTGGTGGTAGATTATTTCACATACTGTATATGAAAGTATCGCTTCAAGATTTATTCTTCAAAATAATTTCCAAACAAAAAGATCAGCATCCGTATCTGCAGATGCAACAAATTATCTGTTTCATATCCACATCTGTGGATATAAAATACAGCTGATCCATTTTCATATCCGTACCCATGGATCTAACTTTTTAACGATCTCGCACACCTATAGTAAACACCTTGACTTGCAGAAAAGACAGACATATAATAAATAGTTTTATAATACCAAATACAGGGGTTGGACAAAATGTGAACACCTGTGGAAAAATAATTTTTTTTTTTATTAATAGGCTGTTGGCCCTCCTTTTGCATGAATTACAGCTTGTATCTGACGTGGAATTGTCAAGTACAAGTCACGTACATCATTCAGAGGGTTATGTTCCCACTCAAATTGCAGAAAAGTTCCTAACACAGAAAGTGGCCTTGGATCGACTGTGCAGCATGTTTTTCGGTTTAGGTGTTATCTCGCCGCAAGAATGGGGGAAAGCAGTGGCCACTTGCTGGCTAGCTATTTCCTGCGTTCCAAATAAACCAGGCGAAAAGGGAGACCGCCATTTTCACCCACACACGAAACGGACTTAGGGAAAATATTCTTCCTCCCGTTCCTCGCTTGTTGCAGTGCTTTCAATTGAAATAGAAAATTTGTCATGCAGGGGCGTTCCTAAACTATTTATTTATTTTATTATTAGATAGGCCACTTTTCAGTATTTTGTAACTTCAATGTTTGAAACTTAAGAAAAATTTATTTGGCGTGAAATAGAAAATTTGTCATGCAGGGGCTTTCATAAACTATTTATTTATTTTATTACTAGCAGTCCCGCACGGCGTTGCCCGTGAACCCCTTAAATTATGCGATTTACAAAATCTGACATGTAAACTGCAACTCCAGATTAGTACTCTAGGCCGCAATTGTATAACAGAATGCGCAGATAATGGTTCCAGAGTTTCAGGTACGTACTTACAAACGCACCACTAAAGACAACTCACTGCCGTGGCCGTCACATATTTCCCCCAGAAATATCGTGTAAATTGCATTAAAATTGCTGGAGTTATTAAATATTTCATCCAATTAAGCAAATTATCTTGCAAAATCCACAATTTTCGATTTAAATTTCTTAAAATTAGGAAATGTTAGGTCATTAAACGTATTAAATACCATAAAAAGTATCAAAAAATTTCATGAAAAGGTCCCATTAAGAAAAACGCGCCAAATGACAGAAAAATCGTCGAACTTGGCGAGTGTTGGCGAAATATCGCCAAAAATAAGTCCCCAAAAATTAGGTTTTCGAAGACCTACGACCCATAGAACCCGAGATTTCCAGAACATTCCATATTGATGCAACAAAAAGCAAAATTTAACTATTTAACGCGTAGAATACGAATTTTAAACTGTTTTAAACCCCAGAACGGCGGGTTGCTACCAAAATTCGTAACACAGGGTAAGAAAATCTCCGTTTTAGAACAGTTTTTAATTAATAATTAAAAAAGTGATTAAAATTTTAAAATTCTGATTCTCATGTGCGCATTATCGGACTCATGGGATTATATATTCAAATTTTCAGAGTTCTAACCTCGCCAAGCATGGCAACGTAAAAAACGGTTTTTTACTTTTGCGGTTACCACTCACTTCAAGCATAAATCTTTTCATGAGGTCAAAGTTCGCCAAACATGACGATCTAAAATCGGTTTTTAATTAATAATTTAAAAGTAATTAAAATTTCAAAATTCTGAGCCTCAGGTGTACATTACCGAAGGAATAGGCTCATATGTTCGAATTTTCAGAGTTCTGCGTCCAGTAGTTTTTTCTGGACATCGCACGCATGCAGATTTTCAGACATTCATTTTTAATGATATAGACTGGCGCAAAACTGACTAAATTTCCGTGCCATTTCATGTTTTCCAATGCATGCGATTCTGTTTCACTGTATGATGCTGGCGAAACTCGCCGAGCATGTCATCCTGAAAACGGTTTTAATTAATAATTAAAAAAGTAATTAAAATTCTGATTCTCAGGTGCACATTATCGCACTCATGGGCTTATATATTCAAATCTTCAGAGTTCTGCCTGCAGTAGGTTTGTCTGGAGACCGCACACATACAGACAGACAGATTTACAAACATTCATTTTTATTATTATAGATAGATAGATTTGGCGTAAACCTGATGAAATTTTCGTGCCATTTCATGCTTCTCAAATGCAAATGATTTGTTTTATAGTAGAATTCGGGCGAAACTCGCCAAGCATGGCAACGTAAAAAACGGTTTTTTACTTTTGCGATTACCACTCACTTCAAGCATAAATCTTTTCATGAGGCCAAAGTTCGCCAAACATGACGATCTAAAATCGGTTTTTAATTAATAATTTAAAAGTAATTAAAATTTCAAAATTCTGAGCCTCAGGTGTACATTACCGAAGGAATGGGCTCATATGTTCGAATTTTCAGAGTTCTGCGTCCAGTAGTTTTTTCTGGATATCGCACGCATGCAGATTTTCAGACATTCATTTTTATTGATAAAGATTGGCGCAAAACTGACTAAATTTCCGTGCCATTTCATGTTTTCCAATGCATCCGATTTTGTTTCACAGTATCATGCTGGCGAAACTCGCCGAGCATGGCATCCTGAAAACGGTTTTTAATTAATAATTAAAAAAGTAATTAAAATTTTAAAATTCTGATTCTCAGGTGCACTTTTTCGCAATCATGGGCCGATATATTCAAATTTTCAGAGTTCTGCCTGCAGTAGGTTTGTCTGGAAACCGCACACATACAGACAGACAGATTTACAAACATTCATTTTTATTATTATAGATTAGATAGGCCACTTTTCAGTGTTTTGTAACTTCAATTTTTGAAACTTAAGAAAAATTTATTTGGCGTGAGCCATAATTATAATATGCACAGTATGTATCGAAACATAATTTGTGTTTCAGAGCCGTACACCGGACATGGACGGGAGAGCTGTACGTGTTTTTAAAGTGTCAAATTCCATGTAGAATTTTTCATTTACGAAAAAGCTGCCTTTATTTTCTTCGTTTATAAGTAAAATAATTTAGGAATTAATTTACATTAGGTATAGTTACATATATATATATTCCATTTTTATTACTTTTTTTTTAATTGTACTATATATATATATAACTATACCTAATGTAAATTAATTCCTAAATTCCATTCCATTTTTATTCCTTTTTTTTAAATTGTACTAATATATATATATATATATAACTATACCTAATGTACATTAATTCCTAAATTATTTTACTTATAAACGAAGAAAATAAAGGCAGCTTTTTCGTAAATGAAAAATTCTACATGGAATTTGACACTTTAAAAACACGTACAGCTCTCCCGTCCATGTCCGGTGTACGGCTCTGAAACACAAATTATGTTTCGATACATACTGTGCATATTAATTATGGTTCACGCCAAATAAATTTTTCTTAAGTTTCAAAAATTGAAGTTACAAAACACTGAAAAGTGGCCGATCTAATAATAAAATAAATAAATAGTTTATGAAAGCCCCTGCATGACAAATTTTCTATTTCAATTGAAAGCACGGCAACAAGTGAGGAACGGGAGGAAGAATATTTTCCCCAAGTCCGTTTCGTGTGTGGGTGAAAATGGCGGTCTCCCTTTTCGCCTGGTTTATTTGGAACGCAGGAAATAGCTAGCCAGCAAGTGGCCACTGCTTTCCCCCATTCTTGCGGCAAGATAACACCTACACCTGTTTTTCAAAATACTCCATGAAGATTCAATGATATTCAGATGAGGGGGGCCACATGTGGTGCCCTAATTAATCATCGTGTTCATAAAACCAGTCTTCGGCAATTCCACAGGTGTGAATGGGGGAATTATCTTGGAAGGCTGGTCATTTATCAGGAAACAGTTTGCACACAGTTGCCAGAATACTGACATAATCCTCTTCTGTAACACAGCCATTCAGAACAAGTGGGCCAAGACCACGGTGTGATATCGCATCCCAGATCATCACTAAACCACTGCCATGCTTAACTGTAGGCCGAAGACAGTCAACATGACAAGCTTCTGACAGCATTCTCCAAGCGTAAACACATCCATTTATTGGAAATAATGTGAACGACGATTCGTCTGACCGTATTATATTCTCCCATTGTTCTTGTGTACAATTTTTATGCTTGCGGCACCATAATCGTCACTTCAAGAAAATTACATGGTGTAATCAATGATTTTGAAATAGATGTTCTACCATGAATATTTGCCATATGCAGTTCACGCCAGATAGTTTTTTATGAAATGCTTCATGTAAATGTGTGTTCATCTCAGATGTTATCTGGGATGCAGTTTTGTGTTTTTTTGCCACAATCTGCTTCAAAACCCTTATGTGTCTGTCATACAGCTTCATCTTTCGACCACTCTTTGCTTTTTAGATGAAGCTTTTCGGTGTTTCAAATATGCTGACATTACAATCGACACTGTACTTCTCCCAACGCCTAGAAGGGTTGCTGTTATTGTCACCGAGACTCCAACAAGACAGGCCCTAACAATGATGCCTCTTCCGAAATCAGAGGTCAGCCATAATGCAATTTTAACCCAGAAATATATTTCGCATCCGACTTCTATCACTGCTAGTAGTAGACTGATGTGTGTACTTTCTCATCTGCTAGATGGTACCCGCTAGAGAGCAGGAGTATACAAGAGGTTTCTCTCGAGTAATATATTTTAAGTGCTCATATTTTTTCCGACCCCTGAAACTCCAGTCAATAAAATACTCTGACCAAGGTTAATTTTACTAAACAGCAAATAAATAAAGAAAATATATCTACTTAGTTATAAATGTCTGGGGTATTACACATAGACATAACAAATTTGGTACAAAGTTCTAGACATGAAATTATGCACATTTAGATGAGATTTATTTTTTCAAAATTTGGTCTACAAAATTTTATTCAATGTTTTATGAATTTTTAGCTATTTTTTTTACAGTTAATTAGCAATGACAGTGGAAATATCTACAAGAAAGCAATTGTTATATCACTGGTTAGAAGAAAAATTTTCCTTTCAAAAGCAGCTTTTTCCAAATGTTTTACATAATTTAGATTTTTGATTTTTTTTTTTTTCCCTAAGACACTGAATACTTACAGAAAATTTCTGAGAAATAACTTTTAAATGGTCACATCTTCAAATCTATCACTCACGTTTTTTAATTAGGTCAATATTTAAAATGCACATTCAAACCTCTTTAAAACTTGTTAAAATAAAAACAAAAATGTAGAGATTTTCTATGAATTTTAGAGTGAAGTAGGATTTTGAAATCAATTAGCTGGTGTGTAAATATTAAATTATTTAGCACTAAATTTCTGTTATGCAAAAACTAAACTGTGCATTTAAAAAAAATAATAATAATAAAATGCAAACACTAAACTGTGCATTTGAAAAAAAAAAAAAAAAAATCAAACATCAATATGGCTATGAGTTTAAGAGATTAAAAGTTAAAAGCACATTTAAATTCATTCGAATTAACCGATTCTGATGTAAAAATAATGTCCCAGAAGAACTTAGCAAATTCTCAGATTTCCGATTAACTGAGGAGAAGCTACTGATTAAAGTTTCAGCTTATGTCATTTATACATTTTCAAATTTTGCATCCTGAAATCTAGCAGTCAGAATGTCTTTTAATTTTATCAGCAAATAAAATGCACATTTAGGCCTAACACAGGCCTAAGTTACATGATAAAAAATTATCAATGAGATTTTAAAATAAATTTTAGAGTAAAACAATACTTTGAATTTAATTAGCTGATGGGTGATTGCATTACTTAATTTTTTTCATTTGTGTTGTCTTGGTAACAAAAGCCCTGAATAATTTTACATTAAACAAGAATAATAAATTATGGAGGGGGTGGGGGTCAATGTGCCATTAGGTAGTGCTAGAGAAATGAAGCAATTTTGGTGAATAAATCAATGTGGCACTTATAAAATCTAATATACCGATTGTAAATGATAGCAATCCCTTATAATACCAAAACACAGAAGTATGCACAGATATGTTGAAAAAAGAGATATAATAGATTACTTTTAAAATAAAGAGTGAAAATATGATAAAATCCACATCAAAATTATGCTTAAAGATTTAGGTGAGAATTCAACTTCATAAAACAAGATCATTCATTAAAGTTCTTTTCTACATGAAAATTTACATACATTACTGTAAGGAAATCCAATACAGGGTTTTTACAGATTTCTCAGCTTTAGCATTTCTATTTTTAACATTACATCCTATAGTTATTTTTTTTATATTTTGCCCCTTTTTACTTCCTTGTACGTAGTATAAGGAAGTAATGTGATCCCGAAAAATTTTGGGGGCCAAATTTCGACATAAAAACCGATTTTGACTACCTCTAAATTTAATTTAATAAAAATTTTCGATGCATCTCATCGTAGGCTAGCATGCACGATCATATTAACACGTCTGCAACTCATTTTGACCAGTGGCGAGTCTACTGTGGCCAGTTTTTCCATGCCGTCTGTACGTACGTACGTATGTATGTAACTCGCATATCTCAAAAACTATTGGTCGTAGAATGTTGAGATTTGATATTTAGGATTGTTCTATGATCTAGTTGTGCACCTCCTCTTTTGGTGGCAATCGAATGGATAGTTTATGTACAGGACCGCCCAAAAGATTCGAAATACATTACACTCAATGGGCCGAAATTCATTAAACTCGCATATCTCAAAAACTGTTAGGCGTTGAATGTTGAAACTTCATATTTTGGATAGTTGTAACATCTAGTTGTGCACCTCCCCTTTCGGTTCCATTCGACTTGATAGTTTATCTACAGGACTGCCCAAAACATTCGAAATACATTACACTCAATGGGCCGAAATTCATTAAACTCGCATATCTCAAAAACTGTTAGGCGTTGAATGTTGAAACTTTATATTTAGGATTGTTGTAACATCTAGTTGTGCACCTCCCCTTTCGGTTCCATTCAACTGAATAGTTTATCTACAGGACCGCCCAAAAGATTCGAAATACATTACGCTCTATGGGCCGAAATTCATCAAAGCGTTTTTTAGAGGTATTGGGCTATTTCAAACGACTCAGAAGTGATATATGCTGTAAAGAGTTAGAAAATGAATTTCTCCATTAATAAAAGTGTCTTTTTCATTTATAGTTCTGCTACAGGAACACTCAAAAGATTTCCAATACATTACGGTCAATAGCAATTTTAGGGGCATTCATCCATTTCAAGCACAATACCGTCCTACCACATAAGTTAGGTAATGGTCCGACCACGGTCACGTGCCTCCCTCAAGAACTACGCCAAAAGTCACCAAGCTTGGCGACTTTTGGCGTATGTGTGTGCATATTTAACTCTCAAATCTCAAAAACTATTATGAAATTTCATATATAAGAATGTTGTAGCATCTAGTTGTGCATCCCGATTTTTGGTTCCAATCTACTGGAGAGTTTATTTACAGGACCACCGAAAAGAATTTCAGTACCTTAATGTCTATGGACATCTTCAATATAATACAACTGTAGACAGTCATTGTTTGGTACATGCCCAAAATCTCGCCGTCTGTCCTCGACCTTGGCGAGTTTTGGCAAAATATCGCCAAATTTGGCGATAGTCAGTCATTTGGTCCATGCCCAAAGTATCGCCATTTGTCATCGTTCTTGGCGAGTTTTGGCGAAATATCGCCAAATTTGGCGATAATCTGTCATTGTTTGGTTCATGCTTAAAATCTCGCCAAATGTCGTCGACATTGACGAGTTTCGCCGAAATATCGCCAAATTTGGCGCCAAAAATTATTTCGTATTTTGTATAACTCTAAAACTTTAACCCGTAGATTTTTTAACTTTATATTTAGAACTATTGTAATACCTAACTGTTTTCAATATCTTTTTTGACAGCAATCGACTGAGAATTTATTTACATGGTGAGCCAAATGACTTTGAATACATTGAGGTGTATAGATGCATTCAATTCATTGAAAGTCTGTGGTCAATGACTACTTTGGCTATCCCCAAAATCTCGCTGACTATCTCAAGTTTGTCGGCTTTTGGTGAAATATCGCCAAATAAAGTGTCAGAAGGAAATCTTTCGAATTGAACTCAGCTTGGCGATATCGAAATATTTGGCTAGAAATCGCTAAACCTTACTATTATTGATATTTTATCTCTTTTAAACAAATAAGTTTAGAGGAAGTGCGTCGAAAATATTTTTGATCTAATGGACGTGCAAGGAAGTCATGTGTTGGACACATCAGATTTTTTTAAAAATAAAATTAATATATACAAGAATCTTATTTGACATCACAGGATTCTAACAAAAACCATGTTTGATAATAATTTAGGATAAAATTAAGCATATTTCAACTGCACAAGATATGCTCATAAAGAACGCATTTTAAAATTATTTATAAGGCTGAATGAGAAAATGAAAATAAAACAATTTCTATACTTAGGTTCAAAATGCAAATATTTTCTTGATTTTACTGCAAAATTCAAATTTTCTTGCATTTCCCTGACCTTTCTTCAATTCCTGCTAATTTACCTGACTTTTTTCCCAAATCGCCGACTTTCACTGACCAAAACTCATTTCCCCGACTTTCCAGGTCTGTAGAAACCCTGCAATATCATTTGAGGCTAAGGGAGATATGCAAACAAGAGATATTCTTTAGTTTAATTCTCCTTGACATTAAAAGAAATAGATTAAAATTTAACCTTTCACAGACCGCATTGAGATCTAGGCATATTTTAACCCTCCAAGCGGCTGAGACGTAAAATCCCGTTCACTACATTCCAGTTTTCACTGCAATGCATCGATAATTTAAATTATTTATAACACCAAGGCATCATAAAATAAATTTCGATATTAAAGCTTATGGGTATTTTAGGAGTTAACTTTTTAATAATTACAAATCTTCCTATCAAAATTTTATTTTTTAAATAATTTTAAAGCTGCATGAAAATTTTGCAGTGAAAACAACTATACATTATTTGCCCATTTCCAAGACGCTCAGAGGGTTAAAGTAGTTTTTTTGCTTATTTCGTCTTCCAATGCATTAGGTAAAGGATATTAGTAAGTTAAATGGAGAAACAAAATATCTTTTACACAATTTTCACTGTGTTTCCAATTGGGAGCATGGACCATTTCTGAGTACAATTTACATTGGTTTCAAAAATAGAATATACTGACGGGTAGGTTAAATAAGAAACAAAATATTAAGTTTTAATAAGATCTATTTTCAAATTTAAGTAAAGATATGAATCAAGTTTGAAGGGGGAGGAAGGGTGTATCAAGAAAGCTCTGCAAAGATTTATGAAAATGGCTATTTTCATTCCCCCCCCCCCCACTTTCACAATAATGATAGAAATGCAACTTCTATTTAAAAAAATTAAGTCATACTTTATCTGCTAATTTTTCCAAGTCCATATTGATAAAATTTCATTTCTGAATAAACTTTTATAAACTTTTAATTTGGTGCTCCCAACTGAGAACATTAGCCTGTAAAAGGTTAAGTACAAGTATCATATAGGCGGCTAAAAGCCTGATTCATATGTTATGCAAGGGAATGGGGGAAAAAAAAAAGTATTTTTCCAACCACCAAATCAGTTGCTTCAAGCAAAAAAAAAAGTCGCAGAATATTTGAAAATGATATTAAAATGGTATTAAAATGATATTAAAATATATTTTGAACCAAAAATGTATCGCAAGTTGTCCGATATTTAATTTTGTAGTAAAAGTCTCCTTTTAGGTAGCTAAGGTGGACATTGTGGGTATGCAGCTGGTAAACAAATAAAAAGCAATAATTCAAGTAAAACTCAGCATACATTTTTATTTACTAAATGTAACTTACAGCATTACCGACACATAAAATTTCTTGCAGCAAACAAAATGTGCAACAGAGAAATAAGTTAACTTGCACAATTTCCTTTTGTGCTTTCAGAAAAAAATCCAGAGCATCCTAACACAGATCATATACTCAAGACAATTATGTACATCTATTATGCTACAAGCTATATAAGGATAAAACAAGAAAAGAATAACATAGGTAAAACAGTATAAATATTTTACAAACGAATTTAATATTTTTACAGCTGAAATCAAAGTTCTATGGCAAAATGTAAGCTGTATTTGTACACTTTTTACAGAGTGGAATTTCATTAGAACAGACAGAAAAAGGTTCTCTTGGATTTAGATCTCTTAAAAGGAAATTCAAAATAGAACAGAGAGATTCTTGATTTATAGACAAGTTTTTATTTTCATAAAAAGTTAAAATAATACAGTGAAACATCTAGTGCTTTCCAGATTCATCATTTAAAAGTTTAACATTAACTACATGCACAATAAGGGTTGACCGTACACCTGAGAGAAAAAAATATTTTTTTTTTTTTAGATATCTATAATATTAGGTTGTAAAGAAAGTTTTCCGCCACTCCAAGTACTGCCTGCACAAGCAGTTCACGGTGTCTTTGCCAATATTTTGTAAAACGATTTTTGTTATTTGAAAAAAAGACTTGTTTTAGAGGACTGTGTTGTGAAATCTGTAAAACAATATCGTTATGATTAAGTATAAGGTGTCTGAAATGGAACTATCACGCTACCAGATTGATCCATCATCTACTCTCAGTTCTGTCACAAAAAGTCTCAGCTACAGAATGACACTGAATTATCTGTACAGCTTAAGGTACTACTGTTGTATCATATGGCACTGTGAAGATTTGGTACCGAAAGTTCAAAAACGAGGACTGGGATATTAAAGAAGCAGAGCGCTCTGGTCATCCTACTGATGCTGATGAGGCCCGCCTACCAGAATTTGTGGAAGAAGATAAAATATTCATCCCCTCGAGAGCTAGCTAAAAGAATCAGACTTTAGTGCCATGTCCATTAGTCACGCTAAGCATCGCATAAACTTGGCATATAAGGTCAATAGCTGGGTACCGCGTGAGCTGACTCAAGCAAATCTGGTGGAAAACTTTCGTTACAACCTGATATAATATTTTTAAAATTTAACTTTTCAACAAAAAGTAAATGAATATACTTAATTTAATAAAATACTGACATAAAGTCTAGCACTGTAGTATTTATGGCTCTGTCAATATAGTATAATATAGTCTGATATAATATGAGTGCATGCGATTATATGACATCATAAAAGAAAAAAAAATCTTAATTATCTTTAAAAAAATATAATAGCAATTGCAGATTTTGCCTTTTAAGAGCCCTGATAGCAACTTGCACCCTCCAAACATATTAAGATTTGATTTAAAACCTTTTTTTCTTTAGTTTTTACCTTTTAGGTATACAAATGAACATTTCTACGAATCATCTCAAAAGCTATTTCCCAAAAGTATCCTTAAAATGAATTTACAATGTCTACAGTAAATATGCCATTTAAGTTGTATAAACATCACATATTTCACATGGAAAATTTAAAAATGGGAATACAGATATTTTTTTTTTTAAAACCAAATTATGATTTAAAATTCCTAAACTCCATGTTTCATTAGAGTATTTAATTTTTAGAATGAAGAGAGAAAAAGTCTCTTAAACCTTAAGCAACAGAACTACAGTAAAAAACAGGTTTGCTCAAGTTTTTGGAATGGACTCTGGCTTGAATTTGTTTTCAGAATGGTAAACAATGCTAGGCTACTACAAATATAAAAAAGTCTTGGCCTAGCGATTGGATATTTCACAAAATATGCAAACTCATAAAATAGTTTATAATTTTAAGGTTTAAGTTAATCGAACTGCATAAATGTTTCACTGTATATTGAAATTAAAAATATTTATTGAGCAATTTTGCATAGTTTAATATTTATAGTACAAAAAGAGTTCTCAAAGGCAAAAAACTGTATATTATCACTACATGGCAATAACAAGTTAAACCTTTAAAAATGGCAGTTAAAATCCAAACCCGACGAAAAATATTTTAAACTTAATGTGTATATAATGTATTTAAACCTAAAATAGTTACTTTATTTCATCAGTGTTTTCATTAATGGTACTCATCTTTATGCTAACTACTATTAAACACCTTTTTAAATTACTAAATTTAGAAAAAATGAAATCCACATTTTGCAATCTAACATCTTTTTAATCAAAAAAATCTACAATTGCATATTCTTACCTGAAGAAACTATTTTTTTAGATTGTATAAAAATTTACAGATATTTAGGAAGAGATACCTGTGTGAATAAGGTGTTTAATTTCTTTTAAAAAGAGAATATTTTAAAGATAATTTTGTAATTTCTTGTCTTTGCAGATACCCCCTTCTCCATTCCCTAGATAACGTGACAGCTTGATTTATTCAATAATAATAATGCAATTTATATATTCTCAATCATTATTTCACGTCTAACTAGAAAAATATCTACTACATGTGTTAGTAGGTGAACCATTTAGAAAGGGGAAAAAAATAAAAACAGAAAAAACAATAACTTTTTTTTCCCTTTAGAAAAGAAAGAATAAATGATGTAACATGAAAAAACACAGAAACTAATATACACATAGCAAATAAAACAACTTGCAATAAAAGAGGAGAAAAGTCATACATACCCATGGGATTCAAACAGCAAACATTGATTTTTGCTATGGGAGGGGAGAGAAAATTTTAATTTCACTTTACTGGAACTGCGAATTTACTGAAATTCAGACTAGAGTATTCTACAGATTCAAAATAACATGTTTGGATTTCTTGCAGGCTGAAAATGCGACTTTTCAAAATGTTACATGAAATTTGCATCACAAAAATTTTGATACTTAAGTAACATTGTATTTTTATTTAAACTGAGTACTTAACAGCCGATAGATTTGTTTAAGTATATAGGGTAGTATTGGGCTGGATAAAAGCTACATCTATGAATATAAATAAATATGAGAACACATTATTTACCGAGATCCACAGAAAGATATCTTGCAGACTAATTCAAGTATGTCACCTTTAAGCAATAATTTTGCATGATTAGCCTTTGAAGTGCAATCATTTTTACATCAATAAAGAACTACTGAATATACTGCCTAAAGCTGAAAAAGTGTAGACATTGCCATAGCTTGATTTAACTGCCAGCAGTATGGCTGTTGATTGAATCGTCAATCGTGTACCACAGAGCTCAAGAAATTTTATGAGACAGCTGTTTGTGAGCATTTTTTCAGCACTGGGGCCATTTAATCATACTTTTTAGCAACTAGCAGCAAAGTGCCTGAATTAGGTGGTTTCATGCCCTGGTCATTGTCTGTTAAATGTTTAATCTGCAGTATTCAATGCTAAAGCATGTTCTTTAAGGCCAGGTGTGTCGCCTGACAAGTTTTATTGCTTGCTCAGCAAAAACAATCAGAATATCATTTTGAACGCTTTAATTCAACAGAAGTAAATTATTGCAGCTTAATAATGCTGCCCGACTCAAAAAAAATTTCTGGGAAGATCACTGCTATCAGTCATATGCAAACACTTAATAAAATAAAGGGGAAAATATATTTCTTTTAAATAATATTTCACAGTTTTTAAACTTGAAGTTAATACATTTAGATTTTATTTAGCATCTTAAATTTATTGTTGCTATGTCTTATTACATAACTATTTCTGGAGGTTATACATCAACCAGATAATGCATTTTTCTAATGCAGTATGAGAATAAGCTGATCATAAACTGCATCTAGCTATGCATCCACAAATTTTAGAATGAGGTACAAATTTGAATATCAGATCTATGAAATTAGAAACAAAAACTGATGATGTATTAAGGAGTTTGTGAAAAAATTAGCTTTTATGGGAATACTTTTGGGGAGAAGGGGGTGGGGGATTTGGCAATTAAAGTATTGAAGGGCGGTTAATGAATGAAAATATTTAAGTGCTGGAAATAATCAAAGAGTCAGCTTAACTGAAAATAAATTGCAAGTGATAGTGGACAAACACAGCCTTAAATTACATCAAGCCAAACTACTGATTACATTATTTGAATCCCACAACTAGCAGGCAAAATGAAACAAGCCAAAACACTTTTCATAACAAAGTTCAAAATCTGCCAAAACAGCAAAAATATTTATATTATCTTCTGAAATAACACAAAGAAAGGTAAAGTATCTCAGATATATGAAAGAAAGTGACAATTACAGGAACTTAAAAGAATTACTCCAATTTGCACTGCACTGAGTTACAAAAATAAGCAGTCATGTCCCCCCTTCTCCCCCTCCCCCCCCCAAAAAAAACTAACAATTTAATTCTGATAATTATTATGGATGCATCTGTCTAACATCACTGATCAAGATGACTGAAGTTTCACATAAATATTACGGTCAATAATGCAATTGCACACACAAATAATACCCATTGGACAAAACACCAATCACAATAGTTCCCAGATACAAGGACAAACAATCAGTATTTGAACTCTAATTCTACTGATAATGAAAGCAAATTATTACATAGCATATGCCACCCATAACAATAAATTGGTAAATAAAAGTAGAATTGGAAAATAAAATACATTTCCTTTACTGCAAAATTAAATATACTTCACATAATCTATTCTCCACTAAAAAGTAATAGTAATAACCATTTGCATTTACTAGGTGAACAAAACCGAATTGGTGTTAAAGATTAAAGAAAAATAGAAATAACTTAGTACAAAACATACACAATAGCAATAAATATAAAGCATACATTTCAACATGTATATAAATCCTCCTTCAGCAGCAAAATATTCACCAACCCGCATTGAGACAGAAAAGTAAATTTGCTAAAGGCAGAACATGTGCCTGTTGAAACACATGCATAGATTTTATTATTTTTGTAAGTATTTTATACAAAGTTATTTATTTCTCATAGTAAGGATGAAAAAATTTAGCAGAGAACTACAGCCGCAGTAGTCATACAACATTGTTTTAGAATATGCTCAATATGTAGACTAAATTCCCTTCCCCCCCCCCCACGCCTAATAATGCAATACCTAAAAGAAATAGGATCAGAAGTTGAGCATTCTGATATATACAGAATAAGAATTATAATAAGAATTATTTTCTTTATCTCCTTTTTTCTTTGTTTGGAAGTAAACCATGTGCAAAGGTAAAAGGCAAGAAACTTAACAAGCATAAATATTTATGAGTAGAGTTTAATATAAAATATTAAGTAACTTCAATTATAAAATGCTTTGAGAACTCAATTTTATTACAATCAAGCTCAATTAAAATTACACATGCAACACATATATTACAACATGAATACATATTTAAGAAAAGAAAAATGACTGAAAAACATCAACTTTAAAATGTAGATCAACTGTGTTCTTTCTACTACCAAGCAAAAAACAAGAAATACACTTACCAAAATTTAACTAAAGCAGATAAATGAGCCTTTTTTCCTTTGTAAAGAAAACAGAAATCCATTAAAAATTCTTATGGATACCATACATATTTATTTATTTGGTTTCTTTAGTTCTAACATTTATAAACTAGACTATTTAATAATGGTTATTTTTAAGTTGAGAATTTTTGAGAAGAATGAATACTCTGAGAAATGAATACATTTTTAATAGTCTAATGACTAGGATGGTAACAAGAAAATAAATCTGAAGTTATGCTATAAAAAAGTATAAAACTATACACTTTTTCTTTCTAAGAGATAAAAAATACATTGTTTACATAAGCACCAATATGTTAAACAGGGAGATGGGGGTGGGATATTGTGTAACTTTACACAACTTAAAACTAAACACAAATATTAATGCAGACCTTGCACACCCTCATAATATGCATTGCACGTAATGATCAATTCATATACCGACACATTAAGTCTATAGAGAAGTGCATATACGAGTAAACTTTACCTTCTGAAATTCAGCCATTATTTATAACTAAAATAATTCTTCCCAAGGTGGCCCAATAGGGGAGGAGAACCCGGTTGTTTTAGGAATGAAAGTTGCTACTCAATTACTAAGATAAAAATCTGACTCCAAAAATTTTTTTAGTTTTTTAATAAAATTCCAGACTATGTTATTACAATGCATACTATAACTTACAAGTGTTATATCAAAATACAACATTTTAAATCCTTTTACAGCTTTTTCTCTGGCGGAGCACTTTGGACATATTCGCAAAGCACCTTGTGTAAATTTTACATTTGCAACTTGCAGGCTGAAACAACAAGAGATATTTTTTCGAGGAGTACTTGCTGCCTTCACAAGGAGCACACCTTGAGAAACCCTGACTTACACAACTATACCAATTCATATTTAGTGTTTCAGACTCATGGTAAAGAGAATTCTTTAAAAATGTGGACTTCTGATAATTTTTTCAGGTCACATTTTGAGATTTTTCAAGTTTTGGGGTCAAATTTTGTAACCTTCCCTGAATTTTTCCTGACACTGACAGTGACTGTACTTCTTTTTTATACTTTTCCTATTTGGGAAAAGTATAAAACTAGTATTCCTTCTTCCTCTCCATAACTACCAAGAGTAAAGCATCACACAACAATACCAATAAAGTTAAAAAGTGTTGAGGGCTAGTTTCAGGTTTGTTGAAAAAGAGGGGGGAGGGGCTTCACTGATTGACTATACTCCTAGCATCAATCAGGGCCTTGAAATAGATAAAATATCATAAAAAGGGTAAATGTATAATTACATGAAATTTTAGAATTAATAAATTGCTTTGAAATAGCATAGTACATACAAAGTATACAACAAGAAAAAAATGTAACATTTTACTTCACTGTAAAGCTACAATTTAATGCATCTTATTCATGGTTTGAAGAATGGTATATCAGGATTTCTTTAAGCAAGTTTCAAATATCACATTAGAAATTCCTTATTAGTTGGTTAACACATTTGATTGAGAAAACACCTAAGAAACTATAATATTAAAGTAATGGATAGTGCTATATACTTGATTTAATAGTACATACATTAACAATACATTTAGAATATATAATGTATAAATAAAACACAATACTTTTGTTGTTTATCAAAATTATCTTTTTTATCAATTTAATTTTCTTTTAAGGTAACATTCTCGACATAAATTTTAAATCCATATAAACTTATTAAGAAATTATAAATGACTTAAGTATTATGCCTTATAATAGATGAAACTTATTGAGACTTGGAATTCTTGAAAGGTAAGTCCTAAAGTATTGTTAAAATGAGATATTTTACTTTGCATTGATAATACTAACATAGTGAATAATTCAAAATGGGGAGAGACTTAAAATAATAATAATATTTAATAAAGTCACTTTTTTTACTTTATTCTGTATCTTTTAAACTTTGAAGATTTAGAGAGAAAAAAAAAAAAAAAAAAAACCTCAAACTTTTTTACAACATACTACATAAAATGAGCATGATAAATGGGAAATATTTTAAATGCTAACGTGTATTATTATTATTTATTATTTTTATTTTTTTAACATTCATGACATCTGCATATTTCTATTTTTTAAAGTGAATAGAATAATTGGAGTTTTTCACATTCTCTGATGTTGTATGACACCATATAAGAGTTACAATATGGATATATATATGAATGCATTTGCAATTAACAAAAAATCAGTTTTCATAACTTTATGTATATTTATTTAACCATGAATTTTTTCAGTGCTTGATTCAAAAAGTAATTTCAAAATACAAGGTTCATATTTACAACAAAACAAAACATAAAAGAAAACTTGGTTTTTAGTTTGGCAATGGATTTTTTGAAACATAAGTGATACTTATGGCTATATTTAATTAATTGTACAACTAGAATAATTAACAACCATTTAACATTGCATATTTTTACAGAAATTTTTACAAACCACATTATACAATTTTTTCTCAATTTTAATCGAAACTAAATAGACATATTCCGAAGGTATATTGAGACATTAAAGTGTATGCTGTTATATTAAAATATTCATCATCATAAATATATATAACTAATATAATACAATGTTGAAAAAACTATTCAACTCATTGGACAAAGAAAGAAGTTTTATTAAGAAACATTTTTCTTGGGATATTATGGTATTTTAAATCACAGTCAGCAAAAGTTCTGTTCTGATTGGAACATGTTCAACACAGGATAAAATAACTCTGGTAGAGATATTAAAAGACATTCAAACATTAAAATAAAAAATTCTATGAGGCCAGTTTCTTACATTCTACAATAAACAAGACAAAATTACATGAAAAGAAAAAGAATGAACTTTCCCCATATACACAACACCTTAACAGGTAACTTGAGTGCAGAAACAACTAAAAGAAAGAAAAAGAAGTTAAGATAGATTCTGGAATTTGATAACTACCAGACGTTATCGCTAATGGTCACCCAAAGTACAAATTGTGTAGTTCCACCATCAAGCATTTGATTAATCCTATGAACAGTTTTGTATTGAGAACAGTTAAAGTCTTCCAACTCTTCACAAAATTTATGAGCATCTAAAGATGATGATAACCAATTCTCACGATGCTGCTGAAACCTCTTCCTTAGCTTGTGATACATCTGGAAGCTTTCGGTGCTCATAATTTACAAGTCTCTTACCAACTAAGTACCTGAAATAGTTGAAAATATTTATAGAAAACAGCACAATTATGACATATACCAAAAAATAAGTTCATGCACAATGTAATTTTAGATGGATTAAAATAGGGTAAAACTATGGTATATGAAACAGATATTCAAAATGAGTTTTTTTTTTTTTAATTTAATTTTTCCCCCCTTTGAAGAGATTTTTCATCGAATTTTTAAACAAGGTCAAAAGTAGCTATAGAAATATTACTAACAAAACATTAGTATTCAATTCCATTGGGTAGAACAATTCATGTAAGAAACTTTCAATTAAAAAAAGTTTGTTCTGAAAAGTTTGTTCATTTTTTATTACTACTAAATTATAATTGTTAAAGAATGAATATATAAGGCTCAGATGCCAAGCAGAATGATTTAGTACTGAAGTGTAAAACTATTTGGAATAACAATGTTGCAATTGCCTAATTTAAGAATTGTGTTTAGATTTTACAGTGCTTTTTTAATCTCTCCTCCCCACTTTCCCTTTTTTTCAAAACGGAACTTTTCTTTCTAATTACCAGGTACCCAGGACTCAGTCTCTTCAGTTTTGTTGTCCTTAGGCCTACTTGAGAACCCACTTTCACACACTTATGGTACTCAACTTCTAAATGTTTTCATTATGCTCTAAAATTACTGAAAAGGACCCAAAAAATTCAGCAGCAAATTGAAATGATCATTATATTAATTTAGCAGTAATTGATTTTGCATTTAATCTCATGAGTGTCAGAAGCCTATAAATTTAAGTTGGCAACTACCTCCTGCTTATTTCAATTAAAAGAAGAAAGGTGCAGTAAAATTAAGTAAGCCCTCATTGCTAATAAGGCTATTAATAACAAACAATAATAGATTGTTTACAAAGGTATAATCAATGATGAAAACTCGTCAATATGAAGGTACATTAATCTTTATGAGGTAAAATAAAAACATCATATTGAGCTTAAAAAGTTAAAGCTATCTACATTCACTTTTCTACTTCTGTTAAGATTCAACTACATTTCAGATTATCCATAATTAAAAATCTTTTTTTTGTTTGAATTTTAGATTGTTACATACTTAAAAATACTGTTTTTAATTCTCCTCTTCCAACAATATAACAATTATTTTATTAGAGATATCACTTACATAAATTATCTATGAACAAGTAATATTTTTTAAAAAAATTTTAAGTCAATTCCTACTTAGGTCAACAAATAAAAATTGGCAAAATATCGCCAAATTTGTCGCCAAAAATAATATTGCATATCGCATAACTCTAAAACTTGTGCCTCCCTCAAGAATTATACCAAAATTTGGTGATATTTTGGCAAAACTCACCAAGGTTGACAAAAAATGGCAAGATTTTGAGCATGGACAAAAAAATAACTATCGCCAAATTTGGCAATATTCTGACAAAACTCGCCAAGATCAATGACAAATGGCGAGATTTTGGGTATGGACCAAGCAATGATTGACTACGTGAAGATGTCTATAGATATTAATCTATTGAAATTCTTTTGGATCGTCCTGTAAATAAACTCCCCAGTAGATTGGAACCAAAAATCGAGATGCACAACTAGATGTTATAACAATCTTATATATGAAATTTCAAAATTCTACGACTAAATAGTTTTTGAGATTTGAGAGTAAAATACATACACATGTGCGAAAGTCTCCAAGCTTGGTGACTTTTGGTGTAATTCTTAAGGGAGCCACGTGACCGTGGTTGGACCATTACCTAACTATATGGTAGGACAGTATTATACTTGAAATGGATGAATGTCCCTAAAACTGCCGTTGACTGTAAGATGTTGGAAATCTTTTGAGTGTTCCTGTAGCAGCACTATAAATGATAAAGACACTTTTTTCGATGGAAAAATTCATTTTGTAACTCATAAGGGCATATGTCACTTGTGAGTCGTTTGAACTAACCTAATACCTTTAAAATATGCTTTAATGAATTTCTACGCATAGAGCATAATGTATTGAAAATATTTTGGGCAGCCCTGCAGACATCCAGTTGAATGGGACGAAATGGCGGGCGCACAACTAGATGTGACAATAATCCTGAATATAAAGTTTCAACATTCTCCATCTAATAGTTTTTGAGATATGCAAGTTTAATGAATTTTGGCCCATAGAGCATAATGTATTTCGAATCTTTTGGGTGGTCCTGTAGATGAATTATCCAGTCAATTGGAACCAAAACTGTATTAACATCCAGTGTCATGCACGACAAGTCTACAAAAATTTATTTGAACTTGAGTGGATGAATAAAAAAGTATTTTATTAATGATTGAAAATTTGTACAAGATAAATATAGGGAGAGTGTGAGCTAATAATAGGAATTGAAAAATAAAACATTGCTCAAAAATCCGTAAATAATAAAAACAGTTTCCTAGGCCAAATTTTGAAGAAAGCACTTGCACAATTTGAAATGCATAACTTTATGTTTCGAACTTCCCTTGTACCAAATTCCAAATATTTATCCATAGCTGTTTGCTCATAGTACCCCAAATGCACATCTTTTATAAGTAGCGATTAATGGTAAAAATGAATTGCATTGTCACATTTCAGTTGAATTGAAAATTTAAACAAAAAAAAAAAAAAAAAAAAACTATTCAATTTCAAAATGATTTTTGTAGGAATCCAAACATTTGTAGCCAAAAGCTAAATTTCACACAATAGACCTTTAAATTATTGTAACATATGACTTAAGCACTATTCATAATACCTAGTATGATATATATATATGTAACAAAAATAAATGTCCTCTAAAAATTCAAATTTTTATTAGCTTCCTTCACAGTTCTATAGGGTATGCATAACAGCTTTTGTTTTCAAATAAAGGGTTTGCCTTGGGAATTAAATTTAGTAAAAGTGCATTTGTTGTATTTCCCTTCACTCTCCTGTCTCATAGTTGCCACCGATCACAAGAATTTAAAGGGACTATGAAACCTGGCATTCTAATAGCCAATAAATGTACCAAGTATGATTAGCTTATAAAGTAGTGTGACCCTAGGTAATAAAAGTCAGGATGGCCACTCTTTCTCAGAGAAAAAAATCAAGGACATTTAAGGACTTTCAAGGATTATTTCTATTTTCTTATAACCTAATTTAACATGAACACACATATATTGAAAATTCCTCAAAAACACTTAATACTATTTCATAATTGTTGAGAGACAATGTAAATTGGACCAAGCAGTGTTTTAAGCAAATATTTTGATTTTGGCAAACACCATATTTTGATACCAGATATTACTTAACACATTTTTGTATGTATTATTTGATTTAATATAAATTTTAAATGAGGAGGAAAGTATAAGTGAAAGGGAATTTGCAAATTAGTTTATAATTATAATTTCATTTTCCTCTGTAATTCGACAGACATCCATAAACACTGCAGATATGAGGCAATTTTAAAGTAGATGAATGTTTTAAATGAACGCAACTTTCAAATGTAAATTTGGAAAAAAAAAAAATCGCATCTTTTTCTAACACACAATAATACACTGGCAAATTTTGTATGTACAAAGATTAAAAAAACACAACGCTGTGCATTTTAGAACAGGAACCTATTTCCAGAGCAACAATCGCAATTACACAATGCACATCCGAGGCATTTTCAAGAAGGTAGTTCCCTGTGTTCCTTGTAACGAAGGGCTTTGACTGACGAAGACGAAAACAATTTTTGGTCGAAACGTACGTATCTTCTTACCTGTAACCTCTTATGTATGCTTTTCACAAAGTTTTTTATTTACTTTAAGGTAGATGAATGTTTTAAATGAACACAGCTTTCAAATATAAATTGTAGAAAATGTAATAAAATAACATCCTTTTCTAACAAATAGTACCTAGAATGACAAACTTCCTTCGTATGCACAAAAATTATAAACATTGTTACATTTCAAAACAGATTTCTAGAGCAACTATCGCGAAAGAAAATTCGAACTTTCACCCGTCAACCACACAGGGTCACATAACATTCCACTATCGAAGCCTGTATTTTTCGTCTGTTACGGCTCAGTGCTCACTGCAGTGCCAGCAGAGCATGCATTTCGCATCATTTGTACATAGCTGCTCCATAGTACGTGGTTTCATTATTGTAGGGGCTGGGAATAACTGATAACACAACAAATTCAGCAACTGGATAGTAAAATTTAAGGATATTCCAGACTTCCTTTCAAAATTTAAGGACATTCCAGACATCCATTCAAAATTTAAGGACATTCCAGGTTTTCAAGGACGCGTGGCCACCCTGAAAAGTAAACATTGTCAAGAGAGCAGATTTTTCATGACCACTGTTGCCACATTAATTTGTCAAATGCTGTTCAAATAAAAATGTTTTAAACCAGGAGTACTTTCAATAGGTTGACCACCACAGTGACAAGGATTGGGGCTGCATCGACATCCCACAAACTTCCATCTATCTTCGGCCATACTACAACACCAACAAGTAGTGACTGGTCCTTTTTCAATGTACCACAACTTAAAGAAATTAAGAGCACAAGCCCAGCTCACGGCCCAAAGCAGATGTCCCGTATCGACTGTATTTCCATATGCATCATTTTTTTTTTATGAGCTCCATCTAAATTTATTTCATTTGAAAGTGAGATACAATACTTCAGTAACACTGAAGCCCAGTCAAAGAATTTTCTGTATAAGTCTGCAACACGGTTTTAAAAAGACAAAAATAGTCTGCAAGGTAATCTTTGTTGAAAAATAAAAGCTCATACAAAAGATTAAGAAATATTTTAACGAAATAGTTATTCATTGAAAATATGCAGTAATTTTAACAGTTGATACGAAAGTTAGCATAATGGCTTGCAATGAACAAAAATATGATTATTCAGGAAAAGGATGGAGAAAGATTGCCTATTAAATCACTGGATGCAGTCGTCGATATTGTGCTTTAACAAAAACATTTATTTATAAAAAAATATGTAGTAAGTTTAATTGTTGATATAAAAGCTGATGCCATGACATGAAACAAAGGAAAATACGATTATTCACAAAAAAGGGTGGGAAAAGACTGCATATGAAATTACTGAAGCAAAAGGCAATATCGATGAATCTAAATTGAATAAATTCTACGCAAAAGACGAAAAATTGGGCTTTGTGCAAATCTGCAAGTCAGGCACAGTTCTCATGTACGAGCATGCTCCAACAGCGGCATGCGGAAGGAGCTTTACGTGCGAGAATAGTCTGCGGCCATTGTGCACAGCTAGCGTGACATCATCACAGAGTAATAGGCAGTGGAGGGAGGTGATATGAACTCAGAAATAGTCTGCAGACCTTCTCAAGAATCTGCGACGGGCGTGGCATGGTTTCTGTGACAGGGCACTAAGATTTAGCAATTTCAATCTTGCCAAATATAGCAGATATTGGCAAAGCTGGGTTCAGTTTATAGAACTTGTTTTTGGCAATGTTTTGCCTTAAGTCATCAAGTTTAGCAACAGTCTTCATGATT
Organism: Cheiracanthium punctorium; assembly: GCA_038373885.1. Lineage (NCBI taxonomy): Eukaryota > Metazoa > Arthropoda > Arachnida > Araneae > Cheiracanthiidae > Cheiracanthium > Cheiracanthium punctorium. Next base: position 577,682 of record JAWZYV010006201.1, read on the forward strand.
TTGGATGAGGCCCAAACAGTGGCTGTCCACAGATTTTAATGTATTGAAAGTCTTCTGGAGGACCCTTAAATAAACTATTGAGCTATTGCAATCAAAGAGGGAGGAGTACAACTAAATATTACAACAGCTCTAAATACTAAAAGAAAAAGGTACAAAAATAAGTATACTAAAATAATGAAATACTGAATAGGTTCTCATGTACAAACCTTTTCAACAACACTGCAGCACACAAAAGCAAGAAATGAAGAAAACCTCACATACAAACATATTACTCTTACATGTTATTAAAATAATTCTTAGTTTTCTTTTCCCTATTGCAGTATTTTTAAAGGGCAATAACAGAATTTCATGTACCTTAAAAAAACACCAACAATTAGTATAATAATAAATGTTTCATACTTGTCATTTCTGATGTGCTCATACATGCGACGAAACTGTCGAACATGGAATACAACAGCTTCTAACACCAAACCAAAAGCCAATAAGGCAGGATATATTCTTCGAAGCACAGCATTTTGTATTTCAAAATTTGAAGCTAAGGTGAAAAACAAAAATACAATAAGAAATAGAATTATTTCATGTACAAATTGCTTAATTACTACTTAATAAGAGAATAAATGTAGATTTTGAAATATGAATTTTTCAAGTAAAAATTGAATATAACTTATAATATGCAACCTGATGAATGACAAGTAATTTAACAAAACATTTTTGTACTTGTGTTTCAAAAAAGGACTCCATGAAAATTTCAACTAATCAAAAAGAAATAATATCTTGGAAATTGAATAGCAAAAATATTATAGCTTTAAGTCAGCTTCAGTAAAACACTAAATGTCTTTCGAAAACAATACATAAAGGCCTTATTACATGGACAAAATTTATGAGCAATTTTGGTTGCAGCAACCAGTTGCTGCAATTTATTCCCGCAAGTCAGTGAGCTCAGATGAGAACGCAGGGTTGCCATAGTAAACAAACTCTGCTGTGTTCACAAACGCCTGAGATTCGCCAAATTGGCAGTAGCTAGAGCTTGTAATTATAAATAGCATACTGTTGGTTGTTTATGCCCCGTGTCTATCTTCGGATCAGATCATTATTTATGTTTATTTTCTTCAATCAAATCAATTCCCATGTCGATATTCCATTTCACTGACATTTGTTTTCGCACACGCTGATCCCTTTCACTACGAGCGGTATGGCTGACGCTTACTTTTCCACCATCTTGTGTTGTGACGTCGAAATAGGAAGCACTACGATTGGCTGGAATTCCAGCAACCTGCAATATTTTTGCTTCTGAACAAAAAAGTTGGAGTTGACTGTTCCCTAGGTAACCAAGGTAAATTTCCAGGAAAGAGGTTTCTGCAACTGGTTGCAGCAACCAAAACGCACAAAAATTCCTTCGTGTAATAAGGCCTTAAGAAGCTAGCAGTAGTTTAAATGAACTTAAGCATTAAAACTTTATTCAGCAAGAAAACAACTTATAATAATGAGCCATGGAAATAAATGTAAAAAGAAGCAAAATGTTTTTAAAACTTACTAAACATAGGAATGATACTGCAAGCTATGATATATGGCACCGACAGAGATAATCCAAGAGCAATAATAATTGGCAAAGAGAGATCATAAAATATTAATTTGAGGTTTATGTTTCGGATTCCCCCCAAGTACACCTGAAAAATCAATTAAGAGAAAAATTAGATATTAGACACAGATTAAAAAAAAAAGAAAAAAAAAAAAAAACATTAAAAAATAAAGATTCAAACACAAAACTAAATACTACAGTGAAATTTATGAGCAATGTTTTTTAATGATTTTCATTTAATAAAGAATTTAAACAATGATAAAGTAAAACAACATTTCAAAGAAAAGAAGTTATGCTTCCTCAGCTTTGAAGTAAACGAAATATTAAATGAATATTCAATAAGTCTACATTATGATGCAAAGTAGAAATATTTATATTACAAGGATGAAGTAAGTAAAAAGTTTATATCACCTGTTCTATAATTCGTTTCATCCACCAGTCTGGGCCAACTAACACAACAGCAAAAAAGGTTTTAGTAAGTAACACACCAATAGCCCAGTCCTAAATAAGAAATACAGAATGCAAATATAAAACTAATAATAATACATCTCACATCATTTAAGGCATTTCCACAGGAGAAAAAAGCTTGGACAGTCTCTCTGTTGAAACTACTGCAGGATTTATTAATGCAAAATTACTCTCATTGTTACTTTTTTCTTATTTTTTACTTTCCCTCCAACATCTAGTCACTAATCTAGATGCTCAAAATCATTTTAAATTGCAAACCAGGCATTTTATTCTTTTGTAAAACACTCAAAGTAGGTACATTTTATTGTAATAAATCCTTACTCTTTTACCTAAAACAATTAATTCATGCTCTGTTCTTGCATGGAGACAATATTTTGATTCAAAATGATGATTCAAAATTGCTCAATAATTTTTACAAAAAGTATTTCTGTCTATTGCTTAGATTTAAGAACCTAAATCATTTTATGCAATCAAAAATCATCAAGAATGGCAACTATAATGCGCTTTTCAGTTTTTTTTTTTTTTTTCCCCCCTGTTAATATTTTCTAAAAATTCGAATTTCAAAATTTAAACATGACTGACATCCCAGAATTTCCCGCTATTTCTTTTATATTTATCACATGCTTGCATGTGGTATGATTCCTGAATAAATCCCACAAAAATATGTTTGGAAGTAACATGATAACTTACAAACATTCAAAAAAAGTTTTCTTTACATAGGACCATAAAAGAAGAACACAATCCTAAATTTAGAAAACAAAAAACTGCAACAGTGGAAGCTTATACGTAACATTTTACACTTGAACTAGCAATATGAAGAATAGTTTCTGAAATTCCGAACTGAAATAAAACAAAATGGTAAACATAAAAAGACAGTGAGCCAAAAGAGTTTTAAAAAATATTGTCTCAACCTATCACCCCTTTTCCGTGTAAAATCGTCTTGTTTGCAGTCTCTCTGCTTTAGTAAAATGAACAATACATTGCTTCTTGATTTTCTGTTGTGATGTTCACTACAACTTTTCTGTTTCAGTTTCGCATGAAACTACTTGTAGAAGGCAAATTTGATTTTAATACAATTATATTTTTAGTACCAATAAGAATATACATAAAATACAATTATTCGTTCGGAACTAAACCAAAAACTGGAACAGGACCAATTTATTTTCTTTTAGTTGAACCGGAATGAATAAAATTACAGTTCGAAGCCCTGGTTAGAACAACTAAAAAAGAAAAGGGTAAAATACAAAGTTGTATGCAATTCTGGTGGTCTGGCACTGACATGGGGTGATGCGCTATTTCATTTAATCCAAATGCTGCTGGGAAAATTATCTGAAATGAGTACGGTTTCAGAAGGATAATAACATCGTGAGAAAAAGGAAGTTCAATAAAGAAAAGTGCATCTGCAAGCATGAAAACTTAGTAGATGCAGTAGCATAGTAATAAAGCACATAATAGTAAAGCAGATGAAAAAGACAAATTTTTGACTAGGGATTACAATTTAGAATTAGGAATAAAAAGAGGCTCTTAAAAACATGCATATGTGATGATCTGCATTAAAGCCTGCACCCGAAGTATTCATGTGCGTACAATCACAAATTAGTGATTTTGGAAAAATCTGTCAGCAAGGCAATGCTATGAAGCAACTAATTGTAATTAGATCAAATTAAAGCATTGGAAATAATTAACACTCTCCCTTTCCTCCTGAATGGTCAGTAAGACTTGCCTGGTCATGCACTTGCTAAAACAGACTTAGGAAAAATCGCTTTATGTGAATCCAAATAAATACTTAATTATGACAAATAAAACCTATTGCAGATGAACTTTTTGTCGCATGTGTGTGGTAGTGGTGCTCAGGAGGAGGAGTAGGGGAGAATAAGATTTTACTGATGATTAATTATTTCCAAGGAGGAAAAAACAAAAGAAACTAAAGATACTTGCCAAAGAGAAATCAAAGGTGTCTGGTTTAGAGCTACTCTGGCTGGAACTGTAACAATCATATCAAGAGTCAAGCCCATCAAAACTGGAATCACCACTAGAAGCATGCTCATAGCCATAAGCAGTTTTACAGCCTGAAAAATTAAGTTTTAAAAAAGTAAAATTTTAGACATGTAAACAAAGTTTACATTCCTCACAGCTTATATGAACAAGGATCATTAAAATAACTAATGCTTACAGAAAATGCTCTCAAAACACACAATGTTGAAAGCATTTTTATTTAACTAATAAAAAAATGTAGAATAAAAATCATTTAATTTTTTTTCCCCCTCTCCTAGATAAAGTTTTTTCCCTACCCTACTAGCATTTACATATTACTAAAATCAAATGGGTTAGCAATAATTGGAAACAATAATTCAGAATTTTGGAAATGACTAGCTTTAAAATTTTCACAGTTTAAATATCCGAAGTTCTACAATTTTCCAATGCACTGTGTTATGGCAAGGATTAGGGGGGTGTACCTTGGTTGGAGAACTTTTTCCAATTTTCAGAAACTTAAAACTACAAACAACCCTGCTATATTCTTTTCATATACTTTGAAAGAAACAAACTTCTCATAATCGCAATAAATGTCAAAAACAATGTATAAAGTTATACTTACAATCAGCAGCAATTCTTTTAACTTTTTAGATATAGAAGCCCAACCTTTTGGAATCCAACTCCATAATAGAGTGGAAAGACGTAATGACAACCAGCAGACATACATACCACAACCAAGAGTGTATAACTCATGGATCCTTGTATTGCCCAACCACAATGACATAACTTTACGGCCAATATAAACTAAAAATGTAAATAAATAAAATAATTACTTTGTGCTGTGCAGAGAATTTTTGTCAATTAAAAAAAAAAAAAAAAAAAAAAAAGCAACAGTTAGCAGTTTAAATATATGTTATAACAAAAATTGGAAATTAAAAGAAGTACATATTTTAGAAAGCCTAATCAGCCTAAAACACTCCAACTTGCCTAATTAAAAGAAGTATTTAAAATTTAAAATCTTTTTCTGCAATGAATCTACTCCAGACAAAGTGATTTGGCATTCTTTTAAGTTTTGAAATATTGATTTCTTGATATTTTTAACAGATGTCTTTATGGTTAAAAAGAATGCAAAGGAGTGTTAATTTCTTAAGATGAACTTTCAGTTATAAGCCAGAAGAAATGTAGATGCATACTCTAATCCTAAGTTGGCATGAAATCCAGAACCTCATTTCACTCTTCTCACATTGCATTGCCTGACACCAATTTTGTCTCTTTAAGCAACCATGTAACTCCAAAGATCGAATAAAGAATTTGAAACTCAAGCATTTTCTTTTTTGCTCTAGTAATAAATAAGCAGTTAATGCTGTTATGATTAGTACAAAACAAACTTTTTATACTACTCTTGAATTACATAGTATAAAGTTTGAATGCAAAACATTCACTTGGGGAGACAGCTTACAAATTTTGTTAGATCAGTTATGAATCATGAACTTTATTTCAAAGACCTATTGACTGCACTAATCGTGGGACGGCTAGAGTTGCTGTAATTTTGAGAAAAACGATAAATGTAGTCAGTACCAAAACACAATTAATGTATCATAACATAAAATTTACCTGGAACAGTGAACATCAAAAGACTGCCCAAAGTTAAACTAATGCAGATAAAAAATATTAAGCAAACAATCTGCAAAAGAAAATGTAAAATTAGGCACATATACTAAAAAATAAAAGTAACATTAAGAAATTAATAATTCTGGTTGCTTGAAATTATAATTAAAATATATATATCAGTTACAATGTGAAATATGCAAGTTCTAAGCAATAAGCAAGTATGATCAAAGATAATTTTTACAGACTTAACTTGTTACGAAGTTAAGCTTTTCTTGTTAAACAGAACATAAAAACAAGATAGGTAACTTTTTTAAAAGGCAAATTACTTAAAAGAGCTTCATTGATTTCTACTTTAAAAATCAATTAAAACATTTGATAAATATTTTGAATGAAGGAGTAATGAGATGAAATGTATCAAATATAAAGCAACAACCTCATAAATAAAACATACTTATAACATTACACTAAAACAATGTAAAGAAAATGTAGGGAAGAAACATGGTATTGGATAATGATAGTACAGTAGCTATAACATTAATTTTAAAATTCTTGCAGCATATACAGTTGTTATAGATCATGAAGCACAACACAACACACTAAAAATTAAGAGCAGTAGTGGTAGTAACTGGCACAAAAGTCTGCATTTCTACCTTTCTAATAAAATAAATGAAACGAAATTTGAATTGGCCAATTCGACTCTTAATTTCTCCATGGTACATTTTTTTTTTTTTTTTTAAGGATATTATCAGAGTGGTTGGAAATTTTCTTCTAGCTTTTCAGACTATTTGTGTGAACAGCTGTATTTATGATTAGCAGAAATGTAAATAAAGAAAATTCTTTCCTTTGAAAGAGCATTAAAACTCTAGTCAGAGGACAAAATTTATGGGCTCTTTAAGGGTATTTCAACATTTTTTAAGGCTGGTAAAGTATTTTATGACTACTCTATTGAGAAACATACTGTGGAATAATTGTTGAAATATCAATTAAGCACTGTTTGTTATCTATGTAGATAAAAAAAAATAACTGTGAATAATCTCATAAATGTAATGGTTTTTGAGTTTAAAACTATAAATCATTCTGCATATTAAATATTTATGTTAAGATGCACCTTTAAAATCCAGAGTGTGAATAAGCTTCTTGCAAGTTTTGAATGGGTAAACATCTAAGTTTAGAAAGAAAATAATGCGCAGTATGAGCTTAAGAAATTAAATTTAGCATAAAAAGGGAGGATTTCTTAAAATTATTTTTAGCCCCAGGGATAAGAAAACTACTTTATGAAGGAAAATTTTCAGATATTTATGGTAAATGATTCATTCTACAGTCTGTAGAATAAAATTTACTATTAAAGGAAAATATATTAATGTACAGTAAAAATCAAAATGCAAATTATGCATCTGCTGACCAGAAAGGAACATTTTCAGCATACAAATTTAACTTACAAGGATGCCACTTATGAAATAACAAAAGAGGAAATCATACACAGTTAAAAGAAATAAAAAGGAAATATTCTTTGAATTAAAATAAATAATAATAATAATAATAGCTAAAATGTGGGAAATTATGGCACAAAGCAATTAATATTACATTAAATGACATAGCTGAAAAGTATTTTTTTTTTTTTAATGTGTTGTATGGGGGGGGGAAAAAGGTGAGTTTTTTTTTTTTTTTTTTCTTGCACAGTAATTTTTTTTCCCCCAATACACATTTTATTTTGCACCATATTTATTTTTATTTGAGCCTGATCTTTTTAATGAAGTTTTTACTTCCTCGATTACTTGGGGGGGGGGGGGGGGGGAGGAAGGAGAAACAAAGGAAAAGCAATAGGAGCTAATTTTTACTCTTACAGCATTGGAGATTTAAATAAAGGGGAAGAAATATTAATTTTCAAGAGCGATGGAAAAAGACATTTGGAATGCTGGAATCGAATTTTTACGGCGAAACAAATAAACAAGTGGTGGATGTTGTGTTATTAATGCAATGCTATGCGAGGGCTATCATCTTCCTAAGAGGGTGTGTGTGCCTTGAGTGGAAGACTTTTTAAAGGGTTTAAAGCAAACAAATGGTAGAATTAACAGAAAAGGAAAAGACAAATTATCGAATCTGCTAGATATAAAAAAAAGGGGGGGGGAATTACACTGACATTCTAATGCCTACTACTTAAAACTTCTATACCTCCCATCCATGCTCCATTTAATAAAATTTCTTTAAATGGTGCAGTAAACTCGAATCTGTGCAAAAATAATCTGTTAGATATCAGCAGACTTACTACCTCCTAAAACAATCTAATACTTAAAAGGATGAGATGGGTTTAAAAAAAGAAATTTTTTATTTTATGACACTAAAACGTAATAAAAGCAAAACATCTCAAAACGTTAGCCATATCCCTTGAGGACTTAAACATTTAATAAGCTAATTAAATGAGAACCGGAGAGCTGGATATTTGGCAATCTTAGAATATAAACAAAACAGCAGAATTCTGTGAAAATTCATGAAGGAAAAAATGTAAGACATTTTTAAAAACAAAATATAGCTCCTGATTTTATTAAGATAAAAATTAAAAAATAAAAGTTTATTATTAAGAGGCATAAAAAAAATTGAGATTTCTCAAAATCAAAAAATCGGTAAAAAAAGAGCAAGTTTTAAGCCAAAAGTGCATAAGTTGGCAAATATGAAGAGGAGATCTGCTGTTTGGCGAAAAAGTGACCTGGATTTAGACAATACTTACAGTCTTACAGTTGAAAATTTAGAAAAACACTTAGCTGTGCATAGCAATAAAAATTATTATGAAAATAGTTTTGTAGCACAATTATCATAAATTGGCATTTCTAAGACTGTACATAAATTTGTTTGCTGTTAAGTCATAAAAAACATTCACTAATTTTTATACTCATTTTCATGCAATTGCTAACTAAAGAAAATATGCAACTATATTTTAAACAGGAAATAAGTATCAAAACATGCTTTTACATTTGAACCTTGTTAACTGAATTCGATGCTGCTAAATTGAATTTTCAAAAATAAAGATTTGTGCTTTGAGAGGATTAAGCACATTTCATGTAAGCCAGTATTTCATCTTAAGCAGCTTTGCATTAACAAGGCCAGACTGTACTTTTAAATACATATAATCCACTATAATTATAACAATATAATGCATCATACACCAAAAACATACAGCCATCTTTTACCTACATCATAAAGTTTATCAAATTCTCATAAATGATGTTAGTAAAAAAAATGCTACCTTAAAAGCCAAAAATTTTGGCTTTTTATACGGCTGGAACATTGAAGGACTGACAGGTTGAAAAAGGGCTTGATGAGCAGCAGCTAAAGCACCACCTTGCAGACCATCCTGAGCATTATCAGGTTCAGCAGCTGGAGCAGGTACATTTGTAGAATCACTCTAAAATAGATTTTACAAAAAATAAATAATCCACATTTGAATCAATTACAACAGACATCAATAAGTTTTTTTTTTTTAAGTTAACACTTTGAGAGCAAAGTTTTCAGAAAATGGACAACAAATTTATGCTGTTACGGGAAATAAAACAGTGAAAGATATACACTATTAACACTGTTTTTATTTAGCCAATGAGTAAGTATTATTTAGACAGAGTAAAGGATTTTATTTGGGTATAGATTTTTTTTTTTTTTTTTTTGGATTTTCTGATATCAGAAAGTACAGACTAACCTTTAACTATTTATGCTGTTATCATAGTACTGCAATCAGAAGAAATTCTCACAAAAAAAAAACATTGGGTGAACATGTACATTGTTATAAAAATAGACTAAAAGACAATCTACTGTCTAACCTGCCTTCAACAACATCAGTTGTGTGTGCCACATTTCACAAGTTACTCGAAAAAAAAATTTAAATTAAAATGTTTCTAAAAATATTTTTCTCATATCTTTAAGCCGACTTAATATATCTTCTTGTCTATTCTTCATTTTATCAGCTCGAAGCATTTGTCCGGCTAATATCAACCTAATTAGTGACACACAAAATTTCTACGCTTTAAAGGAACTAAAATTTAATAAAAGTAATATAAATTCATTAAGGAAAAAATAAAGTAGCAAAAAGACTTTAAAAAAAGCTAAAATGCTGATATTAAATACCTGATCATCGATATTCACATCACCCAATAGGTAAGATCGTATATCTAATATATATGAGACACCAATACACCATGAACGAACAGAAAATTTTAACCAGTTCCTCATGTGTCCTTGTTCTAATAAAGCGGGTAATACTACTTGAAGGAGCACCAATTCTAAAGACAGCTCACTGTAAGGCATATCGCTGTTAATAAATAAATAAAATTACTTAATACTGTATAGATGAAATAGCAAAACACAAGTCATTTTTCCTTATATGCTAATATTTTTATCATGCAAAGAAAAAAAAATAGTTTAATCAACAGGCATACTTTTAAAAAGGGAAAATGCTAAAAAATCTTGATAACAATTAGTCATGCAATTAGTTTGATATCACTCTACCGATTAACCCTTTCGCAATGGGAAGCACAGACGCACTCTTTTCGCCGAGTCTGGCAGTCTCTTTCTCGAGTGTCTGTCCAGGGCCGGAGTGTTTTTTTTATTAAGCCTAAATGCATGAAATTACCCAAATATTAACATGTTGTTTAATAATGTTCTGTAGAGTATTTAAACAGCATACGCTTTTGAAATATTTTGCATCATTACTACTATTTTAAGCTCAGTTAAACATTTTTGACATTCTAACAGTAAAAAGAGAAAAAATTCGCGGCTACAAGATCAAATTATCCACTAAAAACTGGACTGCAAACCGAAATACCCAATGCTGTAATGAAAATAAAACTCCCCTGCTTACTATAAACTACAAGCGAATTCAAAGAGCTGCCATAAAGCGTGCTATTTGGAAACACTCATTTCCCTTATGTTTATATAATCAACAAACGCATGTATGTAAAAACACATGTATGTGAGTAATGCTACTCTCATTTTGAGTAGAAGGTCAAATCTACATGTATCTGAAACCATATGGACATACAATGCCATATTGTGCCAAAAGTTATAGTTTTAAAACGTTCCAAGACACTGGCACAAATGTGTGATGGCGGGGGGCGAACAAGATAAAGCTCTGGCAAGCCAGTGTGTCGACCGGGAATTGAGTGTGTTTCTTGCTGGCACTTACACCTGACAGTCGAGTGTGAAAGGGTTAAAACTCAGTATAAAACGCGAAAATTTTTAAATATTTCATTGCACAATATATTCTTAAAAATTAAAGGTTGATTCCTACAGAATTGTAATTGTATCTCGATTACAATTCTGTTCATCCTTTTAATTTTTCCATTAAATTAAATATTCAAACAACCTGAACTAAAAGGTTTTAATTATATTAATCATATGAAAACCATTAAAATGTTTCTATAGCCTTTACATTTTTCCCCTTCTATCTGACACATTCTTAGTTTTAGTTCAATTTACTATGTTAAAATGTAAATTTGAGAAAAAATTAAGTTCATATCTTAACTGTTTATGCGTGTAGTGAGAAAGGCCCCTTGAGTTTTCAAAAACACATTGTGCAATAAAATAATATTTAAAAAAAATTCTCTTTTACAATAAGCCAAAATAATATTTTTTATCAATCAAATAATATAATACTAGTTAACCCAATTTTTTTTTTTTTTTTTTTTTAAATGCATGCATTCATTCTTAAGAAGAAAAAACCCACCGAAATGGGATCATGATTTTGTACATTTTTAAAAGTAGACTGTTTCCTTAAACTATCATACAAATTATTCTATTTTCTTGTTATTCCTACATCTATGATTTGAATATCTACAGCTGCAGGGCTGCTAACTACTACACATTTGGCGTAGTAACTACGCATTGTTTACTTTTTCTACGCTCTACGCAACGCATGTTGAGAACTACGCTTTTTTCCTTCTTTTTCAAGGTAAAGAAATCTACAGCCAAAAATGTACCATCTTATATAAATTTGGTATTTTTTTATATTTCAATATCCCTAACTTATTTTATGTTTTGTACGTGGATAGAAAGATATCTGCGCACCCCTGCCAAGTAATCGACTTGACGTTGGCGCAAGTTAGCTGGCCGTAAGATTTTTCGACTCCTTGGCTCTCTCCCCAGCCACGGAAACGTTCGCTAACGGATCTTGGCCAATCGGATGACTCTGCTCAGACGGCTTTCTTGACGTCAACGAAGGGCGCGTTCGAGAATTCATCGGTTGTGCACCGGCAACACTGGTGCACGACCAGAGCGTCCGAAAAGGCGGAGCGTTGGGCGGAGCTCTGGAATTAACCGCGTTCGAAAACGTTTTGGTCATGTAGCGGTTGTCTGCTCAACGTGACCAGAGCGCAACCAGAATGACCCTGCTAGCGAGGTGGGTTATTCCGGTTATTAGCGTAGTGTTGCCAATGTTTATTTTTGTTTTCTTGGCTTGGAATTGGATGTGTTGAGGATGACCGAAACCGGTTGACAACCGTGACGTCACTTGCACCGGTGCATAACCAACCGGTGAATTCTCGAACGGGCCCGAAAGCTACCGTTCCTACCATGTTGGGCTTGGGCAACAGAAATACGCACAATACGCAAAGGGTGCGCACATCATCTATTTTCCTTGGTCGTGCGTGCGCTGAAACTTTTCGGTTCCCTCTCTACTTTGTGCTGTAGGGAAATAAATATGAATTGCGCGCGAACGGATTGAACTATCATTGCGAACTAAGTCGCGTGCTTTGGCGTTCTTTAGACGTATAGTTTATTTATCCGTTGCTGTTATCATTTTGGTTTAGTATACCGCGTGCACGTGCTACTTTATAGGACTCCGTGGTTTATCGCTATGTTAAAATAACGGAATTAACGTTTGCAGTTGAGTAGTGCAGTAACGTATCAGTTGAGGCGAAAAAAAAAAAAAAAGATTGCGGGCCAAAAGGGCTAAGCTTCAATATACATCCTACTTTTTTTTGGCTCCAAAATTAGCGATAAATATATTTGACGTTTTTCTGGAAATGCGAATAAATTCTGCGCTACATTCCGTTTTTATTCTTTTTCACAACATTTTCTTAACATTTTTTAATTCTTTTTGTTGTTATTTTTTAGTTTTTCGATAATTTTTATCGTTAAGATGAAACGCTGGGTTGAGGGTTGCGGAGCCTCCCCCCCCCCCCCCACACACACATAAAAATCAATTGTTAGTTAATATTTTTTAAATTTGTGTTGTTTAGATTCTTTACCCTAAATTCTTATAACAAATATTCAAATTTTAGCAGTGTATTCAGTTGGAAAACACGTTTGAAAATGCTCACAGCTACTTTGTTTCTTTGGCGCCGTCAAAAACGGCATTTTTGGCACCAAAAATCAAGGTAGGATGTATTTTGAATGTGGGCCAATTAGCAATTGATAATGTAGAAAATGAATCTGTTTGTAGCATTTGTGCTGTTAATTAATAAGTATCATATTTTTATTTTCTCAATGTAACTTTTTTTTAGTTAGTTTTTAAGGGCAATAATGCAATAACTTCAGGGTGTTTAGTGTAGGTGATACAAAATATCATGGTCCCAAGGCGCATCTAGTATAACAAAAGCGCGCAACTACACATGAAACATTGAAAACTACACATTTTTATTCTTTGTACTACACATAAAGGTTGAAAGAGGTTGGCAGCCCTGCAGCTGTTGTTAAATTGTTTCATTTTAACATTGATAGATTCACAAATTTTGAAGACTTGCAAATCTATTTAAAACAATTTGAAAAAATCCATATAATAAAAGACCAGGGATTCTTATCAGTAATGCTTCTATGTGGTACTATTTATTTCACATTAAAAAAATATATATATATATATATATATATATATATATATATATGGTATTTATTACACTTGTGGACCCACAATGTTTGATCAACTGGTTTAAAATTTTGTACAAATATGTAAAAGGATATAGGAGAGGCTGTAGGTGACTAAAATCATGAAAATCCATTTGTCCCCTGATTTTTACCAACTGTCAGGAACTTTCAACAGCACAGAACGTAAACAATTTCGGATTTTTCATTAGTTTAATACATCATATTAAGTATCAAAATTAATAATCTCTGATGTAAAAATTATGCCATGAGAAAATAATTTTGTAATTTTTATGATTTCGGTTAGCTTAGAACAGCTGTTTGTGATTAAGAAGATTGAAAATTAACATTTTTCAAAACACCCATAAAATAAAGATTCCAAGTATTTCAATGGCTTTTATTAAACCACTGAAAATGGATATACAGGGATATGCCAGCTGAAATTAAATTTTGGAGCAATTTGTGGAGTAAGAAAAAAAGACATTTTTGGAGCAAGAAAAACAGATTTCTGGAGCAATTTGGAGCAAGAAAAAGTCACTTTTGGAGAATAAGAATGTCAATTTTGAAATGCAAATTTATTTTTGCAGGGAAAGGGAAAAGTCATTAAAGAATGCCAATCAAAAAAATGAAAATTAAGGAGGTTCTTAAAAACTCTTAGCTTATAACAAAAACCAGTTTTTTTTTTCTTTTTTTTTTTTAGAAAAGGGGGGGGGAAGAGTCAGAAGCTTGTGAAATAAATAAAAAATACAGTTATTTTACACATTGCTATACAAAATATCTATTTTAAAACAAAAATGCAATATTTACTAAACTATATTAACTACCACTAGTGGCTAGTAAAAAATTTGGTAACAAAAAATTACAAATTTATATAAAATTAAAGTTAAAACAGAGGTTAATTTTTACTCTTAAGGCATTGGAGGTTTAAACAAAGGGATGCCAAAGAAAAAATATTCATTTTTAAGATTAATAGAGAATGATTGAAATTAGAATGCTTAGAATGTGTGATGACTTTTGTAAAAATTCGGAAGATTTACAAACGTTTAAACATATATGGAAAAATTAAAAATGTAGCAGTTTTGCTGAATTTGGAGCAAAAATGTCCAAAAATGATCTTTTTGTAGCAGATTGGCACATCAGGATTGATTTGGCACAATTTGGAGCAATTGGAGCAGCTGGCACATCCCTGGATATATATTGAGCATCTTAGTTTATATTAGAAGTTATAATTCACTTTGATCTGCAAATGAAATTACAACTAGCTTGTTACCAAATAGTAGCCATATTTGCACAACATAAATAAACCTCTCTTTAATAGTTATGGCACAAAAAGGGTCTCTGTTATTGAGTTAGCTTGGCTTTGATCCACTAATAGTAGCAGGTAACGCTGCTAGAACACATAAATAAGTATATGATAGTACATGTAACAAAATTTTCTATTGCTAAACTTTTAGAAATACTGGACACACATAAAGATTATAAATAAAATAATTAATATGATAACATGCCAATTATCTGAAAAAAAAATATATATATCTATTGTATGCCTCTATTAAAGATTAAAAGTTCATAAATATATAAAGGAGAGAGAGGAACAACTAAGAAAGATTTAAAAAAAAACCCAGCTAAGTTTGCAACGATATACATACTTAGCAAGCATAACTTGGTAAGGAAGAAAGCTTGGAGCTATTTTTTCAATGATTCGAACAGGGAGCCAAACAACAAGAAGAATTGTAGTTCCAAATGTCACAAGAGATATCAAAACTCGACGAATATGCCTCAATATAGGTGAATGTATCATCTGAAAATAAAACATGACACAGTATGTATTGTGTTAAAAATGCATTAGTAAATACTAAAATTGTTTCTAGAAATTAGCAAATTTGCATTTAAAATAGGGCCACACAAAACATTATACAAATCATTAAGAAAATATCATTAATAACTCTACTACTTACTTAAATTAATTTTACTTGAATTGCATTTAAAAAAATAATTTTACAGTAAATACAAAAGTAACAGATTCTCTAAGTTAAAGCTAACCAAAGTCAAAGGAAGGAAGAAAATCTGAAACATTTTCAGATTTTAAATATGCACTAAAGTGCTATATATTAAAAGCGTATCATAATTTATGCGTCGTCCCCATTTTTTTTTTCCCTTATTCCATTAAGTTGGAAAGTGTATCATTCATGAGTGTGCTGTATTTTTCTTCCTTGTTTCATAAAACCAATCTTTGGAATCTAAATCTATCTTCAAATTGCCTATTAAAACTATTTTACAATCTTTGCCAAGTATATTACAACTATACTTCACCATTACACTTCACAGTACTACTGGCACACTGTGTCATAAGCATTAATGCTGAATAAAAACCTAGAAAAATATTTTGGAAAAAATCCTAGATTTGATAATTGAGCACTTAAAAGGTGTGCGGTGTTATGTTTGCTAATAATACATCCAATACTAATTAGGTGTAATAATTATAGTAAATAAAATACATTAAAATAATACCTCATGAATGGGATTAAAGTCAGGATCATTCAAGTTCTTTAAGAACCATAAAACACCTGGGCGCAAGACTTCTCTTAACAGGAGAATAAATGATGCAAAGTAAAAAACATACACCATTCCAGCAAGCCAGTGAATGAACATTGATGTACCAGGCGCAAGTTTAAATCCAGCCTCTCTGTCTTGAATAGTAGCATCCAATAGTGTCTAGAAAGTAAAACAAGTTTCAGTCTGCCGCTAGAAATATTAACAGGGTTTTATTTTATTTTTTTTTACTGAAAACACTAATATACCTTGAGGAGGGAAAAAATACTAACTGGAAAGTTGGTTAAAAACAACCATCTTCAAAAGTTAGAGAGAAAATGCTTTTTAATGAGATAAAATTTGTTTATGACAATTTGTAAGGTACAATTTGAACAACAGATCAGGTTGGACTAAACGCAAATTGCAGCACGTGCAAAAATGAGTTTTGGCATCCCTTACAATGAAAATGGGTGCAGAAAACCTTTTTAAAAAATGGCATGGGGGCTTTATAACCGAAATCTATGAGCTGAACTGAATTATAAACTTGAAGTTAATATCTGAAGTAAAAATTTTGAAGGGTTTAAAAACTAATTAGTAATAAATAGTAAATATTAAAATATTTAGTACCTTTTCATTATTTTTTTCTTTTAAAAGTACCTTTTTTTGTGCAAATTCTTAAACTGGCAATTTGAACTTTCAATAGACATACTTTACTGTACTGCAAACTAAAGTGCAAACTCCTAACAAATTCTTTTACTCAGTTTACATTTTTGTCAAAAAGAAAATAAAAGGTTTTTTTTTTTTATTATTAAAAACTACAATAGATGTTTTATGTGAATTAATATTCATGAAAAACACATTTTTATTTAAATTTATTAAGTTATTTCAGTACATTAGAAAAAGTTCAGAAATACAAACTTTGGTACACACTTTTCTAGAAGAGGTACATCTATGTCAACTAGAAATTGGCAGAAGTAGTGTCAATTCTTAACTGTTACTCAATTTTCAATTTTATATTGGATGCAATCCCCCCTTTTCCAGTAGGTAAATTGTCATTTTATTTTACATACTTAATTATCTGAATAAGGCTAAGAGGCATCATTAAGTTCCCCCCCCCCCCCCAATCGCTCATTGTTATCAAAAACCTGTGGTCTTGAGGTCATCAAATTAAGCGGCAACTACTCTAGACCATATTTGACAAAGACTAAATATAAGTATCTCCTTAAGCCCCCCTAAATACTCAAGACTAAAACACCATTTTTTAAAAACTTACCAAAGAACAAATGTCAAGCCACCATCCGCAAACCAATGGGAATATGCCTATTTCGATCACTGAAAGCAAAGATACTTTTATCACGACATAGCATATTCCAAGTAGTCTTCGAGTTCTATTCAATCGTACTAAGGCAGCAGCACCATGCAGCAGGGCAAGAACAATCCCAACATTGATGTAACCAAAAAGAGTGGTCAGTAAACCTTCAAACTCCGGAGTTCTTACCTGAAAAGTAATAAAGCATTTCAATCATGGTAATGCATCAACATTCAGTTAAATATAAATAAAATACTTTTTTATGCTCCTTGAAGGCTATTATACTTCATTTACAATAGTTAGGCATTCAGTTTATAACAAATATGACTTTTAACCAATTAATCAATGAAATGTTTTAGTGAAAATTAACTCTACAATTAGAAAATAAGCATAGTTCAAGTTTCTTCTTTTAAATTGATCAAATGAAAGAAAATTTATTTGTAGGAATTGACCAAGTTTTAATACACATGCACTATTTTATTCTTCATTCATTTAAGAGAAAACAATAGCTTCAGATTCCACAAAAATTTCCAAAGGTATGTATCAAACATTCTAAAATTTAAGGAAAATTAAGACAAACTTTTTTTGTGTGGGGAGGACTATTAATGTGAATAATTATTTTGATTGGTGAAATTTAAGTAAATAAAAAAAGAGTACATCAAATAGTAAAATTAAGCTCAATTTGTTTTCTTTTTAACCAGAAACAAATTTTAAAGTCCAACTACTTTTCAAATGATATACTAATAAATGGCAAAAAAATTCTTTTTAACCTCGTCGTTCTCAAAAATTTTTATGCCTTAATACAGTATGATATTATATAGTAGTTTCAGAAAAAAGTAAAATGCAAAATAAAATGTCTTGCTGTATTTATTTATTTTTGTGAGTGTGTATGTTTCAATGCTTGTAATTTGTCAATTTATCTTGAAATTTTGTTAGTTATTTAATGAGATGTATACAACTTCTAATCACAAATCTACAATGTGATGCTTACAGCCAATAAAAATAAGTAGTTGAAATCTATGACAAATAGAAACATGCACATATTTATTCCTTCACACACAAAAAAGTATTTTTTTAAAGAAAATACAAAGTACAAGCTGTACTGGAAAGCAATATTTATTTTTTTAAATAAGTAAAATTTAAATTCAAACAAATAAAGTTTTATTAAGCGTTTAATTACAAACAAGTTCTGCCAAAATAATGGTGGTATAGGTTTATACATGGAATGCAACAGATTTGTATTTGTAACATTATAAAGCAAGAACTTAAAAAAGTTTTCCAAGTTCTGGAAATGTGTGAAAAAAGATGAGTATGGCTGCACACCCTTCTTGGATGGCAAATTTTAAAATGCCCTGAAATTGACTTTCAGGTTTTTACGAGTGTTACATTTTATAGCAAGAATTTTATGGATATCTCTTTTCACTTTGAGATAGAGAGGAATATGCTTAAAAAATAAATAAATAATAAAGAAAATTGGCTTCCATTCCTTATAGGTCAATAATTTTGGAAAATTCTCTTACTGAGCAACCCTAAGAACCACATATACATGCCAAATTTCATATTATTAGCTTCAGTAGTTTTGGCTAAGCAAAATACTGACATATGCAAAACTGACATTGCTTTCCAGTCCCTTTAACAGTAACTGTAAACCTGGTTAAAATGTACTTACATATTCTTTGAATCCAAAGCACGACAAAGAAATATGACCAATATGATAAGGAAAAAAGGCTAAAAAGGAGAGAAAATAAAACATTAATTTACACTATGAATATAAGAAAAAAATTAAATTAACAAAGACGGGGGCCTCACTGCATATTTGACTCAAAATTAGTTGTAATAGTGACCATTTTTGTCAAAATAGTGGCCTTTTTAGTTACCAACTAAAGAAAAAAAAGTGATTGAAATAGTCACTACAATTACATACTGAAGCAGCATTTCATATTTTGTTTTAGTTATATATATTGCTATATTCCTGTTTCAACGAAATAATTTTTATGCAACCTTAGAAAGCAATTTGGACAACAATTTTAGAAATACAAATTGAAATAAAACTTAAAATAACTTCCCTGGTTTGCTAATTTCATATAAATGCTGCGATACAAGAACAGACTGAATTATAAAATAACATGATAAAAGAACTTATTAAATTTTTAAGAAATAGATTTAAATAATTAAAACATCTAAAAAAAGGAAGAAGTAATTTGTATTAAACTAAGCAATATACAAAAATTAAATTGTGATGGTACTGAAATGCAGTTTGAACAAAAGTATTTTATTATAGAAAAAAGGGGGTACAGAAATATAATAAAAAAAAAAGAAAACTACATGAATTGCTTCCGTGATAATAGAATATATTTTAAAATTCAGTCTCAGATTTTTTGGGGGAAAAGTTGGTCAAAACTAAAGAGCTTCTTTTCTGCAAGTTTTCTTCTAGTGCAATGTGGCTTTGCTCATTATTTTCTTTATCTTTCGCCATTTTCAACACCTTCTAATATAGCTTAGGCTAACTGTTTATTTCTGTAAAATCCTTCTTTATTCATTTTTTTAATCTATCATTTGCATTATTCAGCAATTTACCACAAACTTTTCGCTTGCATTTTCTTTCTCAGTCAATCATTGTCTTTTTCATCATTGTCATCGTTTCATCATTTTTTCTTCATCCTCTCTTTTCAATTGCTCTTCCTTTTTCATTCCTTCTCCTTCAAGACATAATTGGTATTTCATAGATGCTCCCCTAGCAAGTTTTAAGAGTTCTGGGGTTATTGGCATAAGTCCTACTTGAAAGCTGAGTGCATCTAATGTGTGAAGTTCAGCATTCAAAGTTCCTTCCAACATATTTGTTCTTTCTTCAGAAATTAATCTGTGAAAGAGAGAAAATCTTCTTTCTATGTCAGCATTGCCATAAGATACCGACAAGCACATCTTTATGATGTCTTGAATAACCGGGTATTTAAAAATGCTTTTGGAGAAACTAATTTCAAAAATTTCTCTTCAAAAATTATCTATATGAATATTTGAAGTAAAATTAAGTTTTTCTGTTTGCAAAAGGTGCCATTCATCCATTAATGCACTTTGGTTTATATTGCCTGGCAACCTATTAGCAATTTAAATTATATTTTGGCAGCTTATTTCATTTGGAATTTCTTCCATTTTAAAGAAGCTGAAAGACTTCAAGTGATTTACATTTGTCGTCAGCTTTTCTTTCAGGTATTTCTCAGATTCAATGTAGTGATCTCTAGCACCATGTAAAAATTCTTTTTTGTTCTTTTCAAATATCTTGCACAATTCAGTAACATCAGACCTACATTTAATATCATTTAAAAAACAAACTATTTTCATCATCAAATGCTTGAAAATCAATGCTTTGAAATGCATCAAATGCTTGAAGAATTTTTTCGATGCATCTCATCGTAAGTTAGCATGCACGACCATATAAATGCGTCTGCAACTCATTCTGACTAGCAGCAAGTCTATTTCGGCCAGTTTTTCCATGCCATCTGTATGCATGTACGTACGTGTGTACCTACGTATGTATGTATGTATGTAACTCTCATATCTCAAAAACTGTAGGTCGTAGAATGTTGAAATTTTATATTTAGGATTGTTCTATGATCTAGCTGTGCACCTCCCCTTTTGGTCTCAATCGAATGGATAGTTTATGTACAGGACTGCCCAAAAAATTCGAAATACATTATGCTCTCTATGAGCCAAAATTCATTAAACTCGCATATCCCAAAAACTATTAGGCGTAGAATGTCGAAACTTTATATTTAGGAATGTTGTAACATCTAGTTGTGCACCTCCCCTTTCAGTTCCATTCGACTGGATAATTTATCTACAGGACCACCCAAAAGATTCGAAATACATTACACTCAATGGGCCGAAATTCATTTAACTCGCATATCTCAAAAACTATTAGGCGCAGAATGTTGAAACTTTATATTTAGGTTTGTTGTAGCGTCTAGTTGTGCCCTTCCCCTTTTGGTTCCATTCGACTGGATAGTTTATCTACAGGACTGACCAAAAGATTCGAAATGCATTACGCTCTACGGGCCGAAATTCATTAAAGCGTATTTTAGAGGTATTGGGCTATTTCAAACGACTCAACTGATATATGCTGTTAAGAGTTACAAAATGAATTTCTCCATTAAAAGAAGTGTCTATCATTTACAGTTCTGCTACAGGAACACTCAAAAGATTTCCAATACATTACGGTCAATGGCAATTTGAGGGGCATTCATCCATTTCAAGCACAATACCGTCCTACCATATAAGTTAGTTCTCAAAATATTTGGCTAGAAATCGATGAACCTTACTATTAGATATTTTATCTCTTTCAAACAAAATAAGTTAAGATGAAGTGCGGCAAAAATATTTTTGATTTAATGGACGTGCAAGGAAGTTGTGCTGTCCACATCAGATTTTTTACCTTCATAGTACTGACGTACTGCTTGAAAACCTTTATTAATATTTATTGATGCTTCACATAACAAACACCATAAATTATTGGCATCTTTCTTTTTTGCAAGATGAAAGTGTGTATCCATTACTATATGCTGTTGACAGCCAACTATCCTGAAATGAGTGCTTCCCATCTTAACTTTTTCCCCAATTAAAAAAAAATTAAGTATTCAAAATAAACACACCAGACTCCTTTTTATACATGGTTTCTTATTAAGAAGAATTACTTAAGGAATTTGGCAATCCATAACCGAATTTTGCTTAAATTCAGTAAATTCAAAAATATTAAAAGAAAAATTACACAGACACTGGATATCTCAAGTGATGAAAGCCATGTTGCACCAAATGTGTGTAAATAGATATGTTTATTATTTGATAGTGAATAATTGTTATGATTTTTTAAAAGTTATATATATTTTTAAGAAAATCTGTTGAATAAAATACAAACAAAAAATTCTTATTTGTTATTTCAAAAAACAAAAACTTATTCCTAAAAATTGTGACTTTAGCAACCATTTTGTAAAAAAAGTGACTTTTAGTGACTATGGGGAAAACTGACTTTTTGGTTGAAATAGTGACTAGTGAGAACCTTGCAAAGAATATAAAAATCATTCAACTTACCAAATACAACGATGAACAAAGTATTCAATGAAACAACCCAGAAAACATGTTCCTGCAACAATGTAAGCACAGTAAATTTCAAACTGGCTTATTTTATCTAAATTCATAATTGATAACAATACAAAGAAAGCAATTACAGCCAAAATTTTAAAAACTTACCAAAAAAACTAATGATCCATCTAACCCCAATAACTGGAAAAAAAAAAAAAAGTAATTAGAAATAGTGACACATTCACTCATGACAAATTATATAAATAATAGAAACTGCGTTTACAAAATTAAATTTCATAGTTGAATACATACTCTTATGGTGGATTCAAAAAGGGAAGGGTATTTAAAAAACAGTTTTTCAAATTTTCGCCAACCCATTCGCCACATTTGATTTTGCCCGACGTCATTAGCAAGTACAACAGACAATATTTTCTCCATAATTTATTTTCTTTGGCCAAAATCATTTTATTTTCACTGTATTCACTAGCAATCAACAGAGCGACCCTGCAAAATTTCAGAATTCTACAACTAACCGTGCTTGAGTTGTGTGATATACATGTACATACTTAGACACACCAAAATTAGCCAAAATATATTCAAAGTTGATTCAAATGGTACATACAAATATACGTAAGCAAGAAGTTGTCAAAATAAATTCTGGGATGGCCAAAATCTGAATACTGAAAATTTGTGCAATTGCAATACTTTCTTTACTTAGTGCAAGAAAGTGAAAAATATGTTTATTATTTAAAAATTTGTCATTCTTTAATAAAGGCTTGTTCACTTAAAACGGAAAATAACAAACTTCAATTTAGAAACAATAAATTAAAAAATTGAAAAAAATGTACAATTCCAGATACTTTTTATAAATAAACAGTGATCTTCCCAGACATTTGTCAGCCGGGCAGCACTATGAAGCAGCAAAGTATAATTCTATCGAATTAGAGCATTCAGAATGATATGCTAATTTTTCTGCTGGGTGGTCAATAAAACTTGTTGGAGGATGCACCCAACCAGAAAGATCTAGGGAGAACCCTGATAAATATTAGCACACACACACACATCAGCTGCTTTGAATTCAATCTCAATCTTAGTTATTTAATACACTGAAATTTTTATATTCTGAGCATTATCAAGAAGAAAATTTTGAAAAATTACATTAAAAGGATAAAACAAAGTTACTACATACTCGTTCCCAGGTTAATTCTTCAGCAGCGTGGTCCCATTCAATAGGATTCCAATTGTTAACATCTGCTAAGACAAAAGAAAAAATTACTTAATAATAAGCAAATTATAATCAGAATTAGCTTCTTAAAAACTTTAGTATAAGTGTTTATACTTATACTAAAAGTGCTACTTCTCCAACCAAGACCTTAGGCATACTATCAAAACTACCCTTAAATCTATGTGTTAAGCTGATAATTGTTTTCATTATAAGCTCAGAGATGCCAACCGTAGAAAAAGAAAAACAGGAGACTACCCCAAAGTTTCAACGAAAATGGTGGGTGAAAGATTTTAAATGATGTCAAATGAGGAAAAATGTATTGTTACAGTGTTTTTATTTAAAATGGACTAAACTAATGTGTATATATATATATATATATATATATATATCAATATAATTCCTTCTCTGAAGCTCTTAAGTTTTGTAGTAAGGGTACATGGTTATTTCCAGAAACTGTCAAAATACTTTATTCATAATTTCATTTACAGTTTGTGCTAGTATTAACGGATAAAATCTCCATTAAACTCTGTTGAACTCTATTCTTGTTTTTCTAATGTTATTTTGGGTTTCATTTATTTAGAAAATATTGAATCCAAGAAAATCTTAAATCAAGAAACGTTTAAAATACATATATTGAGGCTCAGATGAACAAATTCCCTCTTACAGAAATAAATATGAATAAAATTTGAATGAAAAACTGAATAAACTGATACTTAAAAGTAAAAACTGAAGAAAGAGGTAAAAAACAGGAGTCTGTTGAAAAACGGGAGAGTTGTCAGGTATGTAAGCTTAACACAACCCAATAGGAATGATTAGAGGTTAGCCATTTAAAATGCAAAGAATAATGTAGCTTAAAATAACCCTTCAGTTTAGGAAGCAACCAATATGTCTATTTGTGCAATAAAAAGCTCTAACCAAGAACAGTAAGTTATTTTTCATTTGTTGTTAGTTAAGTAATTACTGTCTATACAAATTAAATTTTTTCAATGGTGCTCACCTCAATTAAATTTCCATTTTATAATTTAAGATTTTGTATAAGTGATGAATTGTAAATCAACCATTTTTTAAAGGTGTTGATTAGTGATGCAACGGATATCCAGCAAACATACTGTATCCGGCCTACTATGCCAGATAATAGGCACAGTAGTCGGATATTACAAATATCCGGCAGTTCAATCCGGCCTAATAATGAGAGAAAACAAAGTTCTGTAAAAATATTTTGTTTTCAATAGTTTTTAGAATGTATTTTTATCATTCATAGAAAATTGGGGGAGGGGGGGGGGGGGGGGGGGGGGGGGGAGGGGGGGGGGGAGAATTAACTACTTCTATCTTTGGATTAAATTTTTGTGCATAAACACTGTTTTGTATCTTTGTAAGAATTATCCCCCCCCCCCCCTGGTAGAGATTAAAAATAAAAAGGGAATAAACTAAAAACTTCAAGGGCCTAGAAGTGTCAGTTTTCTGCCAACGAATTGCTCACTTGAATCAAAGGGCAACAGGGTGCTTTTTCTTTACTAAAAGGTCATCAGGGTGCTGCACCCTGCAGACACTGCCTAGAGTGAACCCTGAAATAGCATTAGCAAAACTAGGAATCACATAATAGCTTTCCTATTATAAAGATTAAATTGCACCATTTGGGGAAAGAAAAATTATAGCCAAAAATAGCAAACTAGCAGCATTACAATGAATATCTTTATCCAAGATCTTTAAAAATGAGCATAAACTCATCTCTAGTTCATCGAGTAGACAAAAAAGTATCAAGAAAGTATTTTCAAAATTCTTACCTTCAGCACCATTGTTGCCTTCATTAATATCAACATCCTCTTCATTTTCGAGACCAGGGTGATTCTGATCATCATCTGTATCTCCAGGGAGAGCAGCAGCAGAGGCGTGAGGAATGGCAGACGCGGCTGATGAAGCATGCCCAGAATTCACAGCAGCGGAAGCTGGAGTTTGCAGCTGAGCAGCAGCCGGAAGAGAAGAACGACGCTGCTGACTGTAACTTGGAGGGGGAGAAGAAGAAGAATGGCGGGCCGAAGCACTGTGTGGCAAGGGGGGAGGTGAAGGGGATGAGCGGCGCTGCTGATCTAGTTCGCCCAAGAAGGAATGCTGGAGTTGCGGAGAGCTAGGAGGTGGAGAAGGCGATGAACGCTGATGATGAATGAAATCACCAGACGACAGGGGTGAAGATGAATGATGCTGAGTGTAGATGGGTGAACCAGGTATTTGAATATTCATACGAGGAGGAGAGTGGCGATAGTGAGATATTGGAGAAGGTGAACGTCGAGGTTGACTAAAGTTGGCAGAAGTAGACATCGGAACGCTCAATTGTGGAGAAAGTTGAAGAGAAGTCGAAGGGGGTGATAATGAACGTCGTCTAACAAAATCGTTAGAATTCATAGAAGAAAGCGGGTGCTGTGAGGAACTTGGCGGAGGAGAAGGAGAGGAACGATGCTGGTTAATAAAATCACCAGAACTCAAGGGTGAATGCGGGTGATGAGATACTGGGGAAGGCGAGCGTCGATAGTTACTGAAACTAGCTGAAGCAGGTACCAGACTCTCGAACTCCGATGAATGAAGACTGCTGATTGGAAATTGATCTGACTGATCAGTGCTTGAAGAGGAGGAAGGAGACTGATCATTTGCAGTTGGTGGAGATATTTCAGAATCGACTGAATCAGCAGGTGGTGAGGCTGGAGCAGGATTTGCCGGAACAGCTGGAGCTGGAGGCTGATGATGGATATTTATTTGTACATTATTATTATTAAGATTATCAGCAGGAGGATCAACAATCTGATAAAGAAAGTCATTTTATACAACAGGATACTTTTAAAACAAACATAAAAAAGCAAAGTATAACATTCATGCAGAAATGATTCATAGAATAAAACAAAATATGGTAACCCTTGAAAAACAATGTAACCAATATTTAAAACATGAATGAAAACTTAGTTCAGTGCCAAATATTAGTCAAATCATATAAACACAAGAAAAAGATTAACACAAATCACAATTCATTAAGTCTGTATTTATATTAATCATACTGAGACTTTCCTTCATTATTTTTGTTCTCCAATATTAATGTCTCTCAAATATTATCCATAAAATGTGAAAGAATTAGTCTTTAAGACTAATTCTTTCACATTTAAGATTTGTTAGAACCTGTTTGCAATAAACAGCAGAAATAGAGTGGTCAAAAGCAGTGAAATCTGTTACATGGATTCTCTAAGAGAATTAAACAGTGCAACTTGAAGTGATTTTTAAAAATTTTAGTTTTTTTCATTTTATGTTTTGTTTGCAAAATCATTGTTTTTTCATTTGGTGAAACATAGCTAAATTTTGTAGAGAATATAAGTTATTACAGTGCCCTGTTTAACACTTTCCAACAAGGTTGAAAAATGTTTATGATTTCGGTATGTCTGTCCGTGCTCTAACTCGCGTAAATATGCATCGATTTCTACGAAATTTAAATATGTTAATTCTTATCTACTGTACCATGCACCCTATTGAAAATGGTCTATGTAGCATTTGTAGTTTTTCTACAGGAGCACTCAAAATATTTCCAATATATTGCACTCTATGTCAAGTTTTTCTTTAAAGTGTATCTCCTTACTGTATAGTTGGGCTGATCCCTGACTTAAGGATAAAACTTTTTCTGCCATTACTACAAAAACATTGCAATGTCAAGGACAAAAAGCCTAGTAATTTCTACACTTTGTACAATCCACTTGAAATTTTTAATAATTATGTATAAAAAATATAGAAATCAATTTGCGCTACTTTAAAAATCTGAAAATCCACCAGTTCCCTCACTTTTAAGCGATTTTTTTGCTATTTTCAGCCCATTTTATTTCCAAGAGTCAAAAAAGTGAATCATTTGCGTTCACCGTGATTCCGCGCACTTCCAGAAGAGCATGAAATTCAATTTGGGTACGTAATAAAAATTGAATATGAACTTATTTATTTTAGGTGGATTAAAATTAAATATATTGAATGTAGACAAATTTTCGTGAAGCATGTTTTCTAACGCCCGTTGTAAGTGCTTCCACAACAGGCTTTGACTTCTAATATTGTATTAAAAATTGAGTATGAAGTTATTTATTTTAGGTGGACGAAGATTAAATATATTCAGTGTAGACATGCTTTCGTCGGGTCAGTACTTATGTATTATGCCGGCGGTCATTTCCCCCAAACTATTTTTTCTGCAAATGTGTTGTCAAACTGTTGCCAATCATATTCAGAACCATCAATAATTTCATATGCCCGGCATTTATCTTGACGAAAAATCTGTTGTCTTGGCGGACCGCCAGGATAATACGTATGTACCCTTTCATCAAATGTTCTGTCTAGCATCTGTTATAATTGCCTCCACAACGGGCTTTGACTTCTAGTTTTAGAGATATTCTGCTATTTGAAATGTAACATATAAAATGTATGTTATTCACAGAGTTGCCAACCTGGCAAAGGCAAAAATCAGGAGGTTTTATTTTAAAAATCGGGAGACTTGTTTCTGGCAACAAAAATAAAAATAAAATAATAGGGGTTTGATGCAAGTTGATGTCAGAAAAAGATATCTTTGAGACACAGAAATTAACTTTGGTTCAGGTCTTCTATTAGGTAGGTAGTGGCTTATAAAAAATTTGGTAATTTGAAAATATTGTTAGAAAATACAAATTAGCAGTTATTTTTTAAGACATTGGAGTATTAAACAAAACAATGCCAAACTAAAAATAATTATTTTTAAGAGCAATGGAAAAAGATTGAAATTGGAATGCTTTAAAACATAAAGCTGCACTTTCCTCCTCTTCCCCCCCCCCCCCCATTATACGCTTGTCAGTGAAGCCTGAATTTCTTGGCATCACATAGGCATAGTTTTCTGGAACTAGTTTGCAGAAAAGGAAAAAAAAATGCCGAGAAGGGTTGCTTGCCATGACTGAACTTTTAAAAATGATTTCTAATTCGGAAAATCGCACTTTTTGTGTGATGAATGATAAAAATAAAGAGAAAATTAACAAATTATTGAAAATTGGGAGAAATGCATCCAAAATCAGGCTGGAGGGAGATCAAAGAAAAATCTGGAGTCACCTGCCAAAATACGGAAAGTTGTTCAGGATTACAAGATGAAGCTTTTCATCAAAAATTGTGTCTATAGTTAATAGTTTTTCTACAGAAATGCTCAAAATAGTTTCAATATAATACAGTCAGTAGCCATTTAGAGACAGGCATCTATTTAAAGCATATAATACTATCCTACAATATGACTAGCTAATAATCCGACGATGATCGTGTGCCTCCCTCAAAAGTTATGCCAAAAGCCACCAATGCTGGCGACTTTTACGATAAATTGCCAAATATGGTGCGAAAAAAAAAAATGCTTTGAAAAATTGAACCGAACTTGGCGATATTTTCATTATTTGGCAATAAATCGAAAAAGGTACTTTATGTATTATCAAGACTGTCATTAATGCCAAACAATTTTTTTCTCAAATTTTCTGGCAAACTGTTGCCAATCGTATTCCGAACCATCAATAATTTCATGTGTTAGGCATTCATCTTGGCGAAAAATTGCTTGTCTTGGCAGACCACTGGAATTATAAGTAAGTAGCTTGAAAAATATCTAATCTGATTATATTAAGCTATGATGATTTTTTTGAGAATTTTGAAAATTCATTACTCGCACTGCAATTAACAGATTTAGTGCATTGTGTTAAAGAATGGCTAAGGGCTATCTGCCTAGGAGTGGGAGGGTGTTGCGTTGGTCGGAAGAATTTCTCCGAACGACGAAAATCCGTTAATGTGTTACAACCCAAAACGGGTTAATTTATTTGCATGGAACAAAATGGCAAATTTTGCATCTTTAGAGCATGGAAAATTAATTTTAGACTGCTAACTCTTAAAAGAATAAATTTCTCGCCCTCCATGCTCGACCGATACCGTTATGTTGTATAAAAGCAATATTTGTGTTTTCAACTTACCAGCAAGTTTGAGAGCTCTTTAGGATTTCGGTTTGCTTGTCTGTTCGGTGGTCTACCTGTCTAATGTTCTAACTGCTGTAAATATACACCGATTTGTGCGAAATTTATGTTTTTTCTATGTACAGTACCATGTACCTTATTCAAAATGGTGTAAGTAGCATTTATGGTTCTTTTACAGGAGAAAGAAAATGCCATACATTGCACTCTATGGGCAGTCTTTCTTGAAAACGTATATTAGAGATTGTCGGTTTTTTGAAAGAAAACGAAGTTGCCATATTATTAAGTCTCTAAAAATAATGCTCTCCATTGAGAATAGTGTCTTTATTATTAATAGTTCTTCTACAGGAGCACTCAAAAGAATTCCAATACATTACAGTCTGTGGCATTTGAGAGACACTAATACATTTCTAGCTTAATACAACAAGTATAAAATTTTTGTATTCTTTAGTTAAACGTTGAAAAAAAATTTAAAGGTTTTTTACAGGGTCTCATAAAATTGCATTTATAGTGATAATACAACAATATCTTATCTCTAAAATCTCCCCAGTTTTAAGGAAAATACATTGCCAAATTTGTCGCTAAAATATTTTGTGTTAGAAAGTGTTTTATAATCTATGCGTTTGGCATGATTTATCTTTCTTGTTTACTCTCCTATGATATTGGAAGTTTAAATAAAAATATACTAAAGGGAAAATATTTGTTCTCAAGACGGATGGGAAAAGATTCAAATTGAGATGCTGGTGCACATTCAACAAAATTTTTCCTACCTAAAATTTGAATGAAAAAACAGCTGAATTAATCATTCCGGGAAGGGAAGGAGCTGTAAATTTGGTAATCTTAAAATAAACAAAACTGTGGAAAACTTATGAATAATAAATTTTAAGAGATTATTTTTTACAACAAAACATGGGCCGTGATTTTATTAACATTAAAAAAATTATTAAAAAGTATACAAAAATGGGGATGTCACATAAAATTGCAAAAAAGTGCAAGTTTTATCCTAAAAGTGTAAAAGTATGCAAGCATGAATACGTAAAATAACACAAGACATGTCAAAAGAGAATATTAAAAAAGACTTATTTACTGCATACATGTAAAATATCATGATCATGTTCAAGCCATTCAGGACCTCCACCATGAATTATTTGCTCTCGCAACCAAACTAAGCTGATAAAGGCACATAATGTGCATGTAACAACAAAGCACCCATATAGACTGTCAGATAAAACATTTTCTCTAAAAACAGAAAAAAAAAGTAAAGTTATAAACAAAGACTAAACATTTATTTAACATGAAGCTTTTAAATGGAAAATGTGCTAGTACTTACGTGGAAAGGATATCAAAAGGTAATGTGATAATTGAACTTAAAGATCCTGTGAAAAGACATCTGTATATTCGACCTACAACATGGAAAAAGAGGAGAGAAACATTAAAAATGTTGCAAATAAATTAAACTATGTTGCAACTTTAATAGTTTGATACCATAGAGAAGGAATATAAGTGGAGGGAGCAATTGTAACCCTAAACTGAAGCGTGCACACGAGTCACGTGACTTGTGGTCAAGCGGAGTGGAATTTCTCCATTTCCTTTGCTGTTCTCCATAGCTTTGTGTGAGGTCGATGGTTCTAATCCAAAAAAAGGGTGCATTATTTCTCTGCATATGTATGCAATGAAAAATTCTTGAAAGGAGGACAACTGGCATTTCACAGGAAAGCTATGTTTTGCAATTTTAGCCGTTTAAAATGTATGAATGTTCTTTAAAACACTAGATTGACAATTTGGCGATTATTTTAACTCGCCATGTATTGCAGATCTGAAAGTCACGTAATTTAACTTAATTTCAAATTAAAATTAAAAATCAGATCAAAATAAAATTTACTCTTTATTTTCTCAGTTAATATCACAGGTTATTGTTTTAGAATGTCTATTGGCGCTGTAGTGCCTCACTCATGTTTCTTTCTTAAACATTCTATTTTTTCAAAATGTCCTTATTGTTAAGGTAATTTTTTCAGACAATTAGTAACAAATTGAACTTTTTAAGCTGATCCACTGAAGCTATATTCCTCTGTTTTTGGACAAAGAATATCACAAATCATGGGGGGAGGGTGAAATACCATTTCATTATGTTAACAGAAACATGAATTTCAATTAACGAATTCACTATAAATGTGTATATAAATGTAAAGGATATTGCTAAAAAATCAGCTGTTTAAAACGTTCATATTAACTCTAGTAACAATATGGTTTAAAATACTAGATCGCACCCCGCCTCCCGAAATGGAAACCTATATGCGCTACTGAATACAAACTTTGAATTTTAAATTGCTTAATATTCTTCTTAATGTTCTGAAAAATAGGTTGTCGATGTATGCATTATTTTAATCTGCATAAATAAGTTTCTAGTCTTTTTTGCGTGACTAGCATTAAAAAAAAGAGTTTTATTGAAATTTCGGACCTTTTTTTAAAAATAAAAATTGCTATTTTGATAACTTATAACAATTGTGAAAAAAGTAGTGTCTTGTAATACGAAATGCAAAGCGATGCTGTATCCTACAATTTTTTTTTTTCATCAAGAATTACTTTTTTTAAGCTTTCCTAAAGATCTAGAGAGAAGACTTCTTTGGGAAACACAGTTAGAAAGAGAAGGATTTAAAGCTTTAGATTATTCGAAGCTGCGTTCAAAGCATTTTACAGAAGATTGCTTTGAGAAAGCAAAATTTGGAGGAATGTGGTTAAAGAAGGATGCAATACCAACCATCTTCAATTTTCCTCATCATCTCCAACGAAAAAATATTCTTATCAAGCTTAATAATGTACATTACTAGATTAACTCATTTGATAATGTACATTACTAGATTTTATTACAATGTTTCATAACAAAATCAAAATAATACAAAAAATACAACAAAATAAAATGTTTCAAAAGCCAAAACTTCAAAGTAATTCTGCAAAACAAAATTTAAGACTAAATAATTTCAAAATAACCAGAGAGGGAGAAAATAAATAGTGCTGCAAAAACCATTTCCCCCCATTCCCTTTCTAGAAAAATAAAATGCTTGAGTTTGCGAACCAAAGGGCGATAAGCAGCCAAATCCGCTTCTTCTTCTTCTCCTACGACGCTCTTATGTTAGCTTCAACTTTCCCGGGAAAATACAATAGGAGGCTCCCTCCACCTATATCCCTTCTCTATGTTTGATATTGCAAACTGATACAGGAAAAGAAATTAATATTCATTTTACTTACATATAACTATTCGTAGATTTAAAATATTGTACACATTAGTTCTGTATATTTAACACAAAAAACTAAACATCTATGATTTTAAAGATTTTTACTTGTAGTCAAAAATTAAGCATTAAAAGACTATTAATGCATGCATGACACATTCTTTCATTATCCCAAGATTTATTAAGACAATAGTGACCAATTTTCTTGTTACATACATGAGATTTACTATCACATAAATTGGAAAAAAAAACACTTAAAATACTGGTGTTAAACAATAAAGTAAATAAAAAACTTTGTAAAAAACACACATAAGATGTTATAGGTAAGAGGATATGTACGTTTCAGCCAAAAATTGTTTTAGCCTTCTTCAGTCCAAGCCCTTTGTCGCAAGCAACACAGGGAACTGAAAAGAGATAAACAAGCAAGATGTTGCCACAAGGGTCAAAGAAAAGTCGAACAAAACCACGGAGAGGGGAGAAAAAAATATAAATAAAATATGGGAAAGGAAAGAAGCACAAAAATACAGAAATAAAAAAGGAATAAATAAATAAATAATAAAAAGGAACACACGAATACAAACACACACACACAAAAAAGAGAAAACAGAACAAAACAAAATAAAAAACAAATAGAACACATTTTTTTTTTTAAAATAAAAACCACGAACAGGACAGCACAAAATATAATTCTCATTTTTTTTTTTTGTTAATATATATATATATATATAACGTAAAGGAAGACAGTAACACACGTACACACACATAAAAAAGGGGGGGGCCTTTTTTATGTGTGCCTTTTTTACATCTAATTAAAAAACAATGTCATAATTAAAAATTGTCCCCTATTGCATTTTTACATTGTGGGGATAAATAAAAAAAAAACAAAAAAAAAACAGAAATTAATTTGAATAATTGCTACATTGGAATGACTAAAAGAAAAATTAAAGACAGAAAAAGGAACACTGCAACGATATTAAATTGAATAAACCCAGCACTGCACTTCCTAAAATAGCCCAAGAACACCCCATAGAAATCAATTTTAATGAAAGCCAAAAACTTGCCAATTATAAAAATAACAATTATGCAATGAACATGGAGGCCCTGCAGATCATAAGTACAGATGGCGCTGTAAACGACATGACACATGCGCAAATCAATCCGGGATGGAGCGAAGTTTTGAGGAAGAGAGTAGAGCAATCTGAAGACAGCAGGGGCTGAAGAAAGTGATGGCCGCCACTGAAAGCTGCTACCTGTTGGATTTTAATGTGTACTTTAACCTTTTAATATTTTAATGCAAGTCCGTCCTTTTATTTCTAATTAACTTATTCAGATGTATCCATAATCCAAGTAGGCTTTATGATAAAATTACATTAAATGCAGACAATAGATTAATTACAGATGATAAAATTACGATAAATTATGCCAAGAGCTAGAATCACATCTTCTCAAAATTGCATATCAACCACTTTATTTTTCACCAAATTAAAAAGTTGCACATTTTAGTCTCGGAAAATTTCCAAATCCTACTTTTCTTTTGAGTATAAAACATTTTATTGTTTCTCTGATTTTACATGCACATCATATTTTAATTAAAAAATAGCCTTACAAATAATCTTAAAAAACACTATATTCTTTTATTTTTACTTCAAGAGTCTGAATCATTTAATAAACTTGCTAAATATGGCAACCTAGATATGCTTAATCCTCACTCTTTCCACTGCAGATTACAATTGCAAAATGGCAGAAAGCAAAAATTAGCCTTTTTGTGACACTTTTTTTTATCGATATCTGCTAAAATAATTCGAATTTTTAAAAAAATCACTTTGAGGTATGGCGGGAGCCATCCAGGAGAATTTCCATACAAAACTTGGTAGGTCTACAATTATCCGTGTGAGAGCTATGCGAGACACAGACAAACTAACTAACGGACATTTTACAGTTCGTTTTATTTATATAGATGACCAGCACCCAATACAATTTATCACTCAAAATAGTCCATCAGCCATTGACTTCCTTGCACGTCCATTAGATCAAAAATATTTTCGACGCACTTCCTCTAAACTTATTTGTCTGAAAGAGATAAAATATCAATAATAGTAAGGTTTAGCGATTTCTAGACAAATATTTCGATATCGCCAAGCTGAGTTCAATATGAAATATTTCCTTCTGACACTTTATTTGGCAATATTTCACCAAAAGCCGACAACCTTGAGATAGTCTGCGAGATTTTGGGGATAGCCAAAGTAGTCATTGACCACAGACTTTCAATGAATTGAATGCATCCATACACCTCAATGTATTCAAAGTCATTTGGCTCACCCTGTAAATAAATTCTCAGTCGATTGCTGTCAAAAAAGATATGGAAAACAGTTAGATATTACAATATTTCTAAATACAAAAGTTCAAAAATCTACGGGTTAAAGTTTTAGTATTATACAAAATATGAAATAATTTTTGGCGCCAAATTTGGCGATATTTCGGCGAAACTCGTCAATGTCGACGAAATTTGGCGAGATTTTAAGCATGAACCAAACAATGACAGATTATCGCCAAAACTCGCCAAGAACGATGACAAATGGCGATACTTTGGCCATGGACCAAATGACTGACTATCGCCAAATTTGGCGATATTTCGCCAAAACTCGCCAAGGTCGAGGACAGACGGCGAGTTTTTGGGCATGTACCAAACAATGACTGTCTACAGTTGTATTATATTGAAGATGTCCATAGACATTAAAGTACTAAAATTCTTTTCGGTGGTCCTGTAAATAAACTCTCCAGTAGATTGGAACCAAAAATCGAGATACACAACTAGATGTTACAACATTCTTATATATGAAATTTCATAATAGTTTTTGAGGTTTGAGAGTTAAATATGCACACACGTACACCAAAAGTCGCCAAGCTTGGCGACTTTTGGCATAGTTCTTGAGGGAGGCACGTGACCGTGGTCGGACCATTACCTAACTTATGTGGTAGGACGGTATTGTGCTTGAAATGGATGAATGCCCCTAAAATTGCCATTGACCGTAATGTATTGGAAATCTTTTGAGTGTTCCTGTAGCAGAACTACAAATGATAAAGACACTTTTTTTAATGGAGAAATTCATTTTCCAACTCTTTACAGCATACATCACTTCTGAGTCGTTTGAAATAGCCCAATACCTCTAAAAAACGCTTTGATGAATTTCGGCCCATAGAGCGTAATGTATTTCGAATCTTTTGGGCGGTTCTGTCGATAAACTATCCAGTCGAATGGAATCGAAAGGGGAGGTGCACAACTAGATGTTACAGCAATCCTAAATATAAAGTTTCAACATTCTACGCCTAATAGTTTTTGAGATATGCGAGTTTAATGAGTTTCGGCCCATTGAGCGTAATGTATTTCGAATGTTTTGGGCAGTCCTGTAGATAAACTATCCAGTCGAATGGAACCAAAAGGAGAGGTGCACAACTAGATGTTACAACTATCCAAAATATGAAGTTTCGACATTCTACGCCTAATAGCTTTTGAGTTAGGCGAGTTTAATGAATTTCGGCCCATAGAGCGTAATGTATTTCGAATCTTTTGGGCGGTCCTGTACATAAACTATCCATTCGATTGTCACCAAAAGGGGAGGTGCACAACTAGATCATAGAACAATCCTAAATATCAAATCTCAACATTCTACGACCAATAGTTTTTGAGATATGCGAGTTACATACATACATACGTACGTACAGACGGCATGGAAAAACTGGCCACAGCAGACTCGCCGCTGGTCAAAATGAGTTGCAGACGCGTTAATATGATCGTGCATGTTAGCCTACGATAGGATGCATCGAAAAAAATTTTAAAATTAAATTTAGAGGTAGTCAAAATCGGTTTTTTTGTCGAAATTTGGCCCCCAAAATTTTTCGGGATCACATTACTTCCTTATACTACGTACAAGGAAGTAAAAAAAAAAAAAAAAAAATTAATCACCTTTCATTTTTTATGCAGAAAGGGATTTTAATATTTATCTAATTTTTTTTCTTCTTTTCGACTAAAGAACATTAGAACACATCTTAAATAGCAGATGAAAGTCTTAGCTATTTAAAATGTTGTAAGTAATAACATTTTCAGGTTAGCTTTTTAGAATATGAACACTGTGAACCATTCAGATTAGTTCACTTATAGACACTATTTAAGAGCAAAACACACACATACATGAATACATAAGTGAGGTACATGTGTAATTCAACGTAAAAACAGATAATCCTTGAATACTTACATGCTGTTAATGGTACAATACCTAACCAAGCAACTGCTACTAGAGTATAATGCAGCCAAAATCTAACTGCTGTGCCTAAACTGCATAATAAACCACTGACAATGTCTTTTATTGGAAGTCTTTTTGGCATATCTGGTGAATAAACTAGAACAAAGAAAGAAATAGAATTCAATATGATGAGACAGATCATTATCAGATTATGATTATAGAGTTTATAATTAAAAAAAAAAGACTTACTAG
This sequence comes from Cheiracanthium punctorium, assembly GCA_038373885.1. Taxonomy (NCBI): domain Eukaryota; kingdom Metazoa; phylum Arthropoda; class Arachnida; order Araneae; family Cheiracanthiidae; genus Cheiracanthium; species Cheiracanthium punctorium. Next base: position 614,990 of record JAWZYV010006201.1, read on the forward strand.
GCATGAAAGAGAATCTGTGACTGCATAATTCACAATATTCTTTTCTACTGTACTTTAACCACTGTAATAAACTGTAAAATAATGATTTATTTTACTGGCATATATCATTAAAAAAAGAAAAAAATCATTATTTTCTGTAAAATTAAAATTAAAAGTTTAGCACCAAAATAATTTTAACAGTTTCATAATGGGAAAAAAATTTCTTGGTTTTAAAGTAAAACATACTATCCAAGAGTGACCCTTTTTTGGCTTACTCTCTTAGATCTTGCTCAAAATCCTAAAATGCAACAGGTGACAGAAACCATGCAGCACAGCTATGGGAGCCGCAGATAACAGTAACAGCTTGCAGAATAATCAAGCCAAATTTACATTCAGATCAATTTCTTTCCGCAGAAAGGCTGCGTCACTACCTAATTACCATGTTTATTGACTGGATCAGGTGTTTTTCATGTTTTTGTTGTATCAAGCTCTTCACCTATTTTTTTCATCACAAGCCGCCACTGATATAAACACTCTCTGATCAACAGTTCCAACAGCTTGTTTATCATTGCCGTCTGTACATCTAAATCACATTTTGCTCACTTTCTCAATGACCGATCCCCAACTTTCACAGGAAGCTTCTGATCCTGGAACTGAAAGCGTGTGTGTAAAAAACTTAATAATAAATACAGGTATTTTCTCTGAAAGCTCATTAACAGCCTTTAACAATTTAGATTGGAAACCGATTTATATCTAATTTTTTTCCCTTCATGAAATTGTAAGTAATGTGTTTCAAATTCTTATATCGAATTCTTGCATTCCAAGCAAGCAACTTTATCCAGCTGTGCAGCCATTTCAATAAACAATTATAAGAGAACCCAAAACTTTCTTTTGTATCTGCATACACATTTGCTGCCTAGAGTATTTTTGAAACAATATATTGATTGAAAAACTAATTGCTAGCAACTTGATTAGATTAACAGGCAAACAGAATGTAAAACACTTGTTAAACTGGCGTGCGAGAGCTTGAGAGCCGGGAGTGGGGAAAATATTGCTTTCTTCTGCATTTTCTAATAGAAAATGTTAGAGAATTAGAAGAGGAATTTTTTTCATGACCGTAAAAAAGAATCCACACACAATACTCCTATGAAAATAATCTGCAGACTAAAAAAATCCGAGACGTGCGTCTCTTATTTTCTGCTATGGGGAATCTGGCAAAAGGCTATCTCTCCAAGAGGGTGGATCTAAACCGCATGTGTTCCAAATGTTAGCTCCCAGTACCTTGAAAATGAAAAATAATTAAAATGCACATTATAGTAAAGTAAAGCCATTAAAGGCAGTAAGGTTCAGCTTGCTACCTGTAGAAATATTTGGCGGTGTTAACTGAAGTCATTGTACAAGTTATAGTACAGCTTGGATATTTGCTAGCACAGCAAGATGATATATTTCATGGTGCTAAATATGATAATCTGCAATGGATTATTTATATGAATATATGGATAACAGTTTTCCCGGTAACATTACATGAGCAGTAATTATCATTTGTAAGCAAGTGTAAATCACCAAATAATGAAAAATCGCCAGCTATGAAAAGGTGGCAAGCTATTCTAGCGGTTCCGTAGTTTTTATCAAAGAAAACATATGAAATACTGTTTTCTTAGAACTAAGTATTAACTACACATATACGCAAGATGCCAAATTATGAAAAATCACCATGCATAAGAAATACTGAAAGTACTCCATAGGTTTTACATAACTAAAATTAGTCTGAAGTTTAAATTTTTATGTGCCAAGGAACATGCAAGAGCCAAGCAATGTATAGCTCGGAAAAATTCTATCTGATCATATCTTTGGATTTTGTCTGTTGAAATTATGCTTTTTTTTTTTTTACGAATAAGCCTCACTAGGAGCCCAATTCCTCATACGAAAAAAGCCCCTAGTCTAAATAAATAATACTAATGCTTATTCTGCATTAATAAAATTTAAAAAGTAATGTTGTCGGATTTCATTAAAGAGTAATTCCATGAAACTAGAGGCAACAAAGGAATTTTTTTTTTTCCTTATAATAAATTTTCCCCTATGAAGTAAAATATGTTAATTTCTCTAAAATTATGCTAAAAAAGTTGGCAAATTTACTGTTTTTAGATGTTCTTGTCTTACCGAGGTGTAGAAAGTTCATCTTGTTTTCTAAAACAAATCAACAAGAATGTATAAAATCTTATTTTTTATTGAAATTTCATTTATATAGCAGTATGAAAAGATTAGACAAAAGCAGAAAACTTTACTTAACTACAATATTTGACTTGAGAACAATTTTTATAAATTAGACCCAATTTTAATGTAATATCAGTCCTTAAAAAGTCACTTTTATTTTATGATTATTAATTTCATTTATGAATTTCAAAATGCATAACATCAGTCACATTTCTGCTTTTCAATTAGAAACCTACTTAAAAATGTTGAAAAACTGGCACTGACGGCTGTACACAAAGAAGGAGGAAGTATAAATTAAAGAATGAAGGAAAAATGAAGGAGAAAAATGACTCATCTAAATTACCTCAATCAATTCAGAACTAGGTTAAAAGAAAAATTAGAGAAAATGTTAGGAAAAGAGTAGTCTGAATTAATTGCAAGTAATTTAATTAGGTCATTTCTTTTATTATTTTGACTCATTGTTTCTGCTTTGTTTTTCTTTTTATAATCTTCCTATTTTCCTACATTTTTTATTTCTCTCTCTCTCTTCCTTGTCTATTTTTCTGCAATAGTCAATGGCAGTTTTTCAATATTTTTAATGTAAGTATGTAATTGAGATGCAGAAATGAGACTAATGTTACTTATTTATGAATATTTAATTATTTAAAAGACTGAATTAATGACACCCATACAAAAGAAGAGAACATGACACTTTTTTATATTCTTAGGACTAGTTTTATGTAAGCAATAATAACTTTTATAGAATTTTATGACTGGTGTAACATAAATAGTAGGGCAAGGGCAGCTCCAGTGAGATGGCTAAGGTGGCCCCCTTCAAAATTTTGTTTTACAACTTTGGATAGATACTTCATGATTTCAAATGTTCAATTTGAATTTTGAACAATTTATAGACCTATGTAAACGACCCATCCAAAATTTCAGTCTGGAGCTACTTTTGTATCAGGCAAAATTTATAACAATAACTCTACAACAATACAGTAGGCTCCCTCTCAACCGGTCCCTGTTTAACTGGATCTTCGCTTTAACTAACCATATTTGACTTAAAGTTTAAAAAAACAGAAATATTTAAACATTTCTGAGAATGACTGATACAGACCTCCATCATATCACATACAGATAGACCTAAAGCACTGGAAAAAGGCTTTATGCTATGTAGAACAACAAGCATGAGCATCCTCCATTAATTAAAAAAAAATAATAAAAAAATCACTGAAATGTACAGTAAGTTGTCGAACTTTGTCTTCAGCAGAAAAAAAAATGATTGATGTTTTTAAAACTTTCCTCTTATTGGTGTATAAAACTTTTCTAATAAATTAAAGCATTTATTATAATGCAGTTCCATCAAATAATTATATAATATTTTTTCATTCTCTGCTTTAACCAGATTTTTGCTTAACTGGCTCACCCCCCTGTCCCAATTACATTAGTTAAGAAGGAGTCTACTATATTGCAGTTAAAGGTTTCTACATTGGTCCAATCTTTTAATATATAAATTAAAAATTCCAATAATAATGATAAAAAGATTCCATTCATACCTGTTTATTTCTTTTAGAAAACAAGATGAACTTTCTACACCTCTCTAAACTAAAAACTCATGTAAAAATAGTAATGCTGACAAACATTGCATGTAAAAGATAAAATGTTTAGTCAACCCATCCCTCATCAAAAAATCTTTAACATAAAATCATATATTTAAATTTTTAACCGATTATGTCTATCCCCCCCCCACACACACACACACACCTCTTTATGAAAATCTGCATACACAATTGGAGATAACAGAAAAAGTTTTTTTGTTATACCCCTGGTCAAAAGTAAAACAAAATATGAAGTTACAACAAAAAAGCTGATAACTACAAATTATGTTCCTATTTTGTGGGGGAAGAAAAAAAATGAAATTTTTTTAAACTGAAAAAGACAAATGTGATAAAATAATGCTTTTATCTTCTACAACTTCACAAAACCTGTGTCTACATTTACTCATTTTTAATCTCCGAATTTTTCTTCATTATCAAATTCAAATATCTTTTTTCTGCAAATCAGCCAAAGTTTTAGAGAAAATATTTTGGTATCACCACTTCTGATGGTGTCACACAACACGGTCCGTGCCCCCCCCCCCTTGCGACTACCCTGGGTGTCCCTAGTTTCACGTAATCACCTAAGTGATACTTGCAAGCCTTTTTTTCTACAAAAGAGTTGCTATGAATGTCTGCTTGGTGAGATTCTGTTTTCAAGCAAACAATTGTATCCACTTCTGGTTGTGATTCACCTGTTTGGTGACAAAGTGGTCATATTGTCAAGAAATGACAAATTCTCTGATTTTGTGTATTTCTACAAAATTCCCTGGCATTTCCTCGACTGATATCGTTTCCTGATCTGTAGCTACTATGTGGATTTAAGGATTTAATTACAAGCAAGAAGTGACACCTGCAAAAAAAGAATGAATGCTACAGATGGCACAATACCCAATGGACCTTAACCTAGGGCCCGAAGTACCAAGATCGGAGAAACAGGGTGTCCACCAATGCCAGGAGGCAAAAATAGTATCATTAGTAGCCTCACTGACATAAAAAAGTCACCAGTTTAGTAACAATTTTCTTAATTTTAGTTGCCAAAATAGTAGCATTTTTGCATGATTTTGTAGTTAAGAAATAAACATGTCATTTGGTTTCATTTAGAAGGAATGAATATAATGAGAAATTAAAAAACAAAACTTATATAACAGAGCATATAGTACATTTATTTTTATACCATGATTAAAAAAACTAGATTAGAATGTTTGATGAACGACCAATAGTAACTTTGAAAAGAAAAGGGAGTTGACAAAAACCGAAATCTGATTTTCCAATTAATCGGCTGGAGAAAGGTAAGCAGCCAAAAACTTGAAAATAGTATGAAAATGACATTTTGTGATCCAAAAAGTCGGCCAAGTAGCCTAATCCTTAAATTAGCAAAAGTCGCATTTTTAGTCACCGGTGGACACCTTGGAAAAGGGGCAATTTTAATATTTCTTGAACACATGGATTTTTATAGATAATTTGCTTTTCCCCTTGCTTTCACAGAAAATTTTTTCTTAAAATTTACTTCGGGACTTTCTTAAAATTAAAGGACTTTTGAGGGACCCTATGGAAGTTTTCAAGAACTTTTCAGGGTCTCAATTTTTAATATGCAATTCATAAACCTTCAGTTTTTCATGAACAGTGCAAGCCTCCATACACTATTTTTTATATAAGTTTTTAATAACAGTAATCATTAATGCACAACATAGGAAACAGTTAAATGCTTACAGATTAAAATTTTCGGTACATACATATTATCCCGGCAGTCTGCCAAGATGAGTGATTCTTCGCCAAGATAAATGTCGGATATATGAAATCATTGATGGTTTGGAATACGATTGGCAACTGTCTGCCAGCATATTTGATGAAAAAATAGTTTTGTGGGAATGACCGCTGGGATAATACGTAACGTAAGTACCAAATTTTCATATGAACTTTTGTAAAAGTGAGATAAAATGGGAATAATACCGTAAACGGGGGTGGGTCGCCAAGCGAAACACGTCACCAAAGCTTATGATAAGTAAACAGACTTGTCAGCATTTCTAATCGAGAAGATGCATTTAGTAACCCTTGTGCAGAGTTGCATTGTTGTTTCATGATGTCATGAGAAATTATGTGATTGGTGTAAGACATTAACTGGCAACCGGATGATTTTGAGGGAATTATATGATTGGTTGAACGAATTTAACTGTAACCGATTTGTTTGAACATGGCACAACCGGTGATCAGAGGCAGATCTACAGGCAGGCGGGGGGGATATAGCCCCCATTGAAACTGTATTTACACTAGATAGAACAGAGTTTTGAGGCTTAGTTAAAAACTGCGTGTCTAAAAATTGGTTGTTTTGAAATTTTAATTTACTTTTTTGATTTACTACTCTGATTTTTAGACTTGACCTCAGTCAATGGCTTTTAACCCTTTCGTTCCCAGGCTACAGGTTTTTTCAAAACCTCAGAGTTCGAAGGAATCGCTCGAAATCTCATCTCCCCCTTGAAACATTTTGGTTTTTAAGGATAATCAGTAACCAGGTTGTTCTCGAGCTTTCCATATATACGTGAATAGCGAAGAATAGCTCATTGTTAGAACGGGTTATGGCAAGTGAAAAGAACAGTATTTGAGTGATGATGTCCGTTCACCCCCTGCAAAGTCGTAAAAAGGGGAGCTAACAATCTATGTATTTATAAATACACTAAGGAAAACCTATGTGTCCCTTTTGCAGCACGAACGGATGAGTGCGAAATTCGGCACAGTTTTAAGTTCGAATGGAGGTGATTGTGCGAATGTTAAATTTTTTGCGTAATGTGCTAGTGCACCGTAAAAAAATTAGAAGTGATTTGGCATGCAGTATTTTTGTGCCAATTTGGGAGATGGTTCCATTGTTGTGTGAATTTTGAAATAACAACACTAAGTTTCAGCAGTACTATAGGGTTATAGTATTACAAAATTTGCAAGAAGTGAAATTATTCCCCACTTTGGTGAAACGCCAGTGATTAAAATGTGCTTTAGCCCTGTGCTAGACGACTTTTTTAGAGGGTCGATAAGTGTGCAATGTGTTATAAATTTCATGTTTAAAAAAGCTGTGGAAAAACGAACTGAACACGGCAGGTTGCAATCTAAAAGACTCTCCACTGAAACACGCCAATTCGACAATTTCTTAACAATCTCCTGCCACGCAATATGCTAAAGCAAATTTTCTCTGAAAATATTATCAAAGAAATACCCCAGCAATTAATAGTGAATGAAAATAATATTATTAATGAAGTGTATGGAAATATTTCCAAAAACATACTCTCGGATAACATAGTGAAATCCATTATAATAGAGCCTAAAAATGATGATTGAACTTTTATTAATGCTGACTTAATCGAATATCTGATGAATAGAGAACATATCACCATAGCTACGATAAAATAATTTGCTATGATGACAATGAAATCAATAACTCTCCAGTAGTTTTTTAATTTTTTCACTATCAATGGTTTTTTTTTTTTTTCTTTCGGTTAGCCAGGAGCAAGTGAAAAATAGCAGAATAATTGTGATCTGCGCCAAATGCTTACAAAAGCAAAGCGATTTCCAGTATATAGTCATTTATCCCTTTCCATATTTTGGAAGTTAATTTAATTTCGTATTTTAATTTAATTCCACACGTTTTTTCCAATTTCAAATTATGTAACCGATAAGCATACAAATTTCTTTTTAGTATATTGATATTTTTGTACATATTGAATTCTGTATATAAATGATATTTTGTATACGTACTAAAATTTCCGGCTTTGTTTTGGGGAACGACAGTGTTTCAGAAGTAGTCTTTAAACATTTCTCCGAAAAAAAAAAAAAAACTCTGTATTTGTGCCTGGCTAACCGAAAAATACCATAGTTTGCCACCACATATGTTAGTATTGAAAGTTGATTGCATCGTTATACTAATCAGAAACTTAAATACAAAGGAAGCATTAGTCAACGGAACAAGAATGAGCATCAAGTTTATCTATCGTAATGCTATTGATTGCAGAGTTTGAACTGGAACCTCAGGCAATAAAAGAATTTTAATTCCACTTATAAAATATTCTGGTACTATTTTTACCATATCCTTTTTCCCATATGTGCTATTGTTTATTTAAATGCTTATTTCTTGCTGTAGTGTATATTGGTTTGACATTGAGAATTTTTGTTTGATGGTTGCATATTTATATAAAGGTTTTAGTATTTTGTGAAGGATAGGTAGAAATTTTTAGGGTTATAAGAAACATGAAAGATTTTATTTGTTTCATGGGATTGCTATTGTACATTTTTTGTATGCTGAATTAACGTACATTTTTGAATTTGATGTGCATCAATAGATGAGGATTTTTGAGTTGTTTATAATGAGTTTTGATTTTATCCTGATTTTAGTAGTGCAAGTTTTGTGTGTTTAGTTAATGTGGATGTGTGTAGAGTTTAGTTTGTGTTTATTTTTTATTAAATTTGAAATATGTATATTTTCTAATAAGGTGTTTAGATAAGTGTTGTTTAGATAAGAGATAACTGATGTTTTAATGAGTTTTCATTTTATCCTGATTTTAAGTAGTGCAAGTTTTCGGTGTTTAGTTAATGTGGATGTGTGCAGTGTTTAATTTGTGTTTCTGTTTGGCGAGAACAAAAAGTCACCAAGGTTAGACGTTAGCGACAAAAAAAAAAAAAAAAAAAAAAAAAAAAAAAAAAAAAAAAAAAGTTGCCAACTCAACCTGCCTCTGCTTACGGTATTATTCCCGATAAAATATAAGTCAAAATTCTTCAAATACCAGAACACATCACTAACCCCACACCAAGAAAATTTAAAATACATATGCAAGATCAAAATTGTTTAAAAACTTTTATTCAAATAAAATTAGAGTTTAATAGGAAATTATCTTATATTTTATAGAACACAAAACATTTAACAATATAAACATTGGATGATAAAATACAAAAACACATACCACTCTTGATGTATAAATTTAATGCTTCCAGTGCAGATACAAGGGTGATATAGAGGCTTTTCTGGTGTTGCTTCGGATCGACAAACACGACAGATATCTGTAAAGATTTTATTTAAAAAATACAAAGTCTGTTCTGTAAAAGGCAAGAATAAAAATAATTCTTTTAGGTGTTTCTGTAAACGAACTTTAAATATTAAATAAGGTCTGGAAACAGGGGGTGTAGCCAGGGGGGAAGGGGGTTAGGGGGGTCATAACTGCCCCCCATGAGAAATTTTTGCCATACAAAATGTATATTCTTCACTACATTATCACACTCAAGTATAGATATGTAATAATAAAATAAACTTTTCTAATTTAACCTAATTTCATTTAATGTTATTTGAAAAAGCTTCTTTAATCTCGGTTACTCTTACTGTTAAGTTTGTTTCTCGGCCATACAAATATTACGCTCTGAGACGTTTTTTGAAGTTAGATAAGGAATAAAATTGTTGATTTAGCAGTATTTTCAGTTTTCTGTGGTTTCGCTACTACGTGCTTTTAGAACTCATGGGTAAGCAGGTGTTTCTCATGTCTTGATTGACAATCTAGTTAACTAATTACGTTTGAGAGTAACGCTTCCGCGATCATGCTGCGCCCTGCCAGCAGGTGTAGTAACTAAGGAGTATTTAAGCACGAGCCCAGAAATTTCGAGAGCTTTTTAGGAGTTTGGAATGTGAAGCTTTTGCAGGAGCTTCGAGCTTTAGCTTTTAGACTGCGATGTACGAAGATAGCCCCGGAGCTAAAAGGTCGCCGGCCTGACTTCAGCTCTCTGTCCGAACTTTGAAATAAACTATTCAACCTACAACCCCAATGGATTTGTGTCAATCATTTCAACAAGGGATGGCGTAAGCCCATTCCTTACACATATATGAGTTGTAGTAGTCGTAACCCCCCCCCCCATGAAAAATTTCTGGCTATGCCCCTGTCTGGAAATAAGGGGTTTCACAGTGCAACTAAAAAACTGTGCGTGTGGCTAAAAATTATGGACAAATCCTACTGACTGATGCTGTCTACAAAATGCAATGTTTGTTTACATTCCCTGTTTACATTTTTGGCATCATGGTTGGTGCTGCACATAGGTGAGCAGTAAATGATCGTGGCACATTGTGAAGTAATTAATGGCAACCTGAATTTATGTGTTTGATGGAAATTTCAGTATTGTGGATAGGAGAATAAAATGTTATTAACTGGTGTATGAAAGTTGGCTTGAAAGGAAGTGTGTGTGTTTGTTACAAATGTGGAGTGAATATGAAGCTAAATAAAAGAAAGCACGCTAGTGATGCCTGTGTCGATGTTGGTGAAGGACGAAGGATGAAATAGTGAGATACAGCAATACATTAAGTCAGCGGTTCTCAACCTTTTAACGTTGTCTAAAAAATCCAGAGTTTTTAATAACCCTGAGTGAAACTGGGTGATTTTTATGTTTTTGTTAGTGTTACATGTGAATCATTTTAATCACGTTGACTTTAGATTTTGCTGTGTAGCTAGGTTGGTAAATTTACCATAATTTTTTGTTAAAAACAAGCCAATGTTTGTCCATTTTACATTAGCTGAATAGCTAAGTTGGACTATATTCCGTATCCGGTGCTTTGTTTACATATCAATGTTTTCATTTATGATTCATTGGTGAACAATCCAATGCCAGGGTGGGCAATGCACCACCAAAGTGAAGGTACCTGCTGGGGGTAGTTGTGACTGGCAACCATAAAGAGTATGTGTATCGTCAGTTTGGGTTGATATTTGAAATTGTTTCATGTTATTGATGGAAGGGAATGAAATATGTTATGTTAATGTATGAAAAGAATTTGTGTTTTTTAGAAATATGGTGTGAATATAAAGCTAAATAAAAGAAAGCATGCTGGTGTTACGTTATAAGCCAGTGGGTGTTGGGGACAATTCTGAGCGGTTATTTAAAAAAAAAATAAAGGTAAGTGCTCTTTTTTAACGAATCTTTGCAATGTCTAAGGTTTTTAATGTGAATTTTAAATTGATATTGGATGTGTTTATGTTTTCGTGAGTGCTATTTACATGCTATTCTAATCATACTGACTTTATAAGAGGTGTACAACTAGGTTGTTGAATCCACAGATGTTTTTTTGAGTTGAAAACGGGCCAGTGTTTGTCCAGTTTACATTAGCTGTACAACTAGGTTGCTTAATCCACTGTTGTTTTTTTAGTTAAAAATGGTCCACTGGTTGCCTAGTTTACATAACTGTACAACTAGGTTGCTGAATCCACCAAAGTTTTTTTAGTCAAGAACTGTCCACTGGTTGCTCATTTTTTTAATTTGCCTGTTACTGAATTTGCAGACGTTCTTTAGGTTAAATATGGACGTTGTATTTTTTAAAAAATGTTTTTGTTGTGGAATATATGTGCAATTTTAATGTGTTAAAATACTTTGCCGATCGAGCAAGATGGTTGGCGACAGTCGCTGGGGTTGGCAACCGCCAAGCTCTAGCGACTGTCACCATCAGGGGCGTAGCCAGGGGGGGTGGGGGGGATATCGGGATATATCCCCCCCCCCCCCCCGAAATTTTTGGATTAGTGATAAAATTCCGTCTATTTATACACATATAAGTTCATATCTCCCCCTGAAAATTTTTCTAGGCTCATATCCCCCCCCCCCCCCGAAAAATGTTCCTGGCTACGCGCCTGGTCACCATGTTTACATGGGGTGCGCACTGTCTTGTATGATTTTACCGCTAAGTTGGTAAGTTCATCAAAGTCTTTTTAGGTTAAAAACGGACCTTTATTTGCCTATTTTAGATAAGCTGTTTGTGAAGGAGCCATAAAACAGACCCAACTTTCGTCTGCATTGAACCCTGGTAATGTATGTCATTGATGTTTGTCTTTGGGATGGAATGGCCTGTGCAAGATCCTATGTACACATTAATGTTTGAGCAATATATAAGCTAACTCAACTAATTAATTTCGTGTATGTCAGCTAATATAAGCTAAAAGGATTAAGGATAAACTAACGTTTAACGAAATGTTTTGATTAAAGGAATTTAGCTAAGGCTTTTAAAATTAGAAAATTGATTATTCGTACACAGATTTAAAGTTCAAATTGCCAGTACCACCCAAAAGTATTAAAAATGGTTAAAACACAGCGGTATATTTTAAAACTAATGCAAACATATCAAGAGAGTGAAAATTGACATTTTTCCAAATTTAAGCTAGCGTAAATTTTGTCTGATCAATAATTGATAATGCAAAAAGATGTTATTGTGGGAGCTGAACAATTGTTCCAATATTGCAGTGGATAACGATTAATAAAGAAAAAAGTACATTTCATTTGAAGTCAGCCACAACACATTAAATTTAATGTGAAAATAGAAGTTACTTTAAGCAAAGTGGGTGAGTTCAGAAGTCGTAATGACGTTAAGTTAAATAACAGTAGCATTGCATTGATTTTGAAAGAAAAAAACTTAAAATACAGTGTACGATAAACTAAAATGTAGATGTCTTCTACTTTAAATGAAATTTTAAAGCACTATCAGAGTGCAAAAAACAAACAGAAATGCCAAAACGCAACGCTAGCCAACTTACGTACGCATTCAATAATTTGCAAATTCTCTAGCATAAGGAGGACTGTATTTAAAAATAACACATAGCATAGTAACTAATGGAAATATGTAAATTCTAAAATAAATTACATTTCGGATTTAAATTTATTTATTACCTTGTACTTGACTCTCATCCATCTTTAATATTTCATTCTGATTTCTTCTGAATAATCCTGAAAAACAAATGTTGCCAAACTGAGTACAGGAAGTCGAACAAGTCGAAAGAAGCGATCCCTGCCAGATTATTTCTGTAAAATTTAATATAAATAAAAATTTTTTATTTTTTTTTTAACAAAAAATAATAGTTGACGAAAGAAGGTGCATAGTTAATTCCTAACAATGTGAAGTTTTTTTATACTACCCTTCAAAATACGAAAATGTTAAAATGAAAATGAATTTGTTGTTTGTTGATGCCCATCGACTACATGGCAAACGTTCAACCAACGAACCAACCAATGAATTTTAGCAGAAATACGCACATCACTCTTGTTTTTTCTATAATTCAGTTCAAAAAAAGTGCAGCAGCGGATCCAAAAAAAAATTCTGGAGGGGGCACAAGACAATTTTTGTCACATTTCCTTATAGAATGGCTTGAATTTACAAAATAAGTCAATCTTCTATAGTGTAAGCTTCATTGGTCTGGGGGGGGGGCACGTGCCCCTGTGCCCCCCCCCCTCTGGATCCGCCAATAGATAAGTGCAAGGCGGTTGCCGTACCTGAGCCAATAATAATTTTATTTCTTGTCTATTTATGTATTTTTATATTCCTCTCATTTTAATTCTTTTATTTAACAGGCATGTCCCCTTTCCGGAGTTTTGTGGATTTCCCACTGATTTTGTTTTATATGTCAACCGTTCTTTATTAATTTGAACATAAAAGTTATTGTTTATGATGACAGGTAGTCCGAATACGCGAATTTGCTCCATAAATACATAATTAGTTTATTGATATAACCAATTATGTCAGGGGACTCAAATTTTTTTAGGATTTCTCGTCTCAAGCTGTGTTATACACTTTGATAATCTATTAACCAGTGGCAGATTTCCCAATAGGCGCATGAGGCGCGCGCCTCGGGCCTCTCAAATCTAAAGGGCCTCAAAATTTCGGTTCTCAAAAAGAATATTCTTTTGGGAACCACTGTCTATTAGAGATGATTTCGGGCTCATTTTTTGAAGCCCGAGCCCGCCCGAGCCCGAGGACTTTTAATCCGAGCCCGCCCGAGCCCGAGCAATATTATTAAAGTTGGAGCCCGAGCCCGAAATTTCAGCTAAAGACAAATAAATTTAACTACTTCATTAATAGGATACAATAAATTTTGGAGCTTCACATACCTTCTAGTCCCCCGTGCCGCTATTTTTTTAAATAAGTACGTCTATTTATCCCATGAATCACATTTTAAAATCTGTTTCAAGGAGTACCTTCAACAAAGGAGAAATTTTTCACGAGCCCGAGCCCGAACGCAATCGTGAATTACAGAGCCCGAGCCCGAGTCGGGCCCGGGCTCGGGCTCGGGCTCGGGCTTGCGGGCTCGGGCTGAGCCCGTCTCATCTCTACTGTCTATCCATTCGACCAAAGTGAATCCTGGTATTTGAAAATCATCTGAAGGGATAGTCCATGTCTCCGTTAGCAATTCCAGATGGCTTTCTGTTTTGGAAACCACTGTCGATCCGTTCGACCAAAGTAAATCCTGCTATTTGAAAATCATCTGAAGGGATAGTCCATGTTTCCGTTAGCAATATCAAATCTGCAGAAAACACGAATCAAACGGAAAAGTAACCATGACGTGCCGCGTTCGCGTAGACAAAATCCCGTGCTTACAAGAAATAGCACCTGAGTGCTAATAAATAATATTTTTATATCTTAAAAACTAAAAGTACACGACACGGTAACAGCTTGTGTTTGATCTACTTGTGAGACTATGATACCTTGTGACACACTTCTAATAATAACTATTTTTGTAAAAAAACAAAATTTTTGCAACACTAGGGGCCAAGGCCCCCAGACTCGCTACGCTCCCTTTTCGTATGAGGCATTCGGCCCCTAATAAGGCTTATTCGTAAAAAAGACATAATTTCAACAGACAAAACCCGAAGATTGGATCAGATAGAGTGTTACTGAGCTACACATTTCATGGTTCTTGCATGTTCATTGGTACATAAAAATTTAAACTTCACACTACAGTAGACCCCCTCCCCATCATAACACGGAAGATATTTTGTTATGGGAATCCGTGTTGTACGGGTCCTGAGCTATACTCCACCTGGAGTGCGGACGCCGCTTATAATCGCTGGAAAAATTATTTGCACTCCTCAGAAACACAATATTTAATGTTGCCATTCAAAAGTTATATTAATTAGGAGCTAAAGCATGATAAAATCAGAACATCTGTTTCAGCTGTATTTTTAATAATTTAAAACCTATTGGACACCTTGCGAATTTGCCACCCATGGCGATTTTTCATTATTTGGCGACTTGCGTACATGTAAAGTTAATAAAAGCTACGGAACAGATAGGATAGCTTGCCACCAATGGCGACTTTTCATTATTTGGCGATTTACACATGCTCACAACTTATAATTACTGTTCATTTAAGGTTACCAGAAAACCGTTATCCATATTTTCATTTACATAATCGTTTGCAGATTGGCGTACTTAACACCACGAATTATACCATCTCGTCGCGCTAGCAACTATCCAAAGTGTACTATAACTGCTGTAATGACATAGTTAACGCCACCAAATATTTCTACTGCTAGCAAATAATCCAGCTGAACCAAACCGGCTTTAAAATAATCTGCATTTTAATTATTTTTCATTTTCAAGATATTAGTAGTTATTCTATTTTGGAAAAACAAATAATCGCTAATTCTAAACTCCTGTTGTCTAAGCGAACTTACTATTTGAAAATTGTCAACTTTGTGTAACACATTTTGAATTACTTATTTCATAAAGTTTTTATTTTGGCATAAAATGGGCGTAATTCTAACTCATGTTTGTAAATTTCACGCGATTCTAGATACTTGGAAACGCTTTGTTGCAAAGGAATGAATGATTTTATGCCAAATCTGGCAACCATTATGTTTATTTTTTTTCATTTTTTTATTAATAACCAGACAGCACAGCAAACTTGCAGCAAGCTTGATTTATCAAGTCAATAAACTTGAATTAAGCTTGAAAATTTCAAGCGTGTAAGCTAAATGCAAGCTTGAATCAAGTGTTCTAGTTTACACTTGCCCAGCTTGCATTAAGCTTGACATAGCAAGCTTGAATCAAGCTTGACATAGCAAGCTTAATTTCAAGCTTAAAAAATTTTCCTAAAAAGAAATTTCCTAAATACACGGGGCGCCCGTCGGCGAACTCGCCCCACATATTTTATTTTTCCCCCTCTACGCTGAAATTTCAAGTTTTATTAATCTGTTTCCGTCAAGCGTTCGCGGCTGGGTTCGGACACGCTATGTAAGGGTTGAGAAGACAGCGTCCTATACACTCGGTCAACCTGACTTACGCTCAAGTGACTAAAGTTTGAAGTGAATGCTATCGTTATCATACTGTTTTCTGGCGAACCGAACCGAAGTGGGGTTTTATCTCCAGCGTATCATTAGAGAATGTCTTTTGAAAAATGAAACAGTGGCGGCTCGTGGGATACAGCAAGTACAGCCGGGCTGCACTTGAAATTATCAGCACATACTTTAAAGTAATTTATTCTACTAATTTTCCTAAATTCAGATTAGAATTGTGGAATTCCTACGGTAAATTAGAAAAATCTCCGAAAAAAACCAAACACAAAAAAACGTATTGTGGCCGGATCGCTCATTCAGAAAAAAAGCACTTTAATCTTTCCGCAATTCAATTGGTAAAATCTTTGGTTCAGCCCAGAGCGCTGAAAAGAAAATTGGCTGCACTGTTGCCATGACAACGACTACGTGAGCAGCCTCTCCGGCATAGGGAGTATGCAGCTGATACAGCCGATGAAAGATTTTTTAACGGCGGCTGAACTTGAGAACTCGACTAACTGATTGGCTCAGACGAGAAGGAGGGAGGGGGGTAAGGAGAATATATGTTTGGAAAACTCTCGACTACTGCTGAATTTATCAAGAAGGTAAGCCTGAATAGACGCTTATGAATGGACAATTACCCACCAAAGTAGTATTGTTTTTAAGTAAGCAAGAACTGGCATTTAGAGGACATGGCGAGCGAGAAAATTCTTTAAACATGGGAAATTTTAAAGAGCTTTTAAAATTATTGATATCTGAATTAAAACAACGCCTTTTATGGGGACATCACTGACGGATTCGCATGTTTAAAAGAAAGGAGGATTGATTTGACTTATAAAAAATAAGTAAGTTTTCTTTTTTTCTTTTCTTCTCAAGTTATCGTTACAAAAGAAAATTCTAAGGAAACTTCGAATCAGACAGGGATTAATGCAATTTTGAGGATAAGAGTGGCTGGTTGAAATTTATGTCCATTTTATGGAAGTAAAATAGGAAGTCTTACTTTTTTATGTAATTTCTTTTTTTTTTCCTCGGTGAGGGCTTAATCCGCCAGCTTTCGAATTCAGTAACAAAAGATTTTCCAATCCTGTCCGGAGGAAAGAGAGGGGGGGGCTCATATGCTTCCGGCTGCACTAACAGTTTTGACCACGGGCCGCCACTGAAATGAAATAAAAAAATCCAAAAGGAGAATTCGGAAACAGTTCGTAAAGTCGGCAATGCCTACAGATGTTAAATCGTGGCAGGTCGAAAAAAAAAAAAAAATGCAGCGAAGCTGCGAAAAATCAAAAGGAGAAGAGGAAACGAAAACTGACCCGCTCTCCCCCCGTATAAAAAACACGGACTTCATTGAGCGGGTTGCTCAGTTGAGACCATAAAGATGTTAAAAAAAACAGGGTGCCGATTAGAGATGAGTTCGGGCTCATTTTTTGAAGCCCGAGCCCGAAGACTTTTAATCCGAGCCCGCCCGAGCCCGAGCAATATTATTAAAGTTGGAGCCCGAGCCCGAAATTTCAGCTAAAGACAAATAAAATTAACTACTTCATTAATAAGATACAATAAAGTTTGGAGCTTCACACACCTTCTAGTCCCCCGTGCCGCTATTTTTTAAAATAAGTACGTCTATTTATCCCATGAATCACTTTTTAAAATCTGTTTCAAGGATAATGTTCAACAAAGGAGAAATTTTTCACGAGCCCGAGCCCGCCCGAGCCCGAACGTTATCGTGAATTACAGAGCCCGAGCCCGAGTCGGGCCCGGGCTCGGGCTCGGGCTGAGCCCGTCTCATCTCTAGTGCCGATCGAAAATGATGTTGAAGTTGTAAAGAAACAGAGTGACCCTCCAAAACAGGATATTGAGAAAAATCCGAGAATGGTGAAAGAAAAAAAAATCCACAAAAAAAAAAAAAAAAAAAAAAAATTATAGGAGTAACAGGAACAAAGCTAAATTTAAATTCTGGCATACACAGGAAACAACTGAAGATTTGCGCCCTATGTCGCCTATATATGGGTGCCACCATAAAGCGACGCTCTCGATCTTCCACTATTGATTTGGCCTGTTGATCTGTTTCTTTTACTTTTCCATGGGATAAATCAAAATTAAAATAATGTCATGTGTGATCTAGAGACTCTACTAATAGGGGAATAAGCATAATATAAGCTTAAAAGCAGCACATGTTTTAAAACTTTCAATATCACGATTCAAATGACTTCTCCAAGCTTGCTGCAAGCTTAAAATGACTTGAACTGTCAAGCTTGTATTAATACGTCAAATTCAAAGAAATGTCAAGCTTGATTTAAGCTTATGTGCTGTCTGGGTATCTTCTAAAATAGTTCGATTTTCGAAATTTAAGTCAGCTTAGCAAGTTCCTCGGAATTTTTCGAATCTGTAGGCACCTTAGTCGAAACTGAAATCCCCACGGTTTAGGAGGAGATAGGCCAACAAGCTTTGACAGTGCCAGCGGCGACAGCGGCCTTTACTTTTTTTTAGAATAGAGAGATAACTCAACCAGATGTTACAGGACAGCATTTAGGGAGAGAAAAACTGCACCGCAAAATTGGCTGTAGTGTTATTCATTTATAACACATATTACAAAATACTGTAAGCGTGTCATTTTTTTTTTTTTTTTTTTTTTTTGAATGTTTCTTAATCCCTATAAGCTTGTAAGATTTATACATTACAGTTTGTAAAGAGATATTCTGAATTTTTACAAGTGTCCGATGTCATTTAATTCTGTTAAAAATTACCCGATTTTTTTTAAATGAGAAGGAGGTATGAATTTTGCTTTAATATACTCATCCTTTTCTTTTTTTCTTTAAATTTTTTTGACGGCACGACACTGGCACATTTAGCCTTGGTTGGCGGCCGCCAAAAGCTATAGCCGTTGTGAAGGGGCACTCAATGGGTAACCGTCATTACCCCTAACAAGGACATCACAGATACCCAAGTTATTGCTGGGTATCAAACCCGGACCCAAGGTGTGGTAGACTAATTCGTTAGAAAACTACGCCACCTTGGGCTGAACAGCTACTCATCATAGCTAAAAATGTAATTAAATTTGCCTGTATTAGGTATTATTATATTCGTATAGATGAGCAGTATTTATTCAGAGCATAGTATAGGTGAAAATTAGCTGTCCAGAGAAAAGTAATTTTTCACTTTTAGTTGCGACTCTCACACATCAACGAGAAAAAAAAGATAGATGTGGTCTTTGGTTAGCTAGAAGCATTGAATAGAAACTCTAACATAAAAAGCTTCCTTCCTATCTTACACTATTGTAAAGCACGCACAGACAATGCAAGTGCTATCGAATTTCAAGAGACTAGAAAGTTTGGAAGCTGGTGGAGGAGAAAGAAATTTATAGCCCCATACTGTTGCCCACTAGACAAAGGATTTATTGCCTAATTCGTCAGTTGTATCTATTCCATAGACGCCTCCTTTTTCAATTCTAAGAAAAGGATCACAATAGTTAGTCTATACCACAGAGTTTTGAAGCGAATACGCGTTTACTTTTTCAGTCTAGTTCTTTCTTTGAGTGTAAACACAGTGAGTTCCCGCTAAAAGAAAATGTGAATCGATTTTATCGTAGTTTAAGAAAAGTGATTAGAGTGAAAAAAACGTAAGTACATTTTGGAAAATCAGACTATTCTGTCCGGAAATTCCGGGTGTGGTGGTGGTGGTGGGGTAGGATATAATCACCCTCCTGGTTTAGGGTCCCCCCCCCCACGTGGTAGTGTGGTAGCTATAGCTACGTCCGCGAGCGGTCCAGTTCGATATTTCTCTCCTTTCACGGTGAAAGATGAAATAAATGACATTTGAATATAAGTGTGGTATACTGTCAAATAGCATTGACAGGCGTCCGGATAAAGTCGGACATAGTTAGGCTTTTTGATTGCGTGTCCGGCCAAACTTAACGGTCTCCGGCTTTTGTTAGGTTTTTTACTGGTGACTTTGGCTGATTAGTAATAAAGTACTTGAACTGATTTGGCATTCAATGTTATTTATATTTCATTAGAATTTAACAAGATTCGTGGTAATAATCAAAAAAGCTTGATTTTACATACAATTTTTTTTGTCATACCTATTAATACTGAGATAAAATCCTCAATATTGTAGGTTGTACGGCCTTTTTACTCAAATGTCCGGCCAAACTGGCTGGTCTGTCCGGCTATTTGGTTTGACGACCTGGCAACCCTACTGTCAAAGAACACTGTACGTAGAAAGACCGATGTTTTAGTTCTCAGCGATGAAGAGTTATAATAAAACTATCAATCTACTTATATAATTTAAAGATGTTTGTTTGTGTGATTATGGCAACGCTACTCTTGGCCGATCTGCCAAGGATGAGGGGTATCTTGGTAGGAGGACTTTCTAAGGAGTTGTATCGGGTATTCACGTTACATCTGGAGAAAAACTTACCAAAACCCCAGACCGTTAGATCGACAGCCACGCGATGGGACCCGGACCCGGACCCAGGACCTTCACACATCGGCCGTCTACTATTTTCAATGACATAACCACTGTGCCATGGTGAGGCATAATTTAAAGAAATCATTCTGTGAGATAAAACAAAACTAAAAAGGTAGTTTGGTTTAGGGCCCCCTGTGAAACTGTTGACCGGGTTGCCACTGGCGTAAATTGGCATGTAACATTGGGGGACAAAATGCTTCCTATTGTATAAATACTATTTTCAAATGAGTGATATTTGAATTTTTTTTAATTTTAGGGGGGCGGGCAATTGCCTCCCCTCCCCCATGAGAAAGCTATATGTACGTCCGTGAAAATATAAGTTATTATAGTAATCATAATCCATTTTGGCTTGCCGGAATAAAATTAAATAAAGAATTAACTTCAAGTTCTGCAAAAAGAGGATAGTAAATAAATGCGACTGAACTAAAAATCATTTATTATGTTGCTGAGAAGCCTTGACTTAGATCACAAAAGCCACTCTTTTAGATACGGAATCCACAATGTTTTACAACTCTTCTTTTGGTGTTTCATCGTGCCAATTATTGGTTCCTAAAGCTGTCATTTTGTCTTTAGGTGATTTTTTGATATTCTTTCCAATTATACTACATAAATTCTCAAAAACATTTAAATCTGGCAAATTTCCTGGCCACTTTTTCTGGGCTTATTCTTGAAACGATGGTTAGATTTCTCAAACTTACAATACTTTTGACCAGTAGTGTAATGTTCAGAGATGTTCAACTGCTTTTCAAAATGTCCCCTGTTATTAATAGCTAATGATAGTGAAATTTAATATAATAATCTACAAATATATTATTTTATTATTCGCATATTACTAGATTACGCTCAAACCTGTTTTTGTGCGGTGGATAGGGACCGAATAAATGAAAACGCATTAAA
The DNA here is from genome assembly GCA_038373885.1 of Cheiracanthium punctorium. Lineage (NCBI taxonomy): Eukaryota > Metazoa > Arthropoda > Arachnida > Araneae > Cheiracanthiidae > Cheiracanthium > Cheiracanthium punctorium. Next base: position 636,160 of record JAWZYV010006201.1, read on the forward strand.
AAAAACTCACTAAACTTCACCTGCAGCTGTAAAAAATAGTTTACGCAACACAATCAAAAAGTAATTTTTATGCGGTGAATAGGGACCGCATAAAAAAGTAAATTAAGCGATTATAGAATTCAATACATACGTAATGTAATGGCTGATGCAATACCTAAACTTAGGTAATATGATGAAATACATGTCGAAAATCGAAAAAACTAAATGGCCGATCAAGCCTACTATTTTTTTTTATTATTATTATTGATAACTTCCTCAATTATCTTCGAATTTGACTTAAATTTTCATATACTGCACAAAGAAAGGTTTGAATGCATTAAAAATACACATAAGTAGTAAATTTAATATAAAATGTATTTTTTTCTACCCAAGAATTACCAGATCGTTTTAATACTTTTACTTCAATCGGAACATTAGATCTTTTAAATACAGCCACCAGAGAGTTGTAATTTAATATTGATTAGTCAAAGTGATTAAGTAAATCATTAATTGCTGTAAAACACGTATGCATAGAACGCGCAATGTAAAGATATAACTATAGTGAAAAGTATTTTTTTAGGAGGTGGGGGAGGGATCAAAATTGAGTTGCGCCTCGGGCCTCTCAAGAGCTAAATCCGCCACTGCTATTAACCTGTATCAATTACAGAATTTCCAGAAAAAAAATGCTTTAAAATAAAAAAAAATTCTGAATGTGTCACATTTTTTGAAAATTTTTCCTGCGGAGTTCCATATTTATTTATTTTTCTTTTCTGAAAGTTCTGTGCAAAGCGCCATTGTGGTTGAATCTTGTTTTAACCATTGACATATATACAAAGCTGGATTGCTGTCTGGAGCGGTTTTTCCGAGCCGTCCGATTGCGGCTCTTTAAATGCCCAGCTGGTGAAAAAAGTGCCAAAAAAGTCTTTCCACCCATAGGCTACTATTCAGATAGATTTAGTAGCTGCTAAACCTATTGTTCAGCAGTGGCGGCCAAATGGTCAAAAATGTTAGTGCAGCAGGAAACATATGACCCCCCCCCCCCCTTCCTCCGGAGAGGAATGGAAAATCTTTGTTACTGAATTCGAAAGCTGGTGGATTAAGCCCTCACCCAGGATTTAAAAAAAAAAAAAAAAAAAATTACATAAAAAAAGTGTGTGCGTGTAATCTTTACGCGCGATTGAAATAAAACTTCTTTGACGTTTACGACACATATCACTGAAATGATTAAACTTTACTTAAAATAAATATTATATTATAATTTAATTATATTTATTATTCATGTACTTTACAAAGATTATATAAATGTTATATTCATATTATTCATGGAAATAGGTACTTGGATGTCATCATAATTTTTTATTTATGAAATTATAAGTTTTCGGTAATTATAATGTGAAACATAAATTTAACTCTCTAAATTTGCTAATTTTCTTGAAAATACAGCTTCTATCGTAGTACCGAAACGCGTTGTTGATTGAAGTCGATAAGTATTCCTAGTTAGATCAAATTTTTCTTTTAAAAAATCAACTAACGGCTGAGATTCTTGAGAGCGAAAATTAAGATTAAAATCTCCAGTAAGAATCATCGGTAATTCATAATTACTTAGAATGCAGGAAGTGTCCATGTTGTAGTATTACTCTTTAACTGTTTTCTTATACCAATGTTCCGTCTGGAGGTTGGGTTTGTATGGGGAGAATTTCCATAGTCTAGTATTATACTTTAACTGTGTTCTTTAATTGATGTTTTCCTCTGTTGGGTTCGAATGCAGGTAGTGTAATTTTTTTGTGTGTTTTTCTATCACAGTATTCTTAAGCGTTGATTTCGTCTGCTGGTAGTTTACGAATTATTATTCTGTATCCGTGTTTTTAAACTGCAGGTTCTGTCTATTGTTTGGGATTGATTGCAGCCAGGTTCCGTTTCTTTGTGGTGTTCAATCCCCGTGTTAAACCGTTGCTTGCTCCGTCTTGAGGTTGGGTTAGAAGCCACAGAGTGTCCATTTGTTATTCTTTTATCTTGTTATTAAACTTTTTGCAGCCAGTGTTTGTTTCTTTGTGGGGTTGCATACCGTATTCTTAAATCGTTGTATATATATCATTATAAATATATATATCATTACTATATATAAATATATATATATCATTACACTATATATATCATTATAAATATCGCGTTCACACAAACTACATTCTTCTAAATTTACTAACATTTCTTAAAATACAGCTTTTGAGCAAAATAATAAAAGACATGACATACATAATATTTAGGAGTTTTATGGCCTAAGGGCCAATGTAACTGGCATTTGACAAATAATAATATCACTTCTCTTGGAAACTATTGCCTATATTTATTACGAAATAGTTTTATAAGATAATTATGTAATTAAAACACATCTGAAGCCAGTAATTACTATATATCACGTTCATAAGTCTATGTATTTAATTTTTTGAAGTTCTAATTCAAGGATCTCCATTTACTTCGCCTCGATGGATATATAAACAACCTGAGATGCACAGTTACGCAGTGTGCGTAGCGCCATCTGTTTGCAACAACGGCATTATCAAACTTTCTAAGAGAAGTGTCCCCTCCTATAAATTTACCTTCGAGAGATCGAAGTATGATCCTCAAGCAGTGTTGTTAAACGAAAATTTCCCTCTGCTGTTTAGGTTCGTTTGCAGCCACTGTCCCTTTAATTGTGGTGGTCCATCTCCTTGTTCTTAAACCGTTGTTCTGTCTTGAAGTTGTGTTAGAATCAAGGAAAAGTGTTCTTAAACTGACGTTTCCATCTACTGTTCCGGTTCGATTGCAGGCAGGTTCCATTTCTTTGTGCTTTTCCAAAACCATGTATATTATTCATGTAAAAATAAGGATTATCGAGAACCTCCTGTGAGGTTGGGATTACATGTAAAATACCTTCAAACCGCTTATTGATATATAAATTAAGATGTGTCTCAAGTACGCTCTTGACTGTTTTTCTCGCCGTTTCTTTCCCTAACAGCAGAGCCCGACTAAGACATTCGGAGGGCCTAGGCCTAGCACTTTTGTGGGGCCCTTGTGTAGTCATTTCTTGTTGGTCATACCAGTGATATCAGTATTTCTTTCGCAAATTCACACATAAGGGGGAGGGGAGGGTGCTTTATCTGTAAACTCTCTCCTGTACTAAAAGATTTAACTTAAAAGAGTTTTAGCATTTAATGTAGAAGTTATGCTTCTGAATCCGATGTTCGTCACGTCAGTGACTACTCCATGGTGAAATTCTTGGGGTGTTAATACTGACGTTTCTTTTATGCCTGAATATAGTGTAAACAAACCCTTTTGCTCAGCGGAATGTGTTGTCAAAATGATCGCTTTATCTGTTTTCATTACTGTTAAAAATTTAGCGCATAACCAGCGCCGGCCCGAGCAAATTTGGCGCCCTAGGCTAAAGATTTTAAAGGCGCCCCCTTGAAAAAAAATTAATGTATTTTTAATTTTTTACAAAAATTAAAAATTTTAATGTTTTAAATTTTTAAAAATTAAAATCTTAAATTAAATTAAATAAAAATTAACAAAGTCAAGCACAATGATAATCAAATCAGAGAGATAAAAAATTATTTACCTCAATTAGACATTTTTACATTACCACATTTTCTGGCCTTTGTTTTAGCAAAAGTAGCAACGCTATCCTTCTTTAAATCAATCCTTTGTGCTGAATCTTGTTGTATTGATATGGTTGACAACCCTACGAATCTTTCTTGAGTCATTGTAAACGCAGATAAGTTTTAAGTTTTGAGAAACTGCGTTCGCCGCTAGCCACAGACACAGGAAGCGTTAGCAACAGCTTTATAGCTGTTACTAAATTCGGCACACTCTGTACCAGCTCATTTTCGCAAGTGTAATTTAACACTTCCTGTGTTGTAGTACCATTTGGCACTCGTCTTGCAATAACTTACAATTCATTGCATAATTCAGTACCATCGGTATCCTATCCTTAGAGTCTCCGTGAGTCAGAAATTTTTCTAGCCTAATACAAAGCTCCAAAATGTCTTTGGAAGATTTATTTTTTACCTCATGAATATTATGGAGGAATCCGAGAACATGGTTTATTTTTTAAATTTGTTGAAATCTCTCGTCAACTGAACTTATTGCTCTATCGAGAACGGCAAAATAAAAATTAATTTTAAAATTATGTTTTGCATCACGTATGGGTTTCGTTTTCCGTAATCTAGCCGGGTTTGTCTCTGATGAGAATTATGCCAGAATGTCAATTCCTTCTTCAGTCTCTCTTGCTTCGACCTGCATTTTTACATTTCCAAAATCACTACTATAGCTTTCGAGGAAAGTTTTTGTTTTTTGAAGAGCACTAGGAGCCAAGGCCCCTAGAACTAAGCTCGCTTTTCGTATGAGGCATTTGGCCCCTAATAAGGCTTATTCGTAAAAAAGGCATAATTTCAACAGACAGAACTCAAAAATTGGATCAGATAGAATGTTACCGTGCTACTCATTGCTTGGTTCTTGCATGTTCATTGGAACATAAAAATTTAAACTTCACAGTAATGTAGACCCCCTATAAACACGGTAGATACGATCCGTGTTGTACGGGTCCTGAGCTATCCACCAGGAGTGCGGACTCCGCGTATAATCGCTGAAAAAAATATTTGCACTCCTTAGAAACACAATCATATTTAATGCTGCCATTCAAAAGTTATATTAATTAGGAGCTAAAGCGTAGTAAAATCAGAACATCTGTCTCATTTAACCGTGCTGTAGGAGTCTCTTTTAGCGTGTTATAACGAAAACGATTGCAATTTTTTCGCTATGTTCTAGGAATCCGGGCTATAGGGAGGTTTACTGTATTTTTAATTGTGTAAAACCTATGGGACACCTTGCGTATCTGCCACCCATGGCGATTTTTCTTAATTTGGCGACTTACGTATATGTATACTTAATAATTAGTTCTAAGAAAATAGTACTTGATATGTTTTCTTTGATAAAAACTACGGAACAGCTAGAAGAGCTTGCCACCAATGGCGACTTTTCATTATTTGGAGATTTACACATGCTTATAACCGATAATTACTGCTCATGTAAGGTTACCGGAAAAACCGTTATCCATATATTCATATATATAATCCTTTGCAGATTGGCTTCCTTAGCACCACGAAATATATCATCTCGCCGCGCTGTCAAATATCCAAGCTGCACTATAACGGCTATAGTGACATAGTTAACGCCGCCAAATATTTCTGCTGAGTAAATACACAAGCTGAACGTAATTTTATATACTTTTTAAAAGATACACGAAACGTTACTATAATCCTCTTTACTATAATCCGCATTTTAATTATTTTTCATTTTCAAGATACCTGATGCTAACATTTTAGAACACGCGGTTTAGATTCACCCTGCTTGGAGAGATAGAATTTTGCCAGATCTACCTGATACCAAAATGTCGCTTTTTGAATCAGTTACAATTACTTATTCTGTTTTCGAAAAACGAATAATCGAGGGTTCAAAACTCCTGTTACCTAAAAGAACTTACTATTTGAAAATAGTCAAGTTTGTGTAACACACTTTGACTTCTTTATTTCACATACTTTCGGGGGGGGGGGAGAACAATCCAAATTATATGCTGCCTATGTTGCATTTTTCACGCGACCAGTCCGCTACTCCTTAAAACAAAAAGAGACTGAGAGATCAGCCGAATGACAGGAGGGAAAAAAAAAAAACTCTTCTGCCTGGCTAGTGCCGCCCCTCTCGAGCCAGCGCCCTAGGCAGTCGCCTAGTTTGCCTATATGGTCGAGCCGGCCCTGTGCATAACACAATTTTTTAGGAATAGAACTTAAACTATTTTAATAATTTTGGGGCCCCTTAAGCTTGGGGGCCCTAGGCCGTGGCCTAGTTGGCCTGTGTGGTAATCAGGGCCTGCCTAACAGGTTCCGCGTATTTTTACACGACTAGTGATCGCCCAGTGGTCGAAATTCGACCGAAATATATTAAACCTCTAAATAAGCATTGCTTATACCTCTGTAATCATTGCTTATAACGTTTTTTTTATTTTGTTCTATTACGTCAGCTGCGAGCGTATACCAATACGTCATTGTGCATTAATTTTCCAGTTATTTGAAAAATGCGAACGATAGGAAAAATGAGGTATAGCTTGGCTAAGCCATATTTAAAAAGCGGCAATAGGGTTTTTGGCATTTCCCGGTTTATTTTACTTATTTTATTATTTATTTATTTATTTTATTTCCTATACTGCCCAGGTTTCGTGTATCTTTTAAAAAGTATATAAAATTTAAGTAGAAAATTAATATAACATCTCAAACCATGGAATGATCGAACACTACTTTTCTGCGACGTACAATTGAAAAACTGGCAGCTTCAATACTATTCAATTTTTTTCAAATGTTTGTCCTTGAGACTTACTAATTGTCATCGCAAATGCAGGTATAATTGGAAATTGGTTTCTTTTGAGAGATAAGTGAATGATAAAATAGCTCCAGAATATGTTGTACATGGGACATTTCGAATTGTCCGTTTATTTGGAATCCAAATTTTCCTACTGCATAGGATTCTAGTTAAAACTTCACAATTGATAGCATAACGGTGCATAAACTTGATGTGCATTCGTGCTCCATTGATTAATGCTTCCTTTGTACAGGAATGGATTAGTTGCAACGGTCGAAAGGAGAAAAGGGCGAGTTGCACCATTGACGATGCTGAATTTTACCCACGGCCACGAAATGGAAGGGACAATCATAGAGGAACACTGCGGTCTCGCAACGGGCCAGCGGTAGCATTTTTTGAAGAGGCCCTACAGCAACGGCCGGACCCAGTGAGGTTTTTGGGGTCTTGCAAAGCGCCAGCAGTAGCATATTTTCGAGGACCCCTTACAGCGATAGCCGGACCAAGTGATGTTTTTTGGGGTGTCGCAAAGACCAGTGATAGCATGTATTTTCGAGGGGGAGCAAGATATGGATTTCGGTGCAATTCTCCCCTCGATTTGATTGATAGCTGTTCGCGCGGTTACGATTGACCCCCGTCCCTTTGTATTACTTAAGTTTCTAATCAGTAAAACTATGTAATTAACTTTCAACACTAACATATGTGGTGACAAACTGTGGTACTTTTCGATTAGCCGGCGTAAATCCCACCCACAATTTTTTCTTGGCGACATTAAAAGACTAAAACATCGTTGTTTCCCAAAACAAAGCCAAAAGTATTAATGGTACTTACGTATTATCCCGGCGGTCATTCCCGCGAAACAATTTTTTCGTCAAATGTGCTGGTAAACTGTTGCCAATCGTATTCCAAACTATCAATAATTTCTTGTGTCCGGCATTTATCTTGACGAAAAATCGCTCGTCTTGGCGGACCGCCGGGATAATACGTAAGTAGAGCATTAATCAATATACAAAAAAATAGTACTTATATACAAATTACAATGTTTAAACGTATCAATATACTAAAAAGAAATTTGTATGTTTATTGATTAATCGTTCGTTAAAATTCTGGAAATGGGAAAAAAATATGGAATTAAATTAAAATTCCAAAGTATAGAAATGCGGATGCAAGAACTTTGTACTGGAAATGATGCTCAGTGATTCTCGTTAGGTTTCTTTGCAATTGGCGCAGGTTTCAATTACTTGGCTTTTCATCGGCTGATTGAAAGTTGTCCAAACTATTAACAGTGAAATAACTCAAAAAATCCAATTAATAATTTTACTGTCATCATAGCAAATTATTTTATCGTGACTATGATACTATCTCAGTTAACCGTGCATTTGATTAAGTATATCAGTATTAACAAAAGTACTATCATCATTTTTAAGGGCTAAAATAACTGACTTCTATATATCTGTTACCCGAGAGTATGTTTTGTCGGAAATATTTCCACGCACCTTATTAACAATGTAATATTATTTTCATCCCCTATTGATTGCTGATGTATTTCGATAATATTTACACTAAACTGGCGATTAATTTCATTTTTTGGAGAATTTTGTTGGAGTATTATAACCCTACTGTACCGTTGTAACCTAATACTGTTATTTCAAAATGGACACAACAATGGAACCATTATCCGACTTGGCGCACAATATTACTCGCCAATTTACTTCTCTAATTTTTTTACGGTGCATTAGCATATTACACAAAAATTTTAGTATTCGCACAAACAACTCCATACGAACCCTAATAGCACAACTGTCACCCGTGACTAAAAAATGACCACGCGAAACAGTGACATTAGAGTCACAAAGAGTCGCTGTGACGCCGCCGTTTAGTCACGCCATAGTCCCTATGTCCGCCCACGGTGACGTCACAATGCGACCCCGCAGAGTAGTCACAACTGCGACGACGGTTGCCACTGTGACCCTTTAGTGACGACACAGGGCGGTCGCAGTCACAGATGTGACTACAATGCGTCGTCACAGCGTAGTCGCGATCACACTGCAACTGAAATGTGCCGGTACATAGTGGTCACAATGGCGACTCCGATATCACTAAAGTGTCGCAACCGCAACCCTCGTCACGATATTACTCGTATGGGACTATTTTGAAAGACAAGCAATTATTAGTTTTCAAAGCAAACTAAGAGAAAGCGTTTGAGGTCCCTAAAATTTCGTTATAACGGTATTTTATGTTTTGTACGTTATTAAAATGTGGGACATTCTAGTTTAGTTATGCGTCAAACATGCTTTTTAGATTGGTTACACGAGGGCTATCTGCCTAAGGAGTCAACAGGCCCATGTTGACAAGATAAACATAACTAGAAAATTCGAGATAATGATGAATTAAAAAACTAAAAACAAACATTTCATAATACTAATATGTATACTTACATTTTAAGTCACAAAGAAGTCGAATAACTGTAACAAGATATGAATGCAGCCATAGATTGATGCAGCTAGCAACATAAAAACAGTAAAAGTAAAAATTTACCTGTAATATTTTCCCGACTGTTTAAAAAATGTAAAATCCAATTGTAAAACTTTGAAATCCACTTTCTGTATCCATAACCAGCAAGATATCACTGCAGAAGCAAATCTTATTATAATTATTATTGCTCCTAACAGAGAGATATCTTACTAGTCTATAGCAATAACCTTCTCGAAAGTCTGCAACAACAACCGGAAAAACTGGGAAGCCAGTTATGAAATATCCTAAAAAGCATATTTCATAACTGGCTTCCCGCTCAACGTTTCAAGATTTGCAAAACGAAATGAAACATCAAAAGAAAAAAGAATGGGTTACTATACTCAATCGACACGAAAACTCGCCAATCTTCAAATGCTTAAAAAATTCATTTGTACTTCGTATAAATAATCTGAATTAATATAGCGAAATCCGCGATAACAGTTCGAATTCTTGGTGCCTATCGTGCAACCGTGAGATATTAGTTGACCCTGGGTAGATATACTGACCTCTTCCTTCCCGTAAGGAGGCCCGTAAAAGGGTGTGAAATATAAGGTGACCAGATTTTTGTAGTCAGAATCGGGGACATGTCCCCGATTCTGACAACAAAACTGGGGACATTTATAATTAATGCAATAATTAACAGTAATTTAATTGAAAAACAATGCAATAATTAAGAATTGTCCCCAGTTCCATTTTTACTTTCTGGGGACAATTTGAGAAACGTCCTGAAAATGGGGACTGTCCCCAGAAAACGGGGACGTTTGGTCACCTTAGAAATAGAACATTTGATTCCAGAGTAATCGAAACAGATTGAAAGAAATGATATGTAAATACTGGTTCATTGCTGAATTTCTAACAAAATAGCTGAAGGAGCTCTAATTTGTTTTATTGTAAATTTGAGCATTAATTACCTAATTTATATTTAAAAATTAAGTAATCTTTTGTTTTACCCCTGCTATATTTAATTTAATAAAAAATGTCAATAGAAGCAATTATGTAGGCTGTTAAAATTTTTAATTTAATCTAAAATTCTCTGAAGAAAAAAAGACTACAGGAGCTGAGCTCTCATGCAAAACCCTGACTGGTCTTTGTGTTATACTCTCTAACATATTTCTGCACCCTAATTCGGTAGATTTTAAAAGGGGCTTAACGTAGAAAAAAGTCTCCAAATTTGTTTTTCAGGAAAAGTTTAGCAAAATTGTAAAAAATTAATATAAATTATAAAAATGTTAAGATTAAAATTCATAATTCTGTACAAAGTGGGGGTTATATACTGTCATATACAGAGTGGAGGTTCCATTATCTGTGTAGTAAACATTTTTATACATACTGAACTCGTTTGTATTATTTTAGTTTTTAGTACTAAAATATTTGAAAGCATAATATGAACTTCTCCCCTTACACCCCCCCCCCTCAAAAAAAAAAAAAAAATCTTTGCAGTGACCCTGCCTTTGGGTGCCCGGAACTTATATCCCCTAACACTTCTACACCGTATGAATGTGAAACAATATTATTTAATTAAAATAACGAAATTTTATGCCAACACTACGAAATATATACAGGCCCATTACTGCCAAATAGTGCTGCCCGGTACATTTTAAGCAGTACCACGCCGTTAACTTTTTTGTGCATGTCATAGACACATGGCAGTTCGCCGTTACTAGTTATGTACCGGCGCATATGCACTTTTCAGGCACTGGTACTCCAGTGACTTCCAAACGATGGCAATCTACCTTGCTCCCGGTACTCGGCACTTCGCCAGCACGACGGGCACCCGGCCGTCATTTTGCGGGCAGTTGTGTGTTTGCTGGGTAGTTGCTCACAAGGCGTGACGTGCTCAATGACGTAAACGTTTACAAGAATATATGTATTTCATTATTTCCTTACACAGACTCCGGTTACAATTCTGAACTCTTGTACTTTTTGGAATAATAACTTTTTTTTATAAATGATATTATTTTTAAATGAAATAATTTATTTTTAAAATTAATAACTTCAACTATAGTCCACTACTTTAAAACTATTAGTTTTAAAGTAGTAGCGACTAATGTGAGATTTTATCATATTAGTCGTTATCACTTTAGCATTTGCTCATTAAATATTTGAAATAAGGTATCACTCAAAAAAATGTGATTACAAATAAGTTTGTTTGCTAAGTCGCAAAGAACAGTCACTATGACGTCACAACAACCGGCAGTCACAAATCAGTCCCGCAGTGACTTCACAAAGCGATCACTTAGTGACCGATCACACAGTAGTCACAGGGTGACTTCACAGTGACGTCACCTGGTGACTGGTCACAAAGAACGGGTCGCAGTGACCACACAGTGGAGTCGCATCACTCACAAGTCACAATGTAACTAGTTTGTGATAGTCCTGTGATAGTTGTGACCCTCTGTGACGTTACAGCGACTGTTTTGTGACCATCTGTGCTATTAGGGAACTTTACCAAATTTCACCCTTCTAAGTTCACGCAGTGCGCTGCAAAAGTGGACAGTAAGGTTTTGCTTAGCGTATTTATATATACATAGATGAAGTCGGCGAAAGCAGCGAACGGTCGAAAATGTAGGTTTTATGTGGTTCTTCTTTTTCAGGCGCACAGCGTGGAGTATATGACATATACGTCACTTCCTTTACTGAGCGTTACTTCCGTCAGAAAAGAAATCTGAGTTACTCCCTAGTCGCGGCTAAAGAAGTTTTACTTCAAAAATGTCAGAGATCCTATTTTACTTCCATAAAATGGACATAAATTTCAACCAGCCGCTCCTATCCTCAAAATTGCAATAATCCGTGTCTGATTCGAAGTTTCCTTAGAATTTTCTTTTGTAATGATAACTTGAGAAGAAAAGGGAAAAAAAGAGAACTTACTTATTTTTTATAAGTCAAATCAATCCTCCTTTCTTTTAAACTTGCGAATCACTCAGTGATGTCCTCTTAAAAAGGCGTTGTTTTAATTCAGATATCATCTTATAAATAAAAATGAAATTCTGTTTGTTTGTTTGTTTGTTTGTTTGTGGATTTGATTCGTATACAAATCCACAAAAATGGACCTATCGGCCTGAAATTTAGTACAGATATGTAAAATAATATAGAATAGCTCACAGTCCACTTTAAAACTTCGAAAGTCCACCCGTTCCCGAAATTTAAGAGATTTTTTATGCTCTTCACGCAAAAATCTTTCCGTAATTGTAACCCCTGTAGTGAAAAAAGTGTGAAATAAGGATCGTGGTTGCCATGTGTGGCGATTTTGCCGAATAAAATGTCGTTCGTATACAAATCCACAAAAATGGACCTATCGGCCTGAAATTTAGCACAGATATGTAAAATAATATAGAATAAATCGTAGTCCACTTTAAAACTTTGAAAGTCCACCCGTTCCCGGAATTTAAGAGATTTTTTATGCTCTTCACGCAAAAATCTTTCCGTAATTGTAACCCCTGTAGTGAAAAAAGTGTAAAATAAGGATCGTGGTTGCCATGTGTGGCGATTTTGCCGAATAAAATGTCGTTCGTATACAAATCCACAAAAATGAACCTATCGGCCTGAAATTTAGCACAGATATGTAAAATAATATAGAATAAATCGTAGTCCACTTTAAAACTTTGAAAGTCCACCCGTTCCCGGAATTTAAGAGATTTTTTATGCTCTTCACGCAAAAAGCTTTCCGTAATTGTAACCCCTGTAGTGAAAAAAGTGTGAAATAAGGATCGTGGTTGCCATGTGTGGCGATTTTGCCGAATAAAATGTTTTAAATTTTCAAAGTAAAAATAAAAGAATAATAATGATTTTTTTTTGTTAGTTTATATTCGTAAGGTTATTTTTTTTTAAATTATAATATCGTGTGCATGGGAAATCAGAGCAGGAATGTAATGCTTTACACGCAAAACAATAAGAATTGAAGATTTCCGAGGCTAATAGGTAAATTATTTTAGTTTGGCGAAAAAATAAAATGGCTCAAATGCCGATTTTGTGAAAGTGAGTTCTAGCGGTTTGCACAGATTTCGGCTTGGCGCAATTTATTGAGAGCTTAAGGAAATAGATTTTTGAAAACAAGTGCAAAGGTTTTATTAGAATACAGCGTTAAATTTTAATGACCCGTGAAGAAATAAAGCAGTTATTAAGGGATTTCAAATGATCTATCTCCAGAATTCTCGCCAAATGAGTACATTGATTTAAGTTGGGGGAATTCCGCCAAATTTCAGAAAATTGAAATCTTCTCATTTAGTACATCGGAGTAATGATGAATAAAACACGTTATAGTTGATAATTTTAAAAAATTCGGCTGTATTAAGGGATTCAACTTTTCAAATAAAGGCTTGCTTTACTTTTTCGCGGTCGAACCATTTCCCATATATTATTGCTGCTAAGTCAATGCTTCGAATGATTTCCTGAAAAAACGCTTGCAAAATGGCGTATGTTGGCACTTTGGCGAGGCTTAGATTTGAAACTGGATTTTATTTGAGACTGGGATATATAATGACACTGGTTATAGATAAAAATGAATGTTGGTATGAGTGTATGAGGTTGAAAAACTCCAGCACCGTTGAGCACCGTTGCACCATGAAATTTGGTTCACCTAAGTCTTTTATCATGGAGAAGCTTTTTATGCTATCCGTTTTCCTCTAACTTGCCACCAGGTGGCGCAGCAGAACGTCGAATTCTATTCCGTTTAGCCGTTTGCTATGCGAATATCGTCCAACCGATTTCGATGAAATTTGGTTCACGCGAATATTAGAACACGGAGAATATTTTTCACTATCCATTTTGCTGTAACTTGCCGCTAAATGGCGCTGAAAAGCATCAACTTCTATACCGTTCGACTGATCGGCATAAAATTTTTTATACTTACACATTTGAGCACGAAGAATATATTCTAACTGCGTTCCTTTTGATGTTACTCACCACTAGATGACACTGCAATGCATTATTATTTTAACTCGGCACTAGATGACGCTGCAGCAGGCCAAATTCTTGACCATTCAAACGGTCGCTATGAAAATCAGTATACATAGCTATTTGAACAATGAGAATATTTTGGAGTTATCCATTTTGCTATAACTCGCCACTTGACGGCGCTGTAGCAAATCATTACTTTATTGAACCACTAGATGGCCCTGCAGTGTATCACTTCTTGACTGTGCAAATGATCGCTATGAAAATAGGTATACATAGATATTTGAACACGGTTAAGAGTTTGGCGCTATCCATTTTCCTATAACTTGCCACTAGATGTCGCGTCAACACATGAACTTCAGGACTGTCCAGCCGATAGTCATGAAAATTCGTATACATCGATATCTGAATGCGAAAAATATTTTCGCCGTATCCGTTTTGCTAAAACTCGCCACTAGATTGCGCTACGCCGCATGGCCTTCTGCACCGTACAAACGATTGCCTTGCAATTCGGTATGCATGATTATTGGACACAATATAACGCGATATCCACTTTGCTATATCTGTTTATTACAATGAATAGTAATCACCACAAATCGTAATATCAAAAAGTCCATTCATTCCCGTGCGAAGAACGGGTACTTCAGCTAGTTAATTATAAAAGCTCTTAAAAATTCCCCATGTTTAAAGAATTTTCTCGCTCGCCATGTCCGTCTATTCAGTCTTACCTTCTTGATAAATTCAGCAATATAAAGTCGAGAGTTTTCCTTTAATTCGTCAGCAATTTAGTTCCCACTTCTTATCAACTCCTTAAATTTTAAAGAATTTTTTAAATGTTCGATTGAGCTTTCATGTGTTTTACATGCTCGTGTGATGGTGGTTAATCCATCCTATCCAGTACCATTCCAAGCGCTCTTTTTTATCTCAACGATTAAACACGGCCAACAAAACATTTTTTTGTAAATAAAAACTGCCACATAGCCACGAGAATAGTGCATATCATGATGAATGGAAGCTACGACCATGCTGAGACGAACCTGCTTTTTTCTTATGAATGGACAATTTTGGTGTCGGTCTATTTTCTTTTAGTGGTTGTCGTTTATCATCTTCTTTCCATATGTTAAACGGAGTTTCAAGCAAGACGCAAACTGGATAATAACGGGGCTCCATGTTTCAAAACGGTTAAATCATAGATTCCAATAACACATGGACACAGTAACAAATAAAGCTAAAAACTTTCAACCTTCCCAGACAAAAAAAAAAAAAAAACTATTGTTTCCGTTAGAATGGGCTAGAACAGCGGTTCTCAACCTTTTAACGTCGTGCCCCCCCCCCCAACAAAGGCTAACTTACAGTGGCGCCCCCCCCCTCACATTTTTCAGCATACATTGAGTTTTTTAATCTTTAATAATGAACATTTTAAGCGAAAATGGATATATTTTTGAGTAAAAATGAGAATAAATAAGATGATTTTTTAAAAACATGCATCACTACTTGCTCTTTAGTTTTTCTCGCCCCCCCCCCTGCAAACGTTCTGCTGGGGCGCGCCTCCCTCAGGTTGAGAAACGCTGGGCTAGAACATATATTCTCTGTGTCTTATTCTCTCCCTCACTTCTCGTCCGAGCCAATCAGTTAGTCGAATTCACAAGTGCAGCCGTAGTCAGAAAACCTTTCTTTAGCTGAGTCTTAAGCTACATACCCCATATGCTACCCTATGCCGGAGAGACTGCTTATATAGTCGTTACTATGGCAACGGTGCTGCCAATATCTTTATTAGCTCTGACGGCTGTACTAACGACTTTCGCAGTTGAATTGCGGGGAGATTAAAACGCCTTTTTTCTGCCATATCGCGCTACTGCCGGGGATCCGAGCATGCTAGTAGGCTTACTGAATGAGCGTTTTCTATTTTTTTTTGAGATTTTTAAAAAATTTACCATAGGAATTCCTAATTCTAATCTGAATTTAAGAAAATTTATAGAATAAATTATTTTTACCCTTTATAAGGCCGAGGTAAAATACTTACCACCTACAGTCTATTAAATACAGAAATAAATTGACATTAGTGAATTTTCTGATTTTTGTTCAGTTATATTGGTTGTATATTTTTTCCATACATTTGATTCTAAATTATATTTGGCTTATGAACTTTTCTTTCATTCATTATTTTAAAGAAATCTCTAATAATGACTCAAAAATTGAGCATAAGAATCATCGCTTTTAATTATATATTTTTGCATTTCATTCCGCGTACAAGCAGCAGGTAGTTTTCCGACTTTGATTTTGTGTATAATTAATGTATTCTACAAAATTTCTATGTTTCTTTGAAACTTGTTTCTCCAATTTTCACGTGGAATATTACACTAGAGGGAAAATATATGAATTAATCCTAAAAAATGGGTTAGAAAAATTCCAAGTAATTTCGACTCTCTGCACATACACTCGCCTTATAAAGGGTTAAAGTATGTGCTGATAATTTCAAGTGCAGCCTGGCAGTACTTATGCTGTATCTCACGAGCCGCCACTGTTGTTCAGTTAGTAAGTGAGCGGGGATACAGGAATTCAGATACATTTAGAACTAAACACGAACACCAAGGGAAAAATTAACAGGGAAGTTAGTAGACCAATCAGAGCGCTTGTTCCAGGCGTGCCGTTTGTTTAGTTGGTGATTTAGCAGCTTGTTTGGTCACATAATTTTAGCAGCTTGTTTTGGTCACGTGCTTAGTATCTCCGACTCCAAATTTTATCTGAGCCGAAGATTGGATCAGATAGCATGTTACTGAGCTACACATTTCATGGTTCTGGCATGTTCATTGATACATAAAAATTTAAACTTCACACTACAGTAGACCCCCTCCCCCTCATAACACGGAAGTTATTTTGTTATGGGAATCCGTGTTGTACGCGTCCTGAGCTATACTCCACCTGGAGTGCGGACTCCGCTTATAATCACTGGAAAAATTATTTGCACTCCTCAGAAACACAATGATATTTAATGTTGCCATTCAAAAGTTATATTAATTAGGAGCTAAAGCGTAATAAAATCAGAACATCTGTTTCAGCTGTATTTTTAATAATGTAAAACCTATTGGACACCTTGCAAATTTGCCACCCATGGCGATTTTTCATTATTTGGCGACTTGCGTACATGTAAAGTTAATAAAAGCTACGGAACAGATAGGATAGCTTGCCACCAATGGCGACTTTTCATTATTTGGCGATTTACACATGCTCACAACCTATAATTACTCTTCATTTAAGGTTACCGGAAAACCGTTATTCATATTTTCATTTATATAATCGTTTGCAGATTGGCGTACTTAGCACCACGAATTATACCATCTCGTCGCGCTAGCAAATATCCAAAGTGTACTATAACTGCTATAATGGCATAGTTAACGCCGCCAAATATTTCTACTGGTAGCAAATAATCCAGCTGGACCGAACCGGCTTTAAAATAATCTGCATTTTAATTATTTTTCATTTTCAAGATATTAGTTATTCTGTTTTGGAAAAACGAATAATCGCTAATTCTAAACTCCTGTTGTCTAAGCGAACTTACTATTTGAAAATTGTCAACTTTGTGTAACACATTTTGAGTTACTTATTTCATATTATTGTAACCTATTTATAGAAAAAAACAGGTGATGCCTATTCTACAGCTTACGAAATATTGTAGCAATAGATTAAAGCTGTTGTGAACTAATAGTATTTAAATATATGTAAAAAATACATGTGAAGCATATTCTGTAGCTTACGAAATATTGTAACAATAGATTAAAGCTGTTGTGAACTAATGGTATTTAAATATATGTAAAATTATGTGGCATACTTTTATGTCGCATTTTTGGGACACGTTTTTCATACAATTTTCAATAAAGGGGGTGAGAGATAAAATGACATAGTCATTAATAGATGGAGAAAATCTGCACAGAAAAATGCACAATTCCAACTGAATGAAAATTTCAAAACCTTATTCTCAGGTGTATTCAGCAGACGATAAATTACGATAAATTGCGCCAAGCATTAGAATCATCTCCTCAAAATCGCACAAAACCGTTTAATTTTTAGCCAAATTAAAAAGTTGCACATTTTAGTCTCAGAAAATTTCTAAATATGTTTCTTTTGAGTATAAAACATTTCATTCCTGCTCTGATTTCCCATGCACACGATATTTTAATTTAAAAACAGCCTTACAAATAATCTAGACAAAAAAAAAAAATCGTTATTCTTTTATTTTTACTTCAAGAGTCTGAATCATTTAATAAACTTGCCGAATGTGGAACCTAGATAAGCTTAAATGTCGCTTTTTTTTTCCACTGTGGGGTTACAATTACGAAATGGCGGAAAGCAAAAATTAGCCTTTTGCGATACGTTTTTTATCGATATCTCCTAAAATAATTCGAATTTTGAAAAAATCGCTTCGAGGTGTGTCGGGAACTGTCATGGAAAATTTCCGTACAAAATTTGGTAGGTCTACGATCACCGCGAGACACATTCAAACAAACTAACTAACAGTTTACACATTGTTTTATTAATATAGAAGAAAGATAGTTTTTATTTTGGCGTAAAATGGGCGTAATTCTAACCCATGTTTGTAAATTTCACGCGATTCTAGATACTTGGAAACGCTTTGTTGCAAAGGAATGAATGATTTTATGCCAAATCTGGCAACCATTCTGTTTATTTTTTCGGTTTTTATTAATATCTTCTAAAATAATTCGATTTTCGAAATTTAACTCAGCTTAGCAGGTTCCTCGGAATTTTTCGAATCTGTGGGCACCTTAGTCGAAACTCAAATCCCCACGGTTTAGGAGGAGATAAGCTGACAAGCTTTGACAGCGGCCTTTACTTTTTTTTAGAATAGAGAGATTCACGCGGATTAAGAAGATTCACACGGATATTCATACGGTTATATGTGAAAATCACCTAGTTTCAAAGCTTTATAATTAATTAAACTTAAAAATTAATTTTTAAGTTCTATATTGTACTAGCAGCGTGGCCCGGCGTTGCCCGTGCTATGGAAAGGAAATGACCATTGACTTTATATATAGATTGTAAAGGGAAGGAATGTGAATCCTCACGCTTCAATGATAAAAAAAGACATGGGACTTCCCGCAGCAACGAAAAAAAAAATGAAGTAGGCACCTGATAGCGTACAGAGGTTACTGAGAATTGAACATGGCTAGGCTTGAATGTGAATCCTACCGCTACAATGATAAAAAAAAAGGGCATGGGACTTCCCGCTGCAACAACAACAACAACAACAACAACAACACGGCACCTGATAGCTTCCAGAGGTTACCGGGAATTGGACGTGGCTAGGCTTCTCCCCTTCTACTTGTCTGTGTTCTAACAGTCTTTTATCGCTAATACTTAAGCAACTACTAAAAACAAATAGAATCCAGTCGTCGGTATGAGATTGTAAAGGGAAGGAATGTGAATCCTCCGGCCGCAATGATAAAAAAAGGTACACGGGACTTCCCGCAGCAACGAAAAAAAAAAAAAGAAAGGAAAAATAGAAAGAAATGAACAGTGGACTTGCCAGCTTACAGAGGTTCCCGAGAATTGGACGTGGCTAGGTTTCTCTCCTTGTACCTGTTGTGTTCTAATAGTCATTTATCACTAATACCTGCACACCTCATAAACTAATTATTTTTTATTTCAAATCCAGTAAGAACCACTGGAGGCAAATCATTGGGCATATATACAGTAGATAAGAACTTAAATAATGACAGATGAATTAAAAATATTTATAAATATTTTATGAGGCTCTAATTATTTAGCAACGACCTTCTCGAGGAATTGATAATCCGTGTAAAATACTATCTTCAAATTCTTCAGGACTCATACTTCCTAATGCAACGATTTCAAATAAATCCCGCATGTTTGTTTATTTCTGACGGATTCCCGTATGAAGTGCAGGAACGACCTTGAAAATGTAAACCATATGAAAAAAGGAACACCGTCAGTTGTCTCGGAAACGCTTCATCCCCACTTACACACACAGGACGAAAGGGGGGAAGTTTGCTGTTTCTTCAATCAAGGAGGTAAATTCTAACCTGTGATCTTTTCAGAAAAAAAAATCGTATAAACATTTCTGCACGGTTCAAAATTTAAAAGAGGGAAAAATAAATGTTTAATAAGCGGTAAAAAGATGGGAAAATTTTTGCCCGTTAGGTTTATCGATGCGACAGTTTAAAAATAGCATATTTTTAAAAGCAGTACATTTTCTTCGAAACAGGATTTCCTTTAAAAAATTCCCAAATGTTTAAAATTTGCAAATTTTAAGCATTTCCCCAAATTGCAAATGTAAGGACGATTTTGTAAAGAAAAAGAAAACCCTGTAGTTTCCTATGATATAAAAAATATAGTGTTCGGACGAAAATTTAGCTCGTGATAACGTAAAATGCGAGAAAAATGGCCGAAAACCTTACAAAACATAAAATAACTCAAACACTATTAATCCGATTAATTTCATTTTTACGGCATATGAGGTTCTAATTATTTAGTAGCTATCTTCTCGAGGAATTTATATTGGGTGTAAAATACTATCATCAAATTCTTCCGAACTCGTATTTCCTAATGCAGCGCTCTCCTCTCTTCACTCCCCCCCCCCTCGTCTCTCTTTCGCTCTGCCTGACGCCAGAAGAAAATTCCAACCTTGAAAAATGAAGAACCGAGTGGGGGAAGTTAGTTACTTTTGTTCCGGAACTTGCATTCTGGAGAGCATTTTAATATGTGATCGTTTCAGAAAAAAATCATATAAAAAAATCTAATAATCATTTCTGCACGGTTCAAAATTTAAAAGAGGGAGAAATAAATGTTGAATCCGCGGTAAAAAGATGGAAAATTTTTGCCCATTAGGTTTTTCGATGCGACAGTTTAAAAATAGCATATTTTTAAAAGCAGTACATTTTCTTCAAAACAGGATTTCCTTCAAAAAATCCTCAAAAATCTGCAAATGTAAGTACGATTTTGTAACAAATTTTATTTGAAAAAGAAAACACCGTAGTTTCCGATGATATAAAAAATGTAGTGTTCGGACGAAAATTTAGCTCTTGATAACGTAAAATGCGAGAAAAATGGCCAAAAACCTTACAAAACATAAAATAACTCAAAAACTATTAATCCGATTAATTTCATTTTTACGGCATTAGCTTTCTCTTGTCCTATTTATCAGTGTGCCAAATATGGTCTAGATCCCTCGAACGGTCTGAACGTGTATAGCGAACAAACAAACAAACAAACTTTTCTCTTTTATACATATAGATTCAAAAGATTTAATAGTTTAATAACCACATTATGGAGAAGGTTAACACCATTGATATTGTTAAAAATACAAATCAATGCTTTGTAATTCATATCAACTAAAAAAAAAGAGTTATACAGTAGAATCTCGCTACAATGATACCCTCTATAACGATAATTCTCTCTATTACGATATTTTTTCATAGTCCTGACTGAATTCCCTTTAGATTAATGTAAAACAGTTCTCTGTATTACGATATCCTTTACAACGATAATTCTCTCTTCAACGATGGTAATAATTATCCCTTACATCACAATAATTCTCTCTACTGCGATATATTTTTTTTCTACGATGCATCAGAAGACCACTTCATGCACACACATTGAAAGCTACACAAAGAAAGTCGAGGTAAAATGTGGTTGGAACGGGTTGCACCACGCCTCTGCCAAAGAACGTCTTCTAAGTTTCGTTTTGCTGATGTAACACTATGGCAATGAGTAGCGTTGCCAGGCGTCCGGATAAAGCCGGACATAAGCATTAGGCTTTAGGCTTTTAAGCATTAGGCTTTTTGATTGCATGTCCGGCCAAACTTAACGGTGTCCAGTTTTTGTTAGGCTTTTTACTGGTGACTTTGGCTGATTAGTAATAAAATACTTGAACTGATTTGGCATTCGATGTTATTTATATTTCATTAGAATTTAACAAGATTCATGGTAATAATCAAAAAAGCTTGATTCTATATACAATTTGCTTGTTGTACTTATTAATACTGAGACAAAATCCTCAATATTGTAGGCTGTCCGGCCTTTTCACCCACATGTCCGGCCAAACTGACTGGTCTGTCCGGCTATTTGGTTTGGCGACCTGGCAACCCTAGTAATGAGAAAGTGCATTTCTCGTAAGGTGGAAGGACAGTTGGCATTTCCTGGATGACACATCTTTGATTCCTATCCCCCCTCTTTAAAAAATGGTCAAGGATTCCTTTCACCGGAACTGATATAGAAAACGATACGTTCTTTTGGCTGAACTTCAGTAAGAATTTTAACCTCCGATAAATCCTATCGAGGTTGATTATTATACGAGGATATTTTAAATTATTTATGAGCTTTGTTTACTTTGAAGTTTGTTTAGTGAAAATCGAAAGCAAATGTCTATCGAAGTGAAATTCAACATCATAAAAGATTTTGATAAAGGCATAAAGCAAGCTGAGGTTTGCAGAAAATACGGACTTTCACAGTCGACTGTTGCCAATTTCCGATTTCTTTACACAGAATTCAAAATAAATAAGGATAAATTAATGGGTATGTATTTTCAATTAATATCTAATACATTTTTAAAAATGCTTTTGCGGCATTCAGGTATTATTTATTTAGACATTATATATTTGTTATTCAAATATGCTATAAATATTTATAAGCTATATCACCGCTAGAATCCCTGGCGAGGCGGCAAGGGTGTTTAACTAAAATTTGTAAGTGTTGTGAAAATTACTGAAAACTATAAACATGTTTTTCTCCTTTCATTTATTATATATTACTTGCGAGGGTGTGCTGAATGAAAACAGAACACTTTCTGGTGGCACCGCAGGGTATGGAATATATGAAGAACAAAAATCTTTTCGTTCCAATATCGATTCTCTATATAACGATAATTCTCTTTACAACGATATATTATTTTGACCCCCAAAATATTGTTATAGAGGGATTTCACTTTATGTATAAAAACACTCTGGATGTGTATATGCATGCATATATATATATATATATCTGGAGTTAGGCTGGGCCAAAGATTGATAAATACCGACATATCGGTTTTATTTCAACATCAGATATCTGATATTCCCATTTTCATTTCAGTGAAATCTCGAATTCGATAAAGTTCAAAAATACAGGCCGGCGATAAGAAAATCCCGAGATCGATACTAGCTTGTGATGCTTTTGCTACTGCTTTCTCTCCGTTGATGGCGATACCGGATCGCGGGAAAAAAGCTGCTTCACTAGGAGAATCGCTGCTGCATGTTTGTTATCGTAGAAAATACTTTTATCCTCCCTCGGAGCTCCGCAGAAAGAAAGCAGGGAATGTTAATTTCGAAGGGATGTAGCGTATAGTGCAGAGGTTCCCAAACTGGGTGCCGCAGCACCCTAGGGTGCTAAGAGCGTCTGTCGGGGGTGCCGTGGAGATAATCAAGAAAAGTGTTTTGGTGGAGTATAATCAAATAATTTCCTCTGAGCCGGTATCCCACAAAAAAGTGAGCCAAGCCGATCACTAAGTGGGCTCAAACAAAAATATTTCAATCTAGTTCAATACTGTCCTGTAGCCTCACTTTCATAGGAACTCCCTGAAATGGGGGTATTGTCAAAATTCTATATCCCTTTCCCAAGAGAGTACTTTCTTGATAGTTAGCCCTATAAACAAACAAACAAAAAATAACGTAAAATGCATCCAAACTGCTTCATTCTAACCTTCATATTCATATTGCTTTAAAGGAAATCTGACGCGAAATGTTTTTAGCCTGAAAAGGGTGCCGCGAAATGTTTTTAGCCTGACAAGGGTGCCGCGAAAGGCTTTTAGCCTGACAAGGGTGCCGTGGGGGAAAAAAAGTTTGGGAACCCCTGGTATAGTGTATCGTTCTGCTCGCGGAAGATATCTACCGTAAAAACCGGGAGAAGGGCCGCACCCTCGTAAGGGCCGCATTAGAAAAAAAGTAAATAAATGTAAAAATATACTCACAGAAGGGCCGCACCGGCGTATGAGCCGCACCATCGTAATTCATAAAAAAATGAATGTAAACAAAAACAGTAATGTGTGCAATAAACAAAAACATAAAAATAAAGGAAGGAATTATATTTATATACGGGTCATTCTCAGAAAAAGCAGGAATTTCACTACTGATTTTTTATTTTATTTTTTTAATTTTAATTAAGTTTATACGTATATTCTGAAGAGATCTTAGCTTAAATAATGACACTGTTATAGTGGTTCAGATCATATATAATAAATTTTGAAGTTATTAGAACACAAAATAAAAGATGTCCACAGATGTGACCACCATTTCCACAGACATGACACAAAGGGTTTTACGGGCTGTATGTGAAGGAAAAGGTAAGAAATTAGCATAAATGTAAGTATCAATTTGCATAATTACCCATTGGTTTTGGAATTAGTTGAAAGTTATCACTGAAATTTTAAAACATTCAGCAAAAAATAATTGAAAAACACATACACTACCTTTTGGGTACAAAATACAAACTGCATTTTAATATATGAATAACTTACTGATGTTAGCAACATGCTGTCTATACTGTGCAAGTTGCTTTGTAAATTTCAAAACTAGTTCACCTTTAGAGCAAGTAATTTCTTCTTTGTTAGTTATTTGTATCAATTTAACCGCATTTGCAATCTGATGCTCTACTTTTTTGTTTACCCATTGCTCGTACTTTACTATATCTGTAAATTTATTCATTTCAATCACATTACTTGCACATTTCAAACAGGTTTTCTGTAGACATTTTACATAAAGTTGTTTATCACAAGTTATATTTTGAAGTAACTCATTAGGTGATCCTATATTAATTATTCCTATCAATTTCAATTTTTTCAAAATCAATTTAAAGTTATCATATAAATTGCAGTTGCAAGTATTTCGTTTTTCACAATCAGGTGAGACAATCCAAAATGGCCTTTCACAGCAAAACTGTGAGTAGCTAATATGTTTAAACTCTGGAAATTTGATTATAAATTTTTGGTGTAAGTTTTTTATAGAATCAGATAGCAACCTTTTTTGCATTTTCTGTTTTTTCTTTGTAACTGTGTCATTTTTTCCAGGGCAGAGCCTACTATTATCATCTTGTTCAAGAAACATCACAATAGCATTTTTCATTCTTTCTTTTTGAAATTTTTTTTGTTTTTTGAAGGCCAATTTTCATTTTCAACAGATTTTTTGATGTTAAAAGCAAAATTCGTCGGTAATACCTGCATTTTAAAATGATTTTACCACTTATCATACTTATTAAACTTCTCTTTTTACTTAAAACACATTTTTTGAAGTTCTCCTTAATCTGTTTACTTAATACAGCTCCAAACTCAAGGTTTTTACGAATAACATCAGGCACCTGTTGGCCACTAAGCATTTTCTTTACTTCTTTTTTTGGTGTATCTTATTTTGCTAATTTTATTCTGAAATATCTTTGTTTGTACTTATTGACATTTCTTTTCAACATTTTATTCTCTTCTCTAAGTTTATCCAATTCTTCCTTCATTAGTTTTCTATTCTTCCTTCTTTTTTTTAATGCCACTTTTAACCCTGGAACAAGATGATCTGCTTTTGAGG
Source organism: Cheiracanthium punctorium (assembly GCA_038373885.1). Lineage (NCBI taxonomy): Eukaryota > Metazoa > Arthropoda > Arachnida > Araneae > Cheiracanthiidae > Cheiracanthium > Cheiracanthium punctorium. The sequence goes on from JAWZYV010006201.1 coordinate 661,509, forward strand.
GTTTCATGTTCAGGGCTTTCAGGTGGAGTTCCAATAAGATTTTGTTTTATGTCTTTTTTCTTTTTCCTATGAATCTTAGCTCGTTCACGCCATTTTTTTCTAATATGTAATTTTTTTTCTTGATGCTTTCTGATATTCCCTATCTTTCTTTTTTATTTCCTCATACATTTCTGGATTTTCATTCTTTAATCTCGCTCTGGCACGTCTCATGCTTAGCTTTTTCATTTCTCTTCTTCTTTCAATTTCTTTCTCACTTTTCTTTTTAGGTTTTTTTAATAATATTTCTAACCTCTTGTTTTTCCATTTTAAATCTGAAGGAAAAAAAAAAAAAAATCAAACGTAAGAAAAAATAATACATGAAAATAAATTTACCACTGTGCTAAAATCTCAAAATACATTAAATTTTGGTAAAATTATGGTTATTTCACAGATTAAAATATTGTGTATTTAGTAATGTTCTTGATAACCCAAACCCATTAAACTTAAATATAAGGCACATTGGTTACTTCAAGTCCTGTCCCAATCTCATCTGTAGACACAGTGTCACATCTGTGGACATACTTTGTCCACAGATGTGATGTCCACAGACGTGATGAAACCATACTTTTCTACATTTAAGACACAGATGTATTCAAGATTATGTTCTAAGAATCAGTAAACAAATTTTTAATACCTAAAATTATATGTATATTGGTTTGTTTAATAAACTTACCTAATTATATGAGTTCTGTTAGCTCCACAGATGTGATGTGTTGATCTCTACACGTAACAAAAAACTGCTAAAAACTTAAAAGTAAATACAGTTAAACACAAAGTAATACACTTGTTCTAGTATCTGCAAACAAAATGGTTCTTTGAGAACAGATTTATGAAGTGTAACAATAAAATACTGCCATCTGGAGGAATTTATTAATACTTTTGTTTCTGTCCACAGATGTGACCTATCACCCCGTATACAAGCATTTATTTTGAAATTAAGAGTACTTTAAAATTTATAATGCAATTTTTTGTTTTGAAGCTAGTATTTCAAATACATTCACAATTCAAAATGATATTTATTGAGATTATTTAATGTTTTTTTTAGCAACTATAAGCCTAGAAATTAAGGAAACAGTAAGAAGTGACAGTCCACAGACGTGACTAATCACCATCTGTGGACAAATTTCGATTAATAAATTTAGTAGATTTTACTTAATTTGCAGTTTCTATGCTTTCTACCTCTTTTATTAAGGTTTAAAACTCATGTATATTAGTTTAAAAGTTGTAACTTTTATTATAAATATCATATGACAGAAATTCCTGCTTTTTCTGAGAATGACCCATTACATTAAAGTGAAAAAAAAATATATACACACAAAATTATACATCAAAACCATCAAACTCTGAATGGTCGGAATCTGAATGAAATAACTGTAACAGGTGTTCATCAAGTTCTAGTCCATGGTCATCGTCGCCATCACTGTCGATAACATTATCCTCCATAATGTCTGATTCATCGGCAGATTCTGGTAGTATCCCGGCTTTTCTAAACCCGGAAACAATAGTTTCTTTTTTTACCGAGTTCCATGCGGTTTCCACCCACTTTGAAACTTCACTGTAGGACGCACGCTTCATGTGTCCACTTTTTGTATACGAATGGAGACCTTTCGTCAACCAGGTCTCCCAGTTTCTCCGCATTTCAGCTTTAAATGCATGATTAATGGTTAGATCAAGCGGCTGAAGCTTTTTCGTCAAACCGCCTGGTATGACCGCTAGTGTGGCCGACACCTTTTTACATGCATCCTTGACAGAATCAAGAAGATGCGCTCGCATTGAGTCCAAAATGAGCAGACCATGCGGTTTGAAAAACGCACCACGTCTTCTTCTCCACACCTCTTGGATCCACTCCATCATAATGTTTTCACTCATCCATCCCTTTTCGTTGACTCGAATAACGATGTTATTGGAAAAATCCTCTTTGGGCATGGTTTTGCGCTTAAATATCAGCAGCGGCTTTAACTTCTCACCACTAGCTGTGCATGCTAGCACACACGTAAACGATGTTCTTTCATGCCCGGTTGTGCAAATGCTGATCGTTTTGTCCCCTTTCATGTGAACAGTTCTGTTCGGAGGACAATCGAAGCTCAGTGGGACTTCGTTCATGTTAATTATTTGACTAAGTTCGTATTGCCTTTCCGCGATCTTCTCACTGACGTATTTCAAAAACGCAGCTGCTTTATCCTCCCAATCTGCTGGCAGGCTCTGGCCAACCGTTGTTCTATTCCTGACAGAAAGCCCGTACCGCCTTAGGAATCGGCAGCACCATGACTGGCTTCCAGCAAAATTTTCAATCTTTAGTTGTGCGGCAATCACTTTCGCCTTTAGGCGAATTTTCACCGTCGAAATTGGAATTCCCGCATCACGTTGGGTTTTCACCCAAACGGAAAGATTTTCTTCCAACTTTGGATACCGAACAATTCCACTTCTGTTGGCGCGTTTACTTTTAGGAATGCAGATCAGTTTCTCCTTATCTTTTATCCAACGGCGGACACATTTTTCATCTATGTCGTATTCCCGTGCTGCAGCACGATTGCCGATTTCTAGGGCTTTTTCTAGCACTGTCAACTTGAAGCCAGCAGTATAGCTTCTTAATCGTTTGGGTGCCATAGCTTTCAAATAAACTACTGACAAATAACAATTAAATTTAACTCGCAAAAGGAAGACTCGAAAAAATGATTATGACTATAGCGCGATCGCATGCAAAGAATAAGATCAAGAATGAGCACAGAACATAGAATCTTAATCACGTGGAAAAATCGGTTGTAACCGGAAGGAGTAGAAACTAAGCAGCGCAACTATTACAGCTCATTCCGGTCAGTTGATTCAGATCGACTTCCCGCGCGTCCTCCCTTCACGGACCTTTCCGTGCCTGTTCCTCATTGGCTACTCCAGAGAAAACAGTGTTGGGAATAGTTCTTCTTATAGTGGTATGGACACGATGCTCGTCATTCCTGCGCGCGCATCATGTTTATTATTAAAAAATACACAATACTACAAGAGTCTATTGCTGTAATATCCTTAATTAATCATGCAGTTCATATAAAAACCTGTGTGTTTAAAAATGAAACGCTTCTCAGCCAATCAAATGTGTCATGTTGTTGTTTCTAGCCGCATGTACCTTTCTGGGTCTTCCAACTTAAACGCCCGATATTGCCCGATAACGCTCCTATATTGATGCATCTGAAGTGATGCATCAATATAGGAGTGAGTTAAAAATAGAAGAACATGTTTCAAAGTTGGGAGGGGGAAAAAAAAAATCAGATGGGCCGCATCGGTAGATGGGCCGCACCCTCAAAAATTTTAACTTTGTTTTCGTATCAGCCGCGGCCCTTCTCCCGGTTTTTACGGTAGGTGCAATAGTAGTTATTATTTAACGATGATTTTGAGTGAAGGATATTATGAAGCGCGAATGGCTATTTCAACAGACAATAGAGCTGCTGACATTTGGTTGGATCGATAATATCTGGCAGAGCAAATGCTTTATTGGAAATAATAATTTAATCTAAGTGCGGTACCGAGTACATGCTGGTGCATAACGGGAGCTGGTGCACGTAAAATATGTAGTGGCTCCTAAGTCCGCCATGAACGATCTATGATGTAAGCTATGAGAGACATCCAGAGGATTGGAGGTCTCTCATAGCTTACAGAGAGATCATGGTCATCCAAGCTGCCAGCCTTCGGCATCAAATCTATGTGTATGGCTTATTAGCCTAATCACCATAATTAATTAACGTATATCTCGGAAACTATCCATCGGAGCGTGTTTTTTATTGATTCTCGACCCCCCCCTAGACTCTACACCCCCCCTCGACACATAAAATTTCGAATATTTTGACACCAAACTTAACCTTTTAATCGTACAGGCTCAGGGTGTTCATAGTGGCGCAACCAGAAATTTTCCTTGGGGGGGGGGGGGTTCATATTCACTAAGGCCCCTTTATCATATACAGCGAAACCTCTCCAAGCGGCCACCACTCTAAATGGCCTATTTTTCATGGAACGGATTTTTTGGCTCATAGACCTAATGTTAAAATAACCTCTATCAGCGGCCACCCGACCCACTCTAAACCCTCTTGCATTCAATGGTTAAGTTACTTTTAGTTTTTCAAATAGCGTTTATACCGCTAACTCAACGCACTTCGTCCGAGGTAAAAATTAGTGGATAAAAAAGGATCAAATAAGTAAATGTTTGTCTCTTTCATAACTTAGCTCAGTGTTTCTCAAAGTGTGTTCCGCGGAACTTTAGGGTTTCGCAACGACTCTCCAGGGGTTCCGCGAGAAATTTTAAAACATCATCGAAATTTTAAAGAAAATCCGTAAATTGATTTTCTAACCTAATTTTTCACCAAGCTCGTATAGAGAATTAACCTTTTGGCGGGATTACTTTTAGTTTTTCAAATAGCGTTTATACCGCTAACTCAACGCACTTCGTCCGAGGTAAAAATTAGTGGATAAAAAAGGATCAAATAAGTAAATGTTTGTCTCTTTCATAACTTAGCTCAGTGTTTCTCAAAGTGTGTTCCGCGGAACTTTAGGGTTTCGCAACGACTCTCCAGGGGTTCCGCGAGAAATTTTAAAACATCATCGAAATTTTAAAGAAAATCCGTAAATTGATTTTCTAACCTAATTTTTCACCAAGCTCGTATAGAGAATTAACCTTTTGGCGGGATTACGGGAGTTCCAGATATTTTGGACTAAAACCGGCAATCGAGATCACGGTTGTCGAGAGAGTTTGTCCCTTACCTGTGTACTTTCGAAACAAATGTCCTTTTGTGAGGGTTTTTCACTCCATTTTTCTACATGCATCAACGAAAACTAAACACTGGAATAATTTGGAAGTGGGACATGATATGCAACTAAAACTTTCGTCAATACAACCAAATTTTGAAGACCTTTGTGACAGTCAAAAACAAAGCCATTCATCCCATTGATATTTTTCATCCATTTACCGTATAAATTCGTTAAAAATTTCGGGCCTGCACCTTTTGTAAGTACTTTATCTACACTTTTATTGCTTTATATTTAGATTTTATGTTTGTCTAATGAGTGATAAATGATAGGACCTTAGTTTCTCCTTAAGTAATATTTATTCAAGTGTTTCGTTAAGCAGAAGAGGGAAGAGAGGGTAAGAAAAGGGTTCCGTGGGATACAAAATTTGAGAACCACCGAATTACTTGAAAGAGATACAATATTTCTCATGGAGATTTCTGTGCAGGGACTGATTTGCAGAGGTGGTGGCCCTGGGCAAAATCTTCATTGGGGGGGGGGCACCCTTGCCAGCTTTCTAATACCCCACCATGCAACTCACCCTACAAAGAAGGATGTTTTAACAGCATTAAAATTATTATTGAATCAAGATGAACATCGAAATGCAACAATTCGATAACAATATTATTATGTAGGGTAATAATATTTCAGCTATATTATTTAATTTTCAATCGTTACTTTCATTTCGAATTTTTCAAGTAACATGTTCCACATTATATTTGTACTTATTTTCTTAACGTCTACATCAGAGCATTTATTTACTCACTGGTATGGGATAAATCTTCACTTTGCTCCACCCAGGTATTTCCTTTTATCTATTCCTATTGAAAATCTGTTCTATGGTTTTCTCGCTACCAGCATACAATCTTTAAATTAAAACCAAAATTTGCAAATTTTTAACCCATTTATGCATAGAGTCTCTTTTTTGGGACGGCATTTTCGCTATCAGTCGAAAACGCTATTTATTTTTCCTAGCCTTTATTCACAAGTATTGAACCTCAACTCCACAAAATATTTTAACATGACCCAGTAGGATGTTGACATTTCAATTTTTATGCATTGTGATTTTAAGATATCATTCCTTGTTCAAGAAGTTAACATCAGAAATTTATCTCTTATTGCTGATATTAGCAAAAATCGAAAAAAGTTGCAAAAATATCTGGGCAAAAATGGGCTGAACTAAAGGATAATTTCAGCCCCCTCCCTGCTGCTGGGGGACCGGGAGCGAGCCCCGAATGTCCTGTCGGAAATCATGCAGTCCCTTTTTCTGTGGTGCAAAATAAAGAATGCGCTGTTCTATTTGAAAATAAAAAATGCTATTCATCTGTTTAAACTATTTATATTTTATCTAAACGAAATTGCATTGATTACAAATTTATTTTCTGAGATTAACATTTAAGTGAGTTTTAAATCTAATGTTCTTGGATTTTTTACCAGTTCATTTAAAATATCTTCCGCAGATGGTGTATGTTCGCGATGAATATGTGGCGGCACGATCACTTCCGCGCACACAACACCCGGCAATCGAAGGCCGGTCGAATGAGTACCTTTTGGCCGAGCCGGATTGCGCCTCATTCTACGACTCTTAAGTCCCTGGGTTCAAACCCAGCTCTCGCCCCACGCTCTCCCTTCAAATATTTAGAAGAGCTAACCCTAGTAGCAATGACTGCTTGTTTTCTGCTCGGTCGTTCATCGACTCATCGTTAACTCATGGAATTCAGTCATTGGCAAGTGCACTTTTGTTTTTCTGCAATAGATGAATTTTTATTCATGGATAGAAGTGATCTAGACGAGCAGTTTCGCCGATGGGAAACCGACAAACAACATCTTATCCGTAACCGCAGCTCTATAGTCATCGGGCCTTGCAGGTGTCCCAGTGGTTTAATGTGCCTTTGCTAATCTCAGGGAAATTTTGAACAATTCTTGAATTAATGACAAAATTTACTTCAAATTTCTTATATTGGGGTTGGGACGGGGCAGGGCAAGGCATTCTTGAAACCTAACAGGCACGAAACTGGATTTTTTTTTTCGTACGTGACGTCACGATCTTGATCGCGGGTTGAAGTCCTTGCAGAAGTGTGAATAGTGCAGTCCGTTGGATTTAACTTTTAATTATCGCGGCTTATTTATAATTTTTCATGTGAAAACTGTTTGAAAATCTTCACACATTCTATGAATCATAAATAAGACGATATACGTTGAGAATTAATTGATGATATCATACCAATATAAAGGATTACTATTAACTTGAAGGTAAGTTTTTTTCGGTCAAACAAATAATGTAAACATAGCATAACACCTTTTTTAAAATCTGTTTTTCGATAAAAGAACAGAGGTTGACAAAAGTACGAATGTACTTAACATGCCTAGGAAATGATGGACGATATAAAAATACGAGTTAACTAATACTTAAAATGGGAGGCTTAGTGTGTGATGTTAATCACATATATTAATACCCATTTCGGTTTGTTTACCTCTTTTGTTAAATTTATTCAGTATATAAAAAACGTCATTTTCACTTTTAGTTTCTGTTCTTGTTTATTTCCTTACTTGGGCTTTCAAAATTGTATTTTGTTTGCTTTCTTTTTCTTTTTAATAAGCCTTTTATAAGACTTTTTTCTAATCATGTCTTTTAACAGGGTGTCTACCGCTCCGGAAAATCCGGAAAGTCTGGAAAAAGCCGGGAAATCGGCAAATGGGTCCGGAAAGTCTGGAAAAAAAACAGGGAAATTGGATAATGGGACCGGAAAATTCACCAAAAGAATCTTTTTTTTTTCGGTATCCCTTTTTTTTAACCCTTCCTATTTGTCAGACTGGAAACCGAAAGCAACTGCAACGCATTTTTCGGACCGCGAAAGCATCAAGCCATGTGTTTGCATAAGGAGGGAAAAATGGGGCTAATCCATCGTGACGGGAGGGTAAAAAAGCTGTCGTCAGCGCGTGATCATCCGTCTGGTTTGCAATAGAATTTCATTCATTGTTTATTTATTTTAACTCAGTGTTCTGGATTTGAAGTGTAGAATGACGAAAGTGGCTAAAATTTGTGCTAGAAGTATCGTGGACGGGATTAGTAGATGACCATACGTGATTTATTCAATCATTTTATTTTCCACGTACGTAATTATTTTTATTGCTTAATATTTCTCAATATTTATGTATGCATGCTCACATATAACACAAGCACTTGGCCCCTTTTTTTCTTAGAAAGTGTGCGCTCTTTGAGTTTCGTTTTATTTTTTGAATTTAAAGTATTGGATAGTGTTCAATTTGGAGGACTTATCTCTTCATTAGAATGGTTGCTGAAAGTCTGTCGACCGGGCCTCCCAGCAGATATTTTAGAACATTAATATTAACTCTAATAACAATAACATTTAAAATACCCCCCCCCCCGGAAATGGAAACTTATATACGCTTCTGTCCTTCTACCTCCCAAAAGTCAGGAAATTGACTTTCACAAATTTGGTAGACACCCTGTTTAAAGATGATTTCCAGATCTCATTTAAGCAACATTGTATGCATTATACTTTTTACTCTCTTCTGATTGGCAGTTTACTATAAACTATTCTAAAACCCTTGTCAATCATTCTGAAATTGCTTTTCCCACCCATTTAACTTTATTATTTTCTTTTGTCTCCTAAATTACCATAAGAACAAGGGTGTCCAATCTTTTTTGTTGCCCTGGGCCACATTGGAGGAAGAAATGGTGTTTTAGGCCACAAGTATATTACCATAGCTGATGAGCGAAAAAAAAAAAAAAAGAAAAACATAAAATATATAATTTTCATGTAAAGTTAAAAATGACACTGTCCCAGATAAAAAATGTAATAAAAAGCGAAAGCTTTCAACATTGGCAAGTGCTGCTAATGCTGAAAAGCAGAGCATCTAAGCTAAATATAAGCAAGCAAACCATAAAAGACTTTTTTTTTTAATTTCACATTTTTTTAAATTTTCACATAACCTTTTTTAAAAATTTCGCATCATACATAGAATTATGTATTTAAGTTATAAGAGAATGAAGAATGCTTCTATATGGCTAAAATGAGCACAGTAAACAGAGTTTATTTTCTTATCTGAAAAAACTAAATTATTACATCATGCCTGTGTCACAAAGACTTTCATTTTACATTGTACCATTGCATTATATTTATTAGAACAGTTTAATGTACTATTGCATTTACAAAATTTCCTTAAGAGTTCACATGTTTTAAGAGATAGTCAGACAGGGATCAAATATTATATTCCTTCTTTTTGCCCATTTATTATGCAAAAAATAATAATGGTCATAAAATTAATGATACTTTTGCTTGGCAAATTGTTTTTAAATATGATTTTTTATTTATTATATATTTAAGTAAATGGCATAGTGTACTGTTACATGTTTAATATAAAATTACTTTAGTAATTTTAAAGAAATACCATTTACCCCCCCCCCCCAAAAAAAAAAAAAACAATTTTTTTTCAGTCCTGATTTGATTTTGAGAAATTCAATATATGCAAAAATTTCTGAGACATTTTTATAGTCAAGGTTAATATATATCAATATTAATTCCATCAATGTGCCAATATAAAGCATAAAAGTAATTTATATTTTTTATGCTGAACAAAGATTTTTATTTTTATTATGATTATTCTGTGCTCTATTCCTAAAGAATGATTTGTAATTTTGGTCAATAAAACTGTTTATTCTATGTTTGTTTATTTAGTTATAATTCAACATCACAAAGATATTAAATTGCATATTAAAAAATGTATATAAACTGGGTAATTATTCTTTTAAAAATAATTTTTTTTAAACACTCGCTAGATTATTTCTGATGAATTTCAAATACTGTAGAATTGTTTATAAATTTTTATTATAACATTGTGAATTTCTTATTAATTCCTGCATTATTTTTATTGATATTCTGCGTTTAGTTATAATTCAGCATCATAAAGATATTAAATTACTTATTTAAAAATTTATTTAAACACTGGGTAATTATTCTTAAAAAAATTACTGGGTAAGTATTCTTTCTTTTTCATGTTTTAAAAACACTCATTAAATTCTTTCTAATAACTTTCAAATACTGTAGAATTGTTTATAAGAAAAATATATTTCGCTTTTTTTAATATCACATTGTAGATTTCTTATTAATTCCTGCATGATTTCTAATATGATTATTCTGTGCTTTATTCCTAAAGTATGATTTGTAATTTTTTCAATAAAACTGCTTATTTTTGTTATAATTCAGCATCATGAAGATATTAAATTGCATATTAAAAATGTATATAAACATCAGGTAATTCTTGTTCTAAAAAATAATTGTTCTTGAACACAAACTACGATTATTTCTAATAAAATTGAAATATTGTAGAATTGTTTATAACAAAAACATATTTTACTTTTATTAATATCGCATTATGTATTTCTTATGAATTTAAAAAACGGGACCCTTTTATAAATCGTACGAATTATTTTGGGCCATGATATTTACGAAAAACACTTCGCGCCGCACATTCAAAACAGCACCACGATCGGAAAACTAGTTTCCGGTTTCGCAGTTACGGGCCTGGGAGGTATAGAGACGGTCTTGGGCAGGGGGGTGATATCCCCCTTGCCCCCCCACATATATTTTATGTAATATTTAAATAATTAAAAAAAATGTGTTTAAAAAAAGAAAAGACAATCTGTTTGAGCGTATAATAATATAACCCTTTAGTATTTGGCAACACTTTTATATTCTTCTGAACTTTTACACTTTTATTTTATGGCAACACCAGATTTCAGTTTTCGTTTTCACTTCACTTATTACAATATTTAACTTTGGCAGGCCGGATTAAAGTGCTCTCTGGCGATTTGGCGTACAGTCAGACTCCTTTGGCAAGAGCCCGCACGCTAGGGGTTGCCGCCCGCACCGCAAGTTGATCCGCGAAAAACAGTAGAGTTATAAATTCCATGTTCTTTTCCTAATATTTTTTTATTTTATTTGTTGATTAATTGTTCTAAATATATATTTTAATGCATTTAAAATTGCAGTCTAAAATTACAAATCTAAAATTTTTATTCATATTTAAATGCATGCATTTAAATATGAATGAAAAATTAGATTTGAAGGTAATATGTTACGGAAATAAAAAAGAAACAGTGGACAGTTAAAAAGCAATCATCATTTGGCTTTTGTATGAAATTTACATACGATTAGAGAAAACCCTTCTTTATTAAATGTTTAGTCCGGGGTTTTAGCAATTAATAGATATGGATTATAGATGCAGATAAACTCTTCGGGTTTAAACCTATATGTTCCCATGGATGCAGATTGAAGCGAGGACGAAAATTGCATTACTGATTCTTGTAGGATACTGAAAGATTAATATGGGCTAGCAATAATGTGTAACAACAAAGAATAATAACCGCTCGTCTTTGTAACGGCAAGAAAGTAAATGTTAAACTTTGTGTAAAGTTCATTTACATATAATCTATATTTATAAAATGCTAAATTCTTTTAATCAAGCACAAACTACTAATTCAATGAAAGAAAAACTAATTCGTATTCAAGAACGATTTTTTAAGACTTTCTTTGGACCATTTTGTTTCAGTGAAAAATTAATAAGGTAAATAGCTAAAAACTTAAAATTAAATGAGAAAGCAAATTCTAGATAATTTTTTTACTGTTGACTTTGTTTTAAACCGCAAAAGATTTCTTATTTGTTTTAAATACAACTTACTGTAATTCAGTCAAAACATTGTCTATGTATAAAGACAGGGGGAAAAAAAAAAAAAAAAAAAAAAAAAAAATGAACGGTGAAATCTGGAAATTTCTTATATTGTCAATGATTGTCTTTTCTTTTTTTGTCTTTTTTTTTCCAATGGCAAAGGCAAGACAAGGGAAAGAAGTAAAACATTAAGACAAAATAAAAATATAACAAGAAAACTGTAAATAGCTGCGAGATAAAATTTCATGCTCAAACGTTGAATTTCCCAATTTTCCATTATTGTTATTGCATAAATAAATATGTACTTTTTAAAAACCCACCCCCCTCTCCCTCTAACACCTTACTTCTATTCCATAGCAGTGACAGAAACGGATTATTGAAATGCTGTATGTAAATATACTGCAACAGAAAAAGAATGTGGCGCCTGTTTTTCGCGGATCAACTTGCGGTGCGGGCGGCAACCCCTACCGTGCAGTGTGTAGTAACAACTGGAGAAACGACTCTTGTCAAAGGAGTCTGACTGCACGCCAAATCGCCAGAGAGCACTTTAATCCGGCCTGCCCAGCGTCTCCTGTTGTACGAGCCTTGTTGCATGTGCTTTTGTCCGTGTTTACATCACAGACTGGTATGTCGATTTTTCGGTGTTTTTTCTATTGTTTTGATATCTTTTAGTTTTCTTTATTTATAATAGGGTAGAGCCAGGGCCGGCCTTCTATCTAAAGAGGCCCGATTGCAAGCATTTTTTGTCCCCCCCCCCAAAAAAAAAAAATCCAAACAATAAAAATGCATGAATGAGTTGTTGTACATTTATATATAGAACGCTAAACATAACACGCATACATAAACTAAAATCCCTTTGATGACATTTTTAATGATGGTGATTATATCGATTTTAAAGTTCGAAATACAATCAAGCGGCTTCGAACGTGCTAATCTGTGGCTTAGTATGTCATTAGTTTTTTAAGCTTGCTGTTAAATGAGGGGGAATAGCCTTTTTCAATTGGGTAGTACTGAAAGTTGTGAGAAACTGTGAATCTATCTGTTCTAGAGCATCCCTGAAAATGATGCTACTAGGTTCAAAATGTCAATGAAGCTACGATATATATATAATAACTTTTAAATGGTCCATAATTAAATAAATGCTCTTTTGACAGACGTGATATTTAATAGTAAAAAAAAAAAAAGTCCATATTGAAAAAGCGAGGGAGGGAAGAGAAGCAAAGCTTATATGCTAAGCTTTTCTGAGCAATTTAACATAGAATCAACAATTTTATTTTTTCTCCCAAATTATTCAAAATATACCGGGGTGTTTCAAAATAGATGTTACAGCGATTATCTTTTAAACCGTAAGTGATAGAAACATACTTTCAATTAGAAAAGCTAGTCAAATGACTAGTAGATTTCAGATATGGCAATTTTTTCTGGGGGCTGTATACATATTAAAATACGAAATTAAATTTTTATCCAGTCCCTCTTTCCCTATCACTTAGGAAAATGTTGCCCTTTGTCTAAGAAAATTAATGAAAAATATCCCGTGTCTCTTAAGTGAAATAGTTATAGAGTCTTTTAGGGGGGTCATCTACTAATTACATCACGCTTCTGGAGAAGGGATCTTAAAGTGTAAAACAGAATGACAAAATAATGGCATAGGTTACTGTGTTGTGGTAACTTTCACTAAAAACTGCCAAACATGCTTTTATAGGAAAATTCTAGCTAAATTAGGATTTCAGGAGTCAACTGTGTCTATCGAGTGACTATTAACATACATTAATGCCAGTTGAAAAGTAGTTACATTTTTCGCACTTTCGGGATATCCCCTTGCTTGGCGACAAATGCCAAGATTTTCAAATTGCATATCTCGCTAACTATTTCACTTAGAGACACGGGATTTAAAAAAAATTATTATTAATTTTCTTGGACAAAGAGCAACATTTTCCTTACTATAAGTGATAGGAAAGGAGAGATCATATAAAAATTAAATTTCGTATTTTAATATGTATACAGCTCCTAGTAAAATAATTGCCATATCTGAAAGCTATTCTTAATTTGACTAACTTTTCTAATTGAAAGCATGTTTCTATCACTTACGATTTAATAGATAATCGCTGTAATTAGCATCTATTTTGAAACACCTGGTATAATAAAAACAGACATAGAACATTCATCTTACTGCACAGGGATTCAATCTGCATAAATGCTAGTGATGAAAATAATCTAAATATTGACTTACTTTCTTCAAAGGTTGAAAATATGATTAAATTGATAGACATCAATCCATAATTTAGGTTTGTGGAACTATATAAAATTCAAGTTATTTCTGAAAAAGTCTCGTTCTTAAAAAGTATATGTCGGATGAGATTCTTCAGCTTTTTGCGAATAAAGAGGAAATCACTTTTTTGTCTTTTCTCAGAAAATTCTGTTTTTTTCTGTGAATTCCTGATTATAGTTATTAGTTAACTGTGATATTTTTATCTTGTAGTAGCATGTTCCAATGTTTTTCTTCTCTTAAAAATTCTTTCACATTAATTAGATATAACTATCATATGTATAAATTTTTTGCTCTCTTATGATTTCAGCTTTTTTGCTCTTTTGCCAATCTCATCCCTGATACATCTAATGCAGATGTTGTTATTAGATTCGTATAATGTCCAATACAAAAATATCCTTAAAATGGTTTTGAATTAATGAAAAAAAAAAAAAAAAAAAAACTAACAAAACACAGGCTCAAATATTAGGTCTCAAAAACTAGAAGAGTGTTGTCGATTTGGCCAACATATTTGTAACACATGTATGTTAAAGCATTTAAATTTTCAAATCTAAGCAACGGACTAAAATATCACTTAAAATTTCTCCTCTAGGTATCCGATGATGCAAATGTCGTTTTGCTGCAAGCATAATTTCTTACCACTGTTATTATGCATTAGGTAAGAAAAAATGTGGAAAATTGCATATAAGATAAAAAAAATCTAATCTGAATTAAAAATTACTCCAAGGCGCATAACTTCATGTTAAGAATTTCCTGTCTACTAAATTTTGTAATTCTACATGGCTGTTTGTCCTTAACACCACTGACACAGAGATACACACTTGGACATCTTTTACAATAAGTAGAAATGTTGTACAGCTTATAAAAATCTATCATTTTGAGTCCCTGGCATAATAATAATAATTATTTTTTTTTTTTAAATTGGTGTACAAGATCATGAAACAGTTTTTTTTTTTCTTCAAACTACAGTCTTTATTGTTATTGATAAATTATGATAATTTTAAGATGACTTGCATACATATGAGTAATGTTGCGTTCATTTGTTAATTTCAGAAAATGAACACTAGTGAATTGTCTGGAGAGACAAAATTGCAGCAATGCATTGTGGAATCCTGGAAGTGCATTTGTGCTGAAGTAAAGAAATACTGTGAAATTGTTAATAAAGGACACAAAATTGTTTCTCTTATCATTGTTCATGACGATAACTACAAGACTCTCTCCAGTTTTCCAGAGGCCTTCTTTCAGGACACAGAAATAAACAAAGTTGATCCTGATGCTTACACAAAACTGAAATTTAGTATGGACAGAGCAATTCGTTCTGAAGAGATTGCTCTTAAAAATACTTTGTAATTAATGATTTTACTCCCATTCTTTTTGTAAATGATTTTTTATTTTTACACCATTCCTTTTTCCAATGCTGTCTGCAGAGCCTGTTTATCGGCAGGGCAACTGGGGCACTTCCGTTTCAGGGGCCCAAAACTTTTGTATCTTCCAACCAATTTTTGTTTCTTAAAAAAATTTTGTATCGAAAGTTTAATTGTCATTTTCTCAAAAATATTCAAAAGTTGGCGGTTAATTCTCAACATTTTACTCCACTAAGGGTCCTCTAAAATCCATTTGGTCAAAATTTGTGGGCCAAATTTTGTGGCAAAATTTGTGTCTGAGTTTCTCCTTGTAAAAGTGTATTATAAAAAATATCCCATTAATTTTAAGATACATACAAAAAGTTTTGCAATTCTTTTCATTTATACTTTAAAGAAGTTTTTTTTAATTAAATGTAGTATGTGTATGGATATTTATTATTTGTGAAAATAAATGTTGTATGTTATTTGTATATAAAAAAAATTCTTTAATATTCTTTATTGCAATGTATTTACATATTTAGTATCTAAACTTAGCATTTATTATTTAATATATTTCTGTAGCTTATATGTGCCCAAAACAACTTTTATCTGCAATGTACAATTTCTCCTAAGTGAAAAGGCCCAAAAATTGGTATCTGCCCTGAACCCAATATATTGTGATGATCGGGCCCTGGCTGTCTGATTAAAAATGGATAAAATCCACTGGGACTTAGTAAAGTCAGAGGTGCAGAAATGTGTCTGAATGTGGTTTGTGGGAAATTGTGAAACGTTTAGCCCAAATGTATTTAAAGAAAGAACAAAAAAAGTTATATCTTTGTAGAGATGCTATTGTCATCAAAAGAAGCTAGCCTGTTAACGGCAGTTTCTCAAATGCACATCCCCCATTTCTCTCATTCCAAAGGAGCTTAGCGTGATGACTAATGACAGCCATCAATTAAAGTTTTTTTTTTCCCTGTCAGTTAGCTCTCTGGTGAAGGGCAGATTTTGGCCATGTTGCTTTATAATATGACAAGAATGTCTGGAGCATGTGTTCTCCCCTTTAACGATTCTTCAGATAAAACTGCTCTTTGTACAATAATACGAGGGTTGCCTTTTAAGTTTTTACAAAAAGTAGGAAGAAAAATAAGTTTTTGGGAACAAACTGTTTTATTGCTTTTCAAAATATTCGCCTTTAAGATTTATACACTTTTCCACCCTTTCAAACCAATTCTTGAAACAGTTTTTTCACTCTGAAATTGATATCTTGAAAAATGATTTTGGAAGGTATCAACAGCTTCTTGCGGTGATGAAAATCGCTGGCCATGCATTTTTTGTTTAATATAAGGGAACAAGAAAAAGTTGTGAGGCGACAAATCAGGAGAACACAGGCAATGAGACAGTAATTCGATATTTTTATCCTTCAAATAATCTATTGTTTCACGTTCTGTGTGGGAGCTGACGTTGTCGTGATGAAGAATGAAGTGCCGAACTTTGTTGTTTTTTCTGATTTCATTGATGACTTTTAGCAAGCAAATTTCTGTTTACCATTTAGCGTTAACAGTTTTTCGATCCTCTAAAGGAATAGTTGCGATGTCCTGTAAGGCCAAAGAAACAAACAAGCAAGCATTTTCTTGGAAGTGCTTGATGAACGAACAACTTTCGTGGGATTCGGTTCATCTGGAAACACCCAAACAGTGGATTGCTGTTTAGTTTCCAGCTCATACGAATATATCCAAGTTTCGCGACCTGTAACGATGTTGTATACAGATTCTGCAGCTCCCAATTGGAATTTTTTTAGAATTTCCTTAAGCCAATTTGCACGATCCTCTTTTTGAGATTCTATCAAATTGTGCGGAATCCATCTGGAACAAATCTTTTTAACAGCTAGATGTTCATGCAAAATCAAATGTATTGCAGTCTGTGATATGCCAAGGGATGCTTCTATTTCACGATAAGGGACATGCCGATCTTCTTCAATCATGTTGCACATAGCATGGATGTTGTCTGGAATCACTACAGATTTTGGTCATTCTTCACAAGATTCATCACTGACGGACCCACAACCACGACGAAATTCTGCAAACCATTTGTAAACAGTGAAAATAAACACTCAAAAAACTTTTGTTATAAGATAAAATAAATAAAAACTTTGTGAAAAAAACACACATAAAAGGTTACTTCTAGGCGTAACGATCGTTTCGACCAAAAATTCGTTCGGTCTTCTTCAGACAAACCCTTCTGTCAAACAGAGCAGTGGGAACTGAAAAAGATAAACAATCACAGCTGCATCAAAAAAAGGGTCTCTAGATCTGTGGCACGCGATGAACGTTTAGATCGCCCGCCATCTTGCTGGTAGTTAAGTCGAGCGATGGCAACGGCTGCCCTTTTTTCAGCATTGGGCAATCTATCCGGATGTTCTCGCATTCTTCAATTTTTCAGCAGATTTCAGTGCTGTTAAAAATAATCATGACCATTTTTTTACGGGAAATGACGTGCTAAAAAATAAAGGATTCTCGTGGAGCTATGTCACCTGCAACTATTTTTATAGAAATCAAATCTATTCTTCATGACTAGAGCTGAAGCAAACCGCATGTATTCGGTACTAAGATACGGATAATCACTCCGACTCGAAGTAACGAATTGTTACTTTTCGGTTGATATCGTTACTCGTTACTCGATCCGAAGCTGTTTCGGATCGAGCAGCTTCGAACTTCGAATACAGACTTCCAGGCGAGGCGAACTAGGGGGGAAACGGGTTCCAGTAATCGAGTACTAATATCTTCTGTTTGTTACTGGATATCGGATCGCGGTTTCAAGGGGGAAAATGACTTTTGAGTGTGCATTTCGGATCGACCAGGTTCGAACTTCGAATACAAGACTGCCGGAGGGAGAAAATGAATTTCGGTATTTGAGTAATAGTATGTTCCGTTCCGTTACTAGATACCGGAAGTATTATGGATTCTCGCTGTTTGAAGGGAAAAATCAGTTTCGGTATTTGAGTAGTAGTATGTTCTGGTTGCAATTCGTTTGTGCCGAGCCGAATGGTATCGTTTTGATGAGGTTTGGAAGAATCCGTATGTTTCGTTACAGTTATGGAGATGGATATACTATCTGCTGCTCTATTGATATGGGTCGTACAATGGGGGGATAGGATCCGGTGTATAGTGCGTTCTTATGCGCAGTTGAACTTTTTTTTGCAGGGGGGGAAGGGGGTGTTCTTATAATTGTAGAGGAGCAATACATATAAGAGAAGCATGTTAGTAAGGGGTGCTAATTTCGGGCTTTCTAACATTTTAGTACTAAATAGTGGTGCAATCAGAATTCTTTCTTTCAGGGTGGTTCCGAAGCAGGATTGCGAACTTAACTTTTTCTTTTTTTTTTAGCTAGAATCGAAATATGAGTAATAAATAACAAATTATTTAAATACACCTTAAAAAAAAATATTTTTTTATAAAGTAAACGAATTCACACATTTTTATTATTTAAAATATTATTTGGAACTAAAAAAAATATTTAGCATGGAAACCTAAACACATTTTTTAAGTAATTGTTTAAAAAATATATAAAAAATTGGGAGCTACCCGGGATTTCTATGCCCACTCCTGCGTAAGCCACTGGTATTAAAATAATTCAATAAAGTTCAGTATGTTTCTAAAATGTCGGCGTTTAGGGGGCCATCTGCCCTATTTTATGGTACATTTTATTCCATGAACTCATGGAATACGCATAGTCCGGTGCAACCATTCTTTCTGTATGAAAGGAGTGATAATTTTTGTTTAAAGAATGCTCTCATATATGCACCCACAGAAGGGGCTAACCCCTTTCATCCCAAAAGTGCAGAAATAGAACTGGAAATATCTTAAAAATAGATAATTCTCACTGAATTAAACAATTTTAATTTAAAATATGGTAATTTTTAATTTACTTCGAAAAATCGTCCAGCAAAAGAAGTTTTTGATATGAAATAAGAACTCACAAATAATAAAGATATTATGCTTGTAGAGACGCAAAGTAGTTGATATCATACTGAGATCCCCTGCCCTGTGAATTTAATATATATGGCCCAATCCCTGGATCTCAGTATTCGAGAACCCGCTCCCAGAAAAAAACACGAGTCACAAGCTTTCCTTTACACTTTTTATGATAAGAGTGAACAGGTTAAACCAGCGTTCAGAATTTAAAAAAGGGGGGGGTTGAGAAAAAAAAGAATGGCATATGTCTTTGGAAGATTTCTATGTGTACTCAGTAATTCGGATAATTTAGCATTGTATAAAACCATAAATGTGTATAAAAACAATCTGTAAATCAGAGAAAATAAGCTCTAAATACAACTTTGTACAACTTCGCTAAAAAAAATTCTTTTTGGTTAGGTTTTGTTATGGGTTTATGTATGGGCGGCATATACCCATAACAACACTGTCCCGGATGTGTTGTTATGGGGCACATATAACACCCTATTACCGATTCTATTAGTAGTAACGAAAGTAACGAGTAACGAATACTTAGTAACGAATAGCGAACATCTAAGTAACAAATACATACGGATACTCATTTTGTCGTTACTGTTACAGCACTATTCATGACTGGCAACAGTCGAAACGTCAGAGTTTGGTGTTCCCAAAGCGGGACCACTGCGCGTTAAAGGGTTAAGATGTTGTATGGTTTGGTTGAAAAATATACTCCCCATGTTCAAAGGGTTACTATTAGGATATTTTTTTATATAGTTCTAATAGTGTAATCTAATTATAGTAATAATAGCTGCTTAAACCAGAATAAAAATATGCTTAAATAAGTGAGAAAAGTTTGGACAAGAAAAATTTCATTTTGGAAAAATATTGGGCAATGAACATTTTATGCACCCTTGGCTAAAGTGACTATTTTTGTAAAATTTCACTTTACTATCACCACATTTTGTCGCCTTTTTTAAGGTGACCAGTTTTGTGATTACCAAGGGTGGTCACATTAGACAGGTTCCAAAGTTCCTGATTTAGTGCAATCCCTGATATTATTATGTACTTAAATCATGAATGATTGCATATATTATTTATACTTGGTTACTTTCTTGGTGATAAGTTTGCATAAATTCATTTACCTTCTATAATTTTTAGAAATAAGCTTCATTAAAATTTGCCTGAGTAACGAGCATAATTTGTATTCACTTATATATACAGTAATTTCCCCAGAAATTTTTGTCTGCCAGGTGGCATTATGAAGCTGGGATGTGTTAATTTATCGAATTAAAGTATTTAAAATGATATTCTGATTTTTCTGCTGAGCGGTCAGTAAAACTTGATGGGCAGTGTGCCTGGTCAGAAAGACCTGGGGACCTTGGGAGAACCCTATATATATACAGTGAACTCCGGATATAGTAAACCTTTGGTTATAGTGAATGCAAACCATTAGTCCCGATTCAGATACAGTATCTCTGTTCACTATGGAGGCGCTTCAGTTTTACTGAACTTCGGATATAGTGGACGAAAATTTGATGGTCCCCAAAGGTTCACTATAACTGGAGTTGACTGTATATCTATATACTTTATATTTTGTACATCTTTAGTTATATATTTAGTTTGTTGCAGGATTTTTTTTTTTTTCATATTATTACAGGAGTGTTATTTGAATATGATAATATAAATACAGTAGAAGATCGATATACCGCAATTCTATAAACCGCATTAACACTGCGGATGTAAACAGAGAAAATCACAATTAAGAAATTTCTACGATGTGCTTTTTTTTTTTTTTTTTTTTTTTTTTTTATTGCTTTCCTAGTGAATTAATTTTGAGACATTAGATATATCCCACAACATGCCAAGCTTAAAATAAACAGTTATCCTCCCATTCATCAGCATAACAGCTGGCCCGCTGGGTCAAAGAGGAAGAAATGTTTACTTTAAAAAAACAAGGAACCTCTCCCTTTTTCCCTCCACTACAGAACCACTCTCTTTCTCCCTCCTCTACCATTGACTTCCCAAACAGACGTTTATTTATTTAGTTATATTTCTCTTTGTAAATTAAAAACATTGATTTGTTTTATATTAAATCGTATGCCATTACTTGGCTTCCTAAATCATACGCATCATCACCAAAATGTTTTTTTTTTTTTTTTTAATGTGTGTGTGTGTGTGGGTGAGGGAATACACATAGAATATTCTAAAATAAAAATAGCCATGTTTCTTTAATTTTGGCAAGAAGAAAGGTTTTAAAATGAACGGTTTTCTAAACAAAGTTGGGGAGGGGCACACGCCCCCGCCCGAGGATATGCTTGTCTCAATATTGACAGTAAAATACTTTTAAACAGTCTATGAGAAGTAGGGGAGGGAGAGTTTTCTCAATGTAACACTATTTTAAAACTAAATTTTGGAACTGGATTTAAGCCATCATTAGTTAAAATGAAAACTGCTGAACTAATGTATTGTGCACAAAATGCATGCACAAATGTACTCAGTTTGCAAACCTGCATGAAGAAAACATTTTTGAATATTTGGTAATGGATGATAAGTCACAAATTGCTAATCATTTGACCAGTGCTGAAATAATTTCCTCTGTTTCAAAACAAGAGGAAAACAATTTAAAAGCAGTGACGGATAGTTAAAATCATTTAAAAACAGGTAAAAACACATTAAAATCCTTTATGTAGCACTATCGGTGGCGGCCACCACCTTCTTCAGCACAGGTCTTGGTTCTAAATGGCCGGCTCTCTTCCTCAGCAGGACGTTCCACCCAGGATCAATCTGTGCATGGCGCTGTGAATGAAATGACGCATGCGCAGATCGATCCTGGGTGGAACGCCCTGCTGAGGAAGAGAGCTGGCCATTTAGAACCAAGACCTGTGCTGAAGAAGATGGTGGCCGCCACTGATAGTGCTACATAACGGATTTTAATGTGTTTTTACCTGTTTTTAAAAGAGGAAAACAATTCTGAAACAGAACCAAATGCTGGAGAGAAAGTTGAAAAACTTTCAGAATCTGAAGAAATTTCCATAAGAGATCAATATTTTAAATTCCTAGAAACACAAGACTGTGTAACCAAAGTAAAATTATTACCTGTTCAAAGGCTGCAAGAAAAGTTATTTGTTGAGAGATTGCAAATTCTAAAACAAATCAAAAGTAATATATTGTTTAACAAATAAACTTTAATGCTTTTGGTAATTTCAATTTATTTATTTTTTCTGTAAATAAATAAATTCCATTTTTTTTTGTTTTTTAAAGTAGTATTTGTATTTAAAAAAAGTTTTAAGCATTATATTTATGTGTTCCAGCTATATTTTAATATGTTTACTAGGGACGTTTAATGATATAAGTGAATGATCCATATAACCCAAAATTCTATATAATGCAAAACCTTGCGTTTTGAGGTTTGCATTATAAAGATACTACTTCTACTGTAGTAACTCTCACTGATTAAAATGCATTTTTCTTATAATAAAGCTCGAGTCAGTTTGTAAGGAAGTATATGTGAAAATAATTGTTTGATAAAATAATAATTCCTGTTTAATTGACACTCTTAATTCATTATTAATCACATTGAATATTTTATTAAAAAAAAAAAAAAAAAAGCTGTGTACATTGAAAGACAGGCAGTCATGTCTAATTATTGCATTTTTTCTTGTGAATGTTTCAAATGTTTTTTCTTCTGAATTACAATTTTTTTCTTTGGATCAGATCCTAGTTATTGCATGGACACTTATGCCCATGCACTGGACACATCATTCGAACAGAACCAAAGAAATTGTGATTATTCAAAATAACTATATTCAAAATAACATATATTCAAAATAACATGATGAGCCAGCTATGTAAAACTTTAAAAGTGCCCTGAGTTAAAAAATGTTTAGTCAGGCCATGGTGATTGATTATCTGTTAAAATTCAATTGTAGTGAAAATGTTTGTTCCTAATCTGCTTATAAAAAAATGATGAGGAATTGTAAAAGAAAAGATTGCGCTTTAGATCTGTTTATCTTGTGTCTCTAGACATTTATCTTCAATAAGAAAACTAATTCACCATTTTATTTTAAGGGTTGAACTGGAAGAATCTTATTCCAAGATAGTGGTGCAACTTGACAAGATGAGGAATGTTTATAAGTCTTTATTTGCTGAATTCTTAAGTGCATTTGACACTTTTAGAAAATCTTTTAGTGACAGGTCAATATTTCTATTTCTTTACCTTCCTTTTATTAAGTGTGAAGTTTTCAACTTGACAAGTCGTTTTGTACGATAACTGCAAAGAAAAGAATTGCTGTTAAATATTTATTATACAAAAATTTAAGAAATTTTTGTATAATAAATTGTTATTCTGCTGTGTGTGTAATTCTCATATAAGATTATTATTATTTTTTAAGCTTTTAAATCTTGTTAATTTATTAGCTTTTGCCGAATTATTTGTTGTGGGAATCATCTCCATTTTTGAGGTTTTGAAATTCTGAATTCAAAGAGAGTTATTAACAATAAAATAGAAAACTTGAAGATTTGTTTCACTTGTATTTTAAACTTTATGTTATGGCTTGTTTGCCAAGCTGACAACTAAAACAACTTTAAAATCATGATGTAGAAATGGCATCATCTATCTTGCACATTAAAAATAACTACTTGAGTAAGCAACCTGGAGTTTTATAAACTGTGATTTTCTAAATATCATAGCTCAGAGGTCTGTTTAGGAGAAATTTGGGCCCGTTAATGGACCCTTCATAAGTATTTTATCCTAAAAACAAATCTCTCACAAAATATTATATTTTAAAAATGGTAAATGGTCCCTTTACAAACCTGTGTTTATATCTATAATCAAATATTTGCAAATCGTACAAACCCTCCCAACATAAATGGTGCGTAAACAATACTTTGCTTTTTTACAAAATTTAGATTTGTAAAATTGTATATTTTTCGCAAATTCATGAAAATGTTACCTTATTTTCACAAAAAAAGGATCCTGGCTAGAAAAACCTGATTGAATGCTAATTTTAGTTTCACAGAATTATGAGTAAATTTTTCATAAAAACAGGACCCTGTCTGGACAGTTGTAACCATTCCCTGTCAGCAAGCTTGATTTATATATTTGAGTGTGACGTGTGTGTGATTGTCGAAATAAGGAACACTAAAATGGGATTGTAAAATACTACTTTATTAACAAGCTAAAAGAAAAAACATAGATCTAATGATTATTACATCTTAAAAGACTTAGTGACAAGACACATATACCATGTTACATATTGTTCCTACTGGCACTAAAAATTATCATACAAAAGAACTTAACAAGTAAAACATAATTGCTGTTGAAAAGTAGTAATTGAACTTCGGTACCACTCAAATAATCAGGCTTATGTGTATTAAATTGGATAAGAGAAATAATCCTAGTTATCCAAAGATGACTAAAGTTAAGAAAAATATTTAACACTCAAATTACCATAGTAAAGTTCACATTGCTACATTTAATAGTCCTGCTTTGTATTTTGTTAATAAAACATGATTGCCAGACATGACAAGAGCAAATTAATTAAGGAAAATAAAAGGACAAAAAAAAAGTGGTAAAACATCCAGGAAAGGCTGTTTACCAAAAAAGCCCCCTAGATATTAATCTTTATCGTCCCTGTTGATGCATACTGCATAAACAGGGACGCTTTTCTCAAAGGCAAAAGAAAATGAAATAATAAAAAGGGGGGTGCGAACACGCCAAATGATAGCTGCCTGTACAAAAGAAGAAATTGTACACAAACACTGGCAGGGTGAAAATGTTGAGAAAAACCACAGAATTGTGAAATCTGTCCCTTAGTTGTTGCTACATTCTGCTGTGGACACCATCACTAAGACAAACGTAAAAGACACCTCTCCATGACCCGGTTGAAGGAGGATTTCTTTCACTTTTGTTGGTAACTCCCGCTGGAGTAGAAATCTGGCATCTGTTTGCTGGGTTCTTTACCATTTTGCTGACAACTCACAAGAGCCCGATTAGCTCATGGGTGACTGAATCCATTTACATAGCCATGAAATCCAACTTCTCGAGGACAGTGATGGAAGGTAGTGGACAACTCACTAATTCAGGACTGCTGAATAGTAGTTGCTGTCGCCACACACCCCAAAATAAAAAAAATTATGAAACGACGATCTGTTTGTTGTGCATTGGGGCCATGATTTTGGTTATTTCAATGCATGCTGCTTCATCGCCATCATAGTATGGTGGGAAAAAAACTCCTCATGTCTCCTTACAGATGACCAAGCATTTCAGCTTTCCAAATGAATCTGACTGAAAATCCTGCATTTACTGCTTACTTCCTGCCCCGAAAATCTCCTCTCAGCCAATCAGAGCACACCCACTCATTCCAGTTGCAATGAAAGACTACCCCCAGAGGCAAAAAGTGGGAAAAAAAGTTTCTAAAACATATTCCAGCGATTGCGAGAAAAAAAGAAAATGGCGGCATCAACTGAATGTTGCAAGAGCAACAAAAAGTGATGTAATCATGCAAAAAAGATGGAAAAATACTTAAAAAAACCAATGAAACTTCTTGGAATTTAAGTGAGAGGAGCCTGACAACCTAAAGCAAATGCTGCAAAATTTTGAAACCGATGGGAACATGTGAACATGCAAAAATTATTTAAAAACCCATCAAAATGTATCTAACAGGAAGGAAGACATGGTGCACGGCCATTAAATAAAAACTCTAGATTAGAGCCGCAGAACTGCAAATTTTAAAATAGAATATTAATCCCAAATACTATAATTTGAAAAAAAGCACAGGAAAAAAAAAAAAAAAAAACATATGCAAAACAAAATAATTAACACCCTCCCTCCAAGAAAGTTTATAAATTATGTTGTACATAATTAAAATCTAACCAAGAGGAAGGCTGAATTAAAAAAAAAATTGCATACAAAGTGAAAACACGACAGTAGAATAGAGGGATTAAGAAATTTCAGAATTGAAATTTCAGAATGGCTTGTTTAAATATTACACAATATTAAAATTAAAAAATCTGATGTGTCCAACACATGACTTCCTTGCACGTCCATTAGATCAAAAATATTTTCGACGCACTTCCTCTAAACTTATTTGTTTGAAAGAGATAAAATATCAATAATAGTAAGGTTTAGCGATTTCTAGACAAATATTTCGATATCGCCAAGCTGAGTTCAATTTGAAAGATTTCCTTCTGACACTTTATTTGGCGATATTTCACCAAAATCCGACAAACTTGAGATAGTCTGCGAGATTTTGGGGATAGCTAAAGTAGTCATCGACCACAGAATTTCAATGAATTGAATGCATCCATACACCTCAATGTATTTAAAGTCATTTGGCTCACCCTGTAAATAAATTCTCAGTCGATTGCTGTCAAAAAAGATATGGAAAACAGTTAGATATTACAATAGTTCTAAATACAAAAGTTCAAAAATCTACGAGTTAAAGTTTTAGTGTTTTACAAAATACGAAATAATGTTTGGCGCCAAATTTGGCGATATTTCGGCGAAACTCGTCAATGTCGACGACATTTGGCGAGATTTTAAGCATGAACCAAACAATGACAGATTATCGCCAAATTTGGCGATATTTCGCCAAAACTCGCCAAGAACGATGACAAATGGCGATACTTTGGGCATGGACCAAATGACTGACTATCGCCAAATTTGGCGATATTTCGCCAAAACTCGCCAAGGTCGAGGACAGACGGCGAGTTTTTGGGCATGTACCAAACAATGACTGTCTGCAGTTGTATTATATTGAAGATGTCCATAGACATTAAAGTACTAAAATTCTTTTCGGTGGTCCTGTAAATAAACTCTCCAGTAGATTGGAACCAAAAATCGAGATGCACAACTAGATGTTACAACATTCTTATATATGAAATTTCATAATAGTTTTTGAGATTTGAGAGTTAAATATGCACACACGTACACCAAAAGTCGCCAAGCTTGGCGGCTTTTGGCATAGTTCTTGAGGGAGGCACGTGACCGTGGTCGGACCATTACCTAACTTATGTGGTAGGACAGTATTGTGCTTGAAATGGATGAATGCCCCTAAAATTGCCATTGACCGTAATGTATTGGAAATCTTTTGAGTGTTCCTGTAGCAGAACTACAAATGATAAAGACGCTTTTTTTAAGAGAAATTCATTTTCGAACTCTTTACAGCATACATCACTTCTGAGTCGTTTGAAATAGCCCAATACCTCTAAAAAACGCTTTGATGAATTTCGGCCCACAGAGCGTAATGTATTTCGAATGTTTTGGGCGGTTCTGTAGATAAACTATTCAGTCGAATGGAATCGAAAGGGGAGGTGCACAACTAGATGTTACAACAATCCTAAATATAAAGTTTCAACATTCTACGCCTAATAGTTTTTGAGATATGCGAGTTTGATGAGTTTCGGCCCATTGAGCGTAATGTATTTCGAATGTTTTGGGCAGTCCTGTAGATAAACTATCCAGTCGAATGGAACCAAAAGGGGAGGTGCACAACTAGATGTTACAACTATCCAAAATATGAAGTTTCGACATTCTACGCCTAATAGCTTTTGAGTTAGGCGAGTTTAATGAATTTCGGCCCATAGAGCGTCATGTATTTCGAATCTTTTGGGCGGTCCTGTACATAAACTATCCATTCGATTGCCACCAAAAGGGGAGGTGCACAACTAGATCATAGAACAATCCTAAATTTCAAATCTCAACATTCTACGACCAATAGTTTTTGAGATATGCGAGTTACATACATACGTACGTACGTACGTACATACGTACGTACGTACAGACGGCATGGAAAAACTGGCCACAGCAGACTCGCCGCTGGTCAAAATGAGTTGCAGACGCGTTAATAGGATCGTGCATGCTAGCCTACGATAGGACGCATCGAAAAATTTTTTTAAATTAAATTTAGAGGTAGTCAAAATCGGTTTTTTTGTCGAAATTTTTGCCCCCAAAATTTTTCGGGATCACATTACTTCCTTATACTACGTACAAGGAAGTAAAAAGATGCATTTCATGAAATTTTTCTATAATTTTTTTTTTTATGTCATTTTAAAAATTAAGAAGTTAAATGCATGATCTGGAATCAAAATCTTTTTAGTTCTTTTAAATCTAGCTATGATACACAAGTGGACAAAGCAAATCCTCCTTCTTAAACAACAGATGAAGTTTAATTAAAATAATAACAAATAAAATATCATTGATCAAAATGTCATTAACATTAATCTTCAAGTTGGGAACAATGTTTTGAATTTTCAGTTATAAATGTTGTGTTAGTCATGATAGAGTGACCTGAGTGTTTTTCTTTCATAATTTTCCAAGTAAAAGAAAGAATGAATAGTTAGCAACTGAATGAAACCCCATATGCATTTTAAACCATTCTGTATAGTAAAAAAATAAAGATAAATTGTATCATTCAGGAAGCATTAAAAATTAGGTCAAAAAAAAAAGAAAAAAGAGTGAGAAGATAAATTGAGTTAGTTTTTATTTTTTTTATGTTTTTTTTTTTTAATTATTTATACCAACTTGGTTTAAAAGAGACAACTCTTTAAATTGAAATTCATCTTTATTCATTCTTGAACAATTGTAGTTCATTCACTATTCATCGGCCTCTCCTTCCTGAAAGACCATTTTTCAGTTGAACAATAGTATTGCTTCCCTGGTAGAAATCTCAAAATTATTCTTTTCTTTGAAAGTCTCATTGGTAGAAAAAGGGCTATTGTACCATTTACTGAAATTAACCTTTTTTTTTTTTTTCCCCACAAAGAAAGTAAAGAAGTTGTCTAGATTAGTTATATTTCAAATTTGATACTTAAAAAAAAAAAAAAAAAAAAAAAAAAATTGTCACTTATTTAGCTGATGGAAAATAATTCTTTAAATGTATATAGACACATATAATAATAGATTCATTCAATAAGTTTTTTGTAAATAGATTCATTCGATAATAGTTTTTTGTAATATAGATGTTGCATGAATGTTTGTTTTTCAGATTACCTCTTGGATCCAAACATTTAGTGGTACTGACAAAAATTTGGCGAAACCAATCTTTTCTTATCATTCAAAATCGCTAAAAGAAATGTAATTTTCAACTGCGTGCACCAATTTTTGGTTGCACCGTACACCTGTGTGACCCCTTATTTGCATACCTGCTCTATTCAGAGACCACCTCTGAAAAACCATTTTCTATGGTCCAGAGGGTGGTTTCTATGGAGAGAGGCTTCACCATAATAAAAAAAAATTGCATTCTCTAGTTTAAAACCCTTCTTTTGGTGATTTCTATATGCAGCTTCAAAGGTATTTTTCGTTTGATATGCTCCAAATCATGCCTATGATTTTCAAAAAAGCTCTAGGGGAGAAAAATGTGAACACAATTTGCATTGCTTTAATCCAGGGATGGGCAAACTTTTTCGGTCGCGGGCCAAAAATCGAAAAAAAAAAGTTTAGTGGGCCAAGATAATTTTTTCTAAAATTTTAAAAACAACATACAAGTATTACAATTTAAATATGTTAATGAGATGAATGAAATTGCGATTTCATTTTTAAAAGTTCCTTATATTGAGGTTCGAACTGAGATGTACTGATTCTAAGGAACGAGGCTAAATGCTCATCTGTCAGTCTACTTCTGATAGAATTCGTTCTAAGGTTCATTGTTGAAAACACTTGTTCACATATATAAGATGAAGCAAACATAGCACTCATTTTCTAGGCGTGAGTTATTAAATTTGGGAAACTTACTTTCGATCAGGGTTTGAGCTGAATTCAAAAGTTCTTTAGCATAAAAGCTAAAATCTGAAAAAAAGTTTTAGCAAAATGCTAAAATACCTGTAAATACAAGTTCACATAGCATTTTCGATGCCTTAATAGTGTTTCATTTACATTTGTATATTAAATATTAAATGTAGGCTTGACACCTTTAAAGAATTAAGATATCATGCCGACATTTTCATGCTAAAATACCAATAGGTCTGTAAATACAAGCTGACACATAGCATTTCCGATGACTTAATAGTGTTTCATTTACATTTGTAAATTAAATATCAAAATGTAGGAATGATATCTTTAAAGAAGTAATACACAGCAGTAAAAAAACATTTTTTAAAAATTGAAATGAAAATTAATAATTGTACTTATCATTAAGAGAAAACAAGTTCAATTCTAAGGCAGTACAAGCCCAAAATAACACATACTGAATTAATACTGAATATTGTTGAAATTTATAGTAAATTAAATGTCTTAGTTGTGATTTATATTCTTTTACAAGAAATATTATTTACTATATAAAACTGCATTATATCAAGCTTATACCATACTTTATCGGTTTTCCTATAGAAAAATTTCAAGAATAAAGAAAATAACAAATAAAATATGTTTTTATTATTATTCAAAACAAAGGCTTTAGCAAAATAGCGAAAGTGTCTTGTTTCATTTTTGCATTTATGTAAAGTCTTTTCGCATTTCGCTAAAAATGCGACCGTAGCAGAATCCCTGCTTTCGATAATGATTTGTAAAACTCTGGCATATTTAGAAACAACTGCTTGAGATGATTGTTAGATTGCAACTCAATTAATTCAAGCTGCAAATCTGACCTCACTGCTTCACAATTTACATTGAAAGGCATGGTAAAAATGTCCAGTTCTGTTTGAATGACCTTGAAATCTGCGTTCAAACTCAAAATGCAGTTTTTTTCAAGCCATCTTCATAATTCGTAATATCGATATATAATATATAAATATATATTTTCTTTTAATTTCCGGCTGACCGGCAAATTAAAATTCTATCCGTGGGCCGGATAAAACCTTACAGGGGGCCGGATTTGGCCCGCGGGCCATAGTTTGCCCATCCCTGCTTTAATCAAACAAATATCTAAAGGTGTTAAACATGATATTGAAATAATGCTAATAATATTTACAAATTATTTTATTTTTATTTATTTTGTAATATTTTTTTTTTTTTTTTTTTTTTTGCATTTTAGTCATGCTGGGAGAAAATACATCCAGGAGAGATTGCTATTTGAGACAGAAAGTAAAGACAAAATTTTGAAAGAAAGTAAAGACAAAATTTTGAAATGTTGGGAAACCAGCAAGATTTTATCATTAACAGGAGGTTGGTATTTAATTTTCATTGTGATGATTTCCTCAAAAGATGTTTTTGTATGTACAGTGATATCTTGATATTGAGTGCTCAACGTGTGTGGTTCTTTAGATGTAAGCTATCTATTTGTGAAAGTTTAGAAACTTAATAAACAAAAGTGAAGTTATAGCACATGGCTGCCACCATATCTTTGGATTTTTTCTTTTTTTAATCATTGTATGTATACAGCTAAACCTCATTTAACACCAAATTGAAGGGTAGCAAAAATGTTTTCATATTAACCAATAAAACAGCAAAATGCATTTATTTTGATTTACAAAATAAATCACTAAAACAAAGATATCAAAAATTTAAAAGATCTGTAAAGGAATATTATTCATTTTAAGTTAATCAGTTTTTTTATGCATAAAAGGCACATTTCTAACATCCCCATACAAACACACAAGCCTATATTCACACTGATACACGCATGATGATAACAGTATTTGTACTGTAATATTCTTATAAAATAAATGAATAAAGAGAAATAAAATGTTAAAATGTATTTACCTCTTAAAATTGGACTTAAAAATCCTTTATTGACTTTTTGGTTTGAATTTTTGCATTCTACATTTGTTTATAAAAGAATCCAATTTTTCCAAAGCACAATTAGCATTTGCTTGTCAAAACAGGAACACCTGAACAGTTTTCAAAGACCCTGTTATTCCTTTAAAGGTCACAGAAGGGATTTTGCCTTCTACACCAGTCTCCATTTTATTCACTTCTTCCTCTTGTTTTCAGTTAAATCAGTGGAATCTCTCCCCCCCCCCCATTAAGTTCAATATTTTTTTATTATTTATTTATTTATTTATTCTTTGTCTTAAATAGAAAAGTTTGTTTTCCTGCTCATATTTTTCAAGTTAATATGATGGGGGAAACTGTTTTTCTTCATCTTAAGCAAAATTTTGTGTTAAGAGTTTGAAATCTAGAAATTTTTGAAAAATATGACTTCTTTAAAAAATCGACCAAAAAAATACTTTTCTAAATTATTAGGCGCCGGAGGTTTTAGAAGATGTAAATTGTTATGAATAAGACGTATGCAAAATCTGGAGAGGCTGTGACAGTTTCTAGGAGTTGCACATTGAGCTTGAAATCTTATAAATATCTGAAAAATATGCATTTTTTGGAAAAAAAATATGTTATGATTTCTCAAATACCAGTTACATTGGCCGTTAGGCCATTAAACTTCTAGCCTGCCAATAGTGCTGAAATCTACTGGAAAAATCTGTCAGTGCTTCACACTCGTCTAAATGTTCTGACGTCATTGGCCATCCACTATCACATAAAACACACAATGGCGAATCTGCTAGTCCAATGCGAAATAAATGATTCTGTAGACAGTCATGTCCCGTCAAAAGTCTAAAAGAAGCAACCGCAACTGTTCATGGTGGTCAGGAACAAAAGCTGGGTTTGTTGAGAGAACACCTCAAGGCTTGCCATCACAAGCTTGAGTGGCAAAATCCGTAAAGAAGTCTTTTGATATGTGAGTGATATCAGAAGCTTAATAGAATGGAGGCTTGCACTCATTTTTGGCTTTTGGAGAACTGCTGTCCCCCCACCTTTTGGCAAGCATATCTGCCTTTTCGTAACGTAGCAGGCTTCCTTGTGGTGCACCCTGGGTTATGCAAAATCTGCTACAGCTTTGCCGCTTGCTGATGGCTCCTAGAGGAAAAAAATAAGTAGAAAGCAAAAATTATATTTTTTAACGAATTACTCCCATTGAAAAATAGTCAGTAATGTTCACAGCTCTTTTCTAGCACAATCACGATCGTAACTACATTACCTCCTCATTGATTTGCCTGCAATCTGAATCCTGCCCATGCCAGCCCAAGCACCCAATTATTGAAGCATACGTTTTAATGAGTAATGTAAAGCCCGACTTCAAATCAAACCGTGGCATTTTTTGTCAAGTGTAATAATCTAGATCGTATGAAACCATCATCTGGTAGTTGGATAGACAAATTTCGTAGTGGCTGTTTGCTAGTGTGAAGTTGGCAAATACAACACTTCAGAGATTTAGTTAGATTAGAGAACTGCATTTCTAGATTTTGGATGACGCTTTTGTTCTTTCCAGAATTTGATAATTCGCCACCACCGCTAATGCATGTGAAGGTCCCAAGATCAATGGATTTCGTGCCAAACTCTCCCAAATTTCCAGTGAAATTCTTAAAATCAGATGGTGACACATGGCCAAAGTATGTTGAACCAGGTTCCATTATCAGCGAGATATGTTCTTTGTGGCTAACACTTGGGCTTAATTTGCCATCAACAAATTTTTCTATGTATGTGGTTCTGTTCTTCCTCCTGTTAAAACGTAATCCAAAGAAAATTTTGAAGTATTTTTCCCGTTTTTTCTGTAATTCACAGTGAGTCATCTGAGTCTTCCTGTAACTTTATATGGGGCAAGAATCAGTGGAGAAGGTGTCTGTCCATCTGCATTCCTTCCGCTTTCTAGATTGTGAAATAAAGTTGATACCAGAGTTGCTGCTTCCAAGTCCGTAATAACTTTGTGTTGCACACTTGTGAAAGTGCTAAGATTTTTATTCTAACTTGGTTGTTTGTGAACGCATTTCCCAAAGTGGCAGTAGATAGGCATTGAACATTTTCTTCAGTCTTTCGTACTTCTTTTTTGTTATTTTCTCTTTTCAAATCAATGAGTAAAATTGGAGACATACACTGGATATTGGAACTTTCACCGCTTTCTCCAACAATCTCGAAATTTCTCTTTCCAACCTTTCAACTTTTCTCTCATTGTCCATAAACTTGTCTTCTTTTCAATTCCATCGATTGTCACATATCTAGCTTCCCTCTGGTCTGCCAGTTACTCCCGCTCTGTATTAAGTATGGACTTCTTTGAGCCACACCTGTTATCGGAAAAATCAGTATATTTGCAAGTTGCGATATGTAATAGCTTGACATAGCTGCCATACCTCC
Organism: Cheiracanthium punctorium; assembly: GCA_038373885.1. Classification (NCBI taxonomy): domain Eukaryota; kingdom Metazoa; phylum Arthropoda; class Arachnida; order Araneae; family Cheiracanthiidae; genus Cheiracanthium; species Cheiracanthium punctorium. The sequence goes on from JAWZYV010006201.1 coordinate 695,628, forward strand.
CGATTTTTCCAGGAGACTCCAGAATTTCAGAACAATCTCCTGAACTCCCGAAAAGTTTATAAATCTCCCGAAATTTTCCAAATTATTCCCATGTTTTATGTACTTATCAATTTTTGAAAAAAATTTACAGAACTTGTTAAATGCTAACGACAGTAACTGAAGAAACTTCGCTATTGGCCGAATCTGATATTTCGTAATGACATTATAGCATGTAGAACGTAGCAAGCTTTCTTGCCGATCCCCCATGAATTTCCGAAAGATGACGGTTGGGATTATCGATAACACTCCTCAGAATCGAATTACAGAGCTTCCCCCCCCCCCTCCACTCCACTCCACTCCACTCCCCAATCTAGCAGCCTGGGATCACTAAGAGAAAAATTAAAGATCGTCAAACAGAATATATTAACGACATTAAATTCAATAGAGAATCAACAGCCTTATCCCGCCTCGCACTAAACACCTCTATTACAATAGATTTCCAAGCAATATAAAAAATAGCCAATTTCAATAACCACACATACGCTTATTTACGAGAATCATTAGAAATATTAACAACAGAGGGCAGCATCAACGACATGACGCACACTACCGTGGATGAAGCATGGAGTGACATCATGCGCAATAAGAACGGCACGAAGGAAGAGGAGGCGAGGAAGAACATCATCCTCACGGGAACGACAGACTGAAGACGGCTGTGAGGATGGGCAGCCGAAATATATATCTCCGGAGGTCGTGATAATATTTTTATCAAATAACTATGGAATACCTCCGTATTACATTTTAACCTTTTAATCTCCCTAATTTTCATTCTCCAAGGTTGGCAGCTATGCCTTGATAGGAAAGTTTCTCCCACTTTCTTCATAAACAATTCCTTATGTCTGTCTCTAACATAAGATTTATTTAGCTGCTGAATTTGCTCATGACCTTTACTATCTCTTGAATTCTTTGAATTGACACAGTGGGGATACTGGCCTTGATCCAAATTTCCTGTATTTTGATTGCCACAACTAAGGTTACTTCTCCTTCTGGTGGATCCTGCCCTTTATTCAGAATTTTTTCTTCTTAAGTAAGAAAATAGTAATATAGAAGTACGTCTCCTCGAATTGGTAACTTAGTACAAGGTAATTCTTGTGATATTCCCAGCAGTGTTGCCAGATCTTGTGACTTGCAAATTTTGCTACTTTTGAAAGCATTATGCTACTAAATTTTAGGATTTGCGATTTTTCTACAACATTTACAACCAATGGCTGTGATGTCACTTTTGCGACATTTTGCTACTTTTCTAGCAACCTCTTGCTATTTTAGTTCAAAACTTTCTGGCAAAATTGATTCCCAGCTCTTCTGAGAACACAGATTTTGTTCCACATCTTGTAGCAGAGAGTTTCACTTTCTTCAAGATCATAGCAGTGCAAGGACCCCTTAGGTGTTTTTTTTTTTTTTTTAAAGACTAAACTGAAAACACCATCTGTATGAAATGCAAAATAAATTCCTGTTTCAACGAAATATCTCGTCAGGTTTAACTGAACGCATGTGCATTGCCATCACACAGCAGGCAAACTGGTGCTAGTTGTCTAGAGCCCCGTCTGCATACTGCACCTGATGAAATGACAGCATAACATGTGCATTGTATCAAATTATACGTCAAGCAATTTTTTGTGATTTACTGAGCTTCTCTGAACATCTTTTAACATACAAAAGGAACAAATTATTTTTAGCAAATGAAGTTTGCTTTCTACATATTATTTTCAAAATACATAATTTTCAGATATTTATAGATTTCAAGCTTGATGTGCAACCCCTAGAAATTGTCGTAGCCCCTCCAGATTTTGTATACGTCTTATTCATAACAATATACAACTTCTAAAACCTCGGGAGCCTGATAATTCAGAAAAGAATTCTTTTGGTTCATTTTTTAAAGAAGTCATATTTTTCAAAAAATTTCTGTATCTCAAGCTCGATGCACAACCCCAAAGACGCTGTCGTAGAACATTCAAATTTTACACATGGTGTATCAATATCAATATACAACTTTTGAGACCTCAGTAGATAAAGATTTTGAAAAAAAAATTTTTTTTTCAATCCACCCTAGTGTGCATGTTTATAGTCAGCATTTGTTACATTCTTATCTTACTTGAATGCATATTTAGTTCAGTATACTTTGCTTAGCACATTTTTATCAAATGCTACCTATGTTGCAATTAAGTATCACAATAGACATATTTAATGATATTACAGGAAAAAAAAATTTGATGTGTATATTTTTTACCTAATCATTGCTTTCAAAGCAAAATATGTATTCTTGTAAGATTTCTTAAACGATAAATATTTAAATAAAATAAGTGCTATATTTTATCTTGTGAAAACAATATAATCATCTGAATAATATGCATTTTGCTTGTTTAAATCAATTTTTAATTTCTTACTTACTGATCTACACTCCATTATGACTTACTCGAGATATTTAAAATATTACATAGTTTAAACCCATGAATAATAACTGAAAAATTAATGGTATACTTAAAAAAAATGATGTGATTTTGTTACATAAATACAAATAGATTAATGTCAAGCTCTTCAAAATTTTGTCTATTTATAAGCTGCTCCATACAATGTAATAAACAATAAATCTGTATCAGTTACAAAACTTTCAGAAAAAATTCATAAAAATCAAAAATTAGCAAGATGTGACACTGAAAATGTTTCCTGTGCAATTCCATGTTGAAGAATTTTTTCAGAAAGTTTTATAAAAGACACTGTTTTATTTATTGCAGTACGTAGTGTAGCTAATTAAGAACCATTCTGAATTTTTTCGAGTCCCTGGTACAATTACATTAATTTGTGTACAAAGGCCATGAGGGAGATTTCATTTCTTTGAAAATTACAATTTTCTTTTTAATTTTAAAATATTAATATTTGACTGCCAAATATTCAGCCATTCAGCCAAATTACTATTTGTTACATCCCTACTTAAAACCTATGGTTGTAAATGCATATCATATTGTAAATTCATCCCTAAAATTGTTATTCACAGGTTAAAAGCTAACATTAGCATAAATGCTCATAATGGGTTTTGGATGACCCTTTTCTCCAATATGCATTTCTATAGAAATTTTGCAATTGTTGGAATTAAAAGAGAATCTCAAAATATTCAGAGAAAAGACTTCGCATCTTTCAATAATCCACAAGATAATAACGCAATGAATATGAAAGATCACGTAGAAGTCATTACTATGATGATTTCTAATTAGCATTTTAAGTAGTTAAGGCATTGTGAAATCCATGGTACTATGAACAGTCATTTTTAATAGAACTAGAACTAAATATACGAACATGATTTGACATAGGAGAATGGCATAATTTCACATTTAAAAGAGAACTTCAGCTTTGATTCTCAAAAATTAGCATTATTGAAAGACATAGTAGTTAATACAGTTTGAGATTTCTAATTATATAGTCATTTTATATCAAACTTTTTCTGTCTTCCAATAGAAAATTCAGTAGAAATTTACTTATATTTATAAAATTAAATACAAGAATTAATTATATTATTTATTGATAGTTTTAATTGATTTATATATATATATATATATTTAATTTTTAATATTTTTTTATAATTGGATAGATCACATTGATTGTTTTAGCAACTATTTGTATCTCTCATTTGATGAACTACTCTTGAATAACAAAGTTTTTTTAGTGCTTTCTTTGCCTTTACTTTTTTTTAATTAATAAGCTTACTTGCTATTATTATTTATAAATATTTATATACATTAAACAATTTGTTAATATTTTTAACTGCATGTTTTTTGATGCTGTTTCACAATTTCTTTACCTCTACACTCCATAACAAAAAAGTTGACACCCCAAGAAGGATTCGCCCGATTGTAATGAAATTTCATATGCAAAGACATTCGTACCGAACATACAAATGATTAAAATCTGAAGTCGAGTGAATGAATAGTGGAAGCGCTAGTGCATCGGAACTACACATTCAGCAGGTGCATATAAGGAGCAATTCTCGATGTGATGGTTAAAATTTCTGTTACATTTTGACTGTGATATCTTACATTGGCTGTAACAATGCCTCGCCAAAGGATTTGTGCTCATTACGAGCAGATGTCGGAGTTTGAAAGAGGTCGTGCGATTGGACTGAAATAGGCTGTTTGGATGAATCGAAGAATTGCTCGATATCTGCATCGGAGTGATGTGGCTATTAGACGATTTTTGGCAATTTTTGCAAAATCAACCTATTAAAACCTTGCTTTTTTCTTTTAAAAATAAATTTGTTACTATGTGTCTAATGGTGGCACCTGATGAGTGAATTAGTGCATACAAATATTCATTTTCATTTTATAATTTCTTTATGTTTGTGTTCTGTCATGCGAGTTTTGTGAGTAGAGTTCAAATGGTGTATCTATTTATTGTTTGATTTGTATTTGATTTTTCATTGGATTATTTGATAAATTATTTCTGAATGTAATATTTTTATAATTGAATTGTGTGACCGGATTCCCTATGTTGTAAGTTTTTCTTATGTTTCTTATATTGTTATGGATTTTGGGGGCAACCCACTCTTCTATGGTGTGTAAATTTGTATTCTAAGTGTCAAATAGTTAAATTTGGCATTTTGTTGCATGAAAATCGGTTAACTAGAATGTGAGGTATGGAGTTTTGAGTTTCCCCATTGATTAATATAGTGTTTGTTAGAAATATCGAGAGATATTAAAGTTAGAGCTTTGCTAACCTTACTTTTGGGGGCTTGTTTTTGGCACTAAAAAGGTAAGCTGATGTTTGGCACCAAAGGTACTTTTGGTGCCAAGCTTGGAGACTTTTTGGAAATTTGGTGGGATTTTTCCAATGGGGCTTGTGAAGTTAGTTTTCATGCATTAACATACATAGTAGCCTAATCTAATAACATAATAGCCTAATATTACTCTTCTATTATGCAATCAGAATAGAGTTTATTCTACTACATTCTGTGGATAGTTATTTCTGGAAGCTTCCCTAGTGTTCTTTGTAATCTATAAAAGCAGCATTGGTTGCCCAGTTCAGTCAGTTTACTGTTTTCTCTTATGAGAGAGAGATGTAGATGAAAGCTTAAGGCTTTCTATTGACGCTATGGAAGTGGTATTATCACTTGTTTTAAAGTGCTGTGAGTAAATTCTGCATTACTGAGTCTTGAGGGACTGTTTATGATTTTCCTTCTATGTTTCCATTGAATTTTTGCCTGTGGTAGTGTTTTACTGTTTGTGAGAAATACAGCATTTGTGAACGCATTTGTACTAAGCGAACAGTTATCAGCATGTTACTGGCTGATTGTGCTTGTGAATTTTGTGCAGCTGATTCCTTGTCAAAGTTCTGGAAGCAATAAAGTTCGTTTTCCATCCTGACAGGTGGACTCTTTACAAGAACTTTCTACGCCTACTTGACTTTAAAGCGAGGAACCCAGATATCAAGCAGAGTTTTCTGCAACAATCTACAAATTACAACTGATTTTTCAAGTAAAAAAAGACTGTTTCTTATCTAAATGCTTCATGTAGCTGTATGCTGTTGCATTCTTTATTTTGGACTATAAACAGGATTCTTCTAAAATGTGTTATATTTTAGTTTACATGCATGCATTTTCTTTATTTGCTTAATCATGCATATTTTGAATTATTTGAAACTTGAATTTGTATTAGTAATGTGTTTTTATCTATTTTAGAAATAAGCTTACTCCTTTCTGTGGAATGATCCTATGACGAGAAACTTTCTATGTATAAAAAATAATTTGTAAATATTGTACATAAAATAACATTTTGTAATGTCTGCATTTTGTCAATAAAATTTTGTATCCAAATTTATTGTTTGTTTTTAAACAATGTTAGTAGAAAATTTAGAAATGCTTTGGGAAATACCTGAATAGGTATAAATTTGAATTTTGTTCAAAACTCTCCTTTTCTGACTTATGTTGCTTCCCAGTATGGTTCTTTGAAAGGTCTACAGGGACCCAACGTTGAAACACACTGAGTTCTAGCAGAGCAGTCAAAAAACCATTCTGGGAAGTAACTGTAACATACCATATATTAATCTCGCAATATAAGCCGAGAGTGTGTTTTTTCTTCAAAAATTTACCCAAAATTCAGAACCCGTATCAGGGTTTGAGCTGAGTTCAAAAGTTCTTTAGCATAAAAGCTAAAATCAGAAAAAAAGCTTTAGCAAGATGCTAAAATACCTGTAAATACAAGTTCACATAGCATTTTCGATGCCTTAATATAGTGTTTCATTTACATATTAAATATTAAATGTAGGTGTGACACCTTTAAAGAAGTAATACACAGCAGTAAAAAAACAGTTTTAAAAATTGAAATGAAAATTAATAATTGTACTTATCATCACTAAGAGAAACAAGTTTCATTTTAAGACAGTACAAGCCCAACATAACACATACTGAATATTGTTGAAATTTACAGTAAATTAAATGTCTTAGTTGTGATTTATATTCTTTTACAAGAAATATTATTTACTATATAAAACTGCATTATATCAAGCTTATACCACACTTTATCAGTTTTCAAGAATAAAGAAAATAACAAAAAAAATATGTTTTTATTATTATTCAAAACAAAGGCTTTAGCAAAATAGCGAAAATGTCTTGTTTCATTTTCGCATTTTTGTATAGTCTTTTCGCATTTTGCTAAAAATGCGACCGTAGCGGAAACCTTGAACCGTATATAAGCCGTGATTAAAAAAAAAAAAAAAATCCTGTGGCATTTAAACAGGTCACCTGGAAAATTACTGGATCCATTTTTATGGAAAAAGTTCTCAATTTGGAAAACTCCAAATACGATTTGACATTGTTGAGAGTTATTCATTGTCTGTATTCATATGATAGTTGTAAATAATATATATATCATAAAATAGTCCAAGATCCCAGGGCCCCCAGACCTTACTTATTTTCTCATTCTCAAAATGAATACGATAGAGTAGTGTTAGTACATACAGTAAACGTATGCATACTTGCTAGCTTGGGCCGACGGCCAATTCTCAGGTACCACTTGCTACAGGTGCGTAAAAAAATACTAACTTTACTTATTTTCTCACAGCTGATTTTTACGTATGTTTTAGAAAATGTCGTTAAAATTAATAATCAATACTGCCAGACACTTTCCAGCGGCTGCAACTTTTACCGGATGCCTTGAAGCCCCCCAAAATAATGTAACTTTACTTATATTATCAGTCTTGATTTTTTATATGATACTCTGTGAACTATTTCAATACTTTTTGTAAGCTGCCAGACCATTCGGATGGGCCAAACATCCCCCATACACCCCTAAAGGGTCGCTAGGCATACGAGTGCAGTCGGGATAATTAGATAGCTTTGTAACAAATCTTTAAAATACTTATTATCAATAGTCTAATGGAAGTCTTCAGTAATAATTAAGTAATATTTTCACACTTGATTATAACGATAATTTTTTTACAAAAACAAAAAAAAAAAAAACACTTCAATGATTCTGCCATGATATTTTTTAAAACACTGCTATTTTATTCGAACGCATTATAACTGAAATCACAGCTCCACTGAATAGACTTACTGACTCACTATAAAACCATTCCGAGATAAAACTTTTACCGCCATTACTCCAAGAAGATTAAAAAGTTCAAAATGATTAAAAATCACAAAATGCATAATAACATCTACACTGTTTGTACGATCCGCTTGAATTTTTTCATAATTATACATAAAAATATAGAAAACAATCTGCACTACTTAAAAAAGCTTCAAGGAGTCTGGCGACAATTACCGCCCACAGAAAGTGTCTGGCAGTATTGATACAAAATTTGTAACAATATTCTATGCAAAATATGCAAAAATCAGCTGTGAGAAAATAAGTAAAGTTAGTATTATTTTTATGCCCCTGTAGCAAGTGGTACCTGAGAACTGGCCGTCGGCCCAAGCTAGCAAGTATGCATACGTTTGCTGTACATACTAACACTACTCTATCGTATACATTTTGAGAATGAGAAAATAAGTAAGGTCTGGGGCCCTGAGATCTTGATCTAAAAGTTTAGCCTGGTATTTCACCAAATAAGTTCTGTAAAAGTTAGGGAATCTTAACTGAGAAATTGTGTGGTAACCCACAAAAGCTGTGAGAAATTTTTTAATACTGTGAAAGTGTAAATCACCTACTTTGATAAAAACTTAATTTGCTTGCAAGTAATTTTCTGCAGACCTGATTGTTTTCCAGGGCTACCCCGGATTTCAGGGTTTTTTAATGACCAATCCGGGTCTTAAATATTCCTATCAAATGTTTTTTTCTACCTCTTTCGGCAGTCGAAATTATCTTCTAACATTGAATAGTCAACGTAGCGCACTGTACGCTATTCATGTTTCAATTTCTATTCTCCTCGTTATCAGGAATCCAAGCGTATGAAGAGGTGGTGAAGGAACCGATCTTCACATCCAGTCTATGAGCAGCCTGGGAGAGGGGAGATAGTTTTTCTCTCGGCTCCGGTGGGGGATGTGCTGATCACGTGAAATGCTTTGGATATTGCACAGTGGGTTATTACTCATGAATGTGTGCGTAGTAGAACCAGTAGGACTGAGCATTTTGCTTTCTGTATTCACATGTGCTAGTGCTTGCTTACGATTTGGTTCTTCTGATTTTGTTTTTTCCTGAAATTTCATAAGAAAAAAAAATGAAGTCCTTAGCGATAAGGACGATATTGCAGAATTGGAAGATGGAATGAAAAATAAATTTCGATGGGATTGGTTAAATCTAGAAGACAAATTGAACGAAAAAATTCATTATTGGTGTCGAAAAATTAATGTTCCCGGAACGGCCTACTGCATTGCATGCAATCCTTCCATTAAGTATTGTAATGAAGGATTAAAGTCCCTTCTTAATCATTCGGGGACGGCAGTTCACCAGAAACGTTGAGAATGTGTGAAGAATTCACAGCTTTTGTTTTCAGCGGACAATTTTTGTCAAAATGATGAGAGTCGAACAGTTGATTTACTGTCTAGAAAAGCTAGGAGCCAGGCTCTCCTATCATTTGTAGCAGAACACTCCCTTTCGTATTCATCGGTGCTGCATCTTATTGATCTTGCTAAAGCTTTAGATATGGATATTTCTCTACAGCTCTACAGCTTCTCTACAGCAATTCTCTACAGCTTAGTCGTACGACAGCAGCGTACAAATTAAAATATGGGCTGGCGAAAACAATGAAAAGCGAAATAATAAATGACTTGAAAATGTCTGCATTTTCATTGAACATTGATGAAAGTAAAAATCAAGCGGCAGACAGTATTTTGACAGTACTAGTGCAGTATTTTTCAGAAAAAGAAAATTGTGTTGTTTTATGGCATTTAGCATCCATTAAACTAACAGCTTGCAATTCTGAAAAAATATACAATTAAATTGTTTGATATTTGAGGAAAACGGGTTACCGTGGAAACATTTTGATGGATTCATGCAACACAATGCACAGAGTAAACACTGGTGTCGAAAAAAGTGTACGAAGTAATAAAGCTACCCATTTATTGGATATCGACGATGAGGCCTGCCATATAGCGAATAATTGCGCAAAAAAATTCACTGAGCCATTTCTGAAACATTTAGAAATTCTTTGTGACAATATGTACTTTGATCTGAAGAGCACAGATAAAAGGGAAATTTTTTTTTGAAATCTGCATAACGATTAATTTAAAACCACTGAAAGTTTTATCAAGACTGGATGGATCATAGATGGCTGTACATTCTTAAAGTTCTTGAGAGGGTTCATTATTTGTGGGATGCTCTTCTTATTTTTTATTTCTCTTGGATTAGTGAAGAAGATGCAGAAATATATGAAGACTTTGTCAAAAATATATATGAAAAGAGGGCTTTATCTGCAACGGAAATAAATCAAATTCAAAGGATTCAGACATCATTAAGAAATAAATATAAATTTTTAACTGAGGAGGCAAAAAAGAGAAAAGAAAGAATAATCCAAAGACTTTTTTTTGAACAGCAAAAGACTTTGCTACATATGAGTATTTACAGATCCATTTTGCCACACTTTAACAGGTATGTGAAAATTTTTCAAGCTAAACAATGCCAGCTGCATGAACTTCATGTAGAAATGTTTCATTTAATGAAGCAATTTTTAACATTTTTCATGAAGCATGAACTTGTATCCAATATAAATAGCCTTGATGATATTCTTAAAATAGATACATCTGATAGAAATTTTTTTTTGCCAGATGAACATATTTTTGGAATTGGTATATCTTCTGTTGCAAAAAGTAAAGCAAACTGCTCTACTGTTAAGGAATGCACTGATGTTATAAAAACTGCTTATGGCAGATGTGCGGAGTACATGAAAAAAAAAACTACCCTTTAAGAACCCTTTCCTTATAAAGCTCTCTGCCTTAAATCCTACCTTAAGAGGTGAAGCAACGACATTCTCAGCTTTGTTGAAGTTAGCTTCATTTTTTCCTACCCTTATTCCTGAAGAAGACCTTTCAGATCTAGATCTTGAAATAAGGCAATATCAAATTGAAACAAATTTATCATCTCTTGAATATAATAATGATGTAGTCAAGTTTTGGAAAAGTGTTATGGAAATTAGAGAAGGAGAAAAAGAAAAATACCCAATTCTGTCTAAAATGATTAAAGCTGTACTATCTTGCTTCCATGGCCCTGCTGTTGAGAGTGCATTCAATTTAATGGATCGAATTATGACAGAGAAAAGGACATCTCTAAATGCAGAAAGTCTGGACTCAATCCAAACAATTAAATATTATTTGAAATCTGTTAACAAAAGTACTTGCTCAATGCTTGGCTCTAAGGACCCTGCTCATGAGCCACTCCAAGCAGACTACAAAATGAATTTGTTGAATTCCTGGAATACTTATCAGCAGTCACTTCAGTGTGTAACATCTGAAAAGCCAGTTGATGACACATTATCAGCCTCACCATGCTCATCAAAATCTTTAGTACATGAAAAGTCAGTTGAAGATCATTCATCAGCCAGACTATGCTCATCAAAATCTTTAGAAAGAAGTGAAGTAAATCAGAAGAAAAGAAAAGCTGTTGAAGAGAACAACAAACAGACTGCCAAAAAACAAAACAAACAAAGAAAACTATTATTTTTTTAAAAGAAATAATTATGTCAAAATAAAATTTGGTTATGTTTTAATAGATTTTAGTTTTTAAATTGAAATCATTTCATACATTTTAAAATGTTAATTTCAACAATAAATTTACTGTCGGTTTGTTGCATATGTAAAAATATCGTTTTTTGTGATCAATTTGGCTAATTCCTTAGTTCAAAATTTGCATACTTAAATTTCAGGGTTTTTCACTTTGGCTCACAATCAGGTCTGTTTTCTGTTGCAGTTAAATAAATTTTACTCTTAGAAAAGAATGCCTGCATATCATTGGCCACAAAAAGTTAAGTTAATAGGTAGTCAGGGAAAAAAAAAATTAAATATAATCATCAAATGATGTTCCTTTTTTGAGCAGTTTCTCTTATAAAAAAGGAAATTAATTCTTATAAGCACTTTTCTCATGACTTCTATGGAGTTCCAGTGAATTTTAATACTATGCAAGAGAATTCAGAATATTTCTTCAGAAATTGCATTGTGAACTTTTATATGTGAACTTTAAATTGTAAACCAATATATCTTATACATGTTTTAAGAAAAAGAAAATCGAAATAAGCAAAGAAATCCAGTTGTGGAAATGTGCTAACTGTTTTTGGTAAAATATTCATTTCAACATTTTTTTTACTTAAAGAGGATGGCAAACCCAGATTTCCTTTTGCAGGAAGGGGTTATTTATTGTGGACATTTCTTTATATTAAAAGTTTAATTATCTTTATGTTATAAATTCCTCAACAAGGGAGTAAACCCCCACCCCCCTCGTCTGCATATGTTACTAATTTTTATTCTAAAATAATTCTTTTTTAGCAAAAAATGATTTGTATTTCATTTTGAAACACCTAACATTTTTCTTACCATATTTCAAAGGCAAAGGGTGGTGTCTCAGTTACTATCCAAATTTTTACTGGCAGAAAATATTGCCTCTCATAATTATTATTTCTCTCATAATTATAGTTATTATTTCTTCACTTTATTTTTAATAATGAATCCCTTTTTCTTACTTAAAAGTTGCATTTATTATGAGGGGGCGTATCAGAAAAACATATCGGAGGCATCCGAATGGTAAAAAAAGGCAGAGTTTTCACAAAAAGGCTTTATGCATGGGTGGCCATAGAAATTTTTTTAGGGGGGGGGGAAATTTCACACTTGCAATAATTTGGTTCCAATTTTGCTTTCTGATGCACTTCTGTTTATATGATTGCACAATGTACAAAATCTCAAAGGGGGGGGGCAAGTGCCCCACCTTGCCCCCTTTATGGGGGCCCATGGCTTTATCACTATCATTTTAGTAACAAAAATCAAAATTTTGAGGTGGTGGTGGTCCGGGCTTCCTGAACCCTCCCCTACCCAACCCAAAGTACATCGTTGTTTCTTATTCATACTCTTTTTGGTTATCTAATTTCGAATGGCTGAACAGATTAGCTGGAAAATAAAGTCCTTATCAGCTTCAAAAATGCACTCAAAATACAATAACACTATATTTATTTCTACTGTCTAGTTCCGAACTGTTACATTTATACAGTTGTATTCTGAAAACGTGTAATATTGGTACATAGTACAAATAAACTAATTAAGTCAAGCATTTTAAAAATTTTAGAGTGCTTCTTTACAATATTTACTACATACTGAAATAAACAATAGACCTGTATTTGTTACGAAACTTTTCCGTAGAAAAAATTATCGAAAAATCGAAATTTTTATTGTATACGTGTCGGTGAAAAATTTTGCTGTGCAATTCCATGTTTAAGAATTTGTTCTGAAAATTTCATTAAAGGCACCGTGCTTTCATTTATTCCAGTGAGTAAAGTCTACTTAAAAAAGAATCATTTTTAATTTTTTCGATTCACTGGTGCAATTAGTTTATATTAATGTGCGGGAACCAATGTAGATTTTTTTTTTTTTTCTATCGACGTACACCCTCAATTAACCAAGAGAAGTCAAGAGTGTACAATAAAAATGTAGATGGCGCCACCACGTCTATTGCAGTCATAAGATAAGATGGTAAGGACAACAACAGAAAAGTGGGCATTTCGAAAGAAGTCAGCGATTTAGTTAATTTTGAATAAGCTAAACTCTGTTTTTTTTTCAGTGATAATGGTCATTAACTTGTTGAGAAAGATCACGTATCCCATAGAGATGAGTTCGGGCTCATTTTTTTAAGTCGGAGCCCGAGCCCGAAATTTCAAATAAAGATTAAAAAATTCAATTCCTTCATTGATAGAATACAATAAATTTTGCTGTTTGTGCAAATTAACGGCAAATATAGTTGCAAACTCTCAATGCACTTTCTAATTCTTTATATCCATGTTTATCAAATAATGTCCGTCCGATCTCATGACTAACTAAGCCGCCTTTCTGGCATACCCAAACAGATTCATGCACCTTCTAGGCGCCCGTGCCGCTATTTTTTTTTTTTTTTTTTTTTTTTTTTTTTTTTTTTGTGAGTACTTTTATTTTCCTCATGAATCACTTTTTAAAATATGTTTCAAGGAGTATTTTCAATAAATGAAAAATTTTTCACGAGCCCGAGCTCGAACGCAATTGCCAATTACAGAGCCCGAGCCCGTCTTATCTCTAGTATCCCATGCCCTAGAGAAATTACGTTTACACTATGAAAGGTATATTTATTTTGTAAATTCAAATGCATTATAAGCAAGGTGCAAATTGAACATTTTCTCCAGGGGGAGACATTTGAATAGAAAATTTTTCATGGGGGTGGGGTGGTGGGGTTACGACTACTGCACAGTGGCGGCTCGTGGGCTATTTAAATGGAGGTTCACAAAACAAATTTCGAAAATTAAATATACAGATACGACGCACCTTACAAATTAAAATATATTTTCGTTTTCAGCAATTAAAGGAAAACAATGCACGCAACTGAAAGAAAACAAGTAATATTTTGTCTTACATTTCATCAGTAAGATAAGTTTTAGCAAAGGTGTTGTCTTGATTCATTTTATTTCAATTTTTTTTCAAAGGGTAATATTGAAAAAGGTCATTGCTCTAGCTCCAAAACACGTCTTTTATTCCCATCTTAATTATTTACATTAGTTTGTAAAAAAATAATATAGTGAAAAATAGAAATTAAGGAATTGAAATAAAAGTTAATTAACTAAGGGAAAATCCGGAAGAGATGCCGCAAAAAATGGCCCTGTGTGCACAATAAAAATGCGCGAAGGGAATGATATCAGCAGTGCCGTACTTTTATTTAACTGTCTCCGCTTCTGTTGCAGAGAGCGGTTCAACTGGCTGTGCCGCACAGCCAGCTGCGTCAAAAAAGGGTCTCTAGATCTGTGGCACGCGATGAACGTTTCGATCGTCCGCCATCTTGCTGGTAGTTAAGTCGAGCGATGGCAAAGGCTGCTCTTTTTTCAGCATTGGGCAATCTATCTAGCTGTTCTCGCATTCTTCCATTTTTCAGCAGATGTCAGGGCTGTTAAAAATAATCGTGACAATTTTTTTACGGGAAATGACGTGCTAAAAAGTAAAGGATTCTCGTGGATCTATGTCACCCGCAACTATTAATGACTATGTCATTTTATCTCTCAACACCCTTTATTGACTAAATGTGTCCCAAAAAATGCGACATAAAAAAGCGACATAATTTTACATGTATTTAAATACTATTAGTTCACAACAGCTTTAATCTCTTGTTACAATATTTCGTAAGCTGTAGAATATGCATCACATGTATTTTTCTATAAATAGGTTACACTCATAAAAATTTCAACATAGGGTTACCAGGCGAAAAACGCGAAAGATGAGCGATAAAATGACAAAGTCAATTACTATCGTTTTAATATGGCAATCATGAAACTAAAATATCTGGAGTGACTCCACTCGACTTTCCGAACACTTACGATTAAGATCATTACCAAGCATTTAAATAAATTTTAATCGATGAATAATTCAAACATATATACCAAATTGAAACTCAATCGAATGCACCATTTAAACGCTTGCGCACTTTCAGGAATTTCTCCCCATATGCCATTATGCAATAATATAAAATAAATTTTTGTCGTAGCCCTATAGAAAAACTATAAGTCTTATACACACCAAAATCAATACCGGTCTTAAGATGGTTATTTATAACATATATACCAAATTTCAGCTCAATCGAAGGTACCGTTTAAACGCTAGCGCACTTTCAAGAATTTCCCCCCATAGGCCAGAATGTAAAAGAAATCTTTGTCGTAGCCCTGTAGGAGAACTATAAGTCCTATACACACCAAAATCAATACCGGTCTTGCGACGGTGGTTTATAACATATATACCCAATTTGAGCTATATCGAATGTATCGTTTAAACGCTAGCGCACTTTCAAGAATTCCCCCCGATAGGCCATAATGTAAAAGAAATCTTTGTCGTAGCCCTGTAGAAAAATTATAAGTCCTATACACATCCAAATTAATATCGGTCTTAAGATAGCGGTTTATAACATATATACCCAATTTAAGCTCAAACGAATATACCATTTAAAGGCTAGCGCACTTTCAAGAATTTCCCCCCATAGGCCATAATATAAGAGAAATCTTTGTCGTAGCCCTGTAACAAAACTATAGGTCCGATATACACCAAAATCAATACCGGTCTTGCGACGGTGATTTATAACATATATACCCAATTTGAGTTCAATCGAATCTACCGTTTAACCGCTAGCGCACTTTCAAGAAATTCCCCCCATAGGCCATAATGTAAGAGAAATCTTGGACGTAGCCCTGTAGAAAAACTTTAAGTCCGATACACACCAAAATAAATACCGGTCTTGCGACGGTGGTTTATAACATATATACCCAATTTGAGTTCAATCGAATCTACCGTTTAAACGTTAGCGCACTTTCAAGAAATTCCCCCCATAGGCCATAATGTAAAAGAAATCTTTGTCGTAGCCCTGTAGGAAAACTATAAGTCCTATACACACCAAAATCAATACCGGTCTTGCGACGGTGGTTTATGACATATATATCCAATTTGAGCTCAATCGAATGCTGCGTTCAGGAGCTATCGTGTTCACTCACACACACACAAACACACACACACACATACATACATACATCTCGTAAAAATAGCATAAATGGATTCAGAAGCCCTCAAAACGTGTAAAAACACCAAAATCTCGAAGTCGAATTTTTTCATGATTACAATACTTTCCTTACATGGTACATGTTCGGAAAGTAAAAATTAGGGGGGTTCAAGGGGATCTCCATCTGACGAGGCTCGAACAGCCGAGTTTTTTTTTTTTTTTTTTGGTAGAAGTCAAATCTATTCTTCGTGACTGGCATCAGTGAAAACGTCAGAATTTGGTGTTCCCAGAGCGGGAACACTGCGCGTTAAAGGGTTAAGAGCGGAGAAAACACACTACTAAATTAGTCTACACTCATTACTAACTAAGGAAACACTGGCGCAACAGCCCAGGACTGCACTGCCCAACCACGCCTTCACGACCATAGTCTGTGGGGTACGGATAAAAATCATCGCGTCCATTCAGAGGCCGTTTAGGTTAAATGTGTAAGTTTGTTTGTTTTGTAATACGGTAAGCCTACACGAGGGGCATCTGCCTACGGGGAAGTGCCTTGGTTAGAGAGGATTTTTTAAGGGGTTCTAACGTGTTCTCACGTAACATCTGGAGAAAACCGACCAAAACTCCAGATCGTTACCCGGGACCTTCAAACTCCAGCCGCATACCATGCTCAGTGTCTTATCCACTCCCCTCGGGCATGGTGGGGACGCTATATTAGTCTAATTTTTACCGTACTGGTACTAGTCGCACTAAAGGCCTTATTACACGGACGAAATTTAGAGCAATTTTGGTTGGAGGAACCAGTTGCTGCAATTCAATCCCGCAAGTGAGGGAGCCCAGATGAGCACGCAGGGTTGCCATAGTAAACAAACCCTGCTGTGTCCACAAACGTCAGAGATTCACCGAATTGGCGGTTGCTAGAGTATGTAATTATAAATAGCATATCGTTGGTTGCTTATACCTCGTATATCTTCGGATCGGATTGGTATTTATTTTTACTTTCCGAACATGTACCATGTAAGGAAAGTATTGTAATCATGAAAAAATTCGACTTCGAGATTTTGGTGTTTTTACACGTTTTGAGGGCTTCTGAATCCATTTATGCTATTTTTACGAGATGTATGTATGTGTGTATGTGTGTGTGTGTGTGTGTGTGTGTATGTGAGTGAACACGATAGCTCCTGAACGGAGCATTCGATTGAGCTCAAATTGGATATATATGTCATAAACCACCGTCGCAAGACCGGTATTGATTTTGGTGTGTATAGGACTTATAGTTTTTCTACAGGGCTACGACAAAGATTTCTTTTACATTATGGCCTATGGGGGGAATTTCTTGAAAGTGCGCTGGCGTTTAAACGGTAGATTCGATTGAGCTCAAATTGGGTATACATGTTATAAACCACCGTTGCAAGACCGGTATTGATTTTGGTGTGTATAGGACTTATAGTTTTCTACAGGGCTACGACAAAGATTTCTTTTACATTATGGCCTATGGGGGGGAATTTCTTGAAAGTGCGCTGGCGTTTAAACGGTAGATTCGATTGAGCTCAAATTGGGTATACATGTTATAAACCACCGTTGCAAGACCGGTATTGATTTTGGTGTGTATAGGACTTATAGTTTTCTACAGGGCTACGACAAAGATTTCTTTTACATTATGGCCTATGGGGGGGGAATTTCTTGAAAGTGCGCTGGCGTTTAAACGATACATTCGATTGAGCTCAAATTCGGTATACATGTTATAAACCACCATCCTAAAACCGGTATTGATTTTGGTGTGTATAGGACTTATAGTTCTCCTACAGGGCTACGACAAAACTTTCTTTTATGTTATGGCATAATGGCATATGGGGAGAAATTCTTGAAAGTGCGCAAGCGTTTAAACGGTGCATTCGATTGAGTTTCAATTTGGTATATATGTTTGAATTATTCATCGATTAAAATTTATTTAAGTGCTTGGTAATGATCTTAATCGTAAGTGTTCGGAAAGTCGAGTGGAGTCACTCCAGATTTTTCTTTTCTTCAATCAAATCAATTTCCATGTGGATATTCCATTTCACGGACATTTTGTTTTCGCACACGCTCCGCTTATCCCTTTCACTACGAACGGTATGGCTGACGTTGGCTCTTCCGCCATCTTGTGTTGTGACGTAGAAATAGGAAGCACAACGATTGGCTGGATTTTCAGCAACCTGCAATTTTTTCGCCTCTGAACGAAAAAGTTGGAGTTGACTGTTCCCTAGGTAACCGAGAGAAATTTCCAGGAAAGAAGTTCCCGCAACCGGTCGAGACTGGCTGTGCCGGCACAGCCAGCTGTCGTCAAAAAAAGGGTCTCTAGATCTGTGGCACGCGATGAACGTTTCGATCGTCCGCCATCTTGCTGGTAGTTAAGTCGAGCGATGGCAACGGCTGCCCTTTTTACTTCCTTGTACGTAGTATAAGGAAGTAATGTGATCCCGAAAAATTTTGGGGGCCAAATTTCGACAAAAAAACCGATTTTGACTACCTCTAAATTTAATTTAAAATTTTTTTTCGATGCATCTCATCGTAGGCTAGCATGCACGATCATATTAACGCGTCTGCAACTCATTTTGACCAGCGGCGAGTCTGTTGTGGCCAGTTTTTCCATGCCGTCTGTACGTACGTACGTATGTATGTAACTCGCATATCTCAAAAACTATTGGTCGTAGAATGTTGAGATTTGATATTTAGGATTGTTCTATGATCTAGTTGTGCACCTCCCCTTTTGGTGGCAATCGAATGGATAGTTTATGTACAGGACCGCCCAAAAGATTCGAAATACATTACGCTCTATGGGCCGAAATTCATTAAACTCGCCTCAAAAGCTATTAGGCGTAGAATGTCGAAACTTCATATTTTGGATAGTTGTAACATCTAGATGTGCACCTCCCCTTTTGGTTGCATTCGACTGGATAGTTTATCTACAGAACCGCCCAAAAGATTCGAAATACATTACGCTCTACGGGCCGAAATTCATCAAAGCGTTTTTTAGAGGTATTGGGCTATTTCAAACGACTCAGAAGTGATATATGCTGTAAAGAGTTAGAAAATGAATTTCTCCATTAAAAAAAGTGTCTTTATCATTTATAGTTCTGCTACAGGAACACTCAAAAGATTTCCAATACATTACGGTCAATGGCAATTTTAGGGGCATTCATCCATTTCAAGCACAATACCGTCCTACCACATAAGTTAGGTAATGGTCCGACCACGGTCACGTGCCTCCCTCAAGAACTATGCCAAAAGTCGCCAAGCTTGGCGACTTTTCGTGTACGTGTGTGCATATTTAACTCTCGAATCTCAAAAACTATTATGAAATTTCATATATAAGATTGTTGTAACATCTAGTTGTGCATCTCGATTTTTGGTTCCCACTTACTGGAGAGTTTATTTACAGGACCACCGAAAAGAATTTCAGTACTTTAATGTCTTTGGACATCTTCAATATAATACAACTGTAGACAGCCATTGTTTGGTACATGCCCAAAATCTCGCCGTCTGTCCTCGACCTTGGCGAATTTTGGCGAAATATCGCCAAATTTGGCGACAAAAATTATTTCGTGTTTTGTATAACTCTAAATCTTTAACCCGTAGAATTTTGAACTTTTGTAGTTAGAACTATATTTAATATCTAACGGTTCTCAATATCTTTTTTGACAGCAATCGACTGGGAATTTATTTACAGGGTGAGCCAAATGACTTTAAATACATTGAGGTGTATGGATGGATTCAATTCATTGAAAGTCTGTGGTCAATGACTACTTTGGCTATCCCCAAAATCTCGCAGACTATCTCAAGTTTGTCGGCTTTTGGTGAAATATCGCCAAATAAAGTGTCAGAAGGAAATCTTTCAAATTGAACTCAGCTTGGCGATATCGAAATATTTGGCTAGAAATCGCTAAATCTTACTATTATTGATATTTTATCTCTTTCAAACAAATAAGTTTAGAGGAAGTGCGTCGAAAATATTTTTGATCTAATAGACGTGCAAGGAGGTCATGTGTTGGACACATCAGATTTTTTTCAGCATTGGGAAAGGGTTGCGCCTCAAAGGGTTAATATAAGCACTTTAGTGTGTATTTAAAATATGAAAGTGTTCTTTCTCCCGCGCACAAAATCGCCGTTTTCACCGAGCACTCGGTTATAAAGAGCAAATTACGAGGTCTCTTCGCGTTCGCTATAAGCGAATATGATTATTTATTATAAGGCTAATGGTTTGGAAAATAAAAATTTGATTATAAAAATGTATGTGTAAAACTTTGTATGCGTAATAACGTTTTATTATGCGTCCATTCGCTCCTTGCATGTGAAAACAATGCAGTCATAATAACAGTGGAAACCTGTGTGTGTGTGTGGGGGGGGGGGGGAAGAATTAAGTTTAAAATACGCACATTACAGTGCTGTTTTATTGCTTTGAATTGAGGAGTGAGTGGCCAATTGGCGAGAAATTTGTTGCGGCTGTTTAATAATTGACCTTGCCAGAACAGCTCTGAAAATGTCGGAGGAAATTTGACGTGCTTTCATCCAACATTGTTTTTGCAAGGTTAAACGCATAATATGAATGAAAGAGAGATTGCGCTTAATAAATCCAAAACATTATTAAACCTCCGCAATTCTTCACCGTGTTCTAAATCAAAAGCGAGTTCTTACTTATTTGCTGGATGTGCGTTCAAAAGGTGAAACTTTAAAAATTGCAAAATAAATATGTGAAATTGTCATTTTTATACAATGTGATTTGACATATTTCTGCATTTAAATATAATAATATTAAATAATTTTTTTAAAATCCTAAAAATCTGAAACATTTGCACATTTTAAACCTTTAACGCGCAGTGATCCCGCTCTGGGAACACCTAACTCTGACGTTGTGACTGTTGCCAGTCACGAAGAATAGATTTGATTTCTATAAAAATAGTTACGGGTGACATAGCTCCACGAGAATCCTTTACTTTTTAGCACGTCATTTCCCGTAAAAAATGGTCACGATTCTTTTAAACAGCACTGACATCTGCTGAAAAACGGAAGAATGCGAGAACGGCTGGATAGATTGCCCAATGCTGACAAAAGGGCAGCCGTTGCCATGGCTCGACTTAACTACCAGCAAGATGGCGGACGATCGAAACGTTCATCGCGTGCCACAGATCTAGAGACCCTTTTTTTGACGACAGCTGGCTGTGCCGTCAAAACACGGTCTCTAGATCTGTGGCACGCGATGAACGTTTCGATCGTCCGCCATCTTGCTGGTAGTTAAGTCGAGCGATGGCAACGGCTGCCCTTTTGTCAGCATTGGGAAAGGGTTGCGCCTCAAAGGGTTAAATACTCACTAATGTGATTAATAGCGTATCATAATCCACGCATCGTTCCTATTTTTCTACCTTACTCCATTAAGTTGGAAAGTGTATCATTATTGAGTACACCTTATTTTTCTTCCTTGTTCCATAAAACATTTATTTGGAATTGAAATCTGCATTAAAATCGCCTACTAAAATTCTTTTACAATCTTCGCCAAGCATATTCTAACTATACTTCTCCTTTGTTTGGCAAACTGCAGCGTCTGCCAATTTCTCACCAAGAATGAGAGATATCGCAAAGCTAGGTTCAATTTTGGGGACACATTTTTTGGCTCCAAACTTAATGATAAACTATCAAAAATTGCATACCTTGGCGGATTTCAACATTTTATAAACATGTCGAAGCAAATCAGTCCAGAAAAATATGTCGACAGACGGCGTGGACGGAACGATGGACCGGGAAGCAACGACGAATACAAAGGTGGCGCAATACGCGATTGGTTTCGAGAGAACCCTTAAAAATGTACTCCACTCAAGACTTATACCCGTAGGTAGATTACGACAGAAGTTTTCATTTCATTAATTCATTATTTCTTGGGGGATTGGGGGTGAGATGGAGGATGTAAAATACACTGTAGAAGAATTTGAAAGTCGTTGTTAACATGCGGAAATTTCGGAGGGAGGGGGGGGTATATCCCTGCCCCCTCCCCTTTCCGGGCTACATCCCTTGTGGATGCAGAAAAATAAATCTGTGTAACAAAGAAAACGAAAAGGATAATTATTCATTACCCAGTAGTCCACCCGTAAAAGCAAACTTGTGTAAGATAGCGTTTTACAGCCGATGAATCCGGCAAGATTTCTCTTTCTTGTTTATTCAGATTTTATGGCGCCTGCTAAGCCACCCAACTATACCACACACGAATATTTTACCTTCTTAACACATGATTGCCCATATTCTGATCATTAAATCAAAGCGTATGTTTTCAATGGGCGATTTAATGGCTGCCTTCCTTCAGCAGGTCACGATTAAATTTCATTTTATCGATCACGAATATCGAATTATCCTCTTTAATAGAGTCGATTGTTTTTGCGTGTTTTCTCCTCCTCCATCCACATAAGCTTCTAGATCTTTCCTTTTAAATGAGCGTTTGCTTTCGGAAATAGTATCGTCAACTGGATGTTGCGACTTCGGCCGTCCCTCTTGCATCGTAATATTGCGTTTAGTAGATTATTTGAGGTGAAGTACTGGGGTAAGAAACAGCCCCCTGTATCCTCTATGTTACTATCATCTGGATCAGTCCATTTGCAAACTATTTTGTTTGAATTTTGGTGAATGCGTATAAAAACAACCATGAAATAAAATGACATAAAGTAAAAACACGAAGATAAGCCTGATTCAATTTTACTTTTCATTTGAAATATTTATGTCAATGCCTCATTCTCCAGATGGCGCCACTGCATAGGCATTGACGGAAGGGTTTCAAATGAAATATGTTAGAAGCTATCATCTCAGTAATTTTAATTTATCTCATTTTATTAAATGGTCATTTTCATACGTATTCACCAAATTTCGAGGTTTTATACAAAGCAGTTTCTAAATGAACTATTCCAGGAGATTGTAAGACAGCGAGTACAGGGCTATGCCCTATGCCTGACTACCACTTCACCTTAAACGCGAACTAGTTCACCTTCCTATTTATGTACTAAAAGGTCTTTTAAAGTACAGGGTGCAAGAGAACTGTCGGACATTTTATTAAAAAAATAAAAAAAGAAAAAACCTCTAAACACAGTAGCATTAAAATGCAATTCCTAATTAATTGCATACGTAAAATAATTAATGCCTTTCAATATGAGGTCTTTAGTGACTCGTACAACATCTAAACGAAATTCGATTTCATTCCAAGTGTTTGAAAGTATCTGAGGAATCTTTGAATGAAAAGCAATTGTGATTTGCTGCCTGAATTCCTGTACATTAGGACATATAGTCCTGTAAAAAATATCTTTGACTTAACCCACATGAAAGAAGCCAAAGGGGGCTAAATCTGGCGACCCAGGAGGCAACTGAATTGGACCACCCCGACGTATCGATCTGTTTCCGAAATCCTCGTTGAGGCAACAGCGCACAGCTGTTGACCAATGTGGAGGTAAGCCGTCCTGTTGAAAAACTACATTGCCAAACCTTTGTCACAGTTGCCATGCCCACTGCGCTCTTCTGAATCTGGCAAAGTCCTTGAACTCGGGCACCTTGTATTACGTTTAAAAACTCCACATTACGAACATAAATTTTCCAATTCATCGAATGAAATCTGTTTGTAAAATTAGATGTCTTTGTCTTCGTGTACCTTTTATTTTTAAGTTAAAGAAAATATATGGGAGTGAAGAATATGTATATATACAAAATGGATATTCTTCACTCCCTTATCACACACACGTATACATATATACGAGTTGTAGTAGTCGTAACCCCCCCCCCCCTAAAAATTTCTGGCAACGCCACTGACCTCCATTCGTAATTTTTTTAAAAATAAATTTTTGTATAACAACAAAATAAATAGTATTTTTCTTTACAAATTACACTTCATTATAAACACTTATAGTACGTAATCATGATGAATTTAAGGATTTTATTAAAAAATCTGTAAAGTTTTCTTGAAATGTAAATGGTATTCCATAAGACTCTCCTCTCCTCTATTAATTGCAGTTGGAACCAAAATGTCAGACCAGTCATCCTGTCTATTATTCTGGCAGTGGCGGATTATTGAAAGTTTGTCGGGGGGGGGCGGCTAGTTTGTCGGTTGGGGCGGTTAGTTAGAAGATTGACATGTACATCCATTTTATGGAAGTAAAATAGGATCTTTTACATTAATTTCTTTTTCTCGGGGAGGGGGGGCGGTCGCCCCCTCCGCCCCTTTAATCCGCCCTTGTATTCTAGAAATCTAGGTATGGCTTTTTGTAAAGCGACTAGGAACAGCAACGGTACAAAGATTCCGTCTGGCTATCGAGAAATGATCTAACAAAAGGTCACAGATACCCAAAATGGTTTTAACGACACTAATCACTTGCATAATAAGTAGGGGAGAGTTGTCTAAAACGGGGACGGCGGCTGAAATGGGGACATTCAGTTTCACAGGTATTCGTACCGCCATCTATCGGTACAATACATGTATATCATTCCTTATCGTCTATGTGCCATATTGAATCGAGTTGTGGACATGTTTGACGGTTTGTTCTTTTCTAGGAAGTTTTCAAATTTTTTCACTTTTTTTGTCCAATTTGCACCTCTTATTGGACCTTATCAAGTCAACTCGGAATATTCAGTTTTGGTAAGTACAACATTTATTCTTCTAGATTTAAGTTACATTTTGATATATTTCTCGATAAGTTATCTATGACCTGTTCAAAGAGCCGCCATTTTTTAAAAAATATGTCACTGGCGGCTCAAATGGGGACATCGATGGTAGTTCAAAACGGGGTCGTCCCCGTTTTGGACGCCATGGAATATTATTGAAATATTTCAGTTATGCTTCATTTCTATGACAAATATGCGATATATAAGTGATATTTCTTTAACCCATTTATGCCTAGCGTCCCTTTTTTGGGACGGCATTTTCGCTATTAGTCGAAAACGTTATTTATTTTTCCTAGCCTTTATTCATGAGTCTTTAGCCTCAACTCTACAAAATATTTTAACATGACCAAGTAGTATGTTGATATTTCAATTTTTATGCATAAAGATTTTAAAAGAAATCATTCCTTGTTCAAGAAGTTGACATCAGAAATTTATCTATTATTTCTGTTATCAGTAAAAATCGAAGAAAGTCGCAAAAATATCCAGGCACAAATGGGTTAAGTATTTTAGTTGAGTACAAGTGATTTTTATGTGGCATATATAGGTATTTAAGAGAAAATATCTTACAAATTAAATTTTAAAAATAGAATATAAAATGTGAAACGAATATTTAAAAAATGATTTTAACTAAATTTTTTTTGTTATATATAAATATATTTTATATTCAGGTATTTTATTTTAAGCATTATCTTTTATTCAGATGTGTGATAATGGGTCGCTATGAAAGAAAAACTGATCGACAAAGCTGGTCTCAGGAGAGCATGGCTCGAGCAATCCAAGAAGTGTTGGAAGGGAATGTGGGCTACAGGAGAGCATCTGAAGCCTATAGTGTTCCTCAAACAACTCTAGAGAGGGAAGTGAAAGAGGCTCGACAGAAGAAGCTGTCTTCTGAAGCAGCTGCTGGAAAAAGGCTTGGAAGATACAAAACAGTTTTTTCGGAAACCCAAGAGAAGGAATTAGTGCGACATCTGATACATTTAGAAGAGAGGTTATTTGGCATTACGCTCTCAGATTTAAGAGCGCCAGCATTTGAGTTAGCCGAAAAAAAAAAAAAAAAAACAAACAATATTCCCCCATGTCTTTAACAACGAAAAGAGAATGGCGGGAAAAGATTGGCTTTATGGATTTCTAAAACTGCACCAGAACCAGTGACATCATCTGATGAGGAGCAGGAGAGTGATGATGCGTGCATCTTTTGTAATGACCTGTATGAAAATTCAAAAGACAAAGAGGGGGTGGATTCAATGTAACAGATGTCGAGCTTGGGCACATGAAGCCTGTTCAAGTGCAGAAGAAGGCGATGTAATTTTCATATGTGACTTTTGTAATTAATTACTTGGCTGTAGGAAGCTAATGAATGCATGAAACAATAGTGAACACTTATCTTGTATTCCTATTTTGTCATTTTAACATCCCTTTCTTTCACCAAATAAGTGTTATTGATACATTTTCGAATTAAACCTTGAATATTCATTGTTTTATATAAATACCCCATTTTTCCCAACCGGTTGTCCAAAATGGGGACTTAGCTCATTTTCCAGAAAAATATTTTTCTAACTCATCCTAATTATTTTTTAGAACTAAAATCCTCGCGTTCCGATAGCCTAGGACCTATTCTAAATAGGAAATAGTTTGAATTTATTCTTCTTTAATTTTTTTTTTTTTTTTTTTTTTTTTTTCAGGCCAAAATATGTTAGCGTCCCCATTTTGGACAACTCTCCCCTAATATATGTCTGTAGTTAAAAAATACACAATACTACAAGAATCTGGTGCTTTAATATCACTAACTGACGATACTGTTAATATAAAACTTATGTGTTTAAATGTTTAAAAGTAAAGCGCTTGCAAGGCTGCCAAGCATATTTGTACCTTTGATTTTTCTAGTCGCCATTTTTAGTGTGGTGTGATATCGAACATCCGAATCAGCTTTCCTTGCTCCTAAAATCGCGAGCCGGCAATCATCAAAACGTAACAAAAATTAAGACTATTTCCTTTACCGTTATACGCCAATAAAAATTATTCACAGCATCGAAAGTTAGAGGAATATCGTAAACAAGCATGCGTGCTTTATGCTCGGGAATTCGTTATTTTTAAAAACGCCATTTTTTTTTTTCACGCATCATCGAAAATCAAATTAAATGACGAAGTTGGGAGGAAAATTATTTATAAATCTTCCTATAAATGATTCAGAAACATCCTTAGTACAGCTGATAAATGCCTATTTATGTGCAGTATGAGTAGTGGCGTGAATAAGCAATATGCAAAACAGATTTTATACACAATTCCATTATGTAACAGTAGGCAAGTTTTTAAGAGTATTATTTATGGCTTCTTTTCAAGGTTAGGTTTTTAATTTTCAGTAAAGACCTGATACATCTGTACAAAGAAAGAAAATTTAAAATTACCTGATATTCATTTATAATATTCATTATCACACAGCATGCACATGGTGCCCATTAAATGGCTGACCCATTTTGAACGTAAATAATAAAAGTACAGTTTGAGGGGGGGGGATGCGCTGCTTGCTGCATTGTATTTAGAAAGCAATAAATTAAATAAAAAATACACTGAATTATAAGTTACAAATTTCGTCACTAGGTGGCGCTAGCTGCTTAAAAGTAACAACGCTTTAAATATATCAGCTTTTTGCTATATGGTGTACAATATGGAGTATTTACAATATGGAGCACAATATGGAGTATTTACTTCTGTGGGGACACTTGAAAGAGAAAGTTTACCACAGAAAAAGCCTCAAAGTCTTATCGACATTGAGTATTAGGGTAGTCGGGGGTAAAGGACCGCATGCGGTAAAGATCCGAAAGCGTTTTTTATTATTTAGAAATCTAAATTGGCCACTCTGATTTTTTTCCCAAATTCCCTAAGATGTCAGTAGTTCTACAAACAAAGAATCAGGGATGAACGATTGTCAGTTTTCCTACTATGAGGTGTTATACTTTTATGCGTATTTTGATGTAGTTTAAAAAAAATTTGAATTTACTTTTACCTTGCAATTTTACAGATTTATGTTTTAAGGGTTTTTTGTATGTGAAGCTAACCCAATAATGATCTTATTACTTTATGTTTCAAGTGATACGCCTTTTGAACAAAATCCCAGGAAAGCAATTTTCATACCTTCCTCAAATGGGGCCGGAACCGCATGTTCGATGGGGGGTAAAGATCCAATTTCGGATCTTTGCCCCTAGTGCTTTGGAGTTTATAATAATGGTTTTGTTTGTTTGATATTCGCATGTTGTGTCAAGTCCTGAGCTTTCCAGTAACCATCATATTGTGCTAAATTCTAGGCCTTCTAATGATGAAGTCCACCAGGGTCCAGAAAAATCTGTTGCCCGAGATGCCCTGGGCATGTGAAATTTTCAGCCAGGCATGTCTTTTATTTATTTATTTATTTATTTGGTCACTGATTCGGTTTGTAATTGCAGCATTTACGTTCACATCAGTTCGTTTCAGCAATATGATAAGTTTTTCTACGGACCTTAGAGATATGAGTACCTTTTAGTTCTGCAATCCTTTAACGCACAGTGTTTCCGCTCTGGGAACAACCAACTCTGACGTATGACTGTTGCCAGTCAGGAAGAATAGATTTGATTTCTATAAAAATAGTTGCGGGTGACATAGCTCCACGAGAATCCTTTACTTTTTAGCACGTCATTTCCCGTAAAAAGATTATCACGATTATTTTTAACAGCACTGACATCTGCTGAAAAATGGAAGAATACGAGAACAGCTGGATAGATTGCCCAATGCTGGAAAAAGGGCAGCCGTTGCCATCGCTCGACTTAACTACCAGCAAGATGGCAGACGATCGAAACGTTCATCGCGTGCCACAGATCTAGAGACCCTTTTTTGACGACAGCTGGCTGTGAGAACAGCTGGCGACAGCTGGCTGTGTCGTCAAAAAAGGGTCTCTAGATCTGTGGCACTCGATGAACGTCCGCCATCATCCGCCATCTTGCCGGTAGTTAAGTCGAGCGATGGCAACGGCTGCCTTTTTTTCAGCATTGGGAAAGGGTTGCGCCTCAAAGGGTTAATAGCCAACTGTCCTCCCCCTATTTTGTAAGTTTCTCTAATTAAACTTAACTGACAGTGATTTTTTTTCTTTTTGTCTACCTGTTTTTGTTAAATTAAGTTTACAATGCATACTTTAGAGATTGTTATCACATTAAATCAAAATTTCGCACGCAATTTATAGATTTAAAAAAAAAAAAAGGAAAATTTAACTATACTCTCAGTATTGAAGCTGCTGATAGCAGTTAACCCATTTGTGCCTGGATATTTTTGCGACTTTCTTCGATTTTTACTGATAACAAAAATAATAGATAAATTTCTGATGTCAACTTCTTGAACAAGGGATGATTTCTTTTAAAATCATTATGCATAAAAGTCGAAATATCAACATCCTACTTGGTCATGTTAAAGTATTTTGTAGAGTTGAGGCTCAATACTCAAGAGTAAAGGCTAGGAAAAATAAATTACGTTTTCGACTAATAGCGAAAATGCCGTCCTAAAAAAGGGACACTAGGCATAAATGGGTTAACCTCACAACCTGGCAAATAATAATTTTGCATCAAAGAAGACTTTGCAAGAGGGTTCCATTCTGAGTTTTCTGCATGTCCACCACCGCGGATCTTTACTCCATTAGATGGGGAAAAGATCCGAAAATACCAAAATCTGTAAGAGCCACTCCCAGATTTTATGTATTACCTATATTTTAGGTAAAAGTGATAATTTAAAATGCCAGGTAAAGGTTTAAGCTACATTGTAACAAAATGTTTAGGTTCATAACTTGTTGCAATTTTCCAGAAATGAGTTGTTATTCAAAATCGCGGATCTTTGCCGCCCCCCCCCCCCTCACCTACCCATACGTCTGCAATGCATATCAGTAAATTGCCACTGAGACATTGGAAAACTTGCGAACAAATTTTGTTTGCGATTACACCATATTATTGCTACAAAGAGTGGTCTCTAATGAAAGAATTATTATTAGGCTTTTAGCTGCCAGCGCCACATAGTGGCGAGATTTGGAAGTATTTGAACCCAATGGATTTTTCAAAATTTATTGCTTTTCTAATTACATTGCAGAATACGGAACATTTTTTTTTCTTAAACCGTATTTTTATTATTTACGTTCAAAATGGGTCACTCACTTACTGGTCAACTTGTACGTATAAAGTTCAAAGATCAATAAGGTATGGGCCGGCGAATTGGTACGTAAATAGTAATGATTTTTATTTACATCGTTATTGATTTTTTTTTTTTTTTTTTTTTTTTACGAATTACTTACATTTCTTTTCTTTTCTTTCTTTCCTTTTTTCAGACATAGTGATTCTCTTCACTTTCGCCAACAGATATCGAAGTGAAAAACCAATAATGCTTTTACAAATACCTTCAGTTCGCGGAGTTATACTATAGGATACAGCACTCTCCGTAGCTGCTTGCTGGGATTCTCTCATAACTGCCTTTCAAAGATATAAACATTGGAAATCGAGTGATCTGCAGCGATCCTATCTGTCAAAGAGAAACACATTTCCCGCTCTGACTGCTAGCCAGTTTTGCAGGTTTTGGCAGTTGTCAGAAATTGTATCTTAAATTTCCCGCACCTAGCATGTGAACAAGATAATAACGTGCGAGCAGAAAATTTTTATATTCATCATTATTTTTTTTTTGTGGTTGCCTTATCAAGAAATGAGTAAACAAGAAAG
Source organism: Cheiracanthium punctorium (assembly GCA_038373885.1). Taxonomy (NCBI): domain Eukaryota; kingdom Metazoa; phylum Arthropoda; class Arachnida; order Araneae; family Cheiracanthiidae; genus Cheiracanthium; species Cheiracanthium punctorium. The sequence goes on from JAWZYV010006201.1 coordinate 726,166, forward strand.
ATAAATCATACCAAAGGGATCGATTATAAAACATTTTCCAACATACCAGCGTGCACGCCATAGACGCGCGCACATACTCATACATACATTCCCCTAAGCAGACAGCCTTTACCAGAACCTTTACGTAGCTTTGCCTTAACACAACACAACGCACTAAATCTGTAAATTAGAGGGCGCGTAATGAATTTTCAAGATTTCCATTGAAATCATCATACCTTGTTATTACCACATTAAGTATTTTTTGATTTCCTGAAAAAAAAAAAAAAATCATCAAGCTGAGTTCATTTTTTGAAAGATTTTTTTCTCACTGTTTGGCAATTTATCGCAAAAGTCGCCAATGCTGGCGACTTTTTTCGCAACCTTTGAGAGAAGTATTACATAGTAAGGTAGTATTGTGCTTTAAATGGATGTCTGTCTCTAAACTGCCAAAAAAGGAATGGATTGGAATTATTTTGAGTGCTCCTGCATAAGAGCTGTTTATAATAAAGACACTATTTTCGATTTAGAGCTTTATTTTGTAATCCTTAATAACATGTATCGATTTTATTTTAAACAACCAAATATCTCTCAAACACACTTTAAGGAATGACTGCCCATAGAGCGTAACATACTGAAAATCTTTTGAGCTGTCCTGTAGAAGAATGCTACATGCACAATTTTTAATACGGTGCATGGTACAATACATAGAAATAATATATCAATTTCGTAGTAATTGATGCATATTTACGGGAGATAACACTTTTCAACCTTATTAGGAAAGTGTTAAAAAAGGAAAAAGATGTTCTATCTTGAGATGATTAAAAAAATCCATTTTATATTCGTGACAAATGTGCACATTTAAGCCAGAGAATTCCTTTTAGTTAATTATTGATTTTTTTATATAACACAGGTTTAATACTTTAAAATGAATTTTGAGATTTCACTAAGAGTTTGAGTTTAGTGTGAATTTAAAACTGTGCTAAATGTATCTAAAAGTGAAAAAAACTCTTATGTGAGGGTACTCATATCCAACGGTATCACTACACAGTATTTTTTAAAAGCAAATAAAAATAAACCTGTAATTCTAGATTCATTTGTTGAATTTTTCTGTAAGGTTTCGAATGTTACGAAAATGCCCATTTTAATATAGCCCATATGTATATGAACAGCCAAAAAGCAAGTGGAATGCCTTGAGAAAAATAGCCATTTTGACTGACTGTTTGATAACAGCTTTCTACCACCAAGGACAATACTGTAATAAGGAATATAATATACACCTATGATACACATTATTTTACGGTATAATTTGATAAAAACTTTCTGTGATATCTGACAGATAATGGATATGCCAGTTCCGGTGTTATATATTGGGAAAAACCAGTTCGTGACGGATTAATTTCCTCATTAGATTCTAGTAGAAAAGTTTTGCCTAGGCCGAACTATTAATGCCTGGTACTCCTCTTTATTACAAGTGAATAATAGCTAGTTCCAACTCTATGAATTTCAAGGTTTCCGTTAGTTTTCAGGCGCATTCAGCATAAATTAGTTATTGTGTAGATTTGCTTCATATTATGCATTTTAGATTAAATGATAAAACTTTTTGCTTTCAAAAATGTTCTATCTTTGAAGGTGGGTGGTTTTATTAAAGGTGGAACTTCCAGAACTTGAGTTTTGCAAGGATTTGTAAAATCAGAGATTCTTTGTTTAATAAATGTGAACAATCTACAACTCACGCAAAGAAGAATTCAAGAGTAGGTCTGCAGTCTGTCTTCACCTAGATTAATTTCCATACACACACATTAAACGAAATTTGCGAATTGAAAGAAATTTTAAGAGTAGTATTTCATTTGGAATGAAGCAGAAAAGAAAATACAAAACATAAACAAAATATTACTAAACAAAACCCATAAAGTTTTAAATAAAATTTAGAAATTTATATTAGGTGGACTGGGAAGAATTCTCGCTTTTTTTTTAAACAATAAATTCCAAGAAATAAACTTTCAACGTTTTTAATCTCGAGCAGGCTAAGTCTAAACATAGGACTCTTAACTGTTGCATTTTTAACTGTTGCATTTTAAAATAAAAATTTTATCAATAATACTTCTTTTTCTTTGAAAAAAGATGGCTACCTCCCCCCTTTTTTCACGTATACAGCCTTGGAGAATGAATTTCAAAATGTCCTGAAAATGGTTTTAAGGTATCCGTAAGTGTTGTATTTTACAGAAAAAATTTTATGAATATATTTTTTATTTGAGATTCCGTGGGATACGTGAAAAGAACGTTTTGGCCACTACCAGTTGGTTTGAAATTTTATGCTTCATTTCAATGGTTAGACGAAATGTTGATTTAACGGAAAAAGAACTATATTGCTTTCCAATCGTCCTAATATATTTAAAAAAAAATTGCTGATTACAAAAATCATCCAAGCCCTGACCAGATTGTATGGTATGTAAGGCACCGTACTACGGTTTCGGGTTCAACTCCCGGCTATCGGGCTTCGATTCCCGAGTGGGCGTGGCTGTCATTCTGTCCGTCCCTTCGTAGGAGGCGACGTTGGTCCACCTACTAGGTGCCACCATAATAAAGAGACCAACAACTCCGACCTTAATTAGTGGCCAATACCTCCAAGGCAGAGGCCCGTTATTGAAAAAAAAGCATCTGCCAAGCTTTATGCTGAAGACTATATTGAACACTGTTTTAATGGTAAGCCCGGTGAATTAATGGTAACGCATTGCGCTGCCATGCCAATAAACTTATTCCATTCTTTGTATTCCAACAATGCAAACGAAAACCAAGTTTTGTTTGAAAGCCTGCATTACATATTAAAGTAAGTGCACCCGTAGTTGACCATTAATTACATTAGTTCATGGTTACTACCCATTCCAAATATGAACAGTGTACTCTTTTTAATGTTTAAAAATTGGTCAACTAAAAATACCAGCAATAATACTGGTGCCCTTACTTTAACCCGTCAACGGAGGGTACTTCAGCTAGTCTTATATCATTTTCTAACTCTATGTTTTTATTATGTTTGTCTCACGAGATTATAGAGATGAAAATCTTGAAAAATCTTCAATTGAAAATCTGTCAATTAAAAAAAAAAAAAGGTAGATGTGTGTTGTTTTCTATGCATAAAACTGCTCTATTAATAAAATTTCAATTCAACTTTTACTTCTATCACCATTTATCAAAAATAATCCTAAATAAAACAACCAGAAATAAAATCTTAAACATGCAGTATTTTATGATACTTTCTGAAATGAATGGCCCTTCAGTCAATTTCGGAATGCAATTTCTGTGTGTAATTTTATTAATATTATGTTTGCGAAAGGCTTTTTTTTTTTTTATAAAAAAGCATTGTGAAGTGTCGTGACTATAAACAACCATATTTTGTTTATAAACTCTGTTATATTTGCTTATTTTTAAAACTAGTATTAAGAGCTTGTTTCTCCAGAGACATCCTGAAGGCAGAGTTTACTGTCAACGATAATTTAGAACATTTCCCAAAATAAAATGATGTTTTTCTAAATAGCTTCCAGACAAAATGTACTGTCAACAATTATTTAAAACATTTACCTAAATAAAGCAGTACCTTTCCCTCAGTGGTGCAGTCCTCAGAAAAAAAAGTGGGGGATGCTCATTTTTGATGAAGTTTAACTTACACCTATTTGATTAATTATTGGGTTGGTACATAATTACCAGATGTGTCTTTGACATGCTGTATTTTAATAAACATTTACAATGCTTTTAACTAGCCGCCCGGGTTGTGTAGTGGTTAGAGAGCCATTCTACAACACCACGGGCCCTGGCTCGATTCCCGGCACGGGCGTGTGTAATTTTGCCCGTCCCTTCATAGGATGCAATGCTAGGGCTCTAGCACCATGGTATCGTAGAATATCCGTGACGGATATTTATCGCCCTCGGATAGTCAAATATTTTCGGATAAATAACCGCAACTCTCCTTTTGGTGCTAGCACGATGAGTGTCGAATAAAACAAGCGAGTATTTTTGTGCAAAGGTCTATCCGACATTCAGACCTATCAACCAATCAAAACACACGGCTTTCTCCCCTTTTTCTTAAACGAAGGCATTGTCTTCAGAATTTTCGAAAACTCCGGAGACACCCATCAAGAGTGGAAGCCGGTTTTTGACTGACCCATGGTGCCAGGGAGAGGGGTCCTTTTGTGGAAGTACTTGGCACTCCATGATACGTACATTAAAAACCCATCCATCTTGTACTCTCCGGTACCGGAATCCAAGTTTTCACCTTCATCCAACGTGTCGGGAAAAAACAACATTATTTCCGATAGTGAACACGGCAGTGAAACAATTTCGATAGGATCGTGCTAGGGCACCTCGGATATTTCTCTGATTGTGACGTCATGAGAAGAGAAGGCACGATTTATTCGCTACCGAAAGCTTTCCAATACTATGGTGTTAGAGCCTCTGGTCCACTTATTGGGTGCCTCCATAATAAAGAGACCAGTAATTCCGGCCTTCGTAGTGGATAATGCCTATAAACGGCAAGTGCCCGCTATTTGGGGAAGAAAAGCAATATTTTTTTATTAATTATTTTTTAATTTAATTATTTATTTTATTTTACTTAATAATTTAATAAATTAATTAAAAATTTACAAACGCCTAATAATTATACACCAACCGAATAAATGCAATTATTCCTTAAACAAAAAAGAAGGCTAATTTAACTATTATTTGTTTATTAGTTAATTAAAATTAACTGATGTTTAAATTATTAATTATTTGGTAATAGTTAAAAGAAAGGCATTTTGATCAACAGTGTAAGCTACTTCATTTTTTCATCTACATTTGTAACAATCCCTTGTCAAAAGAAACAGATTTTCTTTTGGATTTGTGCGCGAGTATTAGCTACCCAAAATTTTGTCACTTTTTCGGATATTCAAGAAGACATTTTTTTTTTTTTTTACCACGAGTGCATTCGGGAAGACAATAATCTATTCTATCTTTAAGGATATGTTTCCACTACTGAAGTGCTTATAAATAGGACTTGCAGGTGATTCTTAAAGTCTCTTCAAGCAGTTCTAAAGTTCCCTTTTGATTTTTATACCGATGTACTTGTTCCCGTGAAAAAAACGAAAATATTAATTTTCGTTTAAAATTTCGGCTTAGGTTTAAGATTTCGCCCCCCCCCTCCTGCGTCCCTCTTGGACTACGCCACTGCTTTCCCTTGTTTGTAGCAACACCTCCTAGATATAGAAGGCCTGAGAACAGAAGCTTTTACGTCATCACTAGGTCTTCTAAGATGACGTCATCACAGTTCTACTTTCACAATGTAAAACTATTTAACATTTCTGGTGAATGATACAAATTTCAGAAACTATCTTAAGTTGAAGATAAAAATAAAAATACCTTGCTGATAAAGAATAATTTTATATGATCTATTTCTATAGCATATTATATAATTAGTGATAATTAAAATTTCCTATTTGTCCTAAAATTAAATTTTCTATCCTAAATAATTGAAATGTTTTATACGGGAGTAAATCCACCACAAATTTTGAATAGTTTTACTTTGTGAAAATAAATGTGTGATGACGTCATTTTAGTGGACCTAGCTGCGACGTAAAAGTTTCTGTTCTCAGGCATTGTATATCTAGGTGGTGTTTGGAGCCAGTTGCAATCAAAACTGTGGATACCGTTCTTTGCTTTGTTCTAAACTGCGAACATTGCTACCTATTACAAAACAGAGTTGGACTTTAAAACGCATCCTTAATAAATCACAGCATTTTTGCATCCGTTGTTTGTTAACGACAACTATCACGAGAAAAATCGTGAAATATATACATGCATCTTCATCTACAACCTGTTTACCTGCTCTTTTCAGCTTCAAGTAGCAATCTTGGCTGACCTTGAAATCCGTTATGTAATTATTCTGAAAAAGAACAAATGGGGTAGATAACTACATCCCTCTTTAATGCCGTTTCTTTCACGTTCAAAGAAACATATCACATTGTTAAAAAAAAAAAAAAAAATGGCGAGCCACTTGGGAAAAGTTGCAATTGTCCAAACGTGATACTTTACCGTAGAATTTGTTGCGCATAAAACGTGCATTTTTTTTATTCTTTATTTGTAATTGCGTGCAACATGCTAGTTAGTTTGATTATGCGGACGGCGGCATCAAGTTATATATAAATTTATCGTGTGCAAATTCTACGTTGTTTCATAACATTGTCAGGTGTTTTAAGTGAAGGGCTGAACAGATAATCCAATTTGTTTGGTGAGTTACTTTTTTCTTTGATTTCGTTGACTGGAGAATGAAATATTTTGCTCGGTTCCACAGTTTATAATTTCTTTTGTGATGTGTTGCTGTGTATTTAAAAACAGATCCTGTTCATCATAATGGTACTTTCTCAGGGCCTATTTTATATATAATCAAATCTTGTTTGTACGTTACTATTAGCACTCTCAGCACTTAAAAATGACTTAATTGCTGAGTTACATAAATTGTAAAAAATTCCAAATGTTTATATAAGTATATCTGTAATTTATTTATATTATAAGTTATATAATTTAGTAGAGTAAGAATTTTTAAATTCATAAAGTGGGTGACAAATTAAGGAAAGTATAGTGTATATGCGGTAGTGTGTGTGAGTGTGTAAAAAATTGCATATTAAAAATTTTTCATAATTTAAAATATTTGTATTCTTCAAAAATAAGTAAAAATAAAACACGCATTTTAATTTTATTAAAAATATTTTAGTTTTAGAAGACTAAAAAGACAAAATTAGTAGAATAAGAATTTTTAAATTCATTAAGTGAGTGACAAATTAAGGAAAGTATAGTGTATATGCGGTAGTGTGTGTAAGTGTGTAAAAAATTGCATATTAAACATTTTTTCGTAATTTAAAATACTTGTATTCTTCATAAATAAATATATAAAACACGTATTTTAATTTTATTAAAAATATTTTAGTTTTAGAAGGCTAAAAAGACAAAATTAGTAAAATAAGAATTTTTAAATTCATAAAGTGAATGACAAATTAAGGAAAGTATAGTGTATATGAGGTAGTGTGTATGAGTGTGTAAATATTGCATATTAAACATTTTTTCATACTTTAAAATATTTGTATTCTTCAAAAATAAATAATAAATAAAACACGTATTTTAATTTTATTAAAAATATTTTAGTTTTAGAAGACTAAGAAGACAAAATTAGTAGAATAAGAATTTTTAAATTCATAAAGGGAGTGACGAATTAAGAAAAGTATAGTGCATATACGGTAGTGTGTGTAAGTGTGTAAAAAATTGCATATTAAACATTTTTTCATAATTTAAAATACTTGTATTCTTCATTAATAAATACATACATATATAAAACGCTTATTTTAATTTTATTAAAAATATTTTAGTTTTAGAAGACTAAAAAGACAAAATGTTAATCCTTATACAGCCATTTTTCACACATTATCAAAAATTCTTTTCACTTACCTGTTTGTAAATTTGTTAATATATAATTGTGCAAAGTTTTTTGTTCGTCATGGAAATATAATAATTTATATAAATATTCTTATATAATAAATCTTTTAATATTCCTTTATCGCTATCTATTTATATTTAGTATTCAAAAATGGATTAATTTATTTTTGTGTAGTTTATAAGTTTCGAAAACAGCTGATGAGTAATATCGTTTCCATGGAATATCGCGTAAAAAATTTATTAACTGCAAGTCCCAGAAAATTCCTGAACCCAACATGGTGTTGATCGGTCCCTGTTTAGGAGTTGGATGCAATCGATGAACGGGCTAATGATTTCATTATCCCATCATCATTATCAGTGATTTTTAGAAAATGACGGTTATCCATAAGAACGTAAAGGTCCGTGTTCCAACCACAGAGATGACAGTAACAAAATTTCAAATTTAACGATTTTCAACGTAATTTTGAAAACTGAAATAAATATCGATGACTTAAGTCGCGATAACGCAATGTTACCGCACTTGAACCTGAAACCTGAAAGTGTTAACGTATACAATTTAATTAATATTACCAAGCCTGGCGTAAAGGTTGCGGTTTCGCAAGCGATTAATAACTTATCAAATTGAGGGTTTTTCAACCCGATAGACCTTCAAGATTTGACGTTCGAACTTTTCCTTCTCTTTGTTAAACGGGGTTCTAATTTTATTTTTTCTATTTTAATATGTTTTCATTGATAAATACTGGTTCGATTTTCCGAAGGGCGTTTACGCATAGTCTGAAGATGTGAATTCCGGAAGATATAACATTCGCATTCGGCGACAGTTCGCAATCCACAACAGTAAGTCTAACTATTTAAAAACGATTGTTTAGTTTATAAAATAACTTTTGGAGACACAGTCGAATTCTTTTATAAGGTGCCCTGATTTAAAGAGAAATCGGACTTAACGACGATATCGGAAAACTTGGTTGGTATACAGGGCAGGGCCCGTTTATCGGCAGGGCAACCGGGGCATTTGCCCTGGGCCCACCAATTTCAAGGGCCCCAAAATGCTGTATTTTTCAACAAATTTATGTTTGATAAAAAATTTTCATTTGTTAAAAAATTTATATTCTTTAAAAAATTTTGTATCGAAAAATATGTCGAAAATTCTTTATTACTTACAATTTTTATTGATATAAATAATCTGTAATTTTCTTTTGTTTTAAATGGGCAGATGTTACTTTAAAAATACTGTTTTGGATATCCATAATAGACCTTTGTAGAGTCTCAGCATTCACTGCGGCATTCAAAACATCGTGATCTTTTTGCAGCATTTAATGCGTCGGATATGTGTGGTATAGTCTCCTCTGTTTCTTCTTCACTGTTATCAGAATCATAACAGATAGGGCTTTTCAGGAGGCATTTGCATTGATGAATGACAAATAAAAAACATGGTCTTGTTCTTAGCCCTACCTAGCAGGCAAAAAAGATAAGATCACTCCCTTCATTCATACACTATTCATCTCGCTAGAGAACCTGAAAACTGGCAATGAGCGTTTTTGAAGGTACTGAAATCTCCGAGAACAAGTAAATAAAATTCTTAAGAAAAGCAAAATTTTATTCTTGGCTTTGGTATAAAAAGTACGTTATAGCCGTAGTATGTACTTTTGGTAAGCACGTTTTATGCAAAGTTAAATAACATTATAAATATAGGACTTCAATCGGGACCTAGCTTCTAGGTACGTTATAACCGATAATACGTTGTATCCCAGGTCCGTTATAACTGGTGCGCACTGTATTTATATTTAGTGTTTAAACAAACAGTATATTTAAGTAGCTATATGTATCTAAAATAACTTACATGCATAATACTGTTTTCGTGCAATTTCCCGTAAAATATTTATGGTCCGGGGCAAAGGCCCAAAAATTTGTGTTTGTCCTGGGCCCAATATTGTGATGATCGGGCCCTGTTGGTATAGTGTTTTAGTCTATGGGAGCATGTAGCGTTGCCAGGCGTCCGGATAAAGCCGGACATAGTTAGGCTTTTTGATTGCGTGTCCGGCCAAAATAAACGGTGTCCGGCTTTTGTAGATTGTTTTTTATTTTGTTTTGGGAAGTAATAGCAGATACATAAGACTTATTTGTGCAACTGCCTTTCATTAGAATTTAAGAAGAATTTAAAAATGCTGATAAATATTTATCTAGAATTTAATTTTGACTGATGACTTTGGCTGATTAGTAATAAAGTACTTGAACTGATTTGGCATTCGATGTTATTTATATTTCATTAGAATTTAACAAGATTCATGGTAATAATCAAAAAAGCGTGATTTTACATACTTTTTTTTGTCGTACCTATAGATACGGAGACAAAATCCTCAATATTTTAGGCTGTCCAGCCTTTTTACTCAAATATCCGGCCAAACTCTCTGGTCTGTCCGGCTATTTGGTTTGGCGACCTGGCAACCCTAGGAGCATGGCTCGATTTCAACGAGTTAACACCGAGGAATATTTTTGTGATTCATAAAACTTCTATGGACTTAACCCTACCCAGCTAAGCAAATCCTTTCTTGGAAAAACACCTATACTCGGAAAAACATCTATAACATGCCGATGAAAGTGACGATGATAAAGTAGGGAATGCAATCCCGCCCTGTTTCTCGTTTTGCGGGATTTCGAGACTGGGATTTGTTGACCCCGCGGGATTGACATTTCATTCAACTAAAAATTAATTTCAATACAGAAAAGTGGGAAAAAGTAAGATTTTAAGCACTATGAAGTTTAACTTTAATAATGATAATTTATCTTAATTAATACAATACTTTACATAAATATGAAAATTATAGTCACGACATATTTGACGACAGCTGGCTGTGCGCGCAGCACAGCCAGCTGTCGTTAAAAAAAGGGTCTCTAGATTTGTGGCACGCGATGAACGTTTCGATCATCCGCCATCTTGTTGGTAGTTAAGTCGAGCGATGGCAACGGCTGCCCCTTTTTCAGCATTGGGAAAGGGTTGCGCCTCAAAGGGTTAATATATCAGCAAAGTTTATTATTATTACCATCACCCTGGAATTTTCCCCCCCTTTTTAACACTGTTTACGTAACCGTGATCTTAAAATCATTCCAGCACTTCAAAAGTTCAGTTTTTTGTTTTGTGTCAATTCCGTAAAACACAGCTTTGTTTTGCCTCCGAAAATCAACATTCAACGCTTTGCCGCCTTTTCACCAAAGCATCTTCATTGTTTACTGTTTCCAATACAATGGTTACGTAACAATGCTTTTTTTTTTAAAGGTCTTTTTTTTTTCAGTCCGCAATAATTGATCTAACCTGAAAGCGTGTGAAGTTCAAAGTATTCACTCGCACGGTTAATTTACTGCTAATCTTTTTTTTAAATGTATGTAATTAATTTATTCTGCTTTGCTTAAAATTAAGTAGAATGTGCTGTTTGGTGATCGGCTGTACAATGTTTACATTCATGTTTTTCTTAAAGCATTTATATTTTAAAGGAAGCAATCGCCTAAACTTAACGACCTTTTAATGAAAGGCTAAAGTAGAAAAGGCTGTAACTGAAACCAGTTTGTAACTTGCAGAAAAGTACTTGTAAGAACAGTAAGAACTTGTAAGAACAGAAAAAGAAATCGCAGTAATTATTAAAGATTTTGGTGATTTAGCTTGTGATTAAAGTATATTCTGAAATATTCAACAATACAATTAAGCTACGGTTAACGCAAGGCAAAATAAATAAATTTAAAAAAAGAAATAAAATCTGAAGCACTTTCATATCTTAAATATGAGCTAAAGTACTATATGTTGAAACAGTATCGTAATCGATGATTCGGCTCTAATTGTTTTCCTTGTTCCACTACGTTGATAGTACATGATTATCCATGCATCAGCCCTGTTTATCTTCCTTGTTTTATTACGTTGGAAAGTGTATCATAATCCATGTGTCGGCTCTATTTGTCTTCCTTGCTGTACGTTGGAAAATACACAATTATTCATGAGTCGAACCTATATGTCTTCCTTGTTCCGTTATGTTGTGAAATTGCATTAAAATCCATGCGTGTGCTGATTTTGTCTTTCTTGTTGCATAAAACCCTTATTAGAATTGGAATCTATATTAATATCCTCACTATATGGCCGAGTGATTAAGACACTGTACGTAGGAGATAGTTGAAGTGTGAAGGTTTAGGATTTTGTCCTGTCCTACCGCGTGCTTGTCGGCTAAGAGTTTTGGTAGGGTTTCTCTCGATATGATGTGAATATGTGTTAGGGTCCCTTAAAAAGTTCTCCACCCAAGTCATATCCTCTAGGCAGATACCCCCGAAGTTCGAAGTTTGTCTTAATTCAACACGCAATATACTCAATACAAGGATCTACACGTTAATACTACATTTGCGACAACGACCTGTTAAATTGGTACCGGGTGGTCACATTAACGGTGTAGTTCGAAAAAACCATGTGATTTTGGTACATAAGTACAAATAAACTAATTATGCCAGGCACTTCAAAATTTTGAACCTGTCTCTTTACAAGCTATACTACATACTGAAATAAACGATCAATCTGTATCAGTTTTAAAACTTTTAGAAAAAATTCTTAAAAATCGGAAATTTTCGCAAAGCGTGTCACTCTTCGAAAAATCTTGCAGCTCAGATCCACTTTTAAGATTTTTTTCTGAAAATTTCACAAAAGCCACAGCTTTTTCGCTTATTGCAGTGTGTAAAGCAGCTTATGAAGAACCATCTGGAATTTTTGGAGACCAGGGTGCTATTAGTTTATTGCAATTTGTGTACCAATACTAAAAACAGAGTTTTTTTCTTAGGCACACACCCATAACGGTGTAATTCGAAGAAAACCATGTGATTTTGGTACATGAGTACAAATTACCTAATTATGTCATGCACTTCAAAATTTTTGGAATGCCTCTTTACAAGCTCTACTATACACTGCAATAAGCGATAAACGTATCAGTTACGAGACTTTCAGAAAAAATTCTTAAAAATCGAATATTTAGAAGGATGTGTCACTTTCCGAAAATTTTTTGCTGTGCAATTCCACGTTACAGAATTTTTTTCTGAAAGTTTTATAAAAGGCACCGCTGTTTCATTTATTACGGAGGGTAATACAGCTTCTAAAGAATTATCCTGATTTTTTTAGAGTCCCTGGGACAGTTAGTTTATTTCAGTTTGTGTACCTAGAACTTGGAGATTTTGGTTCTTCGAACAATGCCCTTAATCCCTAACTTGTCCTGAAGAGCTCGGGAATTACTAGCATTTAGATGTCTTACATGCCGAAGATACTATGCACGTAGTTTACAGAATGATATAAATTAATTCCACTAAATCCGTGTACCTTATCAAAGAATATATAGGACATTGACTTATCATTGTGCAGGAAACCTAGGTGTATGTTGCTGTGCCTGATAAGATTGTTTTTTCGTGCATGCATCTAAACAAATTTTTAGTTGCCGTCCGATTTTCCAGTGTGAAAAGCGTTAATCAGTGATTCCGACTTGTTTAGAGGAAGAGCAGTTTTATTTGAAGGTAAGCTACGTAGATTTCTCTATGTTTTATTAACATATCATTTGAAACTAGCTGCCAAGGCTGCCCGCTCCATATCTTACTATTCTTTATGCTTAGTGCAGTATTGGTAAAATTATTGGACTCATTTCAACGAAAATAATTTTTTTTTTTTTTTTTACACGGTTGGTCATTAAATTTATTTAGGTTAGGGTTGCTACGAAATTTGGGTGTCATCATGAAGGCCGATGCCGGCCATTCCAATTACTGAGTCCCGCAGTGGACTGGGCGCTAAACTCCGTTCCTGTAAGAACACGGCAAGTGAAGCAGCATCTGGCTTGGCCAGTGCTTGGGAGGGACTACCCCTCTCGGCCCGTCCGCTGTGGAACCGTGTACGCTAATGGGAGCTGGTGCACGTAAAATCCGTCGTGGCTCCAAAGTCCTCCAAGTTGTTAAACGTTACCTCTGGGGGTGCCGATTTCAGGGGGTTGGTCCCTCCTCTGGAATTGGTTCAAAATTACGGGACCCCGAGCTAAGACGGACTTCCTCCCACTGGGGCTCATTGAAATTGAAGCCGCTCCTTCGGCCCATCGCCTGCCTATATAGGGCGACCTGTCACCGCAACGCGGTTGCCAGGGGGCATTAGCAACAACAACAACAACAACCAATTACTGACATTGCAAACTGTACGAAAAGATACAATTGAGCATTTCCGTTTATAAAATGATTAAAAAAAGACTACCCACTGAGCGCAGGGCCCTTGCTAAAGGGGGTGTAGTGTCCCCCACCCAACACTCGCAAAATTCTATTAAACTTGGCAAAATTAGATACCTAGTTGGCGAAATTGATGAAAAAATTTAATGAAAACAATAATTTAATTTCTGTTCCTGGTAGGCTTGGGAAAATTACACAAATCCAGTTGGCAAAAGTAAAAAGTTTGTAATGTAGTTGATAAAAAAAATTAAGTTGGTAAAAACCGATATTTGATTTGGCAGTTTATCGACATCTCACCCCCCCCCCCCTCGCAAGAAAAAGTCTTAGGAATGGCTTTGACTGAGCGTAATGTATTGAAACTGTTTTAAGCGCTCCTGTAAAAGTAATTTAAATAATATATACAGCATTTTCAATAGGGTACGTAGGAATAACATATGCAGGATGTCCCATAACAGGGTTTCTACAGATTTCACAGTTTTTGTTTCCCTGACATCTATCACGCTCTTCCCTGACTTTATCTAGTGTGCTTTCCCGAATTTTGCGTTTCTATTTTTAACATTACATCCTATAGTTAATTATTTTTTTATATTTTGCCCCCTTTTTTTACAAATAATAATAATAAAATTAATATATACAAGAAATTTATTTGACATCACTATATTCTAACAATTACGAACGAAAATTAAGCATATTGCAACTGCACAAGATATGCTCATAAAGAACACATTTTAAAATTATTTGTAAGGTTGAATGAGAAAATGAAAACCAGACAATTTCTATACTTAGGTTCAAGCAGCAAATATTTTCTTGATTTTACCGCAAAATTCAAATTTTCTTGTATTTCCCTGACCTTTCTTCAATGTCTGCTAATTTCCCTAACTTTTTTCCCAAATCCCTGACTTTCCCTGATATTCCCTGACTTTCCAGGTCTGTAGAAACCCTGCATAACTATTGGTACAATATTTTACGGGAGATAGGGCACATAATAAGGAATCAGAATCACATAGCAATGTGGAGTCAAAAACGCTGTTTTCACTTACCTGTTAATAATCACTTTTGGAAAAGTGTTGAAGTATTACTAATTTCTTGAGCAAGTTTCATAAACAGTGGGCTTGTCTCCAAAAATTTCACCCATGAAATGAAATAGAATTTCTAATCTATCAATTTCAGTCACGTGTTTTCTGTGAAAGATACATTAGTTTTTGACGAACAATGGTCGGAAAGTTCGCTATTATTCTAGCTTGTCCCTAAGTGATTATTAACAGCTACATGAAAAAGACGTTTCCGACCTCACATTGCTGTGCGGTTCTTATTGCTTGCTGTGTGCCCTACCTCCCGTTAAATTTTGAACCAATAATTATAGGATACCCTGTATACATTTAGTAGTAATCGATGCATATTTACAGCAGTAATAGCACGGACGGACGGACAGGCGAATCGAAATCCTAAACACGTTTTAACCTTGTTGGAAAGTGTTAAAAAAGGGTTAACATTTGTATAAGTCGATATATTGTAATCAATCGATCTTCCTTTTTTTCCATTCGATTAGTCAAGAATAAAAGTAGACCTCCCAGCTTAAAATTAGAGATGTAACGAATAGTGATTTGGCCGAATAGCCGAATACCGAATATTCGGCTTCTGGATTAGGCCGAATACCGAATGTTCGGCTTATGGATTAGGTCGAATACAGAATATTCGGCTTAGGGATTAGGCCAAATACCGAATATTCGGCTTATGGATTAGGCTGAATACCCAATATTCAGCGACCGAATATTAAATATTTTAAAATTTCATTTTAATTATAAACAAAATATTGTTACGAATTTTCGGGGCAACCCGCTGCTCTGGGGCTTAAAATGGTTTAAAATTCGTATTCTACGCTTCAAATAGATAAATTTTGCTTTTTGTTGCATCAAAATCGGCCAATTAGAACCGGAGATACGGAGGTTTCGGTTTCCCATTCAAATATATGGGATTTCTAGAAAACTCGAGAAATATTAGTCCTAGAGCTTAGATCTCTTCACTTTTGAGGACTTATTTTTGGCGCCAAATTTGGCGATATTTCGCCAAAAGTCGCCAAGCTTGGCGACATTTTGGTCATTTGGCGCGATTTTCCCAATGGGGCCTGGAAGTTGTTTTTCCTGCATTAAAAACGCATAATAACCTAACATTTCTCTTCTATGACGTAATCAAAATTCACGCTTTATGTAGAACCCTGGAGAAATTGACTTTTCTGGAAACCTCTTGTACCTCTTGCTTCGGCTATTTATAGAAGCGGGCATCGCCCCGGAGTCAGTCAGTGCGAGTTGAACGCTCGATGTGTGAAGAGCTCTCAGTACGCTTGTGAATTGATAGTGCTATAGAAGCTGTGTTTTAGCTTGCTTTACGAAGCTGTTTTCAAAGTGCTGTGTATAAATTCTTCATAGCTGAGTCTTGAGAGACTGTTAGTGTTATTTCTCGTATATTTTCACTGAATTTTTTGCCTGTGAAAGTGACTTATTTTGTATGAGGAATATAGCATTTGTGAGAGCTTCTGATCTAAGCGGACTGTTAAAAGCACGTTACTGCTAGATTGTGCTTGTGTATTGTGTACAGCTGATTGCTCTACGAAGTTCTAGAAGCAATAAAGTTTGTGTTCCATCCTGACAAGTGCCTTTTTACTTGAACTTTTTACACCAACTGGACTTTAGAACGACGAACCCCAGGAGTAGCAGAGTAATTCCGCAACAATATCGCTTTTCAAACTAAATACTAAATAAAGGCTAATTAAAATTCCTTTTATATTATTTGTCGGCACTTAAACACACACACACGCACTACTAGATGTCTGCGCCGCACAAAAATTCGCGGCGGCGGCGTAACGACCTCAGAAATCTGGCGGCGAGTAGCGGCGTTGGAAAATTTTTGGAAAAGAGCATAATGAAAAACGGGTGTATGCGTAGCGTACATACACACCCACATCCATACTTATATGCATGTATGTATAAATTGACGTTAAAATGAGATTTTTTTTAGGCTATAAAAACTAGTCTTGAGTATGATGTTGTTGTATTGTGTTGATTGTGGGATTGCTGCCAATTAGCTGTAGGCAACACTGCCATAGGCTGACATACTGAATCCGAAAAAATATGTAGTTCTAAATGAGCAATGTTGATATGAACAATTTCGGAAAAATAATAACGGGGAATGGAAATGTTATTCAATTGGGGAACTTCATCACACCAGTCATTCCAAAGTTTTGTTCAGATGTTTGATATTTCCAGTTACTGTATCGTAATAATAGTCCGCTCCCAGAAGGAGCGTAACAGGGATTTCATTCTGAGGCGAGTCTGCAAGGGTTAACTTCTGTAAAACACCAATTTCCTTAACATCGTTGATTTCTGGGGGCGGGATATAGCTACACGTGGGCTCTAGGCTGAGGGGTGGGGTGCCCTCCGTAGAGGTCTTTCTAAGGGATCCTAACCAGTATCTACGCTAACTTTAGGAGGAAACCACGGAAAACTCCGAACGGTTAGGTCGGCGGAAATGACCTGGTTTTGAACCAGGCACCTTCCATCTCCCAGTTCAGAGCACTATGCGCTCGGCCACAGGTGGGGCTCTTGAGTATGAGCTTGCCATTGTGGTACACTTTTAAAATATTTCTAATGCAAAAGTTAAATAATAGATTTCATCAAAACTGGATAGGTTTATGTTGTTTATAAGGTTGTTTATACATTTAGTTATCAGTATACGATTGATAGATTGTTTGCTTTTTAGCGTTTTTTTTTCCCTCGAACTTCTGGTGAACTTTCCAAGCCTATAATGTTCTTTTGAGGTATAATACAATGTTTGAACAGTTTTTAAAGGAATCACATTACACCATTGACTCAAAATATTTTAATTGTATCTTTACAAGTTACTACCGTTAAGATACAATTAAATGCTGGTACATTTGTGTACTCTATTTTATCGTATCAGTTTCAATTACGAGCCTTTCCCTGAAGTATACAGGAAAAAAGGAGCTGCTAAAGTTTGTTAAGCTTTTCTAAAATGTTTTGAAACCTATTGTACGCCGCGGTGTACATTCGGCGTTCTTAGCCGGCGCTGTGGTGCAGACCTCTACACACCATTACATTATCTCAGGCGCGTAGCCAAGAAAATTTTTCGTTGGGGCGGGGGGGGGGGATATGAACTTATATGTGAATAAATAGACGGAATTTCTGCACGGCATAAATCTTATGATCACTAATCTAAAAATTGATAATGGGGGGGGGGATATATTTCAATATCCACCTACCCCCTGGATACGCCCTCCGCATTACCTGTCAAACTAATAAAATCGTTATGAAAAGATATCTAATACGAAGTTAAATAATTAGGTTTGCAATTGAAGATATGTGAAGATTCCCCCTGCTCCCACCCCATAAAGAAAAGTAGAAAAGCGATCCCAGTAGTTCCACTAAATAGAAAAGAATATTGCATTTCTGCAATATTATTAAATTATGTTTCATTCAGCTTAAAATTCAATGACCCAGAATATTTTATAATAGGAAATTAAACATGGAAGTATAACTATTGAATATCATTTGTAAATGCATTTAAAAATACGTGTTAAAAAATACTTTTCTCTGAAATTACTGAGTTAAATATGTTGCAATATTCGGGCACAACTTTTCGGCCTACTAAATTGATTCGATTACTATTAAATTTATGCTATTCGATTACTGCTAAATTTATACAGGGTGTTCTATAACTATTCAATATTCGACTTACTAAATATTCGGCAAAACAGCCGAATAGTGGCAGAATATTCGTTACAATCTCTACTTAAAATTGCACTATAAAATTCCAGATTATAAAGGGTCAGAAGGCCCTAATATCCCTTGTCTAGTTTAGAATTCCAAGCTTCATGCAATGCATGCATCATCGCTTCAACCGAATTAAAACGTTTCACCTTCAGTCGAAAACGCAGGAAATACCTCACAAACACAGTAATTATCCGACGAACCTTCTAATGACCGTACAGCTGCAAAATAACAAGTTCTAAGCTCCAGAAAGCTTACATCACTTCCGCTACTCGTAAAAGAAAGGCGTTTGATCCGCAAAAGACGTCACTTTGAGGAATTTCTTATTAATTGTATGAAATTCGGGAATCTCAGGAGATGATAATCCACGGGACGCCATTTAACTCCCTGAGAGGTTGTACCGCGAATATGTGATTCATTAGGACAATTACTAATTCGTTTTTTTTTGCGATGCGGTGTATGACCGCAGCGATTTCGGTGTCCCCTACAATTCGCCGACATTTCCAAATTTCCCTTTTAGGACTTTTTTGGGGATTATCCTCTCTCATTTATCTAGTGAGGTGAATACCGAAGGCGGGAGTATTCCGCTTCCCAGAGGTAATCTACATGGAACAGGTGAAAAGGAACAGGTTTTAGGAAAGATCACCTTACATATTGGAAAGATATAGATTACTAGCTGATGTGCTGTTTCATTCATTAAAAATTGTTTCAAAATTCTGATTATCCTCTAAAATCTTAATTTCTTTTTCCACTCATCTTGAAAATAAATATTTTTCTATTATCATTATTTATCTGTGTAAAGTCACAATAATAATATAAGCTAAGAGTTTAAAAAAATACTTTTCTTACTGAAAGTTTCAATAATGATGATATTCTTTTTTTTTTTCCAAAAGTAGTGTTTAACATACAAAAAAGCTAATAAATCTATTTAATTATCTGCTTTTAAAATTTTTAGATTATTTTGAAGTCAGACTCACTATATTGCTGAAGTAAGTATGCAAAGCATTCTTGTGCTGTCAAAATATTTTCGGTAGTATTCAAGGAAAACTGATACCTATTGTTAAATGTATCTGCTTAACGTATCACCAAAGTGTCATTCCAATCGTCTCAGTGTCTTAACGTGATAAACAGAAAAAAGAAAAACATTAATTAAATTTTTTTCTAGACATTTTTTTAAAAGGACTATTAAGTCGAGCTACTACCTAACATTTCGTTTACAAAAATTTCGTTTGTTCAGGCTGTTTTCGAGTAATGCGCACAAATAGCTGCTCAATTTCCATAAAATCTCAAAATATAATAAAATTTTGAAAACTATTCAACGCTATAGTCAGGGGCGTAGCCAGAAATTTTTCATGGGAGGGGTTACGAGTACTGAAACTCACATATATGCATATATGTGTGTGATAAGGGAGTGAAGAATATACATTTTGCATGGCAAAAAATTCCTCATGGGGGGTTATGACCCCCGTAAACCCCCCCTTGGCTACGCCCCTGCTATAGTTGAATAATAGCCTCTATTTTATCCACTTTAGTCGTTATTACGCAGTGGATGGAGAAAAGAGAAACTTGCATAACTTGACCAAATTTTCAGAAAAACTAAAAATTCCACTTGGAGCATGACTTCTTATTTTTTTTTTCAATTTCGCCATTCTCATACCTGTGTAAAGAAAACAATGTATCTTTTTGTAATAATAAAATTTCTGTGTTCGCAAAAATATTGATGTGATTATTATCTCTTATTCATAACAGAATTATGCTTTTAGAATATTAATTATATGAAGTAAATAAAAAACTTTGTAAAAAACGCACATAAGATGTTATAGGTAAGAGGAGGTGAAATCCTCTTACCTATAACATCTTATGTGTGTTTTTTACAAAGTTTATTATTTACTTTATTGTTTAACACCAGTATTTTGAGTGTTTTTTCCGCTATTAATTATATGCTCACATTAGTAAAAGTGTACTCTATTCTGATAGGCAGTATATAAACTAGAATTCGCAAGGGGACTGAAGATATACTGGGCACAGTTGTAGTGACTGAGATTTCAGTTTTAGTATCTGTAAATTTTTATGCAATAGAAGATAACTTTGATGTAATATTAATGATGTACTAAAAATTCTGAACAAGTAAAGAAAAAAGAATAAAAGACATAAAAAAAAAACAGAATGGAAAATATATAAACCAAAAAAGATTTTAAAAAAATTGAATACACGTGAACGTAAGCGCATTGCAGTTGATTTATGATTTATAATAGTATGCTTTTCTAGATTTATGAAAGTGAATTATCAATCTTTAAACTCTGGTTAAATGAGTTTGAGAGTTCTTAGCAGTATAGTGCTAATAATTCTCTTTTGTCTAATCGTATCACTTTTCGTTTCGGAGTTGGGTTTGAACAAAGGTACACAGGGGTTCGGAAAATTCCGGAGAAGTCATTACGCTAACTTAAATTTCGAATTACTTTAAAAGATATTGATAAATAATTTTTTTAAAAATCTGACATTCTTTCAGATTTCATATACGCACTCGAGTGCTAATGCTTTTATAATTTTTCAATTGCTTGATCTGTTGCTATCAGTGGCGCACCCAGGATTTTAGTTTAGGGGGGGCTGGGCTACAAATACTGCTGTACTCGGTTACAGTGACCTCAATTACAGCTATAACTCTCTTATAACGTCAAAATATTCTGTGCCAGTCGACTTGCCCATAGAATGCAACCCACGAGCAATATAACTCATTTTAGAATCAAATAATTATATGATCTTTTCAGTGATGTTGTAACCAAGTTTAAGCGTGCTTCATGCTCTAACTAAGTTTTTATTTAAAAACTAACATCTTTTTTTGGTAAAAAGTATTTTAGAAATAATTTGAAGACAATTTTTAAAAAGAAAACATTTAACTCATTAGTGACAATTTTCAATTTTCAATACTTTTCACTTCTAATTTCCCACCTTTAGGGGGGGCTTCAGCCCCATAGCCCCCCCCCCCCGTGGGTGCGCCTATGGTTGCTATCCTGATATTAGATTTCGTATTTGTCACCTAGACGATTTTTCTTCTTATGGCGACTTATACGTAAAATCTATAGCGTAGTTAATGCCAAGTTAGAGATATGATTAAAAAACAGAATTAAATTGCGAAGACAAGGAGAAAAATTAACAGCACTCTAGTGCAATAATTCATAATGAAACACAAGATCCTGCAGTTTTTAATAAATTCCGATAAAATCTCTCTACTTTGACATCCCCTAAGTTGGATCAACATGCGAGCTTTCATATTTTTTACTGTCTTAATATTGTTTTATTATTTTTCAACACCATGTCGGCGAATTGTAGGGGACACCTTTTCTTGTGGGACAAGAATATTTTTTCCTTTTATGGGGAATTGGGGAAAAAGTCGGGATTGGGGAAAAAGTCGGCGAATTGTGGGGTGAACCGCGATTTTGGCAGTATGATGAACTGGGCGGATTATCTGCCGAAGTGGTATAGTCGCCAGGCACTGATTTCCGGGGCAAGCGCCCGGGCCCCAAACTGAAAGGGGGCTCCCAAATCACCCTTTAAGTGGGTGCGTTCGTAAACGACAAACTCGTTGCACGAGGTTTCGTAAGGAAACTGGAATGCGTGTCTTTAGTGCTGTAAGTGGTTATCAGTTTCTTTCGACTTTACGAACACCTTCAGTTTATTTAGTTTCGTCGCCTAGGAGACGTCTTTCTTTACAATTCGCGAATGCGTTAATTTTGCTGAGGAGAGTTTTTAGTACATACTCAATATAAAATCAACAGGATTTTTAAAAGAAAGTGTGGCCATAATTGAAGTGCACAGATCAAAATTTAGATATTTGAACTTAAACTTCATTTTTTCAAAAGTATGTAGCAAGAGAAGTTCAAATTTCGTTAATAACAGTTTAAATCAACTTCAATCTCAACACTAAAAGATGCATTTTTGAATTTACTAAAATGAAAAATCCAAGAAAATGATTACCTTTGAAAAATTATGTACCTTCGTAGCAGTTTCTGACGTATGCCTGAATTTCCTCCTCCAAAAAATAATATTTGCAGCTTCAGCAAACGTAAAATACTTTTCATAAAAACATACTTTTCCATAACAACGGACGCCATTTCTAAACAAAAACAAGGTGCAGCAAGTAATCTTCTCAACAAACTCAATGAACCTTATCCGTGCTCCGTTTACTTCGTTTGAAACTAATCGCACTCAGTTTTGTATACGAACGCTCTAGTTTTTAAACTGAATGTACTCAGTTTCCTTTACGAACACCTTTGGACATTTTTCTTTCATCCTCAAAACGATTCTTTAAGATTTTTTTTGTAGTTCTGAATGGACTTACATATGCGTCGATGCTTTAACTTTGAATTAATGATGCTAACCCTTTATAAGGCCGTGGTAAGAATACTTACCACCTACGGTCTATTAAATACAGAAATCAATCATCATAAGTGAATTTTCTGATTTTTGTTCATGTATATCTTTCCCATGCATCTAGATTCTAAATTATATTTGACTTATGAACTTTTCTTTCATTCGTAATTTTAAAGAAAGCTCGAATAATGACTCGAAAATCGAGCATAAGAATAATCCCTTTTAATTATATAATTTATTTTTGCTTTTAATTCCGCGTACAAGCAGCAGGTAGTTTTCCGACTTGATTTTGTGAATAACTTAATGTATTCTTCTGAAATTTTTTTATGTTTGTTCAATACTTGTTCCTCCAAAGTTACAGTGAAGCAAAATGTAACCCGTAAACAAAGTTCTTTTATTTTGTGGGGAGGGGAGGGACGGTGAGGGAAACCCTCGAAAACATTGCCACTCCTATTCTATATCCGCCTCTGACGCTGGTTGCAGCAGAACATAACTACTGAGTCCAACAAAAACAGAAAATGTTAGTAGGTGAAAAAATTCACTAGACAATACCTAAATTTGTTAATAAGATCTTATTCTTCAAACATGTACGTTTTAGTCAAAAACTTTTTTGTACATTAGAATCTTTTTTTTAATAAAATCCGATATCTTTTATCACAAAGCACTAAAGCCTCAAGTAAATACTTTACTGATTTCCCTGCAATTTATTTAACGTTAATTATTTTCTTTGCATCGAGGTCCATAAAACACACTAATGAACCACGAACAAATTTTTCCTTTCAGCAAATTTTTTTAACCTCTAAACTCTACTTTTCTTACATTAGTGACCCCCTTTTTATTTCTGCTCGATTCTATTCCATGATCCATTTTATTCGATTTTCAGGCGTAAAAATCTGCCTTTTTTTGCAATGAACTTCGCTTAATTTCACTTTTTTTTCAGACAAAAATGTATCAAAGAACTAAATAAATATCGCACCGCACCAGTTCGATATTTATAGATATGCCCGAGAAACAGTATTTTTCAGTTTCAAACTCGGTCTTGCAAGCCGTTGAACACGAAAACCAGTGTGGAAGAACAAAAATATGAAAAAAGATGCAAATTTAGCGGCGAAAAAGAAGACAAATAAAGGGGAAAAAATGAACAATGACAAGGTTTTCTTTACAAATACGAGAGGTTTTTGACTCGCCGGTTAAATTCTGAAATACGGCCGGCCCGTTTGTTATTCTGCCTGGGAAAATGACTTCAAACGCGTAATTTACGGTCATTTTGAGACTGGGAAAGTGAGTGGTATTTGTCTGTTTTAACACCTTCTTTTTTGTTTATTTACTTTTTCAGTAGTCCAGAATTCTTTTTTCATGTTTCCGTTTTTGTTTTTATATCTTGTGCTATCCTCACGGTTTTGTCTGCGTTAATGTTTATTTTTTTTACGTGAGTGCTATGAGGCTTTTGTTTTCAAATTTAGGTTCAAAACAAAAATATTTTTTTACGCAACCCACAAGTCGGAGGGTATGTGTCGACATTCACTGGGGCTTCCAGCCCAAGTTATGATCGAAGAAATGGATTGTTTATGCGTTTGTTTATTTTACAAGAAAATATTCAAATGCATTGTAATTTGTAGTTTATACTCGTCCTCGGTTCTATAGCAGGGATGGGCAAACTTCGGCCCGCGGGCCAAATCCGGCCCACCGGAAGGTTTTATCCGGCCCGCGGATTAGAATTTTAATTTGCCGGTGAGACGGAAATTAAAAGAAAAGATATATTTATATATTATATATCCATATATTAAGAATGATGAAGATGGCTTGAAAAAACTGCATTTTGAGTTCGAACGCAGATTTCAAGATTCCAGTGCCATTCAAGCAGAATTGGATATTTTTACCATGCCTTTCAACGTAAATTGTGAAGCAGTGAGGTCCGATTTGCAGCTTGAATTAATTGAGTTGCAATCTAACAGTCATCTCAAGCAGTTGTTTCTAAATATGCCAAAGCTAGACTTTTACAAATCATTGTCGAACGTAAGTTTCCCGCTCAGAAAATCAGTGCTATGTTTGCTTCATCTTATATATGTGAACAAGTGTTTTCAACTATGAACCTTAGAAAGAATTCAGATGAGCATTTAGCCTCGTTCCTTAGAATCAGTACATCTCACTTCGAACCTCAATATAAGGAAATTTTGTGAACCATGGCATCGAAAAGAAATCGCAGAAAATGAAATCGCAATTTCATTCATCTCATTAACAAATTTAAATTTTAATACTTGTATATTGTTTTTAAAATTTTAGAAAAAATTATTTTGGCCCGCCATTTTTTTTTTCGATTTTTGGCCCGCGACCGAAAAAGCTTGCCCATCCCTGTCCTATACAATAATATTTTAACACGTTCACTGCCGGACCATAAAGTACTCGAGTACACAAAACCACTTCACATATAATATATAGTTTATAATAATAAATGATTTATGCCGTTAATAATAAGAATTTCACGTATTTCTTTCAAACTGCTTGCTTTTCGGAAAATTAATTTGTTATTCACAAAACTGAAATGGGATATTTAGCTGACACTTCTAAGTATCACGCGCTATCGTGTGATTGCCAGCAAATGTTTTAGAGTTTCTAAAAACCACTTTGTTTACTTACAGAATGTCGGCCTAATAATAAGTGCACATAGGCGGAAAAATATAAATGCACGCAGGCAGGCAAAATAGTCAGGGCCTGATTTCCGGGAGGACATTCGGGGCAAGCGCCCAGACCCCCCACAAAAAAAGGGGGCCCCAAATTGTTCTTTAAGTTTAAAAATTTTGAAAAAAAGTTTTCAAAAGAGGGGGCACCGAATAAAGCTTTTGTCCAGGGCCTCCAACTCGGCAAATCTGCCCCTGCAAATAGTAATTGTGCAAAATTCAGCTTATAGGCTAAAACTTCATCATTAAAAAATAAAAATAAATAAATCTGTGACGTATTAGTTACACATGGATCCAAATAAATGAGATTCAAATGCAAAGTAATTTTAATTGGCAACAAAACAGACAGAGGGCTGGGTGTTGCCAAATTACTTACAAATTGTAGTATAATGTTTTCTGGCTGTTTCCATATTCACGGCTAAATTCATTTTTAAAAATATTCAAAAGCCAGACTGAAATTTACGTAAGTGATATCACATTCCTGAATTCCTCCAGATGTTTTGATGCCTCACGTATCTACAGGTTGTCTGTTGACCTTGGATTTTGTGACTCAGTTAAAAACGATCATGCATTTTGCATTAACAATTCGGAGTTTTGTAGATTTTTTTATTCTTCTTCTTTAAAGAAGTAGCGCACACTCTTGATAATCCGGTGGTTGGTTAGTCCGGCACGTTCGATAATCCGGCGCTATTGGGGAAACGCATGCTATAGGGAATAATACGGGTGTAAACAAGCATACCTGCTCTTGTGTTTCAACCCCTCTTTCGTCATCGTTTTTTATTTTACCTAATGTATTTTGTAGTGTATTCATCTAGTCTACAACAATGTCGACTAAACAAAAGCACTTTAACCCTTTAACGCGCAGTGTTCCCGCTCTGGGAACACCAAACTCTGACATTTTGACTGTTGTCAGTCACGAAAGCACAGCCAGCTGTCGTCAAAAAAGGGGTCTCTAAATCTGTGGCACGCGATGAACGTTTCGATTGTCCGCCATCTTTCGATTGTCCGCCATCAGCGTGGTAGTTAAGTCGAATGATGGCAACGGCTACCCTTTTTTCAGCATTGGGAAAGGGTTAACCTTCCTCTGTGTAACTTCCTTTTATGATTGCTATCGACTGGGTAATTTATTTACAGGGTCACCCAAACGACTTAAGCTTACAATACATTAAGGTCTGTGGACTTCTTCAATGCATTAGACGTCTATCGTCAATCACTGTATAGGTGGATGAATTTTGGCGAAAAATTGTGAAATTTCGGACAAAAATAAGATTTCAAAACTTCAGCTTGGTGATATCCACAGGGGTAGTTATAGCTGTCCCGTGTGAGATCCCTTTTTGCTATCAAATTTGGTTTACTAGTAAATTTTACTGTGAATATTTTCTAAAAAACATCAGTTACATTACAATTTTTTAGTCTTCTTTACGGTAAATTTATTTTGTTACTCATTAAATGATAAAGTTTACAAAATGAATATAAAGCTTTTAGATATACAGTTTTCAAAATTAAAAAAAAGTTTTTTTGAATATAAAGCTTAAATAATGAAATTTAAAGATATTTTTATCATATAATATTTAGAGGCACTAATAGAAAAAAATGGCTATTCCGCCGAATTTATCATTTCTTGCTTAGACTAAGATGGCGGGGGATGTCCTGATCCCTAAACACACCCCTTATATACGTCCGTGGTGATATCACATTTGGTATGAAATTGCCAAACCGTTTTGTTAAGCGACCCCCTCCTCAAACGACCAATTTTTTTAACCCTTTGAGGCGCAACCCTTTCCCAATGCTGAAAAAAGGGCAGCCGTTGCCATCGCTCGAATTAACTACCAGCAAGATGGCGGACGATCGAAACGTTCATCGCGTGCCACAGATCTAGAGACCCTTTTTGACGCAGCTGGCTGTGCGCTTACAGCGTGGTGTTCCCAGAGCGGGAACACTGCGCGTTAAAGGGTTAAAGCACCGATTTTTACCCTATGTACTTAATGTTAAAAAGTCCTCTAGAAGAGACCAGACAACCCTCTATAAGCGACCGGTCCCGGCTCCCTGTTCGAACATTTCCTTGCATTTTTCTGGAAGTAAAGAAAAGAAAATATTTATATTTCAAACCAGTTGGAAGGATTGAAGAATATCAGGATAACTGGTCTTTTGTCAGATGTTAAAAATTTAAAAAGAGAGAGTACTCTCGAGGATGGAAAAAAGAATGAAAAAATCCGAATTTTCGAAATATTTTATTAAAATTTAAATTCAATAACTATGCTTGAATAATTAATTGTGTATTAGTATGCAATTTCACTGATAGCAAAACAAACAATATTTTTCGCGGTTTTTTTTCTATCAAATATTTATATACTTCTTTGAGTAACCACCTCTCTCAACAGCCGATTTTTGGTGGAACAAGTTATCGTATCTCAATTACTAATTTAATGTTTGAAAAAAGTGCATTTATGTAATTTAATATACGTATAAGGAAGTCATGTGAGTGTCCACATTAGATTTTTTAAATGTAATCCTTTAAATTAACTCGAAAACGTGCCAAGGCTATTACAGTGAATCAAATGACAAATGTAACAGTTTTGATTTGGCACATAGTGCTACTAAGCAATAGTATTTAAGGACATGGAACAAGGATACAGTGACGAAGGGTTGTAGCAAACCAGAAAGATTATTACTTTTGTGTGTATAATTAAGTAAACGAAAGAACTTCCGCTCTGAAAGCGTGAAATCGTTATCTGAGCAGGAAGCCATGTAACTTTCGTATGTTACAAAGTAAACTGCAACAGAGACGACAAACCACTTGATTGTTTAATCGTTTGAAGTGTAAAGAATTTTATATTCGATATAGAAGAACAACTGTAAGTACTGGCCAAGACTGCAAAAGTGCAGTTGCTGCCATCGTTCGATTTAACTACCAGCAACATCGTGGCTAATCGACAATGTTACAAGCAGGGACGTTGCTTGAAAAAAAATTTTAAGGGAGCCCGAAAGGTGGCAAAGATAGAATTTCTCACAAAAAAGCTTGATTATTGACATCCAATTGACAAAAACCCAGAATTTTGGAAAGGTGGCCAGGTGTGTTGTACAAGATTGGCGATTGGATCGACTGCCATGTCCCTGGTAGTGAAATCGAGCAATGGCAACAGTTGCGCATTTTCAGCTTCTATATCGATGCATTTTTATCACCTTCTCTAATTTTCAGCAGATGTCAGTACTGATAAAACTAATTCTGACATCAGTTTTAAAAATAATTTACAATTTTCACTCGAAATGATGTGTTGCAAAGTAAAGGCTTCCCGTGGAACTACGTCACTCTTAAGGGGTCTGGTACCTTTGAGCAATGTAAATATCGACGAAAAAAGGACTTTATTTGTACTAGCTCCAAAAGTAATAATTTTTAGAACTTGCTATTTTCACCAGTTATTTGGAAAGCTTTTATTAGCCTTTTACAGCTCGTGGAATAGTTCTACATACTAAATTAAATTTTTTAGAACTTAAAGTATTCGACATCATTTTTTTGCCTCTTTATAGTCTTGCGCACAGCAATTCATAAAATATATGTATCACATTAACAAAAAAAAATTGTTATATACATGGTAAAAAGCTTATTATTAAAATGACGAAAAAAAATTTTGCTGAGACACTTCTTTTCTT
The DNA here is from genome assembly GCA_038373885.1 of Cheiracanthium punctorium. NCBI lineage: Eukaryota > Metazoa > Arthropoda > Arachnida > Araneae > Cheiracanthiidae > Cheiracanthium > Cheiracanthium punctorium. Next base: position 755,303 of record JAWZYV010006201.1, read on the forward strand.
AAAAAAATAATAATTTCAATTTTTATAATTAACATAAGCTTAATTATGCAAATAAATGTAAAAATTATAACGTTACATATATCCCAACAAAATTAATTATCGTCATTTTAATTGAGGGATATTTTTCTATATGTATTGAAATTTTTAAGTTACTGTACGATACAAATGTTTTATGAAATGCTGCGAGCAAGACTATAAAGAGGCAAAAAATGAGGTTGAATACTTTTAGTTATAAAAAGTTTAATTTAATATGTAGAACTCTTCCAAGAGCTGTAAAAGACTTTTAAAAGCTTCCTAAATAAATATGGTAAAAATTACAATTGTTACTTCTAGCAAATGAAGTTATGGTGAACTTTCGTGGAGATTTTCATCTTTCAAAGGTACCTGACACCTTAAGTGTTTTATTGAAATCAAATTTAACGAATGCTTGAGAATTTTTTGCGTACGTTAGTCACAGTGTCAGAGTTTTGCGTCCTCACAGAGAGAAAATACTGCTTGTTAAAGTGTTAAATCAATGCCCATACAGTATTGACGTCACAACATGTATGCATGCTGGTCACACTATGACTTCGTGACTTGTTCGTCACAGAGAGGATGTGGCGACTGACAAACGGCCACTTGCGACAGTTTTCATGACGTCACATGGAGGAATTCAGTCTGCATCAGTCTGCAACGCAGATTTAAAAATACCAAAATAGTCTGCAATGTAATCTTGGTTGAAAAATAGAAACTCATGCAGAAGATTAAGAAATATTTTGATGAAATAATCGTTATCTATTGAAATAATGTCACTGCCTAAAGCCGTAGTCAGAAAAAAATTTCTGGGGGTTGAGGGGACTTGCAGCGCTTCGGGGAGGATATGCATCACTTCGGGAGGATATGTAGCGCTAAAATTTTTTCACTTATAATTGATCTCATGAATCAACGCAAACAAAAAATTAATAATGCATTGACTAGAATTCCGGTCAATGCATTAGTTAGAGGGGGGGGGGGGGGCAGAGCCGACCTAAGAGCAAATTGTTGTGTGTGCAATAATGATTTTTTGCGTCCTTTACAATGAAAATTGGTAAAGAAAACCCTCCAAAAAATGGTTTGGGTGCTCTATGACTAAAATTTGTGAGAACTTGATGCCTGAATTTGGAATTTTTAAGGGATTAAAAACCAAAATCTAAAACTAATAAGCATTTAAAAATAGTAAACATTATTAAATTATCGGGCATCTTTTCATTATTATTATTATTATCATTATTATTATTATTTCAACAACGATTCTTTTGACTGACCTTTCAAACTTCTACAATCGTACTGTATACCGTACTTGCGTAAAAAGAAAACTCCAAACAAATTGTTTTATTCAGTTTATTGTTATATCGGGTAGAAAAAACAGAAACATTTTATAACTACAAGAAAAGTTTTATTTGATTTAATATTCACGAAAGAATTAATATCAATTTGAATATATTAATAAATGAACTAAAGAAGTGACAGTGATTGTGACTCACTATCAGCAACTGTTCAGTTCTCTCATAATAACGGAGTGAAGGCCTATAAGTCAGTCTATGCTTTTTCAAGTAGCATTAGTTGAACAAGAGTTAATATATTCAAACGGCTAAATTGCCTTTAAAATTGCATAAAATTTTTATGGTTTTTACCACATTATTTTTCAATATTTTTCTCATTTCTGCGCCCTTCCCAAAATCGTACGTGTGCGATCGCACGCGTCGCATATGACTTAGGCCGGCCCTGGTGTGTGTGTGTGGGGGGGCGATCAAACCCCCCATGATCTCCGACCAGCTATGGCTTTGGCCGTGGCCAACATTGATTGCTCTGTGGATGGGGACTTGTAACTAACAGCTCCATGGTTAAAGGGGGAAGCAAACTGAGCAATCGCTCAAGGCCGCCAAAATACTGTTCAGTTTCCTGATACCAAATAATATACTTTACTTGTGAGGTAATTATTTACGATCCAGTTTGTTAACCTGGAATAGCATCTGATGCAATTCCATTACGTAAATATTTCATCAATTGATTTAATCCTTTAACGCGCAGTGTTCCCGCTCTGGGAACACCAAACTCTGACGTTCTGACTGTTGCCAGTCACGAAGAATAAATTTGATTTCTATAAAAATAGTTGCGGGTGACATAGCTCCACGAGAATTTTTTACTTTTTAGCACGTCATTACCCGTAAAAAAATGGTCACGATTATTCTTAACAGCACCGACATCTGCTGAAAAATGGAAGAATGCGAGAACAGCTGGATAGAATGCCCAATGCTGAAAAAAGGGCAGCCGTTGCCATCGCTCGACTTAACTAACAGCAAGATGGCGGACGATCGAAACGTTCATTCTTAAACATAATCTTGGCACAGCCAGCTGTCGTCAAAAAGGGTCTCTAGATCTGTGGCACGCGATGAACGTTTCGATCTTCCGCCATCTTGCTGGTAGTTAAGTCGAGCGATGGCAACGGCTGCCCTTTTTCCAGCATTGGGGAAGGGTTGCGCCTCAAAGGGTTAACGGGGGAAACAAATTAGGCAACAGTTCAAGGCCGCCTAAATACTGTTCAGTTTCCTGATACCAAATAATATACTTTACTTGTGATGTAATTATTTACGATCCAGTTAACCTGGAATAACATCTGATGCCATTCCGTTAAGTAAATATTTCATCAATTGATTTAAGAACAATGCTTTATGAGTGTGACATCTGTCCCATCACGCTTCTGCAGAACGTTTTTCCTCCCTCTCATAAAATCTCCCTTATTAAGCTTTCAAGTGCTCTCTTGACATTTTACTTCAAGAGAACAAATTTTTTCTTGTTCTTTTCCAGAATGCTGCTGCTTTTTAGCACAGCCATCAATTTTTAAGTTATTCTAGACACGAGCGAAAATTTTTGCTCGAAAATAATTACATCACCGTCTTTAAAAGAGACAGAGGGAGAAATATTTTTCTTTATTAAGAATTTCTTCATGAGATGATGATGCAGTTTGTGACGCGAAATTTTCTTCATAATACAGCAAGTTTAAATGTGATTCGAAGAACTATGCTAGAGTAGTATGAGAAATTATGAGGGGGAAATGTGGAATCCATTTGAGTATATATGAGACAATAACTCTTTGATGGAAAAGCAATATTCGGTGATCATGAAGTAAAACCAGTTTTTGACTGAGCCTGGAATTAGTTTGTGAAAGCAAAATGATTGTGGTCATTGTTCGGTTCCAGGTAAATATATTTAAGAGTAATACTGTTCCATGGATTTATTATTTTTTTTAAGTTCTTCAACGATATTATCAATTTGCATTAGATTAAAGCAGATTTAGGAATTAGAATATTTAGTAAATGGTCCAAAGGATCATTGACTCTATGACTTTCTATGGTCCGTACCATTCATTACTGCTCCGTGTACATTATTTTTAAAAAATGTAAAACAAAAGAAATTGCATGAGCGATATATATTTATTTTCGGTACGAGCTGAATTAATATGCCTATTATAAAATATTAAATACATGAAATTACCTGACATGCATTAGGAAAATTGGATGACGTGTATTGTGGAACTAAATGAGGAACGTTTGCAAGAGAAAAACGTAAATAAAATGTTACTGGTCAGACTGACCAACATGTTTTGCCTTCTACTGGTCATTGCATCATCTACTTGCAGTCTTCTATATATTTTAGTGGTCTCAGACAAGCGGATAACCGTTAATTTCGAGGCCTGCACTAAAGTAACCTTTTTTTTTCTCCTTTAGATATTTTGTCTTTAAAAAAATTCTTCAACATCGAACTGTACGGCAAAAAAGTTTCGAAAAGTGATATAGCCTGCTAAATTTTCGATTTTTAAGAATTTTTTCTGAAAATTTCGCTATTCATACAGGCAGGGGTCGCACTGTCGATCGCCAACGTCGCAAATTGCAATAATAAAATTAGTTTGGCGAAAGAAAATACGATTTGGCGAAAGTATTGGCAATTGCATTTCTTAATGATGTCCGGCAAAATCTAATTTGGCGAATGGATTGGCGAAACTTTAAAAAAAGCCAGCGCGACCAGGTTTATCGTTTATTACAGTGTATAATACTGCTTGAAAAGAGACATTCTAAAACTTTTGAAGTGCATAACATAATTATGTAGTTTATTTGTATTTATGTACCAAAATCACTTGGTTTTTTTCGAACTACACCGTTAAACTCTTAAGCCTCGCTGCCGTGAAAATCACGGGCTAAGCTTTCTCCCTCTATTTCCCGTGCCTGTCATATTTCCGGGTCATAGTGTTCAAATGTTATGTGTCAGAAAGGTAAGAGCATTTCAATTCTTATGCACGGTTCATTTTTATAGCTCATTTTGCACAACAGATGGCAATACCAGACTATTTTTAGCTAACTCGGAGATAGTTTATTTTTAAATAGATGGTAGCAGCACTCAAATACGTGTATTTGTGATATACATTGTGCAATTTTAGCTCAGTTTTTTATTTATTTTACGAAGTAAGTATAATAAAATTCTCCTTTAGTGTTTATATTTTTAATGATTCCCTGCTTACTACATAACACACCTTCAGTCATAATAACCCTGAATGTTGGCTTTTCCTAGAAATTTAACTTTTTTCCCTTTCGCGCTAAAAAAATGTCCTAAACCATAAAATGAAACCATAAATGAATTATTATAAGCACTTATTTTTATAGAATTTTCTGGAATAGAAAAATAGACACTTTTACTTTCTTGAAAATAATACGACCGTTCAGGGGGTAAAAGAACTTTTATTCCATGACTATACAAAATTACTCTATTGCAGTTAGAACAGGACTAAAATCTAACCGAGGGTCCGCTGTTTGGAGGCCCTCTAAAATATATAACGGACCAGCCGAATACAAAATTTGTTTGTCCTTCGGACCAGTTTTATTGACATCTCTCTCCTGCAAACCTTCCTCATTTAGTTCCACAATATACAGGTCATCTAATTTTAACAATCAGTGGCGCACACAGGATTTTCTCTTGGAGGGGGTCCAGCCCATACAGCTAAGAGACACCAACCACCTGAAAAAATGGGGAACTTTTTTTTGTTGTTTGTTTGTTTGTGACCAATTTCTATAAAGTCTTCCCAACTTCGATATACTTGTATGCTTTTGAATCATGTTTTTATTTACTTATCTTAAATGTTAAAAATAATAATTTGAAAAAGTCTTAAAACAAAATGCCAAAAATGGCATAACGAAACAAAATTGATAACGTTTTTGGGTCGGGACCAGACCCCCCCTGTACCCATCCCCTGTGTGCGCCACTGGTATTACGAATACATGTCCTATAATTTGATATATTTAATCCTTAAATGATTGCGACGCATATCAGTCGGATTAGAGTAGAAGCCAAATTTCTTACGTCAATTTCACATGTAATATATATATAGTTTTCAATAGTAAATATTTCATATCGTACATAATAAAAATTTCACATTTTTCTTTCAAACTGCTTGTTTTTGGAAAAATTAACTATCGAGCGGACGTCTTTAAAATTCGTGCATTTAAGGGTTAATAGTTTTATAATATGTTAGGTATTTTATTTTATTTTATTTTATTCTTTTAATTCAGCTCTTAACTTGAAATCGATATATACTGCTAATATAATTTATTTTGTTTTGCATTTAAAAAAAAAAAAATCATGTATACGGGCCAGTGATAAATGTTGCAGTTTTCCCGGAGAGAGTAAAAAGCCTGTTAGTGAATTTTATTGTCTGTTCTCACAATAAAACTTTTAAAAAACTGAATTATTCATCTCATTCAAATATCTTAAGACGTTACTAAAAGTAGCTATGTAGGTAGCTGAGTGCTCCAGTTTGAATGTTTTCTAATTAAACGTTCCATTTCGATCACACGGCTTTCGATAAAAAAAAAAAAAACTATTGTTAATTTAATGCAGTGGTTTTCAATCTATGCTTTCTCTGACTATTATCTTGGGGTCACACAAGGTGTTTTTAAAAAAATTGTAAATCACTTTATTTGAATACAAATACATAATTGACATACTTTTCTGAAGGAAAAAAAAATATTTTTAATGTGAGATTTTATTGAATATCGAAAATTATGTCACTTCACGCGGAAAAAGTACAGCAAATATATTTATTGTTATTTACATACACTTATTATATTTATTGTTATTATAAATTTTCCATTTCAATCCTACGGCTTTCAAATAAAAAATCCTATTGATAGTTTAGGAGTGGTATTCAATCTGTGTTGTCGAGAAGTATTAACTTGGGTCACACTAGGTGCTTTTAAAAAATTGCAAATCAGTTCATTGACATACTTTTATGAGGATTGTCTAAGGGTGAATTTCATAAAATTGCATCATTCCTCCACACACCGAAAAAGCACAAACGGGCATATTTATTGTTATTTGCATTTTGATTGTTACTTAAACATATTACAGACATCATTTGGATCTGCACAGGTTCCACAAAACATGCCATCTCAACTTTCTCACAGAAAATATTGATTTAAAACATCTGTTTTGAAGAAAAACTTTCCTTTTCTACTTTTGAGCCACACCAGTGGCCGAGCTCATAGCGCTCTGAACTGGGAGACGGGAGGTGCCTGGTTCAAAACCAGGTCTCGCAGATCTAAACGTTCGGAGTTTTCAGTGGTTTCCTCCGAAAATTAGCATAATTACGGGTTATGACCCCTTAGAAAGACTCGCGCGGAGGGCATCCCACCCCCACGGCCTGGAGCCCGCGTGTAGCCAATTGGCCGTAATCCCACAACACATTCTATGCTGAAAAGAAATATGTTGTAAAGGGTGTGTGTTCAATACCTGTATCAGTGCTCATTTTGTTCAAGGGATACATGGTACTTTTTGAAGTATGACTTCTAGTAGGACTCGTCAAAAGCTTTTGGTATGAAGAAACGGAATTTTTTCAATAAATATTGGATGTAAAGCCTCCGTTAAGTCCGTTATCTTTTGATATGAAGTTGAGATGGTTTTAACATTTTTCTTTCATTCTTTTTATTCTTCTTCTTATTATTATATTTGGAAGTTTCTGTTGTACTACATCTTAACATAATTCGTAATAAAATTCACACCGTTTGTTCGATCCGCTTGAAATTTTTCAAAATCATGTACAAGAATATAGTAAACAATATGCGCTCATTTAAAAATCTGAAAATCCACCCGTTCCCTCATTTTTAAGCCATTTTTCGCTCTTTTCAGCTGCATTTTATTTCCGAGAATCAAAAAAGTGAATCACTTGCGTGACAAAATGAGCTGTTTCAAATGAAAATGACGTCATACAATTGGGATTTCGATTCATTTAATATAGGTCTTCCAGATTACGAAGTTTTTTTTTTTTCCCTATACAAATAAATCGTCTGCATGGATATAAGAATAGCTGTGTACACAAAACGAAATATTTCGAACGCGAAAAGTTACAGCACATTTCTAGAAGAGCATGAATTTGGATTTGGATATATAATAAAAATTGAATATGGAGTTACTTATTTTAGGCGGACGAAGATTAAATATATTGGGCGTAGACGAATATTCGTCAAATGCTTTTTTTTCTAGCGCCCGTTGTAATTGCCTCCACAACGGGCTTGGACTTCTAGCTTTATAAAAGACTAAAAGTTTTATTTTATATCAACCAAAAAGAGAATGAAGGAAATTTTTAAAAAAGAGACAATTCTATGAAACATTCTTTACTGTTTTACGTCTAAGAGTGTTCTTTACCCAAACAATTCTTTAACTAAAATAAAAACACAAACAGATCACACAAAAGGAAAGCATTCATTATGCATATTGTTTTAAATTAAAAAAGACCCCAAGACAAATGAATCGGTGAGTGCAGAAACCACCTCAGTCACAAACAGGAAATTTTTTTCAGGAGAGAGAAAAAACTTCATAAATTAGGTAATATTTGCATGACAGAAACATAAATGCATGTTATGACAGAAGAAAAAAATAAGTTTAAATATTTGAAAATTTGGAGGAGTTATGAAGTTTTCTCTCTCCTGAAAAAAATTTCCTGTTTGTGACTGAGGTGGTTTCTGCACTCACCGATTCAAACATAGCCAAGCTCATTCTTCGCAACCAGAAATTTATGCATTATATTAAATTTCTTTCCAACACTATTCAAATCTCACTTTTTTCCTTTATAATGATTACAATAAGAATGTAAAAGTCTCATGACTAGGGCCCTATAAAATATGCAAAAATGCGGAAAATGCTGAATTTTGCATAATTTGCAATTCTCCGAGTAAAAACTACAACTTTCCGCACAACACCGCCTTTTTCGGCAATTTTTTTTTCATAAGTTTTTCTCAACATACTCCCTTCCAAAACCTCGTTTACTATTGTACAAAAATGGACGTCTCCAAAAAGCCAGAACCTAAGTTCTCATAACCTGGTTTGAAATTCATGAAAGCGGCCCAAGTGTTTGGACTCAGACCAATTGCCCAACATATATGATGATCATGAACAATATTCCGCTGAAAACTTTTGAGATTTTGGAATTCAGAGGTTGTTCCACAGAGGTTTTCAAAACTAACACGCAAAGCAAAGCTAGTACTCTCGGTTTTACGTTTACCTAATAGGGATGCAACGAATATCCGGCAAACATACTGCATCCGGACGATATGCCGGATATTACAAATATCCGACAGTACATCCGACCAAAAATTATATGCAGAGAAATAACATAATTAAACGTAAAAAATGAATAAAATCTAAAACCCGCAATAGTAAAAAATGCGAAAAAACAAAGTTTTGTGAAAATATTTTGTTTTCAATACTTTTTAGAATGTATTATTATCGTGTATAAAATAAATGGGGGGGGGGGAGTATTTCTATCTTTAAGATTGGAGTAAATTATTACTGGAAGAAATTATCGTACAAAAACACTGTTTTTCAATCTTAGACAGTAAGAATTCGGTTACCCTTTTCCCACCATCAATTGACCCTTCTATGCCCTACTAGCAATTTTGCTCGGGCCGTTATCGGCTGGCTGCGTGGCCGTTGGTAGCTCGAGCAAAATTGCTAGTAGGGTGGGAATAGTGTACTAGCTGTAGTACTGCTGGCTGGTGAGAAAATGTCACAACCTCCTAATTTTGATAAAGTAAGGAAATTTGTTACATTGATTTTCTAACAGTTGAATGGAGATGTCTTTCGTACAAGAACTGATCTTTTAAGATATTTATCTAACTCTTGAGGGAGAACATCCATGACACTGTTATTTGTATGACTTTAATTGCAGTAAAACTGGTACTGAATTCACGGAAACAATCCCAGAAGGATCTCTGACTCTTAAATTAAATGATTTGAAACTAATGAGAAAATTTAAAGAAAAAAGTAATAGCTCAATGATCTAAGAAAACTAGAGAAAATAAAACAAAAAAGAAGAAAACATACTGCTGCCGGATGACCGGATATCCAGCTGAAAGTTTGGCCGGATATTCGGTATCCGGCCAAATTGATATACGTTGCATCACTAATTCTGTAGACCATATATGGAGCATATCAAAACCCCACATAAGCCATTCAAAATCTCATATAAATCCCTATTATACGGCCCGCGACTTCGTTAACATCCAGGGTTTTTTATGATTTTGCTCAACCTGAAAAAACCCGGGTCGGTTTTTCCGAAAAAGCCCACTTGAAAAAACACAAGAAAAACCCCAACTGGTTTTTTTTTCAAAATTTCAACTTTAATTACGTAGATAGATAATACATCTCTTACTATCAGTACATCACTTGTAAAGTTTATAAACAGGTCCCTATCGCCCCCACACCACCACTACCAAAAGAAAAAAAAAATGACTTTACAGGCATAAAAACTTTCTAGAGACAATTTTTATGCCTATCTGTATTAAAATGAATATGGATGTTTTAACCATAACAAATCATTAGTTTAAAAAGTTCTAATTAAGCACTAGCATATCACTGTTAAAATTATTACTAATAGTCAATTTATCTAAGAGCAAACCATAATTGGGGTTGTTTTGTTATTGATTTATACGCTTTTTCATGTGTGATTAATATAATTGTAATTAGTTATTACTATTAATTTAACCATTGTTTATTTATAATTGATTTTTGTAATCAATTAGTTTTGTTAAGTTGTATTTAGTAATAGGCAAATTTTTTTTCAAATATTCTGAAACCCCCATTCCTTCCTCTGAAAAAACCCTGATAACCCCCCCCCCCCCCAAAAAAAAAAAACCCTAGATAAAACCCGAAAAACCCTGATAAGAACCCCAAAACCCTTAAAAAACCCAGTGGGTTTTCAACAACCCTGTTAACATCCTCAAGTTTTGTCTTACTACTTTTCAAAGGTTGTCCACCTGCTGTAGACTGTGAAAGAGCAGTTTCATGTTATGGCCAAATATTTACAAAAACAAGGGCAGAGTTTGAAGGAATTATCGGTCTTGCAAGACTCACATCTCTTTATTTTAATAAACTTCAGAGAAAAAGGTGAGACTCACACACTTATTTGTTTTTTAATGTAAATTAAAATATTGCTTTTCTTTTTAACGAAGTTATTTCCCTACTCGAACGTATTGCTTCAACACATTTCTATAAATACCGCATAATTTCAGAAAACTATCGCATCGATCCGAAAAATTTTCCGCATATTTTGTAGGGCGCTACTCATGACTAATACTATTTAACTCTTACGGATATTTAAGGAAAAGTTTTTTTTTTCCAGCGTTTCTTGAAGTCAAAGCACTGTGGTATTAATAATTATTATCTTTGCTGTTTGGACCTGTTTTATTATCGTCGCAAATTTATGTGTGTGTTTCAATTTACCATTTATTAGTTTCCTAAAACAGAATGGGATAGTATCGAAAAAGAGTATGAAAACCAATTAAAGTATTCCTGTAAAAATAATTAAAACTTTCAAACGAAAGAGTAAAATGAAGGGAAAAAAACATACAGCAGAAGTGAAGGCGATGAGAAAAAAAAATAGAAAATATTTTAAATTAAAAGAAGAAAATAAAAATCTGATAATATATAGACAATAAATAGAGAGAAATGCTTTCCCTGTTTTTAATAGATTTTTAAGTAAACCAGGTTTCTTTCAGTAAGGAAAGGAAGGTTAAAGGAAATAATTTAAAATAATACACAAATGTTCTCATGTGTGTTATTGTACAAGTTTTAATTATTTCATCTTTTAAACACAAGTTCTTTTTTGAGCGTTTCTGTTGTCAGTTTCTTTCGGGTTATTTAAACTCTTCGGGTGTCTTGAAAAAGAGCTGAAATATAAAATCGTTTTCATTCTGTAGATTTTCAATCAGTGGCATACATTTTTGGTGATTTAAGCAAGGGGGAAAGTTAGGGTTCAGTCCCCTCTGAACCCATATTGAAACTTCTTCCTCTTAACCTTGCCTTGCGCTGCAAGAGCAATGCGGGAAAACAACACTATAAGGAACCCAATGCGGGCAAACACTATATTTATTTGTTTATTATTTATTTGTTTAGAACTTGAACCCATATTTTACCTTATTGTGCCTGTTATTGCGAAGATGCAGTGAAGAAACAAAAACTCTCTTCTGTACCGAGTGTTGCCTCCCGGTTCGGTGATTGAATGATGAGAGTGGAGAAGCAAAGAAATGGCGAGCACTGAAGGGGAATCTTCAACTGATGTGTACTATTCATGGGCGTAGTCATAGCAATAACATATATAGTACAATCTTAAGTTGTGCGAGGGATACGCTCCAAGAACATTCGCTTAGTGATGATCCATTCAAATAATTTTCAGAATCGATTTTGTATCAATAATCGATTAATCGAATAGTGAATATTCGCGATTTCACTATTCGAATAGTATTCGCGATTAATCGTTTCAAAATTCGAATTGTATTCGTAATTAATCGCGATTAATCGTTTCACTATTCGAATTGTATTCGCGATTAATCATTTTCACAATTCGAACTGCATTCGCGATTAATCGTTTTAACAATTCGAATTGCATTCTCAATTAATCGCGATTAATCGTTTCACTAATGCTGTTCGAATGAATTTTTCGATATCGATTGATTCGAATGGATTTAATAATCGATTAATTGGAATAGTTTTATTCATTCATGCCCATCAGTACCTTTGCCTAAGTGAAAATATCGCATTAGGGGATAGGGTATACAGGGTGTATCTAAATTGTTTCAACAAAATATTATGGGAGATAAGGCACATAATAAGGAATCAGAATCATATAGCAATGGGGGGTCGAAAACGTTGTCTTCATGTAGCTGTTAATAATCACTTTGGAACGGGTGCGAATCGGTCCCTGCGCGAGTCCACTGTACACATATGTTTCACTAAACCTGGGTCTAAGAATAAAAATTCGTATAATATTAAGAACAAAATAAATCATGTACAACTTTTGAATGCCTCTGACAGAGCTTGCTGGGCCACCGAGAAAGCGTTCAAAAGCGGATGCTAAGAGGCAAATCGCTGTCGCTGTTGTGTCTTTGAGACGACAAACGTTTTAACCCTACAAGGCACCTGGTACCCTATGTGGCACAACCAGTTTAATTATTCCTCTACATCTATAAAATACTAGTATAGACATCTGTCGGTTTTTAAGCGTACTTATACGTAGATAGCAACGATATAATTCAGGCTGTTATGTGTAGATTGTCCATATTATTGCCAAAACTGATTGAAATTTAACCCTTTGAGGCGCAACCCTTTCCCAATGCTGAAAAAAGGGCGGCCGTTGCCATCGCTCAACTTAACTACCAACAAGATGGCGGACGATCGAAACGCTCATCGCGTGCCACAGATCTAGAGACCCTTTTTTGACGCAGCTGGCTGTGCTGCAGAGCACAGCCAGCCGTCGTCAAAAAAGGGTCTCTAGATCTGTGACATGCGATGACCGTTTCGATCGCCCGCCATCTTGCTGGTAGTTAAGTCGAGCGATGGCAACGACTGCCCTTTTTTCAGCATTGGGCAATCTATCCGGCTGTTCTCGCATTCTTCCATTTTTCAGCAGATGTCAGTGCCGTTAAAAAGAATCGTGACCATTTTTTTACGGGAAATGACGTGCTAAAAAGTAAAGGATTCTCGTGGTGCTATGTCAGCCGCAACTATTTCTATAGAAATCCAATCTATTCTTCGTGACTGGCAACAGTCAAAACACCAGAGTTTGGTGTTCCCAGATCGGGAACACTGCGCGTTAAAGGGTTAAACAGTCGTTTTTGAATTGTGGTTTTGTTTATCTTAGAAAATGAACAAAAAATAGTTAGCAAAGAGTTTTGAACCGGAAAAAATGATTGTGTGTTGGAATTCGTCCTATCAAGAAATGATTTGAATACTATAATTTCAAAATAAATACCGAAAAAGTATAGCTGAGGCCCAGTGTAACGCATACAAAACTGAAATAAAAAAGTGATTTTCTCGTAAAATATTAGGTTATTATTTTAAAAACTATTTTCCCCCAAATAATAATCACTAACATTATCAGATATATTTATTTCAGACACAGAAAAAAAAATTGAGCCTTATAAGTTAAAGCAAATAAGACAACTAAAGTACTTGTTAATGTATTAATGGCTATGTCATTTTATTTCTCAGCCCCTTTATTAAAAATTGTCCGAAAAATGTGTCCCAAAAATGCGACATAATTTTACATATATTTAAATACTATTAGTTCACAACAGCTTTAATCTATTGTTACAATATTTCGTAAGCTGTAGAATATGCATCACATGTATTTCTCTATAAATAGGTTACAATCATAAACATTTCATCATAGGGTTACCAGGCGAAATACACGAGAGATGAGAAATAAAATGACAAAAGTCAATTAATATCGTTTTAATATGGCAATAACGAAACTAAAAAGTTAGGGGGTTCGGGGGGACCTCCCCCTGACGAGGCTCGAACAGCCGAGTTATTTGTTAACATAAAGTAGTTTTCAAAACATTTTTCAACTTCAAGGCTTTATTTTATGTTAAATACATCCAATTATATAAATATTTTTATCTTATCAAAAGTGCTGGGGGATTAGCAAAGAAATGTTTATTTTAATGTTTGTACTTGGGGCTTAAATTTATGGGATTTCTTTTGCTTCCACTAGTAAAAAAGCTGTAATTGACGTACACTATTGTACGAAGTTCATTGGTTTATGTATTCAATAATACACAATAGTTTTACTTTGTTTGAATTAGATGAAAGTCTCTGGTATGACGTTTAAACAATGGTTGCGTATAGACATAGTTTATTGAAAAACATTTATCTCCCTGAAAAAAAAAAAGAAAAAGAAAGAAAGATTACAAACATAATCTTTTTCCATAGGATACAGAAACTGAAAATCGTAAACACTTTTCTACTCCTGCTGCTCAAAAATGTTAAAATAAATAAATATAAATAAATAAAAATGTATTTTCGGATTTTCAATACACACAATAATGCTCTACATCAAATGTGTATCACAATCCATGCTTTGGTCTTATTTGCCTTTCAAGTTTCATTATGCTGGAAAATATAATAATCCATCCGTTGGTCCTGTTTGTTTTTCCTGTTTCATTGTGTTGGAAAGCGTATTGTAATCAGTGTTCATTTTTCATTCTCACTGTCTTTCCGCATACAGATGATATTTTAATTAAATCGAAGAAAGAAAGTTTATAATTCTTTTTTTTTTTCATAAATGGCATTTTTGTCTATGGGTAAGATAAAAGAATTTAAATCAGTTTGCAGTACCGGAAGTAGTCAAACAGGACATCCATCCATAATGCTTGTTTTTTCTAGTTTCTTATCAATGTCCTTCTAGCTTATTCGATTTTTTAAATTTAAGTTAGAAGAAATAATAACTTATTTTTTCTTCTAACTTAATATTTCAGATATATATTCAGATATATTTCTAACTTAATTCTTGACATTTCAGAATATATATTCTGCGTGATTCTTAAAATTATGGAATTCAAAAGATCAGAAATTTTAAAAACTACATTTTTTGAAAATTGAAAAATACACAAAATTGAGTTTTGAAAATGATAACCACGTAGTCCAAGTAATTACACCTCCCCCAGCGCTTTTAACCCTTTAACGCGCAGTGTTCCCGCTCTAGGAACACCAAACTCTGACATTTTGACTGTTACCAGTCACGAAGAATAGATTTGATTTCTATAAAAATAGTTGCGGGTGGCATAGCTCCACGAGAATCCTTTACTTTTTAGCACGTCATTTCCCGTAAAAAAATGGTCACGATTATTTTTAACAGCACTGACATCTGCTGAAAAATGGAAAGAATGCGAGAATAGCTGGATAGATTGCCCAATGCTGAAAAAAGGGCAGCCGTTGCCATCGCTCGACTTAACTACCAGCAAGATGGCGGACGATCGAAACGTTCATCGCGTGCCACAGATCTAGAGACCCTTTTTTTTCACGGCAGCTGGCTGTGCCGGCACAACCTGCTGTCGTCAAAAAAGGGTCTCTAGATCTGTGGCACGCGATGAACGTTTCAATCTTCTGCCATCTTGCTGGTAGTTAAGTCGAGCGATGGCAACGGCTGCCCTTTTTTCAGCATTGGGAAAGGGTTGCGCCTAAAAGGGTTAATACCATAAAAATATTTCCATCATTTGATGTATTCAACTATAACAGTCTGAAGTTGAAAAATATTTAACAAAATACGAAAAAAAAAATATGTTGTAGCAAAAACGGAACCTTACTAAATGAATTTTTACGCTGCCCAGACGATTAACACCTTTTCCGCTCGATTTACAATTTTGTTTTACAGTGTATCGCCCTGTAAAATTACTGTGCTAATGGTGATGAACGTTTTTGAGCTCCGTAACCTGCTTTATTCGCCTCAGTCAAGAACGTATTTTAATCACTTGGAATTTCATTCGCTGAAGAAAAATTCTTTTTCTTCCTCTCTGAATTAACATTGTACTTCCGCTTACGATTTTAATCGTTGTATCGACATTATATTTTTCCACTTACGTTTTCATAACGACAGTCTTGACGAATTGCTCGCAATTAAAAGAAAAATTAAAACGTGAGATAACAAGTGTTTTAATTTAAATAAATATATATATATATTTATTTATTCATATTTCAAGCCGAATTCGAGAAATTAAGATATGCCAAATCAGAGGATGCCATATTTCTGTCAAACGAAATCGCTATATTTAAATATTATTTTATACTTTTCAGCTAATATTGATGTAAAAGCGTGCTTATTTAGTCTTTTATGTAGGATTACGTTCCTCTATAAAAATTTTATGCAAAGAAATTTTTTATTCCAACGTTGTAGTAAGTTTTAGTTTTACTCTATTAGAAATATAACTGTGTGAAATAACCGGATGAACTAACTACTCAGGGTTTCTTTTAAGGCAATCAAACTCTGACCTCATAAATTAAAAGTTGCGCGTAATTCAAAAATTTTACGTCATTTTCAATACTTGTGCGATTCTAAATAGCTCGAGTTGACACAGTTTGATATTTTTCCCGACATTGAATCTTGGAGGATTTAGATATTCAAATTGAGCATTTAAGGAAGGAGAGACGGCGATAGATAGGATTAAGGTAAGCACTAATTAATTAGTAGATGGATAACACAGACTAAAAAACAATCTTACCGTGTTAATAAATATTTCATGAAAATAATCCTGTTTATTATAAGCATCCTTTTCAGAACAATTTTAACAGAATTTCAACAGAAAACACGTGATTAAAAAAGATGGTTCATTTCATTTATGAAACTTTTGGAGAGCCCATTGTTTATGAAACTTGGTTAAGAAATTAAGCGAACACGTCAACACTTTTCACAAAGTGATTATTAATAGGCAAGTGAAGATGATGTTTCCGACCCCACTTATAAATATATAAAATTTTTCAACCATTTGATTTCTTGCACAGTATATGTGATAGCCGAACGTACTGCATGTACAGATGATGCTTTTTTTTCAACAACCGGCACGTGAAATCTAGGGAAAAAAATTCAATGCCAGGGTCACGAAAATGTATTCCTGCAATGCCACGTATAAGCTGAGCAAACATTCTAACGGATGGTCAAACTTGGAACTGCTTTTAAAAGTCCAAAGGCAGACGCAATTTTGTAAATGCTGCGCATCTCAGCGAATTTCTCTGCGAAATTCTAGGTAAAGAATCATCATTCTTATTACTGTTAGTACTACTATTATTATTATCTCTTTGAGGCGCAACCCTTTCCTAATGCTAAAAAAAGGGCAGCCGTTGCCATCGCTCGACTTAACTACCAGCAAGATGGCGGACGATCGAAACTGTGCCCGGCACAGCCAGCTGTCGTCAAAAAAGATTCCCTAGATCTGTGGCACGCGATGAACGTTTCGATCGTCCGCCATCTTGCTGGTAGTTAAGTCGAGCGATGGCAACGGCTGCCCTTTTTTTCAGCATTGGGCAATCTATCCAGCGGTTCTCGCATTCTTCGATTTTTCCAGCAGATGTCAGTGCTGTTAAAAAGTAATCGTGACAATTTTTTTACGGGGCTATGACGTGCTAAAAAGTAAAGGATTCTCATGGAGCTATGTCACCCGCAACCATTTTTATAGAAATCAAATCTATTCTTCGTGACTGGCAACAGTCAAAACATCAGAGTTTGGTGTTCGCAGAGCGGGAACACTGCGCCTCAAAGGGTTAACAGCATTTGTCATTGAATTTATTTTGGTTAGGGTTGCTGCACATTTTGGGCGCCATCCTAAAAGCCGATGTTGAAGCAGCAAGTGGCTAAAATGTGCTTTAGCCTAATGCATGGTGATATTTTTTACATGGACAATTAATGCACCTTGTATTCGATATTTTAAAGCTGTGAAAAAGTCCGAAAGATCTTGCATTTTTGTGTATCCATTATTGTTATTTTGTAATCTGGCTACTGCGTGGCATGTACTTGCTTCATTTGATGTCATTGAACTGTTAATTTGGATTTTCGCAGATGCGTTATTGTTATTGCACTAATGTTTACATCTAGCTGTTGCCGTTCGCAGCGTGGAAATATCGTCGACTTTGATACCGCATACGTTAGCGTATTATATAAGTAGATTGTAATCATTATTAAACAAGACGGCAGAAACTTAAGAGGGCTCTGCATGAAAGTATCCTATAGAACACTATATAGTCGAATTCAATAATCAAAACGTATTTGAGTACAGGTCTTACCCAATTAAGTACATAAGGGTTCTTACCCAGTTGATTTTATCCAACCTGAAAAAACTCGGGTAGGTGTCTCGAAAAAGGCCAATTGAGAAAACTCCAGAAAAAACCCAGTTGTTTTTTTTCAAAATTTCAACTTTAATTACATACCCAATACATCTCATATATCAGGACGCGACTCTAAACTTTATAACTCCCCCCCCCCCACACACACACACACACCACCGCTACCCAAGAAAAATATAACCAAAGACTTTTTTCTGGAGAAAATTTTTATTTGTATCATTTGAACTAAACTGAATAAGGATTTTTAAACCATAAAAAAAAAACATTAGTGAAAAGTTCTAATTCAGAACTAGTAAAGTACTTTAATTTCATTGTTAAAATTATGACAATTCTAATTCAAAAATTACTTGCTTATCATATTCTTGCCTTTGGTAAAGTTGTTAATATCGATACGAGTTGGCCTTCTGTTCTACCTGCTGCTGATTAATTTCACCAGGCGCGCACACAAGATTTTTGGCTGGGGGGGGGGGGGGTCCAACTTTTAGGGATGTTCCAGATTGACAAAAATCAGTGATGAAAGAACTCGTTTTCATTAGATGGAATTCATCAAAACTCGTCCCATCCAGTTCCCTAAGAATACACTACACAATACAATAGAAAGCAAAATAATAGTTGTACAGTTTTGAGAACAAGATGGTGTTTTATGTTCTCTTTCAGTTCGTTTTTGAAAAGTTTCACTATTTCATTCATATTTTTAGAAAAAGAAATATATTTTTCGCACACAGATGTCGGAAATTTCTTTTATTACTTCTGGCATCAACATAAATTGGAGAATGAAAAAAAAAAAAAAAAACGGCGGTAATGGGTTAAACTAAGGCGACCATATTTCTAAACAGTATTTTGAGGACAAATCAAGCACTGGCCTCGAATCCAAGGGAAACTTGGGGACACTATAAAATATTTTTGGGGACTTATTCGAAGCGGGGCCTTCGCAATTAGTAACGGGCCTGCGCGTGTATTTTGATGAGCCATCCAAAGAGGCCTACGGATGCTCGAGTCTTCACGTATACATCAGGCATTTCTTAAGCTTCCCAGTGCTTTCAAACGTTATTTAATGTAGTTTTAAGTAGTAATTGTGTTACTAATTCAACTACGAACTCATGATTAATTTGTTTGCTATGATACATATTTACATAAAGAAAATAGATGCATATAATTTGAAGGAAAAACAAAGTAGCGCTTACTCTCACGATTCACGATTGCTTATTTTAGTTTCACAAGTGGATATTTAATATACCTTAAAATAACTAATACACAAATGAGAAAGACATTTTTATAATGAATATTTCATGAACGTAGTCGTATCTCCTACGTTATTTTAAACAATTCAAGATTAATCTTTAACAAATGCAGTGCAGATGTTAAAGATTAATCATGATGTATTAAAGCTCATTTCAGTGTTTTCGGGATATCCTGTATATTGGAGAAAATTGATAAAATACGCTCTATAGCGCGAACCCTGAATTAATTATTCTTTAATAAAGACATTTCATGTAGTATATATTATTCTTTTGTCGCTTTCTCAATCGAACTTTGGAATTGAGCAAGCATAATGAACGCTTGTACAAAATATTAACTACATTTGAAGTTTCTATATAAACGGGCAAAAATCAATAATTTAAAATTACTGTATTTCTGCACTGTACCAGATGTAAGTCTGAATCACATAATCGAGGCATATATAACTGGTAAATAACATTTTCAACTGGCAAAATTAAATTGTCTAACTAGTATCACAACGTCATGCTTATTTACAAGAATAAAAACTACTCAAGTAATACGATTTCTGATTAAAATAATTTATTTATAAATAACACATGAGTAATTATTTACTAAACAGGATTTACATACATATTTTTAGAATTTCTAAATACATTATAAGCGTTCACTTACCTTTACATTCAGAGCAAAATGTTCGAATTTTAGGATAAATTTTCATGAAAGAAAATGGCGCAAGATTCACAAAACGATTACCTACATCTAAAGTTCTTTAGTACGACAAAAGTATAAAAAAATTGTTTTAAAATAATAAGATAATATAACATTTATAATACTTAGAATAATAAAATAGAATACAGTGACTGGGGAAAACAGGCCTCAATGATAAACTCATTTTTAGGGATGGCAACTCATAAGCAGGCCCATTGATTAGCGATGGCCCCGTTCGAAGACAATTTATATTATCATGTACACCAGTATATCCATACTTTAATTCTTGACTGACTTTTATACTTAAAAATGAACTCTAACAGCTCTTTATATCAACTGCGTATTCTTATTTCTAATAAATTAATGAATTCTAATAAATTAATCATTTATAAATATTTATTCAAACCAGAAATATGAAAGGAACATCATGTTGAAATATTGCAATTTATTCAAAATTTAACTCTTGGCATAGTATTTGTATTTTCAGAAGACATTGCTTTTTACAGTGGCTCATTTTGTGATAATTTTTCATGAGACTTTGTACCCTCTAAAAAGTATTCGAGTGCAAGAAAAGTTTCGTACTTCAGTTTCATATTTAAAGTATGATTCTTCATGAAAAGTGATTAATCATTAAAAAAACTGAAATGGGAAATTTGGCTCATAGACGAATACTTTATTGAATGTCTGTACACGCTAGACGCTACCCCCACAATGACAACAAACGTTTCAGAGATCGAATTTCATTGTTTGAGTTTAATTGTTTTTTCTCTTCAGTTTTTTCTGAAAGAAATAAACTAAACGGGAACTTTCAGGGGAAAAGTACAAATCTTTAAATTTGGGGACTTTTCGCGTTCCCAAGAAGTTAAAGTATTTTTTGGGACAAAATGAAAGAAAGATCTATATTTGGGGTCTATCCTCGAATTTCGAGGACGTATGGTCACCTTTAGGTTAAACAGATAACACTGTCTGACTTGTTCCCTCCCTTACAACAATTCTAATCCAATGAATGAACGTTCTTCCCTCCCCCCTCCCCCCCTCCCCCCCCACCCACACGCACACACTCCCGAAAGATGAAATAAAGAACAGCACAAAAACAATGAACTCCACTAAACTGTTGAACAACACGTATCGCACACTTCACACACCGGCGGCGTGGCTGGTGTGTAGGAAGAAGATGAAGACCTGAGAGACAGTCACGGTTGACAAAAAGGAGTTTCATATTTCCCCCCCGTTTCACGATCGGTGTTTATAACACACCTTGATCTCGGTGTGGGTTACAAGCGAATAGAGAGAGGAGGAAATCGTCTGCTGATGAATGAAGCGGATTGTTGCAGTAAGGGATGAATTCAGTGCGTTTTAAACGGTAGCGATGGACGGATGAATAGCGATCGGTTGGTTGGTTAATTTTGTCGGAGCGCTCTCTTTGACGTAAGTAAAGCTCTTGTTTACATTAAGTTGTTTCCTGGATTATTTTGACAGCTACTACTGCATTAGAGCACGTGCGGAGTAATTCAAGTTATTTGAATGTTATCTTTTATTGATATGCTCAAATGACAGATTTGTTAAAATAATAAGAATTGTGCAAAATAATATTACATTAGTAATTCAAGTGATTTGAATATGACTTTTTCACCGATTTGTTGAGACGAGGGTTTTGTTAAAATAATAAGGGAAAACTAAATAAGTTTTCATAGTATACCCCTCTCCAAAAGTATTCGAGTATAAGCGAAATTTCCTATTTTAGCTTTGCGAATAATTAATTAGTTTTTGAAAAATACACAAATCATCGGAAATATAGAAAAATTGTAATTATACTTATCCTAATTCATATTTTATGATAATTTTTTAGTAAAGGAAACGAACGTAGGAAGTTTGACTGTTACTCGAATACTTTTCTGAGTGGATGTAATTTATTTTTCTAAACTAGAAATTAATGAAAGTTTTTAAAGAAAGCTTCTTTTAATTTTCCATGATTAAGTGTATATATAATGCTAAAAATGACAATTAAGTCTATAACTATTTTTAATGAAATATGTGCTTATAGTCCAGAAAAGTTATATAAATTGTAATTTTCGCTTATAATTATTAATTGCCATTGTTATTTTGCTATCCAAAGCAAAAACTTCGATAGAATTTTCCACATTCACATTAGAAAAGCTTTCTAGTCACAAACAATTTATATATAGTTTATGAAATTAAGGATTAATTATAAAAATTCTTTAAGATATCTATTTTTTGCAACAAACTAAATAACACAAGACATCTAATTATTTATAGATAGTACTAATAATAATAACACTTTGTTTCTAGTTATATTTATTGGGTGTAATAGTTAATTTTAATACAGCTGAAAAAATGAGCGTTTAATAAATTGGCGAGATTATTATCAATATTATTATTGCTATTATTATTATTATTGTTGTTGTTGTTATAATAATTATTATTATTATTCACTTGAAATTGAACGAGATGTCCTTTCAACAGTTTTAATTTAAATACACTTCTGCAAATTATATGCAATTTTCATAAGCACAAATTATAAGTTACAAGTAAAAGGTCTATTTGAATTTCAAGTTATCTGCTTTCTTTTTCTCCCTTGTAATTATGAAAGTATACTAATTTTTTATACATAAAACTATATGTCGTTCACAATTTTTTTTTTTTTTAAATATCTTCTCACAGCTGGTGTATTTTACTTATATTTATCAGAATATTGATTAAATTTGTTAAATTTTGTTAAACTGTGACAGAAAATCAAGAAAAAATTTTAAAATTCAAAAATTTTACGTGATTAAAAAAAATTAATAGTTTTTATTCACATACTCGAAAAATTTTCGAGTAATAGCGAAATTGCCTGTTTTAGTTATGCCAATAACTATTTAGTTTTTGGTAAAACATAACATTAGAAAAAATATGAGAGGTTGTTATTACATATGATATTATTCAAATTTACAGAGAACAATATTTTAAATATAAAGCTGTCAAAAGAAGTTTGACTTGTGCTCGATTATTTATTATTATTATTATTGTTATTTTATTTTATTTTATTTTATTTGAGAAGATGCAAAAAAATTAGCAAAATTTAATGTTTTCGTTTAATACTGCACTTCTAATTTTGAATATATTTCGATCTCCTTGATATTTTATATTATTATAACACTGCCTTATAAACATTGTTAATTTTTAACACGGTCAATAAATATTTCGATCGCTGTCTTCGTTATTCCTTATGTTGTATGATCATTATTAATGCATAAAAGGAAAAGATAAAAATTAATTTAAGATAGAATTGAAATGTTATGAAATGTTAAGGTTATTTATAATTTTCAGTCATTTTAATTACATTATCATGAAGACATCTTTTCCTCAGCGCAAAAGTAAATTCCAAGAAATTTTTATGGTAACAGGTGTTCTGCACTAACGTCTTTAGTAGATCTCGTACTTCTATTGGTCCTTTGTAGACGTTATAAAAAGTTTTTTCAGCTGTTGCGCTGTACTATTTCATTTTGTTTTAATTAAAATCTAAAAATGTTTAATTCAATGTTTAAAAAAATAAAGAAAAAAGATGTTAAGAGGTGCCAATTTAAAAGATTTGTCGCTAAATTTAGCGAATGATCATCGTATATGTGAAATAATTTTTCCTTTTTCAGGATTTGCGAAATTTTTAGCGATTTTCTCTTTGATTCTGGGAACTTCTCACATGAGTCTGTATTTTTCTAAAATTTTTTAAACCTTTAAAACGCACTAAATAGTACTGGGAGTACCAGAAATTAACGTTGTTTCTGTTTATGTTGATATTTCGCCCACCTGAAGATACATAAGCCAACAGTACACCCTTTCAAAAAAGTATTCGAGTATAAGCGAAATTTCTGTTTTGGCTTTGGATATAATAATTATCGTTTCAAAAAATCGCAACTCCACAAAAGTATGAAAGATTATTATTATGCAAAGCTTAATTCATATTTTGTGATAAATAAAATTAAAAAACGAAACCAATCTATGAAGTTTGAATTTTACTCGAATAGTTTTTTGAGAGGGTGCACAAAATTTGGCATGCATGTGAAATTTGTAACGCAGATGCTCGATAAGAGAAGAATTTTTAAGTTTCATAAACCATGGGGAATAGGGGGCCAAAACGTTCTTTACCAATGTCCTTCTCAGCCTCAGATAAATAAACAGATGTCCATAAAATTCTTGCTGTGACATGTAACATGCCCCATGGTTTCAGGACATTTTGAAATTCGCATTCCAAGGATAGTGGGTCACCACCCTACCCCCTATTTACATGCTTTTCTTAAATGAAACAAAAACAGTTATCTATGGAATTCTTGCTTTAAAATGTAACAAATACAGATCCGTTGTTTAGACACAACTAGTTTGTCATTAAAAATTTAAAAAAATTATTTATTTGAAATTAATCTAAAAAAATTACATTATTTTTGTACAATGTTTACAGAGCTTCGGAAAAAATATCTAATTACGTCAGAGAAAAAAAAATTAGAATGTCTCTTTACGATCTATACTTTGTACTCGAGTAAAGGTTAACATAATTTATACAAAGTTAAACATACAGTATTTTGCAACATATTTAAAAAAAAAAACGGCTTGGCAACCATTTTAAAAATTGTTATGCGACCCCTGTAGAAAAGCATTCCGAATTAGTAAAATGCGTCCCCATACACTAATGAGGCGATGTACCAAATTTGAACCTTTCATCATACGAAGTCTCAGAGATATCTTTAAAGAAAGATGATCGGGGACTATACATGATTTTGCATGTAAATGTTTATTGTAGAGTAGAAAAGAAAGAATTTCTTTCGTAATTTCTGTACGACCCTGAAGTGCGATCATTCGACGTGATTTTTTCCCTTCGAGAGCTTTGAAAATTGATTTAAGTCAGCATTATAATTATCTTCATATCTCTGACACTTTTGAAGGTGTAATTCTCAAATTTCATATGTCACCTCTTTAGAGTATGGGGCACATTTTACTCATTGGGAATTGTTTCGTACGCAGGCCTCTCAATTGGTCCTCGTTTTTTAAAATTCCTACCTTTATAAATAATAGAGTAAAATGTTCTGCTTCTTCAACAGCTGTTAAATGTTCTTTTATATGTTAAGGTTTCGTCTATCAAACCATTAAATTACTAGGCTATATAAATAAAACTTTGATGAGGGTAGGAATTTTAAAAAAGGAGGACTAATTGAGAGGCCTGCGTACGGGGGTGATATAAAAGTTTAGAAAGTGTAACTTTTTGAAAACTATCGGGAGGAATTTTCTGTTAACGGAGTATTATTTCAAACCTTATTTTGAACATTTTTCTCAATTTACACTGTTCACTTATTTCTAATAGATAAAGAATTAAAGCCCGTTACCACCTTTTCGGGACACCCTGTATATATTGTCGCAGAAAACTTTGCTAATTCCTGGGTTCGTCCTTCTGAAGTCCAGCTGGTGTAGAAAGTTCTAGTAAAGAGTCCACTTGTCAGGATGGAATAAGAACGTTATTGCTTCTAGAACTTAGTCGAACAATCAGCTGTACAAAGTTCACAGGCACAATCAGCCAGTAATGTGCTTATTACAGTCCGCTTAGAACAGAAGCTTTCACGAATGCTGTTCTTCTCACACAAAATAAAACACTTCCACAGGCATAAATTGAGTGGAAACTTACGAGAGAAATCGTATACAGTCCCTCAAGGCTCGACAATGAAGAATTTACCCACAGTTCACAAAAACAAAGCTTCTAAAACAAGCTAAACATAGCTTTTCTTATCGCCAATTCAAAGCCTTAAGCTTTCACGGACAGCTGCTCTTGGCACAAGCAAAAGCAAGTCTGACTGAACACTGACTGACTGACTGAGGTCTAGCTTCTCGGTTTGCCAGCGCAGCGCGCGTACCTCCAGTATGTAATGTTAGGGATGTTATTGTTGTGGATGTGCGTAGATAGCAGCGAAGCTGCCTGTATCAGTACAGAAAGTCATTTTTCTGGATGTTGGGTGTGCATGTCGACCCTTCCTCCCCCCACCATAGGTGGTCTTCACAGGAAGGGTTGCTCGACGTGTGTGCCGTGTACGGGCTTAAGGTTGATCTTGAAGGGCATGGAGAACAGCCTTGGGGCGTTTTCTATGCTGTGGGTCCGACGGCTCATAATCTGGTAGAGTGGCAATAATTTCGTTAGGAACGTTTCGTATGTTCCTGTAGAATCTCTTGGAGATTTTCAGTAAGTGATGCTTGAGGGTCTTCATACAGAGGTCCTTGAGTATGATGTTGTTGGCAAGTAGTGGGTGACCGTAACGGATGATTCGTAGAAATTTACTTTCCTTTGCCACTAGGGCTTTGATGTGGATGTTTGCCGCATAGGCCCACACCGGGGCAGCATATGGGGCCAATGGTCTAACAGTGGCTTTGTATAAAAGCACTTTGTTCTGTGTGCTGAGTTTGCGCGTATATATGAGTCTGGAGATTCTCTGGAAGGCTCCGGTCATCTTGCCTCTGGTTCTGTTTATGTGCTTCTTCCAAGTAAGCAGTTTGTCAATTTCGACACCAAGATATGGTGCGCTATCAGCCCATTCCAGTACCGTGTTGTCGACATGTAAACGGGAGGGTGGGAATTTCCTTCCAACGGAGAGGGCCTTGCATTTGGATGGGTTTAACTTCATTTTCCAATTCCGCATCCACAACTCAAGTTGGTTAATGTGAAGTCTGACTGAACAGGGTAACCAGCTCTGCTTTTATAGATGACGCAGAAGCTATTAGAAATTTCCCGAAGGTTCCCCTTAAAGCGCGAATATTGATTACGTCATAGGACTACATCTGAATCTATAGGCTATTGTGTAATGTTAATGAAGTAAAACAAACTCCGAAGGCCCCATTGAAGAGTCTCTAGAAGTGAGGTTAGCGAAGCTCTATATTTCTCGAGATTTCTAGAAAACTCCAGAGAAACCAATTCTAAACATAAAACTCCATATCTCGTGTTCTAGTTAACCGATTTTGATGCAACAAAATTCAAAATTTAACTATTTGACGCGTAGAGCACGGATTTTAAACTATTTTAAACCCCAGAACAGCTGGTTGCCGCAAGAATTCGTAACAATATCCTACTAATATTATAAATGCCAATGTTTGTATGTATGTTTGTTACTCTCTCACGCTGAAACGGTTCGACGGATTTGGATGAAATTTGGAATGAAGACAATTAAAGTCCTGGATTAACAAACAGACTACTTTTTATCGCGCGAAAAAAACACTGATCCTATAATATACAAAAAAACTATCTTTTATAAAAAAAAATACAATTGAGCCTTTTTTTTTACAAAGCGGTCGATAGATGGCGCAAACTTATAGAATACGAAAAAGAATGTTTGAAATATCAATTTTAATTTTGTTTAATCACATTCATGAATAATGATACTTTACAACTTAGTACTGGAATAAGGATGAAGGTAGCGAAGACGCATAGATATGGTACTCTTTTAATAAATAGCACTTTAGTGTGTATTTAAAATCTGAAAGTGTTTCAGATTTTCTTAATTTTTTTTTTTTTCTTTCCGTTTTTTGATAACGGCCCATATATCTGGAAGCTCTTCAGAATTAATATAGGACGAATTGTACCTTAATAAAATAATTTGTACCTTTTAGTAAGTTTTCATCACTAAACCATCTTATTTTTGTAACCAGGGGTGGCCCGACACAGTAAGCAAGGTGGGCATCGCATCGGGACGCCGGCTTCGAAGGGGCATCATGTCGAACTCAAAAACTAAGTAGAACATAAAAGGGGGCGTCTTTTTTACGCGAGCAGGGGGCGCCACTTACCCTGGGGCCGCCCTATTTGTAATCATCTTAATTTTAAATTCCATTCAGAATCTGAGATATTTCAGTGCCAAGGAAGCCAGTGAGAAACACAAGACTTATTAAGGTTGCAAACCAACTGGTCGCCGGAGGCGGCTAGTATATATATATATATAATATTTATGGCCAGCGTTTTCAATTTTTTTTTCTCGGTTTCAGTTTATTAATTGGTATAATGTGCTGCCTGGTTTTACTTACTATCTAAGTTATTTTTCGCTTGATAGATGGATTATCTTGGGATTCCATATTACCCCATTTATGCCTAGCGTCCCTTTTTTGGGACGGCATTTTCTCTATTAGTCGAAAACGTTATTTATTTTTCCTAGCCTTTATTCATGAGTATTGAGCCTCAACTCTACAAAATATTTTAACATGACCCAGTAGGATGTTGATATTTCGATTTTTATGCATAATGATTTTAAAAGAAATCATTCCTTGTTCAAGAAGTTGACATCAGAAATTTATCTATTATTTCTGATATAAGTAAAAATCGAAGAAAGTCGCAAAAATATCCAGGCACAAATGGGTTAAGTAAGTTAGCTATCTATATTTTATATATATATATATATATATATATATATATATATATATATATATATATATATATATATATATATATATATATATATATATACTGGGTGTCCTAAAAAATACAGCGGAAAACTTTTAGGGAAGGTAGGGCACATCAATATTAATCAGAATCTTATAGGAGTGTGGAGTTATGGGCGGTTTCATGCAGCGGTTAGTAATCACTCCTGAAATAGTGGATTATTAAGAGGTTTTCAAACCTTTGAAAACCGCTTTGCTTCGAAAGTTCTTCACGATTCAAGGGAAGATCTTAGTTGTTGTTGTTTTTCCCGGAACAGCCGGAAAAGCAACACACCAGCTTTAAATATTCGCAGAATGAGAATTCTCCAGTGGAAAGCAAAAGTAACCTAGAAAGCGGAAGATGTTACCTTTGTCACATGCACTGAACGCCCATAGTCTATTAACTCGTTACAGATGGGTAGCAATGGGGGGAAAAAAACCCATTGGCACACTAAGAAAGAAGTTCATCCTGCAATTGATTGTTAAATTACTGACGTATATGTTACGGTCAAAGTAGTAAATTTGGATATTGTTACAAATAATAACCGGTAGTTACTGATAACCCTTCGTTATAACGCGCCTCAATATATCGCGCTCTGTCTACCAATTTTGCTTTCTGTACTCTTTTACTTTACATTAGAAGCATAAGTACACACTCCAAAAACAGTATTCGAGTAAGAGATAAATTTCCTACGTTTGTTTCGTATATTAAAAATTATTCATCATAGAATATGAATTACACTACGTATAAATATGACTTTCCATATTTCTGTCGAGTTGTGCGTTTTTCAAAAACTCAATTATTATTCACCAATCTGAAATAGGAAATTTATCTCTTATTGGATTACTTTTTTTTTTTCTTTTTTTCTTTTTTTGGAGGGTGTACATTTGAAAAATACAACTCCATCTATACGCAAAAAAAAGATGCGATTAATAAATTTTCGCTTACTGATGTTTGCCTAAAAGCAAGTTATGAGAGAAAAATCAAATCAAAATGACTTTGGATAGCTTCTTCAGCAGGAAATGAGATGCGTATTTGAACACGAATTTAAAAAGTTATATTAAACTTCTACGTTTATTGTTTAAGTGATTATCTTTCATTACAGTACTTATACTATTAACTAGCAGCGAAACCCGGCGTTGCTCGGGTTAAAATACACCGCATGTTTAATGGTATAAAAGATATTTAAGGATCCATTTTTAACGTAGATAATTTAGATTTCTATCTTAGATATTGAGAGACTTATTCCACCATTAAACATGCGGTGTATAGAAAGTATTCCTGCTTATATGGCAACAGACGATAAACATTAATTTTTAATATTTTATTGGAGTTGAAAAACTGTTGTTTAAATTACTTTGTTAGTGTTTGTCTAAAGTTCATGATATTTGAATTCGTAGCTTATTGAGTATAAAAAACGAAAGACAATGTTTAATACTAATGAATACACTGAAATGGTATTACTTTACGGAGAATTTCATCGGAATAAGCAAGAGGCTGCGAAGCAGTATGCTATAAAATTTCCGAATGACAATCACCCATCACAATTGATCTTCACTCGACCAGACATTTCTAGAACTTTCTGGAACATTCCATATCGATTTTAACAGTTGCACACAATTTGGAACTTTCTAGATCATTCCAGAAATTTGTAGGACTTTCTAGAACATTCCATACCGATTTTAGCAGTTGCAGACATTTTGAATCTTTCTAGATCATTCAAGAAATTTCTCGAACTTTCCAGAACATTCTGGATTGTTTTTAATAGTTGCAGACATTTTGGAACTTTCTACATCATTACAGAAATTTTTAGAACGTTCTGGATCATTCTAAACTGATTTGAACGGTTTCACACGTTTTGGAACTTTCTAGAACTTTCTGGAAATTTTTAGAACCTCCTAGAACATTCTAGATTGATTGTAACAGTTGTACACATTTTGGAGTTTTCTAGGTCATTCCATGAATTTTTAGAACTTTTCAGAAGTTCTCATGAGTTAAAAAAGGACAAATATATATTTTTTCACATTTTCGCCACCCACAACCACCCACTTCCACCCACCGCGTCCAAACTCCCTTACTTTCACCGTGAGACCAAGGGATATTTACTACCCCAACGGGAAGTTAATTCAAGTCGGTGGTGATAGAGAAAACCCTGTCTTTACAAACGAACATTAGCATTTTATATATATATATATTAAGATTTTATTATAGTTTAACTGCATGTGAGTAAAATTTCATCTTATCACGCGTCACGACTCTCCCCCCCCCCCCCCCCCACTCCGCCTGTTATATTGCGCCTTCGGTTATATGGCGCATTTTTCATGTCATATAACGAAGGGCTACTAATTATATTCAAGCTTAAACCCAAAGAGCGGAAAATACGATGGATTGGAGAGTGGAAAATAAAATTCAGGATTCGATCAGCTTGCATCGAAACCTCCTCGCTCAGTCTTTTTTTTCTGAGAATTCCACTCCTCACTTCCTATTCTTCAAAATACTGATAACGTTCGATTCACGCATATTTCGCTCCGCTCTTGTGATCGAAAAACGCTCCTAAAGGAGAAGCGCACTTTTGAAAACTGCGCCAAAAATTGCTCCGGCGGATCGAAATTCGCTGTTTTGGTTTAACCCTTTAACGTGCAGTGGTCCAGCTCTGGGATCACCAAACTCTGATATTTTGACTGTTGCCAGCCACGAATAATAGATTGGACTTCTATCAAAATAGTTGCGGGTGACATAGCTCCCCGAGAATCCTTTACTTTTTAGCACGTCATTTCCCGTCAGAAAATGGTCACGATTGTTTTTAACCGCACTGGCATCTGCTGGAAAATGGAAGAATGCGAAAACAGCTGGATCGATTGCCCAATGCTGAAAAAAGGGCAGCCGTTGCCATCGCTCGACTTAACTACCAGCAAGATGGCGGGCGATCTAAACGTTCATCGCGTGCCACAGTTCTAGAGACCCTTTTTTTGATGCAGCTGTGATTGTTTATCTTTTTCAGTTCCCACTGCTCTGTTTGACGGAAGGGTTTGTCTGAAGAAGACCGAACGAATTTTCGGTCGGCGGGCTGTGCGCGAGCACAGCCGGCTGTCGTCAAAAAGGGGTCTCTAGATCTGTGGCCCGCGATGAACGTTTCGATCGTCCGCCATCTTGCTGGTAGTTAAGTTGAGAGATGGCAACGGCTGCCCTTTTTTCAGCATTGGGAAAGGGTTGCGCCTCAAAGGGTTAAGCGTGTTGGTTAGTGTAATGAATACGAATACTGTGCGTTAATCACATTAATTCGTTATTATCAAAAAATACGTATGAAGTTCGGTTACTGTGTTTAATTAAACATGATTTATTGATACCCAACTGTGACGTAATTTTTTGGGACGATCCTTGATAATAATCTCTCAGTGGTATTTCTCAAACCTAAAAACTTCAGCAGGTCTAGACAGTTGCCATAGGTAACCCCTCGAAATTCCTCTGTAATTGGTAATCGAGTTCTGCAACATTTGTAGCCCCCACCCTACCTTCTAAATCAGCGATCTCCAAACTTTTCAGCTAAAGGACCGTATTAACTATCAAGCAGCAGTTTGGGGGGTCGACTACGAGGTCCAAATAAAAAGGGATCAAAATATAGATGTAGAATCCGAAGTTTCGATCAGAGCGCAGATGCCTCACCCCTTCCTTTGAGACCCCCCCTGACGTGGGAGGTCACGTGTTGTTTTTCGCGGCTCTCGTATTCGGAAGAGGCGAGCGGTGAGAGAGAGCGAAGTTGACAGAGACAGTCGGAGATATTGAACTGAGATGGAACTTTTTCATGCATGCCTGGGTGGCGTATATTCTTGTTCTTTTTTTTAAACAGTGAATCCTGTGTGGATATTTTGTTAACGTACCTAAGTGGTGTAAAAGATTTCTAGTATACCTTTGTAAATAGAAGAACATTAAATGTGTGTGTGTCCAAACAACTTCGCCTAGTCATTCCGTAAATGTCCTGCTTTTAATTAGAAGCACATAATAGTAATTCATCAATTCATAGGGTCAGTATACGACCCTATATAGATGTTGATTTTAATTATTTGTTTAATACTGTTTCATTCAGTTATTATTTAATGACGCATTGATGCGCTACACATGATCACCTCTATTAGTTGGAATGATGAAATTGTTTCCCTGATGCCGAAACAGCAGAATTTTCTGGCAGCTTCAGATTTGACGTCCCCAGCATCAACGGTGGCCTGAGATTATAATCAGACAAGTTTGTTCTTCTATCGTAGACCGTAGTTATACCATCTCATCTAAAGAAGTAAAAAATAAGCAAGCATGGAATTTTGCGATGTAGTGGTCAGTTGGAAAACGTATTTTAATTCGATAAAAACGTAACGTTTACATAAGCGGCCGCTGATCTTCACAGGATATACGAAAATTTCTGCAATTTTTATTCCGTAAATGAAAAGGTCTCCACGGATTAGAGGGCCTCGCAGGACGCATCTGGCCCGCGGGCAGTAGCTTAGAGACCGCTGCTCTAAACTAAAAAAACATGAGAGCGCCTCTGAAACAGTGCTTAATAAATTTGAATCTGTGTTGGAGTCTGCTTGACAAACAATACGTTTCGTATGATTTATCTACCTTGTTTATACACAGGTGTACAAAAGTAAGGTTTGCAAACAAAAAAAATCTGTAATAACTGAAGAAATATTCAGCTTATATTGCAACATGTTTGGCACAAAAATGTACGCATTATGATGGAACAAAGAATACGAACGTAGCTATTTAAAAAAAAAAAAAAAAAAAAAAAAAAGTTTAATTTTTAGTTGATGTACAGGTTAGATCGAAAACGGTCTAATCCGCCCCACCAGTGGCTGAGAGGTTCTGCTCTCGAAATTGAAAGGCTGGAGATGCCATGTTCAAACCCCGGTCGCGCCCGCGACCTGGCCGTTCGGAGTTTTCCGTGGTTTTCTCCGAAACTTCACGTAAATATGGGCTAAGATCCCTTAGAAAGTTCCCCACGAAGGGCATTCCCCCTATAGGCCTAGGACCGCCGTGCAGTCAATCGGCCTTTAACAACAACCAAACAAACAAGATGACACCCTCTAAGTAATATCACCTCTTTTACACTGTGAAGGCTTGTTCTGAGGATTGTTTGTTTGTTTGTGTAACATGTATTTCGGATTTGTGTGCTTGGCTCAAATTTCAATTATAAATCCACGCCAGAAAGACAACACAAAAGGAGGGGTGGGTACCGTGGGGGTCTTTCTAAGAGCCCTAACCCGTATTGACGCTAGTTTCGGAGAAAACCACGGAAAATTCCGAACGGTTAGGTTGACAGTCGCAGTATAGCAGTGCATGGTCGGCGTACACTATATTACATGGATTTTATATGAGATATAAAAAATAATAATTAGACAATTTTTTATATAATTTGTGTGTTAACTAACTATTCATCTTTTTGTTCTTTCATTATTATATTGCTATATGCTTTCTCCCATGATATATTTGAATGACACATTTTGGCACAATAAACCGAGTATTTCGCCAGTTATTAGACATTTTGTGTGCAATTTGATTTTGGACATCAGAGTACACCCTCTCAAAAAATATTTTTAGAGGGATATTTTTAGAGCGTAAATTAAATGTCCTATGTCACTTTCATATTTAAAATATTTTTCTCCGTAAAACTGAATCACTTCATAAATGATAATAATCTCTCATACTTTTTTCTAATTTTGTGTTTTCCCCAAAACTAATTAGTTACAGAAAAAACTATAATAAGAAATCTGGATATTACTCAGATACTTTTTTGAGTGGGTGTGCAATCTCATTTTTTTTAAAATCGAGTACAAGTCAAATTGCCTGTCTCAATTTCATTATCAAAATGCATTGTCCATAAAAGTGAATCATACCATTTATAATAATAGCCTCTCATACTTCTTTCTAATTCTGTGTTTTTCTAAAAACTAATTAGTTTTTGACGAAACTAAAATAGGAAATTTGTTTATTACCAGAATACTTTTTGAGTACGTTGACGGCTTGATGCAAAATCAAGACCTGCTTTATTTTATAACCAAAAATAAAAAGTGCAAAACTAATTATTTCGATACTTTATTTTTTACCCCGCTAATAATTTCCTTCATCTTCCTCTTTTGACAAAAGCCACAATCTGACCCACATTCATCTAAACTAACGTCTTCGCGCATTTGTCTCAACGCAATAAAACAAGATTAGTTACAGAAAACTTCCTAAAATTAGAGACTGTCAACCATCAATGAGTTTTTTCCCTGTGACTGAAAAATATCGCGTGTTAAACATTTTTTTCCCTGAGAATTTTTTTCGCAATCGGCCAGAATCAGTTCTCACCCAAAATAATCCGTTCGACGAAAAGAAGGCGTCAAAAATTTTCAATTCCTTGTTACAGGCGTCAATTTTACTTTTTTTCCGGGAAATGGTTCTAGCAACCATTTTATGTAATATTTAATTCGGGCTTTCATTTTGTTTTTGTACAGGTTGTGATGATTTCCTTCCTACATTTCGCTCCAGTAATTTTCTTTTTCTGTTTATACTGTGCAATTCAAATCATGCCGAAAGTATTATAAAACTCGATTTTCGATATACGAGGTTACGCTTCATTAGTGACTATTCAGGATTCATTAATTAAAATTACGTGATTAGTTAAGTTCGAGATTTATTAATAAACTAGCCGTCTCCGGCGACCAGTTGCATCGCCATCTTAATAAATCTTGTTCGGAGAGAATCCTGTTCCTCACTGGCTTCCTTGGCACTGAAATCTCTCAGATTCGCTGAATGGAATTTAAAATTAAGATGGTTACAAACAGCAGCGGCCCAACGGTAAGTGTCGCCCTCTGCTAATGTAAAACAGACGTTTTATGCTGTACTTAGTTTTTGAGTTCGAAATGACGCCCCATCGAAGCCGGGGCCGAGATGCGATGCTTACAGTGTCGGGCCGCCCCTGGTTACAAAAATAAGATGGTTAAATGTAGTGATGGGCAATCTAGTTCATTTTAGTGAACTAGTTCTGAACGAACTAGTTCACGCCATGAGCTAGTTCTTCGAAATAGTTCATATGAACTATGGAGATTTAATAATGAACTATATGAACTACGTAGCTCGTAATGAACTATCTAGTTCAAATTGAACTATGTAGTTCAAAATGAACTAAGTAGTTCAAAGGAACTATCTAGTTCAAAATGAACTAAGTAGTTCAAATGAGCTAAGTAGTTCAATAAACTAAATAGTTCAATGAACTAGATAGTTCATTATGAACTATGCAATTTGGGATGAACTATATAGTTCATGTTGAACTATGTAGTTCGCCATGAACTATTCAGTTCATTACCGGAAATAGTACAGAACTATTTCCGGTGGTCTCCGTACTGGAAATAGTTTAGATCAATTTCAGGTACAGAAACCACGCGCGGAGCACGGCTGATGCATGGTTTCTCTGATTTGTCGGGATCGGGAGAGCTTTTTTTTTTTTTTTTTTTTTTTGTATCGGAGTGTTTTTTGACGTAGCAGTGGTGTACCCAGAAATTCATTTTGAGGGTGCGTATCGTCATTACCATAAGGAGCACTGTAGTACTAGGTAAAATCTAAAGAATATGCCAGGGGAAGTCGGAGGTTATCGGTAGGCTATCGGTATTGTGAAAAATTTTATAACAAACTGAAATCTTTCAAATGAATTAAGTTCTGAGGTGTTTGATAACTTAAGATGACCCCCCCCCCCTCCACACACACACACAAAAAAAAAAAGAAACAAACAAAAAAAAAAAAAGACGGTTAAAATAATGTCCACTTAAGATGTAAAATATTGCAGTTTCAAAAATTTATTACTGTTACTTGAAACTGTTATTTCATGCACAGGCGTCGAGTTATATGAGTCCATGGGGCTTCAGCCTCCTTAATAAATTGTGAGTTGGGGCTGAGCCCACCACAGTGGCGTACCCAGAGGGGGTGCAAAGGGACATATACACCCCCCAAGATTTATTCTCAAATTAGAAATGATGAATGATGAGAGATATTTAAAATGGTGATAGAAAAGATGAATTTTTTCATGCTTATCCCCTCCCCCCCCATCAGGAAAGAGAATGCATGCTTCTAGCTAAAGGAATGCCTGAAAAAAGAATAGAAAGTCTGTAATCACTCTAAAAATGTGCTTTTGTGTTTATGGGTCCAGTGCTCAGCATTAGAGCTATCTAGTTCAGCAGCTATCTAGCAGCTAGTTCAAAATGAACTAAATAGTTCAAAATGAACTAAATAGTTCAAAATGAACTAAGTAGTTCAAAATGAACTAGATAGTTCAATGAACTAGATAGTTCATTTGAACGAACTATAGTTCATTTAGTTGAACTACTTGGTTCTTTAGTTAATTGTAGTGAACTAGTTCAATGAACTAGTTCGTTCATGAACTACCCATCACTAGTTAAATGATAAAACCTACAAAAAGGAACAAACTATTTTCGTCCTATATCAATTCTGAAGAGCTCCTGGATATATTGACCGTTTGAAAAAAAAAAAAAAAAGTAAGAAAACCTGAAACACTTTCAGATTTTAAATACGCACTAAAGTGCTATATGTTAAAAGCGTATTATAATCTATAACCCTGTCCATGTCTTCCCTATTTTCTTTCCTTATTCCATCAAGTTGGAAAGTATATCATTATTCATGAGTGTGATTAAACACAATTAAAATTGATATTTCTAACATCCTTTTTCTGGATTTAATACATTAGAAATAGATGAGGAAAAGCTGCGCAGAAAAATGCACAATTCGAACTAAATGAAAATTTCAAAAACTTATTCAGTTGTATTCATAATCCAATTGGCGGACGATAAAATGACGATAAATTGCGCCAACAACTAGAATCACATCTCAAAATCGCATATCGACCATTTTATTTTTTGACAAATTAAAAAGTTGCACATTTTAGTCTCGGAAAATTTCCAAATCCCATTTTTCTTTTGAGTATAAAACATTTCATTCCTGCTCTGATTTCCTATGCACACGATATTTTAATTAAAAAATAACCTTACAAATAATCTTAAAAAAAATTTATTCCTTTATTTTTACTTCAAGAGTCTGAATCATTTAATAAACTTTCCAAATATCGCAACCTAGATATGCTTAATTCTCACTTTTTCCACTGCGGTGTTACAATTGCAAAATGGCGGAAAGCAAAAATGAGCCTCTTGCGACACGTTTTTTTTTAAATCGATATCTGTTAAAATAATTCGAATTTCGAAAAAATCGCTTCGAGGTATGCCGAGACCCGTACTGGATAATTTCCATACAAAATTTGGTAGGTCTAGGATCACCCGTTTAGGAGCTATGCGAGACACAGACAACTAACTAACTAACCAACCGACATTTTATAGTTTGTTTTATTTATATAGAACGATAGATGTACTGCTGCTCAAGGTGCAGTTAATTCGTTAGCTTCCATCATTGCAAAGACACAGCAATGCACCTATGCATTGTTGCTCTTTGGCCTGAGTTTTTAAGTCCTTCAGTTCAGGGACATGCCAACGCTTTAGAAAGTGGAGGAAATGCAAGAAAGATTATTTACGAACATTAAAAAAAAAAAAAAAAAACTCTTGGGAAACTTTCATACTTTAAATTCGCGCTAAAGTGCTTTATATTAAGAGCAAATCATAATCCATGAGTCGTCCTATTTTTCTTCCATTAAGTTGGAAAGTGTATCACAATCCATGAGTTCATTGTACTTGTCATCCTTTTTCCATAAAACAGTTACTTGGAATTGAAATTTATATTCAAATCTCCTACTGAAACTGTTTTACCACCAGCACATTCCAAACAATATTTCACCTTTATAAATACTGTTTGGAATGAGCATCACAATCCATGAGTGTGCCATGTTTGCATTTCTTGTTCTATAAAACACTTTTCAGAATTGGAATCTCTATTAAAATAGG
Source organism: Cheiracanthium punctorium (assembly GCA_038373885.1). NCBI lineage: Eukaryota > Metazoa > Arthropoda > Arachnida > Araneae > Cheiracanthiidae > Cheiracanthium > Cheiracanthium punctorium. The sequence goes on from JAWZYV010006201.1 coordinate 793,772, forward strand.
CTAAAGCTGTTTAACAATCTTCGTCAGCCATATTCTAACTGTGCTTCACCTTTATAAGTACTGTTTAGAAGGTGCTTATTATAATCTATGAGTGTGCCGTATTTGTCTTTCTTGGTCCATAAAACACTTCTTTGGAATTGAAATCTATATTAAAATCGCCAACTAAAACTGCTTTTACAATTTGTATTCCGCTCTGTTCTCCTGAAAAATGCCATTCAGTGCCAATATTGGCTAGCCATAAAGACTGTGCTAAGTAAGCCGCTGTGAAGCCAAGCCGGTCATGCTTCAACATAGCTCTTCTCAGAATTGGAATCTCTATTAAAATAGGCTAAAGCTGTTTAACAATCTTCGTCAGGTATATTCTAACTGTGCTTCACTTTTATAAGTACTGTTTAGAAGGTGCTTATTATAATCTATGATTGTGCCGTATTTGTCTTTCTTGATCCACAAAACACTTCTTTGGAATTGAAATCTATATTAAATTCGCCAACTAAAACTGCTTTTACAATTTGTATTCCGCTCTGTTCTCCTGAAGAATGCCATTCAGTGCCAATATTGGCTAGCCCTAAAGACTGTGCTAAGTAAGCCGCTGTGAAGCCAAGCCGGTCATGCTTCAACATAGCTCTTCTCTAAATAGCTAAATATGCCAAATCCATGCAAGTGGAAAACGCCAAACTTCGGGCCTGCGATGAGCTCGCCCATGTATGCCTGAAAGAGAAGGAAGAACGTAACTGGCATTAAATGAAAGCATCTGATTAAAATAAAAATGTTATAAAGTATAAAAAAAAGGTTTTGAATTACAAGGTGGGGCCGGGCCCCTCTGGCTCCTAATGAGGAGTCGTCACAGAAGCAAGCCATTTGTCTGTTTGTCTGCAAAAAAGGTTTTGAACCATGTATCAAAAAGATACCGAAGCACAACCAAAAAGCATCTTTGACATTAGTAGGGATTCGTTCGACCACCGTGATGTTGGTAATTGAAAAACGCGTGGTGCTAACAGGTGCGCTTTTTCAAAGTACTGAAACTGAGAAGGAAATTTGCCGTGCTGGGCTACCAGAATCAGTGATTTTTTTCACTGTTTCAGTGAGTTTTGATGAAAATTTTGAATGGCAATTCTTTTTCCTGTGTCTTTCAGTGATTTTTCAGTACTTTTTATTATTATTATTCTGATGCTATCGCCCCGCATTAAGGGCAGTATTAAAACATCGGTAGAATCGATATTTTGAATTCAGAATCAGAATTCTGAGGAGGACTTGCTGAAAGCTGTTAATATTGAAACCACGTGTAATTTATAGTTTCATCATCATTAAACCCGGCCTTAAATTTGTCCGTATCAGAAAATCGAGTAATATGGATGAATCCATTACATCCCCACGTAAGATGGCTGTACGTAATACGTGTTCATGCAATCGTTGAGAGCTAGTTGGGAGTAAATGCTAGAATTTTAACATGAGTGTAGCCAGAAAGCCTAAGGGCACACACTGTACTCAGTGGAAAGCCTAGAATACCGAAATAAAATGTGACCTGACTGGTTCGAAGAAACCATCGAACCAATTCAGTCATTACAGTCATTCTTTAAAATCCATGACCACAGCAGGAGGTTTCAAACTCATACTAGATGGCAAAGCTGGGCAAAAGGTGCCAAGGAATAATTTCAGTGAGAAATTTCAGGAGAATGTTTCGTCGCGTCTTTTGCAACGATTGGATCGAACAGATTAACCATTCGTTGAGCTGCATTCATACTGGCTGTTCCGTGCCACAAAGAAACAAAGCGAACTCCTCGTAGAGATCGAAAAGGGTTTGTGGGTTAGAGCTGTTTCACCTACGTCATTATCACTACGCCACACCTTAGAAACGAACTTTTTTTGGTCAAACATTCCTTCATTTCAGAATGGTCATTGGCCGAAAACGCGGCTTTGTATCCTTAAATATCCGAGTTGACCTAAAAAAAAATTCAGTGACGTCACGTGAAATACTCTATATCTGGCTAGGAGAGAAATACCACGACGGCCGCGAAGCTACAACCAATTAGAGGCGAGCTTTTCAAGAACATAGTTCTGACGTCACACTTCGAAGGCATACGGCGTCATTTCATTGGTACATTTATTGCGGCTTCGCAAGCTCGCGGGTGGGCAACCTACATTTCAAAACGAAAGAGAACGGTGGAGCACAGCCGAGTCTGAGTAGCACGGTACGGACAGTATGAATCCAGCTTTAAGCAGCATTAGGTCTCAGAAGCTGCTCTTGATGGAGACTCTATAATCGATGATTTATCTTGTTAAAAAAGTGCGATCTTAATAATTCGATGTTCTTCTGTCTTCCAGGAAACACATCCGATGTTGTCCTGTGCCGAATGAACTACAGGTGAATGGCGCCGGGTGACTTGGCCACTGATCGGCCGGGCAGCTGGATTGTAGCTGCCTGCTGCTGCTTCTGCAACCTCACCTTCTATGGCGTGGCAAGGCTGTCCGGCATCATGCTGGTGGCAACTCATCATACTTTCCAGGTGTCGAGGGCCAGTGCGGCCATACCCTTCAGTCTGAGTACCGCCATTAGAAACCTGGCTGGTAAATATACTATAGCTACTCTATCACTTTCTTGTGTATTCTAGAGATACCGTTGCCTTGTATGTTAACTATGTTCTGTATTTTGAGGCTGAGTAGTTAATTTTTTAAATAAAATAAGAACAGAACTATCGCAATACATTATCCTATTTTGAATAAATGTTGCAGAGAAATTAACAACTATAATTTGCTTAAAATGTAAATATTTGCTTTTATATAGTCAAGGTGTTCCCAAAAATTGGGGACGCCGACACCTGATTCCCTTTAAAAAATCCCTTAACTCATTTATGCCTAGCGTCCCTTTTTTGGGACGACATTATCGCTATCATTCGAAAACGTTATTTATTTTTCCTAGCCTTTATTTGCGAGTATTGAACCTCAATTCCACAAAATATTTTGATATGGCAAGTAGGATGTTGACATTTCAATTTTTATACATAACGATTTTAAATGAAATCATCCCTTGTTCAAAAAGTTGACATCAGAAATTTATCAATTACTTCTGGTGTTAGCAAAAATCGAAGAAAGTCGCAAAAATATCCAGGCACGAATGGGTTAAAATGGTCGTCCGCCAAATTTTCCCTCCTTTTAGGCAGACAGCCCTCCTGTAGCTTTGCCATAACCGCTAAACTAAGGGTTTTTCAATAGGGATGATACAATTTTAAATGGTTAGGATGGCAACACTGCGTATTCTTTTTTGATATTTCTTGTGTCATTTGTGTTTAGTATGCTTTGCCATTTAATCATGGGAAGATACACGCTTGAACAACGTTTCGAAATTATTAAATTGTTTCATCAAAATCAGTGGTCATATGTGAATTTTGAGAGAAATTTGAGAAGAATTCATGGACGACATAATTCAGTTCTTGTGATTTAACACCTTGTGATATCTTTCTTTGGGGATATGTTAAGCCACAAGTTTATGCTGATACTCCAATAACAATTGAGCAATAAAAAACCAACATTGAACTCGTTATTCCTGAAATAACACCAAATTTATGTGAAAGAGTAATGGAAAATTGTGTTGATAGAATGCGGTATGCAGAGAGACATCGTGGTGGTAACATGAACGATATTATTTTCATACTTAATGGCATAATGTAAGCTTTCAAAAAAAATTGTGTCTCACTGAATGATTTATGTTTTTTTTTAAATTTTTAAATTGTATCACTCTTAACCCTTTAACGCGCAGTGTTCCAGCTCTGGGAACACCAAACTCTGACATTTTGACTGTTGCCAGTCACGAAGAATAGATTTGATTTCTATAAAAATAGCTGCGAGTGACATAGCTCGACGAGAATCCTTTATTTTTTAGCACGCCATTTCCCGTAAAAAAATTGTCACGATTCTTTTTAACAACACTGACATCTGCTGAAAAATGGAAGAATGCGAGAACAGCTAAATAGATTGCCCAATGCTTTTTGACGCAGCTGGCTGTGCCGGCGCAGCCAGCTGCGTCAAAAAGGGTCTCTAGGTCTGTGGCACGCGATGAACGTTTCGACCGTCCGCCATCTTGCTGGTAGTTAAGTCGAGCGATGGCAACGGCTGCCCTCTTTTCAGCATTGGGAAAGGGTTGCGCCTCAAAGGGTTAAGTACAACACATCTCCAAATTTGGTGCAAAAATATTGCTGTGTTGTTAAGCGTTCTGTATAATCGATGCGTTTTCCATGATTTATATTTATTGTTTCCTTTCTTTAGGTGTGTTCGTGGGTCACCTTGGTCACCGTTTTGGGGTCGGTCCCGTTGTAGCAACAGGATGTCTCATCGCTTCTCTAGGTGCAGCCCTCTGCTTCTTCGTCATGGACTTGCAGTGGCTTATTGTGTGCTGGGGCGGACTTTTTGGTACGTCTGTGTGATTTCAATAATTTTGTTCGTGCCGGGTTCAATGAGTAACTAAGTTAGGAAAATCCTTTTACACTCAAATTCTTTCTTGAGTGCGTGCTCTCTAAACTGGGCACTTGATACTCTAGCGGCCGTATTCACCAAACATTTGACGCGCGGATTATCCTGAAACCCGTCATCGGTAAGATATCTTACCGATGAATTTAACGCGCGAGTTTGGTTTAATCCAACAAGTGTTTGGTAAATATGGCCGTCAGAAGGGACTAAAGATGAAATAGTAGAATAATTCCCAACAACATGGAACAAATAAATGAAGAAGGATTTGTACACAGAAAAATTTGAATCTAACATAATTTTTGTTGACGTTATTTTAATGTAAATTTTGTTGAATGAACAAAATATTTTGAAGAATCATCTAAGCTTTTGATTCAAATAGTGAAAAATGAAATTTTTGATGAATTCATAATTTTTAGAGTTCGACGAAACATTTTTTCCACGGTACGCAGAAACCCCCTATAAAGCATTTCGGCGAGACTACCCCTCTGCACGACAGCTGTAGGTTTTTGTAATGTATTTCAATGGAAAAAACTGATTTTCCACGTTAAAAAAAAAGTACTAAATTCCAGTTTTTTAATGGTTATAATGGATTGAATTGATTAAGTAAACCTTTGATTTCGATTTCCCAGAAGCTTTGATTTTGAAGTGATTAAAGGTAATTACAACTGATTTTTCTAATACCCTTTTTCTGGGTTGAATACAATAGGAGAATCTGTGCAGAAAGGGTGTGAAGTAAGCTGTTGATCAGATGACGTCATTGAAACGTCCCGTCGGAATGCTTTAATCACCTCATTGCGACACTATGAATGCACCTCAAAAGATAAAAGTACCTTTGGATGAATCAGTTAACTTATGAATACGTAACTTAGCAGCAGAATGTTCTAGCAAAAGGTTGGCCAAATCTTGGCGCATGCGCCAAGATTGGCCAAGATTAATGCGCCAAGATTGCGCCAAGATTAATGCATGGAATGATTTCAAGAGGCACATTGCATCCGTTTTGCCTGCTTATTGTTTTCAGATAGATTGAAGACTTAAAATAATTTAATAATTTCGTTCCCGATAGTATTTTTTTTTCTTGTAATTTATGATGCTACGTGAAAAGGAAGCATTTGTACACTCTAAAAAAAAAAAGTCTTCCAAAATCGAATCATTTCTGATCCCCTACCAAATAACCGAAATTTTACATCATACACTAACCCTCAGTATGTTAGAAGCAGTTAATAATTTGTACTTTCTAAACTTCTAGGCTTTGGTTTCGGGCTCTCAACTTGCCTTCTACCTCTGGCCATCAACCAAAACTTCGTGAAGCACAACGGAATGGCATCCGGCATCTCTTACTCGGGGTCTTACATGGGATCCTTCATCTTTCCGCCTGTGGTCGTATGGCTGCTGGACTCCTACGGACTTCAGGGGACCTTTCTCGTCATCGCGGGCTTCTTGCTCAATGTCCTCGTTGCTGCCCTGCTGCTCAGTCATCCGAAGAAAGTGTCTAGGAAGTACGTAGTCAGCGGTTCTTCTTCCCAAGACAATCTCTGCCGTGACTCGTACAAGCCAAACAAAGAAATCAGCATCTTGTGCAAGCGTGTGGAGGATGACGGTGAAATGCTGAGGCGGAATATAAACAGAGCATTCATGGATTCCCAGTACGATTTATCCAGCAAAAGAGACAAATCTCACTTCCAGTCCGGCGTTTCGTTGGGAGTACCTGTATATACGTCGCAAAGAACCCGGTGTCAGGAATGCTCTTCAAGTGATAAACATTCTTCCCTGTGCTGTCCTCATTCTAGACTGTCGATCAGTCAACATGCCTTTCTGACTGATTTAGTGAGGGATTTTAAGTTCGGGAGTATATACTCTAATAAAGAGGGGAAAGACATCGGCCCTGGAGAAGGTTCTTCAACTGAAGCGAATTCATTGAAAGGAGACGGGGAGTCAAACCTTTCCCTTGATAGCATCAAGTGTTCAAGTACCTATTCTATGGGGTTGGCCGCCCGACAAGTTCCTACAGCGCCCAAAAAATGCTTAAGAAAATTGATCGATTGTCATATGTTTTCTAGAAGTAAGTGCAAAGCAAAGTACAAGTTAAAACTTCAGAAGCTGAAGAAAGCTGTCATAGCTACGATATTTCAAGTTAAAGGTGCAGGTGAGAAATCTGCACATCCTGGTGATGTAAAACTAACTTCTTTTAAAAATCTGCAGACATTTCTCAGCCCTAGTTCATACAAAATAGTCATTCCGGACAAAGACTTTCATTTGACAGCGTCACAAAGAAGTTTGTTCAAGTCCTTAGGAAATAAGGAACGTTCTAATTTTACACATCTGACCAATCCTTTACAAGATGCAAACAGTACTGAAAGCGTTGCTACAATATTTTCGTCTGAAGCTAAGGAAGTGACAAACCCTTTATCTACCTCAGATTGTTCGTTGACGAACAATAGAAAAAATATCTTTTTATCGATGGAAAATGACAGCCTAACCAAAACGAGTAACTCTAGTGAACCACGCGATTTTAATCATTCTTTTTTAAACGCTTATCGGAATTATAGTCGTTCAGAGCATAACTTTATACGAGATGATTCCCCCGCATGTTGCAAAGCATCAAATTCCTTCTCTGCCACCGATCAAAACCGTAATCATTCCTGTAAAACAATCGCTGACAAAGATTTTCCTTGCTTGGACATCGCAGAAGACGCCTTGTCAATCTCCGACAAACACAAAGCCTGCTATTCAGGCAAGAGTCTCTTCGACAAGGATTCCACTCAAAACAATGATATTCCTATTTTTTCATCTGAACTTTCTCTCCGATGTACGTCGAAGGCAGAATCAACGAATGAGAATTCTTCAATTCCTCCGCCTAGACGCAAAGGCAAAGCGATCCGGAGGTATTTCTCCGACTGGTTCCACATGCTTCGAGAACCGATGTTTACTGTGATCGGATTCACGATGTCCATTCATACTTTCATCGTGGTTTGCGTTGTCACGACAATAGAGGACTATGCCAAGGACATGGGCATATCGGAGAACAAAACTCACTATGCACTCATGGCTCTTTCCATCTCGAACTTTATTGGCACTTTAACCCTGGGCTCCATTACAGATCGGGGATTCATAAGTAAGTAGATGTTCTTAATCTTTCAAACTGACTATGCAAGTACGTCACTTAAGCAGGAAGTGCATTTGGTTAACTGTGCATCCTGTTGCTATTGTTTTTTGATCCCTGAAATGATATCTTTAAATTAGACTAAATCTAAAAGTCCATGTACCTCCAAAAAGTCTAAAGAAAGAAGAGGTTTTCGAAAAAACCTCATCCATGGTAAAATCGAGACATTTTATCATACTATGAGGTCTGAACAACCCTATTCTGAGTGCAGACCCTAAAAACATTCTGCCTAAGATCCTAGAACAGACTTCTTAAGTGTCCGCTGGCAAAACGTGATATGCAGGTTTTTGTCGGCAACTGTCGTCCTTAAAAAGTAAGTCGCCACCAGGGCAATTTCTCATGTGCCAGTCATGTACTGAAAAGACATTCTAGAGAACCTTAATTTTTTTTTTTCATTTGGAGAACATCTCACTAAAACTGCAAAGAATATCAAACTGGGGGAGTCAGGGAAGCAGCCTTTGCCCTACAATCCGCTATCTTGTTGCTTCGAACACCAACATTGGAGTGAATCCATTGGGTATGTACTTCGAATTTAACTCTATGTCTAGAAAATAAATTCAGGATGTATATGCCAGCCTTGTTCCCAACATTTTCCCAATCGCCGTTCATCTTTCTGTGCCACTGTATTAAACCCAGAAAAAGGGCGTTAGTAATATGGACAGGAATTATCTTCAAAACACAGTATGTTGCTGTAAACTCGAAGTCGATAGGTTTGCCTACCGAATTAAAATCTATTATAATCCCCAACAATAGGTGCATTCGTAAACGACAAACTCGTTGCACGAGTGTTCGTAAGAAAACTGGAATGCATTTGTTCAGTGTAGTTCAGTGCTGTCAGTGTCTTTTGCCTTTACGAACAACTTCACTTTATTCAGTTTCGTCGCCTAGGAGATGTGTTTGTTTACAATTTGCGTATGTTGTTATTCTTCTCGAGTTTTTAGTTCATACTCAAGATAAAATCAACAGGATTTAAAACGAAAGAATGATCATCATTGAAATGCTATCATTGATAAAAATTTAGAAATTTCAACTTGCATTTTTTCAAAAATATTTAGCAAGAGAAGTTCAAATTTCGCTAATAACGGTTTAAACCAACTTTAATCTCAACACTAAAATATACATTTTTGAATTCACTAGAATGAAAAATACAAGAAAATGATTACCTTTGAAAAATTATGTACCTTCGTTGCAGTTTGTAATGTATGTATGAATTCCCTCCTCGAAAAAATAATATTTGCAGTTTCAGCATACGTAAAATACTTTTTATAACGACATACTTTTCCATAACAACAGACGCAATTTCTAAACAAAAACAATGTGCAGCAATTGATCATCTCAACGAAGTCGGTGAACCTGCTCTGTGCACAGTTTATTTAGTTTGAAACTAACCACACTCAGTTTTGTATACGAACGCTCTAGTTCATAAACTGAATGCACCCAGTTTCCTTTAAGAACACCTTAGATAGGAACTCGTTGCACGAGTGCAACTCGTTTGGCGTTTACGAATGCGGCCAATTTCAATTAAATATCGTTTCGTGGTGTTCAAAATCGAACGTTTCTCTGACTTAAAATATTAAACTTTTATCTTATCTTTTTTACATTTTACTCACTGTTCACTTATTTAGAAAGTTACGTTTAATTTACGTGATTTCGTTTCTCTTAGGAGTGACAACCTATTGCGTAGATTCTGCCCATTGCATTCCTATTATATTATGCCCTAAAACAGAATAACATCATGATAAAACATCATCGATATTTATTATTCTTATTTCTTCGAAACATATCAGCCATTTTCTTCTCATCTTCGTTAAAAGTGGTGTAAACTCACTTTTATATTGTCCTAGCTGAAGCACTCACGCAAATCGTACTCGAGTCAGTCGGGGCATAATTTCGAATATAAATATGTACATAGAAATTTGATTGGGATGGGAGGCTAGAGAGAACATTAGTTCAGAAAAAAAATGATTCATAAAATTTTAGATATGTGTAACAAATTATATTATTAAAATCGTAAAAAGAAGTTATTCTGGACGTGAACAAAAGACGAATCGACGAGATTTGAAAATCGCGTAACTCCGGTTTCACGTAAGTCGGAGTACTACTGTACGCTGTGAATCAAACGTGATATGTAAATCCCTCTTTGTGCTTGACTATGCATTTACCTTTCATTGGCATCTTTCCCCTTTCCTGCGCAGGTCGCAACCGTTTCTTGTCTGTGTGCTTCTTCGGCATGTCTCTGTCCCTGGTCGCCGTTTCCTTGGTCGCCGTCTCCCTGCAATCCCTACTCTCCCTGGTCGCCATTTACGGCCTCCTGGAATCGGGCGTCATCATCACGTTCCCCATTCTCACGAAGGAGTTCATCCGAGGCGAGAGGAGGCAAGCCGTCGCCATAGCATCGAGCAACGTTCTCTCCGCGCCCACCGTCATGCTTGTCCCCATGCTCATTGGTAAGTACAGAGACTTCACAGATACTGAGTAATACGAATGTTACTGAATTTATTCGCCATGGATTAATATTTATCAGTTCCCGCCCCAGGTGGATGCCAACAGGGGCGTGACCTTCGAAAGGAAGGCCTGCTGGTTTATAAAATGAGCCATGCTATGTGCAGAACCAACGCCTCTTAGAAATAGAAAGCTTTACAATATCTACGTCACCAAGCTTTGACGTCATCATTAGGCCTGCACTTAAAAGTTTTATTTTCATAAAATAAAACTATTAAAAATTTCTGGTAAATTTACCCATGAATAGCAATATTTTAATAATTTGAGATAAAAAATATAATTTTACGACAAATGGTAGTTTTTAACCATGACTAATTAGATAGTGTGATAAGGAAAAAGATCCTAATGGATAATTTTGTATGAGAAATGTATTTTAATTTTAATGTTTACGATATTTTCTAATATTTGTATCGTTCACCAGAAATTTTAAATAGTTTTACATTGTGAAGTTAAAACTGTGATGACATCGGCGACGCAGGAGTTGTAAGGCCCTCTACATCTAGGAGCAACACCTCCTAGATATAGAAAGCCTCACAACAGCTACGTCACCAAGCTTTGACGTCATCATTTGGACTACATTTAAAAGTTTGATTGTGATTAAATAAATTAAAAATTTCTGGTGAATTTTCCTATGATTGGCAACATTTTAATAACTTGAGATAAAAAATATAATTTTACGACAAATGGCAGTTTTTAACCATAACTAATTAGATAATGTGATAAGGAAATAGATCATACTGAATAATTTTGTATGAGAAAGATATTTTAATTTTAATGTTTAATATAAGTTATTTTCTAATATTTGTAGTATTTACCAGAAATTTTTAATAGTTTTATTTTGTGAAAATAAAACTTTTAAATGTAGGCCAAATGATGACGTCAAAGGTTCGTGACGTAGGAGTTGTAAGGCTTCCTATATCTAGGAGGCGTTGCTAGGAGACGTTGGCAGAGCCAACACTTCCTAAATATACAATGCCTGAGAACAGAAACTTTTACGTCATCAATAGGTCCACTAAGATGGCGTCATCACACATTTATTTTCACAAAGTAAAATTATTCAAAGTTTGTGGTGAATTAACTCCCGTATAAAACATTTTAATGATTTAAGATAGAAAATTTAATTTTACGACAAATAGGAAACTTTAACTAACACTAATTATATAATATCATATAGAAATAGATCACAATAAATTATTTTTTATCAGAAAGGCATTTTAGTTTTTATCTTCAACTTAAGATATTTTCTAAAATTTGTATCACTCACCAGATATTTTAAATAGTTTTACTTTGTGAAGTAAAACTGTGATTACGTCATCTTAGAGGACCTGGTGATGATGTAAAAGGCTCTGTTCGTAGGTCTTCTATATCTAGGAGGTGTTGACCCTGGTCAAAGTAGAACAATTGGGTCCCACGCGATAACCTCCCCATTTTAAAAAACCAATCACGATTCATTTATTCTGCAAAGTTTTGAATATCCCCCCCCCCGGCCATCGAACCGTGATTTTTTTTTTTTTTTTTAAGTAATCTGAAATAAATGAATACATAATGTCAATGAAACAGATAACATCAGTGAAACGTTAGTCTAAATCTATATCATACTTGTTAATATGTACGGAATATAATGAACCACTTTTTGTAAACAGTAGCATTTTCAGTATTTTTTTTTTTTAATTTATACCTGACCGGCTTGCTTAATTCAAAAATTTTGTTGTTTTAAAACCTTAAAAATACTGCTTATAAAGACTGCTTAATTATACTAGGATAATGTCAGCATCTCTGCTATATCAACGACATAGCATTTTGTCGAATTGAAACGAAGTTTAAATTAATTTATACAAATGTAAATTTGAATTATTATCATTATTCCTACTTTATAAAATATAATATGGCTTTTCAGATTTCATTTCTCCTTTGTTATTTTATGGTACAATTATAAAGTGTAAAATATAAGATTTTCGGGGAGTTAAAATCTGCTAGCCGTGCCGATAATATGGTACTGGCTATGTCGTTGATATGACAAAATTGTATTACATGGAACTTCTAGGGCCTTCAAGACTACATTTCCAATTTTACAATCTTTTTTTTTAGTCATTATATATATGGGGTCTCCCAGTTAGGCATAGTCAAGTCCAATAAAAAAAACAAGTTTATATACAGCAGTGACTAAGAAAAGAATAATATAGATAAAGAGAAAAAAAAAGGAAATAACAATACAAACAGATAAAATATGAACAGAGAAACAAATTGCACAAGAAAAAAGTCTAAAGATATTGATGGAAAGTTCCTAATCGTTTTTTTAAAGTAAGACCGCCTTGGGCCTTTTGCAATGTATTTCGTCCCGAAAGTGGTAGTCTGGCAGCTCGGCCGTGAGTTCATTTGGAACATTATCAAGGTTGTCGAAGAAACTCTCCTCAATCTGACGGACTACTGCCTTAAGTGAAGGTATACCGAGATCACGCTGAATTACAATATTTGCAAGATATCTGTGCCCACGCGGAATTTGGCGGATAATTGCATTGTGTTTAGGTGATAAGATAGCTAAATTTGTTTTGGCAGTAAAGCCCCAGATTTTGCTGGTATAGGCAACACCTCCTTCTTTAAGAAAGCCTCACAACTGAATCCTTAACGTCATCACAGGCCTAAGAAAAAAACGCCATCAAAGTTTCATTTTCACGAAGTTAAATTTTTGAAATTTCTGGTGAATGCTACAAATATTAGAAAATATCTTAAATTAAAAATTAAAATTAAAATATCTATCTCACGCAAAATTATTCATTATGATCTATTTCCTTATCATATTATCTAATTAGTTATGGTTAAAAACTGCTGTTTGTCGTGAAATTAAATATTCTATACCAAATCATTCAAATGTTATTCTGCGTGAGTAAATTCACCGGAAATTTGAACTAGTTTTATTTTGTGAAAATAAAACTTTTATTTTTATGCTTTATGATGACTTCAAGGCTTGGTGACGTAGAGGTTGCTAGGCTTCCTTATCAGAAAGTGTTGACATAGGTCGCACTAGACAACGCTACGCATTTATACAATTTCACTTTATTTTGAAAAAGCAACTTTTTTTTTTCCTCTCTTGTTTTTTTTTTTTTTTTACGAAACCAACAATTTTATTGCGGGCATAAAGCACACGTGCATTCCTTGACCTTGGTTGCTAGGTTGGTGAGTTCAGGCGGAAAGTAATAATTTGTACAGAAATATTAAGATTCTGGTCACTATTCACCAGTTTAATAAGTTTATTATTCATTAACTTTATCATTGGGACAACAGTAAAAAATTACAAATTTTTAAACTAATAATTTATTTTCAAAATATGATTGCAGCTTTAATTTTTAAATACAATTGTAATATTTGTCCCAAAAATAAATTAAGTAACAAAAAACTTGATATAATGGTGATGAGCAACCAGAATCTTAATATTTTAATACAAACTTTTATTTTTTTAACCTTATTTTTCTTTCATAATTCAGCAGCTCTTTTTGTCGAAGGTCGCGACAAGGTCGCTTTACGGTGCCCTGTATATGAGGAGTAGAGGCGAACTATGTAAGTCGCCTCCATTCCATTCCGAAGTGATAACACTAGCTTCAAGCTCAAACGTAACTTTATTAATTCTAACTAGTTAGCTGTTCGCTTCCTCAGGCGTAGATCCCTTTTCTGTGCTCAGTGTTGCTTCCAAACCTAAGACTGTAGCCACAGCGATCTCGCAAATTCTTTCAACTGTGCCATGAGGATATTCATTTTACCACTAATTTCACCCTTAGAAAACCTAAACACAGAATATAATAGAACCATTATATTAAAAAATTATTCAAGAATGATTTGCAACGAAATATTGATAAATAATTTTACGTGAATAATTTCTAAAGAATTATAAATGTTAACAAAAATGTTAATATTTCGTTCTTAAACAAAATTTTAAAAACACTATTATTTAACGATTAGTCGCTATGTAGAAGGTTTTAAATTTTAATTATTTCAATTATAGGATAAATCAAACAATGAATAAATCATGAACTTATAATAACACCAAATATTTCATAAAAAGAAATGTTATTTAAAAAAAAAAGGTACACATTCGCCTTCCAAAGCTACTTTTGAAAATCATTTTTTAGGGTCAGGCCAATATGTAAAAATATATTTATTTCTATTAAAAATTTATCCTTATAAAAATTAATCAAGAATATATTTTGATAGAAAGTTATATATATTTTTTAAAGGAAATGAACAATCAATCTGGCAAAGTTTCATATTGCTTTTGAACTGGATTTCAAAACCACATTTCCAGAAATCAAGCTTTTTTTTTTTCCCTTCAAACCAGATCCAATCATCTTATCTTCTACAACCTGTAACTTCATTTAAAACATTTATTTCTTTCTTCCTTCTCCATTGTCAAATAGAGATTTCACTGTTGCCAATTCTGATTCTTATATTCGTAAAATAAAAAAAGGAAAGAAAAAGGTCAAATTCTGCTATAAATCTGTCAGCTAAACAAACATGCTCGTATGTTTTAAACACACACTCTTTCATCTCGTTTTGTTTAACAATAATTGTTCTTTTGCGATAAAAATAAAATAATAATAAAATCTTGTAAGTTATCCTTCGGAAGAGACGCTAATAATACAAAAAGACTTCCTGTGGAATAGCCAGTTTGACCTTTTCCATAAAATGGTAGAATAATTTCTATACATAACATTTTCTAGATATTTCCATCATAATGAAATACGTTTAATTGAATGAGATATTGGAGTCAGCTGACGTCTGCGCTCAATCCGCGTAGTTCCCCAATGGGGGATTCTTTTAAATTTGTGATGGCTTACTGATATGGATGTTTTTGTTAATACAATTTGTTGCGCAATATTTCTATACTTTATGAATCTAGTAGCGGATCAAGATACAATAGAGAAATCGGGGCGGGGCCAAAATTTTATCGTCTTATCTCCCCCCCCCTTCAAGGATTTATTAATGTATTAATCAGAACTCTTGACCAACCAGGAAAGAATACCATACTCAAGGCCGCAGCCGGGAGGGGGGAATCATGGGGGTTTGATTCGCCCCTCCCGAAATTTTAGTCAACACATTACAGTACAGTCTCGATAATTCGAGGTGGACGTTACCGGGCAAGTTACAAGGTGGACGTTACCTGACAAATTACAGGGTGAACGCTACCAGGACGTTACAGAGGCAAGACTGCACCGAACTATCGAAAACTCGAATGACTACCAGTCATCAAATTGAATAAACAAATAAATGGAAATAAAGCAGTTTTGTAATTTGACTGCATATTTAAAGAAAAATGTATTTCCATATTATTAGATTACTGATGATTAGAACGGGTTAGTTATACCGGAAAGTAATAGTCAAATGTTTTTTCAGTCAACACGTTCAGCCTTTCCCGTGCAGCAATATCGTGCCATCGTCAAAGTAGCATGTCAAATCTGAACAAAAATGTCTGTGAGTCTATAGGATACTATAGGATACTATTTTCAGGAACGGCCTACTTTTAAACTTTAAAGACTGTTTTAGTTCCTGAAGTGTCCTACTGTCCTGCTGAACGCCAGCCGCAGACTCTAGTCCAGCAAGCAGCGGCTTCCTTTTTGGATTACAATTGGTTAAATGCATCAGTCCTAAACAATATAAAATCAGTTAGTTTACAATAGTTTGCAATAGCTCACAATATTGTTCTTAGTAACATTTCACAATATTTACATATATTTAACGCTATTTTTTAAGTAAAAAAAAAATAAATAAAATAAACGATTCTTGGAAGAAATAACCTAATTATTAATCATATTTGATGAACTTGAATATAAAAAATTAGAAAGTTCATTAACCCATTTATGCCTAGTGTCCATTTTCGTTATCTGTCGGAAACGTTATTTATTTTTCCTAGCCTTTATTCACGAGTATTGAACCTCAACTCCACAAACAGTTTAACATGACCCAGTTGACATCTAAACTTTTATACATAATGATTTTACAACAAATCATCCCTTGTTCAAAAAGTTTACGTCAGAAATATATCCATTATTGCTGGTAATTGGCAAAAATCCAAGAAAGTCTCGAAAATATCTGGACACAAACTGGTTAAGGTTTTGCTATTATATTTGTCTTCAATTTCACAAACGGAAAAATTTATCCTTTTCTGTCAATGAAGAAATTGATTTTTATTTATCTATTAGCTGAAATTTCGGGCTTCGACTTAAATAATATGGTTCGGGCGGGTTCGGATTGGAAGTCGCCGGGCTCGGGCCAGGACCTTATTATCGCATGGGCAATTCGGGACTTTGCCCAGTGACCCCGGCTCGAAAGGTCCCCCCAATTTCAAATCTTGTTCTGAAACATTCTTTTTTATATCAAAATTTTATGAAAAATAAAACAAATTTCATAGATGGGGGCCCCAAATTCATCAATGACCGGGGCCCCTGTTGGTCATAATCAGGCTCCGGCTCGGGCTTTAAAAAATGAACCCCATATCTTATCTTTAGTAGACACCCTATTCAATACATTAAAGTCTACGGACAGTCATTGCTTGCTGAGCCTCGCTTACTGTCTCTAAGCTTGGCGAGTGGCCAAATATCAATCAAATTTGCCGCCTTAAGTTTCCAAAAACTGATACGAACTTTGCTAACCCCTAACCATGGGCGCCCATAAGAGGAGGGGGCAAGTTAGGGTACTTGCCCCCCTCACCTAGAGTTTTAGGTTAATGCCTCATGATGTAAACAAATGGCAAAACCAGAACTAAATCTGTTAAAAATTTGAAATTTGCCCCCTCTAGAAATTTTTTTTAAGTTTGCCCCTCCCCTCTAGAAAAATTCCTATGGGCGCCCGTGCTCCTAAAGATTCCCAAATATTTTTAAATTTTGATTCTTTTTAAGATTTGCGAGAAGTGTTTTTGACCTCTCTTTCCCATTCGCCATCAGTGAAACAAAAAATAAAGGAACTGAAAAAAAAATTAGAACTGTTTATATTTATTTTATTAATTTTAATTAATAATGTGTTCGTTGAGAATGCGTCTGCTTAAACCCTTTCAGACCCTGCGTCCTCAATCGAGGACGCAAAATTACCAGTATTGTCTTGCAAGATATGGATGTTCAATAATGTTCATGCAAATAAAGAAAAAAAAACAATTTTCCTCGTAAATTTAAATAATGGGGATTATTTATTCATTTATTTATTGTTATAGTTGCAAATTCAATCTCTTTTATTAAAAGAAAAGTCATTTTAATTTAAAGAGAAGTTATTTAATCAGGTCTGAGTTAAAACAAGTTTTATAATTCCTGGCTCAGCCTTCGTCAAAGCCAAGCTCATTTCTCGTTTTTGCCTCGGTTATAGTGACCTCGTTGATAATGACAACTTGTTTATAACGTCAAAACATTTCACGCGTTCGCTTTTCACATTTCAATGACATTGAAACTTAAAATATAGTGACAAGTTTGAAATTAAACCCTGGATTTTGGCTTCCATTCTTTTTCATTACTACATTCACTACTATGGCTTTCGTTGGAAAAATGATGTAATGTGTTTCTTTTTTTAGGATTTCACCTCTTTAACCTCTTCGTTGCAGAGGTCCAGATATGTGAACTTTTTTGTTTCCACTGTTAAAAAGGATCTTTAAGATTATTTGTAGTTCTAAATTGACATGCATTATGCGCCAATGCTTTAATTTTGGATAAATGATTTTAGAGGATGTGAATGTGTAAATCCTACACACTGACACACAGATTTTGTTTTTGTTTTTTGTTTGTCGTTATACAGGTTCAGGGGCGTAGCCAGAAATTTTTCATGGGGAGGGTTACGACTACTACAACTCATATATATGTATACGTGTGTGTGATAATTTAGTAAAGAATTGGCATTTTGCATGGCAAAAAATCTCCCATGGGGGAGGTTATGACCCCCCTAACTTTCGTTCAGTATATCCGAAGTTCAGTAAAACCGATGTTTCCCATGTTGAACGATGAAACTTAATACAAAACTAGAAAATAGTATTTTATATAAATATTGAATGTTTATGAAGTAAATCAAACATAATGAATCACATTTATGGTTATAGAAATATTTATTAAGTAAAGCGTATGTATAATTAGTCCCATTTATGGAAATAATAAACATTCCATTCAGTTGTCAAAAGGTACTGTCACTTTTAACTTGTGATATTGCATCGGAAATGGTAAATGAAAACGACCAATGCCAAGAGCGAATTTTCCGCTTTTCGTTTACTTTTAAGTACCCTGCTTTTGTTAATGGATGCTTTAAAAGATTAGAATGCATTACAGCAATGAAGAAAATTATAACCACCACCCCCTCTTGTTTATCACAAGTATATTAACCTAGGCCCTGGCAACTCACCTGTATTTCGAAATAGGATTTTGGTAATCTTTTTTTCTCCACTTGAACACAAGATACACTCTTCGTAGAAATCGAACAGCATCATCTCTGCCGTCCAGAACTTTTTAAGTTCACTATATCCGAAGTCATGGTTCAGTATAACCGAAAAATGCTATGAACATTTCTAGCGTCTGTGAATCGGGATTTAGGAAATGCGTTTACTATAGCCGAAAGTTCACTATGTCCATGGGCGTAGCCAGCGAGAGGCAGGGTGGGGCAGTTGTCCCCCCCCCCTAAAATGAGCTAATCATAGGGTCTGATTATGACAAACCGGGCATTCTCCGGTTAGACTCCATGTCCTGCCCCCCCCCCCTAATGAAAATCCTGGCTACGCCCTTGACTATGTCCAGGTTCACTATATCCGGAGTTGACTGTACTTTGTAAAATCGTGCATCTGTCACTGTATTTAAAAGGGACCGACTAAATGTTTTGGTCTAAATATGGACGCCGGACCACCTCGTGTGATTATCCGTCAAGTTGGATTCACAGTTGGTCAAAATGAATGGCATGTTCGCGCATAAGTACAGTACTTTGAGACATGACGCAGAAACTTGTCAAAGTAAATTTAGGAATGGTTCGAAATGGATTTTGTTCGTCAAAATCTGTATACCAAAAATTTTCGCGAGAACAGTACTCACTTCGTACAAAAAAGTAAAAGAGAGATGATGCCAATTACCATCATCTAATTTCTCAATTAGATGATGGTAATTGCATATATTAGATTCAGGTGAAGTAATTCGCCTTTATTGCATTTCTCTTAAGGATGTTCCGTCTTAAGAGCGATCGCCGTCACAGTGATTTTTGAAATAGCTTTCAAAAACAAACCAGTGATGTTAACCACTCGAAAAAAATTAATAACGCTTCCTCACCAGATGCACTATGGACTAACATTAACAGAAAAGCTGTGTGTCTAATGCAACTTTCAGGAAGAATGTATTAGTACAAAAATTGTGTTCAAAAGAGGGCAGAGGAGTTACCCGCTTTTAGAAATATCGCTAATTTAGCATTTTTTCCCTGAGTGTTTCATAACTCCTATACGTTCATTGTTTGTAAAACGTCGTAGTACGATTTGTAATAATGCATTCTCAATTTTTCGGAATCCTTAGCGCAATTCATTTCTTTAAAATGAATGATTCCCCAAAAGAATGGAACGGCCTTAAATAAGCTGCATTTAGGAGTAAGTAGTATTGGATGTATGATTTACTGCTGCCATCTGTCGGCACAAACAGAAACGTTGTAAAATAAATGTATGTTCCGCATGACTGACACACCCTCTTTCTTTTCGTTTCTTTTTTTCTTTTTTTTTTTTTTCTTTTTTTAATCCTGATCGAAAGTAGATCACTTCCAACTTCCGAAGATTGGAATCTAAAGAAAACCACTTCTTGTTGTCGCCGTGATCGTATAGTGGTTAGTACATTGCGTTGTGGCCGCAATAACCCAGGTTCGAATCCTGGTCACGGCAACATTTTTATATTAACACGGGTTGATCAGTTTAAAAGAGTACCCGGTGCTTTTTCTTGTTAGAGCAGACTCTCGATTAACCGTGATGGTCGAGAAATGCCTCGTCTCGGATAAGCGAATATCCCGGATAACCCAATTTATTCAAATTTTTCGAAGAATTAAAATAATATATATATATACCGGGTGATTCAAAATGGATGTTAATGCGATTATTTTTTAAACCGTAAGTGATCGAAACATACTTCCAATTAGAAAAGCTCGGCAAATTAAAAGTAGCTTTCAGATATGGTATCTTTTTTACTTGAGGTTGTATACATATTAAAATGCGAAATTTAATTTTTATGCGGTCCCTTCTTTCCTACCTTTTATATTTAGAAAAATGTTGCTCTTGACCTAAGAAAATTAATAAAACAAATCCCGTGTCTCTGCGTGGTATAGTTTCTGATATATATATCAATTTGAAAATTTTGGCATTTGTCGCCAAACAATAAGGGGATGTCTCTAAAGTCACTTTTTGGTGACCCTGTAAATCAACTACAAAATGCATTTAGTTGTAAATGTAGGCAAATATGTTTAGTCGATCGCTCTCAAAAAAGTTTCATGCAGTACCATCGACCAGTTCAAGCAAACTAAACCAGTTCTTTTCAGGAATTTGAAATCATTTAACTGTCAACAGTGGGATCTTTATTCAACTTTTATCAACTTATAGTTGCTCCCCTAAAATAAAGATTTTTTCGCTTGAAAACCGACGTCAACACAGCAGGTAAAGTGGTGTAAGTCATCATTTTTAAAAATAATTTTTTTTTGCTTACTATTTCACTTTTGTTTTATTAATTTTCTTGGGCAAAGAGCAACATTCTTCTAAATATAAAGGGTAGGAAAGGAGGGACCGCATAAAAATTAAATTTCGTATTTTAATATGTATACAACCCCCAGTAAAAAAATGCCCTATCTGAAAGATACTCTTAATTTGACGAACTTTTCAAATTGGAAATATGTTTCGATCACTTACGGTTTAAAAAATAATCGCCTTGACATCTATTTTGAATCACCCGGTTTAGAAACTGTTAAATTTTTATACAATAGGACATGAGTAATTTAATTAATACGAAAAAAGAGAATGAATATAGATTGCAATGTTATTTGGATTTACAATTAGTGCATTAACCCCTCCTCCCCGAAAAAAAAAAAAGTATTTTTCCCTACTTTTTCGTGAAGAATGAAAAGCGTTTTATTGTTTTCATTTGCTCTTAGAACAGCCTGATTTTTTAAACCAGGCTTTCATCTTCTTGTTTCAAGTAATTAAATAACGCATCATGTACTGATGCCTCACCATGATTCAATTTTTCGATGAGTTACATGATTTCCTTCATCGCCCAAGCCTGCCGTGCCCGAGTGGATAAGGCACTGAACATCTTCGTACGCAGTCAGGGGCGGCAAATAGGGGGCGCGGTCGCGCCTCCCAAATTTATCAAACTTTTTATTTATTTCATATTCTGGATTTTATCCCTTTAACGCCCGCTGTCCCAACTCTGAAATTTTGATTTCTAAAAAAAAAAAAAAAAAAATACTTGAGGGTAACTATGGTTACGCGAGAATACTTTACTTTTTTAGCACATCATGTCCCGTAAAGATTTTCGATTATTTGTAAAATTGTCAGGATTATTTTTAACAGCACTGGCATCTGTTGAAAACTGGAGAATATGATGGCAATACATGGATATAGAAGTACAACGGGATAGACTGCCCAATGCTGAAAAAAAAGAGGCAGTCGTTGCCATCGCTCGATTTAACTACCAGCAAGATGGCGGTCGATCCAATCGTTCGTCGCGTGCCACAGATCTAGAGATCATTTTTGACACAGACTGGCTGTGTACAAAAGTGTCAGTGTCAAAAATGGTCTCTAGATCTCTGGGGCCTTGCTGGTAGTTAAATCGAGCGATGGCAGCGGCTGCCCTTTTCCCAGCATTGGCAAAGGGTTGGGCTTCAAAGGGTTAATACATCAAATCTCGCACTCCCAAATGAATTATACTTCAGAGTTAGAATAGTTATCACACCCGTAAGATGGAAGGAGCCTGGATCAAACCAGGTCGCGTATAGGCTGACCTATCCGTTTGGAGTTTTCCGTGGTTCCCTCCGAACATCAGCGTAAATACGGGTTAAAACCCGTTAGAAAGACCCCACCCCTCGCCTGAGCCCACGAGAGTATCGCCGTAACCCACAACAAACCTGACCGCCGTCGTATTTTTGCAGTCGTTAACTTGCCCACTGAGTGGGTTTAAGGGGCGTCAAGGGTTCATGTGATTGCTAAGACCTCCGTTTCCCCGGAGTTCTATCGCAGTCGGTAACCAAACAACTGTTCTGCCCGGTAGCTAACACCGACGATTGGAACCCCGCGGAGAATTCACCAAAGATCGACAGCCGCGGGATGGGATCCGAACTTTAGCCGTCTACCATTTTGAGTGTCTTATCCCCTCGGCCATGGCGGAGCTTTGGAGAATTTTAGCTCCGATAGATTCATGTTTTTCAACAGTTCACAATACAGCATGTAAGGAGACATTCTAAGTTTTTCCGAGCCATTAAAAAATATAATATATATATATTTTCAAAAGTTGCATGATTTCCAAAAAGAACAGACTTAAAACAATTCTGAATTTGCTACTATCTATAATACATGGTCCCAAAAGCTAATCCAAGCTAGATTGTGTCTATAAATTCTTCTTATTGTTGATGTTATTATTATTTTCATCTGGCAATATCGAATCAGATCTAAAGCAGTGTAAAAACTCAATATCTTGATACTAAAATGTGATAATCTTTTGCGATGTAGTTAAACAATTCAGACATAGATGGCAGCACAGAACTAAATTTGCTGTTGTCCATAATAGTTCAAAGCAACTTCTGCAGAATAAAATTTCAGGATAAATATAAATTCTTTTTATTATTAATGTATCTGAGTATGTTGAAT
This sequence comes from Cheiracanthium punctorium, assembly GCA_038373885.1. Lineage (NCBI taxonomy): Eukaryota > Metazoa > Arthropoda > Arachnida > Araneae > Cheiracanthiidae > Cheiracanthium > Cheiracanthium punctorium. Next base: position 816,724 of record JAWZYV010006201.1, read on the forward strand.
CATATCTCAGCTCAGCTCAGGTCGAAAGAGAATCTCAAAAATCTCGAAATCATGATGCTAGTGTCAATCTTTGGCGAAGTAGTTAAACAATGTGAACCCAGATAGCAGCACTATATTTGGGCTTCCGCCTAGTTTTTCTGCTTCTCAGTTCGCTATTGTCGGTAATAATAGTGCGAGTCAGAGCCTGATTGAATTTTCTAGGATCCCATAGACAGAAGCTGGGGCTACAAAAACTGTGTTGGCTAAAAGGATAAACGGTACTTTCTTTCCAATGCCTCTATCCTGACGTATGATTCTTAAACAAATTTAGAACCTGCGATTATTATACATGCTTTTTTTTTTTTTTTTTTTTTTGAACTTTGAAATATAAATGTATTCTATTTTGTTAAAATGTACTTAATTGAATAGATCGTAAAAATACGCGTAATTCTAAATGGAAAAAAGTATCACAACTGTATAATTAAAGTTATAAAATTTCAAAAATAGCATACTCGATGGCAAGCCTACGCTAGGGGCATCTGCCTGCACAGAGGCGCAGAGAGCCAAGTCGGGGCCCGGGGATAAAATCTTTGGGGTCCCTTTGCTATCCAGAAATCCTTTTGATGTCGTAATATATCAATCATTTATTCCTTATTAAAATTATTAATCATTTAAAGAAACTTAAATTAAAAGTAATTGGAAAATAATTAATAGAATTAAAATTATTAATTTAAAAGAGCATTATACTTTAATAAACATCCATGCTCTAAAAAATACCATCATTTTGTTTTGAAGGTTTCGTCACCTCCATAGAGAAACTGTATTTGAAACGTTAACATTTTTGCATGGCATGTTTCCTCAGTATTGAAAAAAATATTATTTTTATTCATACTTCCATGCAAGCAGGCAGCCAAAAAAATTTCAGTAGACCAAAAAAGTGGAATTTTCAGAATTTCTCATAGAAAGTCTTGATCTTTAACATTTTGTTAAGGAAAATTCAAAATTTCGGAGGTTGGGTAGGCCTATAGTCTCTCCTCTGGCTATATCCTTTCTTCCACTATTTAACTTTGTGCCTCGGAAAAAAAAACCTGATTTCTTGTTAAATAAATCTTTTCTACTTTTAGTCATGGCAAACTGTTGAATAATACCTTCAATGTCTACTTTTCTTGCAAAAGAAGACTCAATCAGAAATACTCCTCGTTTTTGTCAAGTTGGTGGTTTATGCTCTAGCTGGCTTTTTGTAATTTCATTCAAAAATTAATTTTAAACATTCGGGGATATAATCTGAATTTGGACTTTTTTTTTTACAGAATTGACAACACACAGTATCATATAAACAGAAAAATTGGGGCCCCTTCACAAGCTGAGGCCCTGGGGATTTTTCCCCTGCTTCCCCTCCCTCTCTGCGCCACTGTGCCTGCAGGTAGGAGTGCCTTAGTCGGTAGACTTTTTAAGGGGTTCTAACGCGTATTCAAGACACATCTGGAGAAAGCTGCCCAAAACTCCGCACCGTTAGAGTCTAGTCTAGATCACACTGTTTAAAATTATTTACTATTTAAATTTGTGTCAGAATTTGACTTTTTTTTTTTTCATATTTCTGTATTTCCACTGACTAGGTAGCAACACTGTAGGTTTAACATTTTTACTAATCTTTTATTATAACATTGGACGCATTCGTAAACGCTCAACCAGTAACTAATTTTAGTTTTAAGTGATCTTAAACGCTCAGCTTTTAAACTCAAACCGGTTGACCTTTGCTGTTAGAGTCAAGTGAATGCAGATAGTTGAAAAATTAAATCAACTGAGACAGGAGTCAGGTGATTTTCTTTTCGATTGTTTGTTTACAGTTATAGTTATGTTCTGATAGGACGTTCTATAATAAGAAAGCACATCACCTGGGCAACGAAACAGAAGTCGTTCTTACGTCTTCATTCAACAAACACTTGGCACGCTGATTAATCCTAAAACGCATGCTAAAGTCAACGGCAAGATATCTTACCTATGACTTTAACAAGCGAGTTTCCATCAGTTCGCATGTCAAGTGTTTTGTGAAGAAACTTCGTGCCGATTACAATGAACTGTAATCGATGACTAAAATAATATTTTACAAATTTTGCAAAAATGCTATAAGATTGCTGTCGCCAACCATTCCAAAAAAATGGAATTATAAAATATACCTGTCGGCGACTGATGAAAAAACTACTCATTTGATCTAAATAAATGAGTCGGCCGAATTGATTATGACAAATAAGTAGTTCTTTTCACTAATAACATTTATTTACAAAATTTTGAAACTTTAGTTCACAATATTTACAAGTAAAACCGCATTTCTAAATTCAAAACACACAAATCAAATCTATATGGAAGGCATAATAATAACTACAAGCTGTTCTATTTTTTCTTACGTTCTTTTTTTTCTTTTCCTTTCACCGTTGCCACTCACTCCCAAAGAGAGTATAATCCATCTGATTCCATGGCAACCTGGAATCATGGAGTCGGTTACTCGCTTGCATGGCAACCCGCTGCAGCATTAAAACGACGACATTTTTGACGACAGCTGGCTGTGCCGAGCACAGCCAGCTGTCGTCAGAAAAGGGTCTCTCCATCTTTGGCACGCGATGAACGTTTCGATCGTCCGCCATCTTGCTGGTAGTTAAGTCGAGCGATGGCAACGGCTGCCCTTTTTTCAGCATTGGGCAATCTATCCAGCTATTCTCGCATTCTTCCATTTTTCAGCAGATGTCACTGCTGTTAAAAATAATCGCGACCATTTTTTTACGGGAAATGGCGGGCTAAAAAGTAAAGGATTCTCGTGGAGCTATGTCGCCCGCAACTATTTTTATAGCAATCAAATCTATTCTTCGTGACTGGCAACAGTCGAAACGTCAGAGTTTGGTGTTCCCAGAGCGGGAACACTGCGCGTTAAAGGGTTAATGCTTACGAGCACATAAATATCTTAAGGTAACGGGGTGTATGAGTTACTGTGATGCCGTTATCATGAAATAATTTGAAGTCTGTTTCCTTTTCTTTTAATCACACTTCCGTTTATTTATTTCCTTTCTTAGGGCATTTTAGAGACAACATCGGTTGCTATTCAGGTCTGTTTCGTCTGCTGGGAGCAACCAGTTTCACGTGCAGCTTGCTATGGTTTGTTGCGCCACACATATGCCAGAAGAGAAGAATCAAGAAAGACGTACAAGATATTGTCACCAAATGTTAAAGCTTTCGAAATTATTTTCTGTACTTTTTATAAACGAAAAATTAAAATACTTTAAGCATGTTTTAGTTTTTACATTTTTCTTAATCCTTTTGGAAGTAAATGGAAAATAATATTGATGTGCTTATAAAATATCAGAAAATGTTCTTTGTCACAATGAAGTTGAAATTCCTTTATCTGTGTTCAAGAAAGGAAGCAACGATTTCTCAAAACTTTCTTTCATTATGTTCTTTTCTCTCAGCGAGAACATAGTGAAACCGGAAGAGAAAAATTTGAATTTCCTCTAGCATTAATTCTATATGCATTGTTCTCTATGGAAAAAAACACTCAAAAAACTGGTGTTAAACGATAAAATAAATAAAAACTTTGTGAAAAAATACACATAAAATGTTACTTTTAAAGCGATACGATCGTTTCGACAAAAATTCATTCGGTTTTCCTCAGTCAAAGCCCTTCGTCTCACTGAAGTGAGGGAACTGAAAAAGATAAACAAACAAGCATGTTGCCACATGGAAAAAAGAAAAGGCGAACAAGACCACGGAGAAAAGGGGATGGGATAAAAAGAAAATAAAATAAGGAGAAACAAAAATACATAAATAAATAATAAAAACAATAATATGAAAAAGCAAAAAAGAATACACGAACACAAAAACACACAAAAAAGAAAAACAAAAGAACACAGAATAAACAAAAAAAACCCATGAATTTTTGGTAGAAATGATCATATCGCTTTATAAGTAATATTTTATGTGTGTTTTTTTCACAAAGTTTTTATTTATTTTATTGTTCTCTATTTCCTCATTCCGTTCCGAAATTTTCTGCTTCGAATGCATAGCAGTTTAGAAAGAATTTTTATTATTTTTATACGAGGGGATGAAGAACTTCCTATTCTAATATTTAACCTCAGAATGTGACGGTAAGCTAGTTTTAATTGTAACTAAGAAGAAATGTTCTATTATTTTCATTCTAAAACTACATATATTTATACACAGTGAAACTTGCTTAAGTGACCACCCAGTGGTTTCATGTTTTCGTGGTCAACTTATCAAGGGTACAATACTTACTTTTAGATTGTTATCATCTACGTACTTATGTACTGTATACACTGGTGTGCATAACTTAAGGAGCAGGTGTTTTTTTTTTTTTTTTTTTTTTTTTTCCCCATGAGAAATCATCTGACAGACATGAAATTCAGACACGAGAGACAGCATATTGTATTTAAACGATGACGACTCCGGTTACAACAAAAGATAACCCTATTTTCTATAATCCTTTGGCAATGTAGATCAGCAACGCTCCTCACTGAAGGGGAATCTTTACCCTCATCGTTGCGCCACGCAGCGCAAACAGAATAAGCGGTATTAAAGATTTTTTCACGATTTCGAAAGGTATGTAAATACTTTTCTTATGGGACAGAAAAATTTGAAGACCCTGCTTTAAAAACATTATGCAAATAAATGATAATTCTGAAAATGTTTCCAAGATAATTTTGAGCAAAAGAGCGCACATAGTCCTCAAAGCAGGCCCTGATTACCTCACAGGTCCATAGGGCCAGGACAGTTATATGATAGGGATTCAAAAGCATTGAACTTTCGAACACCTTAAATCACAATTCGAAAATTAACATTTTATTTATTTACTTTTTTTTATCTTGTAGAAAGAGATCGTTATTTCTAATTTCTCTCATTTTCCCTTTTAATATAAATTTAAAAAAATTCTTTGCCCAAAATTTCAGTGGTGTGATATGCGTTTTCTTTTTATTACACTTGATTTTATGTTTTGTCGATCCTACCTTCAACCTTTCCTCTAATCGCCAATCACGAGATAGTGTGCCAAATACAGAGTGCCATGCTCACATACTTTCTCTAACTAAAGTAACTAAATTATAACCCTTTACCCTGCCAAACAAGTCGCGCAAAACTAGTTGTCTGTGTAGTTTGACGTCTATTTTTAAGTGTCTGATATGGGCTTTATACACACAATAAAAAGAAAACCATCCATCTTCTGTTCTCCGATATCGGAATCGCCTCCATCTGATATGTCGAAAAAAACAGCCTTATTCCGATAATGAATCGGACATCGGAAACGATTTCGACAACTTCGTGGTACCACATACAGATGTTTTCTCGGACTGTAACGTCATGATTTATCTCTAATAGGTGGACCACCTGCTATGAACTGGCGGAAGAAAAGAGATCCAAGACCATGCCGCGCATCTAAACATTGTGTGGTAGAATGTTTCTCTTCTATTAGTGAACTCTATGACGATTATGATACTCCTACACCCAATCGGCAAGTTTTCCAACGGGAATGGAATCCTATTATAGACCCAGACATGCTGGAAGGACTAAGATCTTGTTTGGAGTGTAAATAAACAGTACTCATTGCAGAGTGACTTAAAAACTGCTGCCATACTCAACAAATATCTTTTTGAAAATTGGTTCCATGTATACGCGGATGGTTCGGCAGAGAACGCAATAAAAAATGGCACTGCTGGAGCCTATTCTTGTATTTTCATTGTATATTGTCCTCTGGAAAAGTATTGTGATAACTGTGATGGTGAGATAACTGCTATAGCATTTGCAATTGGCAAATTAACATCCATGATCAGAATAGTGCAATGGACAATATTGTTTTGTTTGTTGATTCTCGGGCAGCTGTCCTCTCTCTTACCAATTCAAATTACAACGATAATATCCTAGTCCACTCTTGCAGAATGAAGTTATTCGGACAAACCAAAACCAAAAGCCGCGTTGCTTGCTCTCCATTGATTTCGAATTCATGGTATTGGACATTCATGGAAATACGCAGGCAAATGGACTTGCCAATGCTATATCTCTCATGACCCAACCAAATCCTTCTTTGTCTTTGAGCAACAGCAAAAGAAGTTTTCCATAATAAAATTAGACGTAATACAGGGTGTGTCACAATTCCCTCCCGGATTTGGAAGCCTTATAATAAATAATAGATTACCAATATATTACAGCAACAAAGTAGAACTTTCTGGAAGAAAAAACATAACAAGTTTTGTTTCACAGATGGCGAGCTTCCTCGTCGTTGGATTGGACGAGGTTCTGACGACAATCGCCATCTTCGGTGGCCACCTCGCTTTCCGGATCTAACTCCATGCGATATTTTTTATGGGATTACATAATATACCGTGTGTTCATGTACCCTATGCCACGTGAATTACAAGTTTTACGCCAAAGAAACGTATCAGTATTTGCTACTATGTTAAAGCGCGTATGGGAAAAATTTGATTTTAGACTTCATCACGAAAGGTTAACATATTGAACATTTACGAAATAAGACTTGCAACATTTCTTTACCCAATTAAGTCAACTTTGTTGCTGTATTCGTAATATACTATTTTTCCATAAGCATTTCAAACAAGGGAGGGAATTGTGACACACCCTGCAGAATTCCCCTTTATGCTGATACAGTTATGGATAACAAGTGGAAAACTTTGCTTGATAAAAGTCACTGAATCCCTACCTTCTTATCTAGAACTGTTCGGGTCGCATGTTATCATATGGCAACGAGACATGGCTACCTACGAACACTTACAGGGGATAGGTCTGAGTGACTCGGCTTGGGGCCACCATGGTGATATGGATGGCAACCACCTCAAAGAACTGCACTGAAATTTTAAAGTTTTTGAGTGACAACTCCTACTTGGAGGACAAAAACATTTTTTAAAATCTCTCTTCATTATTTTATTAGGCTACTCGTCAACTAAAGGCAGAAATGCTGAAAGCGGGTGTGGAATTTTATTTTTTAAAAGAAAGAATGTTTCTCTAGCCACTACGCAGTCCGGGCGAGTAGTCATGTAACATGTTTGGATGTAACACGATTGAACAATATTGACTGAAAAATATGAAACCCTTTCGCGATGAACAATTTTTTAAAAATATAAAATGCAAATAAATGAACCATAATGAACAGCTAGAAGGATATTTATTAAGCACGAAAACAGTGTTAACATACTTTAAATAAAGCAAGAAAATTTCAAAAACATTGAAAAATTATTGTTACATTCATAAATGACAGCTGCTGATCTTAGCAGTCTGATGAAAACAACTATTATTTAAGGCATGAATTATTTGGTATTTTACTTTTATGATGAATACAAATAGTTACAGAAAATATAAGTGCTGTTTGACTAATAAGTTCTGGAAATTATCTAGGAAAAATTGCTTGATATTTGTGCAACATTTGACGATTAACTTATCTTTCTATTTCAAACTGTGGATGAAACATGGCTCGAAATGTGAAGTCGAAGCGTCCAATGCGTGTGTTGTTTCCTAGAAAATTACAGCTTTCAATAAAGTGGTGTTTTTAACTTCATCAATGCGGAATAAAGTAATTCTGCTCTGTATTTAATATATAATCTCTCTATAAAATAGTGTAAATCATGAAGTAAAATCAGTCAATGGTCAAGATGTTCATTTGAGACGCTTGATTTTTACTGACGAAATTATAACCGGTTCTCAAAAGTTAAAATGCAGATTTCCAGAAAAGCTCTTATGCTCCTTGAAATGTAGAATCGACTTTCGCACAAAACGCCGTGCCAAATGTGACGAGGCTTATACAGTTCGTACTCATGATACTCAGAATGATTATACAAGAAATATACAAGAAATACACGAGCTTTTTATGCAGTGTTACTGTTTCTACCTCTATCTTCGATTTTAAATATCAAATACTTCTCTTTTACTGTTGCAAAAATCGGTACTGATAAAGCACAGTGTAGGTAATACGAAAACGAGCACATATTTATTAACAGATGCATGAACTGTTTCTTGAACATAACTTAGTATAAATGGTTTCAAAATTAATTGATGGAAGAATAGTTCGAAAGAAATTCAATTGTATTGAAAGACGGTGGAATGAACGAAGCTTTAATTTTCGTGCAATGTGGCAAAAATCTTATCTGAAGCGAAGTATTCATAACTGTTACCACAGTCATCCATTGCTCTTCGCCATGTTGTGGTTAAAAAAAATGTGGTTACCATGCCTGTTAACCATATACGCTGCAAAATAAGCTTTCGATCAAATGAAATGCAAATTTCCCTAGTAGGTTTAAAACAGAAGCTCAAAAAATCGTGTATTTTTCTCCTCTTAAAAATTAAATGGCTTTAATTTACCAGACTATAGAGTAAAAAGCAAAAATTCTAGATTTTATGTTCTTGAATTCGTATTTTCAAATATTTCATTCTATATTTGAATGAAAGATACATTTTTCCCCAAGACACGGCTTTTTGTTTATGTGCGATTGAAAAAGTCACAAAATGATTTATAAATATAGGTTAAATTTTATAAAACAACATTCAGTCCGTATGACTTTTAATAAAAATCTGGAAAATGTTTGAATTTTTAACTTTTTACTTATCTAATTTTCGTCAATAACCTCCGTTAATTTTTCACTAGTTTATCAGAAGGAGCATTTGAGTTATCTATCTGAGAATGATGTATTTAAGATGATCGCAATTTTTAGAGAGCTAGTTATGTAGCCAGTAAAGTATTAAGTAATAAGAGCAAACTTGATGAAGAGCAATCGATGAAGCAATGTATAGATGTTTAATAAAATTACATATTCATTACCTACGCATTGATACCCTTTAAAGTTCTAATGTTCTCTACAAATATTTTAAACAATAAAACATCCAGAAGGTTCTAGAATTGACTCATTCTATTCCATGTCTATTTAGTGAGTGTTTAGATTTCTGTAAACTGATTATTATTCATATAATACAAAATTTGAATTTAAAAATTTTTTTGCTCCTCTAATGTTTTTAAAAATTAAAAACAATTTTTCTGACACATTGACGGGTTTTTCGTGAAAGGCTTTACAATCTAAAGCTCTATATGCATCCTGGCTAAAGAGATATTCGAAACAAATAAAATGTTAATTATTACAACGGTGAACAAAAGTTCCGAAACAATGCTTTTTTTTCTTCGAGAAATATGTTTGTCTATTAAAGTTTCTCCAATAAGTGTGAAAAACGCTAATGACAATCCAAATAATAAAACGTAAAACGCTCCTCATATATCACTCATTGATATATTTTGTGGCTCTGTTGATCCAGTGGTTACATCAGGCGAGATATTTTTCTTGAAAAATTGCGAAAGAAATTTCAAATAGTTAACCTTTTTTATATACAAGCCAGACTCCTGCAAACGTCGAAGCAGTCTATTGAATTGCTTTGGACAACAAAAATTTTTTGAAATCACAAAGCCACGCATGAAAAACTGAAAGGAATCTTTCGATATGAAGTAATCCTTTTCATCATAAGACAATGCAGATCTGTCGGATATGAATACTTTCTCCAATGGAAAATTATAAAAATATTCCTGGTTAACTTTATCTGCATTTTTCAACAGGCAATGTTCCTCCACGACTCACTATGTGAATACATATACACTCGGATATCAGTTGAATGGGCAGTAAAACAGGAAACAGAGCCTTTAGCCGCTGCTCTGCCTAAATCTGGAATGTCACCTATGACGCTCATTGTGGGAAAAGTCAGAGACGATAACAGCACAGCTTTATATCCGTAACTTATTATCATGGCCCCGAATATCCAAGTGGTTAAAATCATTCCGACCTTCTTTCTGCGAGGTTCAAAGCTGATGGACTGCTCGAGAAGGTACCCGAATACATTGAACAGCATATCGGAGTACTTCACTTTTTTATTCATCGAAATGTATAACGCAAATGGCAATGCGAGAAAAATCATTGCGAGGGCTATCCAGGTCGAGAGAGTAAACGGATGAAACATAGCTAAGCTTTTCAGTACAGGTTCAGGTTTATTTGTCATGAAAGTGGCATCGTCAAAGTAATAAGGAATGCTGAAGCTCACGCTTTCTGGTATTTCTGTATTCATTGGGAAATTGTACATTGCTATGTCGATTTCAGAACGTATTGCCATTCCCACAATTCCACTCCAGCTCCCATCGTCTTGCAAAATGCCAACACTGCCACGGTCTGCATACAGGAGTTCATAATTTGCATTAAGTACATTTGCAAGAAGACGTATCTCTTTAGAATACCTGACATGATGTACTGTGCCGTTAAAATCTTTCAGCAGGAATAGCTCGCTTGGTTGAGTACGTATGACTCCTAGTCTTAAAATTAGCGACATACCTGGTCAAAGGATATTTAAAATTAGTATCAAAATAATCGTGCACAGTTTCAAGATCTGAAATTTGGAATTTCAAAATTTTTATTTATTACTCAAGTACATGTGTTTTAAAAAGTATTAAAATAAATTTCTGTACTTCAGTTGGGTTTTCCTCTGACTTAGCCACTGGAAATTTGTGATTAACATACATAGAAATCTTGTTGTTAATATAGAAATCTCGTTACTAAGTCCTGCAAAGTTTATGTAAGAAACGGATATAAATAAGTTATACATCCACAGGTATTTCCATTTCATCAAAATATATTCGTTACTTAAACAATGATGTTCCTTAAAGTTTGAAGGGCTCTACAGCTATATCAGACAATAAAATATCCAGAAGGATTGCCTTACTCTTCACTGAACTTGAAGGATTAAACTGAAGGGTTCTAGAATTGAATTTCTAAAAAAAGTAATTCAGGTCGGAATTATTTAGGAAAATGTATTTTTAGCTGTGTGTCCATGCATCCTCAGATAGTAAACCTAAGAAACAAGTAACTGTACATTTGTACTCTAAGGCATACAGTAGATCCTTAATGATAGGTTTAATTCAAAAATCATATATATCGATATTCTAACATAGTCTTAAAAACATGAAATTACTATCTTTTAAAAGTACATTTGCTTCACTTTTATTAGCCTTCTGTTGGTAACAAAACGTGTTTAATGAATTTTTCTATTAGTTTGCTTGAACTTTCTGTATAAATTTTAAAATTATATATACATAAATACAAAATTTTTAAAAAATGTTGAGTCTTTAGAAATGTATTTTTTTCCTCTGACCTTAATTCTAAAGTTATTTCTGCATAAATATATATATGGTTTGCAAATCAAATGAAGAATATAATTGAAAAACCTTTCTTTTCACGAGTTTTAATGACGGGAACGAAATTTCCATTATCTGTGAAAAAAATTGCATTCTATTTCTAGAAGTGAAAGAAATTAAAATCTAAGCATAGGCATCCTCTGTATCTGTTATTTCGTATGGTATATCAGTTTGCCCTTCCAACCATTAACCTGAAAATAGGTCTTTCAACAAATCTTCTGAAAACAAAGGAACTGTCCGCAGCGAGTGAAGGAATAGCTCTTAAATAATACTGCTTACGTTGATTTACGATAATTCAAAACCTTACGAGAACTTACGGTGCTTGAAAAATGTTTTGTATTTCAAAACTCAACATTACTTACATAAAATTATCTTGATACGTTTTATTTCTGCGTATACATCAGAGAGGATCAAAATATTTAAAATGCCGTGTGCGTGATCATTTATAATTGCAAATCGTTGGCTGCTATATCAGTAGATTGTACTGAATAAGAGACAATGCTGCCTGGTTGTACCAGTTACCTCTGTTTTATATTACAAATTAGCGTGTTTTAATTCCACCTAAAATAACACAAAAGCATGAAGTTTTGAAAATTTTATCTGAAAGCTGTTTGCTTTGGCTTCCTAGTAAAATCGAATTTTTTTTTCAGTGAAAATGACTTAGTAAATAGCATAATTTCTAAAATGTTATATAATTTCACATAAATTATTAGCGCTTTGATAACGAAACTGCCTTTAAAAATTATTGGTTTTGCACATAACAGTTTACGAATGAACTTGTCTTTGACATTTATTCCGTGTTTCAAAGAGTCATTTTTTTGCGTGCGCCTGATATATATTTAATTTTATCAGTTTTAAAATTGCCAGAAAGTTTTAGAAAAATGATAATTTAAAAACATGTAATTATATAGCTCACATCTGGACTTTGGAAGAGAAAAGACGAATCCCTTTATTGGGGTGTTGAAAAATCGAGTAGAAAGTTTTTCAAGTGCTTAAGAAAATCGTAATGTCTTGTTCTTTAGCTTGAAACTGTGACAGTACAAAGGGCAAACGAAGGCAAAACGACATATTTATGTGTTAGCTACGAGGACAGTTCGATCCATGACTTCGAAGTGAAAAAAACCAATATACATACCAAAATGCATTTTATTTTTCGACATAATCTTCTTTCATAATAGTGTACTTTTTTCAACAGTGTTCTAACTTTTTTAATCCTTTCAAAAAATAATATTTCTCGAACTCCTAGAAGCAGGTATTTGTGGCATTTATGATCTCAGAATTTGAAGAAATTCTCTTTCCACAAAGATATATATGTATGTGTATATATATATATATATATATATATATATATATATATATATATATATATATATATATATATATATATATATATATATATATATATATATATATATATATATACTAGCTGACCCGGCAAACGTTGTTTTGCCATATAAATTATTCCTAGGATTATTTTAGTAGAAAGAAATGACTAACTTATTGTAAGTGTGTGAGGATGTGGTATATGAGTGGAAGAGGCATGGAGCGCTGTGAATGATGCTGGAATATAAAAATAACACAATATCAAACATTTATATTTTTAATTCATTGTAATTTATTCTTTAAATTTATATATATCGCTAATTACAATAATTTTACTAAAAAAAGTAATATCAATCCCTTAACGCCATAGAGTGTACAATATTTCTTGTTATCCCATCTTTAGATAACACAAACAAACGGGATGCCCACTGTATGGTTTGCCCACTCGAGAGCATGCCACGTATAACTGTCCGTGAGAAAAACATGGTGTGCTCAAATCTAATCCACAAACAGACATAGTTTGGCCTGGAGACTTATTGATAGTCATTCCATAAAAAATTTTGCCCCTCCCCCCCCCCCAAAAAAAAAAGGATGTGTCAAAATCTGAGAAAATCTGAAACACTTTCAGATTTTAAATACGCACTATAGTGCTATATATTAAAATCGTATCATAATTTATGTCGTCCTATTTTTCGTCCTTATTCCTTTAAGTTGGAAAGTGTATCATTATTCATGACTGCGCTGTATTTTTCTTTCTTGTTTCATAAAACCCATCTTTGGAATCGAAATCTATCTTAAAATCGCCTACTAAAACTATTTTACAATCTTCGCCAAATATATCACAACTATACTTCACCGTTTTATGTATTGTTTCCTACTTTAACGCCTCGACACTTGCCAAGGTGGCGATGATTAAACATATGCAGTTACCATGACGATTTTTTGCATTTATGTAGAAATCGTAATTTAGAATTAAAATGGCGATTTGGAACAACATGTAAGTACAGCATGCCGTTACATTTTTATTTATTTTGGATTGCCAATTAATGTAGTTTTAATAATTAAGTGTCTTCAAATTCCTTAACTGGTGCGTTTATCGCTAGTTTGTTTACTTTAGTTATCATCTAGTTCTTTTGGGCGCGTTGAAACGGTACTTCCGTATTATCCTGGCGGTCACTTCCGCCAAACTACTTTTTCGTAATTTTAAATACGCTGCCAATCGTATTCCAAACCATGAATAATTTCACCGGCCCGGCATTTATCTTGGTGAAAAATTGTTTGTCTTGGCGGACCGCCAGAATAATACGTAAGTACCGTTGAAACTTGTGCATAACTCCCAGAGACCTATAACTGCAAAGCTCGCCAAAGTACGGGGATTTTTTAGGTTGGCGAGAGTGGGGGCGTTGAAATAGGAATCAACTCTTTCCTGTACCATAAAACACATCTTTGGAATCGAAATCTATCTTAAAATCGCCTACTGAAACTGTTTTACAATCTTCGCCAGGCATATTCTTCCTATAGGCATATTCCAACTATACCGCAAAGACATTTTAAATACTGTTTGGAATGGGAATCATAATCCATGAGTGTACCGTGTTTTCCTTTCTTGTTCCACAAAGCACCTCTTCGGAATAGAAATCTATATTAAAATCGTCTAATAAAACTGTTTTACAATATACGCCAGGTATTTTCTAACTATACTCGAAATATATTTATAATAAATTGTCACGTTTTGGCACCACATTTAGCAATCAATTATCAAAAATTGCAAACCTTGTGCGACTTTCAACATTTTATTAACGCCCCCCCCCTTCACCACGTTATCTGGCAAACACATTTGAAAAGTGACTCAATACGCTAATGTCTACACAAAAAACCTGATTGAAATGAATAGCCCTCTGGTGCTAAAAAATTTGGGGTGAACCGCCCTTAAGACTTAGGGGTATGAGACTTAGTTAAAAGCCTATTCTCAGACCTAACGAATATACATATAAAATTTTATTAAAATCGGTCGAGCCGTTTCGGAGGAGTATGGTGACTAGCACCGTGACAGGAGAATTTTATATATTAGATTATATATACATATATATATATATATAGTTTGAGATATATATATATAGTTTGAGAAAAGAAAAAAAATCACTTGAAGTCAAGTCAGGTGAGTAGGGTGGATGAGTGAGCAATTCGCATAGTGATTCAAGCAATTTACGAAGGCGATTGCAAACGGATGCGATGGTGGCGGATGGCGGACGATCGAAACGTACATCGCGTGCCACAGATCTAGAGACCCTTTTTGTGACGACAGCTGACTGTGACGCACAGCCAGTTGTCGTAAAAAAAAAGGGTCTCTAGATCTGTGGCACGCGATGAACGTTTCGATCGTCCGCCATCTTGCTGGTAGTTAAGTGGAGCGACTGCAACGGCTGCCCTTTTTTCAGCATTGGGAAAGGGTTGAGCCTCAAAGTGTTAACCATATCCTAGGTTATCATCGCTATGTTGATTTCGGAATGTGTCTTCATTCCCATACTTCCAATCCAATTTCCGTCAGCTTTTCTATAGCTAGAAAGCTTCTTTTTCTTTCGACATTAAAACGTCGTAACTTGCATTAAGTACTTCTAACAGAATGCGCATAACATTTTGTGTCGTTAGAAAATTTAAGGGCGTTGAGTTTTAGTTTCGGAGACCCTATAAGCCCAAATTTTATAAATAGCGATATAATTCACTGACGGATATTCAATATTTGTAACAAATTAAATAATTTTGCGCGACTTCAGGAGCTGAGATTTTAAAATTGAAACGGACATCATGTACTGAAATGTTATAATATATGTATTTTTATTTTTAAAAAATGCTTCGTTTGCTCCTTTTGTCTGCCTTTGCTATAAATATTCTCATAAAAATACATGTATCTAAAATTGTGTCGTTTAATTGTTTTTGCAAAATACTTCAATATAGAAAGTTATGAGATACCGATATCAAAAACAATAATAATTTTATTAATTACATTCATTTATTAATACAATGATGAAGCAGAAATATACGAAAATAACAATATGCAAAACATCGCCCAGGCACTTTTACTAAACATCTTTTTTTTTTTTTTTTTTTTGAGAGAGAGAGAGAAAATATAAGGGATGATCTTATTTTTACAACCTGTTGAAGTTTTAAAAACCTTTTGTAAATTTACCCTAAAACATAAATTAAGGTAATTTTTTGTTTATAAACAACTACATTATTTCTTAAAACACATATTATTTAAAAAGATGTATTTTAAAAAGATGTTAAGTGAAACATATTTTCGAAAAATAACCTTTTAAGTTTTATTTAGCTCAGATATATAACAAATTCAAGAAACATGTTATAAAACTTTTAGCCTTTTAACTTGTCCATGAAACGTAAAGTTAGGGATTCTATATAGATGATTTTATAAATCAATATGTATTTTCTAATACGGTTTTAAAAATACAAAACATAAATTGTAAACTCACTCCATTATTTGTATCATAGTATATAAATGCATTTACTGAGATTTCATTCGACTTTTTAAAGCATTAGTGAGTGATTTGCAATAAAAGTATTCTTAGTTAAACAAATTTTCTTTGCTTCTTGACGATTATATTTCTTAAAAATATATCTAAATAAAAAAAAGTTCTTTAAAAGAAAATAAGTTGGAAGAATTTTCCCAAAACATGCTTTCGTCCGTAAATTTAATTTAAATGTATTTATACACGTTGTTTTTGGTTGTTGTTTTTTTTCTCGTTTCTTAATTAAAAAAAAATACATTATAAATTGGCGAAATATTCTTTCCTTGAGTTTTCACAGTCACATTTCAATTTATTTCGCCTGTGTAACCGATGTCATCTTGTTTCCCTTGTTTAGGTAAGCAACTGTGCTATGGTATACAGCTGACGGTTACAGAGCTACCACAAAAAAAGAGAATTTTAGTTAATCATTTCCGAGCAATTTCGATGCCTGTAATAGATGAAGATTAGCTTTCATACTGCCTTATAATAAGTACCAATGAATAACATCCACATAAAACAGACAATGCCTCAAAAATGTTTTGCATTACGATTTACTAAAAAGTACTTTCATAGTTTATTCTATTCATACGATTTTTTAGGGAATCTAATTTATAACAAACTCCTATTATTGATGACTATATCCATATTTTACTTTTCACAAGAAACAATAGAGCTTGTGGAAGTTACTTTTTTAATATCATTTTTTTGCGTGATTTCATCTGTAGTTCAAAAACTTGGAAATTTTGAAATATCATAATCAGGGGCGTAAATAGTATGCTTCGTCAACTTTAAATTATCGAATTCGAGATTTTTTGTTACTGAAATATGATTTGAAAACGATATCATTTCCAACGAATTCATAATTCCCAGCTTTGTAAATAATTCTCATTTGTCTAATTACCCACAGAATGATGCGATGCGATATTCTTTAGAAGGCAGTTACAGAGATTTAAAGTTAAAAAATCGTTAAAAACTGGTTTGTATTCATAGATTTTACTTCGGCGTTTCAATTATTTCGCTGAGATCTCTAAATTTCCCATTTATGTCCACCTGTTATGAATAGTAAATGTATTTTAAAGAGTTATTTAAAAAGTTTTAGAAAAATGGAATTCTAAAGAAATGTTAAAGACAAATTATTCAGTCAAAAAAGCAGCACTTTTTGCGCTATTATAAAATTGTAGACGTTATATTAAATTGTAATTTAGCATGCTTTTTTCTATCCATATAAAGGGGCGGAGACATTAAGTTTAAATATTATTTCAAAAACAAAATATATTTTCCAAAACCTTAAAATTATCAAATTCTAGAGATATTCCAATAATACCATAACTTCCTCTAAATACGTTAGTGTTAGCTCAGAAAATATTAGCTAGGGTGAATTCAAGATTAATTTTCATATTGAAAAAGGCATGTAAGAAATGAAATGCATACTACACGCTTAAACCAAACGAGCGAAATTCGATCAGTTGGTTTTGAGCGATTTTTGAGCCAGTTTTCAAAAGTGAGCTTCTCCTTTAGGAGCGTTTTTCAATCACAAGCGCGGAGCGGAATATAACTATAAGCGAGGGGAGAAATTCTCCGAAAAAACAGGAAGCGGGGAGAGGATTTCTCAGTAAAAAGACTACTTAAAGAGCACTTTCGCGGAAAACCCGGTAGGTTTCCATGGAAACGAATCGCTCCGCAATGTATCTTTTTTTCGCTCTTTGTTTTTAAGCGTGTAGAATCAACCTTTTATAAACAAAATTCTTTTCTTTCAAAATGTGCTAAATAATTAAAATTCAGGAATAACTGAATACTCATGCTTTACTAGACGGCTTTGATATTTTTCAATTCACAATAACAATATTTCTAAACGATACAACCGATGAAAAACTGTTCCTTTTAGTTTATGACGTAAGTACACTACTTCCAATTCAACTGTATTTTTAAAATTTCAATATTTTAAATTAGAGTTTAAAAACTTGGTAACCAATGTAAAATGGTAATGTATTACTGGACAAATATAATTAATTTTATTTTATTTAAATATATAATATTGAACGCAGTCCGTTTTAAGTTATTTGGGGAGAATCCTTCCCTTGTATATATTGTTACAAAATTGTAACGCTGTTTTCCCGTGCAGTGTGTATTGCGGGAAACTGCGTTGTTACAAGTGAATTTACAAGTGAATTTCACAGGCATTGTTACAAGTGAAATGAGTATGTGACCCCCTGACCTTGTCGGCGCCACATTTTGCGATTTTGGCGACAAAAGAAAGTTTTCGAATCTGGTGGAATTTTGGCTGTATCTCGATTAGGAGAGAAACTTTTCTAGTCTTTTCTAGGAAAAGACTAGAAAAATGATATCATTTCTACGTGACATCACTGCCACTTTGAAAGCTATAAATAAAGGAGCCGCCCTCATTCAGAGTCAGTGCGTGATAGACTGCGAATCGATACGCTGACATTGCACTTCGAATAGTGTTATTGTTATGCTAGTTAATGTTTTGCCATTTGTCTGTTACTAAATTCTGTATTTCTGCGAGATATTAGTGCTTGAATTCGTGGAATAAGGGCTGTATTCATTTTTCAGGCTTGAGTGACTATTTTATCGCTTACCTATTGCCAGATTCCGTAACGTTGGTGTCAGAAGTGGGATCTGAATGCATGTGTGAATGCCCTTGACCAGAGGAGCCATGGTTGAGAAAAAATTAACATGCGTTGGCCATGATAACAAAGATGAGTTATGGGCAAGAGGAAATGAAAACTCAGATGCGTTCCGGGGAAGAAGAAATGAAGACTCAAATACAGGGTGTGCACAGAAATGTTGCAGAAGTAAAGGGCGAAAATAAAATTGAGGCTGTAAAAATTGAAGTAAGAGAAAATCTAAGAGAAGGTTCAGGCAATTAGGAGCAAAATGCAAGGACATATGAGCGACATTAAGAAGAAACATTCTGATCTTGAGAACAAGCCGATAAATTTCCGTATCGTTCATCTACAGCATTGGGAACTTCAGGAGATCTACCAGCGAGACTTCGAAATAGCAAGAGTTGTAAACTCATATCGTGGCTTATGTGGAAGAATTTTCTAAGACTGTCACTAAGAACGAAGAGCAGAAACAGTGTCTTCTTCAAGTGGTTCAGGAACATCGAAAAAAGTACCGAGATCACAAGAAAAGTGTCCTTAGAAATTAATTTCAGACCTAATTAGTGAGTTATTACATATTTTGTGTATTTAATTAGCTTTTCATATTTTCTCTGTAATCGATTTGTTTTCCTCATTTTTCTGTATTCGATTTGTTTTTCACATTTCTCCTCTATTTGATTTATTTTTCATACATGCTTTGTTATTATATATTTTTTCAATAGCTATGCATTTTTCATTGGTTACGCATCCTTGCACACATTTGTCAACATTACAAAATTTTAATACATCTGCACGGCCTCTGAATGTAAAAATATTTTACGAAATTTTTACACAAATTATCATTACACATAGTGGCACGAAATACGAGCGTGAGATCAACAAAAATACATTTTTTTTTCAATAGATTTCTGAAGCACCCTAATATATATAACACATTTGCGAATAAGAAGCTTTATTTTTTTTTTTTTGCATTTCAGAATATTGCACTTCTAAAATAAGTCTAGTTTTAGAGAGCTGGTCATGGCATTTACTGAGACGAATTAAATGAAAAGAGCTAATTCTGATACAGAAATCAAATGCATTATTTCAGAGTCACGGAAATATGCTCTGTTTCAACCCTTGACATACCAAAGGGGGTCGTTGGAGGACCCCAGAGATATAAGTAATGCTTGATTAGGAGTGCTGGTGACGTAAGGTTGGTATGTTAAGGGTTAAGCAATGTATTTTTTTTGTGTTGTTTCTCATTGTCGATATCATGAACTGTTTTCTGGATTGTAAGAAAAGGTGATAGGATTTCTTGAAGGATCATAATTTGTTTAATATCTTCCAATTAAAGCCATTACACCTCAAGCATTTTAAATTAACGTTTTTCTGTTCAATTAAATGCAAAACTGAACAATATCAAAGCATTTATATCAAAAAAGAAATCTTCAACAAACAAATAAACTAATGGGAACCTTATGCACGGATTTCAATGAAACCTTCTAAATATCTCCAAAGATTGAAATATACTTCGAGTCATACCGGGTTTTAAAGATATTTAATATTATGTCTGGAAATGGCTGCAACTCAATCAATACCAGTTTTTCCAACAGCAAGCGACAAGAACTTCCAAGGAAAAAAGTGTTAGTCTTCTCGAGCATTATATTTGTGCATTATAGTTTCGCCAATAAGTGCCAATAAAGCTAAAAACAGTCCAAATGTTAAAATGTAAAAAGCTCCTGATATATCATTAAGGGATATTTTTTGAGATTCTATGGATTCGGACGATTCACCTGGCCTGTTCAAAAGTTGATGAAGGAATTTTTCTTCGTATAAGAATTTTTGATACAAACCAGATGCGTGCAACTGTTTCAACAGAGTATTGAACTTTTCGTGACAGCAAAATTTCTTTGACATTAAAAAGGAATACATTTCAAATTTGAAAGAATCTTCTGATATGAAAAAAGTTCTATCATCAAAAGATAATCCTATCCTTGTACTTATGAATGCTTTTTTTGACTTTAAGCTATAAAAATTTTCATTTTGGATGTTCTCTTCATTTCTTTTGAGACAAGCACCAATATTCCTCCACGACTCAATATCCGAGTCCGTGTACGTTCTTACATCCCATCCAGCAATTGTAAAGCAGCTAACGGAGTGTTCAGACGCGGCTTTGGCCAAGTCTGGAATGTCGCGAATGACACTCATTCTAGGATAAGTCAGAGAAGACAACAGCACAGCTTTATATCCGTAGCTTATTATAATGGCCCCAAACAACCAAGCAGTGAAAAGCACTTTGACGTTATTCCTACGAACTTCAAAAGGGAATGATTGCTCGAGCAGGCATGCAAGTACGCCGAACAACAAGTCTGTGTACTTCAGTTTTCTGTTAATCAGAATATATAAGACGAATGGTAATGTGAGTAAAAGGGTAGCGATGGCTATCCACATGGAGAGAGAAAATGGATGAAAGATGGCGAAACTTTTCGATACTGGTTCAGGCTTGTTCGTCATGAATGTAACATCAGAAATATCGTACGGATAACTAAAGTGCCCGTTTTCTGGTATTTCTTTGTCGATTGGCATGGTAGCCATCGCCACGTCGACCTCGGAACGTGCCACCATTCCCATAAGTCCAGTCCAGTTTCCGTCAGCTTTTTTGAAGCCGTGACCTTCACCAGCTTTTGCGATTAACACGTCGTAACTTGCATTAAGTACTTCTGAAAGAATACGGATTTCTTTAGCAAAAAATCCATGATATAGTGTGCCGTTAGAAGAGATTAATTCGTAAGGTTTCAGGGCAGAAACCTGTATAATACCTAATTTTAGAAATAATGACATAATTCAACGACGGATTATCAGTATCAGTGGCAAACCAAATAACTTGGCTCACAACTCCAGGAGCCGAAAATTGAAAACACAAACGTCGTTTCCTGTACTGAAACGTTATGAATACTTGTTAAACCTAAAAAGCTAGATTTTGTTTCTTCGTCCGTAGTGGCGTTAGATATTTTGACCAAAAAAGATGGTTACATAATTTTCTACGTTTTATTCTTTTGGGAAAGATTTCAATATAGAAAGTTATGAGATATTATCGATATCAACAGCTTAAATAATTCATAGCATCCACATTTATTTATTAGTACAGTGATGAAATATTAAAACACATTGTCAAGACCTCTTTTCTAATCTCATTTCCTGATAAGAAAAGGAACTTTTTGAATGACTCCTCCTTATACGTCGAGCGTGTAGTTAGAAATTCTATGTAGATAGCTTTAAATTTCAATAAGTATTTCTGCTATAGTTTAAAAAATATATAATTTAAAATGTACAGTCACTCCACTTTTATCCGAGTACACTATACCTTTGGCAGGAAATGCATTTACTTATTTATGTATTTATTTTGATAAATTAAACATACGCAATTTAAAATAAAATTACTCTTAAGTACACTTTTTTTTCTTGGCAGGTGTTTCATATTTCTAAATATCTCCAAAGATTGAAAATTTCTATAAACGCTAATGTGTGTGAATTGTGCGAAATAATATTTCGTTCGTAAATCTAATTCAGATGTATTCTACACATTATTTTTGCTTTCTTAATCAAATAAGCACATCGTAAATTCACAAACCATCCTTTTTCTGTGTTTCATGGCCGCAATTAAATTTCTTTGGCTTACGTAGCTAATATTCGTTCTAGCGCCTCGTTTAAAGTAAAAATTTTGCTAATGCTGGTTGAGGAACTGACACAAATGTAAGGTTGTCAAAATATTTCTGTTCTAATGGTTCACATAAAAATATGGAACTTTAGTTTATCATGTGAGCGCTATTTCTCTCTCTCTCACTCTCTCTGTCGTAGCAATTATGCAAAAAACCTTTAAAAATTCTGTTTGTAAAGACTTCATATGAATAAAAAGGCTTCATCTGTCTTCCATGAAGACAGATGAAGCCTCAAAAACGTTTTGTATATCGAATTACAAAAAAAAAAAAAAAAGAAAAGAAAAACTTGCAATTTTGTTTAAGTATCACGAATGCTTTTAAAATAATTTGAATTTAAAACATATATAATTTCTAACAAAAGCATATTAATGATGGTTATACCAATTTTTTATTCTACACTAGAAATAGCAATAATGGTTCTATAAGTTTTATTTTTTAATATCATTTATGCATATTTTTAGTTCATCTATAAATCACAACATACAATTTTCGAAATTTCACTATAATAATATCTTTAACAGCTTTAATTTAGCGAATTTGATAAATTTTAGAATGAAATATGATTTGGGAAACTATATGTTTAAAATGAATTTATAAACTTTGGTAACGTTATTTAGTTTCATTGTATAAAATTACCCACTGAATAACGTTTTACTGATTACAAGTCACTTACAGAGATTTAGACTTAAAAACGCATTAAAAACTGATTTGTATTGACAGGTTTTTTTTTCTGCATTTTCAACTTATTAGCTTTGAGATGACTAAATTTCACGTTGATTTTCTGCGTGCGCCTGTTCTGAATTGTAAATGTATTTTGAAAAGTTAAAAATTTGAGAAAAATGGAATTATAAAAACATGTTACGGACTTATTACATTATGCAAACCATAAATAGTAATTATCGTAAAAGTGTATGCGTTATATTAAATTGTAATTTAGCATGTTTTTCTTTATCCATAAAAAGTTTCAAAGGCATTCAACTTTAAGTATTTTTACAAGAATAAAATGCACTTCTAAAATCTAAATTAACAAGTTCAATTTATTTCCGAATGTAGAGTAATCTATAACAAAGTATAAATCAAAAAATATCATAACTATCATTTGATATGTTAGTATTTACTTGGAAAAATATTAGCTTAGGATGTATTCAAAATTTATTTTCTTATTAAAAAAGATATGCAGGGATTTAAATACAGAGTATAACTAACTATTTAAAACAAAATTGGTTTCTTTTAAAATTTAATTAGAATAACAATTAAAATTCAAGGTTAACTAAAGACTTATTCTTTGCTATAAGGCTTTAATATTTTCCCATTCACAATAACAAGAATTCTGTGGGATACACTTGATGAAAAACTGTTTCTTTTCCATTTAAGTACACAACTGGCCAAAAGTACTGCAAGATTTGCCCAAGACTATTTTTCAGTTCAATGGATATATTTAATAAAATTACTAAACAATTAATTTCTTATATGTATTAAAACATAAATACGTTATTGAACAAAAATATTGATTCTTTAAAGAAATAGCATAAAAAATATATACACGTCATCAGAAACTGTTTTCCATTTTATTGAACAAATAGAAATAAAGAAACAATTTCAAATTCTAAGCAGAAAGAATAGTAAATCAGTTCAGTTGAACAGAAAAGCATTTAACGTGCTCCCACACAGCACAGCGTATGCTTATGTCTTAATCCAGCGGTTCCCAACCTTTTGACGTCGCACTATCTCAACAAAGGCTAACATACGGTGGTGCCGTCTCTAATGACATTTTTCAGCGTACATTCAGTATTTTCTTCTTCAACAAAACATTTAGTCGCCTTTTCTGCACAATAATTTTATCAGTAAAGTTTCAATAATTATTTTAAGCGAAAATATGTATGTTTTTGAGTGAAAATAAGAATAAAGAAGATGATTCTTAAACGCATGCATTATAACTTGCTCGTTGCCCGTTTTCCTCGCGCTCCCTGCAAGCGCTATGCCACCCTAGTGGGGTGCGGCCCACCAGCAGGGCCCGATTAACCTCTGAAGTGAGGAGAAACTCAGTCTCATTTCGTCTCCCCCACCTCCCCTTTTTGTTTGGGAAAAGTAAAGTTTTAATGATCTTCGTCGATAAAAATATTTTCTTTGTTAAAATGAAATTTCATAGATTTAATTACTTCTAATGATTTCCTTTGACATAAATATTTTTATTCATTAATCTGAAATTTTTCTTTGATAAAAATATTTTATTCATTGATCTTCATAATAGTTTAGTTCATTGTAACGAGATTTTACAGTATTTTTAAAATTACTTTAAAAAGTAAACTAAAAACATTATCTTACAGGAATATTAAACTTTATTTATTTAGTCGTATTTTTCATTAGACATGCTTTTTTTTTTCAGGAATTCTTTGTTTCGATGACATTAAAAAAAATCCTAACATGAAAGTTCAGAATTAATTTGGATATTTAGAAGATGTTAAACATTACATAATGAAAGTCTACCCCTTTCTGCAGATGAAATGTTCCCTATAATAGAAAAAAATCTCTCTACTGGAGATGATGTCCCAGGCAAAGATATCGCAAACTGAACCAGTTTAGAATTGTTGCGACATGAAGTATCAGACTTTTGAAAAACCTTAAAAATAGCTTTCCACTTCTCTTCAATAAAAATCTTTACAGTGAAAAGATCGTTCACAAACAAAATTCTGAATTTTTATAGCAGTTTTCAGTCATTTTGGGCCCCCCCCCCTTCAACTTTAGAAGGGAAGCTCAAGCTTCCCGAACCTTTTCGGTAATCAGGCCCTGGTACCGGTTGGGATCTAATCGATTCCTATTTTAAGTTACCTGGAGAATTTTGCGCTTTTTATAGATATATACATACCTTGAGCAGTGTGGGTTGTCCGGCCGCATCTGGCTTCGATCACAGCAGCCACTCTTTTCAGAATGGAATCTATGAAGTTTTGGCACACATCTTTTGGTATCTCATGGCGCCAACTGAATCGGTATGTCTTGCCTCCTTCTTATGGTATCGCTGACGTTACGCGAAATTTCCAGAAGAATCCCGATAAACCACGAATCTTGATTACGTCATAGAAATGTAAATGAGTAACACTAGGCTATTGCGCAATACTAATGCAGGGAAACAAATATTACAGGCCTTATTACTAAAATCGCGCCGAATATCCAAAATGCCGCCAATCTTGGCGACTTTTGGCGAAATATTGCCAGATTCGGCACCAAAAATAAGTGAAGTCAGTGAAGCTCTAGAGCCAGTATTTCTCGAGAATTCGAGAAAACCCTTGTTAACCAATGGGGACATACAAAACTCCATATATCGCGTTTTTAACCGATTTTGATGCAACAAAGTGCAAAATTTAACTATTTGACGTATAAAATAAGAATTTTAGAGACTAATTTTAACCTCTGGAAGGCAGAACAAACCTGAAATTCGTAACAGTATTCAGTGGCGGCTCGTGGGTGATTTAAAAGGAGGTTCACAAAACAAATTTCGAAAATTAAATATGCAGGTACCACGCACCTTACAAATTAAAATAGATTTGCATTTCCAGCCGTTAAAGGAAAACAATGCACGCAACTGAAAGAAAACAAGTCATCTTGGGTCTTACATTTTGTCACCAAGATAAGTTTTAGCAAAGGTGCTGTCTTAACTCATTTTATTTCAATTTTTTTTTCAAAGGATAATATTGAAAAATGTCATTGCTTTAGCTCCGAAACACGTATCTTAATTATTTACAATAGTTTGTAAAAAAAAATAATGTAGTGAAAAATTGTAGAAATAAAAAAATATTAAGAAAATGAAATAAAAATGAATTAACTAACCGAACGTAACAAACCAAGGCAAAATCCGAAAGCGATACCGCAAAAAAGTGGCCATGGGTGCACAATGGAATTGTGCGAACGGACAGATTTCATGAGTGCCGTGTTTCCACCCAGCTGTCTGGGCTTCTTATCCCAGAGAGCGGTTCAGAGAGAAAAATTTCCGTTCGCACGTGCGACTGATTAGACTGTGTTGTAGTAACCTACACTACAATGCGTTAGCTATAATAAGCGCATTTAATAATAGTGGGAGGAGGGGGGAGAGAGTAAAACTCACGTTTTAAATTCACATGAATCTAGAAGTGTGCTTAATATTTGCTTTAAATTTAATTTGTTAATGCGTTTATTCTTCAGTTTTTCCTTTGGGGGTTCACGTGCTCATGTGCTCAAATGGAGGAGCCGCCACTGACAGTATTAGTCACTGAGCTCCCGTACTGTACGTATGGAAAAATATTTTTTTCGTTTTCAATCATATTTAATCATAAAAATGGTTGTATCATGTTCTGCATATTGCTGCGTCAACAAGAAATGGTAAGGGAATGACTTAGTGTGTGTCTATTGATTGTGTTTAATAGTGGAAACTCTGGAAAGCGAATACAGTTATACGCGGAGAAGAAACAGATATCATAGTTTTAAGATGAAAACAAAAAGCTTTTCATGAAGGTTAACGAAAACTACCAATTTACTTACATAATACGCTAACGTATGCGGTACCAAAATCGACGCTACTTCCAAACTGCGAACGGCAGCAGCTAAATATAAACATTAGTTCAATAACAATAACGCCTGTTAAAAAATACAAATAAACAGTTCAGTGACGTCCAATGGAGCAAGCATATTTCACGCAGTAGCTAGATTACAAAACAACAATAATGGATACACAAAAATGCACGATCTTTCGGACTTTTACACGGCTTTAATATATCGAATCAACAATACTTGCGCATTAATCACCCATCTAAGAATGTCACCATGCATCGGCTAAAATACATTCTAGCCATTTGCTGCTTCAGCATCGGCTTTTAGGATGACACCCAAAATGTGTAGCAACCCTAACCTAAATAAATTGAATGCCAAACACTGTTAAAACAAAGAAGCACGATTTTCATTGAAGTGAGTCCAGAAATTTAGTCAACACTGCACTGAGTATAAAGAACAGTAAGGTAAGGTACACCCCCCCTCCCACTGGGGAAGAAGATAGCCATGAAATTCTTCTATTCGAATGTAGCGAACCCTAATGTCTGAAAAATTTTCAGTTTTTTTTTTTTTTTTTTTTTTTTAATTCGCACAGAAAGTTAAGGGGCCAAAAAGCTGTTTTCATGTCTTAAACGAAGGAAAAAGATAACCGTAAAATTCTTGTGCGAAAACGTAAGAAACACAACTGTATAAAAACCTTTGTCGGGGATTTTTAAAAGTTGACCCCATTAAGAGGCAGTTGGCAAAAAATTTGCTTTTCACATATTTTTTTCTTTTATTAAGAAAAAAAATCCTTTATCAGTGATGTTTTCATCCTGTATCAGTGATCTACTTTTAAATGCTTCTCATTTTATCCCCAAAACTGACATTCTCGTCAAATAAGCGATAGGCAACTTATAAAGATATTCAAGACCTACTCTAAAAGTTTTGCCGAACACCGGACCTGGACAGTAATGTAAAATGCTGCCTCCTCCTCCTCCTCTTTGCTATTGAAAAAAGTGATTTACTTTACGTTTTGTACCCAGACAAAGTTTTTAATGCGAGAAAAAAATCGATGTGCATAAATTTCGATTGATTGGGTATTTAACATATCAAAATTTTCTCACACCCGCAGTCAAAACGTCTTTCCCCCCCTCTTTCTAATATTGATGCCCATGACAAATTTTCATGTTGCCGGACGCTCGGGCAAAATATTTAGAATATTTTTTTACTTCAAGTACACTGGCTTCCAAAAGTTAAGGTTCAACCGTTTTTCTTTCGCCTGATTTATAAATGAATGAATGTAGAAACACCAAATTTGGATGACATGTGCACAAAACAGTTATGTATTGACTGGAACATAGAAGTTTACATAAGTAAAACGCAAAAATGATTTAAACAAAAAAAAAGCAATCTTACTGGAAAAGTCCATCCATTCTTGGAAAAAATAATATATCACAGTTTTATGTGGTAAAATGCCATAGAAACATAACAAAAATGAGTTATAATAAGGAATATACCCACCCCTAGCTTGAATGCATTAGCGACATCGACTTTCCATGCTGTCAATTAAGTTGTCGGTTACAAAAATGGGAAGCGAAGACCAGACGCGAAGTAAGCTTTGTTCCAGCTCTCCTAAAGACCTTGGAGGTAGGCTTAAAGTAGCAACCTGTCTAACAAGACAGTCCCAAATATGCTCTATCGGATTCTGGTCTGAAGATTGAGCTGGCCATTCCATTCGCTCGAAACCAAGATCCTCAAGATATTCCTCGACAACTACAGCTCGGTGATGTCTTGCATTATCATCGATCTGAATGAAATCATTGCCAATTGCACCGGCAGATGGGCGGATATATGGATCAAGGATCTCATCCCGATACCTCACACCAGCCAGATTTCCTCCATGAAACACCTGCAGGTCAGTGTGAGCACCGAATGAGATCCCTGGAGAAACCACTATTCCTCCACCTCGGTAACTGTTTCTTTCAACAGTGTTGGATTGATGGTATATGGTGCTTTGTTTCCTGAAGAGCAGCAGACTTCCTGAATCGAATACTAGAAATTTTGCACCAGTAAAACGCTGGACCTTGATATACAGAAATTATTCTGTATTCAAATATAAATGAGGAATTTCCGTAAAATTTTACGGAAAGTTTCCAGTAATTGTACGGTTATTTATTAGAGTGTTGTTCTATTAGTTTTTCCATGTTCAGTCCGATATGGAACAATTTTCTGTAACGGAATGAGCAAACGTTTTCCATAAAATTCTTGTAGGACTGAGAAGCCTAGAAATTCTTTAATTATCAGCAGTGCTGATTTGCTAAAATACGCACAAAGGAATAACTGCTCTTTGGCAGCAATATCGGCAGTCTCATCTGCTAGAACAGAGATTGTTGTATGCAGTAGAATTGTTAATGTCGTTAATACATTGACCAATGCTTTTGAAATAAAGCATAAATGCTATTTGCAGAATCGGGTGCATTTGAAAAATATGAAATCGCATGGAAACTACGTCAGTTTTACGCCAAAATAAAAAGCATAAGGAAGAATTAAGTCAAAGATGTTCTTGAAGTATATAAATTTTCAAATCCTACTAAAATTATAAATGTGTATATTTGTAACTATGAAAAAATGGCTGAATGGATTGTATAAAATTTGGAATGAAGATAGCTTATACCCTGGATTAACATATAAGCAACCTTTCATGCATACAGCATAGATAGTTCTTTTACAGAGACATTCAAAATAATTCTAATACATTACGCTATATGGGCATCTTTGTAACTACAGAACCGGTTCTAAAACTTTTTTCGCTGATAGAGAGCTACACTATTCCTGAGTATTATAGGCTACCTTTCATGCATATTTTGTAAATAGTTCTTTTACAAGGACACTCAAAAAATTATAATACATTACGCTATATGGATATCTTTGTAACTACAGAAACGAAGCTAAAGATTGGTGTACGGTCATTTTGTCTCAATAGTGCTAGTGTCATCAAACTATTTCTTTTTTGTTATTCACACATGCTTCATTTCTCTCTGGACCTAATTCTAAAGCCGACGCGGACGAAGCCGTGGGTAGAATCTAGTTTGTTGATAATCAATAGAAAGAAAATAAAAACTTAGTTCTTTGAAGACGTTTGACAAGCAAATTATGGAATGTAAAAATAAAACTATAGAACTATGTGGGTCAAATAAACTGATAAGAAACTTGAAATGATAAAAGTACAATTCAGACGAAGAATGTATCTTAGATATTAATGTTAGAACAAATAAGATTACAAGATAAAATATGAAAATGTTCTGATTTTCTGTAAAGATGCCATGCAGGTGTAGAAATCTGCGAAGGATTAATGCAATTTTGTTTGTGTGTGGGGGGGGGGGGGGTGCACGGAGGTTAGTTGGAAGATTCATATACACAAACCACAAACACATGCAATTTATGAAAGTAAAATAATGTTTTTTAAATTATTTTTTTTAACGAGAGGACGATCGCCCCTTACGTCCCTACCCTTTAATTCGTCCTTGGTTAAAATATGCTAGCAATTAGGAAAATAATCTTTTTTCTTTCACAGAAATTTTACAGCGAGTTGTTGCAGTATGTTAAAATACATAAATCTTATAAATAAAAATGAAATTCTGTTTGTTTGTTTGTTTGTTTGTGGATTTGATTCGTATACAAATCCACAAAAATGGACCTGTCGGCCTGAAATTTAGCACAGATATGTAAAATAATATAGAATAAATCACAGTCCACTTTAAAACTTTGAAAGTCCACCCGTTCCCGCAATTTAAGAGATTTTTTATGCTCTTCACGCAAAAATCTTTCCGTAATTGTAACCCCTGTAGTGAAAAAAATGTGAAATAAGGATCGTGGTTGCCATGTGTGGCGATTTTGCCGAATAAAATGTCGTTCGTATACAAATCCACAAAAATGAACCTATCGGCCTGAAATTTAGCACAGATATGTAAAATAATATAGAATAAATCGTAGTCCACTTTAAAACTTTGAAAGTCCACCCGTTCCCGGAATTTAAGAGAATTTTTATGCTCTTCACGCAAAAAGCTTTCCGTAATTGTAACCCCTGTAGTGAAAAAAGTGTGAAATAAGGATCGTGGTTGCCATGTGTGGCGATTTTGCCGAATAAAATGTTTTAAATTCTCAAAGTAAAAATAAAAGACTAATAATGATTTTTTTTTTGTTAGTTTATATTCGTCAGGTTATTTTTTTTTTAAATTATAATATCGTGTGCATGGGAAATCAGAGCAGGAATGTAATGCTTTACACGCAAAACAATAAGAATTGAAGATTTCCGAGGCTAATGTCTAAATTCTTTTAGTTTGGCGAAAAAATAAAATGGCTGAAATATGGATTTTGAGTAAGTGAGTTCTAGCGGTTTGCACAGTTTTCGGCTTTGCGCAATTTATTGAGAGCTTAAGGAAATAGATTTTTGGAAACAAGTGCAAAGGTTTTATTAGAATACAGCGTTAAATTTTAATGATCCGTAAAGAAATAATGCAGTTATTAAGGGATTTCAAGCGATCTAACTTCAGAATTCTCGCCAATTGAGGACATTGATTTAAGTTGGGGGAATTCCGCCAAATTTCAGAAAATTGAAATCTTCTCATTTAGTACATCGGAGTAACGATGAATAAAACACATTATAGTTGATAATTTAAAAAAGAAATCGGCTGTATTAAGGGATTCCAATTTTCAAATAACTCTCTTTGGCTACTCTTTGGCGGTCGAACCATTTCCCATATTGATTGCTGCTAAGTCAATGCTTCGAATGATTCCCTGAAAAAACTCTTGCAAAATGGCGTATGTTGGCACTTTGGCGAGGCTTAGATTTGAAACTGGATTTTATTTGAGACTGGTATATATAATAACACTGGTTATAGATAAAAATGAATGTTGGTATGTGTTTATGAGGTTGAAAAACTCCAGAACCGTTGAGCACCGTTGCACGATGAAATTTGGTTCACCTAAGTCTTTTATGATGGAGAAGGTTTTTATGCTATCCGTTTTCCTTAACTTGCCACTTGGTGCTGCAGCACAACGTTGAATTCTATTCCGTTTAGCCGTTTGCTATGCGAATATCGTCCAACCGATTTCGATGAAATTTGGTACACGCGAATATTAGAACACGGAGAATATTTTTCACTATCCATTTTGCTGTAACTTGCCGCTAAATGGCGCTGCAAAGCATCAACTTCTATACCGTTCGACCAATCGGCATAAAATTTTTTATACTTACACATTTGAGCACGAAGAATATATTCTAACTGCGTTCCTTTTGATGTTACTCACCACTAGATGACACTGCAATGCATTATTATTTTAACTCGCCACTAGATGACGCTGCAGCAGGCCAAATTCTTGACCATTCAAACGGTCGCTATGAAAATCAGTATACATAGCTATTTGAACAATGAGAATATTTTGGCGTTATCCATTTTGCTATAACTCGCCACTTGATGGCGCTGTAGCAAATCATTACTTTAATTAACTACTAGATGGCCCTGCAGTGTATCACTTCTTGACTGTGCAAATGATCGTTATGAAAATTGGTAAGCATAGATAGTTGAACACGGTCGCTATGAAAATCAGTATACATAGCTATTTGAACAATGAGAATATTTTGGCGTTATCCATTTCGCTATAACTCGCCACTTGACGGCGCTGTAGCAAATCATTACGTTATTGAACCACTAGATGGCCCTGCAGTGTATCACTTCTTGACTGTGCAAATAATCGCTATGAAAATAGGTATACATAGATATTTGAACACGGGGAAGAGTTTGGCGCTATCCATTTTCCTATAACTTGCCACTAGATGTCGCGTCAACACATGAACTTCAGGACTGTCCAGCCGATAGTCATGAAAATTCGTATACATCGATATCTGAATGCGAAAAATATTTTCGACGTAACCGTTTTGCTAAAACTCGCCACTAGATTGCGCTACGCCGCATGGCCTTCTGCACCGTACAAACGATTGCCTTGCAATTCGGTATGCATGATTATTGGACACAATATAACGCGATATCCACTTTGCTATATCTGTTTATTACAATGAATAGTAATCACCACAAATCGTAATATCAAAAAGTCCATTCATTCCCGTGCGAGGAACGGGTACTTCAGCTAGTTACGTATATAAAGGGGGCAGGTGACATTTTTTGTATATGATGCCTAATTTTTTTTTTAAAAAAGGTCACATTTTCTAGGAGGGGGGGGGGGGTCAAGTGTCCCGTTTGACCCCTCTTGCCAACGCCCATGCCTAGAACATTAAAATTTGTCTTTAAAAAGTTGAAAAGTGATACGGCGCGTAGACAAATCGTGTCTACTCTTATGATGGCCAGATTTTTGTAGTCAGAAACGGGGACATGTCCCCGATTCTGACAACAAAACTGGGGACATTTATAATTAATGCAATAATTAACAGTAATTTAATTAAAAAACAATGCAATAATTAAAAATTGTCCCCATTTCCATTTTTACATTCTGGGGACAATTTGAAAAACATCCTGAAAATGGGGACGTTTGGTCACCTTACTACTCTACACCGGGGCCGTCGCTAAGTAACGGGCCTGCTCATGAGTTGCCACCGCTAAAAACGAGTTAATCATTGAGGCCTGTTTTCGCCATTCGCTCGCAGTGTTCTATTTTATTATTCTAAGTATTCTAAATATGATATTATTTTATTATTTTAAAACAATTTTTTTTATAGTTTTGTCGTACTAAAGAACTTTAGATGTAGAAAATCGTTTGGTGAATCTTGCGCCGTTTTCTTTCATAAAAATTTATCATAAAATTCGAACATTTTGTTCTGAATGTAAAGCTAAGTGAACACTTTTATAATTTATTTAGAAATTCTAAAAATATGTATGTAAATCGTGTTTAGTGAATATATTATAAATAAATTATTTTAATCAGAAATCGTATTACTTGCGTAATTTATTCTTGTAAATAAGCATGACGCTGTGATACTAGTTAGACAATTTCATTTTGCGAGTTGAAAATGTTATTTATCAGTTATATATGCCTTGATTATGTGATTCAGACTTACATTTGGTACAGTGCAGAAATACAGTAAATTATAAATTATTGATTTTTGCCCGTTTATATAGAAACTTCAAATGTAGTTAATATTTTGTACAAGCGTTCATTATGCTTGCTCAATTCCAAAGTTCGATTGAGAAAGCGACAAAAGAATAACATGAAATGTCTTTATTAAAGAATAATTAATTCACGGATCGCGCTATAGAGCGTATTTTATCAATTTTCGCCAATATACAGGATATCCCGAAAATACTGAAATGCGCTTTAATACATAATTTGTTAAAGATTAATGTTAAAAAATTGTTTAAAATAACGTAGGGAATACGACTAAATGAAATATTCATTATAAAATGTCTTTCTCATTTCTGTATTGAGTTATTTTAAAGTACATTAAATATCCACTTGTGAAACTAAAATAAGCAATCGTGAATCATGAGAGTAAGCGCAACTTTGATTTTCCTTCAAATTATATGCATCTATCTTCTTAATACCAATATGTATCATAGCAAACAAATTAATAAAGAGTTCGTACTTGAATTAGTAACACAATTACTACTTAAAACTACATTAAATAACGTTTGAAAGCGCAGGGAAGCTTAAGAAATGCCTGATGTATACGTGAAGACTCGAGCATTCGAGCCTCTTTGGATGACTCCTCCAAATACACGCGCAGGCCCGTTACTAATCGCGAAGGCCCCGTCTGTGACCGGACCGTGACCAAATGTCCCCATTTTCCGGGGACAGTCCCCAATTTAAGAACATTTTTAAAATTGTCCCCAAAATGTAAAACAGAAATTGGGGACAATTTTTAAAGATTGCATTGATTGTTAATTAAATTACTGTTAATTATAAATGTTCACACTTTTGCTTCAAAATCGGGGGCATGTCCCCGATTCTATGTTCAAAAATCTTGTCACCTTAGTCTACACACTACACTCGGCTGTTATTCAGATAACGTCATTGAAGCGTCATGATTGGATCCCGTTGTAATTTTTATTGTTCACAGCAATTTGGCAACTCATGCTATGAACATTATTTTGATGTGATTTTGATTGTTTATGGCAGGCTCCAGGCTCTGCTAGCATGTCTCTTTGTTTTGCTGCTGGCTGTGATTGTTGGTTGATTTGATGGTAAAATCGTGGTAAAATATTTTATAGAAAAATTAATTAAACTGCATTTTGATCCGTGGTTTGTTGATGCATTAAAGCAAATGAGAGGTTTTGCGTCTTAAAAAATTCTAGTTTAAAGTTACGGAAAAAATACTTATTAAGTACTATCAGCTGCAAATTGTTTATTTTACAGATTTGTTTTTCATTCAACTTTATTTATTGAAATCGACAACATTTTAAAGTTTTATGCTTTTGAACGTTTTTGGAACTAATTGTGCTACTAGGGAATAGTTTAAATTTCGTATTCTACGCGTCAAATAGTTAAATTTTGCATTTTGTTGCATCAAAATTGGTCAACTAGAACGCTAGAACGGAGTTTTGGGTTTCCCTATTTGTTTGTATAGGGCTTTCTAGAAATCAGCATCACAGAATATTCATATACTTTTTTCTAGTCTTTTCTCTA
Source organism: Cheiracanthium punctorium (assembly GCA_038373885.1). Lineage (NCBI taxonomy): Eukaryota > Metazoa > Arthropoda > Arachnida > Araneae > Cheiracanthiidae > Cheiracanthium > Cheiracanthium punctorium. The sequence continues at coordinate 852,236 of JAWZYV010006201.1, forward strand.
AAAACATTGGAACATTTTCCATTTAATGGTAAATTTTGCTGTTCTGCATTGTATTCGCTATTTGACGATAGTCTTTCCTGTTTACGCTTATTGCATATATGCCATTGTTTTAAGTATTTAAAATATTTTCGGTAATGTATTTTTCTCGGCCATATTAAATCTTGATTCCGCTTGAATATATTGCATATTTTTACTTAGAACATCAGTCTATTTTTTGCGATTATTTTTCTATCAGATTTACAGCTGACCAGCATTGGCAAGTTTTGGGCAGGGCTGTTTTAACAAGGTTTAAAATGTCACGTCGAAAACCTAGGTGCCTAGAACGCCAGACACTGTCAAAAAGCTCTAGTTCTATAAAATTCATTTAAAAATTACAATATCAACACTACTTACTACTAAAATAACTAGTTAAATAGCTAAATAACTTTTTTGTTAATTTAATAGTACAGTAGAATCTCGATTATCTGAAGAAATTGGGACCGAACCTACTTCGGATAATTGAAATTTTTGGATAACCGAGAATTCATCAATAATCATCTAGTTTAATATGTAGTATCGTCCTTGAACTGTTGTTATGACTATTTTAACTGTTAAATAAATTAAAATTATAAGTGAAAATAAATTTATTTCTGAAACAAACACTTACAATGGTTTAAATGGAAGCTTCATCTGGTATAAATTGGCCATCCTTTGCCGTGCAGCTCTATCCCGAAGTTTTCTTAAAAGCATGATTTCAGAGGAATCACACTGCTCCTGTTGTTCCAACCAAAGAAGGCCTTTTGAGAAGCACGCAAAAGCATCATTGTTATTGATCTTATTTACTCTAGAATCATTCTCATCATCATCATCTTCTTCTTTAGGAGATTTTCAGACTTCTGCTATTAATTCCTCATCATTGAGCAACTGGAAGCCTGCATCTTCCACGTCACAATTCAACCAATCTGTGATTTCTCTATCCCCGCAATTTTCAAAACCTTTCATTGTGCTAAAAAGGCTTGAAAACTCAGTAACACTATCTTTCACAATTTCTGTAGCATTTTCATCTGCGCCATTTGAAAAATTCGGCAAAAGTTTTTGCTAACTTCGTCGTTCGATTCTTACGCGTTACTTCGTTCAATTGCGGCATAGATTCCCATGTGTCAATGATCATATAAATGCAGTCTTTGATATTTACAGTTTTCCAAAACTCAATTATTGAAACTGCACCAGATTCAGAATCTCCTTCAAAAAGTAATTTTCTCATGAAAAAGAAAAAAAAAAGTTAAGAAGAAACCGACTTCGGTTAACGGAGAGTTTCGGTTAATCGAGGTTTGGATAATCAAGGTTCTACTGTATGTTCAAAAACAAAAATTTTGCATTTGTTAAAACTTTGCAGTAATTGATTTTAGAAAGACATATATTTCTCATTAAAATATTAATAACGTTAAACTTGGCTATTTTATGAAACTTTCATTTTCAAAAGAAAAATTCTTATAATTCATTAAGCATTCTCTGAAGTTGATAGTATTAAACATGATAAAATTTATTAAACTACAAGGTGTCTACTGGTCAGGGAAATGGAAAATAGGTCTGGAAAGTCTAGAAAAAGCCTGGAAAATGCAAAATGGGTCAGGAAATTTCTCAGAAATAATAAATTTTCTTTCTTATAAAAATATCTTATCAGGTTTTTTTTTTTTTTTTTTTAATCTCTCCAGAGTCCAGAGAGTGAAAAATGCTGATAAAGATGATTTATGTTTAAATAGAATAAATGATTGATAATGTTTGTGGGGGTGTGTGATGCTCACACGTGTTTCTCATTCTGTGGTGAGGTGTTTCTTGTGACAGAAGGGCCAAAAGCCTATGTGGCTGTGACCAATGATAAAATAAAGAAATTTTCATTAGTATTGCTCTTTATTCTTGCAAATTTGAAGTGTAGCAGACTGAAAGATAAAAATTTGTTTGTCGCCGTCTGCATATATTTCAAATTTGTTGTATAAAAATATTTAAGTATTAAACAGGAGTTATACTGTTGAGGGATTTCCCAAAGTAAACTGCATCTATGATGAAGAATTTTTTTTCCGGAAGCTCCTAAAAGTCTGAAAAAAGTCAGGAAATTGACTTTCAGACATTTAGTAAGACACCCTGAACTAATTCTACAGCTTTTGTCTTATCCTGCAAGTTCAGACTCAATACAGAAAAGCTTTTTCAAATTTTGACCATGTTCATACTAAATTAAGAAATTGTTTAGGAAGTGAGAAATGTGCAAAATTAATGACTTGCTGTTATTATTAAATGCTTTGAATGCTAACAATTCTTTAGTAACAAAACAAAATTTTTGTTTTAAAAGTTTAATTTCGTTATACAAACTCAGGTTTTTTCACGATTCAGTTTTTGTTTGTAATGCCAAATATTTTATAATAACAAGTAAAAATAAATTTCTTAAACATGTCATTTTATTCTGATTTAATTGAAAGTGTACATGTTGCACTTTTTTTAAAAAATTAAACAAAAATGCAACTCTTTATGTCTCCAAAGTTTAATAATACGCAGAACTTCTAGAGTCTGTGAAATTACTCATTATTATATTTTCTATATTTTAGCTGAATTCAATATTATTTCATCTAAATTTTCACATTTTCCCATAATTTTTTCAGCAATGTCTATTCGTGAGCTAAAATGTGGAATAATTTTGCAGAATATAGATGGTTGGCAATTCTTAATGTGAATTGAATTATTTATACAAAGTGAAGTGTAAGCCCTCAGCTAATCTTATTTTTTACAAGTCTGCATCCTTGAATATATCGCCTCTTCAAAACCTTTCTACTGTTATTATTAAATGAAGTTATGTTAATTAACATATGATTAGTTGAAATCTCTGTAATTAATAAATTGTTTAGCATTTAACCTTCATTTAAATTTGCAAATAAATAATTTTCAAAGCATGTAATTTTTTGATTGATGTAACTCATTTAAAACTGATTTTAACCACCCTCATGCTAAAAACTTGTTTTGGTTGTCAAAAAACCAATCTTACAGCTGGCACAGGTCTATCACTTCTTATAGTGAAAGCCTGATAAGAGGCATTCTATAAACTCTGAAATTCCTAACATAGGTTGTTTTTTGTTTTTTTTAGGGGGGGGGGTGCTCATGGAAGTATGCTTGTAAATCAAACTGTAGTCTTAACTTTAATGACCTTTAATCATGTACACCAGCAGCATGCAAAGTAAAATAAGTAGTGCCAACCATGGCAAATGCCATTAACTTAACTTAAATTTCACAAAGACCAATGATTATTGCACTAAATTTTACTGCATTTGAAACATTTCATTTTCAAAAACCAGCAATTTAAAAAATATAAATAAGCTAAATTTCAGTGTCCAGGGAATGATCAGATACCCCTGTCTCACTGTGCTTATCAGTAATAGGCCTGGACCTTCAGGTTGGACCTAGGACTTAAACCCTTCCCCCCCCCCCCAAAAAAAAAAAAAGAGAAATAACCATTAACAAGAAACAAATTAGAAGACTAAAGCATGTGACAGGGTGCTCTGAGGTCTAATTGTTTAGTTATTTTCATAAATATTCTATCTCTTTACACAATATTACAGGGTTGTAGTAACCGCATAGTAGTCTTGTAGACATTGGGATTACAGGCACTTACATATTATACAGTCAGGTATAATGTGTATACTGAGAGTATCCCCCACCCTATAACACTTGAAAATTCTGTTAAACTTGGCAAAATTTGATACCTAGTTGGCAAACTTGGTAAAAAAGTTTTAACGAAAACTGTAATTTACTTTACATTTCTGGTACTCTTGGCAAAATTGCACTAATGCAGTCGGCAAAAGTAGGATGTTGGTAATTTGCTTGATAAAAATTAAATAAGTTTTTAAAAACTGATATTTGACTTGGCAATTTATCCACATCTCCCCCCCCCCCCCCCAAAAAAAAAAAAACCAACGGCCCTGTATACTGTCCACCATTTTCGCTAAAACATTTTCCTCCCAGTCTGGACAATTAAGCACCAGTAATGTTGCACAATCGTACAATTTTCTGTTGCCATTGTTGATAACTGTTTCATTATATTAAAAAGTCGTTTACTTATTTAACCCTCTGAGCATCCTGGAAATGGGCAAATAATGTAAAGTTGTTTTTACGGTAAAATATTCATGTAGCTTTAAAATAATACAAAAAATAAAATTTTGATAGGAAGATTTGTAATTATTAAAAAACAGGTTCCTAATTTACACGCAAGCTTCAATATTGGAACATATTTTATGATACATGACTGTTATAAATAATTTTTATAAATGCATTGCAGTGAAAACTGGAACGAAGTGGACGGGATTTTACGTCTCAGCCGCTTGGAGGGTTAATACACCTTCGCTTTTAATCTTGCCAGCTCGGGGATCGATGCAGACGAAATTTGCGTCCTTTTCACAGCCCCTTCTCTAAAACACAGCCAAAGCAACCCTTTGTTGGGTTTTTACCCTATATTTTAATTTGTTTTGTAAATTATTTTAAGAAAAAAGTAATTTTTATGAAAATTGGTATAAAAATTCACAAAAGTAGGTAATGCAATTCATAAAAATGTCATCTTTCAAAAAATGAGATCCTGAAAAAAATTCCTGAATTGACCCCTGCAGCTTAAGTGTTTTAACTGCCAAAATGATTAAGGTAAATTTAGTGAGGTCAATGGTATAGACGTAAGTACCAGATTATGCCAAGATTGCAAACAGCATGTTTTAGGATGCAAAGTTTAGGGAAATTTCACTATCATCATGTTGGTGATATATCTTCAGTCAGTTAGTTTCAGTAACCATTGTAACCCACATGTGCTGTTCAATTCACAATATATTCTCATGGGTCATATTTCTTTTTTATAATAATGTAATTTTTCTTTTAACTGTCATTTGTTTTTAATCTAAAATAATTATATAATTACTTACTATTTCTTTTTTGCTCTTTTAGATTTCCAGTTCTATTGTTTTCTCTATTCGTTCAGAAAATGCTGCTTCAAGTCCATCTTTCATTCAACTGTATCTCTCTCTATGCCATTTGATGGACATATTGCCTGTAAAAACTGACAAAAAACTTTTGAATATCATTAATTTTGTAAGTTGTTTCCGAAACTGATTTGAGTTTAACTTCTAGTGCTCTTACAAATAAGGATCATTCTGTCTGTAAAGTTTTGTATCAAATAATTTAGAAAACTTTATATGTCATCATCATAAAAAAAATTATAATCTTTTTCTTCAAATTTTCCCTAAAGTATATCTGTATTCTGGGATCCATAGGCAATAAAATTTACAAAGCCCTTCTACAAAAAAGTCTAGGCTTAAAAGCTCTGTGTGATTTCCATTTCTAAGTCTTCTGTGTTCATAACAGGCCTCTGGGCTAACATAACGTAAGAAGACTAAATATAATTGCATAATTGTTAGTGTCCAAGCCTGTACATGTAATGTTGTAATAAAAATCTGCCATGTTTTGATGAAATGCATATTTAACAGAATATTCTAATAGTACAGGTATGGATGATGCAGTTAGAATTTTTGTTGTGCTTTCATGTGATTGTAGTTTGAATTTGTTATAGAGTTATTTTGTTTATTTATTTATTTATTTTTAATTTGGTTTTTGATGAGTGGCAATATTTGTTGTTCTTTGGAGCCTCTAAAATAGTAGAGTAATGGATAATACATCCTTGCCTGTACTTATGGATGAGAAAGACTTACTGCACAAAACAGTATTTTCTCAAAAAATCTCACTAAACAAGAAAACTTTTGTCTGTGAATTATGCCAGAAAGTATTTACTCGAAAAAGTAGTTTATCACAACATGTGCTCATGCATGAAAATACCAAATCTTTTGTCTGTGAAATATGTCATTGTTCATTCACTCGAAAAAGTTATTTAAAGAAACATCTCCGCGTACATACACAGGAAAGGCCATATGTGTGCGAAATATGTCAGAAGACGTTTACCGCAAAAGAATCGTTAGACAGGCATGTGAACGTGCATACTAACGAAAAACTATTTCCTTGTGGAGAGTGTGAGAAGACATTTTCTCGGCAATGTGTTTTGAGTGTACATCTCCGTACTCATGCCAGCACAAAACCTTTTGTTTGTGAGGTGTGTCAAAAATCGTTTTCTCATAGCGGCTACTTGAAAGTCCACCTCCGTACCCATACAAACGAGAAGCCGTTTGTGTGCGAGTTGTGCCCAAGTGCGTATTCTCAAAAGGGCCAATTAATTAAACATTTACGCATGCACGATGAAGAACCGTTTGTCTGTAAGGTATGTCAAAGGGCATTTTCAAACAAACGCAGTTTGGTAATTCATCTTAAGGTGCATGAAAATGAGACTTGGTTTACAAGATATGCCAGGAAGCATTTTCAGTAAAATTCTCACTGAGTAAACACTGTGGCATAATTTTATTTGATAAGAGACGAGGTCCGTTTATGCAGCGTACAGTAATACCACAAACTTATGCAATAGGTGAGACCAAGCGATCTCCGCATGTCGAGGTATAATTTCATGTATAAATATGCACTCACGAATTATTTTTAGTTAGGGACAGAGACTAAAGAAAACAACGATTTCGAAAAAAAAGGTTTGATGAAGTTTTATATATGTATAACAAGTTACATCATTAAAAGCGTTAACTGAAGTTGTTTTGGAAGTAAATGGAAGACAAATGGACAAGAGATTTGAAAATCACTTAAATCAGGGTAACATAGGCATTATCAATGACAGTGTAATAAAATTGGGGTGGCATCCCCTTACTTTTTTATTTGAGCTTATGCATCAACCTGCTGTTTTGTTTTCAACCAGTCGTTTTGACATTAAGTATGTGGACATAAGTAGATTGAAATTTTTTTTTACTTGAAGCACTGTTCAAAATGACATTGCTTTTAGAATAAAAATATAATTAATTACTCCAAAAAACTAATGATCAGTTAATAAATATTTAAAATTAATGATTTGATTAATTATAATTAGCAATACTAGCATTTAATTAATTACCCTGACATTAACTAATTTAACTAAAATTAAGTTTAATTAATCAAACAAGCATCATCCCACTTTTTCCTCAAGGCTACACCACTGTGTATTACTGTATTAATATTTTTAACCAGAAGTAAAAAGTGTCAGACGTCATTTTCTAGTAGCAGTTACCTAAAAGTCCATCTTTGTACGTATGTAAGTGAAAAGCTCTTTGTTTGCAAGTTATGTCCAAGTCCATTTTCTCAGAAGTGTGAACTTAAAGCGGTTAAAGGAGATATTTATGCAGTCACAAAAATGAACAATTTTAATTATTGCAAATTTTTCTGTCAAGTATGCCAGACGACATTCTCAAAGGAACGCAGTATAACATCTTATCTTACTTGGCTTACAAAATATGCCAGGCAGTATCTTCAATAAAATTGTCACTGAACATTGTTATGTAACTTTGTTTAATAATAGAGACTATGCCCATCTATGCAATGTACTAATATTTTTAAACAAAAGTGAAAGGTTCTAAAATGTAAAATCCAATTAATAAATAAGTTGTTTATTTTCTGATTTAAGTGTTCAATTTGCAATTGTTGTGTTTGCCTAAATTTCCTTTTGAGCCTTGCACAGGGTGGCTACAGATGAAGGAATCTCATAAAAATTGCTAAAATTCAGGGAACTTGTCATTTTCACCTTGACAGTGTGATTATTTCATTGCTAAACAGGAGAATCATATCCAGAATGGATGCCATTTTTTGCTTGAAAGCAGAGTCTCAGCAAGCAGACAGACATTCATAGCAACCTTTTTTTAGAAAAAAAAAAAAAACGGAACATGAATGCATGCCAGTCTTGTATATTGCCACCATGCTCACCAATGTTCAACTAATTTTGTTTCTAAATGTATGAAATCGTGAACTATTGTTTTATGAATAATGTGCAGTTTTGTATTTTTTTTTTAAACCTGTTTGGTATTCATGTTGCACAAGGATAATTCATATACTTAAGAGTATTGTATATACAGTGAAACTGTGGTTTAATGTCATTCAAGATATTGAAAAGAAATAGCATTATGTGCAGAAAAACTCTAAATTTTGGTTGGAGAAAATCAAAGTGCTGACAATGAATTAATGCCTTTTATTCATTCCTCTACAATAATTTAAGTGTTAGCTTTCAAATATTTTTAAAGAAATCTGTTATTTTAATTTGTGTTTTGTTTTTACTATTTGCATCACAAATTGCACTTTCATTGCTTTTGTTCAATACACTTAAGTTTTTAATAAATTTGTCTCTTGACCTGCAGTTCTTGAAAAAACCTCTTACTAACTTTACAGCTTGGGTCGCTTCAGTTGCTGAAGAAATTATCTGTGTTTTCTAATTGGCATTTCGATCATGCAAGCTATCAGATTTGAAAAGTACTCTTTAAATGCTGAAAATCATCCTAACAGGATATTTTAACAGTAAATTTATAAGAAATATTTAGGATTAATAGAAAATGACATTATAGGCAAAAAAAAAAAAAAACTGTTAAATGAGGATAATGCTAAATCAGGGTTTCTCTCTATTCTAAAAAAAAGTAAGGGCCGCTTTCAACACTGTCAGAGCTTGTTGGGCTATCTTCTCTTAAACCATGGGGATTTGAATTTCGAGAAACATGTTCCCGAATGCGGAAAATTCCGAGGAACCTGATAGGGTGACTTAAATTTTGAAAATCTAGCTACTTTAGAAGATATTAATAAAAAACTGAAAAATAAAACATAATGGTTGCCAGATTTGGCATAAAATCATTCATTCCTTTGCAACAAAGCAATTCCAAATATGCAGATTCACATGAAATTGTCAAACATGAAGTAGAAATACACCCATTTTATGCCAAAATAAAAAGTATATGAAATAAGTAACTCAAAATGTGTTACACAAAGTTGACAATTTTCAAATAGTAAGTTTGCTTAGACAACAGGAGTTTAGAATTACCGATTATTCGTTTTTCCAAAACAGAATAACTAATATCTAATTAAAATACAGATTATTTTAAAACTGGTTCGGTCCAGCCGGATTATTTTCTATCAGTAGAAATATTTGGCGGCGTTAACTATGCCATTATAGCAATTATAGTACACTTTGGATATTTGCCAGCGCGACGAGATGGTATAATTCGTGGAGCTAAGTACACCAATCTGCAAAGGATTATGTAAATGAAAATACGGATAACTGTTTTCCGGTAACCTTAAATGAACAGTAATTATAGGTTGTGAGCATGTTTAAATCGCCAAATTGGTGGCAAGCTATCCTACCTGTTCCATAGTTTTTATCAAAGAAAACATACGAATTGCTGTTTTCTTAAAGCTAATTATTAACTATACATATACGCAAGTCGCCAAATTATGAAAATTCTCCATAATTGGCTAATACGCTAGGCGTCCTATGGGCTTCACATGATTACAAATAGTGCGAGGTTTAAATTTTTGTGTTCCAAGCAATGTGTAGCTCGGTAACATTCTATCTTATCCAACCTTTGCATTTTGTTTGTTGAAATTATGTCTTTTTAGGGGCCAAATGCCTCATACGAAATGCGAGTGTAGCAAGTCTAGGGGGCTTTGACCCCTAGTCACTGCATATAATATGTTGTGAAAAATTGACAAGATTGTCAGGAAACTTTTTTCTCAATTTCTCTAGCCAGCCTGTTGCAAGGTGCTGACTGGTCAGGTTATTGGAAACATAAATCTGTACAAAGCCGGATTTATGCATAATTGTGCCTATAATTTCCAACCAATCTTCTTTCAGTGATCTACAGGCATCATATCTTGCTGTAAACACGAGTTTTCACACACAGATCACGGACTAGCCATGAATGTGTTTTTCTTGGGCAACAATTACTTAAAATAAGGTCATCAATGTTTCCCTCTTCCTCATCAGTGATTGTTCTGCAGAGGAATTCTTTGTTCTGTGCCCACTTGACTGCTGCACCCGAGGCCATGGCCTAGGTTGGCTTTATGGGAAATCCGGCCCTGAATCTACAGCAGTGATCTTGGACAGTTTCTAAATTTAGACAGTGTTTGGTCTCCCACAGTTGATTTTTTTTTTAGTATTCCACAGACCTTATCATACTGCAGAAGCTACAAAATAATTTTCATTGTGAATACAAATTATTCAAATGTCTAAATTCAGACACCAATGAGTGTACCAATATTTACTGAAAAAAATCATAATAGCCATAAAATGTTTACCCTGTGGCTATTTAAAATTGTTATTCAAAATTTCAGTACTTGATATTTTTTTTAATTATTAGTTATGCCATTTATTAGTTTAGTTATGGAAAATCCATGTTTCTAATTCCAAAGAAATCACACAGTAAAGAAGAAAAAAAAAACAGGAATATATATTTTTTTTTCACATAAAATTAGTTTATTTTCTAATGTAATTAAAGTTCGTACAGATACCAAAGCTGACAACATGAAAAGAAAGAAAGAAATGCAACCTGTGAAATAATCACAATATTTTGCTAGTATCAGGGATAGCTCATATATCAAAAGGAAAAAAAAAATCTAGGAATTTTCACAAAACAAGACAATGTTTTTTATGGACTTAAATGTTGAGTTGCATTAACAAAAATGTTTTACTTTATTTTAAAAATAAATGTTAAAAACTGAAATACTAGTAATAAAAGTAGATTCTTTTCTCATTCAGCCATGCAAAATCAATCTATTGCAAATTCATTCTCTTTTTAAATCACAGATTTAGTCTAATGATTTCCTAGTTTTGCATACACACTTTCAGATGCATTTAAAAATCGATAAATTTATATAAAAAAAAGTATTTATGTACTTTGTAATTGCATTAGAGTAATGAATAAAAAATACCTTTCCCTTAAGAAAAGGAAAAATACTTATTCATCTAAAGGATGCAAAAAGATATAAAGAGTTGGGAGCTATGCAAAATCAGAACAGTATAGCCAAAACTCATATTTCCATAATAAGTCTTGAAAATCTTAACAAATGTGATTAAAGCTTAAGCTTTTGCTAATGATTGTTTCTGCTTTCCACACACTGAATTCGCTTTGTAATAGTGCACTTTATCACAATTTTCATAATTTGTCTTGCTGCCTTTTATTGGTTCTTTTGGGATATAGCATTTTATACCAGCAAAATCAGGCATTTATTTTGTATGTCTAGTGCTTTTAATTAATTAAATTAAACCTACCTTTACTCTATAGCAGAGCTTGAAATAAGCTGTGGCAATCATGGAAACTGTGAGATTATCCCAAATAGCCATGATGATTAACAGTTTTGCTACAAGTATTTGAAACTTTATTACTTGAATGCTTCTTTCTGACTTGGTAGATATATTTTAAGGTTTCACATGAAATTGCAAAATGCTGTAAAAAAATTTAAGGATTTATTCTTGTTATTTGTTTGTTTTTCTTATTGCATTATCGATTCAATTATTTTATTTTATTATTATTTTTTTTAAGCTAAGCAAAAAAAAAAAAAAAAAAAAAAAAAAGTGATTTACCATTATTATGAAAACGTAAGATTTTGCCATTAGCTGACTAGTTTTTGCTCCCAGCTTCAAAATATGTTTTGAGACCTGATTGACTGTTATCAGTCAACTCAAACAAAGGCAATCAAAGTGGACTCTTTTTTTTTTTTTTTTTTTAGAAAGAAATAATAATAGATATTCATATTTAAAATTTCTGTATTTTCATTGAATTTTATATGTTCATTTATTTAGGCTGTTCCCTTTCAGGTTTACAATTCTCCAATGCTGATTATGTGCTATCAAGTGATTTGTTTCTGTACTGATATTTGATCTACATAAGCATTATTTTGTCAAGCGTATTCTAGTACTGCTCTTGCAAATTTTGAAACACCATTCTATCATAAATGTCAATTTATTGCCAATGTATGAGAAACTTCACAATAAGCATACTATTCTTATAGCTTTAAACTACACACTTTGTGTCTTAGCTGTGCGATAAATTCTTCACAAAATCTTTGATGACCTTAATATTCATTTTCCTCAAATTCCAGGTTGATAAAAAAAATACACAAAACATTTCTATACACAACTAATGCAATTCTTGTTTGTTAAGTTTCTCAAAATATAGTTATCTGGAGAAACAGCTTGAAATTTTATCTTCATAACTTCTATAATCCTTCGAATTGTGGTATTTTACTAGATGTTACCTTTGAAAAATCTTTAGCAAACGGGCATCTCTTCCCATATCAAGGAATAAAACTGTTTTACTTTCAAAAATAGCTACTGAAAACTTAAGTTTACATACATCCAAAAGGTAAACTTTTGCCTGCAACATATATTGAATAGTATTTTTTGTAGAAGGTATTTTAAAAGAACACCAATACATTTATATGGAAGGAAAGCCATTCATTTGTGACATTTGCCAGGAAGCATTTTGGAATAAAAGTCATTTAACAATGCATGTGAACCCAGTCACAGAAACCGTGCGATGCCCGTCGCAGATTCTTGAGCAGGTCTGCAAACTATTTCCGAATTCATACCGGCCGCTCCACTGTCTACTATTCCGTGATGATGTTGTGCAGGTTGTGCGTAGAATTTACTCATTTTAGATGCATCAATGTCGCCGATTGCGTCAGCAATTTCATGTGCAATTTTTCCCCATCCCTTTCTGTGAATAATCGTATTTTCATTCGTTGTATGCCATTGTGTTTGATTTTATATCAACAATTAAAATTACTACGTATTTTTGATAAATGAAATACTTTTTGTTAAAGCTCGATATCGACGACTGCATCTAGTGATTTACTATGCAATCTTTCTCCGTACTTTTTGTAAACAATCATATTTTTGTTCATTGCAAGCCATTATGCTAACTTTTGTATGAACAGTGAAAATAACTGCACATTTTCCATAAAGAACAATTATTTGGTAAAAATATTTCTTTTATATGTGTTTTTGTTTTTCAACCAAGATTACCTTGCAGACTATTTTTGTATCTTTAAATCTGCATTGCAGACTGTTACAGAAAATTCTGCGACTGGGCCTGCGAACATGAAAAAGAGAAACCTTTTATCTGTGAAGTATGTCGAAAGACATTTCTGCAAAATATTCTTTAGTGGCGCATCTGACGACTAGTCATATAGATGAAAACGCTTTTATCTGCATAACTTGTCAGAAGGTATTCTCTCACAGAAGTGGCTTAAAAATACGTCTTCACACGCATGCGGGAGATAAACTGCATCTCTGTGAATTTTGTCCCCGAACATTTGCAAGGCGATGTAATTACAGAAAACATCTTTGTACTCACACAGGCAAGGAATCTTATCTGTGAAGTTTGTTGAAAAGTGTTTTCTCAAAAACGTTATTTGGCAACAAGTCTTCACATACATAAAAATGAAAGCAAGAAACCTTTTGTCTGTAAAATTTTTCCATAAAGTATTTTCTCAAAAATTTAACCTAAAAACAATTTCTGTATGCATGAAAGTATGAAACCGTTTGTTTGCAAAGTTTGTCATAAAGCTTTTGCTCGTAATGCTGGTTTAATCCTTTATCGCGCAGTCATCCCGCTCTGGGAACACCAAACTCTGACGTTTTGACTGTTGCCAGTCGCGAAGAATAGATTTGATTGCTATAAAAACAGTTGCGGGTGACATAGCTCCACGAGAATCCTTTACTTTTTAGCACATCATTTCCTGTAAAAAAAAAATGGTCACGATTATTTTTTAACAGCACTGACATCTGCTGAAAAATAGAAGAATGCGAGAACAGCTGGATAGATGGCCCAATGCTGAAAAAATGGCAACCGTTGCCATCGTTCGACTTAACTACCAGACGATTGAAATGTTCATCACATGCCGCAGATCTAGAGACCACACAGCCAGCTCTCGTCAAAAAAGGGTCTGACTGTGAAGTTTGTCAGAGTACATTTTCTGTTAAAAGTAATCTAATACAGCATCTCAGTATTCATATGAATGGAATGTGAAGTCTTTTGTCTTTAAGGTTTGCGAAAGAGTATTTTCTCAAAAAATTCAGCTAACAAGACATCGTCTAGGGTTTCTACAGACCTATAAAGTCAGGGAAATGCGTTTTGGTCAGGGATTTGGTGAAAAAGTCATCAAAATTCAAAGAAACTGAAGAAGGTCAAGGAAATGAAAGAAAAATTGAATTTTGCAGAAAAAATCAAGAAAATAGTTACTGCTTGAGCCTAATTGTAGATATTTTTTTATTTTCTTTTTTAGCCTTATAAATAATTTTAAAATGTATCCTTTGTGAACATATCTTGTCTAGTTGAAATATGTTTAATTTTATCCTAAATTATTATCAAACATGGATTTTGTTAGAATTCAGTGATCTCAAATAAAATCTTTGTATATATTTACTTTATTATTATTTACAGATAAAAGAGCAAAATGTATAAAAAGTTATTAAAAAAAGCAAGTAATATTAAAAATAACTCAAAATTCATGAAAGCACGCTAGATAAAATGTTAGGGAAGAGCGTGATAGATGTCAGGGAAGCAAAAGCTGCGAAATCTGTAGAAACCCTGTCTTTGCATTCATGAAAATGAAAAACCATTTGTCTGCTGAGTTTGTCAGAAAGTACTTTTTCATAAAGTAAACATTACAAGACGTAAGTAGTAGATAAATGACAGTTCACCTCATGCGCAGCCATGTTAATCGTGCGCAGCCATACAAGTGCGTTCCCTGGGTCGAGAGAGAGAGAGGGGGGCGTGGTCGGACCGGATGTGGGGAGAGGATGTTCGAAGGGTTGATAAGAATTTTTTTCCTTTTATTCAAATAAGGGGACTTGTAATTTTTTCAGACTTTAAGATATTTTTGAAATAAGGGGACTTGGAAAAATTTTCAGACTTTAACAATTTTTCAAATAAGGATACTTGTAATTTTTTTCAGACATTAAGATATTTCTCAAATAAGGGGACTTGAAAAAAATTTTCAGATTGTGACATATTTTGAAATAAGGAGACTTGTAATTTTTTCAGACTTTAACATTTAGTATCAAAATAAGAGACTTTGACATAATTTTAAATAAGCTATACTTTATGAATTAAACCTGAAATAAAAAATTTTATTGTAATTAAATGAGGACCCACCAGCCGCCCGGTAGAATTCGTCTACCGCCTCATTTCAAATAAAAATTCTTACTGTGCCTTTCCCCATCACGCTAGCCTCGCATGAATGGAGACAGGGCGTAGCACAGAGGATGCGTTGTTGTTTTTGTTTCTTTAAATAATAATTAACTATGTGGAGCAAAGAAATGAACAACATCCCCAGGAGGCCTACGAACTTTAATTTTAAGTTAAATAAGTAATTTTACAACAAATATTTTTTTTTAACCAAGAGTAATTTATTTTTATTATTATTTTTTAACCAACAGTTTTAATTTTAAGTTATATAATTTTACAACAAATATTTTTTTAATCAAGAGTTAATTTATTTTTTAATCAAGTTTTAATTTTAAGTGAAATAATTTTACAACAAATACATTTCTAAATTTATTTTTTTTTAACCAAGTTTTAATTTTAAGTTAAATAATTTTACAACAAATATTTTTTAACCAAAGTTTTAATTTTAAGTTAAATAATTTTACAACAAATTTTTTTAATTAATTTTACAACAAATATTTTTTTTAATCAAGAGTTAATTTATTTTTTAACCAAGTTTTAATTTTAAGTTAAATAATTTTACAACAAATACATTTCTAAATTTATTTTTTTAAACCAAGTTTAATTTAATTTTAACCAAGTTTTAATTTTAAGTTAAATAATTTTACAACAAATACTTTTAATTTATTTTTTTAACAAGTTTTTAATTTATCAAGAAAAAATTTTAATCAAGTGTTTTTAATTTATCAAGAAAAAAATTTAATCAAGTGTTTTTAATTTTTGTATACCGTATTTTTGTTAAGTAGCCGTTTAACATTAAAGTAGGATACCCATACATTTTCTACAAATTTAATCTACTGTTAGGCAAGTGAGAAAATTATACCATAGAAAGATTTTTACAAATAATGATATAGTCTTATATTCTATTGCGAGAAAACCACTTTAGCCATATATCCCCCAAAACTCAAGTTTTTGTATACGAAATGCATGAATACGCGTTAGATCCCCTTAGAAAGTCCTCCTACCAAGGCACCCCTCATCCTAGGCAGATACCCCCGCGTGCAGGTTTGCCTTAAAACACAAACAAACAAAGTATTTATCTAAACATTTTTTCTTACCCACACATTTTTGATAAATTTTAGGCAGCGATTATACTAGTTTATATTTTCTATAGATCAATTAGAGAAAAAATTACATTTTTAGTAATCCTACAAAATATTTTTACTGTATATCACAAGTAGAGTACCATGATTTATAGAGTTTGAATACGATACGAATTGTATATCACAAGTAGAGTAACATGATTTATAGAATTTCAATACGATACGAGTTAGATTGTTTATGTGCAACACTCATTTCAGTTTGACTATGAAAGCATAATTTTATACATGAATCAACCTTTTTAGAGGTATGCACTTAACCTATTTTATAGAAAGGTGAGCATAACTAGCACAAACTTTTAGACTAGATAGTACTATTGTTAGAAAGTTGAACTATTGGAAATAAAAATTGAAGATCCGTTTTAGCACAGTTTTATACTGCATGTACATAAAATATCTTTCAATACTTAGATAGTTTAAATCACAAATCATTACTTAAACTAAAAAATACAAGGTTTTTACTTACGTGAAGGGACATCGTGCTAAATCTTCTAGTCTCTGGACAAAGTACCAACATCTATACGGCTAGCAAGACCGGAAAATCGAATAATGATTTAAAATACATTATCCCTAATTCCCGGTCCAACTAGCACATTTTCATTCATTCTTAATACCATCATATGCTGAAATAGGTATATTATTTTGACACTAAAAACAAAAACACATTTGAAGATATTAAACGCTTTAAAAGTAATTTTTTTTCTTATAACAATTTACCAGATTCACAATGCTATTTTATGTAGGATAAAATTAGTTAGCAAGCGAAAATTTAATCTTAGTTAGAATTTACTGAAATACAAATACCATGCATGCCTTATTTTCTATTAGGAGAAAGCCCTCAAACCCCAGTTTTTGTATACAAACTGCATAAAGTACTTCTACCGATAATGCTATTAATATTAATTACACTGGATTACCCACTTAAAATTTCGCAAAACACCAAAATACAGAAAAACATACATTAACAAAAAAATCACACTTAAAAGTACAACACATCAAAAGTGCAACTATAAGAACCACATAATTATTTTCAATTAGAATTACGGTATCAACTTATATGTAACTAAAATAATAGAAAATATTACACTTACCCTGTACTTGTACACGCGAGAGGTGAAAATAATAAAAATACTCACATAATTCACAAAACAATGATTGAAGTAAAATCCACGTGCATGTCCATATTGCTGATAACAGAAATTGAGAGATAAGAAAGTGCCTTGAGGCTCTACAGAGCCGGTACAATAAGAGTTGGCCAGTTTGCCGATAAGATAAAACCAGGGAGGGTGCTAGGGGTATGCAATTGGGGACACGTGTTTCATTCTGCGTTCAAAAATGGGGACTTATGGATTAAGATCATGTTAGATTAAAGCCATTTCAATAAAAATCTATCCTTTTTGTAAACATGGGCATTATATCCTAAATTAAAATATCAAAGTTAAGCTACAACGATTAATATATTTTACGTAGTTTAGGAAAATAATGAATCATTAAATTAATTTCTGTGAAACAATTAGCAAAGAGCATTATACTAAAAGCAAATTATTTTTGTTAAGTTTTGATAAATAACAGTAATAAATTATAGGCATTGCAGATGAATGAGTTCACGTATAAAATAGGTATTAATATTATTGTTTAAAACAATTTTTACAATAATAAACTAAAATTTTTATTTAATAAAGTCATAAACTAAAATTATTAATGAAAACTTGTTAATAAATTAAACATATCAAAATTTTTACACTCAATTTTTTTTATATACTTAAATTTTACAAAGACATCCTTTTAATAAATTCATAAACTAAAACAATTTTTACAATAATAAACTAAAATATTTATTTAATAAAGTCATAAACTGAAATTATTAATGAAAACTTGCTAATAAATTAAACTGATTACTCTAAAAGATAGCTAATCACAACATATATCAGAAAAAATATAAGCAATTATAATACCTGAAAAATACCGGACAACACTCTTGTTGCATGCGGACAAAACATCGTTCTGCTCGGCTAAAGAATTCTTAGGTACCCGTTGCAGGAGACCTTACCTACGCCCAACCTACAAACTCTACAAATTTAACGGCAACTAGTTTTTATCTTATCAGGTATCACAGATCAGATAAGAGATAAGGAAGTGACATGCGCAGAAGACACGTGATAGTGACGTGTACAAATCTGTGTTGATTTAATATCCGCTAGGTTCGTTGGCAGGATGATACATTGAGTGGCAACTCTCTGTAACAGGCTAAGACAAGTTAGATGATGCAATATCTACAGGGTTGAGGAAGGTAGAGGGCGCTTGGGTAATCACGTGATTTTTTTAAAGAATCAGTATAGAGACATTTTAGTTAGATAAAGTGGCAGGTGTGTGTTGCGAGACTCTCTTTACACTGTGTGCGCCTATACTTAAGACGTGTGTTTTAATTGATTTTTCGCCGAGTTTCAAAAATGTCTTTGCTTGAATCGATCGAAAATAACTTTAACATTGAATACACTCCCGAGTTTTATACTCAAAGTGATGCCGATGTGTTGCTGCAAGAAATAATACAATTGCCTTTAGATGTAAAGCCTCTGCAAAGTATTGAAAAGAAAATTTCCCCCGAGTTTTATACTGAAAGTGATGTTGACGTGCTACAGCAAGAATTGTTTCAATTACCCCTGCAAAGTAGTGAAAAGAAAATTTCCTCGACCCGTAAAGTAATTACTTTTGCTGATGAAGGAATCAATTACAGTTTACCTGGAGCAACAGTCTCTGTTTACTCTTGGATACCCATTTTGCAAAAAATACGTGAAGATCTACAGAAAGTGACAAATTATGAATTTAATATGGTGCAAGTGAACTTTGGCTCTGAAGAACAACCTAAAATTGAAGATGGCAACTACGAAGATTTTAATCTAGACCTATCATCAGGTGTATGCATTCTAAGTTTTGGATCTAAACGAACTTTGGATTTTAAACCAGCGAACTGTGAAACCACTACCATTAAATTAGAACATGGTTCAATGTGTAAGATATATCCCCCAACCAACAAACTTTTAACGCATGGTATTCCTTCTGAACCTTATGTGACAGACCCGCACATTAACCTAACATTTGCCAAAATGTACATTTATGAGCCTTCCCCGAAAAGGGCAAAGTTGGACGATTGGACGGGCGATCTTTACCATAGCTTATATGCTTCTGTAAATAGTACATGGCACTTGGAAAGACTTATCTACGTTTCACTTCACGATGAAAGAACTGACTTGAAGATTTATATTAGACAATTTATACAGAATGCCCAATTAGACTATATACCAACCGGTCAGGGAGTCGTGATGAACCCTTCCACATGGATCGAATTTATTGTAAAACTATTAGATTTTAATATAGGTCATAGCAATAGCTCTTTTATTTGTAATAATCAATTATCTGTATTTAATGATGATGGAAAATGCATCTTACAACAAATTTACAAAACCGCAGATTCATTCACGTTAAATCCAATTTCCTTAACACTTTTAAATGATCAAGTAAAAAAACTTTGCGAAATGAGAAATGAAATATTGGAATGCATTTTAAAAACGCTATATACGACGACCCTGCCTCATTTAATTTTAAAATTAAAGCCGCAAAAATGTAACCGCGAACCCCATTGTAATTACGATGAGGCTAAACAACAATTAATGGATATAGTACATCAGGAAATTTTTAAAAACATAGGCCGGGTTCAAGATCATTCTTCGCATAGGATACATGCCTGTTCGAATAGATCACATATTGATGAGCGAGAGGGTCTTATAAGTAGTAAAGCATGGTTTACGGTTGACATGCCGTATATTGCAAGAGAGATATGCGAGAAAAAATGCACTTGTCATTATGACGGAGAATTTTTTTCAAACATTTTCATTGAAGACTATATGAAGTATCTTCAAAATGAGCTATTTAATTCATTTTTTCAACCGTTTTCAGATTTTGCGAATTCCAAGGATGACAAAACATGTGTAATTATGTGATGTTATTGGTGTATAACTAGTATTGCGATTGTAAAAAATATATTAAAACCATTGTGATTATGTAGAAAAAGTTTGCTTGCTTCTACAACAGTAAGATTTTACTGACTTGTGCATGCTTAGTTATAGATTACTCATTGAAAAGTTATTATTTTCTTAATTGTGTAAATAGTTTGTGTAATTTAAAATATGTTTTTGTAAATAAATAAGTTTAAACATGAAAACTTTTCTGTGTTTTCTTTATGTGTATGTGCGTGTTGATTACTTGCAAAATAAAAATCTATTAAATAAAAAGTGATAAAGTTAGCATACTTGGTCACGATTTAAGGTTCTCGTTTTATACTTATCTTTTATACACTACAAGGTAGAAAGTTAGAAATTTAACAAAATTTATTGAAGCATGTACTATGGAAACATTAATCTACTACATAGAATTAAAATGTTTTGATTAAAATCATAAACTTAAGTGTGATAGGTAAATTGTGTTACATGAGAATTCCCAAAGTACTAATTTTTTATAAAATGAACTTAGCTAAAAAAGTTAGTTTCCATAATTTTATAACTTAATCGATTTTACAGGTTTTTCAAAAATAAAGTTAAGTGAGATAAAGAAACTTAGTATTTTTAAATAAAGATTTTTTAGGTGTTCTTTAATGTAAAGATCTTACCATATTTTACTTGAAGTAACAGAATATTTAAAATCATACACTATGTTTTTAAAACATTAGAGTATTACCTTGGCATATTTTTATAATTTTTATTAAGTAATGGGCTTGAATATTTTTATGAGAAATATCAACTAAGTGCACATGTTACACATTTTACTGATTGAGATGGTTATGCTTACAAATTTTAAATAAATATGCTCTTACTTTTATACATGTTACTTGTTCAAACTAAGTATACTTTTGATTTGTATACGTTTATGAGTTCTCATAAGTTATGAAATTATTTCTCGAAAGGAACTTAGCTATTAGAACTTTGTAAATTTCGTAGAAGTAGTATGCTTAACATGTTTTTGATAAAATAGATTTAAATGTGGTACAGAAATGATCAGCTATTTTAGCATAGATGTATAAACTTATCTTTATGTAAACCTTAACTAAATAAAAGTAATATAATTTATGTCTGTACAAAGTGAGGGACTTAGGCTATTTTTCAGAATTATCAAGTAAAGGGTTTTACAAAATACTTAGTAAACTGCATTAATAGATTGTAAGGTGTAATTTTTTCTTTTAGAAGTTTTGCACATTGGTATATTTTATGTTCTGATAAGTCGTTGAATATGTTCTTGAAATAAACTAACATATCTGTACTTTGAAAATTTTATAGAAGTGACGAACTTTGGTATTTTTAGAATGTTACGAACTTGATACATTTTTTCTGAAGTGCTAGATATGTGAAATTGTCTTTTTAGAAACATTGAATTATTCATATTAGTGCATTTCAGTTACTCTTTCAAGATAACGGACTTAGAATTTTTTACAAATAGCAAGCTAGTAACTTGCTAAACATGCTTCTTGCAAATATTTTTAAATACCGTTCTTAAAATATCACAGTTGTACTACTTAAATTATTATATTTTAATTATTTATTTCATTTAGTAGTTACAACTTTGATAATTTTTAAGAACGGTATTTAAAAATATTTGCAAGAAGCATGTTTAGCAAGTTACTAGCTTGCTATTTGTAAAAAATTCTAAGTCCGTTATCTTGAAAGAGTAACTGAAATGCACTAATATGAATAATTCAATGTTTCTAAAAAGACAATTTCACATATCTAGCACTTCAGAAAAAATGTATCAAGTTCGTAACATTCTAAAAATACCAAAGTTCGTCACTTCTATAAAATTTTCAAAGTACAGATATGTTAGTTTATTTCAAGAACATATTCAACGACTTATCAGAACATAAAATATACCAATGTGCAAAACTTCTAAAAGAAAAAATTACACCTTACAATCTATTAATGCAGTTTACTAAGTATTTTGTAAAACCCTTTACTTGATAATTCTGAAAAATAGCCTAAGTCCCTCACTTTGTACAGACATAAATTATATTACTTTTATTTAGTTAAGGTTTACATAAAGATAAGTTTATACATCTATGCTAAAATAGCTGATCATTTCTGTACCACATTTAAATCTATTTTATCAAAAACATGTTAAGCATACTACTTCTACGAAATTTACAAAGTTCTAATAGCTAAGTTCCTTTCGAGAAATAATTTCATAACTTATGAGAACTCATAAACGTATACAAATCAAAAGTATACTTAGTTTGAACAAGTAACATGTATAAAAGTAAGAGCATATTTATTTAAAATTTGTAAGCATAACCATCTCAATCAGTAAAATGTGTAACATGTGCACTTAGTTGATATTTCTCATAAAAATATTCAAGCCCATTACTTAATAAAAATTATAAAAATATGCCAAGGTAATACTCTAATGTTTTAAAAACATAGTGTATGATTTTAAATATTCTGTTACTTCAAGTAAAATATGGTAAGATCTTTACATTAAAGAACACCTAAAAAATCTTTATTTAAAAATACTAAGTTTCTTTATCTCACTTAACTTTATTTTTGAAAAACCTGTAAAATCGATTAAGTTATAAAATTATGGAAACTAACTTTTTTAGCTAAGTTCATTTTATAAAAAATTAGTACTTTGGGAATTCTCATGTAACACAATTTACCTATCACACTTAAGTTTATGATTTTAATCAAAACATTTTAATTCTATGTAGTAGATTAATGTTTCCATAGTACATGCTTCAATAAATTTTGTTAAATTTCTAACTTTCTACCTTGTAGTGTATAAAAGATAAGTATAAAACGAGAACCTTAAATCGTGACCAAGTATGCTAACTTTATCACTTTTTATTTAATAGATTTTTATTTTGCAAGTAATCAACACGCACATACACATAAAGAAAACACAGAAAAGTTTTCATGTTTAAACTTATTTATTTACAAAAACATATTTTAAATTACACAAACTATTTACACAATTAAGAAAATAATAACTTTTCAATGAGTATTCTATAACTAAGCATGCACAAGTCAGTAAAATCTTACTGTTGTAGAAGCAAGCAAACTTTTTCTACATAATCACAATGGTTTTAATATATTTTTTACAATCGCAATACTAGTTATACACCAATAACATCACATAATTACACATGTTTTGTCATCCTTGGAATTCGCAAAATCTGAAAACGGTTGAAAAAATGAATTAAATAGCTCATTTTGAAGATACTTCATATAGTCTTCAATGAAAATGTTTGAAAAAAATTCTCCGTCATAATGACAAGTGCATTTTTTCTCGCATATCTCTCTTGCAATATACGGCATGTCAACCGTAAACCATGCTTTACTACTTATAAGACCCTCTCGCTCATCAATATGTGATCTATTCGAACAGGCATGTATCCTATGCGAAGAATGATCTTGAACCCGGCCTATGTTTTTAAAAATTTCCTGATGTACTATATCCATTAATTGTTGTTTAGCTTCATCGTAATTACAATGGGGTTCGCGGTTACATTTTTGCGGCTTTAATTTTAAAATTAAATGAGGCAGGGTCGTCGTATATAGCGTTTTTAAAATGCATTCCAATATTTCATTTCTCATTTCGCAAAGTTTTTTTACTTGATCATTTAAAAGTGTTAAGGAAATTGGATTTAACGTGAATGAATCTGCGGTTTTGTAAATTTGTTGTAAGATGCATTTTCCATCATCATTAAATACAGATAATTGATTATTACAAATAAAAGAGCTATTGCTATGACCTATATTAAAATCTAATAGTTTTACAATAAATTCGATCCATGTGGAAGGGTTCATCACGACTCCCTGACCGGTTGGTATATAGTCTAATTGGGCATTCTGTATAAATTGTCTAATATAAATCTTCAAGTCAGTTCTTTCATCGTGAAGTGAAACGTAGATAAGTCTTTCCAAGTGCCATGTACTATTTACAGAAGCATATAAGCTATGGTAAAGATCGCCCGTCCAATCGTCCAACTTTGCCCTTTTCGGGGAAGGCTCATAAATGTACATTTTGGCAAATGTTAGGTTAATGTGCGGGTCTGTCACATAAGGTTCAGAAGGAATACCATGCGTTAAAAGTTTGTTGGTTGGGGGATATATCTTACACATTGAACCATGTTCTAATTTAATGGTAGTGGTTTCACAGTTCGCTGGTTTAAAATCCAAAGTTCGTTTAGATCCAAAACTTAGAATGCATACACCTGATGATAGGTCTAGATTAAAATCTTCGTAGTTGCCATCTTCAATTTTAGGTTGTTCTTCAGAGCCAAAGTTCACTTGCACCATATTAAATTCATAATTTGTCACTTTCTGTAGATCTTCACGTATTTTTTGCAAAATGGGTATCCAAGAGTAAACAGAGACTGTTGCTCCAGGTAAACTGTAATTGATTCCTTCATCAGCAAAAGTAATTACTTTACGGGTCGAGGAAATTTTCTTTTCACTACTTTGCAGGGGTAACTGAAACAATTCTTGCTGTAGCACGTCAACATCACTTTCAGTATAAAACTCGGGGGAAATTTTCTTTTCAATACTTTGCAGAGGCTTTACATCTAAAGGCAATTGTATTATTTCTTGCAGCAACACATCGGCATCACTTTGAGTATAAAACTCGGGAGTGTATTCAATGTTAAAGTTATTTTCGATCGATTCAAGCAAAGACATTTTTGAAACTCGGCGAAAAATCAATTAAAACACACGTCTTAAGTATAGGCGCACACAGTGTAAAGAGAGTCTCGCAACACACACCTGGCCACTTTATCTAACTAAAATGTCTCTATACTGATTCTTTAAAAAAATCACGTGATTACCCAAGCGCCCTCTACCTTCCTCAACCCTGTAGATATTGCATCATCTAACTTGTCTTAGCCTGTTACAGAGAGTTGCCACTCAATGTACATCCTGCCAACGAACCTAGCGGATATTAAATCAACACAGATTTGCACACGTCACTATCACGTGTCTTCTGCGCATGTCACTTCCTTATCTCTTATCTGATCTGTGATACCTGATAAGAGAAAAACTAGTTGCCGTTAAATTTGTAGAGTTTGTAGGTTGGGCGTAGGTAAGGTCTCCTGCAACGGGTACCTAAGAATTCTTTAGCCGAGCAGAACGATGTTTTGTCCGCATGCAACAAGAGTGTTGTCCGGTATTTTTCAGGTATTATAATTGCTTATATTTTTTCTGATATATGTTGTGATTAGCTATCTTTTAGAGTAATCAGTTTAATTTATTAGCAAGTTTTCATTAATAATTTCAGTTTATGACTTTATTAAATAAATATTTTAGTTTATTATTGTAAAAATTGTTTTAGTTTATGAATTTATTAAAAGGATGTCTTTGTAAAATTTAAGTATATAAAAAAAATTGAGTGTAAAAATTTTGATATGTTTAATTTATTAACAAGTTTTCATTAATAATTTTAGTTTATGACTTTATTAAATAAAAATTTTAGTTTATTATTGTAAAAATTGTTTTAAACAATAATATTAATACCTATTTTATACGTGAACTCATTCATCTGCAATGCCTATAATTTATTACTGTTATTTATCAAAACTTAACAAAAATAATTTGCTAGCTTTAGTATAATGCTCTTTGCTAATTGTTTCACAGAAATTAATTTAATGATTCATTATTTTCCTAAACTACGTAAAATATATTAATCGTTGTAGCTTAACTTTGATATTTTAATTTAGGATATAATGCCCATGTTTACAAAAAGGATAGATTTTTATTGAAATGGCTTTAATCTAACATGATCTTAATCCATAAGTCCCCATTTTTGAACGCAGAATGAAACACGTGTCCCCAATTGCATACCCCTAGCACCCTCCCTGGTTTTATCTTATCGGCAAACTGGCCAACTCTTATTGTACCGGCTCTGTAGAGCCTCAAGGCACTTTCTTATCTCTCAATTTCTTATCAGCTGTACTAGGATATGCACGTGGATTTTACTTCAATCATTGTTTTGTGAATTATGTGAGTTTTTTATTATTTTCACCTCTCGCGTGTACAAGTACAGGGTAAGTGTAATATTTTCTATTATTTTAGTTACATATAAGTTGATACCGTAATTCTAATTGAAAATAATTATGTGGTTCTTATAGTTGCACTTTTGATGTGTTGTACTTTTAAGTGTGATTTTTTTTGTTAATGTATGTTTTTCTGTATTTTGGTGTTTTGCGAAATTTTAAGTGGGTAATCCAGTGTAATTAATATTAATAGCATTATCGGTAGAAGTACTTTATGCAGTTTGTATACAAAAACTGGGGTTTGAGGGCTTTCTCCTAATAGAAAATAAGGCATGCATGGTATTTGTATTTCAGTAAATTCTAACTAAGATTAAATTTTCGCTTGCTAACTAATTTTATCCTACATAAAATAGCATTGTGAATCTGGTAAATTGTTATAAGAAAAAAAATTACTTTTAAAGCGTTTAATATCTTCAAATGTGTTATTTTGTTTTTAGTGTCAAAATAATATACCTATTTCAGCATATGATGGTATTAAGAATGAATGAAAATGTGCTAGTTGGACCGGGAATTAGGGATAATGTATTTTAAATCATTATTCGATTTTCCGGTCTTGCTAGCCGTATAGATGTTGGTACTTTGTCCAGAGACTAGAAGATTAGCACGATGTCCCTTCACGTAAGTAAAAACCTTGTATTTTTTAGTTTAAGTAATGATTTGTGATTTAAACTATCTAAGTATTGAAAGATATTTATGTACATGCAGTATAAAACTGTGCTAAAACGGATCTTCAAATTTTATTTCCAATAGTTCAATTTTCTAACAATAGCACTATCTAGTCTAAAAGTTTGTGCTAGTTATGCTCACCTTTCTATAAAATAGGTTAAGTGCATACCACTCAAAAGGTTGATTCATGTATAAAATTATGCTTTCATAGTCAAACTGAAATGAGTGTCGCACATAAACAATCTAACTCGTATCGTATTGAAATTCTATAATCAGTACTATGGATACATCGTATCGTATCAAACTCTATAATCATGTACTCTACTTGTGATATACAGTAAAAATATTTTGTAGGATTACTAAAAATGTAATTTTTTCTCTAATTGATCTATAGAAAATATAAACTAGTATAATCGCTGCCTAAAATTTATCAAAAATGTGTGGGTAAGAAAAAATGTTTAGATAAATACTTTGTTTGTTTGTGCTTTAAGGCAAACCTGCACGCGGGGGTATCTGCTTAGGATGAGGGGTGCCTTGGTAGGAGGACTTTCTAAGGGGATCTAACGCGTATTCATGCATTTCGTATACAAAAACTTGAGTTTTGGGGGATATATGGCTAAAGTGGTTTTCTCGCAATAGAATATAAGACTATATCCAAATGATGTATTTGTAAAACTTAGGTACTAAAATCTTTCTATGGTATAATTTTCTCACTTGCCTAACAGTAGATTAAATTTGTAGAAAATGTATGGGTATCCTACTTTAATGTTAAACGGCTACTTAACAAAAATACGGTATACAAAAATTAAAACACTTGATTAAATTTTTTTTCTTGATAAATTAAAAACACTTGATTAAAATTTTTTCTTGATAAATTAAAACTTGGTTAAAAAAATAAATTTAGAAATGTATTTGTTGTAAAATTATTTAACTTAAAATTAAAACTTGGTTAAAAATTAAATTAAAACTTGGTTAAAAAAAATAAATTTAGAAATGTATTTGTTGTAAAATTATTTAACTTAAAATTAAAACTTGGTTAAAAAATAAATTAACTCTTGATTAAAAAAAATATTTGTTGTAAAATTAATTAAAAAAAATTTGTTGTAAAATTATTTAACTTAAAATTAAAACTTTGTTAAAAAATATTTGTTGTAAAATTATTTAACTTAAAATTAAAACTTGGTTAAAAAAAAATAAATTAGAAATGTATTTGTTGTAAAATTATTTCACTTAAAATTAAAACTTGATTAAAAAATAAATTAACTCTTGATTAAAAAAATATTTGTTGTAAAATTATATAACTTAAAATTAAAACTGTTGGTTAAAAAATAATAATAAAAATAAATTACTCTTGGTTAAAAAAAATATTTGTTGTAAAATTACTTATTTAACTTAAAATTAAAGTTCGTAGGCCTCCTGGGGATGTTGTTCATTTCTTTGCTCCACATAGTTAATTATTATTTAAAGAAACAAAAACAACAACGCATCCTCTGTGCTACGCCCTGTCTCCATTCATGCGAGGCTAGCGTGATGGGGAAAGGCACAGTAAGAATTTTTATTTGAAATGAGGCGGTAGACGAATTCTACCGGGCGGCTGGTGGGTCCTCATTTTTATAATAAAATTTTTTATTTCAGGTTTAATTCATAAGTATAGCTTATTTAAAATTATGTCAAAGTCTCTTATTTTGATACTAAATGTTAAAGTCTGAAAAAATTACAAGTCTCCTTATTTCAAAATATGTCACATCTGAAAATTTTTCCAAGTCCCTTATTTGAAAATATGTCAAATCTGAAAAAAATTACAAGTATCCTTATTTGAAAAATATGTTAAAGTCTGAAAATTTTTCCAAGTCCCCTTATTTCAAAAATATGTCACAATCTGAAAAAAATTACAAGTCCCCTTATTTGAAAAAAAGGAAAAAAATTCTTATCAACCCTTCGAACATCCTCTCCCCACATCCGGTCCGACCACGCCCCCCTCTCTCTCTCTCGACCCAGGGAACGCACTTGTACGGCTGCGCACGATTAACATGGCTGCGCATGAGCAGAACTGTCATTTATCTACTACTTACGTCTTGTAATGTTTACTTTATGAAAAAGTACTTTCTGACAAACTCAGCAGACAAATGGTTTTTCATTTTCATGAATGCAAAGACAGGGTTTCTACAGATTTCGCAGCTTTTGCTTCCCTGACATCTATCACGCTCTTCCCTAACATTTTATCTAGCGTGCTTTCATGAATTTTGAGTTATTTTTAATATTACTTGCTTTTTTTAATAACTTTTTATACATTTTGCTCTTTTATCTGTAAATAATAATAAAGTAAATATATACAAAGATTTTATTTGAGATCACTGAATTCTAACAAAATCCATGTTTGATAATAATTTAGGATAAAATTAAACATATTTCAACTAGACAAGATATGTTCACAAAGGATACATTTTAAAATTATTTATAAGGCTAAAAAAGAAAATAACAAAAATATCTACAATTAGGCTCAAGCAGTAACTATTTTCTTGATTTTTTCTGCAAAATTCAATTTTTCTTTCATTTCCTTGACCTTCTTCAGTTTCTTTGAATTTTGATGACTTTTTCACCAAATCCCTGACCAAAACGCATTTCCCTGACTTTATAGGTCTGTAGAAACCCTAGACGATGTCTTGTTAGCTGAATTTTTTGAGAAAATACTCTTTCGCAAACCTTAAAGACAAAAGACTTCACATTCCATTCATATGAATACTGAGATGCTGTATTAGATTACTTTTAACAGAAAATGTACTCTGACAAACTTCACAGTCAGACCCTTTTTTGACGAGAGCTGGCTGTGTGGTCTCTAGATCTGCGGCATGTGATGAACATTTCAATCGTCTGGTAGTTAAGTCGAACGATGGCAACGGTTGCCATTTTTTCAGCATTGGGCCATCTATCCAGCTGTTCTCGCATTCTTCTATTTTTCAGCAGATGTCAGTGCTGTTAAAAAATAATCGTGACCATTTTTTTTTTACAGGAAATGATGTGCTAAAAAGTAAAGGATTCTCGTGGAGCTATGTCACCCGCAACTGTTTTTATAGCAATCAAATCTATTCTTCGCGACTGGCAACAGTCAAAACGTCAGAGTTTGGTGTTCCCAGAGCGGGATGACTGCGCGATAAAGGATTAAACCAGCATTACGAGCAAAAGCTTTATGACAAACTTTGCAAACAAACGGTTTCATACTTTCATGCATACAGAAATTGTTTTTAGGTTAAATTTTTGAGAAAATACTTTATGGAAAAATTTTACAGACAAAAGGTTTCTTGCTTTCATTTTTATGTATGTGAAGACTTGTTGCCAAATAACGTTTTTGAGAAAACACTTTTCAACAAACTTCTCAACAAATAAAACTTTTTGAATATTTTATCATAATCCTTCTAGCTCTTGTTGAAAATCACATTTGCATAAGTATATAAGCAATTTTCACCAGCTAAATTTGTTTGTGATACCGAGTTCTATTGTACTTCTGTTTGGCTTACATTTCTATTTGCTACTTTTGGGAAGCAGGATCTTTTCCAAAATAATTAGGTTAACTTCAGAATGTTTCTGAAAAGCTATGTTATATAATACTCTCATATACACGCTATATTATGACATATACTAAATGAGCTCTGGTAAAAATGATTTGCATTAATTATGTAAACCAGGGGCGTAGCCAGAAATTTTTTATGGGGGGGGGGAGTTACGATTACTACAACTCATATATATGTATACTTGTGTGATAATGTAGTGAAGAATGTACATTTTGTATGGCAAAAAATAGCTCATAAGGGGGGGTTATGACCTCCCTAACCCCCCTCCCCCTTGGCTACGCCCCTGATGTAAACAGAAGACCCCGCTAAGCCAACATGAGTCTCAAGGCAAACATTTCACATAAAATCCTTTTACTTTGCTCTGGAAAAAATGATTTGCGTGTTGTGTTGTGGGATTAAGGTTGATTAGCTACGCATGGGCTCTAGGCCTATGGGTGGGATGCCCTCCATGGGGGTCTTAACCCGCATTCACGCTAAGTTTCGGAGAAAACCACGGAAAACTCCGAACGGTTAGGTCGATGGACGTGCGATGGGACCCGAACCCGGACCTTCACACTTCGCCCATCTACCATTTCTAGTGGCATAACCACTACGCCATGGTGAGGCTTTAAAAAAAAAAAAAAAAAAAAAAAAAAAAAAAAAAAAATGATTTGCATCAATTATGTAAACAGAAGACCCCAACTAAGCCAACATGAGTCTCAAGTCAAACATTTCACATAAAATCCCTTTACTTTGCTCTGGAAAAAATGATTTGCATTAATTATGTAAACAGAAGACCCCGACTAAGCCAACATGAGTCTCAAGGCAAGCATTTCACATAAAACCCCTTTACTTTGCTCTGGAAAAAATGATTTGCATCAATTATGTAAACAGAAGACCCCAACTAAGCCAACATGAGTCTCAAGTCAAACATTTCACATAAAATCCCTTTACTTTGCTCTGGAAAAAATGATTTGCATTAATTATGTAAACAGAAGACCCCGACTAAGCCAACATGAGTCTCAAGGCAAGCATTTCACATAAAACCCCTTTACTTTGCTCTTTAAAAAAATGATTTGCATTAATTATGTAAACAGAAGACCCCGACTAAGCCAACATGAGTCTCAAGGCAAACATTTCACATAAAACCCCTTTACTTTGATGTATGCATTTGTATTCACACATACTATACATGTTCTGCAGAAAAAAAGGTTGTCATTACTTGTGCTTTAATTTGATACAGTTTACCTGGTTATCGAAATTTTCAGAGATCTCTTCAAATGCTGAAAGAGATTTAATAAAACATTAACTTACTTTAAATAGCAAGTAATTAGAGCAGGCTTTCATTAGATTTTCTGAGACCGTACTGACTCTTGATAATTTTAATTAATTATTTTGTTAATTTAACAATTTTTCATCTACAATTGATATTTGTAATCAGTTAGTTGCTTTAAGTTGTATTTAGTAATTAGCAAATTTTTTAAATATTCTGAAACCCCATCCTTTCCCTTAACATCAGGTTTAAAAAAAAAAAAAACCCTGAAAAATCCAGTAGGTGGTTGTTTTCTGAAAAAACCTGGGTTTTTAACAACATTAGCTGTACTTATACCCTTCTAGTGAGTTTGTTAAATCACTTTATATTCATTTTTGGTGTAACTGTTTTTTATTTTGAAGGCATGTTTAAATACAGTTAAATTAAAATTATTAAAACAAAAAAAAATAATATATAATCAATCAACTCCCTTCTCCACCACTTAGCAGTAACCACTCAGCTCCACCACTTGTAAAATTATCAAACGTTGACCGGTCCTCCTGTTTGACAAATGCTGTATGATGTATGCTATATCAGATTTTCAAGACTTTTCAATATAAAAGTAGTATTAAATGACAATGGCCCAGCATTTTATTCAAAACATTATTGTTGAAAATAAATTTCTCTGGACAAAATTTGTATAAAAGATTATGCTAAAGAGATACTAATTAACACCAATAAAAGACTGATCTGCTTCTGATGACAAACCCATGAACTTTTTTTTCTAGGGGCTGGGAAGAAATGAGAGGTCTGTACTAGACTTGTGAAACAAAAAGCATCAAACGTTTACGAATACAGCAGAACTTTTATCTTTTATTGAACATACTAAAATGATTAGAGTATTTTATATGATAATTTTTAAACGTGAATTATCATTGTGACGTTCCTCCCCCCTCCTCTTTTCCTTTAAACCTCCATAATATTTAGCTTTTAACTGCTTTTTTACTCTGTGATCTATTAAGGTGTAGTTTCGCTATTTTACTCCTCATCTGGCGCATTTATCCTTTTTGGATCTTGTGCCACTAACCTCCAACAAACGAACAAAATAGCTTTCATATGATAGTTGACAGGAATGCAAAAAACTAGAAAGCTTAGAAAGGTGGTCAAAGCAAATGGTTAAAATTCATAGTTTCCCCTGTGACACACAAGGGACAGTCAGGCATATCAGACACACTGATAAAGTGAAGGTGGCACTGAAGAAAGTCATGTCCTGTCAAAATTCTTAAATTTGCAGAAAGATCTGTCGAAGCAGACTGATAGGAATAGAGTTGAGAATGAGGCTGGACCATATTTTTTTCTGTGGCATACTTTGGCTGTTTAGTTGTTTGTCGTTCCTACAGTGGTGGAGGTAATTTGGTTGTAAGGTAAGGCAAAGTGATGCTGTGGAAAGTCTGAAGCTTATCAGCCCTCTCGTTACCAGATATCACAATGGCTGGGGATCCACTGGAATAAAATCCCCCAGGCATCAGTGGTAAGTTTATTGATTTTCAGTTTTATTTCCTATACACTTTCAAGTTCTCTGCTTTAGAAGGAGCCAAGAGAAAGGATCGCTGATTATGAGCCAACAAGGATAACTGAATGGTTGAAGTTTGTAGCACACAGCTGGAAAAACGATGAGCAGATTGTTTAGTTGCCATGATTTCATCTTCGAAGTTACTGGCATTTACACCAACTGAGCATGAGCCCACGAAAAAGTTTTCACAATAAAAACCAGCTCCGACCGAAGAATCCTTCTGGAATTAGCCATCAGTATAAATTTGAAGCCATTTTTCTTATGGGTATCTATTTGCAATTGTTTCAAATGTGTGGCTACAAAGAACAGCAGGAACAGTATCAATTATTTCTTTGTTGGTTGCCAATTAAAAGTTTGTAGGTTGAATTCCAAGAGTCGGTGGAAATCTCTAAGAGGTTTGGGAATTCTTTTCATGTTTAGTCATGAGGTCTTCGGCTTTTGTGAAGAATGATTGGGGTGTCTTCATTCTTTTTCAAGCTGTGTCACAAGTTGCTGCCATTGCTGCAGAGGAAGTGTTGATAATTCTCAGGAAACACCAGAGAGTTACATATGTAATTAATAGATATTCTGTTATAAGAGATAGAAATCCATAGAGCGGGGGATTGAACCCTTCCTTTAAAAACCTCAAATTTCTGTATTCATCAATGCTAATGGCAATTTAATACATCTACTCTAATTTTAAAAATATGTTTCCAAGTATTAAGTTAAATAAGATAGTGACTTATACCGTGTTTATAATCGCCCTCGCGTAATAGTCGCGTTCCCATTTTGAAGCACAAAAAATTGTCAAAATAATTTCCCCGCATAAAAGTCGCAGTCATATATATTACACTGCAAAAAATTTTCGTAAAATTACAGGATAAGGACTGTAAATTTTACAGCACTTGTACCATTTTTCGTGTTTACGGTAGAACTACGGTAAATCGACAGTATTTGATCCTTAAAAATACGGTATATGTGCCGTTTCTATTGTTAACGGCAGTTATAGTATAGTAAATTTACGGTACATGTACTGGTCCCACTGCTGCCAGTACATGTACCGTAATTTGGGATTGAAATTTTTTGCAGTGTAGACCATCTTTATGTCGATAAAAATTTTACTATAAAAAGAAAAATACATCTTTCTTGCGTGTTCAACTGAGCAAAAGATTATTAAATATACGACAGATAATCTGGGAAAATTTGCTAAATTAATAATTTTACTATATTACCATTAATTTTCTAGCATTTAAGTGTATAATAGTCGCGCCTAGATTTTCACCATGAAAAATTGGTAAAAAAAAGTGCGACTATTACGCGAGCAAACACGGTATTTAGACTGCTTATGACAAGCTGCTGTTGCACTGTTCTGTAAGTCTAGAAACTATTTCACACATGAATACTGTACAGAAATAATATCTGTTTCAATAAAACTACGTAACTGGTAAATTTTCTAATTAATTTTAAAACAAAGTAAGAAATTAGTTTTTTAACGATGTTTTCATGAATTTTGTTTCCTTCAAAGTCGGTTATTATTTCATTAGTTAATTTTCTGAGTAAGATCCGAATTCATAAAGAACACAGAAATGTAAGACAGCTTTTGTTGATCAGATGTGAAAAAAGGAGAAATGTTAATTTTTTTTAACAAGGAAATTTACCTTTCTCCAGTACACTTTGGAATTGTTAAAAAAAAAAAAAAAAAATCACACAGTGCAGTTTACATTTTGGCAGATGTAGAGAATAAATTTAAAATTTGATCGTTTTTTACATATTTAATGCTCTTGACTGATTTGTTATTGTTGAACTAAATTACCCTCAATTCATTAGGAAATTCCTCATTTAAATCTGAGGATGAATTTGTAAAATTCTTTTCCATCTCTTTGTGAAGAATAACGGCCTTTTAAATTGAAAGACAAGCAATTCCACCCTGTGATGGAGATCACATATCTAATTTAATAATCATTTACTTTGGCTTTCTTTAATGTAATCTATCCAAAATCAAGAATTCTAAATCACTTCTGTTTTTCATTTTTCTGCTGTTTCGGTTTTTAAATCTGTATATTTGCTTTTCCCCGTATGCACTATTCTTCACTTGTTCATTCGTCTCGTCAGACCGGTGTGCTAAAAATAGATTATATTTGCGTCCGTTTGCAAAATCAACATACTTTTGATTCCCCTCCTTTGGCTTGGTGTTGACGTTTTTATTATTTGTTGCCCTTCCGACGTCTTTAAAATTATTTGCTCGCGATTACGTCAATTTTAATTTTATTGGATTAACCGTTTTGGTTGCTCTGGAATTGGCGTTATTGATCTCAGCCAAGTTATTGTTCTCACCAATGTGTGATTCTCTGCTGGCGTAATTTTTAATTCATTCCACCTTAATTTCAATGTCTATATAGGACGTATTTTTTATTTCGCTGAGCCACCACCATCCGTTGTAATAAGTTTATATTTCGATAGTGTATGTTTAATAAAATAGTTTTAAGTATTTAACGTCTTTTTATTATATTGCAACTAAGTGTATTCGAACCTGGATTTTCATGTATCACACACAACGCAGACTTAATGATTTAAAACAGCCTAATTAAATAACTTCTTTACAACCCCCCCCCCCCCCAACTTTACAAACAGCATTTTACTTTTTAAATTGGATATTGCTGTATCGCAAAGTGACACGTGTTGACATATTTGGTGCAAGAGTCCAAATCAACTTCATGACGACAGCTGGCTGTGCCGGGCACAGCCAGCTGCATCAAAAAAGGGTCTCTAGATCTGTGGCACGCGATGAACGTTTCGATCGTCCGCCATCTTGCTGGTAGTTAAGTCGAGCGATGGCAACGGCTGCCCTTTTTTCAGCATTGGGAAAGGGTTGCGCCTCAAAGGGTTAAGCAACCTCAGTGCGTCAAGTGTTAAACTGCTGGCGTTGCCAATGGTTACCAGTCTAGTGCAAAAGGAGAGGAGAGAAAAAAGAAAGCACATAGCCCCATGAGGCATCGACCTCTCTCTCCGATTTCCTTTCAACCTGTTGGATTTATTATGCGGAGCTGCAAAAAGAGTGACTTTTTCCGGGCAATTCGTTCGGACGTTGGTCATAAACAATGGGATTCTCCAACTGTGATTCCGAAACTTTTTTGTACGTCGCACAGTGCCCGAAAGTGTATGACAGAGGTAGAGTACATTAACATACATGCCGCGATTGAAATAAAAGCGTTATGTTATAAAATCTGGAGTGACTCCACTCGACTTTCCGAACACTTACGATTAAGATCATTATCAAGCATTTAAATAAATTTCAATCGATGAATAATTCAAACATATATACCAATTTGAGCTCAATCGAATGCGCCGTTTAAACGCTAGCACACTTTCAATAATTTGCTCCCATAGCCATAGGCCATAATGTAAAAGAAATCTTAGTCCTGTAGAAACACTATAAGTCCTATACACACCAAAATCAATACCGGTATTATCATGGTGGTTTATAACATATCTACCCAATTTGAGATCAATCGAATGTACCGTTTAAACGCTAGCGCACTTTCAAGAATTTCCCCCCATAAGCCATAATGTAAAAGAAATCTTTGTCGTAGCCCTGTAGAAAAACTATAAGTCCTATACACACCAAAATCAATACCGGTCTTGCGACGGTGGTTTATAACATATATACCCAATTTGAGCTCAATCGAATGTCCCGTTTAGGAGCTATCGTGTTCACTCACATACACACACACATACATACATACATCTCGTAAAAATAGCATAAATGAATTCAGAAGACCTCAAAACGTGTCAATACACCAAAATCTCGAAGTCGAATTTTTTAATGATTACAATACTTTCCTTACATGGTACATGTTCGGAAAGTAAAAATATGGGAGGTGGAGAGAATGACAAACTGATTATGGATACTTTTAATTTATGTTCGTGCTGAAAGAGACACCCCCCCCCCCTCATGGGCTCAGAACATGCCGTAGATAAACAAAGTTTTGATGCTGAGTTAAAGTGTGTTTGTATCAAAAGTCAGTTGTTTTGAAACCTTAACACTGCATGGATTTTTTAAATGGTCTAAAAATTAAACTGTAACTTTATTTAGGCTCACTAATGTTAGGAACAATATTTTTAAAAATTTTTACCATGTAATTTCCCTGAAAAATCATGAAAAAAAGTTCAAATTCGAAAACATTAGAAATGTTTATCCTATAGCGCTTATGAAACTAAGTATATAGCCAAATTCTACTTTATTTTGTCGTAATACTACTTACTATTTTTTTTTTATAGTTTTGTATTTATTTTCATTTAGAAAAAAAAATTAGAAGCAATCAAAAATTTGTTCACTGAACTGGAAGCACACGCTATGAATTCAGAAATATTGAAAATATGAGTGACATCATGAATAAACGGTCGGGACATAAGTGTTGATAAGTAACGTAGTGTTTTATTTCTGAACTGCAAGTACTATATGCTCTGATTATACAGTGTGACGAGTGGCAAGGGTGTATACGATGGGGGAGGGGGTTAAAAGAATTAAAAAATAAATTAAATCAAAGTCCTGATTTAGCTATTGGTACCTATAAAATGAACAGTTTTTAGCGGCCTCTCGGCAGGGGCGAGGCGTGAATATATGCCATGGTCATCGCTGCTTACAGATTTATCCCCCTCTTCCCCGCTAGCGCAAGCACACATCCACACTAGAGATGAGACGGGCTCAGCCCGAGCCCGAGCCCGGGCCCGACTCGGGCTCGGGCTCTGTAATTCACGATTGCGTTCGGGCTCGGGCTCGTGAAAAATTCCTTCTTTGTTGTACATACTCCTTGAAACAGATTTTAAAAAGCGATTCATGGGATAAATAGACGTACTTATTTCAAAAAATAGCGGCACGGGGGACTAGAAGGTGTGTGAAGCTCCAAAATTTATGTATCCTCTTAATGAAGTAGTTAATTTTATTTGTCTTTAGCTGAAATTTCGGGCTCGGGCGGGCTCGGGCTCCAACTTTAATAATATTGCTCGGGCTCGGGCGGGCTCGGATTAAAAGTCTTCGGGCTCGGGCTTCAAAAAATGAGCCCGAACTTATCTCTAATCCACACACTGTGTTATAAGTTCTAATGAAACAACCGACGAAAAGAAAATTTTGATCATGGTGTGATGCAAATAGTCAAAAATATTATGTTCATATATTTTATCAACATTTAAGTTAAATATTTAGTACAAAAATATTTTTTAAAAAATTCCTATTCTAGTCTAAGCTGAATTTCTTATTTGATTCGGTTGATTACTGATTCATTTTTCAAAAAACACATAACTCAAAAGAAATACTAGACGTTGTCATTGGACTATAATTTATTTTTTATGTAACACAATATATATAAGATCGAACACATTAACACAGTAAATTTGTCTTACACTCGAATACTTTAATGAGGTGGTGTAAGAATAAAGAACATTTTGGATGTACTTCAAAGCAAATAAGATAATCTAACGTTTGAAAAAAAAAAAAAAAACATCCTAAATGGTTATTTGTATTATTTATTAATTTTAGAGATTTAATAATTAAAAATGAAAAATAATCTTAAATAGTTATTATTAGTAGTATTTATTTAGAAATTTATTAATTAGAAATGGGACATTTTTGATATGTACAGATATTGTACTTATCAGAACAGTAAAGAATAATATTCATCCATTATTTGAAAATAAAATCCATTCTTATTTTGGATGAATATTTTCCGATTATTTGTCGTAAAAATCTTTGTCTTAAGTATGCCAACATTTCTTTCTCGAACGATAGCAATGAAATATTACTCATCCGATTTTCACTTTGGGTGAATCTCTTACATGTGTGAATTCTTTTTAAAGCATGGGTCTTCTAGCCTCCGACAAATAGTCCATTTTTTGAGATATTCAAATTACAAATGCATAGGACATTTTTTTTAAATATAGAAATTTATTATTTTTTTCTTTTTTCGCATTAAAGTATTTATCAAAAGAACAAACAAAATATTTTCAATAAGTAATTTTATTATATTCAGAATAAGTTACATGAAACAGCAGTGCATTTTCTTATTATATAAAGAAATGACGCAAGAATTTAAAATAAGAAGAGACAAGAAATGATTTAATTTCAAAAATCATTTAAAAAAATATTACTCATCCGATTTTCACTTTGGGTGAATC
This sequence comes from Cheiracanthium punctorium, assembly GCA_038373885.1. NCBI lineage: Eukaryota > Metazoa > Arthropoda > Arachnida > Araneae > Cheiracanthiidae > Cheiracanthium > Cheiracanthium punctorium. Next base: position 891,737 of record JAWZYV010006201.1, read on the forward strand.
TCTTACATGTGTGAATTCTTTTTAAAGCATGGGTCTTCTAGCCTCCGACAAATAGTCCATTTTTTGAGATATTCAAATTACAAATGCAAAGGACATTTTTTTTAATATAGAAATTTATTATTTTTTTTTCTTTTTTCGCATTAAAGTATTTATCAAAAGAACAAACAAAATATTTTCAACATAACAAGTAATTTTATTATATTCAGAATAAGTTACATGAAACAGCAGTGCATTTTCTTATTATATAAAGAAATTACGCAAGAATTTCAAGTAAGAAGAGACAAGAAATGATTTAATTTCAAAAATCATTTTAAAAAATGATTTTATTTATTTTAATTTAAAACCAAATTAAACGCATCCCACAGATAGACATTGCCGTTCTGTAATTCGTTCGTGTCAACTTTCACATGCACACGCATTTATATATTTTTTGTACAATCAATCAATTCAGTCTCTTAGTGGTGTTAAAGCGCTGGTTGGATGCTATCTTTTTAGAGATGACCTGGCTCACTTTTCACGGTATATTCCTCCCGAAATTTTCGCGCTATTTGATTGGCCAAGGAACTGCGCGCGTCATCGGACGAGATGCTCTGTTATGAGCGCATCTCTTTTCCGGTCGGGACGATTTCCTTTATGACCAAAAGATGGCAGCAGTAAGAATCTTGTATAAACGGAGGTTTCTCTGCGAAACCAAACAAGAAAATAATAAAATTACCTTATAAGCCATTTCTTTGAAAAAAAAAAAAGATTATTCTATTGCGAAAATTTTATTAAATTGGGTTTTTAAATACGCTGAATTCAAGTTCAAAACTCTTCGCATTTTTCAGAAACCTGCTACTCATCTGCGCATCGTGCGCGGACTAAAGGCTTCGCCCCTGCCTCTCGGGCAGTTTCCTAGATTGTCCTCTCCATCATACTGCACGGATTGAAACGGTCACCGTTTCACTTTTGAGATAAAAATCAAGCTCATGGTAGCTTAGTCGTTAATGCGTTCGACTGGCAAACAGAAGGTTGCGGGTTCGATTCCAGCGTACGACTAAAGACGTACATGCCGTGAACGAGCACGTTAAATCCGTGATTCGGAAAATCCTCTTTCTCTTTGGGATCCAGACTGTAGTGGGATACTCCAGAAAGAAGGTATGCATAGCTCTAATACACACATTTTTTGCTGACGTCAGCTGTCCTCTCCTGGCAAGTGAGCTTTTCAAAAGAAGCTAAGTAATTACAAAATTACATTTTCTGTCACCCCCTAGCAGATCCCGATCAATAGAACTGTGCAAAAGAAAAAAAAAAAAAAAAATGGGCCCCACGCGATAACCTCCACCCCCCCCCCCTTCCAAGAAACCATTTATGATTGGTTTATTCAGAACGGTTTTAAATGTCCACCTCACGCCTTCCAAACACGAAATTTTATTTTATGTAATCTGAAATAAACGAATATGTATGTTGTAAATGAAACAGGTACCGTTACGTCAAAATGCTACATCAGAGTTGCCATCATATCCAAAAATAAAGTTTTTTAAAGAGCATTTTCTTTCGATATATATTTGTTTTTTAATAACAACGAATTTACTAAGTTTTAAAAAATTTTTTGCTATTTTGTAAACTTCCAAATACTTTTTATATAAAAAAAAGGTTAATTATATTCCGTACATGCTGACAGCTATTTATATCGACTATGTAGCATTTCGACGAAAATTAATTTATACGAATGTAAATTTGAATTATTTTTTCATTGTTCATACTTTATAATTATAAAATAATATAACTATTGAAATTTTTTCCTTTGTTATTTTATTGTAAAATATAAGATTATTAAGCCCCTAAAATCTGTCGGCCCTATGTAGTTGCCCTACTGGTAATATGGCACTGACTCCTAGAGAGAAGTTTGAAATGGAAAATAATGCTAGAATCAGTATGCATTGAAACAAAATACTCTTAAATATATTTTATGAATATATTTTACATTATAAACTTTAATAACAATTTAAAAACTTCTATGAAGAGTGGAACTAATTAATGACTAATGAAAACAAGCTGCCTGGTAAAGGAGAATACCACCCAAAAGCTATAGGTTACCTGAATAACTTGGCCATTGAAACTCATTATTTTGAACTGTTCGATTTAATTAATCAAGTTTGTTGTCAAAAGCGTTAAAATATTTCTTTCATCCGCAGACGATATTTACACTGCCTCATTAAACATTTTCTCTTTTACTTTTTTAGGTCGGAAGTTTCGAAATTAGTTATTTATTTAGTTTCTATAGAAACAATCTGAGGATCTGTTAAAAAAATAAAAGACTTAGTTTTCCAGAGATCGATTGTGCCCTTAGACTTTCGCTCATTTGTACTTCAATTATGAGTCTGTAAGAACGACGCCGCCATGTTTAATTAAGAAAAGGTAAAAGTGTGTTCTTCAGAGCGTTCTTGAATGCGAAAGTTGAGATTGGTTTTGGTAACTTCCATTTGGGATATTGAACGGGATTTTCAAGAATGGAATTTCCATATATTAAGTATGGCTGTCTGGGAAGAGGGTATGATGTTTGATAACTCACTGTGTTCTTGTATGATTTTGAAGCCATATTATTTTAACCTACGATAATTTATTTATTTATTTTTGACCAATCATCTGTTAATTATGTTAGTGTTATTTAAAAAAATGCAGTTGTTGTTTTTGAAAATTAAATCCTACTAATACATAAATGTCAGTGTTTGTATGTATATTTGTTACTCTTTCACGCTGAAACGGTTCGACAGATTTGGATGAAATTTGGAATAAAGTCCTGTATTAGAGGCTACTTTTTATCGCGCGAAAAAAAACACCGTTCCTGTAATTTACAAAAAAATATCTTTTATCCAAAAATAAAGAATACAATGAGTTTTTATTTTACAGAACCGTCGACAGATGGCGGAAACTTATAGAATATATAGTTCTTAATAAATAAAACATCAGATCAGGCGAATTTGGAATAATTGTTAGACGGTTTCATTTCATGTTATGATTTCTTAATTGAATTAGTCACGTGACAAACCATCAGCATTTTTTTTTTTTTTTCACGCCGTGCAAAAATACAACCTTTTTTAACTAGTAGATCTACAGCATTTAATATATATTAGCAGATAGAAATCTACTGTATCACGTGACATGCTCTATCATCGTTAAATGATGCTAAAAATGACTAAACCTCATTTTGTCGTCTGCTACGCCTGACTTGAATAAAGAATACACCGGAATAAGTTTTTGAAACTTTCATTCAGTTCGAATTGTGTATTTTTCTGCGCAGCTTTTCCCCATTCTATTTCTATTGTATTGCATCTAGTAAAAGGATGCTAGAAATATCAGTTTAAATTTTGTTTAATCACACTCATGAATACTAATACACTTTCCAACTTAATGGAATAAGAAAAGAAAATAGGGAAGACGCATGAATTATGATACGCTTTTAATATATAGCACTTCAGTGCCTATTTAAAATCTGAAAGTGTTTCTCAGATTTTCTTAGTTTTTTCTTTTTCCTTATGTATATATATATATATATATTATGTAAGTCAAGCTATCTTATATTATATATATATATATATATATATATATATATATATATATATATATATAAACCAGGTTTTGTGTGGCAACGAAACGAAAATAATTGGTGAACAACAGATGGCGCTATAGTGTTTTATTTCACCAAAAGATGATTTACAAATGTTGAGAACTTACAAATCAGCTTAATTACAGTTAATTGGTACTACTGTAAATTTTCAATGTGCTGCCCATCATTCAGAAGTACAGTTGTGAGACGAGTCACCACACCGTTCACAGCATTTAGTAGCATTTCTTGCGTTACGGCAGACACATTTTGGCGGATGGCATCTTTCAGTGCTGCTAGTGATGCTCGACTAACTCATTGGCTCAGACGAAAAGTGAGGGAGGGGGTAAGGAGAATATATGTTTGGAAAACTCTCGACTTTATATTGCTGAATTTATCAAGAAGGTAAGCCTGGATAGACGCTTATGAATGGACAATTACCCATCAAAGCAGTATTGTTTTTAAGTAAGCAAGAACTGGCATTTAGAGGACATGGCGAGCGAGAAAATTCTTTAAACCTGGGAAATTTTAAAGAGCTTTTTAAATTATTGATATCTGAATTAAAACAACGCCTTTTTATGGGGGGCATCACTGACCGATTCGCAAGTTTAAAAGAAAGGAGGATTGATTTGACTTATAAAAAATAAGTAAGTTTTCTTTCTTTTTTTCTTTCCTTCTGAAGTTATCGTTACAAAAGAAAATTCTAAGGAAACTTCGAATCAGACACGGATTAATGCAATTTTGAGGATAAGAGCGGCTGCTTGGAATTTATGTAAATTTTATGGAAGTAAAATAGGATCTCTTGCATTTTTTATGAAATTTCTTTTTCCTCGGTGAGGGCTTAATCCGTTTTCGAATTCAGTAACAAAGATTTTCCATTCCTGTCAGAGGAAGGGGGGGGGGAGCTCATATGCTTCCGGCTGCACTAACAGTTTTGACCACGGGCCGCCACTGTGCAACTGTTCTCATACTCTAAAAAAGTCTGGTATAGCATAGTAAAAGAATAAGACAGACGTTTCTGTATTGCCTTTTAACATATTGTGTACACTGCTGATGTTCATATGTTTTTTATAATCTAAGTAAGTAATCTAATCAAAATTTTAAATCTATCTTAAAATCGCCTTCTGAAGCTATTTTACAATCTTCGCCAAGCATATTCCAACTATACTTCAAAATTTTAAATACTGTTTGGAAGGGGAATCCTAATCCACTGAGTGTGCCGTGTTTGTTTTTCTTGTTCCATAAAACACATATTTGGAATTGAGATTTATAACCTTGTCGGACTTTCAACATTTTTTTATAATCTAAGTGACTTGCACAACGCATATTCATATAGCACGGAACGTATCCACCGTGTTATAAGGGGGTCAACTATACTATACATAATATACAGTGCAAGGAGAAATACGTAGTATATAGGGATGGACGCGAGACGAAAAATTGGCATCTCGCGTCTCGCAAAACAGCCAAAAAGCTTGTCTCGTCTCGCAAAAATCCCTATATCATAATGTTAAAAATGTCTGTCTCGTCTCGCAAAAAAGCTGTAAATCTCTGTCTCGTCTCGCAAAAAGTCGTCTTGCGTCCATCCCTAGTAGTGTAAGATAAAGAAAACGCCCTCTTAAAAGAACAGTAGCTGTACAGCCAAAGAATCCAGTGGAATGTCGTAAAAATTGCCCTTTTTGTTAAAATTTCCCTACCCCTTTTGAATAGATATTGTGAGCACAGCTTCCAAGTATGCTGAAAAGTCTGTAAACAAAAAAAGTCATTTCATTGAACTGTGAAGCTACGTGGGAGAAAAAAAAATGGCCGCATAAAAATTCTAGCGCCATCGCTGTCCCTTTTGTGTCACTGAATTAACTCGCAGACACGAACACTGAATACACCGCGCTTTCTCTTTTTATTAAAATAATCTCCCTTCCGCCTCTTTTCATTCTTTGATTACACCGCGCGGCAGTGTAGTTACCTCAATATAGTTAAACGAGCTTTAATTGGCTGTTGCCCTCCGCTGATTAAAGATGGCGGATTCCTCTCTGCTTAATAAACTGCTTCTGTGTACGTTGTGTTTCGGAATAAATTATCTGGCAGATGGAGTCGAGTTGAGATGGATTAGTAGTTCGAAAATGTGCTTCAAAACATGACTGTGAGAATTTTCCTTAAAAATTTTAGATTTTTTTAAAGAAATCGTTTAACTTTTTGACATCTTTTAAAATAACAAGCATGGTGGGTTTTTTTTTTTTTTTTGTTTTTTTTAACCCTTTAACGCGCAGTGTTCAGGGGAATCCTAATCCACATGGCACCAAACTCTGACGCTTTGACTGTTGCCAGTTACGAAGAATAGATTTGATTTCTATAACAATAGTTGCGGGTGACACAGCTCCACGAGAATCCTTTACAGCACGTCATTTCCCGGAAAAAAAAAATTGTCACGATTCTTTTTGACAGCACTGACCTCTGCTGAAAAATGGAAGAATGCGAGAACAGCTGGATAGATTGTCCAATGCTGAAAAAAAGGGCAGCCGTTGCCATCGCTCGACTGCACAGCCAGCTGTCGTCAAAAAAGGCTCTAGATCTGTGGCAAGCGATGAACGTTTCGATCGTCCGCCATCTTGCTGGTAGTTAAGTCGAGCGATGGCAACGCCTGCCCTTTTTTCAGCATTGGGAAAGGGTTGCGCCTCAAAGGGTTAAAGAAAGAAAACCGACTTCAAGTTGCTTTATCGTAACGATATAACTGTAACTTAAGCATCTCGATACCGTAAAGAGATTATTCTTACATGCGCTCATAAAAATAGAAGTGTTCCGTTATTTTGTCATTCAGCCTATCGTCAGAACTTGACCAAATTAAAATGGGATACCTCTAATACGACCCCTTTCAAAAAAAAAAAAAAAAAATCATCGAAATCGATCTACGTCGTAAAATATTAATGCTGCTGCATTAAAGTATAAATAAACATTAATTAATTCTATCATTGAATAAGAGTAGGATTTGCAACTTCTCGTCAGATACAGAAGATATCGTCAAAGCTTTATTTAGTTTTGAAGGAATAAGTTTTGGTGACAAATTTGGCAATAAATCCCTAAGAATGGCTGATTTTGGGGACTTTGGACATGCCACCACTAGCGTCGCTACCGGCAACCCTTCAGGAAATGGTATTAAAACATGTTTTTTCCGAATGATGATATCAGAATGCGACCAAATTAATATGTTACCGGCCTCTAAGGTAGCCCATTACTATGATAAAAAAAAGAATAATTGAAATCGGTCCACGTACTAAAAAGTTATAGGTTGCATTAAAAAGAGAGAGATCCTCCTCCTTTTTGAAATCGGTTAATAATCAAATTTCGTTAAGAGATTTGAAAAATTGTCTCTTGAGAAGCTGCATTATCCATAATTACGAGCGGTCGAGTAATAACAGCTAAGAAATATGCAGAAAAATTCGTATGCATGCATTGATGGATTAATATTTATCGGCTAGAAGGTGTTGCCCGAAGGTGTGGAGGCAATTACAACGGGCATTAGAAAAAACATTTAACAAAATTATGTCTACACTCAATATATTTAATCTTCGTCCACTTAAAATAAATAACTTCAATTTTTATTATATACCGAAATTCGGTCGCTAGCAGTTTCCGAGGGGTGCCAATATTCAGAAGTCCCCCACCTTCTGATGAGGTTCCAAATTGTGGCGGGAAATTCCTGGAAGGACGTATATGTAGCTCTAAGCGACACATTCAGTGACGCGAGCTGTCCTCTCCTGGCAAATAAATATATATACCGAAATCGAATTTCATGCTCTTCTGGAAACATGCGGCATCTTTTCGCATTCAAACGATTTCATTTTGTGGGAACAGACCCTTTTATATCATTTTATTTGTGAAAAAAATTAAAATGTATTCCAGAAAAACTATTTTAAATGAACTGGAACTGTGTGCAACTTTCCTTTCAAAGCCTGATGACCGTGACTGGAAATACGGCGTCAGTGTCAATTGCAACGGTTAATTTTGTCACGCAAATGATTAACTTTTTTTTTTTTTTTTACTCTCGGAAATCAAATAAAGCTAAAAATAGCAAAAAAGCGCTTAAAAATGACAATGAGAGAACGGGAAAATTTTCAAATTTTTCGCTATGTTTACCTTTGTTTGAGTTCCGAGAGTAAAAGAAAAAAAAAAGTAACACAGATTGTTTTCCATATTTTTATACATTAATTATGAAAAATTCCAAGCGGATCTTACAAGCGGTGTAGATATTATTACGATTTTCGTGCTTAACTTTTTAATCTTTTTGGAGCAATGGTGGTAAAAGTTTTATCTTGGAGTGGTTAAACCGGAATAGCTACAGAGTCAGTGAGTTTGGGATCAGCGTAACCAGGCCCATCGCGAGACAAACTTGGGCCCGGGGGGTGGATATCTGCCGCCCCTCCCACCGCAAAAAATAAAGTTATTTATTCACATTGTAAAATACAAATAAACTGCTTTTTTTCACTATCTGGCATTTTAAAATTTTAGTTTAAAAAAGACGCTTTCATTAAATAGTTTAATGTTGGTCTTTATAATACGAATAATTGGATTTTTTCTTTACAAAATCAAAACTATTGAAAATTAGCTTTTCTCGGGGCGAAAGTATCAATAATAATTTCAAAGTCTAGTTCTTTCGCTAGTGCCGACTCAATACAAAGAGTTATATTTCTGTCGGTACAGAATTTTTTTTTTAAGTTTAGCCCGGGCCCCCCAAAAACACGGGCCCGGGGGGAATTCCCCTCCCCCCCCCTCTCGACAGGCATCAGCGTAACTATATAGAAGGATTGGCTAAAGTACCCAAAAAGGTTTAGTTTCAAATTCTCTTTTTAATGATGTAGTATTTAGTATTTGTTTAGTTTCAAAATGAAAGTTTAAAAAAAAAAAGTGAAACACTTTCATATTTTTAAAAGCGTATCGTAATCCATGCGCCGTCCTTATTTTTCTTCCTTATTCCATTAAGTTGGAAAGTGCATCATTATTCATGAGTGTGCCGTCTTTGTCTTTCTTGTTCCATAAAACACTTCTTTGGAATTGAAATGTATATTAAAATCGCCCATTAAAACTGTTTTACAATCTTCGCCAGGCATATTCTTACTATACTCCTTTGTAGTAGTGAGGTTTGCTAGTTTCTTGCGAAATATAGAAGATATCGCCAAGCTGTTTCTGAGTTGGGGACTTCTTATTTAGAACCAAACTTGGCGATAAATCATCAACCATTGCAAACCTAAGCGATTTTCAACATCTTACTCTCAACCCCCCATCCCCGCCGGCGGCTATCTGGAAATTCCATTGAAAAATGCAAACGAAAACATGTCGACATCCGCAAAACATGTTCACCAATTATGTCGACAGAAAGTACTCGAATGAGCGAAATAGCACTCTAGTGTTAAAAATCATTGTAATCTCAAAATGGCCGGTTTGTTCAAACATGGGCCGAGAGTACATTAGTCGCGCATGCTCAGACGTGTCGACAAACGTCTTACAATACAGCTAAGCGTTTTAAAAGGGTAAGATGATTATTTTCAAAATATTTGTGTTTGGAATTCATGGTTTGTTTTTTAGAATCCCTTTCCTCAAAAGATTTGCCAAAGTTATTTTTCCCCCCTTCTGTGCTTTCAGTTTATCGATGACTAAATTAATATTTTACAAATTTTACGAAAATTCTGTGATAAAATTGCATTATTATCGAATTATTTTGCTATTTAATTTCCTTAACATCAAGATTACTGTTAATGACTATGTCATTTTATCTCTCACGCCCTTTATTGAAAATTGTCCGAAAATTGTGTCCCAAAAATGTGACATAAAAGTATGCGACATAATTTTACATATTTTTAAATACTATTAGTTCACAACAGCTTTAATCTATTGTTACAATATTTCGTAAGCTGTAGAATATGCATCACATGTATTTTCCTGTAAATAGATTACAATCATAAAAATTTCAACATAGGGTTAGGCGAAATACACGAAAGATGAGAGATAAAATGACATAGTCAATTTATATCGTTTTAATATGGCAATAATGAAACTAAAAAAATTGACGAGGCTCGAACAGCTGAGTTTTTTATTTTACTAAATAAACATTCACTAGTCATAATCTTTTTGGAAATTGTTAATAATCGTAATCGTAATCCATATCATTTCTTGTAATCGATTACAGATGATCGTGTAATGGCACGAAATCTGGTTCACATTCTCCCTATATATATATTTATGTATCTTGTTCAAATTTTTAATCGTTAATAAAATACTCTTTATTCATCCACTCAAGTTCAAATACATTTTTTTTTTAAACTTGCAGTGGATGACACTTAATGTTAATACAGTTTTTTCGAATATTAATTTATTAATTAAATTTAATTATTTAATTTTAGACCCTGTTTCATGGGATTAAAACGAATGAAAATAATAACCTAAACAAACAAACTGGATTAACGGTATCGACCCTTGCTTCACAAGCGGCCTCTTACATCAATTATTTAATTAATGGTTAATTAATTAATTAATTAAATTTAATAAAAATTAATTAAAATAAAATTTTTCTTTGTTGACTTAAGTAGGAATTGACTTAATTTTTTTTTATATTACTTGTGCCTTTTATGCTGAGGACGTTATTAAAATAGCAAAAGTTAATTATGTTTAGAATGTCAGTTTTAATGAAATTTAAAACAGTGAAACCTCTGAGCATTTTAGCAATCTGGTTTATATTTCTTTCGCATTCTAAGATTTTCTTTCGCAATTTGTTAAAAATGTGACCGTAACTTAATACCTGCTGTGAGAGCACTAAAAAAAATTAAATTATTAAGTTATGAGCACGTTTTGTTTACACTTATTGTAGTGTTGTTTAATGTTCAACGTACTACTATTTTTAAGAAATGTTATTGTGTTGTGTAGCATTGTAAAATAAGCAAAAATATTCTCAATCAGTAAAATGTGCCTCATAGACTGATGAGGTGATGTACAAAATTTCAGCCTTTCGTAAGAAAACATCTCTGAGATATCTATAAAAAAAAGTTATCGAGGGCTATGCATGAATTTTAGTGCAAAGGATTATTGCAATAATAAAGAATTTTTTCCTTCGTAATTTCTGTACGACTCCTGAAATGCAATCATCCTACCAGATTTTTTTTCCCTTCGAGAGTCATTGAAAAGTGGTTTAAGTCAGCATATATTCATCTTCATATATCTGACACTTCTTAGGATATACTTTTGAAATTTCGCACATTATTTTATTAGTGTATGGGGCACATTTTCCTAACTAGGCAATTTTTTTATGCGGAAGTCATCCACAAATTCAAAAAGGCTAATTTTTTAAAAAATAGATGAGAGGAGTTTTTTTCTTAGCGGAGTCTTATTTCCGATCTTATTTTGAACATTGTGTTTAACAGATAAAGAATTAAAGCCCATTACCACGTTTTGGGGGCACCTTATATATTCCTAAATAAATATTTTCCCCGCCAGAAACGCCTGCGTACTTATTTATTGCTGATGCTTCTTTAAAAATTATCATACATCATTTGATTTATTTAGTCGACTTTTTTGGCCGAAATATCTTATTAAATTTCTACCCATTCTTTAACCAATATAAAATTTCACTTTTCGAAAATTGAAATTGAGTAGGTCAAAACCACTGATAATCTTCTAGTAATACGTATGTAGACGACCATTTATGTAAGTGCTCGCAATGCAATTAATTCAATAAATCCTATATGGTTCCTGGCTGTGGTTTTAGAGCAAGTTAAGTGTTTAAGAGATTAAATTTTATCCAAAAACAATTGTGAATATGCATCTGTAAATGTTCAGAATGGCTGGTTCTGATAAATTATTTCTCAATGGCTTTATTTTCTGCATGATTTTATGCTGTTTTGCATTAGAATGCAAACATTTATTTTGCTGGTTTAAAACGCCATTTGTGCTCCGCCAGCCAGAGATAGAATACAATAATTTTTAAAATTAAATTAAGTCAAAAGTAGTGATACAACGGATATCAGTATGGCTGGATACCGGATACCGAATATCCGGTTATCCGACAGCAGTATGTTTTTTTTTTCCTGTTTTATTTTTACAATTTTTTTTAAATTATTCAGCTATTACTTTTTTAAAAATTCTCATTATTTTCTAATCGATTAATTTAAAAATCAGAAATTTTTATGGGATTTTTTCCACGAAATTAGTACCAGTTCTACTGCAATTAAAGTTGATGCAAATCATAATGCCATTGATGAATCAGCTCTCCTTCAAGAGTTAGATAAAAATCTTACAAAATCAGCAATTGAAAGAAAAACATCTCCATGAAACTGAAATCAATGTAACGAATTTCTCTACTTTTATCAAGAAAAAAAAAGAAAAAAAACTTCTTTCAAAACCCAGCAGTACAGCAAGTAGACTATTCTCATAAGCATTGCCAATAATAATAATAATAATAATAATAATAATAAAGTAACCAAAATCTACAAAGAATGGTAGAACTAGAGTTTTTGCGCCATAATTTACCAAAGAAGATAAAAGTGCTTAATTTTTCCCCCAGTTTTCTCTACGTATGATAAAAATATATTCTAAAAAGTATTGAAAACAAAATATTTTCATAAAACTTTGTTTGTCTCTTTTTTCATTTTTGCAGTTTTGAGACTTTATTCATTTATTATGTTTATTTATATTATTTCTCAGTATATAATTTTAGGCTGGATGTATTTTTCAATTTACGTTGAGTAGCAGTAATTGGCTGTAACCGGTTATTTGTAATATCCGGCTACTGCCAATTATCTGGCATATTGGCCGGATGCAGTATGTTTGCCGTATATCCGTTGCACCCCTAGTCAAAAGTAGTTTGTCTAATAATTGACGGTTTTACAGAGTGCCCCCAAAAGGTGATAAAACACTTTTAATTCTTTATCTATTATAGAAAAGTGGGCAACGTAAATTGAAAAATTGTTCAAAGTAAGATAAGGAAAAAAATCTGATGTGTCCAACACATGACTTCCTTGCACGTCTATTAAATCAAAAATGTTTTTTACGCACTTCCTCTAAACGTATTTGTTTGAAAGATATAAAATATCAATAATAGTAAGATGTAGCGATTTCTAGCCAAACATTTTGATATCGCCAAGCTGAGTTCAATTTGAAAGATTTCTTTCTGACACTTTATTTGGCGATATTTCACCAAAAGCCGACAAACTTGAGATAGTTTGCGAGATTTTGGGGATAGCCAAAGTAGTCATTGACCACAGACTTTCAATGAATTGAATGCATCCATACACCTTAATGTATTTAAAGTCATTTGGCTCACCCTGTAAATAAATTCCCAGTCGATTGCTGTCAAAAAAGATATTGAAAACCGTTAGATATTATAATATAGTTCTAAATACAAAAGTTCAAAATTCTACGGGTTAAAGTTTTAGAGTTATACAAAATACGAAATAATTTTTGGCGCCAAATTTGGCGATATTTCGGCGAAACTCGTCAATGTCGACGACATTTGGTGAGATATTAAGCATGGACCAACAATAACAGATTATCGCCAATTTTGGCGATATTTCGCCAAAACTCGCCAAGAACGATGACAAATGGCGATACTTTGGGCATGGACCAAATGACTGACTATCGCCAAATTTGGCGACATTTCGGCAAAACTCGCCAAGGTCGAGGACAGACGACGAGATTTTGGGCATGTACCAAACAATGACTGTCTACAATTGTATTATATTGAAGATCTCCATAGACATTAAAGTACTGAAATTCTTTTCAGTGGTCCTGTAAATAAACTCTCCAGTAGATTTTAACCAAAAATCGACATGCACAACTAGATGTTACAACAATCTTATATATGAAATTTCATAATAGTTTTTGAGATTTGAGAGTTAAATATGCACACACGTACACAAAAAAGGCGCCAAGCTTGGCGACTTTTGGCATAGTACTTGAGGGAGGCACGTGACCGTAGTCGGACCATTACCTAACTTATGTGGTAGGACGGTATTGTGCTTGAAATGGATGAATCTCCTAAAATTGCCATTGACCGTAATGTATTGGAAATCTTTTGAGTGTTCCTGTAGCAGAACTGTAAATGATAAACACACTTTTTTTAATGGAGAAATTCATTTTCTAACTCTTTACAGCATATATCACTTCTGAGTCGTTTGAAATAGCCCAATACCTCTAAAAAACACTTTGATGAATTTCGGCCCATAGAGCGTAATGTATTTCGAATCTTTTAGGCGGTCCTGTAGATAAACTATCCAGTCGAATGGAACCGAAAGGGGAGGTGCACAACTAGATGTTACAACAATCCTAAATATAAAGTTTCAACATTCTACGCCTAATAGTTTTTGAGATATGCGAGTTTAATGAATTTCGGCCCATTGAGCGTAATGTATTTCGAATGTTTTGGGCGGTCCTGTAGATAAACTATCCAATCGAATGGAACCAAAAGGGGAGGTGCACAACTAGATGTTACAACAATCCAAAATATGAAGTTTCGACATTCTACGCCTAATAGTTTTTGAGATATGCGAGTTTAATGATTTTCGGCCCATAGAGCGTAATGTATTTCGAATCTTTTGGGCGGTCCTGTACATAAACTATTCATTCGATTGCGACCAAAAGGGGAGGTGCACAACTAGATCATAGAACAATCCTAAATATCAAATCTCAACATTCTACGACCCATAGTTTTTGAGATATGCGAGTTACATACATACGTACGTACGTACGTACGTACGTACAGACGGCATGGAAAAACTGACCACAATAAACTCGCCGTTGGTCAAAATGAGTTGCAGACGCGTTAATAGGATCGTGCATGCTAGCCTACGATGAGATGCATCGAAAAAAATTTTTTAATTCAATTTAGAGGTAGTCAAAATCGGTTTTTTTGTCGAAATTGGGCCCCCAAAATTTTTCGGGATCACATTACTTCCTTATACTACGTACAAGGAAGTAAAAACTGCATTATGTTATTTCGTAAATTTAAAAAAAAATTACACTTTTTAAATTTTTATAGGACCGCCGTACAAAAACATTCTCTGTCAGTAAAATGTGTGCCATATACCAATACGGTAATGTACAAAATTTTAGAATGATATCCTTAAAAATGTCAGAGATATGAAGTTAAATATATTCTGACTTAAATCACTTTCAACGGCTCTTGAAGGGAAAAAAGAATCACGTCAGATGATCACATTTCAGGAGTCGTACAGAAATTACTAAAGAAAATAATTCTCTGCTCTTCATAAATAAACATTTACATTCAAATTCATGTATAGCCCCTAACCATCTTGTGTCTCTCAGACGTTTTATGATGAAAGGCTGAAACTTGTACGTCATTTTATTAGTGTATGGGACACATTTTATTTATTGTATGGGGGGAGTGGGGGGCGTATATAAGTCTAAAAACTGTAACTTTTTGAAAATTAAGGAGCGGAATTTTTAACTTGACGTAGTACTTTATTCTACCTGTTTCGAACATTTTTTTTTTTGTGTCAATTTACATTGCTCACTTATCTCTGATAGATAAAGCATTAAAGCTTGTTACAACCTTTTTAGGACTACCTGTATAAAAATGTTTTGTGTCAAAAATTGTGTATGCAACATTTATAGGTTAGTTTCCAGGCAGATTAGGTTCTAAGGGCAATGATTACAGAAACCTTTCTATTATTTCCTTTAACCTGCTGTCTCCTATTGTTGTAAAGACCTGTTAATAGTAATTCCCCTTCCGGATCGGCCAATTGTAGACCAGAGATTGCTGGCAGAGACCCATGTCCGGAAGCAACGAGGAGCTTAGAAGGAGGAATAGCTGCTGTCACGTCTTTGAAATGATGAAACCAAATGTATTAATTACTCATTACGTATGTACATATGTTCCAAGACTAGATTGAAGTATTGCGTTGTGTATTAAGGCAAAGCTACTAAAGGGCTATCTGCCCAAGGCGAGGTGTCTTGCTCGGAGGACAATTTTAAGGAGTTCTAAAGCATATTCACGTTACATCTGGAGAAAACCGCCCAAAATTCTAGACCGATAGCCGTGCGATAGGACCTAACCTGGAATCTTCACATTTCAGCCATGTTCAGTGTCTTTATCCATTCGGTCATGGTGGAGCCCCAAGATTGGATAGAATTTTTTTGCAATCGACGTGATTCATCTTTCCTATTTTTTTACTTACTTCTGTTGGTTTGTTTTATCTCTTACTGACAAGTACTAGCTGAAAAATACACGAGGGAGAGTTCTTCAACATTATACCTTAAACTCCATTGAATAATTTGAAGCCTCTTTAATCAAGGATACTAGGAAGGGCTGAGAAACACTTCTAAATCAGTCATTGAAGTGCATTTCTTCGGAACAGTTTAGAAAATTTAAATAAAAGAAAGAAGAAAAGATCGTGTAAAAAGAAAAGTGCACGTGGCAACAAAAAAGAAGAAAAAAAACTTTCCCAAACTTCATTACCATCTTTTGTTTAGAGCGGCAGAGAAAAAAAAAAAACAGGTGTAACCTTTTTGAAGATGCAGGTGTATGGCGACCGGGGGAAAAAAAGGAATAAATAAAAAACTAAGAAATAGAAGAATGAGTCTGACTCATTTCAAGGTCAAAAACAGCTCAGGCTAATGTCGAGCACTTTTGACTCCCGGTTTTATGTCGCGGAACGTATCCACAGCCGGCCGAGCGGATGGGCTATAAAACGGGCGACGGTTTACGAGCCGTCGTTATTTCACTTGGCCTGCTTGGCCCTTTTCCCGTTTCTCTCCAGAACGAATTTCTTGTCTTAGTGAAGTTTTGTTTTTTAACACGCGAGGTACGGACCAATGCGGTACTATAGTGCGGGGCGTGTTGTGGCAACATCTCTTAGATACAGAAAGCCTGAGAACAGAAACTTTTACGTCATCAGTAGGTCCACTAATATGACATCATCAAGGTTTTGTTTTCACAAAGTAAAATTATTTAACATTTCTGGTGAACACTAAAAATATTAGAGTATACCTTAAGTTAAAGATAAATATTGAAATACCTTTCTGTTACAAAATAATTCATAATGTCCTATTTCTGTATCATATCATATAATTAGTGATGTTTAAGAGTTGTCATTTATCGTAAAATTAAATTTTCTATCATAAATCGTTAAAATGGTTTATGCGTGACGTGTGTACATTCACCGCAAATTTTATATAGTTTTGCTTTGTGTAAATAAAACTGTGATGACGTCATTTTAGTGGACCTACCAATAACGTAAAAGCTTCTGTTCTCAGGCTTTCTCTATCTTGAAGGTGTTGGTTGTGGTCAGGTATGGTTTTGCTGCATAGCAAATCGAAGGGATCATATGCAAAATGTCTCTATTTGAATAAAATTCTAAGTGTGCCGCAAAGTATTATTTATTCTTTTCAACGTGAATAAGCGTTACAATCCCTTAACCCTTTAACGCGCAGTGTTCCCGCTCTCGGAACACCAAACTCTGGCGTTTTGACTGTTGACAGTCACGAAGAATAGATTTGATTTCTATAAAAATAGTTGCGGGTGACATAGTTCCACGAGAATCCTTTACTTTTTAGCACGTCATTTCCCGTAAAAAAATTGTCACGATTATTTTTAACAGCACTGACATCTGCTGAAAAATGAAGAATGCGAGAACAGCTGGATAGATTGCCCATCCAGCAATCTATCCAGAGTCAAAAACGGGTCTCTAGATCTGTGGCACGCGATGAACGTTTCAATCGTCCGCCATCTTGCTGGTAGTCAAGTCGAACGATGGCAACGGCTGCCCTTTTTTCAGCATTGGGAAAGGGTTGCGCCTCAAAGGGTTAATAAGTCCTAGGCAGCCCCTCCCTTTCCCGCCTACGCAGATACCCTTTGTGTAGGTTTGCGTTAACAACACACGCTAAGCAATGGATAGAAACAGTGTTGCCAACTCTGCCGGAGAAAAAGTGGCTAGAATCAAAGCAAAAAGTAGATAGAAATGGCAAAAAATTATTTCCAGCTGAGGGACAAATAAACTACTCATAATTAATTCTATTAACAAAATAAAATTTTGTTTTTGCCTCGTTTATGTGAAATGTCTGTCCTTAAAGGACTGAATTTTGACATCAAGTGAAACTGATCTATTGTGCTGTCGACATCCGGACAGTTGTCTGCAAAGTTTTATTTCGCTGCCGCATATCGTCTAGATTGCCGCATATCAAATGTGGTTCCGAGATTTAAATGGTAAGTGAGATCGACATCACTTTGATGTCATGAGTTTAAACACGCATTTGAAATCCATTCAGATTAATAGATTCTACCTTGGGGAAAAAAAAAAAAACACGCCATGAAGGAATTGAGCAATTTCTCAGATTTCCGATTTATTGAGCAGTGATTGATTGAAATTTATGGTTACGTATAATTTAGAATTTTAAATTGTCGCATATTGAAATCTATCATCGAGAATGTTTCTTTAAATTTTGTCAGATAATAAAATTCAGAAATTTATTTTAATATAGAACTGTATTATAATATAAATGGTCCTGACGTCACAGTGCTAACTCTTTTTGAAGAACGTACATTCCCTCAAATTCACGAATCCAGACCGTTTTGTCTAATCCAGACGGGGCGGTGCCCTGTCTGGATTTATTTTCAATGATTCCTTTCAATCGAATCTGAACTGCCCAGTTAAAATTCAATTTCTAATTACAATAGGAAAACAAAAGCTCATTTGGTTTTGCAGACAACATCAGTGCTCACGATTTTCCATGGCAAAAACTGTCATATTCGGATGTCAAGAAGTTTTATAAAGAATGTTTGATATTTCAACTCCCATTTAACCTATGATTTTTTATTATAAAATAAAACGGTTGTCTATATGTGTGTCTGTGTGTGAGGTATTAATGCTTTAACTTAAACCTAAAAATCAGTATGATTCAGAAATAAGACATTTTGAAAGTGAGCAGTTTTCTCTGCAAGCCGTCAAGCTTTTATTTGTCTGATTGCGAATGACACTGGCATAGTGCTTTTGTGTCATTGATATTGCAAGGATCGCAGATTAGTACTCATGACGCAAACTTTAAGTCAAGAATAAAATAATATTACTTATTTTTAGATTCCACATCACTGGAATGAAATCGAATTACACATGTGAAAAAAATTTCCTTTCCTACCGTGCGAAGTACTAGCGCAGCTAGTTCTTTTTTTATATATAGATAATTATAAGAAATAAATACAGGTTTAGTATTTTAATATGAAATTATTTTTATGATTACTTTAACATTAAATGATTTTTATGATTATTTTTACAAATTAACTAAATTAGTTCTTTTTTATCTTCTACGATATTTGATACAAACTACGCAATTTAATTTAAATTTACATTTTTGTACATTTTAAAAGTACAAAATAACTACTTCATATTTTTTCAGATTATGTATTTAGTGAGAAAATATATATTTCATCTTCTTTTCTATCATTAAAATATGCTTGTAATGATGTTAACACAATCCTAACAGCACTCTGCCAGCACAATGTCATAAAAATTTGAAACTTATGCTAGGCGCTTTTTGTCTGAATTTCCAGAGCCTTTGTAGGATCTTAGACATACAAAATTGGCAATACTACTTGTTATACGACCCTTTTCGAGCCTTCGCCTTCCCAACCATATCAAGTCAAACCTGGTTAGTAAGTCACCCGGATAAGACGTCCCTCCACATATTACATCATCTTTTAGAAGTCCCGACCTTTTTAATTGGCCTTTTCACGTATTGTACTCCGCTTATTGCGTCGCCATTTTTTCCACCATTCCGCTTAAAACGTCACTTTTAAAGAATGAGTCATGCAAACTCGGCTCCATTACTTTGTCAAGGTTATCTATCAAAGGACTTAATTTTTGCTAAGCACGACTCTAAGAATTTTTTATTATAAAGATGTTTGCCTTATCAACACATTTTAGGAATTTGCCCAAACTTTTCTTCGTTTCGACTTCAGTACGGTGCACACTGGGACGAGTGTATGGAGAGGTTGGACATTTCAGTATAACCAATTTCCAATGAGGTATTTAATTGAAAGGGTTTACAACAGAGTCTCCAACCTCTACGGAATATAATTAACCACTTTTTCAAAACAGCAAATTTTTCAAACATTTTTTTTCAAAATTGCTCGCAGATCCCATGTCCGACTATCTTTCGAATGTTGAAATTTCGCTATATTCTAATACAAATTTTACTGTTTAGGAAAAGTGGTTAATTATATTCCGTAGAGGCTGGAGATTTACTTGGCTTTACTTGTCGATATCGTTTCAATAGGCAGGTTTAGGCAAGAACTGAAACCGGATTATAAAAGCTGAAACTCTCTACAATATATGGAATTTAATAGTTTTGTTAGCGTTTGCTAGCAATTTTCATGATTCAAAAATTCATTCAAAATATCTTGCAAATTATCTCCAAAATTTTCTTACTTTCTAAGATACGTTTTTGGGTGGTTTTTTTTTATTTATTATGGGGCGCATAAAGAACATTAGCACACGACAGCATTACATTTGTTCAGAAATAAACAAGTTACTGACTGTTTATTAAATTGTCTACCAACGGAGCAGCTAGTTAATTCTTTAAATCCAAGGTATTATCTTCGGGTAATAATGTTAAAAATTAGTTAGTTTAGTGGAAATATGTTCTTAGTTTGTTTTCAACAGTAAAAATGCAATATTAAATGGTTTGATTTTCCGCCTAATGTCCAAAATTACTTTAGGGTCGCCCCAGTGTGCGGTTGTGTGATTAAATAGGACAGATTGTACAGTTAAATTATAAATTCTACTCTGTACAATCTTTACTTATAATTTCCTTAATTTGTAATCCGCTTTATTAATTTAAATTCTTATTGTACTAATTTATATCATTTATATTGCAAGTTAATTACAGGCGCACTTATTATACAAACATTTAGAATTTACTTTATCATTTAATGTAAACTCCGCTTAAGAAGTCACTCCGCCTAGCAAGTAATTTTTAAGTGAACTTCCAAGAGTGTTCTACTAACGAGGTTTAACTGTAGTGGTTTTGTCCACGTCCAGGAACGCCTCGAAAATTTTTTTTAATTTTCACATTTTTAAGTAAAAATTCAAAACTTTGATTTAAATGAGCAAACTGAAGACGCTGTCTGACAGTGTCCGTTCTTCTTGTGGTTAATACGGACCACTAGCCAGGGACTGATTTACGGCGGGGCATTCGGGGCACGTGCCCTGGGCCCCCGATTTTCAGGGGGCCCAGAAACTTCCTTTTATGTAATTATAATTACTACTAAAATCATCTCTCAAGAGTACAATTTCTGGTTACTTATTTCATTTTATCACAAATATTCAAAATTTTTAATTTAATGTAACTTGTAATGTTAAAAATTATCCATTCGATTCGATATTCGCAAATTCGATAAGACACCTCAGCATGCTCCTCCTCTTATCGTTTCTAAGGTGTGTGACGACTGACTGTAAATACCCATACAAACATTTCAAAACTGAAAAATTCAGAAAAGTGGTACTTGTGACATTTTACTGATTTGTAAATGTTTACATATGGTTAACTTAGGAATAATAATTGGTTTTAACTTAAGTAATATTCTGCAACATATTTTTGTGCAGGGGCCCCCCAAAGTGTCTGTGCGCTGGGCCCCCAAGTGTGTAGATCGGCCCTTGCCACTAGCCACATACTTTGAGCACTAAAGGTATAGCTACTTCGGTGTGTGTGTGTGTGGGAGGGGGGGGGGACTGAAACACTTTCTTATTTTAAATACGCACTTAAGTGCAATATCTATTAAAAGCGTACGCCATACGTCGTTCCTTATTTTCTTCTTAAGTGTAGCATTATTCATGAGTGCCGTATTTTTCTACCTTTTTCCATAAAAACACATCTTTGAAATCGAAATCTATCTTAAAATCGCCTACTAAAACTGTTTTACAATCTTCACCAAGCATATTCCAACTATACTTCACAATTTTAAATATTGTTTGGAATGGTCATCATAATCCATGAGTGTGCCTTGTTTGTCTTTACTGTTCGACAAAACACATCTTCAGAATTGAAATCTACATTAAAATCGCCTACCAAAACTGCTTAACAATCTTCGCCAGGCGTATAACTAGTATTTTTCCTGTGTAATAGGATGCTGTGCTTGCCAGTTTCTAGCCAAATTTGGAAGACATAGCCAAGCTCGTTCCAGTTTTGAAGCACTGCTCCAGATTGTGAAAATATTTTTTGGCACCAAACTTGGCGATCCATTATCGAAAATTGCAAACTTTGGCGATTTTCAACATTTTTTTTCTCTGTTCCTTCCTCTCCGCGTTATCTGCCAAACACATTTGAAAAGTGCCTCGCCATGACAAATCGTGTAGACAGGTTATGTGGACGTTAGAAAAAAAAAAAAGAAAAAAAAAAAAAAAAACTATTTCATTTTAATACACCCTACTAATACACTCCACCCCAAGGCAGTTGCAGGTTATGATTCCTGTACATCTCGTTTCCCTCCACGAGCTGTTTATCAGCAGGGAAACGGGAAAGCCACCTCCCACTTTGTACAGTTTCCTCGGCTTGTCGCTCAACTCGTATATTCGCTCTTGTCGGAGGATCGTCTCTGCTGAGTTATGATGACTTATTAACCCTTTACATGGCAGTGTTCCAGATCGGCGAGGTATCCGGTAAAGCTGTACAGAGTGCGTCGAAAGCTTCGCGCCAAATTCGCAAATTCGATAAAAGATTTTTAAAAATATTTTTTTTTTTTTAATGCTGTCTGGACGAATAGGATTAGGGATATATCGGATTTTTTTTTTTTTAATCTCACGCACACACAAAAAAAAAGATGTAGTTTTAATAGTTACCGATAGATAGTGCTGACGTACTATAATGTAAAATAGGGATGGTTGCGAGATGACATTTTACTAGACGAGACAGAGTTTAACAGCTTTTCTGCGAGACGAGACAAACATTTTTAACATTGCAACATAGGGATTTCGCGAGACGCGACAAAGCTTTTTGGTTTTTTTGAGAGACGTGAGACACTTGTATCTCGCTTGTTTTTCGTCCCTCCATCCCTAATGTAAAAAAAAAAAAAATATGTCACTGGAAATGGTAGACGGGCGAAGTGTGAAGGTCCCGGGTTCGCGGGTCCCATCTCGCATCCGTCAGCCTAACCGTTCGGAGTTTTCAGTGGTTTTCTCCGAAACTTAGCGTAAATACGGGTTAGGACCCCTTAAAAAGACCCCCTACGGAGGGTACCCTCTTGTGTTGTCCTACTGACGAGGATTTATAAGCGGGTTTCCAGTCAAGCACACAAATCCGATATACTTGTTCACAATAATAATAACAACAATAACAATAACAATAACAAAACAAATTGCCGATAAAATAAATAAATAAATAGACTTCCCTGTACTTCCATTTTTGTGAAAGGAATTTTTTTATTATTACCTATTTCTTCTTTTTCAATGAATGTTTCCTTTTTTTATGAGTTTTTGATGCTCTCTGAATACATTAAAAGATTTAAAATCATAGATGTTGTTACTGATAAAAAGCTAAAAAGATTTGAAAGCATACATACGTTTCTTTTTTTATTGACATCACTTAGAAACATTGACTGCACAAGGCCATATGTATGCCCATTCTTAGCATCTGGGTGTAGTCAGTAAAGTTTTTCGAGTAAGGGAAGATGTAACGTAAATAGTGAATAAATAAACTTAAATTCTGCATGGCTTAAAAATTATGCCAATTTAAAGTGACCAACCGCCCCGTTATTTGTTAAAAATCGCGATTTTGAGGGGCCCCCGATTCCATTATTATTATTTATTTATTTATTTTAATTTCAAGGAACAGAGGAAAATTAAATCTGTGCAAGTAAATGAATGTCTGTGTGATTGGAAATGTTATAATCTACCGACTATAGATTTGTTTAAAAACAAGTTCGAAGTTTAAACACTGTCATTTTCATAAATTTTAAGACATACCCCCCTAGGGATACGTGAGTTCCATCTTTGAACTTAAAAAAAATGGATAAGCTAAAGGTCTCTTGAGCAAATTCGAATATTTTCGGGGATGGGGATACATCTCGATAGCCCCCTCCCCCTAATTATGCCCTTATTTAACTGTCATGGACTAGGCCAAATAAGCAGAAAAGCTTTCTTCTTGGAGTAAATAAATGTTCAAAGAGAATAAATCTAAGAATTCATGTCTAAAAATAGCCCAAAAAATTTATATGAACACAATTATCATAAACAAAAAACAGCAATTAAACTGAAATAAATACTGAGAACCGATAGCTCTCTAAGGAAATTACTTGTTAGAAAAAAAAAAATAATGATAATAATGAGCAAAACTTGAGACTGCTTGAAAGGCCACGCATGCGTATTAACTCCGTCTCGAATTTCAACCATTTATCTATCCCAGATCACCATCCTTTATTATCCAAAAATCCCTTTTTTCTTGCTTCGCCAATAGGATGACAAATTGCCAAATCTGGTCAACTCGAAATACTTATTGATCCGCTTGTGTGGACGGCGGGACGTTACATTACAGGTGGCATCGCACTAGAACAAACGTCCATGCGCCGGAGACGATCGCAGTTAAGAAAAAAGCGGCGGGCATTCTATATATTTTCTTCCCTCCGCGCCGGGATCCCGAAAGGATAATGATAATCGCTCACTTGTGGATATCGCCCCGCGCGAAATGCATCTTGGGAAGTGCCGTGTTTTGATTTATAAATTGTCGTCTGCCAGTTGAATTTATATGACCGAACTGGCGGACGTTTGTAAAATAAATACGAAAAAGGTTTTAGACGTAATTCGATTTTTGGGGGGGAGATGAAAAAAGAAGGGGGAAGTAGGATAAAGGGAGATGACGTTACTCTTTGCGTGGGTGTTAAGTGTGTGACTGCATACATAAAGGAGATTGGGAGATTGTCCTGTAGACCATGAACGAAATATATGAGTAGTTGGAAATATTGTTTAACTAGAAGATAAAACCCGTTATGGAGGCAATTACAACGGGCGCTAGAAAAAACATTTGGCGAAATTGGTCTAATTTAATATTCGTCCACCTAAACCAAATAAGTTCCTATTCAGTTTTTATTATATACCCAAATCGGAATCGCATTTTCTTCTAAAAACGTGCGAAAACTTTTCGCATTTGAAAAATTTCGTTTTGCTGGAAACAATCTCTTCTTATATCCATATTTCATACAGACGAAATATCTTTATTTGTGAAAAAAAAAGAACTGGATAATTTAGAAAAACTATTTTTATTATATTATATACCGAAATCAAATTTCATGCTCTTCTGGAAACATGCGAAAACTTTTCGCATTCGAACGATTTCGTTTTGTGTACGTAGCCCCTCTTATATCAACGCTTCATGCAGACGATATCATTGTATTTGTGAAAATAATTAAACTATGCAATCTGGAAAAACTATTTTAAATGAATTGGAATCCCCCAACTTTCCCTTCAAAGCCTGATGACCGTGACTTGAAAAAGACGTCATGTCAATGGAGACAGCTAATTTAGTCACGCAAACGATAAACTTCTTTTTTACTCTCGAAAATAAAATGGAGCTAAAAATAGCGAAACATCGCTTAAAATTACGGAACGGGTGGATTTTCAGATTTTAAAAGTAACGCAGATTGTTTTCTATATTTTTATACATAATTATAAAACATTTCAAGCTGATCGTACAAACGGTGTAGACAAGGGCGGATTAAAGGCCCCAGAAAAAAAGAAATTAATGTAAAAGATCCTGTTTTACTTTCATAAAATGGATATATATGTCAATCTTCTAACTAACCGCCCCCCCCCCCCTCCGACAAACTTGCATTAATCCGCCACTGGGTATAGATGCTATTACTCTTTTTGTGGTTAACTTTTTATCTTTTTGGAGTAATGGTTGTAAAAGTTTTATCTCTTAGAACTGGATTCTCCCCTCGTCGCTAATTTTTCGCAGTCGTTAACTTTGCCCCGCCTTGAGGTCACTTGAGGTGGAGTTTTAAGGAGGAGCGTCAAGGGGTTCTTGTGATTGGCTGAAAGACCTCCCGATGGCCCCCGGAATCGTTAGCGCAGTCGATAACCAAACAACTAGTTCTGCCCAGTCGACAGCTAACCACCGACGATTTCGGAAACCACTGGGGGAGAATTCCACCCTTAGAGTGGTTACTCAGAATTATTAGAGAATCAGTGAGTCAGGGTTCAGCTTAACTTTATAGTAGGATTTCAACAATAATAGCCGAGTGTAACAAGGTCATAATCCATGAGCGTTTACATGCATGCGATCGGTCGCATATTTTGGTGTGTTCCCGGGATTATTAAATTTGTTTTGGAAATGACAATAGTGTAGTCAAATTCTCAGTCCCACAGTGGAGTCTTGACTTACACGAGGAATACGTTCCAAGACCCCTAGCGTAAGTGAAAATTTCGCTTTGTGAAATTGGGTATATATACGACTTTTTGAAACACACCAACAGTTACTTTCAACATATATAAACACCTCTCAAACTGTTTGAAACCATTCCCTATCTACATACTATTACGGTTTCCCTCATAAAGTAATGAATAAAGCCAAGCTTACTGGGACGATTTGGGTGCTTCCACCTTTAGTGATGCTACGAGATAAGAAATACCGTTCGCTGATTGGCTTTCTTCTTCAAGAGCAAATCACGAAGACTGTGCTTATCCCGCACTTCTAGTTTGCACTTCTTACTGTTGGCGAAAATATGTTGCAGGAGAGAAGTCCGCGTTAGCCCGGAACCATCGTGATTCTACCGGGCCTGCCTGTGCACTCCGATGAGTCATCCAAAGAGGACTACGGATACTCGCTTATTGGTTCCAGCTCTCAGATACGTCATCTAACGGCCGAATCTAACCAATCAGGAAACGTCCGTAGGCCTCTTTCGGAGTGCACAAGCAGGCCCGGTAGAAACACGATAGCTCCGGTTAGCCTTAACCCTTTAACGCACAGTGTTCCCGCTCTGGGAACACCCAACTCTGACGTTTTGACTGTTGCCAGTCACGAAGAATAGATATAATTTATAGAAGATAGATATAATTTCCACTTTTTCTTATTTTTTTTTATTTGCCTTTAATTTCTTCTTTTCTTTTTTTAAATTCACGCACAATTTCCTCTTTTTTGCTATTTTATGAGTGGCATCACTGCTACTGATCTTAAGGCATATTAAGATCAGTAGTCTTTATATTTGATTTCTATAAAAATAGTTGCGGGTGACATAGCTCTACGAGAATCCTTTACTTTTTAGCACGTCATTTCCCGAATAAAAAAATATCATGATTATTTTTAACAGCACTGACATCTGCTGAAAAATGGAAGAATGCGAGACGACAGCTGGCTGTGTGGCACAGCCAGTTGCGTCAAAAAAAGGGTCTCCAGATCTGTGGCACGCGATGAACGTTTCGATCGTCCGCCATCTTGCTGGTAGTTAAGTCGAGCGATGGCAACGGCTGCCCTTTTTTCAGCATTGGGAAAGGGTTGCGCCTCAAAGGGATTAGATAAGCTACTAGTGGAAAACTCGCGTAATGTCCCACTCGTGTAAGATAGATCGCGTTCTAGAGAGAGTCCACTGTACATCCATGATTAATAAGCTCGATCTATTTTTAAAAATAAAGATAACCGACTTTTAATTGCACTGCCCATTCGTATGTGCTCTTAAAAACTGGAGAACTCTGTTTTTTCGTCATTGATAGTGTCATCAGAAATTGCCCAAATTAATATGAGAGCACCCCTTTCCAGTAGAAAAAGAATCATCGAAATCGGCCCACATGGTAAAGTATTATCGCTGAACATACGGGGGGAAAAGAACATACATAACAATGTATAAAAGAGATTCTGACGTATTGGCAGCCCTCTCCTTTTTTGAAATCCGTTAATCATCATAACAATTGTAATACAGTAAAACTCGCTTAAGAATTTTTCGAAGGGAACGGAAGACAAAAATTTCCTAAGGGAGAAAATTTCTAAAGCGGAAAATTGTTATTATTATTATTATTATTATTTCTTTTAAACAAACAAAATAATTTCAGTAAAGAAATTCAGTACAGATTTTTTGTTACATTATTAAATAATATTAGTTTTATTTCAAAAATTTAGATTATTTTGCTCACTTAAAAAATAGTTAATATAGCTAAACAACATAATTACCTTACAATCTTAGAAAACATTTCCACGCAAATCGGTTCACTAGTTTCAAAATTATGTAAAAACACTCAAAAACTTTATACGATCAAAATAAAACTAGCTGGCGATTATTGCCGGAGACTTTAATGGAACAATAATGGGTCGTCAGAAAAAAAAAAAAAAACCCTCTAGTCTCTTCATTATTAAAAACACTAAAAATACCTGCTGTTAAGATCAGGACAAAAGTAAATTACCGTGCTAAAAACAAACACATGCAAAAATCATCACAGTACATAGTTTCGATGGCTCAAAGGGTCCACCCTCCTTCAGCTACAAGCAAACACCAACCCACACACAGGCAGGAAAGTGAGATCTCGCTCAGGTGTGTGTGGTTGGCGCGTTTTTTTCTTCCCTCTTCAGCTAAAAAGTATGACGAAAAGGTGACTGTGAGCTGGGAATGACTTTCCCACTAATGTATTGTGTTTGCTAATAGAACAGAACTTATGATTAAATTTATACAACGCATTCAATCGACCTCATTCATAGAATTGCACTCTGAAAGATATTTTTCAAAAGATATCAAAATAAAGCATTCTGCTTAAAGAAAATGCTCGAGTGCGGATATTTCGCAACAAGTAATTTTCGTTTTCGTAATAACTCAGTTTAAAAATAATGGAAACATATTTCTAAAGCGAAGGGGAGAAAAATTGCACACAATCTACGTAATCCAATATCGATTTCCTGTAAATGTGTATTTTTTCTGACTACTATCAGAGTACAACGGGAACTGCCGTCAAAAATAACCAAGCAGCATATCTCCCGGCATAACCATCGCAGTAAGATTGACAGTGATATATCTGTTGGTAATGGTTATATTAAACATTTCTCCCTGTTCCCTCACGGCTATCACAGTTCCCTAAAGAATAACGAGATTCATGCCAAAACAATATTCTAGTACTTAGCTAAAGTACCCGCTCTTCGTACGGGAATGAGAATTCTTTTAACAACCTAATGCATTTGCATAGAAAAAACAGCATTTATATCTAAAACTGCTACGGCTAAGCTAACGAAAACATGACTGGTCGTGAACGAAACAGAGAAAAACACTCCAGTGAAAATCAACAACAACAAAAAAGGACAGGATTCAAAATTCTCTAACTTCTTAAACGTTTAGAAAATGTACCTCTTAGATCAAGAAAACTATTAAAAACCTCTGAAATTATAATGTTATAAAAACTACCGAAATGTGAGCAAAAATACAAAAGTGCATTTCTTGTACTTGTTCATACCGTTTAGAAGTAATTACATGTCTGACTTAATCAGCTTTCGGAGCAAAATGGCAAAATTACAAGTAATTGAATAATTTATTTCTCGAGACATAGAGACATCGCAATGAAATCGCGGGAAAATGACAGTGTATTTATATCCGGTAATGTTACTTTTACTTCCTTGCAGTCATAACGCCCCCGTAGGGAAACTAGATGTACAGGGAAAGCGGGAAAAAATGATTCCAATAAAGCAAAAGCCATTTTACTGGAATTCGAAAAGCAATATACTGCATTTCTACGACAAAATAAAGTGATTTGATAGGGTTCCGTTTGTAGCTAGTTATTGATATTTTTAGCTGTGATTCTACGTTTTTATATTTATATTTTACCCATCATACTGATATTTTATAGCTGTATGCCATGAAAATAACCTCATTAACTTATAAACAACCGCCTAGCTATAAAATTTAGTTA
Organism: Cheiracanthium punctorium; assembly: GCA_038373885.1. Lineage (NCBI taxonomy): Eukaryota > Metazoa > Arthropoda > Arachnida > Araneae > Cheiracanthiidae > Cheiracanthium > Cheiracanthium punctorium. The sequence continues at coordinate 921,185 of JAWZYV010006201.1, forward strand.
CGTTTATTGGTAATTCGTTTCATGATGTTAGAAATTAAATCTGTCCATAGCCATTCTAATGCATTTTTACTGATTAAGGATTATAGTTCGTGTATTATTTTACTTTAAAGGGCTATACATGAACATAAAAAATGGGATTTTTTCGATTTACACCGGAAGGACACATTTATAGTTTTAAATAAATTCAAATCTAACTGAAGCTATAATTGGCGATATATATGTAAGAACAGCACCTCAATCTTAAATAATAATAATAATAATAAATAACTAAATAAAATAAAATAAATTACTAAAAATAAATAACTAAGTAAAATAAAATAGTTAAATAAGAAAAGGTAAATAAATAAAAGAGAATAAACTATCTAAATAAGAAATAAATAAAATAAAGAAATAAAGTACATTTAATAACAGTGGTACTATATGTTACAATGTTGTGCATTTTAATATTAAATGTTTTTAAATCTCGTTAATGCCGTCGATAGATTTCTGAATTTTTCTATTTAATATTTTTGTATGTTGCCTTTTAATTTTGTATGTTGCCTTAAAATCATATATTTCATCGCTTATTCAATAATTGAATTTAAAATTTCAGTACATGCTCTTTTTCTGTAAATTAGAATTTTTCAAAAGCATTTTTAAACTTTCTGGTGATTTTGATACTTTTGGGTCTGGAGATTTTGACACTTTTCGTGATTTAAAAAAATACTTGAAATATATATTTTTAATATTTTTTTAAACTATAAACTTCAAACTGTTCTTATGGATAATGTAGAACCTATTAAAATGCACTAAGGTGAATTTGGTTTGTTTGGGATTTAACAAAGACGAAGTCCTGCGGGACCCACAGCTGTTTTCAGACTATTTAGACGTTTTCGGATTCATGTGAATTGTCTAGTCCTGCTGGATGATTCCGAGATTAGTGACAGCAATAACAACTAAGGTAAATATTTAATGAGAAGTTGTTGGGTAAAAGTATATTTTAAAGTGAAAAAAAACTTCCACATAAAAAAGAAATCATGATTTTTAATGTAAAATTTTACAGACGTACTTAGTATAAAAACTTTCCCAAATGTTGTGCAAACACCAAAAAACATTCTTCACTTGTAAATAAAAATTATTCAGTAACGTTTTTATTAAAATGCAACAAATATGGCTAAGAAATGTTTAAAAAGTGACTCTAAATCTAGACAGATTCATAAACTTAATTCTGTTTGGTGATACCATTGAGCCTTCGAGACACTTTTTTAAAAAAGGTAAAATTTTAAAGATCAATCCATGTTTTTAATTGAAATGGGGTATAAAACTAAAAAATTAAATGTAGTTGTGAAGTCTTAATGAAAGTCTGCGTAAACACTTAAATGTTGGCAAATGTAGGTGAAATTTTGGTTTAAAAAAATTGTATTTACACCACATCTCCTGTAAACAATTCTAATAAATAATTTTAAATAATATTTATATAGTATATAACCAACGTATTTATGTGTGTTATGAACTGAAAGTTTTGCAAGAGTTCTAATAGTTATGAAAATATTTCAATTTTTATATGAAAACTGAGTATTTTTTCTAAATAAGAGAAGGATCCAGGGAAGTGGCTAAATTACTTCAGACCCCCCCCCCCCCAAAAAAAAGGGGGACATTGGTAAAGGTTAACATGCTACTTCATTATACATTTTGGATAGGTAAAATGAGAATTTTTTATAAATTAGCTCCTACCAAAACTTTTCATATGGCTCAGAGCAGTGATTCCCAAACATTTTCTCCTTCCGAACCCCTTCTAGATCCGAACGAAATTGCCGAAGCCCTTGTTTAGACGTTGTATACTAGTACATTATTTTCGGAACCACCTTATGCACCTTGAGAACCACCGGATGGGAATCAATAGCTTAGAGTAAAATTTTGGTTTATTTTAGATTTTGTTTGGATTTTTAAAAAATTAAATAAAATTTCAAAAATTAGCCCCTTCCTCAAATAAATAATAAAAAACCTTGATACTCCACTGCCTTTAGTATCAATTTTGTTTTGCCTGAAATAGACGAATATCTCTAAAAGATTGTCCATAGAGCGTAATGTACTGGATTTCCTTCGGGTGCTCCTGTAAAATATCTGTTAACGCCAGATAAAGCATTTTCAATGGAGTACATGGTACAGTAATAAGAATAACATTACACAAGTTTCCTAGTAATCGATGCATATTTTAGGCGCACGGACAGACAAAACTGAAATCATAAGCACTTTTCAGCTTTGTTGGAAAGTGTTTATATATATATATAATATTTTTTTCAACTGTCTTTGTGTAACTTACTGCCCGGGCACACAAAGTACGCCCCATCTATTCACTCCCCTCTCGCCAAGCCCTGTCAAAACTAATGTTGCGTTTTTCCTCCCCCCTTTAGATCCTTACTTCTTTGACATTTCGAAAAGGGAAGTGTGTAACGTTGGCGAGAGATTGGCGACCTCTTGGCGACGGACTGTTGCGTTGGCAACCCCGGGAAGAGGAACCGGCGATTGCGGGGGCTCTCTCTCTCCGGCACACATGAAAATCCGACCAACTGCCGAGTCAGGCACGATTTTCGAAGTCAACTCTCATCCCTGGTCGCTCTCTCGGATTTCTTTAATAACAAGCCATGGGTGACAGCAAGACCGAGGAGAACAAAACCCCGGAAAACAAGGAGGAGCCGGCGCCCCCCGCCCCCAACGAGATGAGGGCGATCGTTCTAACCGGGTTCGGCGGTCTTAAAGCGGTGAAGGTTATGAAAAAGCCGGAGCCCAGTCCGGCCGAGGGTGAAGTGCTGATCAGAGTTAAAGCATGGTAAAAATATATATATATATACAAAAACACCTCTAATCCTGGATGTGTGTGATTTGCTTAAAATCTGCGTAAAATTACGGGATATTCCGTTTAAATTTCAGTTTGATGAGAAACAGCTGGACAGCTGTTAGCTTGACTTCCGCGACTTGACGGACCATATTTTGGCTTAGTACGCTTCCGTTAAGTGGAAGTTTTCGGATATTTTGTGAGAAATAGTTCTGTGTTGTCGAACTAAATACGAAAAATGTCGAAATAAGGAAAGTCGTTTAATTTTTTATGTGTATACAAGTCGAAATAGAAATGCCGGTGTAGATCTTATCGTAATTCTGATTTCTGATTTATTCATTAATTAAATTCTCCTAAGTTTTAAAAAAACATATATTTATCATGCATGCTTGCTTATTCAATTTATCAATAACATAAACATTTTATGTTATTTATAAACTTATTTAATCGGAATAGACATCTCGAGAATTCTCTTTAGCCCTTTCAGATCATTAATTAAATTCTGATTTTTTTAGAAAGCATGTATTTATCATGCATAATTGGTTATTCAATTTATCAATAATATAAACATTTTATGTTATTTACAAGCTTATATAATCGGAATAGAAATCTCAAGAATTCCCTTTAGCGCTTTTGAGACCTGATTAAATAAGTTCTCTTTCAATTAAATAATTTTACTTTTGATAATATTGATTAAACTTGAATTAAAAAAAAATAAAATGAAAATTCCGGATTATTAGATTTTCGAGGAAAATAGGTTTTTCTTCATGTGCGCAGATCAGGACATCATTCCTCTAAGCATAGGTAATTTTTGTGTCCTCAATTGAGGGTGCAGGACTTCAAAGAGCTAACGAATTTTCTTATACCTCAAAATCCCATTATAGATCTCATAATAATTGAATATTAAAATTTAAAAATAAAAAGGGTTTTTAACAAATATCGGAATATTTAATTTATCAGTATTCTAAACATTTATTGTTATGTATGTGTATAAATTTATTTTATTGAGTAGTTAAAACCTGTGAAGTTTTTATTATATGATAAATCGGGGCCGGATTATCCTTTAGGCTTATTAGGGGCTAACATATGGGCCGTGACCACTGTAACCCTTTGTATCTCAACAACCGAAATATTAAAAAAAAATATTGTAATGTACAGAAACACATTACAAATAAACTAAAGTTTTTTTTTATTTACCAGTTTTTTAATTCATGTAAAATTTTATTGACCAAATTGTGTTTTTTGCAGGGTTCAATAAAACAGTTATGTTTATTTTTGTATTATTTGAAAACAGGGTTGGCATGGTTTAAACCACGTTTTAAACCAAATGTTTTTTTTTTCTCCAAAAAAAAAAAAAAAAAAAAAAAAAAAAACCTATTGGCTTTTTTTTTTAAAGGATAATTTAAAATTCCGAATACTACAGATAGAATACGTTCTGATATCTTTTAAAATTATCCTTATAAGTATCAACAATAAGTTTTTATATCAATCTAATAGATACCTTATTGTTTTATCATTATTAAAATTATTAATTAAACTTAAATTGTAGGCTGCATATTTAATTTGTTTCTAAAATTAAAGGTTTTATTGTTTTAACAACTTATTTTTAAACTTTTAAAATATCATTATGGACAACTTATCACCATTATTACTGATGAATCTAAGTGCAAGATTCCATGTAAAATGTAGTAAAGAATTAATATTGTATTATATTATATACTAAATCAGCGGTTCTCAAACTTTGTAACGTCGCTTCCCCCAACAAAGGCTAACTTCCTGTGGCGCCCCTCCCCTCACATTTTTCAGCACACATTCAGTTTTTTAATCTTTAACAATGAACATTTAGTCCAATTTTCTACAAAATAATGTTATCAGTAAAGTTTAAATGAAATTAAATTCAGAGCGAAAATGGATATATTTTTGAGTAAAAATGAGAATAAATAAGATGGATTTTTTAAAAACTACTTGCTCTTTGATTTTTCTCGAGCTCCCTGCAAACGCTCTGCGCCCCCCTTGGGGGTCGCGCCCCACAGGTTGAGAAACGCTGTACTTAATATAAAAAATAGTATCTCTAAATAAATATTAAAATTGAATGATTTCAATGCCCACATAAGTATAGCAACAATTGTTTATTTACTTTGTTTTAATTACTTTCAGAAGGAATATTAATTGTTATTTGAACATTTTATAAATAATTTTATTTATAAGTATGTAACAGGTAATTATAAAAGGATTTTTTTAAAAAATCCGGGTTTAACCAAAAAACCCGTTTTTTGGGTTTTTTTTTTTTTCAAAAAAACCGGGTTTTTTTCCAACCTTGTTTGAAAATATATTTGCAGTAGTATACCAAAGTGTTACTGAAGTGTTTGTGAATAGTTTAAACTGAGAACGCTTTGCAAAAATCCGTATTTTTGTAAAACATTTGTCTTTACAAAAAAAAAAAAGAAAAGAAAAAATGAAAGACTGACCTAGGAAAAAACACTATAAGTGCTGCAGTAACCAATAGTGCGACTGCTGAAGGACAAAATGCAGTTTCGTGTTACGATATTAATTAAATATCACAAATGTTTCAGATTCAAAAAAAAATATGCTCACGTTATTATATAACCTAAAAAAAACAGTCATTTAAATATCTTTTAATACACTATGATTATGCAGCTTTAATTGGTATGTTGCCTGCAACACAGTGATATAAAGGATTAAAGGCCCATAATGACGAATTTAACGGAAAAAAATTGCGTAACAGCAATAAAACTTTTAAATTTATTTTGAAGTCATAAAAAATAGACTACAATCAGAGAAAATATTATATTATGACATATTGCATTGGTATTTATGTGAAGGCAGCGGCGTTGCAAGAAATTTTTCATGGGGGAGGAGGCGGGATACGACTACTGCAACTCATATGTATGTATACGTGTGTGTGATTAGAGAGTGAAGAAAATACGTTTCGTTCCTCATGGGGGTGTGATGCCCCCCCGTGGCTACGCCACTGTGTGAAGGTGAATAAATAGCTGTAGTTTTGAATACAACGACCAATGAAATCGTACAATGCACTAAAATTATGTGTTTCAAAAAAGTTGATTTTAATGAATTGTTTACATTTGTTGCTCACATCATATTTTATCATATTTTTTATTGTTAGGAGTCCCACAATTTTCTTGGTTCAGGGATATTTTGAAAATTTGCGAAGATTCGCCCTGAATAGAAATTCACTTGGCACTTCCTATCACCCTATTTTTACACGAGTAAAAAATACCCTTTTCTTTTGTGAGGCATAAAAATTTGCGGTGTATGTGCACGTTAAATCCGTGGTTCCTAAAGTCACCCCCGCGGTCGCTAAAAGTCGGTGTTTTCTGATAAGGATTTAAATTGCTGTGGAAACTCCAGGAAGGGTGTATATAGCTCTAAAAGACACATTGTGTGACGTGAGTCGCCCTCTGCTCGCATACAAACAATCTTAATGCAGACATAAACAGAAGATAAATGGGGTGCACCGAATACCATGTTTTGCCGTATATCAAATACCGAATATTCGTTTAAAATTCTAACCGAATATTCTGCCGAATACCGAATACTTGGCTAAAATTTATTAAACCGTTATTAAACCGTTATTAAATTTTGATGGCAATGATTAATTTGATTAGTTTGTTCTTGAATAATATTTCATATTTCATATGGTGTAAAACTTCATAAATTAAAATGCTGAGAAATTTAATATCCAAGTACTTCCTTTATATATTATTAATAACGTTTTTAAATATTAGTGAAATGTTGGTAATTTTTTTTTTACCTGCATATTTAATTGAAAAAATTAGTAGTTAATTGACTTTACATATTTTATGAGGGTTTTTTCCCCTGGTTACTGTTTCAAATTTAAATGAGTTAGTAATAGCAAGGCAAAACTTCATAAATTAAAAAGCAACAAAATTTAAATCTTGCATGTGAGTTCTTTCTCTTACATTAAAACTAATTTCATTGTGATATTGGTTTTTTGTGTGATTGTGGCAGCGTTACGCTAGGGCGATCGGCCAAGATGGGGTGGTGCTTTGGTAGGTGGACTTTCTAAGGCGTTTCTAATGCGTATTCACATGTGATATTAGTAGGTAACAACTTGAATTAATTTAGTACTATAGTACTATACTATATTTTTCATTCGTGTTATAAAAAATATGTATTTGTTTATCAATTGGTGAATACTTAAATTTGTTTACTATTCGGTTGCCGAATATTTAGGTATTTCGGCCGAACCGAATATTCGGTTTGTCTGCCGAATAGGCAGTATACCGAATACCAACCGAATATTCGGTGCATCCCTAGAAAATAACTTTACATTCGCTTCCTGAAAACAACAGGCTCTTTCTTCGTCAGGAACGATTTCATAATATTTCTGTTTGAACCATGAAAGTTTATAATATATATATATATATATATATATATATATATATATATATATTCAATGTAACTTCTCCATTCTGCTTGTATATTTATTAAGAAAAAAAAATTACAAAAACATTCAAAAAGAAACTGATGTTAAAAAGGTGAAATAAATTAAAACTTTGTAAAATAACACACATAAAATGTACTTATCAGTCTGTTATTTGTAAAATAACACACATAAAATGTACTCATCAGTCTATTATTTCCTTAAGCATATTTTTTAAAAATGTTGTGCTACTGTTTTGTAAGAAGAGATATTTTGTGGAAAAGAAACCCCCATTCTCAGTTTTTTCAAAGCATGAAAATTCAGAATTTACAAAGCCTCGGGCAACTGGAAGTGCTTAATCCGGCCCTGTGATAAATTATCTAATTACTGAGTTTGTTGGTATATGTCTCCTAGTAATTTAATTATGGGGTATGTTATTTTTTCTTCAGATATTTAACAAATACTAGGTTATTTAATTTATCCATTACCTAAATATTTATTGTAATATATTTTGCTTAAACGGAGTAAAAATAATTCTCGGCAGCTCCCTTTACATAATAAATAATCTAATTACGGAAATGGATTATGATTTGATTTTGGAAATACGGTCGGTTATTTTCACGAGGGATCTAGCTTTTCAAACTGACAAAGCACTAATAGTATGCATGAAGATCTAAAGGTAAAATAATCATGCTGGAAACGTCAGATTTTAACTTTACCTGTGGACCTAAATGGAGCTCTGCCCATTCATGTCCTTATTATGTTTACTTCTAGTGTTTGTTCTCAATTAACACCTCTTTAATTCTAGTGGCCTCAATTTCTTGGATCTAATGGTTCGCCAAGGAGCTATAGATAATCCGCCTAAGACACCCTTTGTCATGGGATTCGAATGTGCCGGAGTGGTGGAAGCTTTAGGAGAAGGCGTCACGGAATTCAAGGTAAACTACTGCAAAACGATCCCATTTCTGATCTTCCGTTTACAAATGTGCTCAAGAACTTAACATTTTACAGACCGAAATCAGATCCAGGCATATTTTATATTAGTTTTTAGCATATTTCGTTTTCTAATGCGTTACTTATATAGGATATTTGTCATTTAACCCTTTGAGGCGCAACCCTTTCCCAATGCTGAAAAAAGGGCAGCCGTTTGCCATCGCTCGACTTAACTACCAGCAAGATGGCGGACGATCGAAGCGTTCATCGCGTGCCACAGATCTAGAGACCCTTTTTTGACGCAGCTGGCTGTGCAGCTCGCGCACAGCCAGCTGCGTCAAAAAAGGGTCTCTAGATCTGTGGCACGCGATGAACGCTTCGATCGTCCGCCATCTTGCTGGTAGTTAAGTCGAGCGATGGCAAACGGCTGCCCTTTTTTCAGCATTGGGCAGTTCTCGCGTTCTTCCATTTTTCAGCAGATGTCAGTGCTGTTAAAAAGAATCGTGACCATTTTTTTACGGGCAATGACGTGCTAAAAAGTAAAGGATTCTCGTGGAGCGATGTCACCCGCAACTATTTTTATAGAAATCAAATCTATTCTTCGTGATTGGCAACAGTCAAAACTTCAGAGTTTGGTGTCCTCACAGCGAGGACACCGCGCGTTAAAGGGTTAAATTGGGGGGGGGGGGAATTTACCGCCAATTTTCTCTGTGTTCCCGATTGGGAACATTGGTCATTTGTGACTATACTTTGACTATACTTTTATTGGTAGCTTAAATAATAAGTGAAATATCTATTACATAAATGTGATAGTTTGTTTGTCTGTTTGTTTGTTCGTCAGAGAACTCCTCCCACACCGTCCGACCGATCGGCTTGAAATTTTGCACATGTATGTAAAACGACATAGAATAGTCCGTAGTCAACTTTAAAATTCTGAAAATCGACATGTTCCCTAATTTTTAACGATTTTTCGCAATTTTCGGGGTGGAAAGTTACTCAAATATCCGATTTGAGCACGTTAGTGAACATGTTAGTTGACAAAGTTAGATTTATTTATTTATTACCTTCATTAATTCAAGTGAGATTGACGTCATTTTATGTCACGAGTGTAAAAATGCCTTAGAAATCCTAAGTCACTTTTATCCAGTTAAACCTCCAGTTAAACCTAGTTTTTACAAAAATTATACCGCGAGCGAAATAATAAACTTCCACCTTATCAGGTGATGTAGAAAAGTAAAACAACGTGTATTTTTTTTTTCTTCTTCATTCACTAATTCATGTTAGATATCGCAACTGAGAATGATGTCACTTTGACGTCATGAGTTTAAAAATAAGTTAGAAATCTAATTAGGGCTGGGATGCAGACCTTCTATCGACCGTCATTAAGAATAAATGAAAAATTTATTTTTAAATTTAAGTAAAGTTGTGAATTAAATTTGAAGTGGGTAGAAGGATGTATCAAGATAGCTCCGTAAAAAAATTATGAAAATGTGGAATCACACATTTGAACTTGTCTTTTATATAGATAAATTATATTCACGAAAATGACATGTGCTTTAATTCTGGTGTTATTACTAATAATTTGTTTGAAGTAATCTTTTAGAAGTATTTTTTTTAGAAAGTTTGGTATATACTTGGTGTGTTATAAAAGTTATGAATATATGTAAATATATACACTGGGTGCCCAAACGCTTTAACTCTTGATTTATTGGTGATAACTGTGCAATGTAAATTACAATAATGTTTAATATAAGATGGGAAAAGCATTACGTAAATTAAAATTTAAAAAAAATTTCGCTAATTTTCAAATAATTACACATTCTAAATTTGTATACGACTTCCGTACAAAAAAAATTCCCAATTATTAGAATATGTTCCTTACACCAATCAGATGGTGTGCGAAATTTCAGCCCTTCATCATTAAACGTCTCAGAAATATCTTTCAAACAGAGAGGATCTATACATGAATTTGAATGTACGTTTATTACTGGAGGACAAAAATTTATTTTACTTCGCAATTTCTGTAGAACCCCTGAAACGGTGTCTTCCTATGTGATTTGTCATTGTTGTGAACATGTATATCGGATTTGTGTGCTTGGCTCGAAGCCCACTTATAAATCCTCGTCAGAAGGACAACACAAGGCGTGGGGGGGTGTCCCCCGCGGGGTATTTCTAAGGGATCCTAACCCATATTTACGCTTAGTTTCGGAGAAAAACATGGAAAACTCCGAACGGTTTGGTTGACAGACGCGGGATGGGAACCCGAACCCGGGACCTTGACACTTCGCCTGTCTACCATTTCCAGTGACATAACCACTGTGCCATAGTGAGGCCTGTTGTGATTTTTTTTTTTCCGATGTGATTTTTTTTTTTTTTTTTTTTTTGCTTCGAGTGCCATTAAAAAGTGGTTATAAGTCGCCAAACCTTTTTCTGCATATCTCTGACACTTTTTAGGATATCATTCTCAAATTTCGTTCATCACCTAGTTAGTGTATGGGGCACATTTTACTAGCAGAGATTTTTTTGTACGGAGATTGTATACAAATTTAAAAAGTATAACTTTTTGAAAATGCACAGTAGTATTTTTTTCTGAACTTACTTTCCTTATTTTGATTATTGTTTTCAATTTACATTGCTTTCTTATATATGATGGCTAATGAATTAAAGCGTGTTACCATCTTTTTGGGATACCCTGTGTATTCAGGGTATAACAAACATCAGACGGTATGCAGGCATTGAATGCATTCATAGATGGCATTCAAAACTTATCTTGCATTTTTTCTGGATGCACGATTCCCGTGCCTTTAACGATGTTTGATCACATTTAGTCTCTTTGCTGCATGTTTGTTTACTTTTTATTATTACTTTCAGGTGAATGATTCAGTCGCCGTTCTCACAGAGTACAAGGCATGGGCGGAACTGGTGTCTGTCCCAGCCAAATATGTTTACCCACTGCCGTCTGGACTGTCTCACCAGGAGGCGGCATCCATGCTCATGAACTACATCGTGGCTTACTGTTTACTTTTCGACATAGGCAACTTACAGCAAGGGCAGAAAGTCCTCATACATTCAGCAGGCGGGAGTGTGGTAAGTACGAAATGGTTCTGACGTGGAGATCAACACCTTCTAGATATGGAAGGCCTAACAGCTGAAGCTTTGATGTCATCACTAGATCGCAATTGACGTCATCGCAGTTTTCATTTCATAAAGTTAAACTATTTAAAATTTCTGGTGAATGCTACATAATATTAGGTAACATCTGAAGTTAAAGGTAAAAATTAAAATACCTTTTATACAAAATAATACAAAACAAATTGCCATTTATCGTAAAATTAATTTTTCTATCGTAAATCATTAAAATATTTTATGCGTGAGAAAATTCACAGCAAATTTAAAATAGTTTTACTTTGTGAAAGTGTAACTGTGATGACGTCACTTAAGACGATCTAGTGATGACGTCAAAGCTTCAGTTGTAAGGCTTTCTATATCTAGAAACGGGGCGTTTTACAAGGGGCTGTATGCATATTAAAATACAAAATTTTTATTTTTATTCGGACCCTCATTTCCCATCACTAACATTTGGAGAAATGTTACTCTGTGTCAGAAGTTTAGACACTAACATTTCTCCAAGAAATGGGGGTCCATACATAATTGAATATTTTTTTTAATATGTATACAGCACCCCGTATAAAAGTATTGCGGGGAGGGCATCAGTTAAACTCTGTTCATTTCTATCAAATTAAAGTGATAACTATGTTTCTGCATGTTTTTGGGGGGTTTTTTAATTCGTTAGTATCATTTAAATAAACTATGAATTTTATTGTTATTGCCATTTTTTTTTTTACCGTAATCTTCGAAAAACATTTGTACCGTAATTTTTGGAGACAAGTGTATATCAGATTTTCCCAAACTTTTTACATCGGTGGACCGACAAAAAAAAAAAAAATGCACGGGCCAGCTCTACTGAAAAATAATGAACATTATGCAGGATTCTTAGAAAAGTCCTTTAAGTACGAAAATACTTGCGAACGGAGAGAGCTACAGCTATCCAAGTGAGGTAATGATACAGTAAAGTGAAGTGACGCCCTACTTAATGCAAGTGACAGCAGCGGCGTCTAGCGGCGAAATTTAGATGTTAAGGCATCGCAAATCGAAAACGAAAAGAGATAGAGCAATATTTCTAGTTAGAAAGTTTTAGAGCACCAACTAATTAGTGCGAAACGATATTTGGTTCACACGTATAAGATAAATTGTCGCCTGTACACCTAAAAATGTTCAAAATGATGTGCGACGATTCTACTCTGCAGATTCACATTTCGAAACCTGATTGTCGGTGATCCGTTATTTTCAATATACCTGATTTACAGATGAAGTAAATCCCCTTTCGGCATTGCGGTCCTTGTGGTTCCAGCATGATTGTGCTCCTGCAAACTAGACAACTGAAGTACGATGTTTTCTGAAAGATTGTTTTGGAAAACAAATTATCGGGTAGGGTGGTATTGTTGAATGCCACCACGATCGCCGGACCTCAACTCATTGGATTTCTTCTTGTGGGGTTACATAAAAGATCAGGTTTGTGCAACTCCACATACAAGTCTGCTGGATCTACGTCGGAGTATTACAGATACTTGCAATGGTGTGACACCTTCGATGCTAAATAATCCGCATGCACAATTACTCTCTCGTGAATACAAACGTGTATTGTGAGCAATAGCTAATTTTTCAAACATGCTCAACATTAATTTGTTATCGCTGTGTAGTACTTTACACTTGTGCGTGTTTTTGTTTGTCTGTTATCAAACTTTATTGACGAACATACATACTTTAAAAGAGTTGCCAACTGCTCCGGAATATAATTAACCACTTTTAGAAAACAGAAATTTTTTCTAAATAAGTTTTTTAAATGGTAATACACCCCCACATTTGACTTCGAAATTTTGAAATATTTTAAATCACAAATTAAAGTTTAAAAAAAGTGGTTAATGATATTCCGGAGCAGTTGGCAACTCTGCTTTATGCAATAAACTATGAATATTTCTATGTACTTGTGGCTATTTCTTGAAAACATTTACACAAAATGGCGTGCATCGATTTCGCACACTTCTGGGTATACAGGCGACAATTTACTTTATCCGTGGGAGCCAATTTTCGTTTCGTATACTAATTAGTAGATGCTCTTAAACTTTCTAAATGGAAATTTTGCTCAATATCTTTTTGTTTATGATCAACGACGCCTAAAGTACCGAGGGACCAGAAAGTCCGAAAAAACTTTAAAATTTCATTAAAAAAAGAGCAAATAATGATAGTAAAATGCGATTTGTACTAGTAGGTTTAGAAGGAATTTTTTTATGACAAGAAAGTTTGTAGTTCCAAATGTTGCCGATAGGTGGCGCTGACATTCACAATACGAAGCAAGTTTCCAATTAAGAAAAAATTGAAATATCTCTAATCTTATCCATGCAAACCGCAATTTCGTATCGTCGCGTGTTCTTTTTTATGAATTTTTTTAACTTTGAAGCACCCAGTATGCGTCTAAAGCTCACGACAACTTCAAAAATTCATTAAAAAAGAAAAAATCATGATACAAAATTGCAGTTTGCATGGAAATGATTAGAGAGATTTCATTTTTTTTTTGGGGGGGGGGTATTTGCTTCTGATTGTGCAGGTCAGCGCCACCTATAGGCAACATTTGGAAAGACAAACTTTCTTGTTATTAAAAAAATTCCGATCACCTTCTAAACCTATTTGTGCAAACCGCAGTTTTCTATCATTTTTTTTTAATTTTTAAAGTTTTTACGGAACTTTTGCTCACCCGTTATATTTTTATGTGTGTTATTACACAAGGTTTTTTAATTTATGTTATACAATCAATGAAGCTCACACATTGAGTCATACATACTTAACCAGAAATCAAATTTGGTCCTATTAGATAGATTGAAAAGAAAAATATTATTCCATGATCAGTACAATTTACAGCATAGAATTCAAGAAAGCACGACTGTGTGGTCAGGTACGTATCAAGGAAGCGTGTCTGTAACGCAGCTGTAGGACACGATTTTCCTGCAGGTATGATCCGTTACGTGACAGTGACGCCTATTATTGCTTGGGTGTAAATTTAATGCTATACAGTGTGTATTGCACAGTGCAGTACTGTTCAATAGTAAAAATTATTACGTATTTGTATTGCTATAAGGTCTTTAAATTGTAAGAACGGTGGTTGATTGTACGTTGGTACCTATTGTCGGGCTGCATGATGAGTAGCAGAAAAGTGTAAGGTGAGATGCCAAAATTGAATTTCTGTGAAAAGAAAAAGAAGTAAGGAAAGTTATGCTGCATAAGCGCATTTATTGCCATAAAAACAGACTCAAAGTAGCTGCTTAAAGTTACGTTCAAGTGTGGTATAGCACAATTCACACCGTCGAATGAGTGACTGGCCAACGCCTCCTAGATATAGAAAGCCTTACAACTCCTACGTCACCAAGCTGTAACGTCAGCCATACTTAAAAGTTTTATTTTCATAAAATAAACAATTAAAAATTTCTGGCGAATTTACCCATGAATAGCAATATTTTAATAATTTGAGATTAAAAAAAAATAATTTTACGACAAATGGCAGTTTTTAACAATGACTAATTAGATAATATGGTAAGGAAGTAGATCATAATGAATAATTTTTGTATAAGAAAGGTATTATAATTTTAATGATTAATTTAAGATATTTTCTAATATTTGTAGCAATCACCAGAAATTTTAAATAGTTTTATTTTGTGAAATTAAAACTGCGATGCGGCCACATTCGTAGGTCTAGTGATGAAAAAGTAAATAAAAACTTTGTAAAAAAAAAACACAAATGAAAGGTTACTTCAAGGCGTAACAATCGTTTCGACCGAAAATTCGTTCGGTCTTCTTCAGACAAACCCTTCCGTCAAACAGAGCAGAGGGAACTGAAAAAGATAAACAATCAAGCATGTTGCCACAAGAAAAGGCGGAAAAAGCCAAGGAGAGTGGAAAAAAGAGAGTGCGGAAGGGATACAAAGAAAAGAAAATAAGGACAAACAAAAAATAAATAAATAAATAAAATAAACAATAAAGAACACACACAAAAAGAAAAGAAAACAGAACAAACAAAAGAACATAAAACAAAGAAAACATAAAAACGCAAAAATTAATTTAATAATATTAATTTTTTTAAAATATATATATACTTTTTTTTATATATATAGACAACATACAGGACAGCACAAAAACAGGACAAACAAAATAATAGAAAATGAAGGGGGGGGGAAGGAGGGGGAAGGAAAAAGGTAGCAGAAGAGAAAGGGGAAAGTTAATAGAACATTACAACAACAGCTTCCAAGCGGAATGAACGAAAGGAACGGAAGAACCATCGTTCACAAGGCGTTCCAAGTGCTCGGTAATGGAAAAGCCTTCCAAAAAATCAAGATGGGATAAAGATCGAGGAGTGCACAAAATCTTAGCCTTAGAAAACTGAAACCGAATTCCAACACTGGGAGGCAATAGAAGATTTGGAAAGCTCATGCTTAGAAACATATCTCTCATGCTCTTTGAGCCTAAATTTGAGAGCTCTTCTGGTCTGACCAATGTAGCCCAAATCACAAGATCCACAAGGAATATAATAAACACCCCAACGGTTCTCAGTAGGAATAGGATCTTTAAGGGAAGAAAATTTAAGTTTATTAACAGGTTTAAAAATGACTTTGAAGCCGAAATTTTTGAAAAGTTTAGAAATTTTGTAGCATAAGGGTGAAAAGAAAGGTAGTACGATTCATTCACTATGAAAATTAATAGAAGTAGTAGAAGTGTTAGGCCTATTAAATTTAGAGAGAGCTTTATCAATAATAGTAATAGAGGGGCTAAAACCACGAGAGACAGCAAAGGATTTTAAGTAATTAATCTCATTATTAAGAGATGAAGAGTCAGAACAAATTTTGATAGCACGAAACACATAAGTGTAAAAAGCAGAAAGTTTTTGTTGGTAAGGATGATTAGATAGGGCATGAGGAGGTAAAGAGATAGAAAAGGGTTTGCGGAAAACAGAAGTAGAGAAACCGTCAGAATTCCTAGAAACAAGAGTAGAAACCTAGTCGATCGAGATCTGATGAATGTACAGGCGTCACCGGTTCCCCACATTCAATTCATCGTTGGACATATATGGATTTGGCATCTAGGAAATGTCGAACATCGGCAATAATATGAACTGGTGCTCCTTCATGAAGGAACCACAATTGTGTCTGTGCGATGGAGTGACTGCAAGAAGAAATATTTAAGAAATAATTGAAAAACATGCGAAGAAAAACTGTGGGGAAAAATAATTTTATTGTTTTTTCTTTATTAATTTGAGGGGCAGCCCCCATCCCCTCAAAACTAATCCGTTACAACCAGGGACCGATTTGCAGAGTTCGGGGCCCTGGGCAAAAGCTTCACTGGGGGCCCCTTCTTCAAAAACTTTTTCAAAATTTACGAATTTTTAAACTTAAAAGAACAATTTTGGGGGCCCCTTTTGGTAGGGGGCCCAGGCACTTGCCCTGAATGCCCTCCCGGAAATCAGACCCTGGTTACAACAAATGTTCGTGTTTTATAATTTTGCACCTCTGTCGACTCAAAGATGTTTAACTGTTAAAATAATCCCCTTCCCACTTGTCTCTTCATTTTCCGTTAGAGTTTTCTAGGATTGTGTGACGCCCATTTCTCATGCAGGGTATGGTTATCAAGTAATAATTTAAAGTAAATCTCTTATTCCCTGATGTGTTTGCTCATGCTCTAAAAAATTATTAACTCGAGAAGAAGTTTAAAATAAAATTGTGCAAAACAATAATGTATCATTTAGAATGTCAAGTATCCATAATTGGGGGGGTGGGGATTAGGAAGAAACTGCGAATAGCATAAAACTCACCAGAAATTTCTTAAGTATTTTGTTTTCAGGTGTTGTTCTATGTGTTTAAACCGTTACATCCTACTATACTGTACCAGATGACCGCTTACATAACACTGGAGATAAGCGCTTCGCGCAGGTGCTCCCGGAATTTCCGTCTATCAGTGAATCAGTCAAAGTAATATAACCCTTTAACGCGCAGTGTTCCCGCTCTGGGAGCACCAAACTCTGATGTTTTGACTGTTGCCAGTCACGAAGAATAGATCTGATTGCTATAAAAATAGTTGCGGGTGACGTAGCTCCACGAGAATCCCTTACTTTTTAGCACGTCATTTCCCGTAAAAAAAACTGTCACGGTTCTTTTTAACAGCACTGACATCTGCTGAAAAATGGAAGAATGGGAGAACAGCTGGATAGATGGCCCAATGCTGAAAGAGGGCAGCCGTTGCCATCGCTCGACTTAACTACCAGCAAGATGGCGACGATCGAAACGTTCATCACGTGCCACATATCTGGAGACCCTTTTTTTGACGCAGCTGGCACAGCCAGCTGCGTCAAAAAAGGGTCATGAACGTTTCGATCGTCCGCCATCTTGCTGGTAGTTAAGTTGAGCGATGGCAACGGCTGCCCTTTTTTCAGCATTGGGAAAGGGTTGCGCCTCAAAGGGTTAACCAAGCAGAGACGCTGCGAAAGCCATTGACTGCTATTTAGTTTTTCCTAAATTTATTATGCACTTCATTGTAATTTGTATTTTCGAGGGAGGTACCCTCTTATCTGCCGGATCCCGATCACAAACCTAAAGCCTCATTATTTTAGAAGCATGAAGAAATGGACTAGTTACGAAAACTGTAAATTACAAGTTTTATTTCGTATTTTTTAAAAATAATAACATAAATTTTCAAAATTGCGTTTTTCCCCTTTCAAAACCAGACACCAAATCGCACTTCTCATTTTATTTAAAGGTCAGGAGCATAAATTTTTGGCACTTGATGTTTAAAACTGAAATTTCTTAATAACCTAAATTCCCTCAGTAACAATTACATTTACTAGCGTTATTCAGATATATCCTAGGCGGGCATTTGACTATGAGCTATTTGCATTACTAATGCTCGAAATGCTGGACATTTTATTATTAGATGCCAACGTTACCCTCTTCCCAACCTTCATGGATCCAAGGTATGATAAAGTTTATTAGTCACAGCATCTATCACCTGGGAGGCCAACACTGAAATATACATACAATCAATGGTACTCTGGCTCATAATCATATGTATGGTAAGAACCAGAAATCAAATTTAGTCCTTTTATATATACTTTAAAAAACAACTATAGTTAGTTCCTTGTTGACTAAGAATCGATGATTGCTTTAGTTCAAGAGCGCCTGACTGTTATTTAGTCACGTACAATTCAAACAGACGTGCATGGCATGGGAACCTGTTGGGTAGTTGCAGCGAGCAGGTCAGTTCCCTGTCACGGTATCTGCAAATACGTGCAGATAATGTTCTACAATGTTTCTAAAGCGACTGTACAGAATATGGGAGATAGTGCGCATCGCTAGTAATAAGAAATGCATAGGAAATCTTGATTGCAAACTTCATTTTAACCCTTTGGGAGCCAGGCGTTTTCAGATATTTTTAACAGATGTTTGCGTGACTTTTAAATGTTGAATTTTTAATATTTTTTATGGGCTGATAATTACATGAAAGGAATATAGAGTGTAATTATGTTGCTTCTAAGCAATGTATTTATTGCACTGATTGTATTAACCCTTTAACGAGCAGTTATCAAGCTCTGGAAACACCAAACTCTGACGTTTGACTGTTGTCAGTCACGAAGAATAGATCTGATTTCCATAAAAATAGTTGCGGGTGATATAGCTCCACGAGAATCCTTTACTTTTTAGCACGTCATTTCCCGTAAAAAAATTGTCACGATTATTTTTAACAGCACTGACATCTGCTGAAAAATGGAAGAATGCGAGAACAGCTGCATAGATTGCCCAATGCTGAAAAAAGGACAGCCGTTGCCATCACTCGACTTGACTACCAGCAAGATGGCGGACGATCGAAAACGTTCATCGGGTGCCACCGATCTAGAGACCCTTTTTTGACGGCAGCTGGCTGAGAGCTCGAGCGATGGCAACGGCTGCCCTTTTTTCAGCATTGGGAAAGGGTTGCACCTCGAAGGGTTAATTAGAACATCATGCATGGAATCGTAAAATATTGGAATATACAAGATCTTAAAAAAGGCACAGTAGGCGGAGTTACAAGTAACCTAAAATCTATTGGGTATTTGTATTGCAATACGATCTTTACAAAATGAGAAGGGTTACTGCTCTCATCAGACGAACAATATTTATTAGGTAAATAAATAAAAAAACTTTGTAAAAAACACACATAAGATGTTATAGGTAAGAGGATACGCACGTTTCAACCAAAAATTGTTTTGGCCTTCTTCAGTGACTGAAGAAGGCCAAAACAATTTTTGGTTGAAACGTGCGTATCCTCTTACCTATAACATCTTATGTGTGTTTTTTACAAAGTTTTTTTATTTACTTTATTGTTTAACACCAGTATTTTGAGTGTTTTTTCCAATATTTATTAGGTATCCTATGGTCGGTTTGCACTGCGAATAGCAGAAAAGTGTAAGGTGAAATGGCAAAATTGAGCTGCAAACTGTGAAAAGAATGAAAGTTATGTTGCATAAGCGAAAAATTGTCCCGCATTGGTCTGGGCGCTGAACTCCGTTCCCATAAGAACACG
The DNA here is from genome assembly GCA_038373885.1 of Cheiracanthium punctorium. Taxonomy (NCBI): domain Eukaryota; kingdom Metazoa; phylum Arthropoda; class Arachnida; order Araneae; family Cheiracanthiidae; genus Cheiracanthium; species Cheiracanthium punctorium. The sequence goes on from JAWZYV010006201.1 coordinate 941,014, forward strand.
ACAAGTGAAGCAGCATCCGGCTTGGCCAGTGCTTAGGAGGGTCATCACCCTCTAGGCTCGTCCTCTGTGAGACCGTGTACGTTAATGGGAGCTGGTGCACGTAAAATTCGTCGTGGCTCCAATGTCCTCCGAGTTGCTCCGGGGGTGCCTATTTCAGGCGGTGGTTGGTCCCTCATCTGGGATTGGTTCAAAATTAGGGACCAATAAGTAGAAGTCCAACCCCCTCGGGGGTCTATCCATGGACATGACAACAACAACAATAAGATAGAAAAATTAGAAGTTGGCTGTGGAAATATATAATAAGTCCTCTATTATGAAAAAACGAAATTACTTTCCGAACAACCTAATAAATATCGACAGACCGGCGAAATTAGAAAAAAATAATTCACGGACCAGCTTCACCCAAAAATAATGCTCATTATATAAAAACGTATTTTATTTATTTAATCAAGTGTTGTACGTATACAATTTTTAGTTAGAATGACATTTACTGGCAGTCTTACTGCCAGGTATTTCCATCTACTAATGCTTGGGCGTAGTAAATGTTATACAAAAGAGGCTTTATAAAAGTTTACAAAACTTTAGGGGAGATAGTGCAAGGATTAAAAATTGCATGGGGAAACTATGACCGCAAACGTCATTTTATCCCTTTCAGAGACAATTTCTTTTTAATGTTCTGAACAGGTGTGGGCGTGGCTTTTAAGTATTGAATTTTTAACAGAAATTTTGTATGTGGTGTAATGATTACGTGAAGATAGCAGAATGAGTTATAATGCTGCTTCTCATCGATGTATTTAGCACAGTGATTGTACATTATAAAAACATTACGCATGAAATTGCAAAGTACAGTGAAACTTCTGAAGGTGACCACCCTTATTAAACGGTCCCCTCCTTCAACAATTAAAGTTTTACGACACCAATTTTTTACCCTATCTGTTTAACGTAAAAATTTCCTCTAGAAGAGACCACACAACCCTCTATAAGCGACCAGTACCAGTTCTCTGTCGGAAAATTTTTTGGGGTTCTTCCGAATTGCAATCGACATTTCGATTTGCGGTAAAGAGCCGATGCAACAAGTACACGTCTCATCAGGAACACAATCTCTCGTTGGTTAGCGCATCTGTGAATTTCTACGGTGTGCTGGGACATTGTACAGCACACAGTACCGGTTCGGTTGCAAATCTTGTAATTTAGAGGATAAACGTGTCTGAGAAACGAGTGTTTTTAAGATTGGAGCAGATCATTCATGTGATCGAGTCACACAAAAAAAGGAATCTTGGAGAGAAAATCGGCAGTTACTTTTGGTTGTGGGAAAACCAACATAAGAAAACCCCCAAAAAGCAGATTTTAAGGCAAAAAGATTTTATTATGGCGCATTGAGTGTATGAAAAATAGCAGAATAAAATCTCTTTAGTAAGATGTAAAAAATAAAGTAGAGAGAGAAGTACTTTTGGAACGAGAAAAAAAGAATGAAACAATCCTGAATTATAAAATATTTTATTAAAATTTAAATTTTAAAAATATGCTGTTATAATTAATTATGTACAATTTCTGAAATAACAAAACAAAACAAACAATATTTTTAGCGGTTTTCTTTTTTTCTTTTTTTTTGGCTATTAAATGTTTATACTTCTATGAGCGACCACCTCTCTTAACGACCGATTTTTCGCGGAACGGAGGGTCGTCGCTCCCGAGTAATTTCACTGTATTGGAATATACAAGAGTGCTGTAAGTAGTTACTTTTAATACCGCCTACTGTGCACTTTTTGAAATCTTACGTATTTTAATATTTTACAATTTCATGTACAATTTATTAGTCGGTGCACTAAATACATTCTTTAGAAGCACTATTATTGCACTTGACTGGGGAATACTGATCATGTAGCCATCAACACATAAAAAAATGTCAAATTTCAACATTTAAAAGCCACGCCCACATCTATTAAAAATAACCCAAAACACCTTATTCTTAAACAGTTAAAATGACGTTTCTGGTCATGGTTTTCTATGCATTTCTTAAGCCTTGTGATGTGAACTATCTCCCCTAAAATTTTGTACCAATCCTTTAGAAATACCTTGTATATTAAATATCCTTAATATAAAATATTTACAAACAGCTGTTGTAAAACAGTTTACTTTCTCTCTCTTTTTTTTTCTTTTAATTTATTTGATTACTATTATTTTGATATTATTTGCTCCTTCCAAATGGCAACTGCCTGAATTTATTTATTTAAGTTCCAGGCTTTTTGCTCTTCCCCACCACTATTATTTTTCTAAATTTGATTATAAAAAATATCTAAGGAGTGTGATTATAATAGAAATCTAAGGAGCGGTTGTAATATTGTTTAGATGTTTGGTAAATCAAAGAGTAACGGCTGACTGATAGAGGATTTCCCGCTTTAACGCTGTTGTTCGAAAAAATCATGTGATTTTGGTACATAAGTACGAATAAACTAATTATGTCAGGCACTTCAAAATTTTGAAACTGTCTCTTTACAAGTTGTACTACATACTGAAATAAACGATCAATCTGTATCGGTTTCAAAACTTTTAGGAAAAATTCTTAAAAATCGGAAAATTTCGTAAAGCGTGTCACACTTCGAAAAATCTTGCAGCTCAGATCCATGTTAAGAATTTTTTCTGAAAATTTCATAAAAGCCGGAGCTTTTTCGGTTATTGCAGTGTGTAAAGCAGCTTATGAAGAACCATCTGGAATTTTTTGGAGACTATGGTGCTATTAGTTTATTTTAATTTGTGTACCAAGACTAAACACAGAGTTTTTTTTTCTTCCACATACACCCTTAAGAAAAACACTATCTGCAGTTAACTTTTATCATTTTAGTTCGATCAGAAATCGCTGTAGATGGTTCTGGGTTTAATTTATTGTAAATTTAAAACAGACTATTGGCACTATTAGTAAAAGTGCATTTTACCGAGCCGGGTGAAAGTGTTACTCAAACAAATAAACATTTTAGCAATTTTCAGGACTTAATTTGCTTAAGGGTTATTTTTGAATGTTTTTTATTTGATATTCAACTACGGTTGCATGGATATGATCAAATTAAAAGTACTTTCTTAGTTTTAAATGGAAATATGTATTGAATTTTGATTCCCAACTGTCATTTTAGCTATGGGCAATCACTGAACTTAAATTTGAATATTTTTAGTTATTGTCCACCATCATTTTAGTAATTGCCATGCGTTCATGTCTATAGTTATTGCCAAGGCAATCTGTCACGGTCATTTATTGGTCAAAGTATGTTGCCAATATCACGTGTAGTTGTGTTTTAAATGCTTAAATTCTCTCACAATCCTTATGTAAATATATCTAACTTATTATTCTTATATTTTTTAGTATAGCAAAGACACCAATAACACAATATAGTAAAGAAAATTTGCAGAAAGCATGCTGAAGCGAAATTTTTGAAATTCTTAAAATTTTAAAGTAACATTACATACAAAACACATAGAAAAAGAAAAAATTTATAAGTGAAAGAAGAAAAGTTGATTCGATACAAGAAAAAGACTGAAAATACAAACAAGAAGACTGCAAAAGTAAATAAAAATTTTAACGAAAATCCAAAAAAATGAAAATTGTTCGATGAATTCCAATAGTGATACCAGAAATTTTAAGGAAATAGGTACAACTAAAGGAAATAATGACCACCAACACACTGAACATTTTAAGAAAAAACTCGAACCGATACCAAAGAAGTTAAGAAAAAAAAAAGAGAACGAAATATAAAATTTCAGGAAAAGAGAGAAAGAAAATGTGCAATCACGAGCATTAAAAATATAACTGTTTTAAGTAACATTGTAATAAAGCCCAGCAGGGGCGTAGCCAAGGGGGGTCATAACCCCCCCCCCTATGAGAATTTTTTTGCCATACAAAATGTATGTTCTTCACTACACTGTCACACACATGTATACATATATATGAGTTGTAGTAATCGTAACCCCCCCCCCATGAAAAATTTCTGACTACGCCCCTGAAGCCCAGTAATAGTCTTTGTGAAGTTTGCCATTCCAATATGGGAAAAAAAAAATCGATTGACTTGCAGTGCTTGTTCAAAAGTCTTTCATGTGTATTGCATTCCGCGGAAACATAAGGAACATATATAAGGACAGCTCTGATTTAAATTTATTGTTATGCCATAATTTTTTTATAGTAGAAGATTCTGATTCATCATCATCAAGAAAAGAATTATTCGATGCAGTTATGAAAGCTTAACACAATCTATTTTGATATATTGAGAAGATTTACGTTTTAATGTTTTGTTTTGAATATTTATTTATGTTTATAGTCATAGACATTAATTTACCATTTTAAGGTACTGGGCAATTACTGTGCTGGGATGTGGGCAATTACTGTACTTTTTAAATGATTTTTTTTTTATACAATATTTTCTATGTTATGTAAATTTTAACTAAAAACTGTTGACAATCTATAGGAGAGTTTATTAGGACATAAGAAAATAGTAGTAAACAGTTGGTTTTTGAATGTCAATGTGTTTGAAATCCATAAGCGGGCAATAGCTGAATGGTTTACCCTACCCTTTCAAAGCGGGGCTATTAATTTGTACTCATCCTTATGTTTTATTTATAACTAGCTGCCAAGGCGGCCCAACTTTGCCGCCTCATACCTTACTGTTCCTTATACCCAGTGCAGAATTGACTAAATTTCAGGACTCATCTCATTGAAAATCGTGTTTCGTTTTTTAACCAACGACTTCTTATCCTATTATATCTCCTTGGTTTTAAAAGTATTTGTCATTTCATTTATTTAGGTTAGGGTTGCTACACATTTTGAGTGTCATCCTAAAAGCCGATGTTGAAACAGCAAATGACTAAAATGTGCTTTGCATGGTGACATTTTTTAGATATGTGATTAATGCGCCAAGTTTTGTAAATTCGATATTTTAAAGCTCTGAAAAAGTCCGGAAGATCTTGCATTTTTGTGTATCCATTATTGTTATTTTGTAATCTAGCTATACTGCGTTACGTATGCTTGCTCCATGTGACGTCACTGAACTGTTAATCAGGATTTCTGCACATGCGTTATTGTTATTGTACTACATCCAGCTGTTGCCTTTCGCAGCGTGGAAATATCGTCGATTTTGGTACCTCATACGTTAGCGTGTTATGTAAGTAGATGAGATTTATGAAATATAAAACGTGATTACCATAAGACTGCCCAGTTACTTTATAAGTCCCCCCAACATAATTACTGTGAAGTGCCTAATAATTGATGAGTGCACACTTTTCTCTTTTCCAGGGACTCGCTGTTGCTTCGTTGTGTAAGACGGTTCCAGACATCACCCTGATCGGAACGGCCTCTAAACACAAGCACGAAACGATAAACGAATACTTCACACATCTGTTTGATCACAATGCCGATTATGTTCAAGAAATCAAAAAGTAAGGGATACGATGTACTAATTGTCTTTGCCTTACTCGCGAGAAGAAAAGGTGTTTAAAACGTTATTTTATCATATTCTCTATAGCCATAGAACATGTATGAGATAGAGAGCGCTTTGATAACCATAACTTGAGGCACTTGTCCCGGCAGCTGACTTGTGGCAAGATCTCACGCGCATAATTCTTGCGCATCCAATTCGACTTAGCATTTGTGCCAATCGAGCTAATTTCCGTTTTCAGCGCTATATTTTTAAGAATAAATCTTACATAGCTGCTCTGCATATGGATGCAATTCAAGATTTGTAAAAGGTTTTCGAACAACATTTCACAGGGGAGTGGTTTTTCCCGCCATATTTTTAAAACTTTTTTTTTTAAATGAAGAATTTTTCAAAGCATTCGCATTCACTAAACCTTGGCAATAATTTTTTACGCCCAGAGGATTTGTAATGCGTGTGTTGGCCGTAAATTTCGCTTGTGTAGTTGACACTTACCACTCGCCGTTTATGTCGATGAAGTACAAGTCGAGCCTGTCTGCGCATTTCCGTGACACTGGTCTCGCGGTTTATCCTTGCATCACATTTTTAACGGTTTTTTAATGGTGATGCGCTATTCCTCCTCTCTAATTATAGCATCTTCAAAGCGGTACCAATGTTCGGGAGGTGCTTCTCTTCTGTTTAGGATTTAAACTAAGATTAACACTAGAACTGCGGCGTTTGAGATATACCTAAAACAGCAGGCTGGGTCAAATCGTCCCCTCTAGTAAAATTCACGTTTCAATGCAAAAATAAAACTGTATTTGAACGGTAATGACATTTGTTTAAACTTAACGTTCATATTAAGGTTAATATTATATTAAAAATTTAAAAAATATATTGTTACTATATTTGTTATTAGACGTGCATCACTTGAAATAGGTATGCCTAAAACCGCGGGGTGGATCAAATTGACCCGACTTGTAAAATTCTCGTTGTAAATGAAAAGGATACAATGGTATGCTATTATGCCATTTATTAGTCATTACAGTTAATTTTATTAATGATAATGACATTTATTGAATTTGAGATGCGGATTCCAAACTCAAGGGAAAATTTGGGTCGAAATGACCCATTCCGCGGTTTTAGGTATACGTGTTAAAAATAAAAACTTATAAAAGCTAAGTGTACTCACTTTTTTCAGATATTTAATAACATTAAGAAAGTCACATTTTTTTTTAGCTCAGTTCATATTTTTTTTTGGGGGGGGGGGGAACGGTAACAAGTTTGATTTTGGGTCAAAATGACCCATCCCGTGGTTCTAGTGTTGAAATAGATGAGAGTCTCTCGAAAATACAATTTTCATACGTATAGTGTGTCGAAATCAAGGAGTAAATCATGGAGTATACAACAACTGGAGACACCACTAGAAACTTTCATCCAAACATAATATAGGAATAGGTAGATCGCACATCCAATATTCTTTATCATGTATTTGTTGATGGCAAAAAAGAACCACATTTCTGCCACTATCATGGCTGCCGTCAATGTAAAAAAGAACACTCATTGCATTATTTTAGAAAATTAAGTAAATTAAAAGGGAAATATTTAGATTACAGTATTTTTTTTTAATGCGGATTTTCTTTAGAAAAAAGCGAAATAATAATCGTTCAGTCGACACCATTCTGCGCATGCGTGTGCCACTACAATGGCTACAATGGAAGTATCAAGTTATCCTCCATTTTGCTCAATCTGGTTATTCCTATATCTATGCTTTTACCATGCATAGCGATGGATAGGGGTAGAGGAGTTTAACTGTCAACCAACTATATCTTTGTGTTTTGACTTGCGGTCACAGCTGTCCACCAACTATACGCATGATTTTAAAAGAGGTTACCAAGCAGCGTTGCCAGCAGATGGCTTCAAAACTTCTCGCTTGTGTCATCTCACTAACAATTCTATTATTCTTCATTGAAATAGTATGGTATATAGTATTTCTTTAACCTAGCTGTTTGCCAACTTTCACTGTTTCCTTTGGAAATGAAACCTGATTTTGCAACTACTTAAACGTTTTACGTATAAAGATCATTTTATTAGTGCTAATTTTTTGTATATTTAATTATTCTTGTATATTCAATCAAAATCTTATTCAACAGGCTATTCCCAGATGGTGTAGACCTTGTTCTCGACTGTTTATGTGGAGAAGATGCCAATAAGGGGTACAGTCTACTGAAACCATTGGGAAGATATGTGTTGTATGGTAATAATGAAACTATTATCAGTTATCTGATTTTCACAATTTTCTTATAGCTCTAAAGCAGTGGCGTAGCCAGAAATTTTTCATGGGGGGGGGGGGGTTACGACTACTTCAACACATATATATATGCGTAGGTGTGTGTGATAAGGGAGTGAAGAATATGCATTTTGTATGGCGAAAAATTCCTCATGGGGGGAGAGGGTTGTGTGTGACCCCCCCCTACCCCCCCTCCCCCTTGCCTACGCCACAGTTCTAAAGTATAACTTGCAGAACGTTAGATTTTATCCCCCCCTCCTTTTTTTTTAATGAGAGGCACATCGTGGAAATTTTTACTCATTTAACTTCAGCCTTTTTCTTTTCTTTTTTTTTTTTAAAGTCTCCTGCAAATTTTTTTTCTCCTGAACCCCCCCTCTTTTTTTTTCATGAGTGGCACATCGTGAAAAATTTTATTCATTTAACTTCATCCTTTTTCTTTTTTTTAAAAGAGTCTCCTGCAAAAATTTTTGCGCTTGCCTTCAAATCTCTAATTAAATTTTTGGAACACGAATTTGCACATTTTAACGCGTTAACAGTGACGTACCCATCAAAAAACTGCATTCAAAAATGCATCCCCCCCACCCTTTTTAATTAAACTGGCGAACTCAATTCTCATTTTAAATACAGAAAAGAGAAGCATTAATTATGTTTGGCGTCTAAGAACTTTTTTAAAAAGGCATAATAAATTATGCAAGTTTGTGTAGCTCGAACTGAGTTTGGTCGCCACTTATTCTTTCATTTCATTTAGTCGTGATGCGTAGACAAACATATGCCCCATTTGGAGCCAATTCTGAAAAAATCCAAAGTCTGTATTTTAAATTGAATAACCTATCATCTGTCACAATCTTTAATTTACTCACTTTAGCCATTATATTTATAATTTAAGGAGATGTACAGGGGAAAAAAAAAAATAATACATAAAATAAAAATCACGAACAAACAGATGGAACTAAAGGTTATTTTGACTTTCTTATATATCATAAACATTTTTATTCAAGACAATAACTAACGAAAATCCTATTATTATAATTTTTTAATAGATGTGTAATGTAGTAGACATCTCTCCCCCCCCCTCAAACACGGTAGATACATTTCGTGCTGTACACGTCATTTAGATCATCGGTTTCCAACCGGTTAAATATGTATACAGTCCCTAATAAAAAAAATTGCCATATCTGGAAGCTACTGTCTACTTGACAAACTTTTCTAATTTAAAGTATGTTTCTATACTACTTACTGTTTAATCCTTTAACACGCAGTGTTCCCGCTCTGGAAACACCAAACTCTGACGTTTTGACTGTTGCCAGTCACGAAGAATAGGTTTGATTTCTATAAAAATAGTTGCGGGTGACATAGCTCCACGAGACTGCTTTACTTTTTAGCACGTCATTTCCCGTAAAAAAAATTGTCTCGATTATTTTAACATCACTGGCATCTGCTGAAAAATGGAAGAATGCGAGAACAGCTGGATAGATTGCCCAAAGCTGAAAAAAGGGCGGCCGTTGCCATCGCTCGACTTAACTACCAGCAAGATGGCGGACGATCGAAACGTTCATCGCATGCCACAGATCTCTAGAGACCCTTTTTTGACGCAGCTGGCTGTGTGCGAGCACAGCAGCCAGCTGCATCAAAAAAGGGTCTCTAGATCTGTGGCACGCGATGAATGTTTCGATCGCCCGCCATCTTGCGGTAGTTAAGTCGAGCGATGGCAACGGCTGCCCTTTTTTTCAGCATTGGGAAAGGGTTGCGCCTCAAAGAGTTAAAAGACAATAGCTTTAACATCCATTTTGAATCACCCGTTACTAGCATACAAGGACTACAATTCGTAAATTCTTTCGGATTTTAGAAGGGGTTCGCAAAGAGAAAAAGGTTGAGAACCACTTATTCAGATTATACAAACACTTGAGCAGCTTTTCAGCAGCGTCAACATTTTGTTAACAGCCATTATAGAAACATTTATCTCATTCTTTTGCCCTGTTGTATGAGACTCTTTTGGCGTGCTATACGAACACGATCGCAATTTTACCGCCTTATTTTGTCTACTATACTGAGTAGTTTTCGTAATGGCAATTTCGTATATATTTTCAGCTTTTATGTACTCAACGATTTGTGTGTATCAATATAAATTTTCTTAAAATTTTTGATCTACTGATGAAATTTTCTGATATATTAGTGTAAAATTTAACGTACTTTATTTGAATAAATTATCCAGCTATACATTTATTTTATTTGTACATTTCAGGAACATCTAGCATTGTATCAGGAGAAACAAAAAGCTTTTTTAGTTTTGCAAAATCAGTAAGTATGAAATTCTTACGTTAGCGAAAGTTGTCTGCTTTAACAAATACTTGAAACTGTGTTTATGCCGATAAAATGGAATAATTAAAAAACTAGTAAGAAACATCCTTGATAAAAGTAAAAACAAATGCAGGTAAAACTTACTAATCCACGTTTATGTGAACAACTTCAGTGAAAGTAATTTTGACTGTTAAAACAGAGAAAAACAACAAATGCCATTCCGATTATTGCAGATTGTATTCAACTTGCTTGTGCCCCATACAGTAATTAGGTGATGTACGTATTTTCAGCCTTTCATCATAAAACTTCTCAGAGATACAGGGTGCCTAGTAATTTACCAAAAATTTGAATTGCTTAGTAAAAGAGCTTGAGAAGAGATGAAAGAAAATTATTTACTTCACGTTAAGTACACACTTATTCCGATTTAATGCACAAGAGTTTCGAAGTGCTTCCTATTACTTGCAACAATATGGCGAAGCCTAAGATCAAACTTACCCAAAACTGAACGAGTAGTTCGCAGCGTGATGGCCGAATTTCAGCAAAAAATGAAAATCTTCTGTTCGATAGTCAAATTCCGCATTTTACTACTGCAAGCTGTTTGCAAAGACGTGAACTTTATTTTACTGAAAACTGTTTGCAACTTCGTGACTATCTAGTGCTGCGCCACAGCACAAAATGAAAACTCGTATTAATTCAAATACTTTCAAACTCGTTTCGTAAATTGTAAACCGCGTAGTGTTGCCTCACCAAATGCTACGGCAGTATCACGTCCCAGTAAAAGTTATTTCAGTTTCAAATTTTCGGTTCATCTCTGGGCATCCTTTAACAAAGATGATATGAGGCTATACATTAGACTGAATGTGAACGTTTATTTGCTAGAGAGAAAAAAAGTATTTTCTTTCATAATTTCTATATGACCCCTGAAACGCGATCATCCGACGTGATCTTTTCCTTTCGAAAGCCATTAAAAAGTGGTTTTTGTCCGCATATATTTTATCTTCATATCTCTGATACTTTTTATGATATAGTTTCCAAATTTTATACATCACCTCATTAGTGAATGGGACTCATTTTACTAACTGGGGTTTTTTTAACGGGGGTCGTATGCAAATTTAAAAAGTGTCACTTTTTGAAAATTAATGAAAGTAATTTTTTCTTAACATAGGAAGTCTTTTTACCTGCTTTATTTTGAACTGTCAGTGCAAATACCATTTATCTCTAATGGAAAAAGAATTAAAACACGTTACCACCTTTTTGGAATACCCTGTATATTCTTTCACAGATTCCAGCATATTTACTTCTGTAGGTAGGATTTTCACTGTAATGTTTTGCGCGTGCACGATCTTTTAGAAGTCATTTTTCTGGGATATTGATTTTTCAACTTCAAACTTCTCAACTTCGCATTAAAAAAAATCTAATATTTTTAAATTTGGGGGGGGGGGGTTGTTGTACTCTAGTTATTAACAGACAAATAAATAAAACAATCAAGCTTTGAGATTAGTTTTGGTTTTTCCATGTGGTTTACAAGAGGAAGCAATATAACTTGTGATAATTTCTTTACAATTTATGATTTAACCCTTTAACGCGCTGTGTTCCCGCTCTGGGAACACCCAACTCTGACGTTTTGACTGTTGCCAGTCACGAAGAATAGATTTGATTTCTATAAAAATAGTTGCGAGTGACATAGCTCCACGAGAATCCTTTACTTTTTAGCACGTCATTTCCCGTAAAAAAGATTGTCACGATTATTTTTAACAGCACTAACATCTGCTGAAAAATGGAAGAATGCGAGAACAGCTGGACAGATTGTCCCAATGCTGAAAAAAGGGCAGCCGTTGCCATCGCTCGACTTAACTACCAGCAAGATGGCGGACGATCGAAACGTTCATCGCGTGCCACAGATCTAGAGACCCTTTTTGGCACAGCCAGCTGTCGTTTCCAGTTGCTGGTAGTTAAGTCGAGCGATGGCAACGGCTGCCCTTTTTTCAGCATTGGGAAAAGGTTTCGCCTCAAAGGGTTAAATCATATGCTGCTCAGAAATTCAACAATAAGAAGAAATAAATGGCCTGTTCGTAAAGAAATTTTAGAATCAAAAGGAAAAGGAAGATGTAGTTCAAAATTTGCATTTACTGACGATTACAATGCGTAAGAGTGAGAAAATTGAACATAGTATTCAAAGAAAACCAAAGATCTTCTTTGAATACTAAAAGAGATGATCCAAAGAGATGTAATTATACTAAAACTCAGAGCACATTTATATGTTGGATAAATTTTACTGGAAGTCAAACCATTGGCCTCTTGTACTTAGCAATATTTTGGATGTTTCTCAATATAACGCTTTTGTACTTTATTGTAAAATAAGTGTCACTTCAGATTGTACAGTTCGTCGTTCAGATTGTCGTTAGTGCACCACTCTGTACGATCATGGGTCCGGATTCGACTCACGTCTTGGTTGTTCAAATTGTCCGTCATTTCATAGTGGTCAACTGTGGCCCACCTACGCCTCCCATAATAAAAATGACCCAAACTCCCGGCCTTAGTAGTGGCCAAACGCATCTATATACTGAATTGTCTGTCAAAATGGGCCCAACGCTTTTAAAGTGCAGTGGTTGCCATCGCTCGATTTAACTACCAGAAAGATGGCGGTCAATCGAATCTCCAGTCACGTGTCTATAAAGTCAGTTTAGGGAGTCAAAGGAGTTCTTTGGTCTCTCTCTCTGTGGCACACGATTGGCGATTCGATCGGCAGCCATATTGCTGGTAGTTCAATCGAGTGATGGCAACGTGTGTTATTTTTTTCAGTGTTGCAGAGTTGCCAACTGCTCCGGAATATAATTAACCACTTTTTCTAAACAGTAATTTTTATGCTAAATTATAGCAAATCTTCGCAGTTAAACTTGGGGATGGATTGATTATCATTTCGAAAAAATATTTAAAATAAATTACTGTTTACGGAAAGGAGTAAATTATATTCAGGAGCAGTTGGCAACTCTGGTGTTGGGCAGTTCAACCAATTGTTCTATATCGATATGGAAATGTCTAGACTGAGAAGTGCTAGCCATTAAGAAAAAACTTTATTTCAAATTAATCATGAAAGAAAGACGCTCCTTGTCGACGAATAATTAATTTTTCTTCTTCTTGAGAATTTGTAAAGAGCCTTTGACGACAAAAGCAAATCTCAAGACGCGAGGGGGGGGGGGCGACAAGCAGCGAAACATGATTTAACGCCAAGAAATCATTAACACTTCAGCTGACTTGAAAATTGCTAAGACAAGATGAAGATCTGTGAAAAGCTCTTCCGGGTTTGTGCAACGATTCTGCAATCAATTATTATACAATTTTTCGTTTTCGAATTTTAATACCACTGATTATTATTATTATTTTTTTAATCTTATTATGTTTAACAAATAAAAAAATACGCTGTAAAAATAAAGGAATTTTATTACCGTCCTTCTCAGGACAAGAAACGTGTTCTTTATTTTGATTAAGAAAAACAACGATTTTGACTTTTGACTGTACCTAAATTGACTTCGAAGAGTTTTTGGGAGACGGACGCATGCATGTATTTTCGTATATATCCAAGTGCATTCCATTTTGACCAACCGCAAGTTCATTTTGACTTTTTTTTTTTTTTTTTTTTTTTTTTTTTTTTCTGACGTCTTTACGAACATATGTGCGTAACTCGCATAGCTAAAAAACAATTGGACGTAGAATGTTGCTGTTTATATTAAGGATTGTTGCAGCAATTAGTTATGTACCTCTGTCTTGGTTCCAATCTACCTGGTAGTTTATTGCAGGGCCACCCAAAAGGATTTCAAAACATGGACAGCTTCAATATATTATGTCTGTAGTCAGTCATTGTTTGGGTCATGTCCAGAATCTCGCCAACTGTCATCGACTTTGGCGAGTTTTGCCAATATATTGCCACATTAGGCCAAAAGGAATTATGCATTTCGCATATTTTAACCATAGCATGTTGAGATTATGTATTTAGAACTATTGTAACATCTAACTGTCCATCTCTTTTTTTTTTATTGCAATGGACTGGGCACTGGCAGAATATTTCCCAGGGGGGGGGGCAAGGACTACTCCAGGGGGGGGGGGCAAAGACTACTTCAACGTATGGTTACCATGTTGGAAAGAGCAAAAAAGAAAGTGAAAACACTGCATACAAAAATCCAAGGGGAGCATTGCCCCCCCCTGGATATTTGTATGCAGTGCCCTATGCAGGGGGGCATTTTGTATGCAGTGCCCTATGCTGCCGGCGCCCATAGGACTGGTTGATTTACAGGGTCACGCAAAAGGCATTCGGAACTATAAATACCTTCAATACATTAAAAGTCTGTGGTCAATCTCTATTTAGGTTATGACCAAAATTTCGAAATCTATCTCAAGCTTGGAGCCCAACTGTATATGTGTAATGGGACAAGTTTTAAAATCAGAAGCAGTAGTATGTCAATAAATCAATATTTATGTTTGTATTAGTTTAGGGTATACGCAACTATCTAAATTCACTTGTGAAAGATGAATATTTCTTTCTTTCTCTCTTTTCCAGTGGTGGCAGGTTGATAAAGTGAGTCCAATCAAACTGTTCGATGAAAACAAAATACTAGCCGGTTTCCACCTGCGACATCTTCTGTACCAGCAAGGTTGCCACGACTACGTGAGAGGTGTCGTTAACAAAGTGTTCAAACTCTGGGAGGACGAGAAAATCAAAATAATCACAGATTCCGGATGGGCCTTCGAAGATGTAAGTACACAATTTTTTAACCCTTTAACGCGCAGTGTTCCCGCTCTGGGAACACCAAACTCTGACGTTTTGACTGTTGCCAGTCACGAAGAATAGATTTGATTTCTATAACAATAGTTGCGGGTGACATTAGTTCTACGAGAATCCTTTACTTTTTAGCACATCATTTCCCGTAAAAGAATGGTCACGATTATTTTTAACAGCACTGACATCTGCTGAAGAATGCGAGAACAGCTGGCTGGATTGCCCAATGCTGAAAAGAGGGCAGCCGTTGCCATCGCTCCACTTAACTACCAGCAAGATGGCGGACGATCGAAACGTTCATCGCGTGCCACAGATCTAGAGACCCTTTTTTGACGCAGCTGGCTGTGCCGCACAGCCAACTGTCGTCAAAAAAGGGTCTCTAGATCTGTGGCACGCGATGAACGTTTCGATCGTCCGCCATCTTGCTGGTAGTTAAGTGGAGCGATGGCAACGGCTGCCCTCTTTTCAGCATTGGGAAAGAGTTGCGCCTCAAAGGGTTAAATTGTTGCTATAACAACTTTGAAGTGCAACCACTTTCCAATGCTGAAAAAAAGGACAGCCGTTGCCAACGCTCGATTTTTTAACACAGCCATCTGTGTCAAAAAAATGGCACTCGCTGAACGATCCGATCGACTGCCATCTTGCTGATAGTTAAATCGAGCGAAGGCAACGGCTGCCCTTTTTTTTTCTTTCAGCATTCTGCAGGCAGTCTATATCCAGTTGTTCTTCTATATTCATGCATTGCCATCGTATTCTCCAGTTTTCAGCAGATGCCAGTGCTGGTAAAAATAATCCTGACAATTTTACAAATATTCGACAATTTTTTACGGGAAACGATGGGCTAAAAAGTATAGAACTCTCGTGTAACTATGTCACCCGCAAGTATTTTTACAGAAATCGAATTTATTCTTCGTGACAGACAAACAGTCAAAACGTCAGAGTTTTGTGACCCCACGGTGAGGACACAACTCTGAGATTTTTATTGTTTTGATTCACGAAGAATAAGTTTGATTTCAATAAAATACTTAAATGGTCATGGGAGGATTAAGAATTTAAAAAATCGATTTTTCAATTTTAATTTCATTTGAAACCTTGGTTACTTCTGAGCATTTTGACCCCAATTTCATGCAATAAATCCAACTAGAACTGGAGATACACCTAAACTAAACACGTTTTGTGAAAGCTTTATATTTGAACGCAATAAGGTAACTTAAAACTGCGTTTTCTCAAACCCCATTTTTATGAACTATCCGTAAGATAACAAAATTTCTGTGATTCATATCTTCACGAAATTTTGTATAGTTATAACTGGTATCGGTATCTATAGAATGAATTAATATTAAAAGTGAGAGAGAAAAACTTTTGAAAATTTTAACAGAAATATAAGGGAAAAGTACGATTTTTTTTCGAATTTCAATTTAAAATACAATTTTTAAATTCTTCATTTAAAAATTTTTCTTAAATATTAATTCATTCTCTAGATACTGATACCAGTTATAACTGTACAAAATTTCGTGAAGATATGAATCATAGAAATTTTGTTATCAGACAGATAGTTCATAAAAATGCGTTTTAAGAAAACGCAGTTTAATAAAGTTACCTTATTGCGTTCGAATATAAAGCTTTCATAAAACGTTTTTATGTGTATCTCCGGTTCTAATTGGATTTATTGCATGAAATTGGGGTCAAAATGCTCAGATGTAACTAAGGTTTCAAATGAAATTAAAATTGAAAAATCGATTTTTTGAATTCTTAATCCTCCTATGACCCTTTAAGGAGGACGTAGTTACTCGAGAATCCTTCTCCATTTAGCACAAAATTTCCCGTAAAAATTGTCGATTATTTGTAAAGTGGATGTCAGAATTTATTTTTATCAGTACCGGCATTTCCTGGGAACTCTAGAATATGATGGGCATAGATTGATATAGAAAAACAACTGGACAGACTGCTCAGTGCTGAAAAAAAAGGCAGCCGTTGCCATCGTTCGATTTAGCTACCAGGAAGATGGCGGTCGATCGAATCGCTCATCGCGTAGCACAGATCGACACCATTTTGTGTCAAAAAATGGTCTCCATTTGTGCATGCGATGGGCGATTCAATCGACCGCTATCTTGCCGGTAGTTAAATCGAACGATGGCAACTGCTGCCTCATTTTTTCAGCATAGGAAAATGGCAGCGTTTCAAAGGGTTAAGGGTGTTGCACTTGAAGATCGTCGATCACAGGACTTTTGAACAGCTTTAAAAACAAATCGATGATGTTATCCTTTGAGACGAAACTTTCACAATGCTGAAAAAAGGGCAGCCGTTGCCATCGCTCGACTTAACTATCAGCAAGATGGCGGACGATCGAAACGTTCATCGCGTGCCACAGATCTAGAGACACTTTTTTTCGCGGGTCTCTAGATCTGTGGCAAGCGATGAACGTTTCGATCGTCCGCCATCTTACTGGTAGTTAAGTCGAGCGATGGCAACGGCTGCCCTTTTTTCAGCATTGGGCAATCTATCCAGCTGTTCTCGCATTCTTCAATTTTTCAGCAGATGTCAGTGCTGTTAAAAATAATCGTGACAATTTTTTACGGGAAATGACGTGCTGAAAAGTAAAGGATTCTCGTGGAGCTATGTCACCCGCAACTATTTTCACAGAAATCAAATCTATTCTTCGTGACTGGCAACAGTCAAAATGTCAGAGTTTGGTGTTCCCAGTGCGGGAACACTGAGCGTTAAAGGGTTAAACATCGAAAAAAAATTAATAATGCTTCTTCACCCGATGCATTATGGAGTAATACCAACTGTAAAGCTGTATGTCTCATGCAACTTCGAAAAAATTAAATAACGCAAAAATTGCCTTCAGAACAGAACCGAGGATTTACTTGTTAAGGGAAATATTACAAAATTCCGTATGTTCAGCGTTTTTCCCAGAATGTTTCGTAACTCCTTTACGCTCATTGTTTGCAATGGTTCACAGAACAACTTTCAAAGAGATGCTCTAAATTTTTTCGGGTATTTAGTACAGTTACATTTTTTAAAAAGCTTCTCAGAAGTTGCTTGATTCTCAAAAAGAACATCAAGTTAAAGGCTAACCGCATGATTTTTGGTCCTTTAAAAGTGATCCGTTTTGATATAGTCGAAGCGAAGTGTAGATTTCTTGAGGAAAATTACACTAATTTGCGACCACACACACACACAAAAAAAAAAAAAAAATTACAGGTACCTCCAAATACTCGTACTGTCAGTCCAATACCGTAAAAAGGTGTTTTTTTTGTTTTGTTTTGGTTTTTTCGCCAATAAATACAGTACCATATCGGCTTACAGCGCCAACACATACAACATTTCAAGCGGCGCTTAGGACCTCACACTAGTTGGCGTAGCTGTCGAAGGGCTGAGACGGTGCGGTACATATCCGTGGGCGCCAGAGCGGGGGGCCACATGGACTGGCCAGCGAGACTTCG
Organism: Cheiracanthium punctorium; assembly: GCA_038373885.1. Taxonomy (NCBI): domain Eukaryota; kingdom Metazoa; phylum Arthropoda; class Arachnida; order Araneae; family Cheiracanthiidae; genus Cheiracanthium; species Cheiracanthium punctorium. The sequence continues at coordinate 959,218 of JAWZYV010006201.1, forward strand.
GGGGTGGCGTCGGGGACGGCGCAAATTCTCTCTCGTGAATGGAACTATGTTTGCAAATTGTCTTCTGACAGACACGGTCGGGTCGTTGCATTATCTAGAGGCGTGAGAGGTAGCTGGTGATTAGATAAGATATGTCTGATCATGAAAATACGAGATAGTAAGAGGTTGTATAACACGTGAGAAGTGCATTCCCATTGAGTTCGTAGTAGCTAGTTTTAATTTTTTTCCGCCAAGTACATACAGTACCCATTGCGATTAATACTCCCATACAACATTTCAACCCTTATCCTCTCACTAGTGGCGTAGCTTTCGAAGGGCTAGACGGTGCGGTACACCGGGGCCCCCAAGCTCAGGGGGCCCTCGGACTCTGGCCCGCAAATCTCGTATTGAACTAGCTGCAAATTCTCTCATCTTTGGAATGTAAATAAAATAGGTTGCAACACGACTTTAAGACAGTACTGTCGGTCAGAGAGTTGAGAGAGAGATGAAAATTGAATACCAAACATTTTGATTTAGAAACGCGAAGCAAAGGAACATTATTTTAGACACGAAAAATATGTGATCTTCGTCACAAACTCTTGAAAGAATTCTCGGGAATTCCCCACAAGGAAAATTTAAGTGAGGAAAGGTATCACGGAAATTTTCTGTCCGTTGTAGACCTTCTCGCCCGATATGATCACGTATTGCAGAGAGTTTTGGATACGCCCAAAGGTTGTTTTTTTTTATTTTATTTTTAAGTTTTGTACTCATTTTATTTATCTTCTTGTTTATTTTTATTGACTGTTTAGATTCTAATTTTTATTCAAAATCATACTTTTTAACCGATTTCGAGTGCTGTGTTAAAGCAAAACTACGCAAGGTCTGTCTGCTTAGGGGATGTGTGTGCATGTTATGTGTTTGTGCATGTTCGATGTTATGTGTGTGCTCGCGCGAGCACTAGTATGTTGGGAAGTGTTTCATAATCGATGCGTTCGGCATGATTTGTCTTTCTTGTTTGTTTCTAGGATCTACAAGATATTTGAGTGCAACAATTCAAAATGAAATGATTGAGTGCTTGGGGACCGCACTTGAAAATCATCTGCTAGAACAAATTAGAGCGTCACCGTTTTTCGCAATCATTATGGACACGACACAGGACATATCGAAAGTAGACCAGCTAAGCATTGCTGTGAGGTATGCAGTAATAACCAGATCGGAAAATGGACAGCCAGTTGACATAGAAGTAAAAGAAGCGTTTCTAGGCTTTTATGCAGCATTCAATCATAGTGCGGCAAATTTAGTCAAACAGGTCACTACATTTTTTATCGACAAAAATATTGATTTAAAAAAATGTGTGGGTCAAGGTTATGATGGAGCTAGTATGATGAGCGGTGTGTATAATGGTGTACAAAAACAGATCAAGGATATCCAGCCTATGCGGAGTACATACATTGCGCCACTCATAATTTGAATTTGGTGGTAAATGATGCCGTTAGAACTTGTATCGAATTACAGATTTTTTTCGCAACGCTGCAAGATTTGTATTTTTTTTTCGGAAATAGCATCAAACGTTGGGATCTGCTGTCAAAATTCACTGGCGAGTCGGACACTACTCTAAAAAATCTAAATCCGACTAGATGGTCCAGTAGGGTCAGTACAATATCTGCAATAAAACTTCGTTTTTTCGATGTTATCAAAGCATTATCAGAAATAGTTCTCAAGAGTTCCAGTAAAGATGAGCGTAGTCAAGCAGAAAGTATTAAAACAAAAATGCTAAATTTCGAGTTCGTGTTCCTTTGCGAATTCATGCACCGTGTATTGAATGGCATCAATTAAGCATCTAAAACTTTACAAAAATGCGATATCAATTTGGACGAGGCAAGTAGAGCTTTAGCAGAAGCAAATGCAAAGATGCAAATTTATAGAAATGATTTCGAATCATTCAAGTACAAAGCCTGTGAATCCGCAAGAAAATATGGTATCGATCCCCATTTTAAAGAAAAAAGGCAAAAGAAAGTTAAAAAACATTTTGATGAATTAGCTACTGATTACCGATTTCGAAACAGGGAAGAAATATTTAAAATTACTATTTTTAATAATGTACTCGACACAATAATAGCTCAATTAAATGCTTGTTTTGGTGGTATGAGTGCAGTCAGTCAAATATTCAATTTTCTAACACCATCATTTTTATTGGATGTAGATGAAACAACTTTGTTACAAAAGTGTGACAAATTCCAAAGTAAATATTCTGATATAATAGGCCCCAACTTTTCCCTTCAATTTCTTAATATTTACCACCTACTTGTACCTGAATTAACTAAGGCATGGACTATTCACCAATTCTATAAAGAAATAATGAGAAAATATGGAGTGCTACAATGCGACCTAACAGAAGTATCTACAGCAATGTTACCGTTCCATACAATTCCGGTTACTTCGGCAGAAGCTGAAAGATCATTTAGCAAATTGAAAATAATAAAAAATTATATAAGGAATACTATGGGCCAAGCTCGACTCCGACATTTATCGCTAATAGCAATTGAAAACAAAGCCGCATCAAGCCTATATTTAACCGAAGTCATTGATACTTTTGCTAAAGCTAAGGCTAGGAAAAGATTATAAACTAAATTGTTATTTTGTTGTCAGTATACACATCAGTATAATAGGCATGCCTGACTTTCATATAATAACTGGAAGAGATCCCTTAAAGGGATGTTTGCCTTTGTATATGACTTATCTGTATAAATTGTTTTTTCATTATGTTTGCACCGGAAGTTTAAATTTCTGCCCGTTTTGAGAGACGAAAATGCTACTTTACTCTTATGAGAAAGTCTGCGTGTTTGCTACCCTCGCCTTCGGTTAGGGAGTCAACTTTACACGCGGGTTGAAATAGCCTACATTCTTCCCTCGGTGTGTAAATATACTATTAAGGTTTTATGTACAATAAAGTGTTTTACATACATACGTGCATAAACCTTTTGAATTACTTCGTTTTATTGCTTAATACCAATATTATTAATCCAAGTATAGTATGCGTTCCTAAACACTTTACCTGTAGAACCTAGGCGATCACTAAAGCTCACTCAAGACACTCATGCACATATATGTAGTAAGTAGTTTTGCTGTGCCATGCATTGCACGATAAACAGCTGATGATAAACTAGTAGCTTTGTACCTTTAAAGCAGGGCTGTAACTAGACTGTTGTTTCGGGGGGTTCCACTTAACTTTTTACCAAACGATTTAAAAAAAAACTATGGTATTGGGGAAAATATTTCCTGAAAATAACTATACTATAGTATTTTTTTTTTTTTGGGGGGGGGGGGTTCAACCCTATACCCCCCCCCCCATTGGATACGGCCCTGCTTTAAAGTATTTATATATATATTTACATTTTGACTTGATAAAACCTAAACCGTTAGGGACCCAATTTTTTTTTTTTTTTTTTTGCACCAGGGCCTTTGGCTACGTAGCTACGCCTCTGCCTCTCACGGGTGAAAGCAAAGCAATTGCCTTTCTACTATATAGCATTCTGTGGATAGGGCCTTATGTAGGGCCGTGCACTCTAAAGAGAGCTGAGCGTGGCTCCCGTGTATGTTAAGGTGATACTTTTGGAGTATCTAGCAGACTTCGTGCCGATTACAATCGACCGTAATCGGTGATTAAAATAATCTTTAAAAAATGCTATTACAAAATTGTATTATTATAGAATTCTTTTGATAGTTGATTTCTCTAACATCAAGATTACTGTTATTTTACTAAATTAGCATTCACTAGTCACAATCTTTTTGGAAATTGTTGGTAATCGTAATCGTAATCCATATCATTTCCTGTAATTGATTACAGATGATCGTGTAATCGCACGAAGTCTGGTATCTAGGTCTCTCATCTTGGAATTGGGTTAAAGAAGATATCAAGCTAAGTCGGTTTTCCTCTCAGTAGGGTTCAATAACACAGAAACGCTCAATCGCTAGGCAAACGCTTCACCTATGCCATCTTATGAGGAGGATTTGGCACCCCCTGTGAGATAAGCCAGAAAACACAAACAATAAGAATGACGATATGTGAGAAAAGCTGGACTAAAGATAATGTCCATCTTCACCATAACGCCTTTTCAATGATGCGTAGGAACGGGATTGTAATTAATTAATCAAAATAATTTAGAAATCTGTTGTATATGTTTTGTACGTCAAAATACTGTACTTGTACTATGTTTGTTTAATAGGTAGCGGAGGCAATGCAAAAATTGCACGATCGGAAAAATATTGGCAAAATCACTCTACTCCCAGATATGGCTCCAAAACCACAGGTAAGTTTTTTGTTTACTCCTTTAACATTTAACGCGCAACCCTTTTCACATCTGCATAGAACAACTTTATACAGTGTCCAACGCCAAAGTATACCCTTTGCCTTCTCTCGAGTTGACGTCAGCAGCATGGCGGTTTATCGAATCGCCCTTCGCGTGCTACAGAGCTCAAGTCCTTTTTTAACACAGCCGGCTGTGTAAAAAAAAAGGCACGATTGGCGATTCAATCGACCGCCATGTTGCTGATAGTTAATTCGAGAGATGACAACGGGTGTACTATTTCCGCTTTGGGACCATTTAACCATTTTTTTTTTTTTTTTTTTTGGCGACTGGCAGTTAAAGCGTTGGAAAGAGGTGGTTTCACGGCATGACCACCGAACGATAAAGAGTTAAGCCAACAGTTTTTTGCTTTTATCTAGGGTTCGCGTGGTTTAAACCAACTGGTTTAAACTTAAACCAAATGGTTTTTTTTAAAGAATAATTGAAAATTCGGAATGCTACAGATAGAATACGTTCTGATATCTTTTAAAATTATCCTTATAAGTATCAACAATAAATTTTTATATCAATCTAATAGATACCTTATTGTTTTGTCACTATTAAAAATTATCAATTAAACTTAAATTATAGGCTGCATTTTTAATTTTTTTCTAAAATAGAGGTTTTGTGTTTTAACAACTTATTTTTAAACCTTAAAAATATCATTTTGAACAACTTATCACCATTATTACTGATGAATCTAAGAGCAAGATTCCATGTAAAATGTAGTAAACAATTAATATTGTATTATATTATATACTAAATATAAAAAATAGTATCTCTAAGTAAAATATTAAAACTGAATGATTTCAATGTCCATATAAGTATAGCAGCAATTGTTTATTTACTTTGTTTTAATTACTTTCAGAAGGAATATTAATTGTTATTTGAACATTTTACAAATAATTTTATTTATAAGTATGTAACAGGTAATTATAAAAGGATTTTTTTTAACCTGCTTTAAACCATAAAAACCCGTTTAAACAAAAAAAAAAACGATTTTTTTTTTCAAATAAATTGGGTTTTTTTCAATCCTGCTTTTATCTGTTGTCGAATTGAAAATTTTGCATTTTATTTAATCCCTGGCACTTTTTTTTCTCCTTTCTTTTCTCTCCAGGCAAAGTTAACTAAAGATGGCAAATCAATGACTTCTGGTGAAAGCACAGACACGGAAAAAGATGCTAAAGATGAACAAACTCCACCTCCATGTAAGATATTTCTCTTAATTAATTCTGAAATTACTTTTTAAAGAAAGATGTTAACCCTTAAATGCATGAATTTTTTTCTCGTCCGCACGATAGCCACGAGTATAAGTTGAATTTCCTATATCAGTTTTATGAATAACTAATTCATTTCTCCAAACACAAACAGTTTGAAAGAATTATGTGAAACTTTTATTACTCACGATATGAATCATATAAATCATTCCATATGAATGAATCCATATGAATCATTTATTATTTTAAAAAAACTATATTTTATATATGAAACTGACGTAAGAAATTTGGCTTCTACTCTAATCCGGCACTGAAAAATACGATGCATATATGCATCGCTATGCATTTAAGGGTTAAATGATATCGGTTTGTCTGTCAGTGTACTAAATGGCGTTATAAATACGCATAACTGCCACAGAATTCATGCCACGTGCACTCTTTGAAAATGTTGCGCACAGCAGAAATAGTTTATTTACAGGAGCACACACACACAAAACCTTTAATGCAGGCAACGATTTTGCATACTTTCAAGAATTCACCAATTTCAAACAGATCAAAATTAATATAAAAGTTTTCAGACTGCATTCATGAAATTTTGGATCTTCTCAAAAATATCAGGTGTACCTTGAACACATTCTGCTTTCACAAGAGTTCTTCCTAACAAGTGTTCATACGATGGAGCAAGTGTTTTTATAAACAATTACTTCAGGAAAAAAATCTCAAAACAAATCTATAGGAGACAAATCTGGTGATTAGTGTCTCATAGAAATACCCTCTAGTGGCTCCAGATGGCGTTTGCGATTGCATATCATTTTTAATTCTTTTTGTGTCTACTTGGCAAAAGTAAAAACAAGTAAAAGTAAACACAAAAAGAATTAAAAATGTCATGCAATCGCAAACGCTCCCTTATCAAGTTATTTTGAATCACCCTGTATACATTACTGGCCATTACAATGGCTACACCAGGAAGAAATAAAGATAACAAAATGATATTTATTGGATAACTATATTATACTGGAAATAACAAGTGATTCAATTTTCAAGAAATTTGGCATAGATCCTGAGAAATCAGTACCCAGAACAACTACCTCTGGCAGTAATAACAGCACTTATACGCTTGGGCATTGAGTCAAACAGAGATTGGATGGCATGTACTTCAATACAATGCCACAGTTCATAAACCGTATTGCATGTCGTATGGTGGCGAGCAAGTCGCTCGGCAACCATTGACCAGACGTTTTCTATTGGTGAGAGATCTGGAGAACATGCTGGCCAGGGCAGCCGAACATTTTCCGTATCAAGTCCGTACAATATTGGCAACATGCAGCAGTGCATTATCCTGCTGAAACATAGGGTTTCGCAGGGCTCGAATAAAGGGTAGAGCCATGGGTCTTAACACATCAGAAATGTAACGTCCACTGGTCAAAATGCCCTCAATCTGGGGCGAACAAGAGGTGAGAGACATGTATCCAACAGCATCCCATGCCATCACACCAGGTGATGGGCCTTTATGTCGATCACGATGGCGTCAAACACGGATGTGGCCATCATGATGTTGCAAACAGAACTTGGATTCATCTGAAAAAATGACGTCTCGCCATTCGTGCACACAGGTTCGTCGTCAATCACACCATTGAAGGTGCTCCTGTCTGTGATGCAGCATCAAGGGTAGCCGCAGCCATGGTCTCCAAGTTGAGAGCGTCCATGCTGCTGCAAACGTCGTCGAACTGTTCGTGCAGACACTTGTTCTCTTGCAAACGACCCCATTTCTTGATTCAAGGCTCATGACGTGCCTGCACGATCCATTAAGGCCATCCGGGTAACATGCCGGTCTTCTCGGCTGCTAGTGATAACGGGCCGTTGAGATCCAGCACGGCGTTCCGTATTACCGTCCCGAACCCATCGATTCTATAGAGTGGTTATTTATATTCTTTGTCTATAGTCTGCAAACACTCATTGGACCTCGACTGACGCGAGCAGCAATACTGCGATAGGTTAAACCGCAATCCCGGTAGGCTACAATTCGACCTTTATCCAAGTCAGAAACGTTCTGGTACGCATTTCTCCTTCTTACAGGAGGCATCATATAACAACTTTTCACCAGGAAACAACGTTCAATTTCAATTTGTGTGTGAGAAAACGGCTGTACAATTTCCTCATTTAAACACATTGTAGGTGTCGCTACCGGCGTCTGTTTCGTCTGAATTCGCTGAAAAGCTAATCATTTGCATATCACAGCATCTTGTTACTGTCGTTTAAATTTCAAATCTGTAGCATGTCGCCTTCTTTGTGTACCAATTTTAATGAGCAGTAGTGTAGTTGGGGATCTTAGTGACCATGGTTTGAAAATCAAAGGGTTGCCATTGAAATTATACATTAATGATAATGACTATGTCATTTTATCTCTCAACCCCTTTATTGAAAATTGTCCGAAAAATGTGTCCCAAAAATGCGACATAATTTGACATATATTTAAATTCTATTAGTTCACAACAGCTTTAGTCTATAGTTACAATATTTCGTAAGCTGTAGAATATGCATCACATGTATTTTTTAGATATATTTAAATACTATTACCCAGACAGCACAGCAAACTTGCAGCAAGCTTGATTTATCAAGTCAATAAACTTGAATTAAGCTTGAAAATTTCAAGCGTATAAGCTTAATGCAAGCTTGAATCAAGTGTTCAAGTTTACACTTGCCCAGCTTGCATTCAGCTTGAGATAGCAAGCTTGAATCAAGCTTGACATAGCAAGCTTAATTTCAAGCTTAAAAAATTTTCCTAAAAATTTTTTTCTTAAATACAAGGGGCGCCCATCGGCGAACTGGCCCCACATATTTTATTTTTCCACGCATTTCCTTCTCTATGCTGAAATTTCAAGTTAATTTAATTTGTTTCCATCAAGCGTCCGCGATCGAACTCGGGACCTAAGGCTTGGAAAGCCAGCATCCTAACCATTCCGCCAATCTGCCTCGCGCTGGCATGACTAAAGTTTGAAGTGACTGTTAAAAAAAATTTCCTAAATACACGGGGTGCCCGTTGACGAACTCGCCCCACATATTTTATTTTTCTACGCACTTTCCCCTCTAGGCTGTAATTTTAAGTTATTTTAATCTGTTTCCATCAAGCGTCCGTGGCTGGGATCGAACTCGTGACCTAAGTGTTGGGAAGCCAGAGTCCCATCCATTCGGCCAATCTGCCTAGCGCTGGTATGACTAAAGTTTGAAGTGACTGTTAGGGTTGTCATGCCGTTTTCTGGCGAGATCGATCAGTGGCCGATGCTGACCTGTTTCTTTTATTTTTCCATGGGATGAATCAAAATTAAAATAATGTTATGTGTGATTTATAGACTCTACTAAAAGGGAAATAAGCATAATATAAACTTAAAAGCAGCACACGTTTTAAAACTTTCAATATCGCGACACTCATGTTGGGCAATACTGGCCAAAATCGAGACAAACGACTGATTTTGAAATCAATTTCGTAGTATAATTGTATTTTATTTTGAAGAATTTCCATACTTGGAAATATAGAATCTTTTTTTTTAAATTCTATGGTCAAGTACATTTATGACTGATGATAAATTATTTGTTATGTGGATGTGGTTTCCAAATCAAGCAGTCATCAAGTTGTATTCAAGCTTGACAGTTCAAATGACTTCTCCAAGCTTGCTGCAAGCTTAAAATGAATTGAACTGTTAAGCTTGTATTAATACGTCAAATTCAAATTCAAAGCTTGATTTAAGCTTATGTGCTGTCTGGGTAGTTTACAACAGCTTTAATCTATTATTACAATATTTTGTAAGCTGTAGAATATGCATCCCATGTATTTTTCTATAAATAGGTTACAATCACAAAAATGTCAACATATTGTTACCTTGCAAAATACACATAAAGATGAGAGATAAAATGACATAGTCAATTAATATGGCAATAATGAAACTAAAAAATTAGAGGGGTTCAGGGGTGTCTCCCCCTGACGAGGCTCAAACAGCCAAGTTATAAATATTTATACATAGATAGGACTCAGCAGGACAAAAATTACTAGGCAGAGAAATAGAAAACTTTTTTCTCAGCAATTAGAACTAAGAAGAAAGCTAGTCTAATCTCTGTTAAGCATTGTGTGCTACAGTTAGTTACAAATGGTGAATGTAAATGTCACTACCAGTATCATCATTTTTTACACTTATATTGACCAAACAACCATTTTTTCCAAATGGTGCGATTTAGTGCCAATCACGGTCAATTATTATGATTCCATTTAGAGTATTGTCAACTTTGTTACGGTTGTCAACAGCAACTAAAGTTTTTGGAAACAGAGTAAAGATGTTACATAATAATTAATATGTATTTATTTTGCTTGTGTATTTTCAGGAGATAAAATCAGCTGATCTGTCCAGTAGTAAGATAAGAAGCATTTCTCAAATTTTTCTGTGGAATATGTGTTTAAAGAACCATGGCTTATTGTTGAAGTTGCAGTGTTGTGGTGCTTCCTTTTCCATTGTTAATAGTTTGGAGAAAATTTATCAGTACTTATATTTATTGAATCTTTTGTCAGAACTTTTCAATTTAATCAGCTTAAATGTTCTTTTGGAAATCAATCAAAACATGCTTATTTCATGCTGATGATGAGAAAAATTTACTAAATTGCATAGATGCACTTAATGTAGCTTGAATAAACAGTTGATTGCCAAATTATTACCGGACAGTCGCACCCTTCTGCAATTAGTTCGCAGCTGGAAGTAGAATAGCATTAAAGGTATGACTTTAAAATATTACGCATGTGTCTAAAATTCTAATATTAAGAGGTCGAAGAAATTTTTGGCCTTTTTTGGTATAAAAAATATTAATTATAAATAAGCTTTAAAGTGATAAGATGCTATGGCACCATAACCTGGTGTATGTGGGAAGAACTGTTTCATATATTAATGCATTTTACATCTATATTTATCGATTCCTTCTCAGATAAACATACATAATTCTCTATTGACAAAAATTGTGTTATAGCAAAGCTATGCAAAGGCTATCTGCCAAGGATTGAGAATGCCTTGGTCAGAGGACTCTTTAAGAGAGTTTTAATGCGTATTCTTGTTATATCTAAAGAAAAACATCCAAAACTCCAAGCCATTAAATTAGGCTAGGCAAGAATGCTGAACATTCACACAGCTGTCTACCATTTTGAGTGTCTTATTCACTCGGCCATGGTGGAGCTCTATTTACAAAAATATAGAACTACGAAATTTGCCTAAGCATGTAGAAGCGGGAGAAATGTCACCAAATACTGACTGACATACTTTTAACCCATGTTTATTTTTAATGTACCTCGATATAAGGTCATTATTTTTAAGTCTCAAATCACTAGGAAATCCATGTTATGAATTATTGTATGATCAGGTCTCAAACACTGTAGTGTCTATAAGGTCACTTTTGCCTGACTTTCTTAGAGTGATTTCAGTTAATGGAGGAAAGAGTAATTATGCACTGAATAACATTTTAGAAACTACAAAATTTGGAAAATATTGTACAAAAAATGAAACCAAAATTGCAAATGCAGATTATTTGAGGTAAGATAAGGTGTACATCAGTACTTTGCTTGAGCATTTTTGTATACAACTCTATTCCGAATTAAAATTTTAAAAAGTACCTCCTTTCTGTGGTTCCAATAATTTTAATTGGTTTAACTCAAAAAATTATAACCTAATATTTTTGTACGTATTAAATTTTACAAAGAATTATACTGTATTTTTTAACACTTATTTAGTGACAAATGCATATGAATTGGTTATACAGTATAGAACATGTTATCCGGAATGGTGGGGACCAGGTGTATTCTGGATAACTGGTTGGGGATTAACATGCTACTGATTTAATTGGTAACATAGATGCTACTCTCTATTTTTGATTAGAATTAAACATTAATTGTTAATATACTAGAAAAATAATATAAAAAACTATATGATAAAGATAAATAAAAATCATTTAGAGAGGAAGTAGTAAATATATAACTTCTTGAAAACTTAGTCATACACTAAAAAAATAAATAAAATACCTTACCAGATTGCTTACTTCATAAATTTTAGATTAGTACTCAAAATAAGAAAACAAAACATAAGAAATATAAAAAAAACTCATCTTTTGCTTTTCTTTCAGAAAAAAATAGGAATTTAATCGATTGAAAAATGATTCTGGTTAACTGTTTTCCGGATAAGAGGTTCCATACTGTAAGGTGACTTTCGCGAGCTCAGAGTGGTGACCTTATATTGAGGTCCAATTGTACTTTTAATTTTATACTTTTTAGCTGGAAAAAAAAAAAAAATGAACGAATTTCCCTAAATAAGAATAAAATCATTTATTCTATTCAGTCAGTGTTTTTCTAATTATTTTTCCAAACTAAAATACAGAATTATAGTTTTTTTATCACTACCTCTAATAATTTGGCAACCCACTGTATTCATGAGTTATATTGTATATATTAGATCTAGTCACGTGTTTTTTAATCACTTATTGCCAATTATATATGAAATTATGCCAGTAACTTATTTAAAGGCCATAAATGTGTAAATGGAGTAATCTACATGTATTGAGGATTGATTGAATTGTTGAGGATATTATTGAGAATACACTAGTTTAGACGAGAGCAAAAATCGATAATGAAATTATTTTTCAAATATACCTGTTAAGAGCTTCATTGTAAAAATTAGCAGGATTATACAAGGTATATCAGTTAAGGTAAATTATATTTATCCATTTGACATATTATAATCAACTTTCATTTCATAAAACAGATATATTTTTTTAAAGTTTATATTATGACCATATCTCTGTTTTACTCTGAAATTTTCTAAACCAAAACCAGAGTTACAAATAAATTCTGATAAACCAAAAAAAAAAAAAAAAAAATAGAGGTTCATCAAGTCTAATAAGATAAAGTAAACTAAAGATTAAAACCATTTCAGGAAATCATGAAAATTAACCCTTCAAGTACTCAGCCCATCTTTTACATGGGCTGTATTTTCGCTGTTAATTCTCGATATCTTATCTCTTATGGGCTGAGGCATCAACAAACTTCTGTGCCAATTAAAGCACAGGTAATTTACCTTCCAATTTCTTATATGTTCCAACTGATGAAGGATATTTTTTGTCTTGATTGTAGTGTTGTCTTCTGCATTTTGAAGTCTATCACTTGCAATTAACAAATAAATAAAAATAATTAAATATATGTGAAGAAATCCGATTTTCAAAATGTGTAAATTTATTTCTAAAAGAACAGACATTTTCCATTTAATTCTTGGGGAACTCATAAATTTAGATGGATTTTACCTGTATGTTGCTCCCTCCCCCAACCACCCTTTTCCGCTCAACTTTGTAATAAAAAGTAAGTTACTTTTATGATGTTCTTAAGGTGCTAATTAAAATTCAGATTTGCATTTAAAGTTGCAATTAAGTGAAGCTACAATTGTTTAAATATTAAATTTTACACTTAATGGTAAGGTGATGAGAAGGTCATTTGACTGTAGTAAACACAAAATTATCTAACAAATCTCAGCTATGCAAAATTAGCTAAACAAATATTATAAAATAATCACTAATTCTTCCTTTAACACTGATTTTTCTTATAACTAGCAATTTTAAAAAACTGCCTACTGAAACAGTTCCATTTTCTAAATTGCAATATGTATAAGTTTTTAAGCAACTATTAGCCCTTGAAAAAGAAAATAAAGAAAAATATTTTAAACAAACTAAATATCCCTCTATGCCAATGAGCTCTGATGTAGGAATTCCAAATAAGGTAACTGAAAGATAATTATTGTACTTTGGTAATACATTACATACTTTATGGAATGTATTTATATTAATAACTGTGGCATGTCTATCTGTTCACGTTACCTTTACTTTTATAACAGTCTTAAAATAGTCACTGTCAGAGATTTGCACCCTTCTAACCAGCCAATGCAACAAAAATACGTACTATGGCCACTTTTTAACAGCTGTGCCTGTAAAATTTATCAGATCAAACGCCATTGATAACATTAATAAAAGAAGTGGATGGTGATTTTCAAGCATTTATAGTATTTGACAGCTTCAAAATGCTTAATGGCTGCAATTAAAAATTACTGACAAAACCTGTAAAACGATGGAGGAAATTTCTGACAGTGTACATTAATTGAAGGATGATAAATCGGGCATTTATCAGAATTCTTTTATCATAATCAAACTAGTATAACATTCCCTTGTGTTTATTTTAAAAACAACTTATCTTTTTTACACAATGAAAAAAAAAAAATCAATTAAATCGCACCTTCATCACAATATTACATAAATCCATGAAATTAAACATCACAAAAATAGTACTTTAAATAAAGCTTTTTATACTATGGTTTACTATACATATGTACAATATATGTTAAATTAAAACTACTGCAAATGATGATGGTTCGCTGTTTTATTTAAAGGCAAACACCTTTAAATAAACAACAAATTTAGTTAAGTTAATATTTTGTTCATTGTAATAAATAGAAAATCTCATATAGCATCATATATAGCATCAATTTATGAGACTATTTTTACAGTTTATGACCAATCTTTTGAGTGTTATATTATTTGCAATGTACTATAATTACAAATGTAATTGAAAGTTAGTTATTTAAAATCTGTATTAAGAGTAAATGAACAATGGAATTTCAATTTTTTTTCTTTTGCCAGTTTAGAAGCATATCTATAATTGTTTGTAACTAAAATCATTAAACTCGAGGGAAAATATTATGAAAATAGTACATTTTGGATTATATAAAGGATTTATTAACATTTTTTAAATACATACACAGACAGAAATTCCCCATTGTTTTGCAGAATTGGGAAGTTTTTCAATTGATAGCCAATAGCAAAGAAAACTGTCAATGGCAATACACATATTGAAAATCACCATTTATATAATGACACGGCATTAAATACTTTGAAAGATCTTTTAAAATTTACAGGCATAATTGTTAAAAAAAGGTCAAGTGTCGTAATTTTACAAGCTTTGACTGGCAATTTGGGTACAATTTCTCTGTGTATGTATTTCAATTTCATTTGTTTGTTTTGATGTACACACGCGCGCCTTTTTCTTTTTTTACTAATGTCAGAGCTTTAATAACAAAAACTTTTACTACGAGTTTTTACTAATTAAAATGGCAACTACTATTCAGCATTAAAAATGTAACCATGAAATTTTCATCAGTCGGCATTATAAAAATAATTTTGGAACAGTGAAAATTACTAGTAATATTTAAATTATCAGTAGCCTGAATTCAACATTCTTAAAATGTATACACACTTGAAAGCATGTTGAATTTAGAAATGAAAGTAACATGACAATAAAGAAGTTATGACCTGTATGGATTTTGTCCAGTGTATGTTCCTCTAATCAAAAATCCACTTTTCGAAACCTTCATAATTTAAAATATTGAATTTTCTAGCACACAAATGTGCTTTTGTTTGATTTATTATTTATGTCAACAGAATGTTCATATCATTAGATTGTGGATGAATACACCAGTCAGGCAAGAGCTTCTTAAAGACCTCACTGCCTATGTATAAACTTATAAATGTGTAGCTACTGACAGTGTGAATATTAAGTATTCACTAACCTGTTAATGCCCAGTGTCCTCTTTTAGGGATGCTAATTTTTGCTGTTGGTTGAAAAAATGAAAAAGCATTATTTTCTTACTTTAATTCTGTGATCAATAAATCAGATTTCTGCAAAATTCTCTGAGATAGCTAAGTAAAATTTTTATCTTTCACTGTTTTGTTAATAGAAAAAGAAGTATATTCTTCATACCCTCAAATATTGGTAATTAATTTAATCACTGCAGGCATCAGCATCAATTGAGGAATACCACTGGGCACTCATTCGTTAAATAAAAAAGCTGAATATAAAAAGCAACAGAGAAATTTCTCTAATAGTAGCATCAACTGGTTTCAAGTGCAAACTTGAAACAATGGCCACTTTTACAACTTAAATATTTGTTTAATAATTCTCTAGTATTTAATTTGCTAGTCAAATTTATTAATAGTTGGATTTACAGGAAGTGCTTGAGTAAGCTCATCAAACAAGCTGCCATAAAACTTGTAGTCAGAGGGATCAAATTTTTTGAAGCCTAGATCCCAACTGTCACAGCAACATTAAAGAAAAATCCCTCAAAATTGCACAAAAATTTTACAGGAATTAAATATTTCAAATATCTACAGTGCACAAATAGACTGCTTAACAGCAAACCTGTAAAAAATACATAAAAAGGATATATATAATGCCAAATGTTATGTTACTTGACAGATATCCACTAAAATGCAAGGATTCTATTAAGCACCAAATATCAAAAGTGCATTTTATGAATTGACAGGGGAGGTATAGCACACTGTAGCTCCTGTTTGATATCTTCAGCAATTTAAACCACTTGGAAACTCCTATTTCTTTACATTTCTGCCTTTAAGGGCTTTTTGCATTTTTTTTTTTTTTTCAGATATTTTGTTGTTTATTCAAAAATGAAATTATTTGCTAATGATTAAAGGGATGGAAAACAAGAGTTGCTCCAATATTCAAGGAAAGTCTAAAACAAAACAGTTATGCAAATTTTATTTTGAAAATACATGCATTTTTTTAAGCACCTAGTTTTGATAATTTGGAAGCTAACTTTCACATTATAATTTTTTTATTGGATCTTTTAATATCTGTAAAACTTATATGTAATTTGATGAATCCATCTTTATTTCATCATTAGCAGCATACAAAAATGACTCAGTCACTGGTGGAATGTTAAAGGAGTAAAATTGGAACTTGAAAACTGTAACCAATTTAAATACTACTAAAAGAAATACAGAATAAAATATATATATGACACTTTGTTAAGCAGTGACTGATGTAAAACTGCTAGTCAACAAATCACTGTGTAAATCCAGCTATTTTTTTTTTATTTATTTTTTTTTTTTTTTTTAACTCTGTAACAGAAGCACAAGGTCATCTGATACCATAATATATGCACAACATGAGCTATAATTTATCTTCTTTAAAACACATTATTATATGTTATAATATAGCTGTTTCTGTTCAAATTCGTTAGTAACATTGTAAAAATTAGCAAATATGAAAGAGTTTAGTAAGTGGTATCAATAGGTTGTATCTAATGTAGAGTAGAAAAAGCTTTACAAAAGCTGTAACAAAAACATATTTTCATGATTATATTGTGTACTTGTTTATAATATAAATAAACTTAATATTGACTGTTATAAATAATAAAATCAAAAACTGCTTACAAAATCAAATAAATTGAAAGAGTGTTTAAAAAAAAAAACTATTTTTCTGCTGCTAAAAGAATTTAAATATTATTTAGTTGAGCATCTTTGTCCACTTGTATAATAAATTAAATATTGGAATATTTTTCAAAACATTTAGAATTAGATCTATTTATAAAAGGTAAATTTAATTTTGATATGCAGAAATTTAATATACATATCTCTTCTTTTTTTGATGTACTTAAGTACATTTTTGAATTTCTTACAGCATATACAGTAATGAGTAATTAAAATTTTCAAAGATGCAGAAAGCAATTACAGCGTATTTTTGTGAAGTATATTTGTTAAATGTTGCTTTTTTTTCTTGTCTGTGTACTGAAATTATATGAAATAAAAATTTGTGTCAAAACTGATTCTTCCTTAACATGCAGGAAAGTACTGTCACCATGAAAAAACTTGACTTTGAAATTTTGATTTCTTTACATGTTTTGAGGTCTTCCGAATTCATTTAGGTTAATTTCAAGGTGATATACATATGTGAGTAACAAAATAGCTCCTAAATGGTGCATTTGATTGAGCTCAAACATATATGTATATATAAACATATATATATATATATATATAATATAGACTACTTTCACATGACTGGCATTAATTTTGTTGTGTTTAGGACAGTTTTTTTTTTTTTTTTTTTTTTTTTACAAGGCTGTGTTATTAATTAAATGCAAACTGGGAATGTATCTTATAAATTATGCCACATAACCTGTATAGACTGTTTAGAGCTGATGGTTTGTTCACAGGGTTGCAAAAAATAATCCTTATACATTATGGCAAATTCTTTAAAATGTGCAAGTGTCTAAATAGCACACTCAAGTAAGTTCAAATTAGGTATGTGTATTTTAGGTCATTGTCACACAGTACAGATTTTGATGCATGTAAATTTTATAGTTTTTGTAGAGGGCTAAAAAGAAAAAAAAAAAATTCTTATACATTACAGTCTATAGATGCAAATTCTTGAAAGTGTTTAGCGTCTATATGCTGCAACTGATTGAGCTCAAATTAGGTATGCATGTTACAGATCATTCTCTTACATACTATATAGATTTTGGTATCGGTAAGACTTGCAAATTTTTTTATAGGGACATAAAAAAGTATTCTTATACATTATGGCCTATGAATTCAAATCTTTGAAAATGCACTAACTAGTGCCTGAATACTGTCTTTGATTGAGTTGATTCAACTTTCTTTTAACACTTGGTAAAGCATCTAATGTGTTCGTAAAACAGAGAAGTCACTCCTTTTTTTTTTTTTTTTTTAGTAAACACTTTGTTTAATCAAACATGTATAAAATGGAGATCTTGTATATTAGCTGAACATACAGTTTTGCCCATTACGGGATGATTCTAACAATTCCACTTTAGCTTTCTGCAAAGCAGCCTTGGAGAAGAAAACTTAAGAAAATGTTTCAATGCTTGAGTTACGTCCATGCATCAGGACAAATTTTATAGTTTTCCAAATGTAAGCCTACATATATTTCCTCTGACTTTTTTTTTTTTCCCTGATTTTCCTGAAATGTTTGCTAGTTCTTCGATTTTCCTGTCCATAGAAAACCTGTAATGACTATTTTGAAAAGTAAGCTGACTCACATGTGAATAATATGAATGCAAAAAGTCCACAAAATTGCAATTTAAAGGCTGGCCAGAGCACTTCGACTAAATGAGTTTCAATAGTTAAAACAGAACAAATTTGGTCTGCATCGGAATGGATTTTTAAAACCATTTTTAACTAAGCTATAAACAAGTAATAGTATACATGTACCTACTTTTTTTTTAATTAAAATTCTTTAAGACTATAAGCTAAAGTAAAATCTAACTTTAGAAATATATGTATCAAAGTATTATCAATGTGCAGTGATAAAAGATTAGAGCTTTAAATATTATTTTGTAAGATCTTCAATGATTTTTTAACATGGGCATGTAACAAATATTTTGAATATTTGGCTTATTTATCAACACTAAAGATGACGATCTTACCAATTACATGTTTTAATTTGCAGCAGATTTCTTGGAAAACATAACATAGACTGTCTCTAAAGTTCCAGGGTTATGATTTAATATATTATGCACTTATCTAATTTTTTTTTTTTTTTGCTTACAAGAATACTTGACATTTTCTTAAATAATCAACTTTATTTGAAAATGCACAATAATATAAATGTCCTATGTACAAAACTAGTAAATACATTATACTGATGAATTAAGTTTTAAAAGAGCTTCAGCATTGGCTGGGGGTAAAGATTTGACGACATTTTCAAAATCTGCAGGAAATTCAGAAGTGACACTCTTGATTACATTACGCAACAATGCAATAGTTTCTGAAAAAATAAATAAATAAAAAATAGGTTTACAATAAGTTCACTACATGCATCAAATCATTTGTAAATAAAATTTTAATAGTGAGAGAACTCACCATCATTTATCTTCTGCTTTGCCAAAGCTTCAGACATGAGTGTTAAAATTTCTGGTAAGTTCTGGAAAAACTGAAACATAAAACAAGAAACTGTAAGGTATATACAACTATGAAAATTCATCTCAAAAATGCAAGGTTTACTTTTGTAATATGTTTTATTTCTGGAAATTTGATGATTATTTTTCTTAATAACCATAGGACTCATCTGTCTTTCTTTCAATTGAGATTCTGGATCAAAACACTTCACAGACAAGTAACAAATTGGCAATCTTAAACAACCCATTTCAGGGCATCTACTAAATTTCTGAAATTCAATTTCCTGACTTTTGGGAGCTCAAACAAAAAATCTAGACCATCTATGCATATAATTTTAGGGAATCCTCTCCTAGGGAATAAGGAAATAATGTGATCGCAAAAAATTTTGGTATCCAGATATTGATGAAAAAATCGAGTTTGAATACCTCTCAATTTACTTTTAAGAATTTTTGGAATGCATCTTATCGTATGCATATTCAATCCATTTTGACTGACTGCAAGTCCATTTTGATCAGTTTTCCCTGATGTCTGTACATGCATATGTACGTATGCATGTAAATCGCGTATCTCAAAAACTTTTAGTCGTAGAATGTTTAAATTTTGTATTTAGGATTGTTGTAACATCTAGTTGTGTGCCTCCCTTTTTGATACCAATTGACTGGATAGTTTATTTACAGGGCCACCCAAAAGATTTTAAATACATTAGGCTCTATGGGCAGAAATTCATGTATTTTAGTGGTATTAGGCTATTTCAAACGACTCAGAATTGATATATGTTGTTAAAGATAACAAAATTAATCTCTCTATCAAAAACAGCATCCTTATAACTTATAGTTCTTCTACAGGAACACTCAAAAAAATTTCAACATAATACGGTCAGTGGCAGTTTTAGACGCATTTATCAATTTAAAGAACAATACCATCCTGCAAGATAGTTAGGTAATGGTCTGACGACGGTCATGTGCCTGCCTCAAAAATTGCACCAAGCTTGGCGACGATGTAACATCTACTTGTGCACACCGATTTTTGGTTCCAATACTGGAGAGTATATTTACAGGATCACCCAAAATAATTTCAATACATTAATTTCTATGGACATTTTCAATTTATTATGTGTGTAGTCATTGTTTATGTCATGCCTCACCAACCATCATTAACCTTGGCGAGTTTCTATGAAATATCGCCAAATTTAACACCAAAAATGATTTTGTATTTTGTAATAACTCTAAAACTGTCTACCATAGAATGTTGAGACTGTATTTAGATTGTATTGTAATATACAATTGTGCAACTCTTTTGATGCAATCGACTGGATAATTTATTTACAGGGTCAACCAAAAGACTTTAAATACATAAGGTGTATGGATATATTCAATTCATTGAAAGTCTGAGGTCAATTACTACTTTAGCTATTCCCAAACTATCTCAAGCTTGTCGGCTTTTCGCAAAATATCGTAAAATTAAGTGCCAAAAACAAATCTTTCAAACTGAATCATGCTGGGTGATATCTCAAATATTTAGCTAGAAATCGCTAAACCTAAGTATTATTGCAGTATTCTATCTCTTCCAAACAAAATGACTGACTGACTGAAGGTTGATATCTCAAATATTTAGCTAGAAATCGCTAAACCTAAGTATTATTGCAGTATTCTATCTCTTCCAAACAAAATGACTGACTAACTGAAGGTTGATGATTAATAGAGTACCATAACTAAAAGCCTCATCTCAAATTTGAAAATGGCATCATGAGGTACAATATCTTGTGGTAGAAAAATAGGGCCCAAGTCCCGGATTAATCAAATCAGTTTGGAGACGATCAGTGATCAATCTAGGATTTTTTCAGAAGAGTAAAAATACTCCTTGACCTTTTTAGAAGGAGAATTTTCTTTTTCAAAGGCGTAATCAAAACAACGAACAATTATGCTAAATATTCAAATACATAATTAAATTGCATTTTACTCATAAATAATAACTGATTATACATCTAGGTACATAAATGTCAGATCTGCAAAAACTAGTACAATAATTGGATTTTTTAAAATTCAAAATCAGCAAATCATAATTATTTATCAAAATATACACAATTTTATATGGAAAAGCAATGCGTAAAAACACACATTCCGAAATTCTTAAGGCGCATTCTGAATTTCTAAGGCATGAAATACACATCTAGAGGCCTTGTCACGATCACTGGAGATGATGTCAGAAGTTGGAAAGCAACGGCTGCATACAGGTGGAAAGCAGTAAGATGGTAGAGCTTGCTGAGCTTGGAACCAAAAAATCCTGTAGCACGGCTGGGTGAGCTTGACGGCTATGAAAAGTGCAGATGAGAGGAGAACACGTATGTTAGCAAAAAAGCTCCTTTTCAATAAGGTGGGGTACCGCATCAGGCATATCTCGTTGGGTGGGAAATCAAAATCAGAACACCGACACCCTGTGTCACCCAAAAGTTGCCACTGACACAAGACGATGACATCGCAGTCCAAACTTGAGTAACAAAGGCATACACATTTAAACTTGGCCGGCAGCACGATGCTTCTCGAAACAAAATTAAGTTTAGATTAAGTGCACCAAAAATATTTATGGTTTAACAGACATTCAAGGAAGATATTCCTTAGAAATGATATTCAAGGAAGGGTTCCACATGTATGATTTCACATATTAAGTAAGAAATATCAGTAAAAAAGTATTAAGACACTGGTTGATTCGGATTTTACCAATATTGACCAACATTGTTTCTGCGATGTATCTGACATCTGCCTAATCTTGCATTCTATAAATTTCAAACACAAATATTTATATACATCATTAACACACAAATATTTATCTTTTGGTCTACTGCACTTTCAATCCAGAAAGAAATTCTATTGCTAATAATGAACATCTTTTGACCCTCCTGTTACAAGGAACCCCTTCATTGCAGAATGTAGAATAAGAGCCAGAATCGCATATCACACAAACATTGACCCACTCTTTCTCTCCTAAACCTGAATCACTTTTATCAGCATTTTCCATTTTCCATTCTTTGGTATGTGTCTTGCATTTGCACCAGAAGAAGGAAATGTTCAAAAAAATTTATCCTGGACCCCGTAATAAACAAGACAATATTCTGAAACATGAAATTATTCCCATCATTTAAAATTAAAGCTGCCATTTTAACTATAAGTTAAAAAGCATGGTATTTTACTATTATTTCCCATGGGTACATTTTAGCACCAGTGATTTATTGACGCCATTAAGTTCAATTGTAGTATAAAAAAAAAATGAAATTTAAATCAAAAGAATATAATCTACAAATATTCCAGGCTCCTCATGCATAGATTCTGAGTTAAGGCTTTCAAAAATGAGCATAATATTAGAAAAGATCATGTTTCAGGTAATAAAGTGATCAACAAATAAAAAAGTTACCATTTCATTACGTATGCTGTGCAAATAGGAGAGAGCTTTGTACACAGTGTTATTTTCTTCAAAATCTTCTCTTAATGGAAGAGATTTCAATAAAACTGGAAGAACCTAAAATACAGCATGAATTTTAGGCTTTAAGAATAACAGTAATTATATGTTATAAAAGGAAAAGATTACAGATCACATAAAAAACATGTATTAATCAAATTTATTACTAAGGAAGTACATCATTCAATTTATCTGAACAGTGAAAAGTAAACATGCATAAATGCCACTAACTGTGGTAGATCATCTAAAAAGCACTTAAAAGAAAAAAGTATGATCAAGTTACAATTTTGTTTGCTTTCACAAATATTTCTTTCCATGTCAAATTATTCCTTTTGTTTCAGCTTTTACTCTAAAATATTTTGTATCATTGTCATTCATATTAGAGCCTCCCTATGCAATAGGAATTCTAGCGTTAAAAGAATTACATAATTTGAGGAATAAATAAAAAAAGAAGCAATACTATAAAGATGCTGGATATTTAAAATAAAAACAACCTTAAATAACAGATTTTGCAATACCTCACATTAAACCAATACTGGAAACCTGAACAAAATCGCAAATGCTGTCTCACATGCAGTAAGGGAAAAAACTATACATACAACATTTAAGATATAGTAAGTAAAAAAGACTCACTTCTTTCAAAGGAACTAAATTATAATTTGTTTTGATTAACCTTGCAACAGCTCCACATATATTGTCTTTGGCTCTGGGATCTGTTTCAACAGCAAGCATGTTAGAGAGAGCTTGAAGGTATATGGGATATTGACTGATAGTTAAGAAAAACATTCCAAGTCTAAATACAATGAGATATCAATCCTAAGCTTAAAGACATGAAATTCAAGAATATATTGGGTTGGCAACAAAGTAATTGCGTTTTCTTGTATAAAATTCAAGCAAATAAGTTTTCAACAAGTTTTTAATTACAGGTAAGCTGTGCCTGAACATACGATTCATATTTGTTACATTTTAAAGTAAGAATTTCACTGGCAGTATTTTTTTTCGTCCATAAAAGATGGCCACCCTCCCCCTTTTTTCGCTTCTATCCTCCTTAGAGGACAATATTAAAAATGTCCTGAAATTAATTTTTAGGTATTCGTGACTGCTGTAGTTTACAGAAAGAATTTCACGGATATCTCTATTCTTATTTGAGATCACGCGGGATATGTGAAAAGAACTTTTTGGCCCCTTACCCCCCCTAAGATTACGAATTTTGGAAAATGCACTCTGATCTAGCACCTATGTTGAAAAACTCACGTACGTGCCAAATTTCGCATAATTAACTTCAGTAGTTTTGGCCAGGCGAAATATTGACATACGGAAAAACGCAATTACTTTGTTGCCAACCCAATAAATACTTATAATGATACAACAACAAAGCATAAAAAAGATATTCTTTAACACTAAAACTACCATAAGCGGTCAAATGACCGATTATGAACTTTTGTATAAAAAATGCGCATAAAATCTTATTTTTGCACATTTGACTTCATGACCTTTTCTATTAATTATATACAATTGATATCCTATTATTTTTTTTATTTGTATTTTGTTGTTTTTTGAGTTATATTTGTCGTATACCGTTATCTACCACAACCGGTCATTTGACCGGGTATGATAGAAATATCTATATATTAAACGTTGGTATGTTTAGTGTTAATGTAAAACACAGGCCTTTTAGTTTTTAAATTTAGTTATTGAAAAAAAAAAAAAAAAAAAAATCAGAAGCCAACCTGCCTAGAACAAATTAAGTTTTCAGTTAACAACTTACAGAAATACAATTACATATAAAACTTGCATTTAACATTGAGTGGTGAAATTTTTCTGTGCAACCATTCTGTCAACATTAACTATATTTTAATTCCTTGTCAAGCACAAATATTAGTATCCAGTACACACACAATAATTTATAAGAGAAATTCGCAAGACAGCAAACATCAAGGATACTCATAAACTAATTCTCCTCCGCTTTCTGCCAAAACTCCAAGACCATACACTGAATTGCTTCGAACTTCTTCATGCTCATCTTTCATACCAGCAAGGAAGACTGGCTGTAGATGTGAAATAAAAGCCTGAATAGTATTAGGCTGCATCGAGCTGGTAACATCTGCCAATGTACCAATAGCGAATGATTTTTCAGAGGTGGTGCATGCTTTCTTCTACATGGAAAGGGGAGAAAAAAAAGTTATAAAGCCCATAGTTTTATATTCCTAAACTCTTCTTTGTCTTGTGACAATTTTTATTAAGTCAGAAGAAGTAATCTTTTACACATCTTATCTGTTTAGTGAAATTTTATTCTAAAAACTCAAAAAAAGAAATAAACTTAAAAACTTAAAATCTTTCGATTTGCACAAGAAGTGGTTTATGGAGAAATAAAAAGAATTTGCACAAATCAAATAGCTATCTTTCATATATATATATATATATATATGTAATAATAAAATAAACTTTGCTAATTTAACCTAATTTAATTTAATGTTATTTGAAAAATTCTTCTTTAATCTTTTACTCTTACTGTAAAGTTTGTTTCTCGGCCATACAATTATTACGCTCAGAGACATTTTTTGAAGTTCCATAAGGAGAAAATTGTTTATTCAGCAGTATTCTCGGTTTTCTGTGGTTTTCATTACTACGTGCTTTTAGAACTCCTGGGTAAGCAGGTGTTTCTCATTTCTTGATTGACAATCTAGTTAACTAATTACATTTGAGAGTAACGCCTTCGTGATCGTGCTGCACCCTGCCAGCAGGTGTAGTAACTAAGAAGTATTTAAACAAGAGCACGGAAATTTTGAGAGCTTCGTCTTAACTTCGCGCTTAGCTTTTTAGGAGTTTGGAACGTAAAGCTTAGCTTCGAGCCTTTAGACTGCGATGTAAGAAGATAGCCACGGAACGAATAAGGTCTCCGGCCCGACTCCTGCCCTCTGTCTGAACTTTGAAATAAACTATTTAACCTAGAACCCCAATGGATTTGCGTCAATTATTCCAACAAGGAATGGCGTAAGGCCCATTCTTTACATATATATATATATATGGATAGACATACTACAATGGAAATTTAAAAGGAATGGTCAGATGTAAACCTAAATTGCTAATAGTTTAGCAACTGTATTATTGCTGAAGAATGACAGCAAAGTTGTACTGGGCTACACTGATTTAAAGCTACAAACATCAGTCTCAGTGATTTCCCAGAGTATAGAGTTTGGCAGTTCCCTTCAAATTTAGAGCATTACTGGTAAGGAGGGGGGGGGTGGGCAATTTTTGGATCTGAACCTTTCTTAAATCTATTGATTTACCTGAGAGGGCATACGACCACATAGCTTAAATGTGCATGTTCGGCACATGTAAAACACAGTGGTTTGGATCAGCTGGATTTCCAATTTCAGTCTGATCAATAGTTTGGAAACTGTGCCAATTAGGCTACCATAGCTGCTGCTCTAACTTGTAAATGTTGCTAATTCAAAAATACATTTAAATTTAGAATAGAAACATGTCAAGTTAAAAAAGTCAAAACGTCACAGGTTTCATACATATACGTATTATAATGAAACACAGATTAATTTTACAAAAAAGAAAGCAACATGTTAGGCAAGATAAGAAAACTAGAAAAGTTATTTCTAAATGAACTCTTAAGACAGAAAATACAGCAAAATCTTAAGCTCAACATGCATTTAGTAGTCATTCAATATTGCTTTTTCTTACATTTCCTTGATTTTTCAATCCTGTAAGAATACCTAAAGAGTTTGGTTTGGTTTGCCTGTTCATCTATCTCTACATATGAACTGTTTAGAAGGAAATTTGAACGTGTTATGAATATTTTAAATGGAAGTTCACTATTGAGAAGAACGCAAGCTTCTACTTATAATATATATTATTATAGACCTTACACAAGACACACAAAATAGTTTTTACAAATTTCTTTGTTGAATACTTATTTAAAACTCCAAATTAAATACAGAACAGAACATGGTTAATGGATTTGATATGATTTATCTGTCCGAAGAGTTAGAGCTGCTTTAAAGCTTAATTAAAGCTCAAAGCTTTAATTTAGTGGAGAAAAAAAGTTAAGAAAATGTTTATACTACTGATGCATACAGTTCTAGAAAACAGAAAAGGCATTAGTCCAGCCAAATAGGGTCCAAATTGCTGCCATGGTACAACTTTGTTGAGACATGCTATTAACTCTCCGGCATATTCCATAACCATGTTATCATACTCTGCTTCTTGAGCATCATCATCTTCACCCTCAGCATCCTCATCTTGACAAGCAAGCTACAAGGAGGAAATATTGGCAAAATAAGACAAGCACAAACAAAATACCTGAACTCAGAGGAGGGAGTGATACAGTATATTTTTAAAAAATAATTTTAAGTTGCATAATAATTAGTCAGAGATCAAATTAAAAAGTAAAACAGAATTTATACTTCATAGCAAATGTTAAGCTTCATAAGCATACTATGTTAACATAATCTGAAATAAGTTATTTTATTTTGTCTGTAAATAAAGAAATTTAGAATTTAATAATTAAGTTAGAATGTGTAAAATACAGAAAAGAAAGTTTAAAAATGCTTTATCCTACAATATAGTTACACTGATACCTGACTCACCGACTCTCTAACAGTCCTGGGCAACCTACTCTAAGATAAAACTTCTACCCCGGCATTACTCCAAGAAAATTAAAAAGCTCAAAAAGACTAAAAAGCACCAAAAACGTAATAACAGTTACCCTATGGTACGATCCACTTGAAAATTTTCAAAAAAAAAAAAAAGTACAAATATAAATATTACTTTAAAGATCTGAAAATCCAAACATTCCCTCATTATTTAGTTAAAAATTCAGTTCTGAAGACGGCAGTGGTTTAGCTGCTGAAAGTGCTAAAATGGTTCGTATTTTTAAACTTTTACTGAGATTTTAATGTTTTTAATTATATAACATTTCCTCATTTTAAGCGATTTCTGCTATTTTCCGATCCATTTTATTTTCAAGAGTCAAAAAAGTGAATCATTTGCATGACAAAATTAGGCTCTGCAAGTGAAAAATATGTCATTAACTTCATGGTTATCTGGCTTTAAAGGAGTTTTTCTAGATCATGCAGTTCTTTTTTTTCACAAATAAAATGATTTTCATCTGGCATGAAACATTGATATAAGAGGGGATGTTCCCAGAGAAACGAAATCTTTCAAATGCAAAGAGTTTTCAAACGTCTTTAGAAGAAAATGCAATTGCAATTTGGGTTTAGAATAAAAATTGAATATGAAGTTACTTATTTTAAGGGGACAAAGATTTAATATATTGAGTATAGATATATTTTTATAGAGTGATTTTTTTTAGCGGCCATTGTAACTGCCTCCACAATGGGCTTTGACTTCTAGTTACAAATAAAACCCAACAATTTTATTTAATTATCAGAGCTGTCATTGAAAATTGATCATCAATAAAGCAACATACAAATTAAATCAACATGTGATCTTTTTAGAGATTTATTTATGTTATTATTAAACTAACTTTTGTAAGAGTTTTCTAAGCTTAATGTTTCAATGAGTAAAAATTTCATTAAAAAACAAAAAATAACCAAATTCTTTCGCACTCAATATCCTTACAGATATGAGCAGCAGTTAACGAAGTCAACATATATTTTTTCTATCCATCAGAATTATGTCAATATTCCACATAAGATATCTTGAAACAAAATAAATCTATACTACTTCTCAATTAAATGAGAAATATTTAGTTAAGTAAGCGTAATAAAACTTCTAATAACAAAAAACTGGAATATTGCAATTATCTGAATTCACTGGCTAATTAATTTCATTATATAGTTTATCTCAATTTTTTGAAGGAACAACAAAAAATCTGTAGTTCTAAACAATATGTCATTTTGAATCTTAATAAATTGTACATCTGTTATTGCTTTAATCTCCCAATTTTGTACAACCTAGGGTTTTAATTTGTAACACATCTTATATGTGTGGTTTAACATTATTCATTTGAACAGTTCTATTTCCTTTGTTATTAGAGAAAATATATTGATTAGAGTGAAACAATGATTTTGATTGAACTCAAATTCAAATAGATAAGCATTGATCAACAAGTCATTAATTGCCTACACTAACAGTCCCAACCATAAAAAAAATTTTAAGACTGACTATAAAGCCACATTCGTATGAAATTTTTGTTAAAAATGAAGGCAGTATTTACATTTAACAGAGTGAAATAGCAGAATGAAGATTATTTTTATAACAAGGAGGGGAGAGAGGACCTCAATTTTACACATTGTATTTAAATAAATTCCGTATCATTTATCTAATCATAAATTTCTTTACATCCTTCGAAATATGCATATTATTGTAGTAACAATCCCAGATTGCATAATTTGCATTTAAATTCAATCTAATCTACCAAAAATCTATTTTGTTTGTTTATTGAATACTAATGTATATGATAGCTGACATTTCATTTGAAGTTTAGACATATCAGGTCAAAAATATGCTAAGAAACTGATGTTCAATCAAAATAAGAAAACAGCAAAATTAATAAAAGAAAGCCGAGAAACATACCTTATTATTAAAAACATCTTTGATAAGAGCACAAATGGATTCTAGATTACCACTATACAAAGCATTCTGTTTTAGTTTTTCTACAACATATTGTAAAGTCTCTAAACATGTTATAACAACAGTATGCTCAGTATCTTCTCTGGCCAAGGAAAACAATTTTGGCATTAGGAGATTCAAGTTATTTTCCAAAGCTATTAAAAATAAATAAATAAAAATAAATCACAGACATAACACTTTAGGTACCACCAATCATTTTCTTGGATAATTTTGTTTCGTACAGTGCAATTTAGAATATACACTGGGAAAATTATTAAGATATTTCAGATTACCACAATCAAATATGATTTACAACAAAAAATAAAATAAAAATCAAACTTTTAATAAGTTATTTTATTTACTTAACTTACCAACCACAGACGAAAATACCACATACAACACACTGAAAGACTGCAAATGAGCAAAATGGCCATTACAAGTCGAATCAACCAAAATTTTTCGAAAATGACACCATCCTTCACAGATTTTGATGAAATTTGGTACATATGTACAACTTTTGATACTGATTACAAATATATCAATTATATTGAGATTAATTAAGGGATTCAAAAGTTATGAGTTTTCAAATTTCAGATGAAATGCCCTGTCGGGCGCCATCTTGAATGACACTTATACACATATAAATAGCCATAACTTTCTTAAAATTTCTCCTACAAACTTCAAACTTGTGTTGTTTTGATCAGAAAAAAACACATTTTTGCTTAAGCTAGGTCAATACTATACAACTCTATTACAGTAGCTGTAAAATCCGTTTATTTCTCAGTGTTTGGTTGACAGAGTGAATAACTTCTAATTTCTCGAAGTGCTCCATTTTCCATTTCCACCAAATTTTATACACAAGTAGTTAAAAGTAGGCTATAATATCTGATTAAAAAATTTTGATGGGTATTTTACAGATAAAGAAATAAATAAAATTCTGAACAAGTACATGCATCCTTATTACAATGCATTGCACTATTTTCTTAAAGATCATTTATCAATATAATTACATTTTTAAAAAGTATATACAATTAACTGATAGTATAATAATGTTTTTTGATGCTTCTATAAATTTTATTCCAACAAGCTTTGAAGGAGAAATAAAAAAAACTCACTAAATAGAAAAAGGTCCAGTTTATATTTCCTCTTAAAGAAAAGATACTTTTTGCAGGAAAAGAATACACTTTTTCAAATAAACTACATTTTCTAATATAAAAATGATAAATAAGTGGGTTTTTTTTCCTAGCAGATGAATTTCGCATAAGATCAACAAGCACTTTTAATGACAAATTAATTAAGCTTTCATGTATATTTAATAAAAATATTTTTTACTTAAGAAATTGAATGTATAACCTTTATTCTTTCTTTATTTAATTTTTAATGAAACATTTAAACATGTATATTGAAAGTGAAGTCAGCAAATTATAGTATGATGTCTAAACATTAGGAGAAAAAAACAAGATGTTTAACAAAAACATAAAATCATACATACTGTCTTAGGAATCAGAAACATTATTTGTCATAGAATTTGTATAAATATATAGTGGTAAATGATAAGCCTTATATGTGTGTATACTAATAAGCATTAGCTGATACCCAATTATTTTAAAAGATACTTAATTTCATGATAAGTTCATATGTTATTGATATTATATTTTTATTATGTTAGTCTATCTGGATTTATGAAATCACATTTTCTTCTTTTTATGAATTGTTTTAGCATATTGCCAGTGTAAGGCAAGTGATAGCTATCATTCAACTATTAAAAACGGATTTTAGTAACAATAGCTTCTGAGCTTCTGACAGCAGATACAACGAGCTCGATACAACGAGCGCTCGACTCGACAACGAGCTTCTGAGAGCAGATGTGATAACTCTTCGAGCAGCTGCTTAAATGACAATACCTAATATTTACTTTGTTTAGATATAATATGTAGTATTTTTTACTTCTGATTTTTTTATTTAAACTTTATGGTGAAATACTAAATTTTTGTCAAATTAACTGCTAATTTTATAATTAATATTATATTTTCATTAAAAGCTTGATATTTTTGCATTTATACTTTTTAATTTGAGAGGATAAATTCTAATGGTTACACAAGTGCTCTTTGTAGTGTAAGTGAAATTTTTTCTAACAAATGACCAGGAAAAATACAGTGTCGAAGGTTGGAATAAACAAAATCAGTAAATCCTTTCATTGAGAATGAGAGCAAAATTTGAAGGGTCTGAGATTATACTGTGTTCTTATATGAAAGTAAATTCAGTGACCTCCCCAAACCTTTTTGTCAGCCAGGCAGCATTATTAAGCTGCAATGTATGATCTTACCAAATTAAAGCATTTTAAATGACATTCTGATTTTTCTGCTCGGCTTTCAGTAGTTGGGCTATGCGTCTTACGCCATGCCTTTACCAGAAAGGCCTGGGGAGAACCTGAAATATTCTCACAGATTTTTACTTCCTGTAAAAAGATATTACAATTCATATAATATATGCAGCTATTTAAGCATTTTAGCTACAGCCATTACAGGCATTCATAACGTTCTGTTTTGCACACTGCCACAGGAAGTACCTATCAACTGAGCAAAGAATCATTCAACTGGTTCAAGCAATGTGCAACAAATAAAAATTAGTTTTTCTATTTTTAAATGATATCCAGTCAATATTTATATACACACATATTTATTTATTATCTTTGATGAAGCGTTATTTGAATTGAACAAAGTAGTGCAATTACTTTCGGGTAAATCTCTCAAGGATTTTATATATTAGTATTTGAGTAGGGTACTAAGGTGAATTTATCTATCAATCTATTTAGGTTAATTTATCTATTTAACTACTTAAGCAAGATTGATTTCAAAGAAAATAATATTGTTTTAATTATCATAATTCTAAGGTTTTCAATTATCATAGTTAAAAAAATAACTGAGTTTATTTGTTATTGATGACCGTTTATTTTTTTGTGTACAGAAAGCAATAGGTATTTCAGACATGTCTGGAAGACGTTGTTTTTCAAACATAGGCCGTAGCATAAGGAGTGCAAAAAGAATGCATTTAGGTAGAGATAGAGAATCGTCATGTATACAAGAATGGTCCCATGTGCTTATAATATTCCCCTAGCAATGACTTCGTCCGACCAGCGGCCGAGAACATAGCATTCTGAACTGGGAGACGGAAAGTTTCTGGATCAAAACAGGTCGCGTCTGCCGACCTAACCGTTTAGAGTTTTCCTGTATCCCATTCGGAAAATAAAACTGTACTTGTAACATGCATATGTTAGGAAACATATATGGCCGGTTTCCTCCAAAACGTAGCATAAATACGAGTTAGGACCCCTTAGAAAGACCCCCCACGGAGGAAACCCCTACCCCTTGACCTAGATCCTATGTGTGGAGACTATAAGCAGGATAGTCTCCAGATTTGTAGAGAGTTTAATTTAACGCCTATCATCGTGTGCAACTTATAGACGCAGTTCCAAGATACTGGATCCATAGAGAAAAAGCCTGGGCAAGGTCATCCAAGAGAAGTTGCTTCTTTTTTGATAGCCAGAGACACTGACATAGTTTTTGTGCCATCATGTTGCAGTTATCTCAGATTTGCACTCATGACGTCAACGTTTCATCATGATTTAAATAATTTTTCACTTTTTTAGATTCCACATCACTGGGTTTAATTCGAATTATATGTGTAACGAAAATGTTCTTTTCCTACAGTGCGGAGAACAGGTTATTCAGCTAGTAGCTTATAATTTAAAAGTATATATAGTTATAGAAATACCATGACAAATAATCTTTCTGTTCCCTGAGATAGGGTATGTTTGATTTTATTTTTTACAACTATGCTTCTTGTTTTTTCATTTAATGTTTACATTTCATGCTACGTTTTGCAGCTTTTACTTTCAATATTTATGCTTAAATGTTTAATTAAAAATCAAATGCATAAAGAATAAAGGTTGTCAATTCAATTCTATTAAGTGAAATATTTTTATTACGTGAGAAAGGTGAACTGACTTGTCATTAAAATGCTGGTTGTTATGTGAAATCAAGTACAGTGCACTGTAATAAGAATGTGTGTATTTGATCAGAATTTTATTTTTTAAAACTTTATCTGTGAAATACCCATCAAAAATTTTTAATCAGATATTATAGTATACATTTTACTATTTGTGTGTAAAATTTGGTGGAAATTGAAAATGGAGCACTTCACAAAATTAGCTGCTGAATTATTCACTCTGTCAACCAAAAAATGAGAAATAAACTGATTTTACAGTTACTGTAACAAAGCTGTACAATATTGACCTTGCTTAATTGAAAATGTGTCTTTTTCTGATCAAAACAACACGAATTTGAAGTTTGTAGTGAGACATTTTAAGAAAGCTATGGCTATTTATGTGTGTATAAGTGTTATTCAAGATAGCATCCGACAGGGCATCTCCGATGTAGTTTAAAAACACTATAAAATAAATCAATTGTAAAAATATAAGCTTCTTTCCAAGTCCGTAGCAAATCAAATTATTCTTTTTAAAAAATTCCATAGAAACTACGGAGAATCTGTAGTAGTTGGCATCTCTGGTTTCAGCAAGAATTTGAAATTGAATGTTTCATTATTTCTCTTTCAAATACCATCTATTTAAAAGAGATGAATTACATAACAACCTTAAGAAGGATGAAGAACCAATAAACTTTTCAGCAATTCGCTCTAGCTTAATTATTGTTAAAAGATGTGTTTGTTAACTAAATAACAAGGATAAAAAAGAATGTTTATATACAGGATGCCCTAAAAAGGTGGAAACATGCTTTAATTCTTTATCTATCAGAGATAAGAGGGCAATGTCAATTCAAAAAATGTTCAAAAAGTTACACTTTAAAAATTTGTATAGGACACCTGTGCAAAAAAATTCGAAATTATTCAAAGGTTCCCCATATACTAATGAAGTAATGTACAAAATTTGAAAATTACAGTGGAACCTGCTAAAGTGACTGCCTTAGTCGAGAGACCACCTGTCTATTGTGACTACTTTTGTGCAATTTCTCTTTTACAAACACCACACTTTACCGCCTTTGTATGGTGACCAAGTGGTCAGATTAAACAGGTTCCACTGTATAGCTTAAACAGTGCCAGAAACATGAAAGTAAATATATGCTGACTTAAACTGCTTTTCTATAGTTCTAGAAAGGAAAAAAAAATCATTTTGTATGGGAGGTCATGGATGTGATGGTCAATCACGCTGGATGATCACATGTCAGGGGTTGTACAAAAATTAAGAAAGAAAATAACTTTTTACACTCTAGCAATAAACATTTACATTCAAATTCATGTATAGCCTCGGACCATCTATGTTAAAGATATCTTCTCCAAGACATTTTATAATGAAAGTATTAAATTTTGAGTACCACCTCATTAGTGTATGGGATACATTTAACTAATTAAAAAAATTTTGTATTGGGATCATATATAAATTTAAAATCTAACTTTTTTTAATTGACAAGAATTTTTTTCTTAGTCTTTCTATCTACCTTATTTTGAACATTTCTTTAATTTACATTGCCCACTTATCTCTAATAGATAAAGAATTAAAGCACATTACTACCTTTCGGGACACCATGTATACATATCATGCGTTTCAGGATTTTGCATGAATAAGTGAGGTAATTTATCTCTTCTCACTGCAAGCTTTGAAGTTTAGCAAAGCTTGAGTATGTTATTGCTCCAGGCAAACACACAAACATACTTTTGCTTCCAATGAGGAGTTGATTCTTAAGCTTTTGCATGCAAATATTAGTACTACAAACAGTTATTTGTTTAGTAATGGTTATTTTAATCATGCATGATGCCTAGTTTTACATTAATTAATTAAAAACTTCATATTGAAATAATAAATGCTGCATTTTTCCCCCAGACATATTAATGTTAATTTGAAATTATCAATCAATTGTAAATACAATGGCTCAACTGTTCACTTGCATCCGAGCAGCTTCTATCACAAATGTAGTCTTAAGAGCATCAAAATTGGCTTACTAAAACAAATATTTTTATGATTTTAATTACACATTGTCTACCACTAGTTAAAATAGGTTAATATTTTTGTTGCCACAATAATTAAGTAAAAATCAAATATTGCCATAGTTTTTAATAAATTTCCACACTTGTTTTTAATCTGTTAATTACAAATTATACATATATATATATATATATAATTTTGCTTTTATAGGGTGCAAATATAACTGAAACTACTATATTATGTCAATAACTATTTGTTTTTAAATGCAGTTATACACCTTAATAATAAATAATTACAGTTTTGATCCACATTAATTAAGAACTCTCCAATGAGAAGAGAAAAGCTCATTTATTACAACTTAAATTAAGAAATGATCTTAAGTTTAACTTAAAGTAATACTAATAATGTTACAGAATGTAATATAGGTCAGTAAAATCAGAATATAATTTCAAAAGCTTTAATTCAATGAAATTATATATTACAGCTTCATAATGCTGAAAAGGCTGACACACATTTCTGGGGAGATTACTGTGTTCCTATATATTTAACAAAATTATCATTCCTTATTAACAAGATGCTTCTATAAAAGTTTTTGAACACTTTCAATAAATTAAAAAATATAGCTCAGACTAAAAGCAAAAGCAGAGAACTTTAAGTTTAAAATCAATAGTTAAAGCAAACATTCAGTAATTAAATTTCAGCCATCACTTCATTAAAAACACATATTTTAAAAGGACATACCTGCTCTAAATTCAAGATTTCCAGTTTCTATATGAGCTTGATTTAAAGAGAAGCAAAACTGGCCAAGTGCAGTGATTGCAGATCTTCTCACTTCATCAGACGGACTTTCTACAAGCTTTTTAACTTCGTTAAAACAAGCTTCAATGTGAGTAAGAAAAGGCAATCTAAAAATAAATAAATAAATAATAGAGTGCTTTATTTTATTCTTTAAGTGGGAAGGGGTTAGTAAAATAGTAATCGCAGAATGCAATATGACTAAAATACAATTAATAACTTTTAGCACTGCAATAACCTCCAAATATTGATGAATGCAAACATTTCTAATCAATGGTTAGATGTACATATAACAATGTATGAACTCTAACCTACTAACTACCTAGCTGAATGTTACAAAAAGCATATAGGTAGTCTTCTATTGAAACAACTGCAGGATTTATTAACGAAAGATTCCTTATCACTGCTTACCTCTTTAAAAAAAAAAATTATTCTTCATTAAAACCCTTAATTAGGAATATTTTGCTGTAATAAATCCCTTTTTTTTTACCTGAAATAATTAATTATTGCAGTTATTTTTTGAATAAAAAAAATGCCAATTAAGTTTATTCAATTACTTTTACCATTAGTTTTCCTGACCAGTGTTCGAATTCAAGAATCTAAGTCATTTCCTGGGAACGAAAATCATCAAGCCATGGCTA
This sequence comes from Cheiracanthium punctorium, assembly GCA_038373885.1. Taxonomy (NCBI): domain Eukaryota; kingdom Metazoa; phylum Arthropoda; class Arachnida; order Araneae; family Cheiracanthiidae; genus Cheiracanthium; species Cheiracanthium punctorium. The sequence continues at coordinate 996,011 of JAWZYV010006201.1, forward strand.
CCATTCTATTTTTAGTTAATATTTTCTAAAGTAATTAGAATTTCCAAAACTTAATTCGGCTGACTGACATTTCTGAGAGAAAAAAAAAAAAAAAAAAGGAAATGTTTACTTTTTCAAATCCCTATTCTTCTATGATTATTGTGTGTAGACTTCAGTGGAAGAAGAACAAAGTATTTTCTCCAAATATACACCCTGATTGATAAGTACCTTTATGTGTGTTGCTTTACAAAGGTTTAATTATTAAAAAATTTAATGAATTAGGAATACAATAGGAATACTTAATTTCTGGTTCACTCAAAAGAAATATTTACTTTTTCAGCCCTCACTCTTTTGAAATTACTGTGTGTGGACTTCAGCGGAAGAAGGACAATATTTTGTCTCAAAATATAAATCCCGATTAATAAGTACCTTCTATGTATGCGTTGTTTTACAAACTTTTAATAATTTAAACCCCTCCTGGTTTCTCAGACGACAAAAACAAGTTTTGATGTAAACCTTTAACTCAAAACAATGTATAAAATATATATATATATACACTTTGGTCCGTATAAAGCTTAGGTACATTTAATTATATTTTTTTGAAAGACTACTTCTTTGATACATGTATTGAATACAAAGGTGTTTTTATATTATTTCTACTTACCCTACTTCTTCAGCTATTTCTTTCAGAGCTAAACAAGCTGCTTCTTTCTCTTCCATGTATGAATTTTCAACACTGTAACTGAAACAACAAAAATTTAAATCGGAGATTCAGTATTTCTGAAAATTTATTTTATAAATACAATGTGGAATACTTTTTTAAATTGTGGAATTTTTGTCAGTCTTAAATAGCTACATTATTATTATTATTATTACAAAAGTGTCAAACACTCTTTACTCTATAAATGACAGTTTTTAAGATGAATCAAAGTAAATAAATATTAATTAATATTAATAAAGAATAATGAACTGAATGAAGGCATCACAAATAAGATAATTGCTAAAAACATAGCACAATTAGAGTTAAAATAGTATAAATGCAAATTCCAACTCTATTCCATTTTCTAGAATTAACATTTGCAAAACTGCATAGCTTTAAAATACAAGACTATCGACAGGCAAGAGAAAATATTAAAACTATTCCAATACTCAGCTTAAAAAAGATTCCTATATTTGCAATTTCTCAGATTAGTAAATGACAAAAATTTCAGATGGCCAGAATGCTTGTCAAGTCCTAGATTTTGACATTACTTAATATCACAGACCTGCATACTGAGGAATATGAAAATGACATCAATGTTTATTGATTAAATCTATAGATGGACAACATATACATTAAAATAATAATACAGGGTTTCTACAGATTTCACAGCTTTTGCTTCCCTAACTTTTCCTGACATCTATCACGCTCTTCCCTGACTTTCCTTCCCTGAATAGATGATATATTTGCTGTTAGGTTCAAACAGCAAATATTATCTAGCGTGCTTTCCCGAATTTTGTGTTTCTATTTTTAACAGTACATCCTTTAATTAATAACTTTTTATATATTTTGCCTCTTTTTTCACAAATAATAATAAAATTAATATATACAAGAATCTTATTTGACATCACTGGATTCTAACAAAAACCCTGTTTGATAATAATTTAGGATAAAATTAAGCATATTTCAACTGCACAAGCATATGCTCATAAAGAACACATTTTAAAATTATTTATAAGGTAAAATGAGAAAATGAAAATAAAACAATTTCTATACTTAGGTTCAAACAGCAAATATTTTCTTGATTTTACCACAAAATTCAATTTTTCTTGCATTTTCCTAACCTTTCTTCAATTTCTGCTAATTTCCCTGACTTTTTCCCCAAACCCCTGACTTTCCCTCACCAAAACTCATTTCCCAGACTTTCCCGGTGTGTAGAAACCCTGTAATAATATTTTGAGTGTGAAAATAAAATACTATAAACTATCACAGCAATAAAAATTCTGAGATAAAATCTATTTCAAAAGGCACTTGGTTAAAGTGTTGACAAATAACATCAAGCATGCCATCTATTTACTACCAACTACAAGGTTATTGTTTTATTTTACATCAGTGCATTGTTGTAAGCATTTCTTGAAGCTGTCATGCATATGAATGTAGAGACATTCTGAAATGGCATCTACCCCCCCCCCCCCACAAATAATACCATTCTCTTTCCGGGCAATCATTTGCAGTGGCACAGTACTCACATTTGAAATGTGTCAGCTGGCTTTGTGCCACCCTATATAACACAGTGTAACATTGATATCTGGAAGTCAAAGGGAAGGGACACTAAAAAAATTTGAGATAGAGTTTTCGGGATTAAAAGGTGAAATAAAAGAGGGGATACGTTTGTAAGGAGACACTATTTGAGATATCCAGATTTTGAAGATAATAAGGTTAAGCTGCATCACAATATAATTAAATACTTCAGAAAGGCCAATACCATATTAAAAAAAAAAAAAGTTACAAATGACTGTTTTACAGAATTCCTAATTCATCGCATACATGCCAGTCTGGGCAAATTAACATCAGTATAATTATGTGCTCATTTCAGTAAATTTCCACTTCATATCTGTAAAACTAAGTTTATTTTTTGTTACTAATAATTAGTACTCTTGTTACTCCTAGCTAAACTAAGTCTATTTCTTGTCAAAATGTTCTCTAAAAAAAGATAAGTAAAGAATAAAGAGAAAGAAGGAAAGGAAAACACCATTTTCATTAACCCCCTTGCTGCTCATCCCGCGATTTCCACGGTAAACTCAAATGTAACAAAATTTGCTCATCCCGCGATTATTGCATGCAGGTGTTTTTCTTCCTGTATTACAGCATCTCGCGTTTAACCAGTGAAATAAATTAGATACAGTGTTAGACTTTTAATTTAGGTTTTGACCAACAGATGTCATTAATTGTCCACTAAATTGTGGCATTTGAAGGTTGTACTCGGTATGTAATGATCTAACTTCACTTGTTTGCCGCCTTGTCTAATCAGAAATGGCTGCTAGAAATCATTCAGCAATTGACAGAATGTATATTCCGAATGATTTATGAGATTTTGAAAGAGATTTTAGTTTTGATAGTGATTTAGATTTTTTTGGACTGCTTCTCAGACGGCGATGAATCTGACCATGATTCAATAAACCTGCAAAGTGTTAGGCAGTGGTACATTTTCTTATATTATGTAATAAATGCAAATTAACTGTAATTCAATTGAGATTTTTTTTTTTTTTTTTTTTAATGTAATAACATCTGAAATTGGTTTTTCTGAAGCTTAGTTTCTCATGATAAAAATCTATATTAAAAAACTTTTCTAGAAAGAAAAAATGCACATTTCAATTCTCCAATGTATATAGATTTGAAATATGAAAAAAAAAAAAAAAATCCCACAATTTTTTAAGCAATTTTGGTCCACAAATTGAGCAGTCGGATGGTTAATAACAGAGCCTACTATACTCATTTTTTTTTTTTTTTTTTTCCTTTCCTGGATTTCTAGAGAGGAGGGCTGCTTAAAAAAATTCAATTTAAAATAGGAATCAAGATTTTATTTTTACGGTATTGGAGCTTTTTAAATGATGCAGTACTAAAGGAAAAATATTTACTCTCAAGAAGGATGGGAAAAGATTGAATTGAAAACCTGAACCTGCTCTATTCAATGAAGTTTTTTTCTTTATTGCTTTCCTTGACAGATGTGAAGAGAGGTAAAAATATTAAATTTATATTAGGAGTTAAATGTTACTTTTACGGTATTGGAGCTCAAAATAAAAGAGTTCAAAAGGGAATATACATTTTGTCTAAATGGTTAGGAAAAGATTAAATTTAAAAAAAAAAAAAAAAATGGAGAACATTGAAAATTACAGAGGGGAAAAAAAAAAAGTAAAATTACTCGTCATATATGTGCGCTGGCAAATATAGCCATATATTTTACTGATATTCTGTAAAAGTTGGAAGGTATGCCATTGGTTGTAGCTAATTTAAAGAACTGCTGCATTCTTCAGCAACTATGAACTATCATAACATAGTTAATGACATTGATTGAAAAAAAAAAGTTTCAACTTAAATTTGAGCCCTTGCATACATAGTCCAAATGAAAATATGTTTCATTAGCACTCTATGTTGTACTATATGTTTTAGCTATAAACTTAAGCCTATGGAGGGGTGGAGGAAATAATTACAAAAACTAGTCATACCCAGTAATATCATCATCATCATCTTCCTCCTCTTCATCATCAAACTGCAAGTTATCCTCCTTCATGTCACCATTTTCAACTTCATCTTCATCTGCATCTTCGAAGAGAGTAAAACCAGTTGAGTTATCGCCACATCGGGTCTAAAAGAACAGAAAATATTATGACTACTATTAGCTGAGTTCACAATCTAAAACTTATTTAAAAATTCATCACCTATTACAACGATATCGTAACAATTTACTGGACTTTTAAGCCTCCAAGCCACTCACGTGAAATCAAGTTGTCCGCACAGAGTTGGCTGAACAAGAGCATATGTGATGGGGTTTACAAACTATCATCGTACTGAATTTCATCATTTCAAATGTTAATACTAATTGGTGTAAATTGGCATGTAACACTGCGGGGAGGGGGGGGGGGGAGGAGATGTTACTTATTATATATTATTTCGAATAGGTGATCATCTTAAAATTTTCTTGAGGTGGCAATTGCCATCCTCATTCCTTTAGTAAGTTATGCCTTAATACAGCAGTTAGTATCTCAATTGTTATTAATACAATTAGTATCTTACTGTAGTTATATCAATTCGAAAAAAATCTGCAATCTGTAATTTTGAACTACTGTTGTCCAAACAGGGGGGGGGGGGGGGCGACATCACGGAATACCAAGAAAACTATTATGAATGATAAATTTTAACAATTATTTTTTTTAGTTTAGTTAGTTTATTTTTTAGCCCCTAATTTCATTTTTAAAAAAAATCAAAATTTATTTAAAAAATAAAAAAAAAGGATTTTGCATAAAATCTTAGAAGAAAAAAAAAGTAGAGTTAACAAGTATGTACTTGATATTTGAAAATTATGAGCTTTGTGTGTAACAGTTTGTATAACTCTTATTTCTTATACTTTTTAATTTAGTGTAAAACTGACATAATCCCTATTATTTTCAAAACACACACAATTCTGCTTTCTTGAATAGTTTAGCTGCTCTCTTTCAAAAACATAAATAATTTTATGCTGTTAAAAATCACCAACATAAGAATTATGATGCTTATATTTTCATTTTTTGTTTAATATCTTCTAAAATAACATGAATTTCAAAATTTAAGTCAGATGACTGACATCCCTGAATGTAACAGACCTTTTTACGATTGCTCATCTCATTTGTTTGACATGATCTAGTTTCAAAGAAAATAGCAAAAAAACTTGATTTGGAGTTACATACTACATACATGAAGACCTGCTATAGCTGTTTAGCTGCCCGCCTTTCTAGATTATTCCTATGTTTTGAACAGCAATGACTCCCTTAATTAACTATAATAATTTAAAACCTGCTATGGGGGTGACAAATACTAAATCATGAATCTGCAATTTTAATTAGACAATGAAACTATATACGTATATAGATTTTTATTACATGACACGGTAAATTACAAATATTTCATAATATAAAATGAAACTGTTTATTGCGATTATTTCAAATTTGCATGCTTTAAGCTAAAATATAGCTACATCTGGTGCTTGGTGAAAACATTTGGTTATTCTTTGAGCACACTGATGTAGAGTAAACATTACATCAATATTTCAACTATATGTGTTATCAATTATGATTTTCTTAACTGAAACCTTACATTTCCATATTTTAAAAATTATTACAACTAATTATATAGCATTGTCTTGATACTAATATCTAATATTTAATACTTTTTTTAATAACTTTAGTACTTTAGTCAACATTTGAGAATATTTAATCTGTATTCAGAAGGGCAGCATGATTAACAGACAAAAAGATAATTATAGCTGTGTAACAGTTCATGAGCATATAATTATCAAACATTCCTGACAACTGAGAATAGAAAACAATCTGACAATATCAGGGGTCAGAGCCACTCGTTCCCTCAAAAAAAGTTGATTTAGTGACTATTTTTGCAAAAAAAGTGACCATTTTTATGAAAAAAAGTGACTATACATGAAATTTTATTAAGTATATGTTATATGTGAAAAAAGAATGAATATGTGAAGCTTGCTTTATTAGAAGTATATTTTACAAACAATACTAACAATAAAATGATAAAAAAAGTCAGGCTATATAGCTGTTTCGATCAAAAAAATTTTGAGCTTCTTCTCTGTAGATATATTTTCATTCACTGTCTAGGAAAGACTGGACTGTGAAGGACTACTATTTCTACTGAAGATTGAAATTTTTTCGATTGAAACAGCAATATGGCCCTACAAATATCTTTTAAGGTGGTATTTTTTTTTTTTTGTGTGTGTGTGTGTGTGTGTGTGTGTGTGTGTGTGTGTGCAAAGTTTTTAATGTTTTAAATAACAGTTATTTTGAGTGCTTTTGTTAATCAATACAATTTTTTTAGACATTAAAATAAAAAAATTAGTTTAATTGCTCATTTTGCAATTAAAAAAATACTACATAGATGAAAGGCTTTGGTGGTAAAGCTGAAATTAAAAGAAATAAAAAAATTTAGTTTGAACTAAAAATGCTTAGTATTTTATTTAGTCTATTATTTTGCAATCAAAATAATAATAAAAATACAACGTTGAATATAATTTTGGTCTTTGCATTATTCTCTACTCAAATTTCATTTTTCCTTTACAAATTTTGAAATTAGGCTGGATCTCTTCTTCTCGATACTCTTTTCAAGGTTTAAAACTTCTTTATCAAGTTATATTTCTTCGCACTTTAGGTTCTCAACACCTTCCATCATTCCTTGAGCCAAATGAATTTACTGAGTGTTACCTTTAAAGGTTGCTGGTTTTAGCCTCTTACTGGCTTCCTCAAATAATTTTTCTCTGACTTCTTTTTTTTCCTCGGTATTTTTTTCGAGCTTCTTTTAAATCATCTAAATCAGCTTTTATCCTTTTTGCTTTAATTTTATTTTCTGCTTCTTCTGCATCTCTCTTCTTTTTCTGTACTACTTTTTTGCTTTCACTTTTTCTTTTCTGCTCTTCATAGTACAATGTATAGTTGTGATGAGCATTTTGGGCTGAATTCAGCAGCTCTTTTGTAATTGGTACATTAGAAGGGTTGTTATCAAACAATTTTAAACCATCTATAACATTTAATCTTGCATTTAAAGTTCGTTCATTCATCGCAGCTCTCTCCCCTGTTAGGATTTTTGATGAAAGAAAAAATCTTCTCTCAACATCTGCACTACCATGATATATAGTTAAACACATTTTCACAAACTTTTCAATAGTGGGATACTTTGAGTTACCAGAGTGGTTTTTAATTTTGGAGTGGTTTTCATTACATTCGATGTTTGATTTACACGAATCTATGAAATGAAGTAGTTCGAAGAAAGAGGTGGGGAAGTGAGAAAATTCTAAAGCCATTAAGCATTTTTGTTTTAATTTTACTGTGATAACTTGTGCATCTTTTTTTTTTTCGGGGGGGGGGGGGGGGGAGCACAGATTTGGGCGCAGAATTTTTGAAAAGTATGCTTTTTGCATCAATATGTATCAAGGCATTTCATTTGCCGCGGTTGTTGCGCCACTGCTATTATTTTAACACATTGAAAAATAATGCCTTTCTAATGAATCTCAGAACTTTAATTTTAACCTTAGCATTAATTAGATACAATATTTAACCAGGGATGAGAAAGCACAAGATGAAAAAGGAGTACAAGTGCCTGAGCTAAAATTTATCCATCAAAAGATTTCTGCGTGTGCAGGGGTCGATTAAGGAATTTTTTTCAGGGTCCCATTTTTGAGAATTTCAATGCTCAATTTTATGAAGTACAACACTTATTTTCGTAAATTTTCCTGCCAATTTATAATAAAAGTCACTTTTTTGTTAAAATAATTGATAAAAAATTAAAATATAGGGTAAAATACGAATGAAGGGCCGTTTTAATCGAATATATTTTTGTGAAGGGGCCATTTTAATCAATTGTAATTTTGTGAAGGGTCGCAAAACGGAAGCAATTTTCGTTCTGCGGCAATCCTTGTTGTACCAGATAGTTTTTACAATTAAATTTTACCCACAAAACAAATTATTTCATTTATAAGTAAATATTTAGTAATTAACTTTAGATAGAGAAAATTCAGTAAGGAAAAATAGGCTATCACTATTCAAAAAGAGCATTTTAAGCAATTTCATAAAATCAAAGGCAGACTTAATGTAAAACTTAGACTGCGTCCCTGGGCGCAGCACACAAGGAGTGCCAAATTGCTTATAAAACTTTTCCCAGTTGTATTTCGGTAAGTAGGAGGGGGCGCAAAATTTTTAGTTGTCCCCGGGCACTGAAAAACCTATCGACGCCTTTGCAAGTAATTGCATAATAATGATAAAATTCCAATCAATGGTTAGCTTATATAATGAAATGCTGTTAAATACATTGTTGTGCTATTATGCAAACGTGAAAGCCAAATTACTTTGGAAAAGACGTTATCCGATCTTCCTTCTTGACCCACTCGCAAGTCAACAAATGCCCCCGGAACACAAAGGCACCTCAACATCAATTAAATGTTATTTAGGGAGAGCACACATGCCATTGCTCATTCAAAGGTGAAAGGTGCGGTCACCCTTTTCAGAGTACACTTAAATCTAAAAGTCTGCGAATTGTCAAGGAAGTTTAGCACACTGCTTAACCAGTTCGCTTGATGTTGTGGGATTAAGGCCAATTATCTGCACAAGGGATCTAGGCCTACGGATGGGGTGCCCTCCGTGGGGGTCTTTTAAAGGGGTCTAACCCGTACTTATGCTAAGATTCGGAGGAAACCACGGAAAACTCCGAACGGTTAGGTGGGCAGACGCGACCTGGTTTTGAACCAGGCACCTTCCGTCTCCCAGTTCAAAGTGCTATGCCACTGGTCGGGCCCTGTTCGCTTGAAAAGATGCAACAAAGAAGACTACTCCTGTGATCAGTGGTGTTTCCCTGGCAAGTATTCGAATGCTCTGCTGGGAACTAGCTTTGTGCAATCATTGGATACCGGAGGATTCATCACTGAAAAGAAGCAACGAAAAAAAAACTCCTGTTCTATGAACAGTATTGCTTCCAAGAACGGGTCTTTCAGTGCATTTGCCCTTAAAATTATTTTTATGGGGGACCCATATTAGATTGTGAAACATTTTTAATGCTAAAATAAAACAAAAAATCTCATTATTGCAAATGCTAAGGCAGGGAAAGAGCCTTCAAAAATATCTTTAACACTGTGCTTTTTTTTTTACGAACTGAAATTGGCAGCTGCAATTACGAGAGTCCACATCGCATATTATTCTTAAATAAATAAAATGTGAGAAAATAACTAAAACATGCAATTACGCGAAAGATTCTCATCCCTGTTCAATATTTTTAAAATAGTACATATAAAATGTTGGGGGAAAAAAAAAGTAAACTTAGGTCTTTCTTCCACGTGCATTCCAGGAGAGGATAGACTTCCTTGAATGTAAAATTAGTCATAGTGTTTCATTCACGATTGACCACAGCACAACCAATGAAATAGGGCAACTTGCTTAGACGCCAACCATTTCCAGCTCTTTGTTTCGTTTCAAGCATACTTTACAGTTCCTTTTTCCTAAACGTTTTCCACATCGCCAAAAATGCGCGTCAGAATAATACGCGACTATCGAACTTTTTTCTTGAAAAAGTGACTTTTTACTCAAAATAGTGACAAATTAGTGACTTTTTCATAAAAATATGGACCTTAGTGACTTTGCTGAAAAAAAGTTACTTTTAGTGACCGGCTCCTACCCCTGCAATATCTAAACAGTGGAACATTTTGAATTTCCTGACTAAGTGATGAATTCAAAGTGAGTCTTGTAGCACGCACCTTTGCATTGTCTCTAATTTTTACTATGTGGTATTGTATCCCAGTACTCTGCATTTTTACTGTGTGGTACAGTACTTTGTATCCCAGAGATATGCTTCAGGTAACTCTGCAACTCAGAAAACGATTTCAAAAGAGGGAAAGAGGTATGTACTTGTGCTCGACAATTTCATCAATGGATGGAATTTCTGCAAAGCAGCAGCAAAATTAACAAAACATTAATCCAAATCAATTCCAGTCCAACAATCCCATCTTTTAACCCTTTAACGTGCTGTGTCCTTGCCGTGAGGACACCAAACTCTGACGTTTTGACTGTTGCCAGTCACGAAGAATAAATTTGATTTCTATAAAAATAGTTGCGGGTGACATAGCTCTGCGAGAATCCTTTACTTTTTGGCACGTCATTTCCCATAAAAAAAAAATAGTCACGATTATTTTTAACAGCACTGACATCTGCTGAAAAATTGAAGAATGCGAGAACAGCTAGATAGATTGCCCAATGCTGAAAAAAGGGCAGCCGTTGCTATTGCTCGACTTAACTACCAGCAAGATGGCGGACGATCGAAACGTTCATCGCATGCCACAGATCTAGAGACCCATTTTGACGCAGCTGGCTGTGCACGGCTGCCCCTTTTTTAGCATTGGGAATGGGTTGCACCTCAAAGCATTTAATGCAAAATTGCTGAAAGGTTTCATACCTATCAATAATTTATGACTTAATTCTTTCTTTTTCGTTTCAAATTAATTACTAATACAAGTAACTTTTACTCACACTTATACTAATTCCTTCTGTCGATTTAAGTGTCAGAAGCATTTGCTCAACAATAGGAGTCAAATAAGGTGCCATTTCTCCTTTTAAAATTGTGGTGATGGATGCAAACAAACTATAGCTATAACAGAAGACATAAAATATGTAAATTCATCCATGAAAAATTAATAAATAACAATACTATAAAAAATTTAATTGGAATCTAAAAATTTATCACAAGAAATACAAGAGTGACTGTCAAAAGAAACAGAATTTTACAGCAACAAATTGCACATGTAAGTCAGAAGATTAATAGAGATTATTATGTAGTGTGCATGATAAATCAAGGTTGTCCAGTCCACACATGAAAACAAATATAACAGGACTAAGCACATCAGAAATAGTCTTTAAGATTAGACAAAACTTTTCAAACTAATTTATCATATCATTTCATTTCTTTACACTCTAAGGCAGAGGGTTGCTACATTATCTTTAAGGTTTCTCCTTGTTTCTGATGCAGATGATTTTTTTTACATTCTTGTGTCTTAAATCTGTGGGGGAAAAAACAGTAGTGGGTGAGGCAAGACTGAGGCCTGTGCATTGGACAGTCTCATGATAAAAGAAATGCATGGTAAGAGCAGATGAATGTGAAAGATGCTTTAGTTTTTGCCCAAGTTTAAGAATTCTTTCAAAATGCTACTGGTGGGCGATTATATTTTTAGAAAAATTATTCTTAAGTACATAATATTACAGGCAGGAAATTAGAGCACTATAATATCCAATGTCAACAATTTGTTTATTAATTTTAATATAATAAGCAAGAAACGGAACTCCTATAAGAATCACTAATTTAACTTTTGAGAGTGAGTCAATATAAATATATATTCTTTAAAACTAAATCAACACCTCAACTTAAAGAGCCTTTTTACAAATTTCATAAATATTTTGACTACCAAACTAGCTCTAACAATAAATAATTTAACATGCAACAGGAAAAAAAAAAAAAAAAAAAAGATATGTTTTCAATATAAAAGGAACTGCTTTTGACCTTTCAAAAAGGTGTACCAGCACAAATTTCAAAGCAAACATGTTATTAATTGCACTGTTCTCATACAATCCAAATAAATAACGCTTTAAAAAAATTATCACTGACAAGTAAAAACTGTTTCCTAAACGGTTTTGATATAAGATTTCCCTGTACCAAATGCACACATATCAACAAATGGTAAATTTAGACAGACATGCTACAACTGTTCAGAAAAAAGGCTGTAAATTTTGCATGACGTTATTGTTGCTAGAGAAACTAAAATCTATAACCATATACTAAAATCACAAGTCTTTTAAGAGAGTTTTATACATATATAAATGTAACACTTTATTATTTAAAAATTTGAAGTTGAGACACATTGAAATATCAGACTGGCTATGTAAACTAGTTATATGAATTTCAAATTTTAATAACTAAACTTTAAGAGTATATTTATCGAAGAAAATTACACAAAGAAAACACACTTGGATTTCCAAACAATATACATTTAATTTCAACCTTACAATTTTAAGATTGTTAAAGCTAACATAAAATCACATTTGAATTCAGTTAAAACAACTTATGTTAGTTTTAAATTATAACTAAAATTTAAGACTAGATTTCTAGCAGAAAATTAGGACAATTTTACGATAAGAAGCTTTTTTTAGCTTCAACAGTGCAGCAGAAGTTCTGTTGCACATTTTAGGTGAAACAAAAATTGAAAAAAAAAAAAAAACTAAGGTTTTATAATTGTTTTAATGAGGCCATTTAAAAATAGTTCGATGATATAATGCCCAGTTTGAATATGTTTTCAGTTGGCAAAGACACCCCCCCCCCATACACGTGTCCGAAAATTTTAATGCATACTTGCATCGATCTCAGGAATGATAAAATTTAATACTGAAAAGGCAGAATTCCACTATTAGGCAGAAAAGTAGCATGTCTGATTTAGAGAAAAGTTTTTATCTTGTTTAAACATACGAATGAACTAATTTTTAAATTTTATTTTTATGGATACTTTATGGATACTAAAAGCACATAATTTTTCCTACATATAAAAAAATCCTCACATTTTACAGATGAAATTCACAAGGTGACGGCAATGTACAGTCACAAAGTATCTCACAGGTTATCAAAGCATCTCATTGTTACTAACAAGGTTCATACACATTAGTTGAAATGAAATTCTCAGAGTTTTTGCCACATTTCTATAAATTTCAAGATTTATCAGAAAGAGATACAAAAGATAATCAGTACTCTAACTACTTAACATTTTTGTAATTTATACTTTAAAACTACTTACCATCAGATATTACAAATAGAATAAAATTTACCAATACAGCCTGTTTAGAAATTTAATTGAAAGAGAAAGAAAATATAAAGATATCTGTTGATTAGGATATAACACACGTTTTATTTCAAACAGAAATATATTTTTCTCAGAGATGGAAAAAACCCCGGAATTTTCCAGATTAAGAGATTTTACCATGAGTTTTATTATAGATTTTCCCAGAGGCATACAAACCCTAAAAGAAACACACTACACAAATAGGACTTATTCGCACAAGCACTGCTAAAAGGTAAAACATTTTGATCTCAAAAATATAAAAAACTAAACATATACATACCATGAACGTCTTATATCAGGATCATCATTTTCTTGGATTAAATGCAATCCATATTTCACACATTCATGAGCAATTGGCATGAAAACATCTTTGCCAACACTTCGAGCAAGAATAGATAGGGTATCTGGTAAAGAAATGCTTGGTTTTAAACAGGAAGGAAATACAAATAATTTTTCAGTCTTATTCAAGATCGTTCTTAGGATTGCTGCAACTCTGAGCAAACCTTATTTAGCTGCCTTTTAAAAATTACTTCTACTTACTCAGTTTTAGATCTTAATGGTAATAGTTGGAGACAATAATGATAATAGACTAAAAGAAAAACAAAAACAAGTAACACTTTAAAAAGAGTCTACAATAAAATAGGATTTAAGAAATAACATTACCTATAGACTGTATCTGTAAAGGATGAATTCCATCCGCATGTTTTTCTGATATAAACATTTTCAGTTGTTCAACAACACTTGGAAAATATGGCACAAATAATCCTTTAGCGGCAGTAGCTAGGAGGAGAGAACAATTATACTTAGTTCAGTGCAAAAGTTACATGGGGGGGGTCACGTAGTCTTCTGTTGAAACTACCAAAATATTTATGCTTGCGTATATAATGTAGGATTACTTATTTAATTAGTAGCAAGACAACTGATGAAAATAACAAAACATTTGATTTAATATACACAAAATATTTATTAAATGGTATACTGTACTTTAACCTTTTCGCTCCGGCTCACACATGAGGATTGTCCCAGAAAGCGGCGGAATCTATAAGATTTCATTCCCCTACTTCCCAGCTGAAGAGCACGCCTTGCCTTTTGTTTGGTAGGTGGGGGCAAATATCACTGACCACAAAAGTCCGCAAACAAAATACAAATCTGTATGCTCAATGCCGGTCAATTGACTACCACTTTCTCCCCAGTCAAATATCTACTAACACGCCTGCCTCTCCCGCAGCATAAGAAAAGGAATTTCTAGAGGCGGGAATCTCTTATCGATCTTCCATGAAGGGTGAATGGATTTCCTGTCAAAAGAGGGGAAAGAAGTCCTTGGTAAGGCATTTGTACCATCGCCGTTCTTCAGTCAGATTTATTTTTTGGTACTACTGTTGTACCGCCGGAGTGAGAAGGTTAATCTATATTACTAAAATTTTCTCATAAACTGTTTCTTATTTAAAATCCTCCTTAATTCATCAGAAGAAAAAAATTTATTTTAATCTTCATGAAAAATATCGAACTGTGTAATCTTAAGGAGCTATTTAGAATCACAAAAATTGTGAATGATGTAAATTTTGAGTCTGAGTTTATCAATCTCAAGCAATTTTTAATTTATGATGTCATGTTTTTGACTGGCATATAAAGAATCCTGGGTAGTTAACTTAGTTAAACCTGATTAACTCACCCAGTTAAATTTTCTACCAGAGTAATATGAAACTTACACCTTAAAAAAAAAAAAAAAAAACTTTACATAGAATTGTTAAGGAGGAACGTAATCCCCATTAAAATCAAGAACAAAACAAATTTGCTTACCAACAGATCCAATTGTTTCAACAGTAAGTTCTTTCACAGTCAGTGACTTTTTGATGCTAGCAGTGTTCATATTTAGTAAAGCCATCAAACACTGCATAAGTGATGGCAAATATGGTGCAATATCCTCTAAATCAAGAACAAAATATTTCCATTTCATTTAAAAGGTTAAAACATAAAAAGAAACTAGTAACAAAGCACTAAAACAATGAAAACTTGGTATCATGGTGCATCAAAATTTCTTCCAGAACCAAATTACTTTCTCCCCTGACTGACAATGGGTACTTATCCGTTATATGCAGGGCAGCCAAACTTGGTAATTTTTCACCAGTAGTGGAAGGTGAAGCCTGGCAACCCTTGCTTGATCGTGCATAGGTCCAGAGCATGTGTTTAAATAGCAAACGAAAGCAGGTTGTGTCTGTTTTTTATACTTCCTTGATTGCATTGTATTCTTAAGCGAAGTTTAAGATGGGTTGCCATATTTATTTTAGTTTTGATGAGTGTTGGTTTAATTTATTATTATTATTATTTTTTTTTTATAAATATGAATTTATGGGAAATGTCGAGAAATGAGGAAGATACAGTAAAGTTCTGTCAAGAGTTGTTGAAAGAAGAGTTTTTTGTAAAAAATGAATGCTTATGGATTATTTATCGTACAGAAGCACTATGATTCACCCTCCCACCCACCCATCCCAAAAAAACGAGTGCTTAGAGCATGATGTCACAAGCTTTAATGGCTAAATAATGCTCCCATCAATTTTGCCAGACAGTTCTTATTTTTGTGACAAGTTTTTTTAGAACCATGACATGTTACCGTCCCCTTCACGGCGACATTGTCATAGACCAATTGTCTTCAACAAGAGTCGAAAAATGTGCTGAAGACCACTTTCATATAATTGTAATTTTCAATTAATAATGTTTACATGTACCCACATCTTCGTGTGTACAGGCATGCATAAATATACATATATATATTGTGTTGCAAAAAAATTTATGTATTTCTGCAGCTTGTCGCAGAAAGCATGACAAAATTTGACAACAATGCATGACAAAATGGGTTACTGCCATGCATGTTTTGCTTCATGTGGCATGAAATGAAATTGTATATTTTTGATAATGGAATTTTTTTTTAATGCAACGTGAACTATATGTGAAGCTTTAGAAATCAAAGCTGTAATTAGTTTGAAAATTAATAAATAAGTTTTAAAACAGTGTAAAGATTTGTATTTATTGTACGTGAGAGGAACTGACATATGTAAAAACTTGCGAGAAAAAGCTGAAAATGTGAGCATGTTTCAAAATATTTTTATTTGTATATTTTGTGTAGAATTGTCTATTTTATGTTTTCAGGTTATAGAAAAAGCTGAATACATTGAGTATAGCAGGAAAAAATCCTTGTAGATGCTTGGTGAATAAATATACACGTCCAAAAAAATTTCCCGAATGATTTTTAATTGATGTATTGTTTGGAAATGTAAATTGAGGTCTTGCAGATGTAGCATCAGCAATGGCAGTTGGCATGAAAGTTATTGTTTTAGTTTTAGAGCATCATTACATTTCATTTATTTTTGGTGTGAGGATTTAACATCCATTAAATTTTTTCGTATGTAATGGCGAGCCTGTATTTTTATATTTTTAAGTGTGTATTTTGTGTTAAAATGTATGCTTTCAAGGTATTAAAAATCCTAAATGCAAAATAAATATCCAATATGTCACATATGGGCAACCTCCACCCTGCAGGCTAGATGTGGCTCGCTTAGGCTTTTGATCTGGCCTGCGAAGCATATGAAAACCCTATATAAAGTATTCAGAATCCCATATAAATCCCAACTACAGGGCCCACGATTTCACTAACATCTTCAAGTTTGGTCCACAACCTTCCAAAGGTTGCCCATACCTGCTCTAGGTATTTGGCAACAGAAAAAAAAAAAAAAAAAATGAAAACATCATAGCTACTTGGCAACAAAAAATTGACAAAAACACATCGTAGCTACTTAGCAACTAAAAAAAATTGTCGAATTTGGCTGGCGTCTATATAACAGATAGTACCTAACAATGTTCCATTACCCATGAAAAGTTACCATACCAAGCCGTTTTGTTTCCAAAAAGTTGAGGGGGTTCATAACTTTGAATTTTCAGATTTTCTGCTTAAAACCAGTAAATTCAATACTTTTAATACTTGTGCATTTTATCAAAGATTTCTTAATTCATATGGATTATTTTACAATAATCTAGGAATTTAATAAAATAAAATATGGATCATAAAATTATTTAATATTAAAAAACTAACATGTGGCAATACTAACATTGTTTACAATAGAGTGCATTCCCTGTTTACTTCAGTTTAGTTTTAATTCTGAGCCGATTTTTTTTTATTAAATTTTATTTATTTCTACTTTTGGGTTTTGGATACAATACAGTAGCTTGTGCATTTTATCTATTGTGTACTTAAAGCAATATATTTGATTATAAATATATTGCTTTAAGTACACAATAGAAACGAGACTTGGCAGCTGGAGAGCCTGTATAAATAAATGGCTTTAAAATGCCAGACTAATTTGCAAATTTTTATGTATATGATGTATCATAATGAAGGTGTTCTCCATAAAAATAGAACTAAATGGGAGTTTTCAAAACTAGACCTTCACTAGTTAAGCTTTTATATGAAATACAAATATTCCAACAATAAGTAATAATTCCAACAAGTTTGTGACAAAGCTTGTGACAAAATTCTAAAACTTCTTGATAGATGGTAATGAAAAATTAACAGCGATACTCCTTAAGGGAAGATCTGCACCAAAACTACACACAAGGTATAGCAGATGGAAGATAAATTAGCCGAAACATTTTCTTTATGGTTTCTGATCACCGAAATGAGATCATATGATAATGGTCTTTTGGAGGAGGGGCGGGGGAAGAAGTCAAATGAAAAGAACAATAGCTACATGTGCAAAAAATAAGAAAGAAATGGAACAGAAAAATTGAGTTCCAACTAATTTAAATAATATTCTCAAATTTTACTGGTGATTCTGGCGAATTAAGTGACACTAATTATGTTAATGAAGAAATCTGATTTTTTAAAGGACCCTCATGAAATGTTTAACGTTGTCATCAAAAGAAATGAACAGGTGCAATGCTTTTTATACCATACGACATTATGAAAAAAACCAATATTGTTCCATTAGTAATACATCTACATCAGTGAACAAAAGAAGTTGGGACATGGACTTTTTTGGTCAGCTAGACATCATCATATAGGAGAAGATACTTTGTCTCATGATTGTGATGACTTCAAGATTGAAGCTTAAAAGTTACCAGATATAATCAGTTATGGGGAATGTTCATACAAAAGTTGATTGCTAATTCATTACTCAAAAAGTTAACTTCAATAATTGTTGAATTAACTTTTCTAAAATTTAATGAAAGCATACAGCACATGGAAGTAAAAGTGGTCCTTCACTGAAGTAAACTAGTCATTTTACATTACACAAAAGAGCACACACAGATAAACACTCAAGTACTTCAAAACAGCCTTCTTTATTTCCTATATTTAGTGCTTGCAGGTTGTACTACAGGCACCCATGATGTGCATCTGTGCTGAAATGTTAATCATTTGCATATCTCATAGCTGCAAACATATGGTGAAAATTTCACTTCATTTGGATGCTTCCTTCTTCATATTGCATTCTGGATGGCCAGCAGTGTACATTTTCTGAGGCAAGTGGAACACATAGATGTCATAAAATGTTTACTTAACTTTACGTAAATAATTTTTTTGGTACTTGAAACACAAATAATATAGGAACAAACAATTTCCATGAAGTTTTTAAAAGTATAGAGATTTTTATGCATCCTAATATGTATTAACCTGATATGTATAATCCTAATATATATTGACTGTGCTAAATTTTGAAGGATAAAACTCTTAAAACTGAGACAGTTTATTTACTGAACAAAGTTAAAAATGGCAAGGTATGAAAAAAGTAAATAGCTGTTTAATATAGGGAAATAAATTAACAAAATTAGAAACTGGATTTGCAAAATATTTTTCTGTTACTCACATTAAATCATGAGGAGAAATTTTTACTGGTAAAAGTGTTTGATAGGACACTACAGAAGAACCAAAAATTTAAAGTTCTCTTAAATAAATATCTTCTATAAGTTTTCTATTTATTCTGTTCACTATTGTGAGTTTTCTCTTTTCAATATAATTAATCCGTGCATCAGAATTGGAACGCTCTTATCTTTCTGGTGCATTTTTTTGAACAGTATTGCAAGGAAATTTGACGAGCACGAGAAATAGAGGGAGAAAGCTTAGCCTGTGATTTTGACGGGAGTGAAGGTTAAGGGGTTAACTAAACCAGTTTAATTACACTATCCTACAACAAGAAATATCGAATGCTGTTTTCTAATACGTGAAAGAAATTTTTTAGCTGCAATGGTTTTGAAATTATTATATTGCATTCTGGGTGGTTTTGAAATTATGATATTGCACCAACCTCTTTTTATTGCAAATAACAGTATGGAAAATGGACATGTGCAGTGCTGTTTAGATCTAGGTTATTTTAGACAGTCCATTTACATGGAAAATATATCGTAATGTTGTTTAAAGAAGTATGCGAAATTTTGATTGGAATAATCTGGAACAATAAAGCTGGACTTAATATGAATATCTGGTTTTATAGACAGTCCCCAACCCCTAAATCAAACATCACTGGAAAGGTAACATTTTAAACATGCTTCAGTTATAGAATGTTTGACTTTTTCAGAAGCAACTGCATTTAATTAAACTCAGAACTCACAGAAACAGGAAATATTTTGATTCAAAATGAATTTTCACTTAACGAAGGTTTTACATCATTCATAGAATCTGAAGACTTTCAAGCACAACTTTTAGAAATAGTATAGATAGCAAGAAAAACAAGAAGTCACCTAAATTTTCACAGAAACGCTCTACAGCATAAAAGGTCCTTATCAAATTCGGTGGATCCTTATGCCCCACTTGTAACATCGTGCAAGTCGCTTGCAAATATTCAAAAAGAACAGGTAGGAGTTCATCAGCATACTTGCTAATTTCTGGCTGAAATAAAAATACACAGAAATCACTAGAGAGTAAGCAGAAAAATAAGAGAAACTCATTAGCCTCAAACTTCCACTGAATTACGAACCTGTAAATATTCTGCATACTGTCCCACAGCATAAAGTGCAGCATTACGGACTACAATATTTTCATCTCTAATTCCTTCAATAATTACTTGGACAAAGCTCTGTAAGTATCTGAAGAAATACAATAATTGCAATATAAACAACCTCTACTGCATTTCAAAGTTTACTGAAATCTTAAAAACAGTGTGTTGCTTACAACCGAAAACTTCAACTTATGTTTATTTATTTATTCACAAAAGGCTTGTATTTCAGTTTGGGATTTTTTTTTTTTTTTTAACTTGACGTGTATGTGAAAAAAACCAGAAGTATGATTTGGCAACACTTGCATGTACAAGGTTGGCATATTTTTGCCACTTCAGTAGAAGATCTTTATAATGCAAACCTTGAAACACAAGCTTTTGCAATATATAGATCTCATTTTGCTTATATGATTAAACTTCTCTAGTAAACAAAGTAAAATATATCTGGAACAGATAAATTTAAGGCTTTAAAACAATTTTTAAATGCAAATACTACTTTAAAACAGAAAAATATGCAATTAAATATTTATTATTAACAGGGGGGAAATTGAAATAACTAAGAGCATTAAAGTTTGTTAAACAATATACCATATTTACCCGCGTATAAGTCGAGAAATTTTGAACAAATAAAAGGATTCAAAGTGGGGAAGGGGGAGGGGGGTGGAGTCGACTTATACGAGGGTCCTTAATTTTTAATTCCTTTTTTTTTTTTTTAATCAGAAGTCAAAAATGCCCTTTTAAAAGACAATTGTTCTCTTCCCGTATTCCATAACACAATGACGTCATTTAAGGTTGATCTCCATACCAGAAGAATGTAACGATACAAAGATTGAAAACATGTATCATGTTGTCATTGTTATGAGATTACGGCTAATAAGCTATATGTGGGCTCTAGGCCGAAGGATAAGGTGCCCCGTGGAGGTCTTTCTAAGGGATCCTAACTCAATATGTTTATCATGATGAACCGATGACGACGAAGGAATTTTGTGATTATTCGACGAGTCAGATACTGAATCGGCTCTTGAATCAATTTAACTTTGTATATAAGTACTTTCCCATATCATACTATCAGTAGTGCCATATTATTATTACTCATCATTATGAGTTTAATTTTGTATACTACTTTTGTATATTATCTTTATTATTATATATTTAGTACTTTCCTTTTTTCAGATGATTTTGAATAAATGTATTTAAAAAAAATTTCTCAAGTTTCTCAATTGGGAAAGTGGTGGGTCGACTTATATGCGGGATTTTAAAAAATTCAAATTTTTTAATCAGGAAAGTGGGGGGTCGACTTATATATGGGATCGACGTATATGCGGGTAAATACGGTACTAATTTTGATTTATTTTAGAATGTGTAATCTCTTAGCAAATATTTTTTCTTGCAGCCTATGAACAGCTAATAATTCTACTTCAGTTACACACTCTTTTGTTACTAGGAATTTAAAATATTGATCTCACAGAATGATATCAATATTTTAAATGCTGATAATGCAGTTTTTAAAAAATGCAGCTTGTAGAAGGTTTTTAATTTTCCCTTTTTACATCTGAAGTATTAATGCAACTTATAGAATTGTGGTATATCAATCTTCTACAGTAGAAGGAAAAACAAGAAGAGAAAGAAGTCCTTGAAAAAATAGGTATGTACAGTAGGGTGCAGCGAAAAATTAAATTTTGCCAGATTGTTTTTTAATAGCTATAAGAATGTCACCCAACCTTTCAAAAAGCGTATCCTAAAATATTTTTCATTTATTTTGAGTCTATCTACCCGCGCATTTGATTTGAATTTTGCAACGTTCGCCAATGCAAATGCCCAAAAGAAAGAAGAGTTGCGAAAGAAGGACAACTTTTCTGACGGATCAGAAGACTGGCAGGAAAATGGTTATTGTTGGTATAGACGATTCACAAACAAACAAAAAAAAAAATAGAAAATCGAAATTATTGAAATCAAAAATTAGAACAATATTAGGCTTCTGTGACATATGAGGATATGCAAGAGAATAGAGTTGAACTTTCCCCACGAGCCCCTCTTATGTTGAAAGAGTCAGAAGATACTGAAGAAATAGACGACGTTTAGAACTGTGTTCTTCAAAGCACCAAGTGTCCAAGAAAAGCCAAAACTCAGCTTGCCATCTTTGTCAAAAACATGTGACCGATATGGCGTATCTGATAGAGCTGTTGCAGCAATCGCATCAGCAGTTCTTCATGACATTAAGTCAGATGTGTAAGTAATAGATAGATCAAAATGGCGCCGTGAAAGATCAAAAGGACGCAAAGAAATATTAGCTAAAAATAGAGTTGTCAGTGTTACAGCTATATAATTTGATGGCAGAAAAGATAAAGTTTTAAATGTAGTAAAAAAGGGAGTCAAAAAATACGCCAAGTTATTGTAGAAGAACAATTTCTGTTATCAAGGAACCTGACTCTACTTATGTCGGCTACGCTGTCCCAAGTACAGGGACGGCCAAGAGCATAGAATGTGCTATGTATGACTTGTTCTCTTCTGAAAACGTTTCATTGAGAGAAACTGTAGCTGTTGGTTGTGATGGAACAGCAACATACACAAGGAAAAATGGAGGTGTAATATGGTTGTTAGAAAAACGTTTGAATCAAACTTTACAATGGATCATATGCCTTTTACACACGAATGAGTTGCCTTTAAAACATCTTTTTTCATTCTTAGATGGGGCAACTACTGGGCCAAGTTCCTATTCTGGTACTATTGGAAGATTGCTGGAAAAATGTGAAGAAAATCCTATTGTACGGTATAAAAAGATAAAAAGCGTTTTGCTGAATATTTTGACCGATATCATCAAAGACCTAACTTCTGACCAACGTTACTTGTACGATATTACATCAGCAGTAATAAGCGGCGATTGTCCTCTCGATCTAGCACACAGAGCTCCAGGGAAAATGTCTCATGCTCGATGGTTAACAAAAACCAACAGGATATTAAGGCTACGAGGGTTGCTATTTATATTTCTGGACTAATAATGAAACAACAAATATATATTTCAATAAGTAAACCATCTGAAAACCTTAATCATGTTACCACGTTTGTTGTTAGTTTACGCGCCTGTTTGGTTTCAAATTAAAACTCATCGGTATGCCAAGATGGGTCTACAAATTTTTGGAAATTGGTTTCGAACTCTCGATACCTTCCAATTAAACTAAAAAAAGTAGCCGACCCTGTCATTGAGCGGAACAGTTTCTTTGCGCATCCTGAGAATCTTCTGTTGTGGATGCTCTCAGATTCTGAAAAACACATTTGTGAACTTGCTGCTAGAAGGATTGTAAAAGCAAGTGAAGCGACTAATTCTGAAAAGGTCCCTGTATTTTTGAGGTCCCTAAAATTAAGCTTAATGCCAAATCATACACAGACCTTATAAATTGGCAACAAAAATATTTTCAACCTCCCATCCTTAGAGACATCAAGAATGAAGATTTTTTTTCGGTGGTGGAAACAAAGGAAGTACAAAAATACCTTTTCTAAGACTGCCGTGCCATACCCAGGCTGTAGAACGTTCAGTAAAGATACTAACAGAGGTTTCTATGCAGGTCTGTGATAAGAAGGCCAGAGAAGGTCGCATAAAATCCAAAATTGAGTCAAGAAAACTCATGCCCAAATTCGACACCAAACGTGATTTTAAGGTATCTTTTGACTAATTTTATGTATGCTTATGTATGTTTTATGTTTTAAGTGGCTCACATTTTTAATAAATCAGCATTCATTTGTTCTATCTGACTTTTTTTTCATAATAATAAATAGTTTAATAGAATTTATAAACAATATGCTCCTTCCAGTTTTATCAGTATGGTAGCACAAATGTAAATTTTTAAAATAAATGCGCGGGTAGAAGGAAAATACTAATTTAAAAAATCTGATGTGTCCAACACATGACTTCCTTGCACGTCCATTAGATCAAAAATATTTTCGACGCACTTCCTCTACATTTATTTGTTTGAAAGAGATAAAATATCAATAATAGTAAGGTTTAGCGAATTCTAGCCAAATATTTCGATATCGCCAAGCTGAGTTCAATTTGAAAGATTTCCTTCTGACACTTTATTTGGCGATATTTCACCAAAAGCCGACAAACTTGAGATAGTCAGCGAGATTTTGGGGATAGCCAAAGTAGTCATTGACCACAGACTTTCAATGAGTTGATTGCATCTATACACCTCAATGTATTCAAAGTCATTTGGCTCACCATGTAAATAAATTCTCAGTCGATTGCTGTCAAAAAAGATATTGAAAACAGTTAGGTATTACAATAGTTCTAAATACAAAGTTAAAAAATCTACGGGTTAAAGTTTTAGAGTTATACAAAATAGGAAATAATTTTTGGCGCCAAATTTGGCGATATTTCGGCGAAACTCGTCAATGTCGACGACATTTGGCGAGATTTTAAGCATAAACCAAACAATGACAGATTATCGCCAAATTTGGCGATATTTCGCCAAAACTCGCCAAGAACGATGACAAATGGCGATACTTTGGGCATGGACCAAATGACTGACTATCGCCAAATTTGGCGATATTTCGCCAAAACTCGCCAAGGTCGAGGACAGACGGCGAGATTTTGGGCATGTACCAAACAATGACTGTCTACAGTTGTATTATAATGAAGATGTCCATAGACATTAAGGTACTGAAATTCTTTTCGGGGTCCTGTAAATAAACTCTCCAGTAGATTGGAACCAAAAATCGAGATGCACAACTAGATGTTACAACATTCTTATATATGAAATTTCATAATAGTTTTTGAGATTTGAGAGTTAAATATGCACACACGTACACCAAAAGTCGCCAAGCTTGGCGACTTTTGGCACAGTTCTTGAGGGAGGCACGTGACCGTGGTCGGACCATTACCTAACTTATGTGGTAGGACGGTATTGTGCTTGAAATGGATGAATGCCCCTAAAATTGCTATTGGCCGTAATGTATTGGAAATCTTTTGAGTGTTCCTGTAGCAGAACTATAAATGATAAAGACACTTTTTTTTTAATGGAGAAATTCATTTTCTAACTCTTTACAGCATATATCACTTCTGAGTCGTTTGAAATATCCCAATACCTCTAAAAAACGCTTTGATGAATTTCGGCCCATAGAGCGTAATGTATTTCGAATTTTTGGGCGGTCCTGTAGATAAACTATTCAGTCGAATGGAACCGAAAGGGGAGGTGCACAACTAGATGTTACAACAATCCTAAATATAAAGTTTCAACATTCAACGCCTAACAGTTTTTGAGATATGCGAGTTTAATGAATTTCGGCCCATTGAGTGTAATGTATTTCGAATGTTTTGGGCAGTCCTGTAGATAAACTATCCAGTCGAATGGAACCAAAAGGGGAGGTGCACAACTAGATGTTACAATTATCTAAAATATGAAGTTTCGACATTCTACGCCTAATAGCTTTTGAGTTAGGCGAGTTTAATGAATTTCGGCCCATAGAGCGTAATGTATTTCGAATCTTTTGGGCGGTCCTGTACATAAACTATCCATTCGATTGCCACCAAAAGGGGAGGTGCACAACTAGATCATAGAACAATCCTAAATATCAAATCTCAACATTCTACGACCAATAGTTTTTGAGATATGCGAGTTACATACATACGTACGTACGTACGTACTTACGTACGTACAGACGGCATGGAAAAACTGGCCACAGTAGACTCGCCACTGGTCAAAATGAGTTGCAGACGCGTTAATATGATCGTGCATGCTAGCCTACGATGAGATGCATCGAAAAAAATTTTTAAATTAAATTTAGAGGTAGTCAAAATCGGTTTTTATGTCGAAATTTGGCCCCCAAAATTTTTCGGGATCACATTACTTCCTTATACTACGTACAAGGAAGTAAAAAAAGCAATGCTTTTTAAAATCCTCTAATCTTGGGTCACACTTTGATCACTATTATAAATGAAAATTTAACAGAACATTTTTTCCCATATAAGAGTGCTCAACCCTAATGTACAGCCTTTACTTTAATGTTTCTCCCTCCCCCTTTCTTTCTTTCTTTTTCAAAGACTAGGAAGAGGAGAATAGCTTATTATTCAAAGCTTTGTGCAAATAATATGTATGATTAAACAGATAATTAAATGAATAAATAATCATTGGATTTCGCTTCTCAATTTAAGTTTGATCTTTACATTTTTAATTTTCTAATTAATATTTAACTAAAAAATTACAGATTAGTAAAATAATGACAATATATGTCACATTCAACTCTCAAAAATAATGTAAATTTACTTTAAATGTAACTATTTTCAAGTATCAATTGATAAAACAACAGAACAAGTGGGTAAAAAAATGTGACTGGGCATTTAAAGCATGACAAAACAGTTTACTTAGCTAAATTATTTTAACTATAATACTTAAGACAAACAAACATAAATTCATTAATACACAAACATGAGATACTTAATATTTATTTCATACTATATATGAGTAATTTATTTTTTCAATTTTTGTTTAGTTTTTCCCAGAAAATTGTACAACCCTGTAATATGCACAAAACATAACCAAAAAAAATACTCAAAAGAAACTGGTGCATGAAAGATAAAATAATTGAAACTTTATAAAATAACATACATAAAAGGCACTCATCAATTTATACACATGTTTTAATTTTAAAAAATTCTGATCTTCAGCAGCAGCAGTAGAATTCCATACACAGACTGGGGGTAAAAAAATAAATTTAAATTCAAAATAGGAATCAATTTTCACTCTTATGGCATTGTCATAAGTGCATTGGTGGTTTAGATAAATGAGTGCTGATGGGAAAATATATATTCTCTGGACAGATGAAAAAAGATTAAATTGAAAACTTTGAAAAACACCCAACAATCCATAAAATCAATTGTCATATCCATTCAACTGCAAAATCCATGTATTTTACAGATAATCTGCAAAAGTTGGCAGGTATGTGATAAGTACCTTTTATGTGTGTTATTTTACCAAGTTTTAATTATTTTTAGCAAGCATTTAATATTCTAACATGCAGCTCACAGCCGTTCATCTATCTCTCACTAATTCATATCCCACCTTTTTTTTTTTTTCTTTAAAAAAAAAAACATAAATATTACAAAACACATTTACAAGGTATTCAGGATATTAGATAACCCTAATATAGCAAAAAATATTCATCTAATACACTCTTACTAACTTTTGTCTAATAAATTCAGAGCATCCTTCAGCAATGACAGAAATAGCCAGATATGCAGCTTTTTTATGATGAGGATTACCAGATTTTAATGCAGGTTCTAAATGATGCATCTAAATTGAAGAAAGAAAAGAATTAATGCAAATGTTGTAGTGACAACTGAATGGAATCATTGGAAATCTAATAAGTATAAAAAAGACACCAAAAATGTTCAGGGTGTCTACCAAATTTCTGAAAGTCAATTTCCTGACTTTTGGGAGGTCCCGGGAAAAAAATTCCTGACCAATGCATTTTACTTTGGGGAATTGCACAATGCCCTCTCCCTTGTATTTATATTTGCATATTTTGTACAACTTCTTGAAATACAGGATTAAGCTTTCATCAATTAAAACAAACAGAAGTAGTCGCAATTTATGATAGAATTAACTAATTGTTCTTGGAAAGACGGTCCTAACCCATAAGTTACCAAGTAAGATAATTTGTCTTTTACCCTCCCATCACGATTAATGAGCCTCCATTTATACAAACACATCGCTTGATGCTTTCGCGGTCCGAAAAATGCGTTGCAGTTACTTTCGGTTCCAGTTTGACAATTAAAGAGGAAGGGTAAAAAAAAAGAATATGAAAAAAAATTGATTCTTTTGGTGAATTTTCCGGACCCATTACCCAATTTCCCGGTCCCATTTTCCAATTTACCGGCTTTTTCCAGACTTTCCGGATTTTCCAGAGCGGTAGACACCCTGATGTTTTTAAAGTACAAATTAAAAATAAATACTCTGTATAAACATACACGCATAATAAAGAACTGTATAGTGTGCAAATAAGTTATGAGGCTGCTAGCATTACATCCAAACTACGAGCTTGATTTTAATTTCACAGTTACAAGGATTCAAAATAACCCTCTTGTACCTCCATGCAATGTTAAAATCAATCATAAAAGTTGTTGAAAGAAAGCAAGAAGTCTTGATTATGTACTCCTTTAGTCTGTTGGTCCCAGCATGTTGAATGCCTTCAATATCATTGACACACTCTTCTTTTAATCGCATGTAATTTTCAAAAATAGAAAAAAGTCTCTGGGTGTGAAATCAGGCGAATACAGGGTGGCTACAGAAATTGAGAAAAGAAGTTCCCTGATCTTTCCCTGACTATCTTTATAAAAACTTCCAGAACTAATTCAGTGATGCCGCTTACGCTCTATAACGTGTCAAATACGCAAAAAATCGATGATGGGAAGCAAAAGAAAAGTTAGAACGCGTCCCCCGGGACGTGTAATTTCCATTATGCAAAATTTTGAAAAAAAAAAAAAGGTGAGAGAGGGTGCGTTCAGACTGCCAATTTTGGGTAAATCTCTAGTAAAACACAAACTGCTCGTGTTGTACTCGGGGAGATTGACTCCGTGAACGGCTTTGTGGGCCCGTTTACATGCACACAAATGCGGAGTAACGCTTCCCCTACATGGGGGGGGAAATGCAGGGTAGAAAGATCCCTAGTCGAAAGGAGGCATAGGAGTGTTCGCTCTCCCATGACACATTGCGAGTTTTCCCCTATACTCTGCTTTTACTCGGGATATATATCGTGCTGTGCGCACACGTGGTTAAGCTGAAGAAAAAAGGGGATTACTTTGACGTTCTTCTCCTTTCTCCCTCCCCAAACTTCAGTTTTCATGTTAGAGGTTGTTCCGTTAGAGATGGTGGACTATCGGAATTGAATAAAGTTTTTTCATTATTTATTTTTAATATTCGCTTGTGTAAATGTAAACAATGATTTGTTTTATATTAAATCTGACAATTATTATTTAGAAATGAAATCTATAAGCTATAGAAGCGGTAAATATTTTAAACAATCCAGAAGAGAAAGGGGGGGGGGGGGTGTTCATATTTTACTGTTGTATATTAGAGATGAGACGGGCTCAGCCCGAGCCCGAAAGCCCGAGCCCGAGCCCGAACCGGGCTCGGGCTCTGTAATTACCAAATGCGTTCGGGCTCGGGCGGGCTCGGGCTCGTGAAAAATTTCTATTTTATTGAACATACTCCTTGAAACAGATTTTTAAAAAGTGATTCATATGGAAAATAAAAGTACATATAAAAAAAATAGCGGCACGGGTGCCTAGAAGGCGCGTGAAGCTCTTTGGGTATTTCAGAACGGCGGCTTATATTGCTTAGTTAGTCATGAAATCGGACATTATTTCATAAACATACATAGTATAAAGAATGGAAAGTGCATTAAAAATTTGCAAGTATATTTGTCTTTAATTTGCACAAACGGCAAAATTTATTGTATTCTATCAAAGAATTACTTCTTAGAATTTTATTGAATTTTATTTTTCTTTAGCTGAAATTTCGGGCTCGGGCGGGCTCGGGCTCCGACTTAAATAATATTGCTCGGGCTCGGGCGGGCTCGGATTAAAAGTCTTCGGGCTCGGGCGGGCTCGGGCTTCAAAAAGTGAGCCCGAACTCATCTCTATTGTATATCCTTTCCTTCCTCAAATATATTCCGATTTTCCTTGTGATAAATTTATTAATACATAGTAATTATTTTTTTTTATTTAATATAAGATAGAGGAGCACTTGAACGGTATTTAATTGTAGTTTTAATAATTTAAGATGTTGCAGCTGTTCTGCGAGTACATTTTACTTTCTTAAACATTTCTACCGATGCAGCATTTCTCCCGGTTTTTACTGTACATACAAAAGGGGATTTTATTATTAGGATTCAGGGCATCATCAGGAAGGCTTTGCCATGAAGGCAAAGTAAATGACATGCATGTCACAACAAATTTTTCTTGATTAATTATAATTCATTTTATTTATTTATTTTTTGAAATATAAGTTTTAGGTTATTTATAAATAAGATATTCATACGCATCAGCACACCAAAATGGGTGAGACATGATAACATCAGTCGTGAAATTAACCAAATGCTTTTATATCGATAAGGACCCACTTTTTGGAAAAAAGGACCCGTAAATTTTGGAGTCCTGGGTCCCAAGGACCCGTCTCTTCCAAAGTCTAGCCACATCACTGTAATTATATACATGCCATAATCTTTCATGTAAATCACCATTGTGTATCATGCACCAACAGGTGAATGCTTCATATAGGGAAATAAATAATAGAAAACCACAAAAATGCTTAATATTAATAAAATTGTAGTTCAGTTTCATAAATCCAAACATAAAATTTAGTTGAAAGACAATATGCAGCAGAAAGTTTCTTCGTTTTATAGTGTTCAATTTTAAGCGTAAGGATGACAGATCAAAATAAACTGGCCACCTAGTCAACTTATTTTATTTCAATCAATGTATCGTTTCAAATTTTAAAAAATATGTAAAAAGGCTTTAAAAGGAGCACTTTCTATAAAAAAAAATCGTCTTGCGAGGGAGCTTAGCTGCCATCACTTAAATGTCCCACCACTTTAAAAAACACAATGGCGCAGTAGAAGACTAAATCATCTTTTACCATTCATTTTACCTATGACTTTATTCAGGAAGCAATTCACATGCGAAATTCATTCACATATCCGGTTTCTTGTATGATCCACACATCTTAGAATGAGTCCGAAAACATGCACTTTTTCGGATTTGTATAGTAATAGTGCCTACATCACTTGAGTCTCAGATTCATATTTCTATGTTCTCGTGTGATCTGTATTCTGGTTTCGGATTCGTAAAATGTCTGTATCTGTGCATCAGTTGAGTATCATGTGATTCAGAATGGAGCTGCACATCAGATTGACAATTAAAAATGATCTAGTTCACTAGGCAAAAGCGAAAGTTCCCTGATTTTTAAATATTTTTGCAAAATTCCCTGATATTTCCATGATTTTTCCAGATTGATAAAGTACCCTGATTTTCCCATGATTTCCCTGATTTGTTGACACCCTGGAATAAGAAAGGTGTTTCTCCACGCACATTTATTCTGGTGCTAAAAATTGTGTCATGGGTAGTGCACAGTGAGTTGGTGCATTGTCAACTGAAATCAGCACAATCCCTCATATACAGATTTTCTTATGGGATCGATTTATTTTATTCAACACTAGCTACGTACCCGTTCTCCGCATGGTAGGGAACGAAACTTTTTCTTACATATATAATTTGAATTGATTCCAGTGATTTGGAATCTCAAAATAAGCAAAATGATTTGACTCTTGGCATAAAGTTTCTCATTCGTTATTCGTAAAGTTAGTATAAGTACTGACCTGAGACCATTGTTAATATTATGACAAAAACTATGTCGGTGTCATTCCCGATCAGAAAAAGAAAAGCGTGACGGTTTGCAGTGAAAATTCCTAACTTTCAAAATGTCTCATTTCTACATCATACTCTTTTTTCGATTTAAGTTATACCACCTTAGATACTACATGATGTGGCGAACCGTTTTATTTTATAGTTAAATAGTTGTGTACTTCGCAAGGCAAGAAAAGAACATTTTCCCAAAATGTGATCATGACTACTTGTGACAAAACAGAATCTCCAAGAAAAAAATGTTCAGTTACAGTCTTTTCTGTAGAAACTACCGCGGGATATATTAATGTGACGTAGAATTACTTAATGTTTAGTTAGCTGTGGTGTAAGATGGTTGTTGTAAAAGGAATAGAACACTTAGTTTCACGAAATATTTATTAATGCGGTATATTGTGCTTTGATAATTATTTCCCTAGCATATCTACTAACTATTACTTATACTATCTTTTATTGATACCCACACAATATATTTTCGTTTTCCAGTCGTTAATACTTAATTTAAAGAAACGGCTTAGATATTTGCCACGAATGTAGTCTTTTATTCTTTGGTGATTTTTGCAATTTACGCATTAGTATAAACGATACGCATTTCACTTTATGGTTGCCACTAAAACAGCTCTCCATACATTTGTATGCTTAATTATTGTCAGATTGGCCTATTTAGCACCAGGGCCCTATTATCTCACTGGCAAATCGGGACTTTGCCCAGTGCCTCCGGCTCGAAATGGCCCCCAATTTCAAATGTTGTTCTGAAATATTCTTTTTTATAAACATATTTTATGAAAAATAAAACAAATTTCATAGATGGAGGCCCCAAAATTCATCAATGCCCGGGGTCCCTGTTTGCCATAATCAGGCCCTGTTTAGCACCGCAAAATATTTCTTGCGATTCGAAAACGTGTCCCGTTTAAAATCTCAATTGAAAATAATGCTGGATAATTCACTGGTGAAAAAACAGCATTCAATTCTTTTTCTGGCAACGTAAAATAAAATATGGAATTATTTCATGCGTGGTATATGTTTTGCTTGTGAGTCCGTTATTCTGATTGAGTTTCGAAAGGGGTTTTAAACTCGTGACGTTATTTCACATGTGAAAACTCTGTTATTTTAAAGTAATTTTATTTATTTTTTTTCAGCAGGCAATTTTAATCATTGTTACTATTTCCAAGACAACCAAACCGCAAGATATCATACCGAAATTTTTAAGCATTTAAGCAGCTGCGATTGAAATGAAAATCCTTCTTTACTTAAAAATTCTCCTAATTTCTATTTTTCCTCCGTTCTTCTTTTAAAAGTGGGCAAATTGTGTGCTCCGTCTTTTGCCGAAATATAAAAATGTTATGGCAGATAGAATTCAAGATACAGCAGTTTTAAAAATATTTTAAGAAAGTCAGCGTCAAATTTAATTTTATTTGAAAAATTCCTAAAAATCTGCAAATTATGTTACACAGCCCGAACAAACAGTTTTTAAAAGAAAATTTTCTCCTCTATACGATGATGTAAATATCGTTTTCTTGCGAGTGCAATTACCGGCATTATTATGTATTATGCAAGAAAAATCGCTAAAAATCAGACAAAACATAAAATAAAACATTTTCTAATTCGAATTTTGAAAAAATCGCTTTGAGGTGTGTCGAGGCCTGTCTTGAGAAGTGTCGAGACCTGTCTTCGAGGTGTGTCGAGAGAATTTCCGTACAAAATTTGGTAGGTCTACGATCACCCGTTTCGGAGCTACGCGAGACACAGACAGACAACTAACGAACAGTTTACACATTGCTTTATTTATATAGATTTTTTATAGTGTGTTCCTATTTAAAATAAGGATGTATACTATATCTCCTTACACAGGCACATAAGAATTCAAATTCATTACTAGGCTTCGCATATTATACATGATTAAAAGTATTAACATTTATGAACAAGTATATTAAAAAATGATATTTGCAGCACTGATCATTTTAGACACTTAAACCTTTATCTTTCTTATTTGAAAGAATGACAAGAATTTCATTTACACTGAAAATAATAATAAAAAAAATCTTACCAAAAGAGGTATGAATTTTGTAGGAGGCAAATGAAGTGCCATCGTATCAATTGCCTAGTTCAAGAACAAATAAAGAAAGAAAGAAAAAAGATTAATATGCAGAGTTATTGAGTACTAATTAGTAATTAACAATTATACAGATTTAAAAATTATGCATATTATGATAAAATCATAAGTATTTTATTTGTAGAACAATGGTTAACAGAGAGAAGACACTTTCAATTTCTGCAAAATTTAATCTGACTAAAACTGTTATATGGGTAAAGAAATTTTGTTATAATCTCAATAATTATAATTCTCAGTCCTGTGATGCTGTTTCACATTGCTGATTAAAATTTTTTCAGATTAATAATAGTATTTTGTCACTAGAGTTGTGTAGTTGCTAAAGGGCTACTCTACCACCCAATGGGTCCATATTTGATTATGAGTATGGACTTGAATGTTTAGTCAGTATCTTCATAAGAGGCTAGCAAGTCCACCTACTAGGTGTCTCCATAGTAAACTGTAAAGTAAATCCAACCTTAAAAGTGGCCAACACCTATTAATGTCAAGTGTCTGCCATTAGAAAAAAATGTATATATATATATATATATATATATATATATATATTTAATACCAAATTTAGCATTTATTCTCTCTATAATAATAAAAACTAAATTTAAAAATGATTAAAATTTTGGACTACTACAATAATTTATAAATTTCACTAACAGGCAATCGTTTAGTAATGAAAAATTTAAGGATTACGTACTTGTAATAATCATACACAGTCAATCCTTTTTTATTTCTATTTTATTTTTTTTACAATACAAGGGATCAAGGCCCCTAGACTCGCTTCACTCACTTTTATTGAGGCATTCGGCCCCTAATAAGGCTTATTCGTAAAAAAGGCATAATTTCAACAAACAAAACCCAAAGGTTGGATCAGATAGAATATTACCAAGATGCACATTGCTCAGTTCTCGAATGTTGCTTGGAACATAAAAATTTAAACTTCGCACTATTTTTAATTATGTGAAATCCATGGAACACCTTGCGTATTAGCCAGTTATGGCAAATTTTCATAATTTGGCGACTTTTGTATATGTATAGTTAATAAGTAGCTCTAAGAAAACAGTACTTCATATGTTTTCTTTGATAAAATCTACGAAACAGCTAGGATAGCTTGCCACCCATGGCGACTTTTCATTATTTGGCGATTTACACGTGCTCACAACCTATAATTACGGCTCATTTAAGGTTCCTGGAAAACCGTTTAATTTTCATATGCATAATCCTTTGCAGGTTGGCGTATTTAGCACCACGAATTACATCATCTCGCCACGCTGCCAAATATCCAAAGTGTACTATAACTGCTATAATGGCTTAGTTAACGCCACCAAATATTTCTACTGGTAGCAAATACTCCAGCTGGACCGAACCGGCTTTAAAATAATCTGCATTTTAATTATTTTTCATTTTCAAGGTACTGGGTTCTAACATTTCCGATCTCGCGATTTAGATTCACCCTGCTAGGAAAGATACCATTTTGCCAGATCGTATCTAATGCCAAGATGGCTCTTATAAAATCAGTTACAATTAGTTATTCTGTTTTTGGAAAAATGAATAATTGCTAATTCTAAACTCCTGATGTCTAAGCGAACTTACTATTTGAAAATTGTCAACTTTGAGTAACACACTTTGAGTTATTTATTGAATATACTTTTTAATTTGGCACAAAATGGGTGTCATTCTACTTCATGTTTGTCAATTTCACGCAATTGTACATACTTGGAATTGCTTTGTTGCAAAGGAATGAATGATTTTATGCCAAATCTGGCAACCATTATGTTTTATTTTTTCAGTTTTTTATTAGTATCTTCTAAAATAATTCAATTTTCGAAATTTAAGTCAGCTTATCAGGTTCCTTGGAATTTTTCGAATCCGCTGACACGTTTCTCAAAATATAAATCTCCATGGTTTAGGAGAAGATAGACGAACAAGGGGAAATATCACATCATTCATTTCTTCTGATTTCTAATTGTTGAATAATTTTTTGTATCGACAAGTCATCACTTTCAGTTCTTTTGTTTAAAAACATTTCTTTATAATATAGACACCCTAACAACAACTCCTTTTCATTTAGTTTGAAGTGTTCTGCAATTTCTATAATTTCAGACTGCCCATAACATGGTTCAATTTTATATTTTACTTTTCTAAAATCTAGTATACTTAAGTGATTTATAATTTCGTGGTTTTTCAATCTTTTTGAGATGTTTTCTATTAAACTATCAATGAAATTTCTTGCATTTTTTTAAATGATGCAATGTTATCTATTGGAGCTATGATTCCTTTTGCTCAAGCTTTATCTCCTATACCTGGTACGTAACAAAACCTTTTTAAAGCTGGCAGAGGTTTTAAAAAAAGAAATAAATTACTCCATAAAATGTTCCTTGTTATTATGACAGTGTACCTAGCTATATACAATTTAATGGCTTATTAAGTTTAACTTTTAAAAAAGTGTGCCAGAAATTATACAAAATCATCAAACCTTATTTTTCATATTTCATGAGGATCACCATTATACTAAAATTTAGAATTCTCTCACAGATACAAATGAAAAATAAGTTTATAAACTAAATAAATGAATTAAAAGACAACCTGCCCAGCAGCTGATGGAATGGAAAGCTCCATATCATCTTCATCTCTATCATCAGTGTCTCCAGGACATGGCCGGCACATCAAGGGAAATAAAACTTCTAATATTGGTTTAGTTAGTCCTTGTTTAATGACTGTCTGAAAAAAGAAATATTTTTCTCTATTAACATATATAATGAACCCATAAGCGAACTAACATCAGAAACTGAGGCATAATTTTGGACCCTAGTTCATGTTTAATCTCTAGCCTTTGTACATAACAAATTAAAAATTACTTTTTCCAATATACTTCATATTATCTATAAAAAAACAACAGTCTACCCCTAATGTGTCATTTTACTTAAAAACATCTCATGCTGAGACGGCACTGCCTAAACATTAAATCTAATTTAAGAATTAAATTAGATTTCTAGTTTAAATCTTAATAAAAGTACACTAAAATCCTTTAGAAGCTTAGTTAAAATTTTTTATTTGGGAATACCTTATTCCCCCGTACACGATATATATTTCGGTTACACACATAACCATCATCAGTCGTTTCTGGATCTCACACTAATGGCGGCTTCCTTTTTTATCTCTTCGTTCTTCTTCTGGAAATTTCGATGAATGACGTCATCCCATGATTGGTCGATTGTATGAAGCACATCGTTGATGCTGCCATCTGTTGTCACTATTTCTAAGCTCTCACGAATGTAGGCATATATACTATTTTTAAAGTTGGCTATTTTTTTTTAAATATTTTTAAAATCAATGGTAATGGGCTCTTCCAAAGCAAAACGGGCCAGAGCGGTACTTTGTTTCTGGAGGTTAATGTCTTGAAAATGTTCGTTTTTTCGCTCTTTAATTTTCCTTTTTGTAACGCCGATGTAGCAATTTTCTTTATTAGTATCGTTTGACATAAAATTAAT
The DNA here is from genome assembly GCA_038373885.1 of Cheiracanthium punctorium. Lineage (NCBI taxonomy): Eukaryota > Metazoa > Arthropoda > Arachnida > Araneae > Cheiracanthiidae > Cheiracanthium > Cheiracanthium punctorium. Next base: position 1,033,087 of record JAWZYV010006201.1, read on the forward strand.
TTTATAGATCCCTGCGGTTTCGATGGGGTTGATTGGGTCTTTTTCCGATCTAATGCGCTGAAAAATTGTTTTATTAGGTTTAATTGGAATACGGAAGTTCTTTTTACTGGCGATATTAGAAAGTTTATTGGCTATCCCCCGGCTAAAGGGGATAGCGGTAGTAAAATGTGGTTTATCTTTTTGACGGTTGTCTATAATATTTAATTTACGTTGCCTAGCTTTGAAAACTTTATCGAAAATTTCTCTAGAGTAGTGGGCGTCTTGACATTGTTTCCTTATGAAAGCAATTTCTTTTTGAAGGAGGTCGTTGTTAGAACAAACTTTGTAAGCGCGGTCGATATAGGAACGAATAGCAGCAATTTTATAGTTGAAAGGGGTTTTAGATTTAAAATTTACTATATTAGTATTACAAGTAGGTTTTCGAAAAATGGTGGTCTCAAATGGATTATTGTTTCTGGTTATGTTCACATCTAAGTAATTGAGGCTATTATTGATTTCTTTTTCGTAGGTAAATTTAATGTTCGGGTCTATGGCATTAAGTTGATTGATCAAATTATTTTCTTCATTATTGTGGGTGGTAAGGATAGCGAAGATATCGTCGACATAGCGAAGCCAAAGTTTGATGGTACTATTGTGTGTCTGTTTAATCTGTTCCTCAAGGTTTCTCATTTTCCAGTCGGCAATTATTCCGGATATGGGGGAGCCCATGGGGACTCCTTTTATTTGTTGGTAGAAGTGATTATTATATTGAAAATATGAATTATTTAAAATTAGATTTATTGCACTAGTTAGGGTGTTAATTATGTCTATATCTTTAAAACTACTTTGAATTTGTTTGTTAATATTTGGTTTATTTCCTTAATATCTATTGACGGGTATAGATTTACAACATCGAAACTTACCATAATATCGTCTTCATTAAGTTTATAATCGCGGATGTTTTTAATGAAATCGTCGGTGGAAGTTAGAGTGCTGTTAGAGGGGGGTATAATTTCTTGCAATATATCCTTCATATATTTTTCAAGAGTGTAGGTGGGGCCTTCACATTTGCTAATTAATCCGCATCACATTTTAACTAATTAATCCGCCGTATTAAATAATGTTTTATATGTTTTTATTATCCTTTAGAAGCATTTTCGGTGGCCTCTCACCACCATCTTCGGTTGTGCACTAATCTACCTTCTTCCAAAATCATTATCTCCCTGAAATAAAATAATAATAATAATTATGATGATGATGATGAAGCCTCGAAATTCCTTCAGTTTAGCGAAAATATTATTAAAATACCTCAGCAATAAAAAGATTAAAATAATAATATTAATAAAATGTATGAAAATATTTCCAAGAACATGCTCTCAGATAAAGCATCGAAGCCAGTTATGATTATACTTTATTAAGGCTGATATATTTAACTGAATACCTGGTGAACAGAGGACATATCATGGCTACGATAAAATAATTTGTAACGATGTCAATGTAATCAATAACCATTCAGTAGTTTTTAAATTTTTTGACTACTTCTGGGTTGGAACCACATAAGTTAGTATTGAAAGTTAACTGCATTGTTTTACTGATCGGAAACTTAAATACAAAGTAATCATTAATCAATAGATCAAATATGCACATCAAGCTTATGAATCGTAAAGCTATTGATTGCAAACCAAAACACAAAATGAGAATTTTAATTCCACATATAAATTTATCATATTCAAGTACTATTTCACCAATAAACTTTCAAAGAACTAAATTTCCAATTATACCTACATTTGCAATGGTGATAAATAAGTCTCAAGACAAACATTTGAAAGTTTTGAAATTTTATTTTATCAGCCAGTTTCTACAAATAATCAATTGTACGTTGCAGCATGTAAACAGAGTTCAATCATTCAACACTTTGAGATAATAATTCAAAACATAGCAATCACAGCCATTATTGCCTACACAAATGTTTTAAACCATTAAATTAATTTTAAAACTATTTTAAGTTCAATGAGCAACGTTATCATTATTATTTTTATTTATTTATTAATTTTTAAGCACCTGATTTTTAGTTTAATGAAAAAATTATACGAGATACTAAGAATGTTTTCTTATTTTTTTATGTAAACTTTTCATTTAGATTTATAATATGAAAATGATTGGAAAACTAACAGTGTAGCCTTAACAAATCCTGGACAGTATAGCAATAAAAAGGAAAACTAAGGAAATGACAAAAAACACATACAATGACCTATCACTTATACGACTCTCGTTATATGCCGATTTCACTTGGTCCCGTCTACTCCTTATTGGGAATCATGCTACATTCTCTCATTTCCTCTCTCACTTATACGATGCTTTAAACAGTACAGGCTATTTCATATTTCTTACTGAAGAATTCCCTTTATAATCTTTGAATTAAAATTCATGCACATTTTCTTAGCTTTATCCTTTCACTAGCCGCCTCCAGCAAATAGTTGGTTCGCCATCTTAATAAATCTTGTTCGGGGAGAATCCTCTTCCTCACTGGCTTCCTTGGCACTGAAATCTCTCAGATTCTGAACGGAATTTAAAATTAAGATGATATCAAACAGGAGTGGCCCTGCTGTAAGTGTCGCCCCCTGCTAATGTAAAAAAGACACCGCCTTTTATACTCTACTTAGTTTTTGAGTTCGAAATGATGCCCCTTCGAAGCCGGCTCCCACATGGGATGCTTACTGTTTCAGGCCAGCCATGGTTGCAAAAATAAGACGGTTAAATGATAATAACCTACAAAAAGGAACAAATTATTTTCGTCCTATATTAATTCTGAAGAGCTACTGGATATATTGGCCTTTATAAAAAATGGAAAGGAAAAAAACTAAGAAAATCTGAAACACTTTCAGATTTTAAATACGCACTAAAGTGCTATGTATTAAAAGCGTATCATAATCCATGGGTCTTCCCTATTTTCTTTCCTTATTACATTAAGTTGGAAAGTATATCATTATTGATGAGTGTGATTAAACACAATTAAAATTGATATTTCTAACAATTTTCTTTTTGGATGTAATACAGTAAAAAAAGATGGGAAAAGCTGCGTAGAAAAATTTACAATTCGAACTGAAATAAAGTTTTAAAACTCATTCAGGTGTATTCATAATTCAAGTAGAAAAAGCATACTATAAATAGCGCTTGGCACTAGAATCACATATTCTCAAAATTGCACATCAACACTTTTATTTTTCACCAAATTAAAAGCTTTTATTTTTCACCAAATTTTCGGAAAATTCCCAAATTCTATTTTTCTTTTCAGTATAAATCATTTCATTCCTGCTCTGATTTCACATGCACACGATATTTTAATTAAGAAATAACCTTACAAATAATTCTAACAAAAAAAAAAAATCGTTATTCTTTTATTTTTTCTTCAAGAGTCTGAATAATTTAATAAACTTGCCAAACATGGCGACCTAGATATGCTCAAACCTCGCTCTTTCCACTGCAGGGTTACAATTGCAAAATAGCGAGAACAAAAATGATCCTTTTGCGACACGTTTTTTTATCGATATCTCCTAAAATATTTCGAATTTTGAAAAAAATTGCTTTGAGGTGTGTCGGGACCTGTCCTGGAGAATTTCCGTACAAAATTTGGTAGGTCTATGATCACCCGTCCGCGAGCTACGCGAGACACAGACAAACTAACGGACAGTTTACAAATTGCTTTATTTATATAGATTAGCGTTTAGATGAATAATAAATAACGAATAATATTTATCTAAATTTCTGTGCTGTTAATGATGAAATGTATTGCCGGAGGATAGGTGCCCAGAAGCAGAAAATGCTTCAAAGTATGACATAAGTCGCAGAACAATTACACTGTTTGTAGAACATTTCCACTGTTTGTAGAACATTTCATCTTTTCATATTTCATCTGCAAACCGAAAAAATAAAAACAATAAGTTCTTTAGAACAATTAATGCGAAGTGCTGTTTATGCTATATCATCACTTTTCACGTCTATTTTGCCTTTTACCGTGATCTGCCATATTTGGACAAAAAGCCTGCAGAACATTTACAACTGTTTCAAGTCATGTTGCAGAACACTGGGTATAATTCTGCTTCTGAGGATGGGTATATGTCTATCAAAACGGTTACTCCCAAAATAGTTTGAAAGCTTTATTAGACTAAGAAAAAGACATTTTCTCTTTTCGTGGACTACACAAACAAACTAATATTACTCTTTTTTTTTAAATCTGATTTGTAAATCTTTAAAATAAACAGTGATAAGTAACCTATGTATTTTGAGCTTTTTAAAAAATATTTTATGTTTTAAGATATTTTAGAAGTTTTGTTAAAATATATTCTTAGTACTCAAATCTTATAGTTTTTTAACATAGGTAAAATAATGAATGCATATAAAATTTTAAACATGTATAAAAAAACAGTCTCTAACTTATACGACAGTTTCAGTTATACGACATTTTACTAGTCTTTTAAAAGTTGCGTAAGTGAGGTCACTGTAATAGTTTTTTCAATATAACTTAGCAAAGCTATATCACATTTTTCCTATCGTTGGATTTTAGAAATAACTCAAAAATTTGTGTAATATAATGTATTTGTATACACTCACAGCTGAAACAGAAAATAAATTATATACAATGGTTATAGATGTATACACTTTGACAAAAGCACCTTAATAACATTAAAAATTGAATGAATTATGGTCGAATTTCGACCACTGGGTAGCCACTAGTAAATGAATATTTAACAATTTTATATACAAAACATTCAATAAAGAAGAATAGGACATTAAGATTTTTAAGAGATTTTAGATTTAAGAAGATATAATGGATTTTAAGAGCTTTCATAAACTCTGAGGTGAAGACAAGTAATAAATTTTATAATTCTTTTGGCATAAAAATAAAAGAACATTAAAACACTGACTGCATTATGAGGTATTACCTTATTTGAGAAACCTTGAACTGAAATACAATAAAAATTACACTTAATTTCAAAAATCAAAAGCCATGGACAAGTCCTCTTATCTAATTAGCTGCAAACTCCCATAAAAATTGACTTTTTATTTAAAAATTTAACTTCTAATTTTTGGTAAAAAAATTGCATATGAGTACAAAATGAAATATAAAGGTACATAAAAGGTATTCATATACTGTTTAAAAAAGAAAAGAGCAGAAAATAAAACACCAAATTCAACGAATTGGTATCAATCCTGTATTACATGCAATCTTAAAAATGCTTTTAACAGCCAACATAATCAAGTGTGATCTTTTTACAGGGTTTTCAAGAAAGATAAAAATTTTATTCTTAATAAGACAGTAAATTTGCCTGAATACTAAAAGCTAAATTAATCCATACCTTTTTTTTCAGTCGAATAAAATATGCAACGATATTTACAGCTTTAATCCTTAGTTCATCGTCATATCTTTCAGTTGCAGCTATCTACAAAGGGATAAGAAATATTACTAGAGAACTTCTGACTAAAAGAATTTAATTCTTTAAATACAGCAAGAAACTTCAAATAAATGTTTTTACTTACCTCTAAACAAAGTTCAATTAGACTTTTAATGTGTGGTGTTATAATGGATACTTCTGATTCAACAAGCTCATCAAATATTTCCATACATTCACTAGCTTTTTCCTGAATGAAAGAGGGGAAAAACTAATTAATTATGCTGATTTTGTGAAATCAAAGTAAAAAAAAATAAAAGTGGCATTGCTTTAATTGCATCACATTTGTAACAGAGTAGCATTGAAAATTAAATTTGAAATTATTTTTCTAAATAAAAAATATTTTTTAGTATATAATATGCATGACAAAAAGTTTGACAAAATATTTTTTAGTAGCTGCATACCTATTCTTTGTATGATAAGAAATTAATATTTTTCTTGTTTGTGTAATTCAAATTAATTCTAATGTGAAAATTAAAAAATTGTAAAATTATTTGACTTGTGACATCATGAACACAAATCCAAGATGGAAGTTTTGGTTAAGTCAAAGCAACATGATCATTATCTGCCTAATGGGAAAAACAGGGGGAGCCTTAGTTAGAGAACTTTTTAAGCTGTTCTGAAGCATTTTCATATTAAATTCTGGTGAAAACTGTTCAAAACCCTGTTAGATCGATATTTGTGCACTAGGCTAGAACTACAAACTTTCACATTTTAACCACCTACCAATTATGACAAAATTTATTGATACTTAATTATTATCTTTCTAATTTTAATTTATATGGTTTTAAATTTTTGAATCCCAGGCACTCCCAAAATTAACTGTTTGGGCTCAGTTGCTGAATCTTGCTCTTTGTGGTTAGAACAACAAAAATAAATAAATAAATAAATTGAAGTACTTTCTACAATAAATAAATTCTCAAGATTTGTTATCAAAAATCTGATTGGCTAATTCAATAAGACTTAAGCATATACTCTAATATTTAAGCATAACTATCTCAGCATTAATAAAGATCAGAGGCAAATTTATGATTGCTCCAGTTAAAAATTAATAAAAAGTCTACATCAAATTTTACCAGTTTCCATGTCTTTATGAGCCACTAAACGTTTTGAAAACTAAGAAACAGGAAGATTTATGTATTACTTGCCTGGTCAGTGGTTGCAAGAAGTCTGATGGTCATCATTATATTCGGCATTAATCCTTGAAATACATTCTACAAGAAAATAAACAGGTTTAAGCAGTGAGAATAATAATTTACATGAAATAACTAAACAGCTAAAATATGCTATACAGCAGGTATGAGCAACCTTTGCAAAGTCTTGGGCCAAACTTCAAGATGTTAACTAAGTTACGGGCCATATAAATGGGATTTATTTGGCACTTTGAATGATTTTTATGGGTTTCCTATAGGAATTTGAAATGTTTCATGGGCCAGATCAAAAGCTGTGGCGGGATATATCCAGCCCGAGGGCTGGTGGTTGCCCATATATGCTATACAAGAATACTAGACTTAGTATTATTAACTATTTATTTTAATGTACTGCATTAAATGAAATCTTATTTTTATAAGTAAACTAGTGGGATATCCCCGCTAGCATGCGGGGACATGCAGCCAGTGTTATCATATATACCACTCTCAAATAATATCCAATTTCAAATCTAAGCATTCACCAAAGTTCCAACATACACTATTTTGCAAGATTTTTTTTCAGGGAATCATTCGAAGTATTGACTTAACAGTAATCAAAATGGGAAATAGCTGTCACTTATATGGTTCAATCGTCAAAAAGTAAAGCATGCATTTATTTGAAAAGTAGCAGCTTTTTTTAAATTATCAACTATAACATGTTTTATTTATCGTTAACTCTGATGTACTAAATGCGAAGATTTAAAATTTTCTGAAATTTGGCTGAATTCCCCCAAATTAAATCATAAATCAATTTGCTCAATTTGGCTAGAATTCTGAAGATAGATCGATCAAAATCCTTTAATAAATGCATTATTTCTGAACAGATAATTAAATTTAAAGCTGTATTCTAATAAAACCTATACACTTTTCAAAAATGCTATTTCCTGAAGCTCTCAGAACATTGTGCAAAGCCTAAAACTGTGCAATCTGCTAGAACTCACTTTCTCAAAATCGGCAGATCAGCCATTTTATTTTTTCTTAACTAAAAAATTTTACATATTAGCCTCCAAAATCTTCAATCTTTATTGTTTTGCATATAAAACATTTCATTCCTGCTCTGGTTTCCCATGCACATGATATTATAATTAAAAAAAATAACTTTACAAATATAAACTAACAAAAAAAAATCATTATTCTTTTATTTTTACTTTAAGAATTTAAAACATTTTATTCGACATTTCATTCCTGCTCTGGTTTCACATGCACATGATATTATAATTAAAAAAATAACTTTACAAATATAAACTGACAAAAAAAAAAAAAAAAATCATTATTCTTTTATTTTTACTTTAAGAATTTAAAACATTTTATTTGGGAAAATCGCCACACATGGCAACCACGAAGCTTATTTCATGCTTTTTTCACTACAGCGGTTACAATTACGGAAAACTTTCTGCGTGGAAAACATAAATCTCAAACTCTGGGAATGGATGAACTTTCAAAGTTTTAAAATGGACTATCATTTATTCTTATTATTTTACAAATCTGTGCAAAATTACAGGCTGATAGGTCCATTTTTGTGGATTTATATACAGTCTAAACCCACAAACTGAATTTCATTTTTATTTATAAGGGTATGTAATTCTTATCAATTATTTTTAAACCAAAATATATATACAGTTACTTAAAATTTATGAAAACAACAAAAGTTTAAAAAGTAAAAATAATGGAACACTGATTGCTTAATGCTTGCAAGATGAAAAAGAAAATTATTTTCAAACCTAGAAAAAAGTCAAGTTTTTGCCATCAATAAAATTTTCTTTCTTTCTTGGAGAATCATGTGATTACACAAAATATCATTTTTTAACTATCACCTTGCTACAAAGCTCTTTTTTTTTTTCATTTCATTTGAAGCTTTCTTTTTTTTTAATTCTATCAACTCAAATGCACTTTCAATGGCACTGAATCCAAATTCTTCAAGATTATTCAAAGTTTGTAGTAATATTTTGGCACAAATTCTTATCAAGCAAAAATGAAATTAGAATATTAGTAACAGTATTTACCAATTCTTCAGTTCCAATATTGCACACCATATGTGTTAATGCTCTAAAAAAAAAAAAAATATTAGAACTTCAGATGTATGAAAATAAGGAATGAATGAAAACAATCGCTGTAATGCAAATCTACACAGTAACAGTTGAGATTTAAATGAGACATTGCATGGAAAAATAAATCATAAATAACAAATTCTTTGTAAAGAAGTTAACTTACTGTAAAGTGTAATATGGAATCTCGACACTAGATCTGTCAGTAAGGGTATTTTGGAAAAGACTCAAAAGACTTTTATAGTGTGGTTTGAATTTCTGACCCAAAGTCTTGGTAATTACACTAAGTAAATATAAGCCAATCTACATCAAATAAAAATCGATGATTATGGAATTACAGTTGAGCAATTACAACACCAAACAAAATCACAGATTAATTTACAGATTTTATTAGATAAATACAGAAACAAATGAAAGTAAGATAGCAATATTTAAGTTATTCTTATAGGCAGGGGAAAAAAAAAAAAAAAATTCTCTTTTAACCACAGCTTTTGAACAGTGCTATGCAATTTTATAACAATAATATTATTTGTCTACCAACTTAAAAATTCTTAGGCACAGAAATTACATCCTAAAATACGCTACAGGATATCCATAATTTGTTTAAGAGAAAAAAAAAAAATACAAAGTACTAATTTTCTTTATAACTCAAGTAAATTTATCCTTTATAAGAGGTCAGGGTTGTCCTGATTTTGCCCAACCTAAAACCTTACCTTTTTTTTTTTTTTTTTAAAGCACGTCTAAAAAAAACCATATTGGGTTCTTTCAAAATTCTGTGTTTAATTACATAGCAATATATCTCTTAATATCAGTACACTTATAAAGTTTATAAATTTATGTATTATAGACTCTTCTATTATATATCAACATATTAATGATTTTATTACCTATAACATAAAAGTAATTAAAAATGTAAATGAATAAAGCAAGTAAATTTCTACATATGCAAGTTTTATTGATTTTTTTATATAATTTTTTCACAGAGCTTTTTTCCCCTAGTTTATTATACATATTATTTATATGCATATATTAAAATACACAGTTAGGCGAGTTTAAAGATCTGTATTCTAGAAAAAGTCAGACACAGTAAAGGAGCCTGAAAATAGTAAGTACTTTCAAATGCATGTTATTAGTGAGGGTGAAATTACGAATTCCTAAACAACATGCGAGATCTTGCACATATGACAATCAAAGAAAAATTAGTTATTTTTCAGTGTAAAAACCAGGCTTACTTCTCTGTCATTAATATTATTGCTGCGGATACTTTGGTTCAACAACTCCATTAATTGAGGCCATTTTCCAGCTGGCAGCTCATGCTTTGCTATGACACCAATTAATTCTGCCACACCATTTCTAACTGCTTTCCTTTGAAAAGTAAAAATCAAATAAGATGAACATTGCATAATCCAATCTAGAAGAAAAATACAATAAAGAAAAAGAATAAAAATACTTACTCCTTTTCAGAAATGTAAGCTTCAAGTATACTTTGCTTAAATCTAAAAGAAAGGAAAATAAATTAAGTACTAAAAATTTTGGTAATTTTAAGTAACACTCACAAGTACATGTTTTTTTTATAAGCAAATATGTTAGCATATCTTAATATTATTATCTGTACTTCTTACACCTAAAGTCTAATCTTACAGCAGGGTTTCTACAGATTTTGCAGCTTTTGTTTCCCTGACATCAATCACGCTCTTCCCTGACTTTATATAGTGTGCTTTCCCAAATTTTGCATTTCTATTTTTAACATTACATCCTTTAATTAATAACTTTTTATATATTTTGACCCTTTTCTTACAAATAATAAAATTAATATATACAAGAATCTTATTTGACATCACTGGATTCTAACAAAAAGTCTGATAATAATTTAGGATAAAATTAAGCATATTTCAACTGCACAAGATATGCTCATAAAGGACACATTTTAAAATTATTTATAAGGTTAAATGAGAAAATGAAAATAAAACAATTTCTATACTTAGATTCTAACAGCAAGTATTTTCTTGATTTTGCCACAAAATTCAATTTTTCTTGCATTTTCCTGACCTTTCTTTAATTTCTGCTAATTTCCCTCTGACTTTTTCTCCCAAATCCCTGACCAAAAGTCATTTCCCTGATATTCCCTGACTTTCCAGGTCTGTAGAAACCCTGTACAGTTTAATAATTCCTTAAGAATATAATTATTTTGAAGAAAAGTAATATGAGTCACAATATTATTATTATTTTTTTTTTTTGAACATGCAATAATAAAAAGCATTCCATTTTCAGAACAAAAAACAATATACCCCTCTTGTATTTCAGGAGTAACTTTTTTCCAGCACTTGGTTTTCAACAAACGCCGCCGTAAAACAACTGCAGCATAATTTCGAACGGGATATTCTAGAGACTGTCTCATGCAATTACACAGATTCACAATTATCATAGGATCTTTGATTACATTTTTGAATTGCAAGAAACCCTGAAAAAAAATGACAGTTTACTATATAAAATGCAATATTAAACTTTAAGTATAGAATAATCATGGAATCAATAAATGCTTATTTGTGGTGTCTACCAGATCAAATCGGGGTAATTTCTAGAAGCTTAACATTTAAAACTGCAGAAGTTGATTGTCCAGTTCCTCTTATTTGCATAGGATATATTTTTTATGGTTGAGATATTTTAATTACTTTAATAATTATAATCTGCAATTGTCAAAATCAGAATTTAATTTTTTTTTCTAAAGCCTCTTCGCAAAAGATAGCGCATCATGTTCTTTTCTCTTGCATCTACAGTTTTTTTTTTTTTTTTCAATTAAAGAATAATAACTGGATCTGAAATGTATGTACAGTAGAAGATCTTTGCAAACCTCGAAACGCAAGGTTTTGCATTATATAGAATTTTGCGTTATGTATGGATCATTCACTTATATCATTAAACTTCCCTAGTAAACATATTAAAATATAGCTGGAACACATAAATATAATGCTTAAAACTTTTTTTAAATAGAAATACTACTTTAAAAAACAAAAAAATGGAATTTATTTATTTACAGAAAAAATAAATAAATTGAAATTACCAAAAGCATTAAAGTTTATTTGTTAAACAATATATTAATTTTGATTTGTTTTAGAATTTGCAATCTCTCAACAAATAACTTTTCTTGCAGCCTTTGAACAGGTAATAATTTTACTTTGGTTACACAGTCTTGTGTTTCTAGGAATTTAAAATATTGATTTCTTATGGAAATTTCTTCAGATTCTGAAAGTTTATCAAATAGTATCTCATGTTTCTGGTACCTCTTTTCATGCAGATGTTATTGCCAGCTGCACATTCTTCTTCGGTTTTATCCTTCTGCAAAGCACATGTTCAAAAGGGAATCGTGATGCTTTCCTTTTTTCACGAAATTTCTATAAGTATCTTTTGAATCTTCAGTAACGGCTTTTCATAACGGTTTTTCAGTTGGAACTCTGTGTGGCGAGATCGCCGCTCACTTTTAAGTGAGGTGACCTTCGCCACCGGCATGCAGGCACATAATGTGATGCACACCATAATATTTTTTTTAGAAGGGTTTTGTTTTTTTCAGTGTGTATTGTAAATTTTTAAATATATAATCTAGAATTCTGTAAATTAGTGATGTTCAGATGGAGTAAAATAAAAGGTACGACTGAAATGGAGATGTGTGCTGCTAATTATTTATCGTTGACTAACTGCATTTTTATTTGTAGAGCTAGTGCCTTGTGTCCCAGTTTTCTGCATGCACTCTGCAAAAAGAAAATGAAACGACATGCCCTACCTTAAAAAAAAAAAAAAAAAAAAAAAAAAATGGTTCTCTGTAAGGGAAGTGTGCAGTTCAATATGTGTACTAAATTCTCCACTTTAATTCATCAAATTTTAATCTGCAAAAGAGTACAAGAGACTGTACGACATCTTCTTGTATGTGTTTGGTGTTCAATACTATTTACCCATCTACGATCCAGCCTCGAAATTTATTTTTAAATGATTAATAGCGGTTCTTGGATTGTCTTCTGCAATGCGATGTCTCCACATTTTCGCCAGCTATTAAAAAAAAAAGTAAAGGTAATAAATTGTACCCAAGTTTATCAATAAGATATTGATCTAGGAATTTTTTTTTTTCCCCCGGAAATGTGAATGTTTTAATATGTTCAATAAGTGCATCTTTATATCCATATGAAACAATTAAGTTTCAGGAGATTGCATTACTTATTTTTTGTGCAGTTAAATTTTAAAAAATTATTTCTATAAGTTTAATATTTATTTTAAATAATTACTTAATACTTACAAATCATTTTCAAATAACAGTGTTAACTTAAAACTGCATTAAAAAAGGTTTTTTTTTTTTTTTTTTTTTTTTTTTTTTTTCCCCCAACTCTATCAAATTGAATTTTGCACAAGCATCTTAAATTTATGGCCACTAATAAATCACTCAAATGCAGTCTTCTGATAACTACTATGCTTTTGGACAAAATTTGTAATTTTTTTAAAACTTTTTCTGTCAAAACAAGATTCTTCACTGGTGGCAACAATACAGAACCAAATGCCTTGGGATTAAAATTAGAGATTAACGAATATTCATTCGGTATTCGGCTGTTTTGCGAAATATTCGGTAAGCCGAATACTGAACAGATATTCGGCCGAACAATTGTGTCCAAATATTGCTACATATTCAGCTGAATAATTTCAGAACAAAGAAAAAAAAAGGTAGGGGTATATCGAAGCTGAGCCTAATATTGCTTAGTTATACTTCAATATATTAATTTCATATTACAAAATATCCTAAGTCATTGAATTTTAAGCTGAATAAAACGTAATTAATGTATTTAATAAGATTACAGAAAAGCAGACTTCCGTATTTGGTGACACTACTTGACTTGGTTTCTACCTTCTTTATGGGCTGGTGGTAGGAGGAATCTTTTCAGATCCTCAATTGCAAACATAATTTTGAAAAGCTGCTAAACCCAAAGCATAATATGATTATGTATAGTCACATATACCATAGCATGTTTATTAATTAAGAATATCTCAAAATATAATTATGCTTCTATTTCGGAAAAAACACTCAAAATACTGGTGTTAAACGATAAAATAAATAAAAAACTTTGTAAAAAACACACATAAGATGTTACAGGTAAGTTGATATGTACGTTCCGGCCAAACATTGTTTTGGCCTTCCTCAGTCAAAGCCCTTCGACATACGGAGCAGAAGGAACTCTACTCCATATGTCAAAGGGCTTTGACTGAGGAAGGCCAAAACGTACGTATCAACTTACCTGTAACATCTTATGTGTGTTTTTTACAAAGATTTTTTGGTAAAATCATACAAGCCGGTGCGCACCCCATGTAAACATGGCGACAGTCGCTGGAGCTTGGCGGCCGCCAAGCTCCAGCGACTGTCGCCAACCATTTCCCACTATCAGCACATTAAAATTGCACATATATTCCACTAAAAATGAGCAACCAGTGGACTGTTTTTAAGTAAAAAAACCTCAGTGGATTCAGCAACCTAGTTGTACAGCTATCTAAACTAGGCAACCAGTGGTCCGTTTTTAACTAAAAAAACCTCAGTGGATTCAGCAACCTAGTTGTACAGCTATGTAAACTATGCAACCAGTGGACCGTTTTTTACTATAAAAAACCTCAGTGGATTCAGCAACCTAGTTGTACAGCTATGTAAACTATGCAACCAGTGGACCGTTTTTAACTAACTTAAAAAAAAAAAAAAAAAAAAAAAAAACCAACAGTGAACTAAGCAACCTAGTTGCACAGCTAATGTAAACTGGGCAAACACTGGCCCGTTTTCAACTCAAAAAAACATCGGTGGATTAAACAACCTAGTTGTACACCTCTTATAAAGTCAGTATGATTAGAATAGCACGTAAATAGCACTTACGAAAACAAACACTTCAAATATCAATTTAAAATTCACATTAAAAACCTTAAACATTGCAAATATTCGTTAAAAAAAGAGCACTTACCTCTATGTTTTTTTAAATAACCGCTCAGAAATGTCCCCAACACCCACCGGCTTATAACGTACTATATTTCTAACAAACACACACAAATTCTTTTCTTATATTAACATAACACATTTCATTCCCTTCCATCAATAACGCAAATAATTTCAAATTCCCAAACCTGACGAAACACGTATTCTTTATGGTTGCCAGTCACAACTACCACCGGCAGTTGGCGGTGCATTGCTCACTCTCGCGTCAGATTGTTCGCCAATGATTTGTAAACAAAACATTGATATATAAACAAAGCACCGTATACGGAATATAGTCCGATTTTTTATTTACTTTATGCTTCTATTAGTCTTTAACTTTGTAAAAGATATTTTTCATGACAAAGATTTTTTAAAGATAATATACTATTGTGTAATTTTAAGTATAGTACCTACAAATAATATAAAATGAATTTTAATCAATCTTTATTTAGTATTTAATAACAAATTTGAAAAGCGACATTTAATTTACAATTAAAATGAAATTTTATAAATTTAATATTCAGCCGCCGAATATTCGGTATTCGGCCTGAGCTATTGACCGAATATTCGGTATTCGGCCAAATCACTAGTCGTTACATCTCTAATTAAAATGTGATTTTGTTTTTTAACATTCAGTAATTAATATATATATATTATAATAAAATTTGTATAATCAACTCATCCCCTTTTCTATAAGAAAAATACTTACAAGAGCAGCGATCCTTCTAAAGAAATAGACAGTGGCAGAGCCTGATTACCAAATAGGCCCATAAGGCCCGGGCTTATAGTAAAAAAAGTCTAGGGGCCTCAAAACTACAATATTTATTATTTATACTTGTGGAAAGGGATAGGAATAGGCGGGAGGGGGCTACGAAACAACAGCAGGCCTATAGTATCAGAAAGTGTTAATCAGGCCCTGGACAGTGGAATAGTACGGTCAATATGCATACGGTTCCATACGATGTTATGAACCGGGTAGGTGGAAGACGACATAATTTCATAACAGATAAATGTGTGACACTCTCGACCAAAAAGATAACTATACGAGCACATAAAATAAATAAATAGTTGATTGCTGAGGCTTGGAAAGGAATGTTTAAATGCAATTTCCCAGAACATTTTAAGGGCGGGAAATACTGGCTATTTACGAATAGTACGTTAACATTTTATAATAGACAAATCCTTTAAAAAGTGGACGACTTAAGAGTTTATAATACCTCCAAAACTAATGAAATACATGAGCTACTAAATTTGCACATAATATTGATAACTGAGATAATTGAAGTACACGACTAAAAATAAACTTCACTAAAATTACAATGCGCAATAATCGTTTCACGTACATTAAACAAATAGGATATTTCAATGTACTAATTATATTCATAATATATATATTTTCAAATCACACATAGAGTAAAATGAAACAAGAACTTGACGATGTTTCAGAGCCGGTAATTAAAGGTGTGATAAAAGCCACGTGCAATTCAGATTAGTCATTCTTCACAAAAAGCATCAAAATATAAAGAGCCTGGTTATAAGAACATATAATTGAAACAAATGATAAAATCTTACTTGATCTTGTCCTTCATTCGAAGGATTACTTAATAAATTTTTGATAATGTTCTCCAACTCAGCTTCCATGTTTACGTCGTCGACTTACAAAATGAACGAAACCAGAAAAGAGAAAGAATGCAGTGTTGCCACACGAAACTTCCAAAATTATAGTATGCTTTCTAGCTTTAGTTACTGTGTTATTTTTCTCCTAGTAACTCTTTTTGAGTCAAAATAGAATAGGGAATATCCAGCTGAGTTTGTGCGGGGCCGTCGTTATTAGCAACCGGGCCTGCTTCTTCGTTGCCACCGGAAGAAATGAGTGAAACATTGAGGCCTAATATTTACATTTGCGCTGTTCGATTGTATGCGATTTGGGATTATAAACGTTAATTTATTTTATAATTAAAAAACAATTTTGTTATAGTTTTGTCATAATGATTTAATGACAAGGTGTTTTAGATGTAGGTAATAATTTTTTGAAGATTGCGCTTTTTTTTATGGAAATAAATCAACGAATTCAATCATAGAATTCGAACTTTAAGTTCTGAATGTTAAGGTAAGTGTACACTTGTATTTAGAAATTCTACAAATTTATAGGATATAAAGCATGTTTTGTGAATTAATATTCATGTATTATTTATAAATCATTTTAATCTGAAATCGTTTAACTTGGGTAGTTTATTATTCTAGTAAATAAACGTGCGTTGTAATACTAGTTAGACATTCTTATCTGTTTAAATCTTTCAGTTGAAAATGTCACTTATCATTTATTATAAATGCAACTAAATGTGTGATATTGGTTTCAGTGCAGAAGTACTGTAAAATATGTTATTAATTTTTGCACATGTTTATGTAGAAACTTAAATTGAAGTTAATATTTTGTATAAGCGTTCATCATACTGAAATTCAAAGTACCATTTAGATAATGGCTATAATAAAAAGTAATTAATTCAGAGATCGTTTGTTTTTAGTTTACTACAGTGTTTAGCGCAGCTTGTGAAAAGGGATCTTGAAAATTTTTCAAGTCCTACAGCTGTTAGTTTATCTTAATTTGTATTCAAAGTCCGTGGAGCAGGGTTTTTTTTTCGAAAACATTTGTTTTCAATCTCCAGTTCAGTGGCGCAGAGAGGGAGGGGGAACAGGGGAAAAATCCCCTGGGCCTCAGCTTGTGAAGGGGCCCTCCTTTTGCCGTTTATATGATACTTAATTGTGTGTTGTCAATTTTGTAAAATAAAAAAGTCCAAATTTAGATTATCCGTATGCTTCAAATTAATTTTTGAATGAAATTACATAAAGCCAGCTAGAGCAAAAACCACCAACTTGACAAAAACGAGAAGTGTTTCTGATTGAGTCTTTTTTTGCAAGAAAGGTATAGAGATTGACGGTATTATTCAACGGTTTGCCATGACTAAAAGTAGAAAAGATTTATTTAACAAGAAATTGTTTTTTTTTCCGAGACACATTGTTAAATAGTGGAAGAAAGGGTTTAGCCAGAGGAGAGACTATGGGGATCAACCAACCTCCGAAATTTTGAAATTTCCACTTTTTTGGCCTTATGAAATTTTTTTGCTGCCTGCTTGCATGGAAGTATGAATAAAAATATTATTTGTTTCAATACTGAGGAAACATGCCATGAAAAAATGTTAACGTTTCAAATACTGTTTCTCTATGGAGGTGACGAAACCTTCAAAACAAAATGTTGGTATTTTTTAGAGCATGGATGTTTATTAAAGAATAATACTCTTTTAAATTAATAATTTTAATTCTATTAAATTAATTGCCAATTACTATTCATTTAAAGTTTCTTTAAATGATTGATAATTTTAATAAGGAATAAATGATTGATCTAATACGACATCAAAGGGATTTCTGGATAGCAAAGGACCCCAGATAAGATTTTATCCCCGGGGCCCCGACTTGGCTCTCTGCGCCTCTGCTCCAGTTAATAATAACTTTAAAAAAAGGTGTTGGAATATTAGTGGTATTTCCTAGTATGGTTTTCTAAAATTTATAATTTTTCTTTGAGAAGAAAAAGTATATGGAACTAACACTGAAAATTATAAATCATTTTCATTTCGAATGGTAAAATTTTCGATAAATAAACTCATTTGAACTAACCAAAATAAAAACAGTGTTTTATCATACACTGTTGCGTTATTCTTAATCCTTTTGATATATTATCTCCCCTTTAAGTTCGTACTACTATTTATGGAACACACTTTATTTTGTAATTCATTCTAAATGTTTCTCGTTAAATTAGTTAACATTATTTTTCATGTAAATACCAAGGACTTGCAGTGCACAGGTTGTACTTATAATTATAGCAAATATTCTTCTGATACCTACGCCTTACAAAAGATTAAAAATTAAATAGTATATCAGTACTTAAATTTTGTATACGTGAATTGTAAATATCAAATATTTTAAATTCTATTTCAGCTCCTCGTCATATATTTTGTTAATATATTAACCGAACAATATTTAATAAATGAAAATTTAATAACTACTAGTTAAATTTATTTTAAAAGTAATAATGGTTGTAACTGCTTTGAAAATGTGAAACTTAAACATTCAGTATAAAGAAATGCATAAAAAATGTCAGTATCATTTGTGTATTCGTTTACTTTAATGTATACTAAAAGTCAGCTTAATTTTTTCATGTATATTAAAATTCAAGCTAAAATAATGAATCATGAGAGTGAGCACTACTTTGTTTTTTCTTCAAATTACATGCATCTATTTACTTTAATGTCCACGTGTATCATAGTAATGAAACTGTTAATGAGTTCGTACTTGAATTAGTAACACAATCACTACTTAAAACTACATTTAATAACGTTTCAAAGCATCGGAAAGCTTAAAAATTGCTTGATGTATACGGGAAGACGCGAGCATCCGTAGGCCTCTTTGGATGACTCATCGAAATACACGCGCAGGCCCGTTACTAATAGTGAAAGCCCCGGTTTGTGCCAGCAAATCATATAAGCCCGCTCATTTTGTATAAACAAATTGTGTATTTGAGGTTTTGATTGACAAATAAGTAATGAATTGTAGTAATCATTATGTGCAGAGCAATAATGTATTGTATTTAGGTTTTGCTCCGGGATATATCTGGATGTTCTGGATTTGTATCCGGGAACTCCTCCAACACCGTTCGACTGCAGTGGTGGCGCTAGACTTTCCCCGACGGGGGGTCATAACTCCCCGACGAGGGGGCACAAATATACATGTACATATGCTAAGTGGCGTATCCAAGAGGGGACTTTGACCTCCCTCTTTTATGACATTTTTGTCACCAAGTATGATATGGAAATTTGCAACTATTTGCACTTGAAAATATTTTACTTTAGAAAGTGATTTTTTCACAATAAATCATTTTCTAAACTAAAATATCCAGGATCCAGATAAGTTTAGAGGAGATGGAGGACAATATAATGTTTTGTTTTGTGAAATATTTCCAGGAATCGGATCGACATACATTAATCGGACACCCAGGCCCCGGATATTTTCAAAAACCACTGCACAATCTTTCCTGGTACATTATTATTTAAACTGACCCTAATTAACGTATCTCAAAATCCTTTTACATTACACAAATATTTCCCAAAGGCTTCAGCAAGCAAAAAATTTCGGTGGGTGGAGGGGATCTGTAGTGCTAAAATTAAATTAACTGATCTCTAGAATCAACGCAAATAAACTGATAATGCATTTACTGAAATTTTGGAGGGGGGGGGTGTCAAACCCACATGATCCCCCCCCCCTGGTAACGGCCTTGCACGTTTCTGTAAAATCTCGAAAGCTACTTTTAAGAGTTCTTCAGGTTAACGCTTAAAATATTTCATATGAATGAAATTCTTTGAAAAAAGTTCAGCGAAGAAAGTTCTACGCATTTTTTTTTTTCCCCGCAGAAAAAATATCAGAAACAAAAGTTTTTTGTGCAAGAATATTGCTGTAAATTCACTGAAAATTTATTTTATAAATTAAGCATGACTAAATTTGCACGCTTTTACACAAATTGCAGTTATTTTTATAAAATTAAGAGATATATGTAAATTTAATTACAGTTTAACTTCGATATCTCGAACATCGAAATTCTTGATATCTCAATAAATGTGTTTTCCCTTACAAATTGAATCCCACCCCACCAGTGGCATAGCGCTAGCGCTTTGAACTGGGAGACGGAAGGTGCCTGGTTCGACACTAGGTCCCGTCCGCCGACCTAACCGTTCGGAGTTTTCCGTGGTTTTTTTCCGAAACTTTGCATAAATACGGGTTAGGACCTCTTAGAAAGTCCCCCACGGAGGGCAAACCCACCCCTGGCCTAGATCCCTAGCGTAGATAATTGGCCGTAATCTACATTTCCACTTACAAACTGATTCCCTTTAATTTCAACTCGTTATCTCAAAAAGTCTAGTGTTTCTGGCCAACATGTTTTACAGTAAAAATATTAATCGAATTGTTAATTTATGTAATATCAATATTTTAAATCAGAATAAAGTGAGAAATATGCAACTGAAATGTTTATAGGTAGAACCACTTTACAACAAAAATTTTCTTTTGAGAAAAATGATTTTGAAGGCGCGCAGTAAAGTGGCATACCGAAACTTTATAGCTTGTTTCTACAGCTTTAAAATAATTCTACTTCAATAATAATTCATGTGGTGATAGTACTTATTGAAAGCTAAAAGATGGCACCGTATCTCAATTTCGAAAAGAATTGTTGTGAAGTGTACCCCTGGGAGCTTCAGTTAATAATAATAATAATAAATTATAAAAATCTCCGAAAGAGAACGTAAATATATGTGCTATTAAATTTTTTTATAAAGTCAAGCACTCATGAAGAAAATTAACCACTTTCTTTTAAAATCTAAAATAAAATAAAATAAAAAATATCGCCAGAAAAATATAATCGGAGAGCTTATAATTTGCCAAGACACACAAAAAAATAATTATTTTTAGCGAAACTAACCTTGATAAAAATTTACTTTTTTGTAATACTCCAAGATAGTTTTGAACGAGGTTTCCACAAACATGATGAATAATTTTATAAAGCAAGCTCATTTAGTAATAATTCATAGTGAAAGTGTCACTTTTAAAATTTCAACATTAACGAAGAAGAGTTTAATTAATAAGGCGAATAACAAACATAATATTAATCTGTTTAAAAGTTTTAGAGTTGAATTCTGATGCATAGAATTCTGTAACTCAAAAATCAGTTTAGAACACATACTATTAGTTTATTTGAATAGTTTACATTAACCTTTATCAGGCAGTGGTAAAATACTTACCACCTACGGTCTATTAAATACAGAAATCAATTGTCATTAGTGAATTTTCTGATTTTTGTTCAGTTATATTAGATGTATATTTTTCCATACGTCTAGATTCTAAATAATATTTGGCTTATGAACTTTTCTTTCATTCGCAATTTTAAAGAAAGCTCGAATAATTACTCGAAAATTGAGCATAAGAATCATCGCTTTTAATTATATATTTTTGCGTTTAATTCCGTGTGCAAGCAGCAGCTAGTTTTCCGACTTTGATTTTGTGCATAATTAATGTATTCTCCTGCAAAATTTCTATGTTTGTTTACTACTCGTTTCTCCAATTTTCACGTAGGATATTACAGTAGAGGGAAAATATATGAATTAATTCTAAAAAATGGGCCAGAAAAATTCCAAGTAATTTCGACTCTCTGCACATACCCTCGCCTTATAAAGGGTTAATGCTGGTGCCATCCGTGGATTCAATAGCGATTTGTATAAAGATTCAAAATAAGGGAAGTTGCGGTGGCTTACGATGCGCCACTGTATATAACATACAAATCTACACGCAAATATAAAACTTTTATTGTATTTATTTTATTTACTTATTTTACAGGATAAAGGGGAAAATTTCGGAAGACGTATAGACGCTGTATACCATAATTTTTATTTACTTTGCAGTAAAATAACTTAATTAAAATTCACAACAGTTAGTTATTTTTTCCACAACGATATAAAAATTGAATTGTCAGTCAAGATTAATCAGTTTCCTTTAACTTATATTCCGTTTTTAGATCTATCCACAGCCATCTTCATACTGGACTGGAGAGGGCTTTGGTCTATCAGAGGAGCTGGTTATTATTATTATTTAATTTTTTTAAATTAACTTTTCTTTTTTACCCCAAGCAAAATGTAATAAATTCTAATTCCCTTGCAGCTGTTAATCTTCTTGGTGTGCATAGCTACGAACTCTTAGCTAAAGAGGGCCGGTTAATCCAGTTAGATTTCTCTATATAGTGCAAATTCTCACTCGTTGTATATGTATAAAGTATGTTACCAAATAAACAAACTATAGATTTGACTAATTCTTAAATTACCAAAAAAAAAAAAAAAAAAAAAAAAATCTTACTGCTAAATTTTTATAAAATTAAAGATTAAATCGTACATATTGTGTTTGATTGAATCTATTTATAAATAAAAATTATATTTATAATTTATTCAAATTTGCCATCTAAGAAACAGAAAAGTACTATTTTTTTTTATTCGGAAGAAGTTAAAAGTTATATTATCTAATTAACCACTTAGTTATAAAAATATCTTTTTACTTTCTCAACAGTTATAAGAGTTCAAGTAAGGATTACTGTGATAAAATAATTTTAAAGACATAGAATACTTTGCATAACACACTAACTTATAAAAAAATGAAATACGACCAGTTTAAAATATTTCTAATTAAAATGAAAATTTTTAATTAAAGCGTTTAAATATTCATAGGTTTATACATATTTTGAATGCCAGAGATGATTAACTGTAAAATAATTTTATAAATATTTTGTAATTTCAAATTATTACACAATTAAATATACATTTAGAAAGTTTCCGTAGTAAACAAAATCCGAAATTTCTTATCGCCCGAGTCGTAAATCTCTTTTTAAAATATCAATTAAGACTTATAAATTTTGTATCTCTATGAATAAAAGTAATACAATGGGAAATTTTATTTTACATTTATGACACAAAAGCTTTTGACTCGTGAATTAAAATACTGTTAATTTACATACAATTACATTAAATCTGTGTTTAATTTAAATTTGCATTAATGCAATTTGAAAGTTTATAAAGACATACCTTTCGTCCTCACTCCAATTACTAAATCGTATTTGATAAATATACCAAAAAAATCGAAACTGCAACGAAAGAATATATTTTTAAAATGTATATCCTGTCCTGTAATTATGCGGGAATGACATATAATGGCGTGAACAACATTTTACTTATCAATGGTTTAAAAGCAAGAGCACATTTAAAAGTACTCATAGTGTTTAAAAGACCAATTAGGAGAAAATTTAGATTAATTCATAGAGTACTCAGACAGTTAATATAATTTAAAATACAATAATGTTGTACAACATTTCATAGAATCAGAATGTGAGGTCAAAAAGTCCGACTTCTACTCCAGCTTCAACTAAAAAAGTTATGACTCTGGGTCCGATTAAAAGTGCACTCCAAACCATTACGAGTATCCATGTCTAAGGACATTTAATGATATATATGTATCATTAAAATGCTGTTAATAAATAAACTTTAAAGTAGTATTTTAATATTTCTGAGACAGAACAAGTGACTCAGTTTTTGAAATATATGCCTTATTTTAAAATTATTTTTATTTTTAAATAGCGCAGAATGTGGTCATTCAAAATTTGTGTTCAAACTAGTTTCAATTCTTTTTTATAAGGGGGGGGTGAGGGGCAAGTGTGGTTTTAGGGCGAGGGCACAGGGGGCGCGAATTCCCCGAGAGGAAAATATTTACACTAGTAAAAATACGCTTCAAATAAAATTGCATGTTCATGCAATTCTGAATTGGCATGCAAGCTTTGCACCCTTCCTGAAAAATATTTCTGGATCCGCCCTTGGGCATAGTATATTTGTACAAATACATAACAAAAAGCAAGTGCTTAGAAGATATAAATCAGTGCTTTAGAGAAATAAACTGACCATATTTTTAATAATAACATATATTAATTAAAGCTTTTAAACACATTTAAAAAATATATATAAATGTAATTTACATATAACTTACTTGAAGTTTGTGGATCTGATGAACTTGAAGGGTTTTCTTTCTCTTATTTCCATTTGGTAATTGAACAGGCCCCAGTTGATTTTGTTTATGAAGATCTGAATGCTTAGTTAGTTATCCTATGTTTTTTTTTTTTTTTTTTTACATAATCATTATCAAAAATATCACGACATAAAGCACACTGTACTTTATATCTTGTGCTTTTGGCACCACCGATGTTCTTTTTATGAAATATAAAGACAAAAGTGAAATTAAACTTTTATACACTTCACAATGATATGCTATGCTGCCGTAACAAGAAAAAAAAAATACCCACTATTCTAAACTCTGTCTAACTCACTGGCACAATGCACAATAACAAGTGTTGGAAAAATTATGTACTATGGGTTTGCGAAGAAAAAATAAAAATACACCGGATATTTCGACGAACCATTTCTTTCTCATCATTCTGTCATTAAGGACCAATAAAAGTACAAAAACCGTATTTCTGGAAAAAAGAACATCCCCCATTTGCTTGTGTAAACAAAGCCATACTTCCCTTCCCTCGAAATTTTTTATCTACCCGACTGGTCTAATTAACGGTCACTGTCTCCCCCATCCCGACCACACACACCCATATTGTACTTTTCTACGGTGTCGGCGACAAAATGCACAATCGTTTAAGCAATTAAAAGAGCCTCGAATAGAAAGTGGCCGCAGATTTGGTCTCATAAATTTGTCCTTTGAAGAATAGACTGGCACTTTTGTTACCTTAACATTGATGTCTTGCTGCAAATCCAGTTAAATGCCTCCTGAGAGTGGGATCACAGATTTCAAGTATACACTATTCGAATTTGAAGTCTCCCCTGCCGTCGTCAACACATCACAGTATTGGAAGATGCCGGAAGTGGCTGTTTCTCGACATGAAAAGGATCGCAGAGATAAGAGATGAATGAAAACGGAAAGTACTTTTAGCCATTATTCAGAAGTTCTGAGGAATATAACCCCCACCCCTCCCAGAAATGTAAACATATCCGCTTCAATCTCCAATACTCATTCGCCTTTCATGTGTATTTAAAAATTACAAAATTAATTTTTTTTAAATCGCAAAATCAAAATTAAAACTCAGCTAAAATATAGATTTCTTCTTATGAAAATTCCCCGACGAATTAATCAAATAGCCCCGATGGGGGGTCACAAGTTCCCCGACGGGGGGGGGCACGTCCCCCCCGGACCCCCCATTGGAGCCACCCCTGTTCGACTGATCGGCTTGAAATTTCACAGACGCATATAACAGTACAATAGAGATCGTCGGCTACTTTAAAATTCTGGAAATCCACCTGTTCCCTAATTTTAACGATTTTTCGCAATTTTCAGGGAAGAAAGCTATTCAAATGTCCGATTTAAGCACATTAGTGAGCATAGTTGACAAAGTTAGATTTATTTATTTATTTATTACCTTCAATAATTCAAGTGAGACTGGCATCATTTTGATGTCACAAGTGTAAAAATGCATTAGAAATCCTAATTAACAAGTTTTGACAAAAAATTACACCCCGAGCGAAGTAATATACTTCCATACAGATCATTAGATGCTGTAGAAAAGTAAAATAACCCTAGTAGCAATGACTGCTTGTTTTCTGCTCGGTCGTTCATCGATTCATCGTTAACTCATCGACTCGCCGAATTCAGTCATCGGCAAGCGCACTTTTGTTTATCTGCAATAGATGAATTTTTATTCATGGATAGAAGTGACCTAGACGAGCAGTTTCGCCGATGGGAAACCGAAAAAAAATATCTTATCCGAAACTGCAGCTCTATAGTCAACGGGCCTTGCAGGTGTCCCCAGTGGTTTACACTTTACCCAAATTCCTATAAATATTTGCGTAATTTAGATGTGCCTTAGTATCTAAAAATTCCTTAAATGTAAAATAATGAGTACGTAAATGCCTTGACACGTATCAATAATCTTCATGATTGCCATAGATTTACATCGCTGTCAGATCACTCATTCATTATCAGGTAAGCTTTGGCCGGCATTCAATGTTACAATGGCATATACTTTGTTTTGAAGAGGGATGCTAAATACTCGATGGTCGCTGCTATCAGGGTTGAACAAAAGGTAGTTTAACGTAAGGTGAAACCTTTCCTTCAGTCGCAGAGAGTGCATTACGGAGGGTGGAGGGTGTCAGCGAAGATCTTGGCTGATACAATTGGGATTGTTTATACATTCACTAACAGCATCTTGATTACTTCAGAATTATATCTATCCATACCGAGGATGTTCAAATTCAGCATCAGGAATTTCAG
This sequence comes from Cheiracanthium punctorium, assembly GCA_038373885.1. Lineage (NCBI taxonomy): Eukaryota > Metazoa > Arthropoda > Arachnida > Araneae > Cheiracanthiidae > Cheiracanthium > Cheiracanthium punctorium. The sequence continues at coordinate 1,059,644 of JAWZYV010006201.1, forward strand.
TTGGTTGAACTTTCAAATGAATGAGTTTATAAAAAAATTCATCAAGTCTGTTATACAATGTCCGCAACGTAGCTGTACACACCACAATCGTTAATAATTTCATTCGTCATATACTGTGAATAAAGCCATTGCAAAGTATGCGTTAAAATTTCGAATTCTTTTGTGAAATTCTTTGGAATGTGGGTGGCATCGGAGAAACAACCACACCAATTCATTAGGAAATTTGGAATGACCTATATCATCTTACAGTTCCCAAAATGATTTCTGTTAATTGAGTTTTTAATCTTTCTTCAGGAAATGGCAAAGCTCCAGGGTGAATGCAAGCCATGTTAAAACGTTTTAAACTTGACAGTAAGTATCTACATTTGTGGCAGCTTTGTAGATACTTAGACTGTTTACCCGAAGTATTTGTCGACGTCTAGCTGTTCTATGTCGTTCTCCTTCCAAATACTGATCATCTGTTTCATCTGCTTGTGTTTGAGCCGCATGTTCACGCATTTGGGCCAAGTGATCATACATGTTTCTACAGCTCGTTTTTCGAGCTACACTTTCATGCATTTACGTCTTTCTTGTGTAATACATCTATGACAATTCTTTACGATTGAAATTGTAAATTTATCTATAGTGCTCCAATTTAAACATAAAAATACTTGTTTTTTCTCATTCAAAGAAAATACATCTTACATAAACAAATTCTATAAACGTAAATTCAATCTTCTTCCATAAATATAGATGCCATAAAAATATAATCTTAGATAAATATGCTTTAAACATAATTTTCTTTTATAAACTCAAGCTCAAAGCAAAGAAAAAGTGTAACGCAATTTAAATTTTTAGAATAAAAGCACACTTCGAAATCATATGAAATCAACCACAGAATAGATAAAAAAATATTCTTTTGCATAATAATAACTTTAAAAACTACTTAAACGCTAACAATAATAGAACAAACGGATGGACTAAGAAAAAAAAAACTTCCACGAATGAATCACCATCTATGATTCCTAATGACAACACATGAATCTCGAATGAATAAAAAATACATCATATCCTACTATATAGTTAGGCTGATCCCTGACTCACTAACTCTGCCACAATTCCGCTTCAACCACCCAAAAACAAAACTTTTACCGTCACTAATCCAAACAAATTAAAAAGTTATTGCCTAAAAACGTAAAATTCGCACCGTTGGTGCGCTCGGCCTGAAAATTTTCATAATTATGTAAAAAAAATTTGCGATGCTTTAAAATCTAAAAATCCATCCGTTTCCCGATTTTTAAGCAATTTTTCGCTTTTTTCAGCTCCATTTTATTTCCGAGAGTAAATAAATAATTTTTTAAAAAAAGCTTATCATTTGCGTGTCAAAATTAGGTGTTGCAAGTGACACTGGCGTCATACTGAAGTCATAGTTGTCAGGCTTTGAAGGGAAAATTACAATTCCAATTCGCTTAAAATAGTTTGTCTAAATTACCCAGTTTAACTTTTTTTTCAAAAAATAAAATGGTTTTCTAAGCATTGAGCATTGATATAAGGGAGGATGTTCTTACCAAACGAAATGTTTCGAATGCTATAAGTTTCTGCAGAGTATGCATTTCCGACATCGGTACATAATAAAAATTGAATATGGAGTTCTTTATTTTAAGTGGGTAAAGATTAAATATTCTGAGTGTCTTGCGACCTTTGTAGTTGTCTCCACTACCGGCTTTATCCTCTATAGTTTAATAATAGTACACAACACAATCTAATCCACGGCTAAATTAGAATTGAAAAAAAAAATCTGTAGCACTTTCATATTTTAAAACTGAACTAAAATGCTATATTTTAACAGCGTATCATAATCCATGCGCCGTCCCTATTTTTTTTTAATTATTCCGTTAAGTTGGAATGAATATCATTATTTATGAGTATGCCATTTTTCTCCCTTGTTCCATAAAACTCATCTTTGAATTCGAAATCTATCTTAAAATCGTCTACCAAAACTCTTTTACAATCTTCGCCAAGCATATTCAAATTATACTTCACCATTTTAAATACTGTTTGGAATATGCATCATAATCCATGAGTGTGCCATCTTCCGATTTAAGATTATTTAAATTATTTAATTACAGTCAACTCCGGTTATAGTGAGAATCTGGGAACCGACAAATTTCGTTTATTATATCCGAAGTTCACTATAAGCGAAATGTCCCCATATGAACAAGGAATACACTGTATACATAAGTAAAAAATAGTGTTCTATAACCGCACTGAATATTTATGTTAATCAGACATAATTAATCGTATTTATGTCTTATTACTCTTAAGTGCTGCAATAATTTGGGAAATTCCATTCAACTGGCTGGAACGTGCTATAGCCAATCAAGCAATATCGTGTAGTGGTCAACCTGTGCTATTGCACCGGGAATAGAAAATGGAATCGTTCAAGGACGAGAAACACGCCTGTTTTTGTTCACCATGAAATGTACCCTACTTTTTGTTAAGTGTTTAGTAGCCGAAAAATGCTATTGATTCTAACCGACTAAGAATTTAATCCTCTTTTACAGATGCCCCCGGATAGCAAGCGTGAATGCAACTAGAATGGGAACAGTTTGATGAATTGGATTGAAGCGCTTGTGGTCTTTCCTTTCTGGTCAGGAATGAGAATGAAAAAATTCGCATGTTTCTTTTAAAAATTTTCATTTCTACCTTCTTCATTGTGGAGTGTGGGTGTCACGGCCTTTCATGCAGGGTGTAAAAAATGAGCTTATCTTTTAAACACTGGGGGTATCGGACAAAAGGAGTACGGGGAGGCATACACCACAAGACTTGGGCTATTTTGCAAGGGAATCGAAGAGCTAAAGATAACATGCATCACTGCAATGAATAAATTCCTGGTTTCACAGCGGCCAAGAGTCTAAAAGCCCTTTTTCTAGTGCGCTATTGTTACCCTCTCCCCTTCGCCATGTTAGCGTAGTCACTGACAGTTCCCCTGTATTTTGGGACAGATGCTTGATAATCTCTTTGTGTATTCATCGAATGCAATACAGACAACCTTTTAAAAGGTAGGCATCGAAAAACTTCATCTCAGAATTTTCGAAGTTCAGTTTTTAGGTTCACTATAACCGAAGTCATGTTCACTAAAACCGAAAAGTGCTATGCACATTTCTAATGTCAGTGAATCGGGACTAATGATTTGCGTTCACTATAGCCGAAAGTTCAGTATATCCGGGTTCACTGTAACCGGAGTTGACTGTATATTCCTTCAAAACAATAAGCCATAGAGATATGAATACCAGGAGATGGCTTTAGCTATCTTCAGCATTGGACGAAATAAAGTAATCGTGTTGGTCTAAGCATGGCGGGACATTTTAGTGGTTTCTTTTTAAATAACAGTTGAAAGATGCACGATTTTACGGATTAAAAAGTAGAGATGCACAGTTATATGTTACAATAGTTCTAAATACAAAATCTCAGCATTCTATAGTTAAAGTTTACAGTTATGCCAAATACTTCATTATTTTTGGAGCCCACTTTGGCGACTTTACTTCTTTAAAATTGGAACTGTCACCATCCATAGAAAAATCTGATGTGTCCAACACATGACTTCCTTGCACGTCCATTAGATCAAAAATATTTTCGACGCACTTCCTCTACATTTATTTGTTTGAAAGAGATGAAATATCAATAATAGTAAGGTTTAGCGAATTCTAGCCAAATATTTCGATATCGCCAAGCTGAGTTCAATTTGAAAGATTTCCTTCTGACACTTTATTTGGCGATATTTCACCAAAAGCCGACAAACTTGAGATAGTCAGCGAGATTTTGGGGATAGCCAAAGTAGTCATTGAACACAGGCTTTCAATGAGTTGAATGCATCTATACACCTCAATGTATCCAAAGTCATTTGGCTCACCATGTAAATAAATTCTCAGTCGATTGCTGTCAAAAAAGATATTGAAAACAGTTAGGTATTACAATAGTTCTAAATACAAAGTTAAAAAATCTACGGGTTAAAGTTTTAGAGTTATACAAAATAGAAAATAATTTTTGGCGCCAAATTTGGCGATATTTCGGCGAAACTCGTCAATGTCGACGACATTTGGCGAGATTTTAAGCATAAACCAAACAATGACAGATTATCGCCAAATTTGGCGATATTTCACCAAAACTCGCCAAGAACGATGACAAATGGCGATACTTTGGGCATGGACCAAATGACTGACTATCGCCAAATTTGGCGATATTTCGCCAAAACTCGCCAAGGTCGAGGACAGACGGCGAGATTTTGGGCATGTACCAAACAATGACTGTCTACAGTTGTATTATAATGAAGATGTCCATAGACATTAAGGTACTGAAATTCTTTTCGGTGGTCCTGTAAATAAACTCTCCAGTAGATTGGAACCAAAAATCGAGATGCACAACTAGATGTTACAACATTCTTATATATGAAATTTCATAATAGTTTTTGAGATTTGAGAGTTAAATATGCACACACGTACACCAAAAGTCGCCAAGCTTGGCGACTTTTGGCACAGTTCTTGAGGGAGGCACGTGATCGTGGTCGGACCATTACCTAACTTATGTGGTAGGACGGTATTGTGCTTGAAATGGATGAATGCCCCTAAAATTGCTATTGGCCGTAATGTATTGGAAATCTTTTGAGTGTTCCTGTAGCAGAACTATAAATGATAAAGAAACTTTTTTTTAATGGAGAAATTCATTTTCTAACTCTTTACAGCATATATCACTTCTGAGTCGTTTGAAATATCCCAATACCTCTAAAAAACGCTTTGATGAATTTCGACCCATAGAGCGTAATGTATTTCGAATCTTTTGGGCGGTCCTGTAGATAAACTATTCAGTCGAATGGAACCGAAAGGGGAGGTGCACAACTAGATGTTACAACAATCCTAAATATAAAGTTTCAACATTCAACGCCTAACAGTTTTTGAGATATGCGAGTTTAATGAATTTCGGCCCATTGAGTGTAATGTATTTCGAATGTTTTGGGCAGTCCTGTAGATAAACTATCCAGTCGAATGGAACCAAAAGGGGAGGTGCACAACTAGATGTTACAACTATCCAAAATATGAAGTTTCGACATTCTACGCCTAATAGCTTTTGAGTTAGGCGAGTTTAATGAATTTCGGCCCATAGAGCGTAATGTATTTCGAATCTTTTGGGCGGTCCTGTACATAAACTATCCATTCGATTGCTACCAAAAGGGGAGGTGCACAACTAGATCATAGAACAATCCTAAATATCAAATCTCAACATTCTACGACCAATAGTTTTTGAGATATGCGAGTTACATACATACGTACGTACAGACGGCATGGAAAAACTGGCCACAGTAGACTCGCCACTGGTCAAAATGAGTTGCAGGCGCGTTAATATGATCGTGCATGCTAGCCTACGATGAGATGCATCGAAAAAAATTTTTAAATTAAATTTAGAGGTAGTCAAAATCGGTTTTTATGTCGAAATTTGGCCCCCAAAATTTTTCGGGATCACATTACTTCCTTATACTACGTACAAGGAAGTAATAATACAGTCCTATTGCAGAGTGCAAGAAATTTCGGCTTCACTATCAGATAGCTAATGTCGTCTTCTTCTATTCATATCGCTAGGGATGTTGGGAATGCTGCATGCTCCTTTCCTATAGCACTTTTCGTGCTTCCGGAATGGCAACCGGGATTGTTTTTTTCTTTTTTGTTTCGCTGGTTGCCAGGACGACAGTTTTGAATAAAAAGAACTTTTTTCACGGAGATAAATTTAACTTCGTGTTTTTTTATTCTAAAAATAGTTATGTAGCTGAAAGGTTTAATATATAGCGATATATAGCGATTAAAATATTTAGTTGTCTGTGTGTGCGAAATCAAGTTCCAATTATTTCGTTTCTTTGCAAAATTTTTACTATAAACATCGGTTAAGTCTATCTTTTAATCCTTCCCAAAGTTATTTAAGTGTTCTTTTTACGAAGATCACATCAACTGAGTTTCCCAAACGATTAATAGATGGCGCTACTAAATTGAAATTTTACATTTTGAGCGTTGTAGAGTGTTTTTCAGTCACGTGACCTAGGTCGATCGTTTCAGGGCCCCGAAAAAACCCCAGGTACGAAATTTAAAAAGAATCTTTAAAGCCGTTTTCGAGATCGCTCGGACATACATACATACAAACATTCAGTGTTTAATATAGGAACGGATAAGTTCTGGTGGCAAGTGAGAGCTTTTCAACGTCGTATGTTTCAATATTAATCCGTTTGAAAACTACTGAGCGAAATAACCAAACTCAACTACCCGGGTCAGAACGTGACATCATAAATAAAAAGTTGCCTGAAATTCGTAAACTCTGCAACACAATCTAACGTCCTATTCGCAATTTGAGAGATTCTTAAATAGCTCCTCGAGATTACGCAGTTTGATGTTTTTCACGAACCTGAACCCCATGGAGGATTTAAATTGGTACAGCTTGGATATTTTTCACCACTGCGAGATGAAATACTTTGTAGTGCTAAATAGGCCAATCTGACAAGAAATATGCTTTAAAATATATGGAGATCTGTTTTAATGGCAATGCATAAATTCCAAAGTATCACCAAAGAGTAGAAAGGCAGCATTGTGGCTTAAAATATCTAATCTGTTTCTTTAAATTGAGCATTAAAGAGAGAGAAACGAAGATAGATAATATTAATATAAGTAAAAGAAAATATAAATAATAGGTAGCAATAGTAGATTTGTTTGGTTAATATGGATTAAAGCACAGTATACCACGTTAATAAATATTTCGTGAAATTAAGTGTTCTATTCAGCATTTTTCAACGTTCGTCTTACAAGAAAATAAACTATAATCGTACGTTGCATTAATATATCCCGCGGTAGTTTCAACAAAGGGACTATACCTGTACTTTTTGAGATTTTGTTTTCGCATAAGTAGTTACGATTATATTTTTGGAAAATATTCGTTTCCTACCGTGAGAAGAACGAGCACGCAGCTAGTTAAAATACAAGACACTTTGTATTTTTGAAAATTCCCATTTTATTCAGCTGTTTTTAACGAAAATCTATTGTATCAAAACGTTTGACATTCATTATTTTCATCAATAAATCATTATTGCATTGTTTGCTTTATAAAGTATTAGCTGCGTGCCCGTTCTTCGCACGGTAGGGAACGAAAATTTTTCTTACATGTGTAATTCGAATTGATTCCAGTGATGTGGAATCTAAAAATAAGCAATATTATTTGACTCTTGGCATAAAGTTACTCGTAAAGTTAGTATGACTACTAGCCTGAGATCATTGCAATATCATAACTCAAAAAAAAAAAAAAAAAAAAAAAAAATCAGTGTCATTCGTGATCAAAAAAAGAAAAGCTTGACGGTTTGCAGCGAAAACTCCTCACTTTCAAAATGTTTTATTTCTACACCAAACTGTTTTTCGGGTTTAAGTTAAACGATTAATACTTTAAACACAGCATGATGTGGACAACAGATTTATTTCATGACAAGCTTAATTTTTTTCTGGTGTGATTTCTCGGTTTGATGATGGTGTAGAGAAGACTTGTTTCATGTAGCAGAGCATGTGGCGCGAAATTTAGTGGTTATATTTCCATTAATATAGACTTAATGATGTATCTTAAGAATGGAAGAAATGTGTGGTGATGCAAAAAATAAAAATAAGGGCAAAGAAGCGGAGAATAATATTCATGCCGATGAGACTGAGACTATACTACTGCCAAGTTTGTCGAACGCAATTACAGTATTTGAAATTGTATGAACTTTTATGTACAAACATGAAAACACAAAAAAGGCAAGAAAAAATTGAAATTTTCGTTTAATTAAAAAAAAAAAAAAAAAAAAGCGAAAAGCCCAGTGTAAAATGACTGATTTTTTAGAAATAATTATCACTTAATTTTCTTCACCTCCAATTTATTTCTTTTACAGTTTGTTAACAAATTAGTATATTTGGTATACTGTATACACTGTGTGCATTGCATTGATAAACATTGTTTTCTTCGTATTTTGACTTTAACCCGCATTCGTCGTTTTCCCGCATGCGTCGCTTTTTTTCTACGCACCCCTTTGGAAAACGATAGATCGAGGTTCTACTGTGTTAACTTAATCACATACAAAAACAAATAAAATAAAATAAAATGCACGTACGCAAGACCGTTAAGATTTGAGTTTCGGAAGCGAGAAAGATTAGATTGAGCTAGCAAATTAATCGAAAAGTAGTGTTAGTATGTAGCGACTGCTATCCGGCAGCTACTACAGCTGATTCCTTTGACATTTCAAGTCACATTTCGTGAGAACTAGCCATTGTGTAGCATAGACGCTTCTAGTAAAACTCATAATTCGTCATATGCATGCTACTTTAAATATGGTTTGATATATCAATTTTTCAAACAAGTCAAAGAAATCGATTGTGTATGTTCAGGTTACCAGCAAACTTAAAAAAAAAAAAAAATGTGCCATATGCACGCACGTGCATTTTACTTAAATATGTCTACGTAACGAGTAATATTTTCTTTGAGTATCATTGCGGGTTCATGAACGAAAACAAGTAAACAAATAACACACATTTACAAGATTTTGTATCTTGTATAAAATAGGGTATTTCTTATGTAATTTAGGCCGCTAATTTCGGAAATGCAATTAGTTTGTGCCTAGGACCCTCAGATTTTGAGATATCGGCAACATTTTATAAATTCAGAATATTTTTCTATGCATAGTAATGATATAAAACTAGTTATAATAACAGAGATATGAAATGGAAAATGTAATTTTATTATAATGTGCCTATGAAACGTTGTATTCTGACTTAGTTTTCAAAAAGAGAATGTAGGCCACTACAAGGTGGCGCTTCGTTATAGTGGGAGTCGTCGATTAAATCCGTTGAAGCCAATACCACATAGTGAAACTGCTAGAGACTTAGGCCTTTCTAAAGAAAAATCTGAATTGCTTGCTTCTCGTTTACAAGGCTGGAATTTGTTGGCTTCATAAGAACTTCATGCAATATTTTGAAATGCCTGAATCACTTAGTTACTGCAGCAATATTGATGGATTGTTGCAAGCCCTTGCCCACGAACACAAGTCAGACGAGTGGAGACTGTTTGTTGATGCATCAGTCTTAAGTTGGAAGTACTACTACACACTGGTAACATTCTCCATCTATTTCCACTGCCCATACAGTACACATGAAAGAGTTATGAAAGCATGGATTTTCTTTTGGATAAAATTCAGTACATAAAATAGAAGTGGAAAATTTGAGGTGATTTTAAAGTAATTGGACTTATGTCAGGCTTACAACTGGGTTATACAAAGTATCCATGTTTTCTGTGTGAATGGGACAGCCGGAGTAAGGATGCCCTAGTAGCAATAACCCATCGGTCGATGAGAGGCGGGTGAGATAAATCCGAGGAAAAGGAGCAATGGCCGATCACGGCTTTTCATCCAAAAAAGGGGAAATTTCATCGGCAACTGGTACAAAATGTCCACTCGGGGGGCAATAAAGCCGATCATCGTTTCCCGATGACTCCGATGAAATAACGAAAAGAAGCCGTTAAACTGTTTAAAATATATTTGTTAATAAAAAATAAACGACTGGCAGCAAAATTTTCAAAAAATGTCCGTTCTGTTTATTATGTTTTCGTTTTTTGTATGCTAAATTTCCGTTTTTCTGAAAAAAAAAGATAATAATCTCCCTCACCCGGGCCCGAACTCTGAGCGCAATGATTACGAGATAAGCGCGCTACCCCTAGACCATCGAATCTTATCACAGCTAAGGCAAGGTGTGAAGTACCGGTTATTTTAGTCTCAGATTGGGACTTAGGGTGAAATTTTGACATTGTTCAGCTATTATTAATAATAGTCAAATTATTCGATTGGTAAGAAATTAATTTCACTTTTTACCAAAGTATGTAAGTAGCAACAACATTCATAATTAATAATTAAAAAACAATATTGACAATTGTATAGGAATTTTAGTGTGATTTTAACTTTCATATTTCTTGGATAACTTAAAAAAATTAACTGATTTCTCTTCTTGCTGTTTACATAAAAGAGGTTTCAAAAGAGTTGCTCATTGTAATGAAGTTTACGTTTTTCTTATTATGCAGCTGACGCTCAAATAGATTTTCTTTTCTTTTTTTTTTAAACACATTTTTTAAAATTATTTAAATATTACAAACAATTTTTATATAATAAATACTTACATTTTTTTGTAAATATTTCTTTTCAAATTTAAATTTTGTGGGAGGGGGAAAGAGGGGGGTATACCATCCCCCTGCCCCCTCCCACCCCCAATACAAGAAATTTGAAGTAAATTATGCGATTAATTCAAGAATTGTTCAAAAATTTCCCTTACATTATGCAAAGGCACATCTAAATTACGCAAATACACTGCTGGCCATCGTAAATGCAACACCCTGAAGGAAGCATGCAAATAATATGAAATTTACAACATGCATTAGCTGAGGTGAGATATGCAAATGATTAGAATTTCAGCGCAGACGCACATCAAGCGCGCCTGTGGCGCCACCTCAAAGCGCTATTTAAGGCTTGGAGATTTCGACGGTTTCAAGTACAGCAATTGTGTTTTTCTTGCTTTTTTTTCAAAAAAACGATAAATTATGCCTCGTAGGAAACAACGATCATCTTTTGATCAAGTATCCGAGTTTGACAGAGGAAGGATAGTGGCATACCGAGATTGTGGGTTATCTTTCAGGGAAATCGGTCGTCGTATTGGACGAAACCAAACAACTGTGATGCGGATATGTGATCGTTGGGTGCAGGAGGGTACGACGGACAGACGTGATCGACCGCATCGACCTCAGTGCACCACGTCACGTGATGACAGGCAGATTGTACGCATGGCAGTGACGGACCGCTCAGTCATATCACGAACCATATCACAGCAGATTCAGTCTGTAACGCATCATCCAGTGTCTGCGCGTACCATTCGACGTCGTTTACAGCAGAATGGTCTGTCCGCAAGACGTCCGTTGCTTTGTCTACCTCTGACGCGGAACCACAGACGTCTCCGCCGCCAATGGTGCGATGAAAGAAGGATGTGGACGACAGAATGGAATGAAATTCTCTTTACTGACGAGTCACGCTTCTGTATGCAACACCACGACGGTCGGATTCGAGTCTGGAGACACCGTGGAGAGAGGATGCTGAACAGCTGCATTATGCACCGTCACACTGGTCCTGCACCGGGTATTATGGTATGGGGCGGTATCGGATATCTCTCTCGCACTCCTCTAGTACGCATTGCCGGTACTTTAACCAGCCAGCGCTACATCTCCGAGGTGTTGGAGCCAGTTGTCCTTTCTTACCTTCAGGGCTTGCCAACAGCCATATTTCAGCAGGATAATGCACGGCCACACGTGGCACGCATTGTCCAAGGGTTCTTCGTCAATCACCAGATTGAATTGCTTCCCTGGCCGGCGCGCTCTCCGGATCTTTCGCCGATAGAAAACATGTGGTCCATGGTTGCTCAACGACTGACCCAGAGTTCATCCCCAGCTGTCACACCAGATCAACTTTGGCAACGTGTGGAAGCTGCTTGGTCTGCTGTACCCCAAGAACACATTCAAAGTCTCTTTGAATCAATGCCGAGGCGTGTGGCAGCTGTGATCTCCAACAACGGCGGCTACTCTGGGTACTGATTTTGGCAGGAACCACGCTTCATAGAATGCTGTAAATTTAATCATTTGTTACTTGGTCAACATGTTATCTACACAATAAATTTTGTTGTGATATCTCTTGTTTTTCTTGGTGTTGCAATTTGGGTGGCCAGCAGTGTATTTATAGGAATTTGGGTAAAGTGTAAACCACTGGGGACACCTGCAAGGCCCTTTGACTATAGAGTTGCAGTTTCGGATAAGATACTGTTTTTCGGTTTCCCATCGGCGAAACTACTCGTCTAGATCACTTCTATCCATGAATAAAAATTCATCTATTGCAGATAAACAAAAGTGCACTTGCCGATGACTGAATTCGACGAGTCGATGAGTTAACGATGAGTCGATGAACGACCGAGCAGAAAACAAGCAGTCATTGCTACTAGGGTGAGCATTACATAAGAAAGGTTTGACTACCTCGTGAATATTTCATCACCGGTCAAAAAAATATATGTAAACAGCTAGTTGACCCTAAGGATGTACTTCTCCCTCCTCTTCACATAAAACTTGGACTTATCAAGAATTTTATTAAAAGTATGGACAGAGAAGGCAAAGGATTCAATTAAATTGTGCTGAAAATCCTTCGAATAAGTGATTCTAAAATTAAGGAAGGTGTTATTGCTGGTCTTCAAATTCGAGATCTTTTGAAAGATGAAAAATTCGCTCAATGTCTAAATATAACAGAATTAGCTTCCTGGTCTGCATTCAAAGATGTGGTCAGTAACTTTCTTGGGTCTTACAGAAGCCCACATTACAAGACCATAGTTCACACTTTACAGTCAGCATACAAAGCTCAAGGCTGTAACATATCCCTTAAAATCCACTTCCTTGACTCTCACCTCGACTTTTTCCCTGCAAATTTAGGCGTCGTCAGTGATGAACCCGGAGAGAGGTTTCACCAAGACATAGCGAAGATGGAGAAAATATATCAAGGTAGATGGAATCCCAATATGCTGGCCAACTACTGTTGCGGACTCATTAGGGAAGCACCACAGCACATTTATAAACGAAAATCTAAAGCTTTTGCGTTTCCATAAATATTATTCATGTGTTAAATTGTAAAAGTGCAACTGGGTACGATAAATGTATAAATACAAATCTTGTTCTGGGAATGTTACTCAATGAACAACATTATGATTTAAAAAAGAGTTGAGTACATGTAAATTTTTCCATTAAAATGTTTAATAAAAAATAAAATTATCTAATAAAGAAACGTTTGTTAATAAAATAAATAAGCTACATTAATAAATTGCAAATATCTCGAAATCTACGGGTCCTAGAGAAAAACCAAAGTATATTCGGAATCAGCAACTAAAAATACACACAAAAAACTGTGTTTCGCAACCGATACAGAAATGAAGTTAAATTTTGTAAATACGTGTAATCAATGTGTTAGCACTGTACAAGTGCCAAGTCAGTGATCAGAAAAGTACGAAAGAAATGACATACAGGATACATCGAGATTTCTGGTAAATGTTTAATGAATACAGATGTTACCTAGCGTTGTCGGAGAAGTTTCGATGTAAGACAAAATAAACTCAATGAGCTTGAAGGCGGGCAACAAGCGGTCCTGAGAGATATAAACATTAAAGTCTCCGACCAGTAAGATTGCTGTCGGGAGATCTGGATTGTAATCGGGCTAAATCTTAAATCTTATGATGTTCTCAGAATAATTTAACAGTGATTGTAGCATACAAAGTTTAATTTCTGTTAACGCTTTGCCCGGAGCTGCTGTCTAATGTATTTTCATAATCGGTGACCGCACAAGATCGATGCCTATAAAGTCCAGAGTTTATGTAGAAGCGAACATCATCCACATAGATAGGTTTTAACGTCCCAGATGTAGACATACTGGCGCCGCCGTCGTTTATTCGTTCGGACACCTTCATTTTTTTAGGCTCTCAGTAATGCAATTCAGATTATTTTTTAACCACCAGAAATTTCAAGGAGACATTTAATAAAAGAAAATAGTATTTTTTTTTTTTAGTGCAGCAAACTCTTAAAGGATGCACACACTCATGTGTATTAGAAAAGCCTGACTTTTCGTTGGTCGGGAAGAATTGAAGTCCAGACTGCTTTAGCCCGAAAGTTGATCCACCAGAAAGAGTAGAGTTAGAAATTCTATGTTCATTTTTTCTTCTAATATTTTATAATTTTATTTCTTTATTAATTAATTGTTCTAAATATATATTTGAATGTATTTAAAATTGCAGCATATTTACATATGCATGCATTTAAATATGAATAAAAATTTTAGATTTGAAGGTAATATGTTACGGAAATGAAAAAGAAACAGTGGGCAGTTAAAAATAATCATCATTTGGCTTTTGTATGATGAGAAATCACGCGTGAAAAATTCCACGCTCTATTCTTTTTCCTAGTATTTTATGGTTTTATTTATATATTAATTGCTCTACATTTAAATTTGAACTAGCTGCTACCCGCGACTTCGTCCGCGTCGGTTTTAGAATTAGGTCCCGAGAGAAATTAAGCATGTGTGAATAACAAATATATTTGCGACAAAAGAAACTGCATTTAAATATTATTTGCTTTTTACTTTATAAATGAAGTACAGGGTGCCCACAATTAAACTGCAAGTGTTCAAGGGGTGCTGGAGAGAAAACTATCAGGAATATTCCAGTGAAGCTCAGTACTGACAGAGATACACATAGAGCGTAATGGAATTCTTATGAGCATCCCTGTAAAAGAACTGTATGTGATATATGCATTAAAGGTAGCCTATAACACTTAGGGTGCCACCAGTGTCTAAGAAGTTCTGCTCTCAAAACTGCAAGGCGAGAGGTGCCAGGTTCAAACCCCGGTCACGCCTGTCGATCTAGTCGCTCGCAGTTTTCCGTGGCTTTCTAAAAAATCCACGCGTAAATACGGGCTAGGATCCCCTAGAAAGACCTCCACAGAGGAATTCCCCATACAGACCTAGGACCCTAATGCAGTCAATCGGTCTTAATACAAAAACAAACAAACAATAATACTCAGGAATAATGTAACTTTCAATCAGTGAAAAAAGTTTAAGAATCGGTTCAGTAGCTACAAAATTTCCATAGAGCGCGATGCATTAGAATTATTTTGAGTGTCTTTGTAAAAGAATTATTTATGCTATATGCTTGAAAGGTTGCCTGTATGTTAATCCAGGGCATAAGCTATCTTCATTACAAATTTTTCCAAATCCGTTCAACAATTTTTGTGTGATTCAGTCAAAAACATCCAAACACACAAACGTACACATTTATATTATTGGTGGGATTTTGAAATTTATGATCTTTAAGAAACACATCTGGACTTTTCTTGGTACTTACGTATTATCCCGGCGGTCATTCCCGCCAAATTGTTTTTTTTTTTTTTGTTTTTTTTGTCAAATGAGTTGACAAACTGTTGCCAATCGTATTCAAAACCATTAATAATTTCATGTGCCCGGCATTTATCTCGGCAAAAAATCGCTCGTCTTGGCGGACCGCCAGGATAATACGTAAGTACCCTTTTCTTTATTTAAGCTTTTTAATTTGGCGTAAAATCAACATAATTTCCATACCAATTCATGTTTTTCAAATTCATTGATTTTGCAAATAGAATTTCTGCTTTATTTCAAAGCTTAAATCATTTTGTGCGGGCGATAAAACGGTTTTTAATTAATAGTTAGAAAAGTAATTAAAATTTCAAAATTCTGAGCCTCAGATGCACTTTACCGAAGTCATGGGCTCAGTCATGCTCATATTCTCAAAGCTCTGCTTTCTGTAGATTTGTCTGGAGAACATTCATTTTTATTATTATAGATAGATAAGATTTGGCTTAAAACTGGCATAATTTCGGTGGTATTTAATGTTTTTCTGATGCACGTGATTCTTCATTGAAGTAATAACATTCCTGTTAGCTCAAAACATGAATCATTTGATACGGGCGAAACTCGAATTAAAAAAAATAATGAAAAATCTAAAATTCTAAGTAGCCTATAGCCTTCTCCAGAGTCCCATCTATATCTAAACCAAAACTCATCATAGTCGATTCAGCGGTTTAGGCGTGAAAGCGTCATAAACAAACAAACAAACGAACTCACTTTCGCATTTATAATATTAGTTAGGATTATTTTGCTCATTTTACTCTCACTTGCAACAGAGCTTATTAAAGTTAATTTGAGATGTTGGGGTTATTCCTTGCTAATCGGTGTTTCAAACATTTTTAGGAGCTGTTTTGCTAATGACATAGCTTTATGCAAGTGTTCAGTTGCTAGAATTCACACACGCACACAACCAAAAAAAAATGTATA
This sequence comes from Cheiracanthium punctorium, assembly GCA_038373885.1. Lineage (NCBI taxonomy): Eukaryota > Metazoa > Arthropoda > Arachnida > Araneae > Cheiracanthiidae > Cheiracanthium > Cheiracanthium punctorium. Next base: position 1,075,596 of record JAWZYV010006201.1, read on the forward strand.
TCTATATATACCGCCAAAAATCGTCAAAACTTGGCGTCATTTTGCGCGACTTTGGGGTATACATACGGCGACCGTCGTCAAACCATAGCGAATACTATGTATTATGGTAATTAGTATTTTCCATTTCGACCTTGTGACGACTTTTGAATTTCCTACAGTTTTAAAAAATACAAATTTCTTTCCGTTATTTTGGTTGCTGAAAAGTCATAGTGTTAAAAAATCGCCAAGGGTAGCTCGCGTATTAAACAAAATGCTTTGAAATTTTATAATAGGGTGCATCCATCTACGCCACACTTTAGTGTCTGGCAACACTAGTTTCGAAAAGCAGACAACAGCTTTGTACAAACAAGCCTTTGAAGTTGTACTGTGCATTTGTTTAGTAATAATTTGAAAGCGATTTAAATTTTGTAAAAACGAATTCAAATTATTTTATTAATCTGGATGAAAGTATTAAAAAGTATTAGGCTTATAGAATTGACAAAATTGAATTGATTGATTTATTCGTATATTGATCATTCGTACAAGGAAAATATTGGTATTTGGTTCGATTTTACTTACATGGAAGCGTGCAATTATCTGGGTTTTGGCTACAACTCTATGACTCGTGGAAAAGTGCTTGCTTACAAGTCTTTAGAAGCCCACAACCATTTTCCAATTGGAAATTAGTGAAAAAAATGAATGATCCAACGAATGAACTACTGTGAAAGGGTAAGTAAGCAAACACAAGGGTTTATATTAAAATAGAGATTATTCATACACATATCTAAGATTAAGTTATCTGTTCATCTGGCAAAAATATACCTTGCCAGATGAACAGATAACTTAATATAATTAAAAATATACTTTTTAATACTTTATAATGCAATGTCATAACGATTTATTGATTAAAATAATGAATGCCAAGCGTTTTGGTACAGTAAATTTTTGTTAAAAACATCTGAATAAAATGGGAATTTTCAAAAATAAAAAGTCTCCTGTTCAAAAATAAAAAGTTTTAATGATTTTCTTTCATAAAAATATTTTATTCATAAAAAAGAAATTTCATTGATTTAATTAGTTCTAATGATTTCCTTTGAAAAAAGCATTTTATTCATTAATTTGAAAATTTCCTTTGATAAAAATATTTTATTCATTAATCTTCATAATAGTTTAGTTCATTGTAACGAGATTTTACAGTATTTTTTAAATTACTTTAAACATTAACAAATAACTAAAAACATTTCATTACCTTACTGGAACATTAAACTTTATTAATTTAGTCCTATTTTTCATTAGGCATGGCTTTTTTCAGGAATTCTTTGTTTGTTTTGATGACATCATAAAAATCACAACACAGAAGTTGAGAATTAATTTTGGCATTTAGAAGATGTTTAACCATGGGCGCCGGCAGCATAGGGAAAGGGGGTGCAATCCCCCCCCTGGATTTTTGTATGCAGTGTTTTTCCTTGCTTTTTTGCTCTTTCCAACATAGTAACCATGCGTTGAAGTAGTCTTTGCCCCCCCCCCCCTGGGAAATATGTGTTTAACATTACATATTAAAAGTCTACCCCTTTCTGCCGGCCAAATATTCCCCATAACAGAAAAAAACTCTCAACCACAGCAGATGTCCCAGGCAAAGACATCGCAAACAACCAATTTAGAAATGTTGCGACATGAAGTATCAAGACTTCTGAAAAGCACCACTTCTCTTCATTAAAAATGTTTACAATAACTTAAAAGATCATTTAAAAACAAAATTTTGAATTTTTATCGCAGTTTTTCAGTCATTTTCAGCCCCCCCCCTTCAAATTCTGAGGGGAAGCTCAAGCTTCACGAGCCTTTTCAGTAATCAGGCCCTGTGTAGTTTTACTCTTTTATTTAAAATTACTGGACCAAAACCGAAACCAAATGTGAAGTATATTGTATTTTAACCCTTTATTCAAAATACTCGAGCAAAATCGAAATATGATACATAATTGTTTCGTACGGAATGATTACTGCAATTTATTACGGCGCACAACACCATTATTAAAACTTATTTGGGAAACAAAACCTCAAGTATACCACTTGTTCACATAAAATGAACTAGCTGATAAGGTTTGTTTGCACAAAACTAGCTTAGGAATTTCACCGCTGCGTGGCGCTCATACAATTATGACGTCTGGAGGATACACCCAATAGTAAATTTTTACGCCAAAGCCTTTTAATCTAATTAGATTTCTAACTCATTTTTAAATTCATGACGTCAAAATGGCGTCATTCTCAGTTGTGATATTTAACATTAATTAGTGAAAGAATAAAAAAATATAAAAAGGAACATAAATCTGAAATTCTTCCAGATTTTATTTACGCACTCGGCTGGAAGAATTTCAGTTTTTTTTAAATCTATTCAATCGAATCCGTATAGAGGAAAATGATAACTGTAAGTGCTCATATAGACTCCTGTTCGCATAATTTTGTTGCTGGAAATTGCATCCATTGTTGTTTCGCCCCTAGTGGTGAAATGTTTTGGATTAGTGCAAATTGGAAAATCTAAAGTATCCGTTTCAGTTATGAAATCGGATCCTTGATCGGAATTTAATTCTATGTTAAAATCTCCTACTGAAACAGTCTTACAATCATCCTCCTTCAGTAACGTTTCGAATATAGCGTCTAATTTATCTTATAAGAAATTCGAGGACTAGAGTATGTAACTGCAAATCTCACTTTATCTTGAATATACGCAATGACCATTTGAACACCATTGATCTGGCTCGTGTAGGCAGGGGTAAAGGGTTTCATATTCTTTTTATAAAGTTTTCCTCTATAAAAATCATAACTCCGGATGGCTTTCTGTTTTGGAAACCACTGTCTATCCGTTCGACCAAAGTGAATCCTGGTATTTGAAAATCATCTGAAGGGATAGTCCATGTTTCCGTTAGCAATATCAAATCACTCTGCAGAAAACATGAATCAAACGAAAAAGTGAGCACGGCGCGCCGCGTAGACAAAAATCCCGTGCTTGAGGGAAATAGCACCCGAGTGCTAAAGAGATACGTTTTTTTAACTTCTCTACAGCTCTTTTAATTTTCTACATCTGATAATCTGGAAGTTTATTTCTTCTCTCGTGGTGTAATATTTTGTCCGAGCTTATTAACCTATTTAGGATTTCTAATGTATTTTTAAACTCGTGGCATCAAAATGACATCATTTCATTTGTAATATGCTACTTTGTTACTTTGTTTGCAGTTATGTCACTCGCCAGCATACATCGGGGCCGTCGCTATTAGCAACGGGCCTGCTTGTGGATTGCCACCACGAAAATAGAGTTTATCATTGAGGCCTGTTTTCGCGATTAGCACTGTTCTATTTTATTATTATAAGTATTATAAATATTATATTATTTTATTATTTTAAAACAGTTTTTTTCTAGTTTTGTCGTACTAAAGAACTTTAGATGTAGATAATCATTTTGTGAAGATTAAGCCATTTTTTTTAATGGTAATTTATCATAAAATTCGAAAATTTTGCTCTGAATGTAAAGGTAAGTGTAAACATGTATAATTTATTTAGAAGTTCTAAAAATATGTATGTAAATCAAATTTAGTGAATTAATATTCATGTGCTGTTTTTAAATCATTTTCATCTGAAATCGTACTACTTGAGTAGTTTATTATACAGTAAAAAAGCGTGTCTTTGTAATACTAGTTAGACGATGTTGTCTATTTAATTTTTCAGTCGAAAATGTTATTTATCAGTTAGATATGTGCATTGATTGGGTGATTTAGACATGTGTAGCCAGCTTTCAGTGCAGAAGTACAGTAAATTATAAATTATTAATTTTGTATATGTATACGTAGAAACTTCAAATGCAGTTAATATTTTGTACAAGAGTTCCTTATGTTCAATTCCAAAGTTCGATTGAGATAGCGACAAAAGAATAACTTTTATATAATACTTGGAATTGCTATAATAAAGAATAATTAAATAAGAAAACGTTTATTGGTTTGCTACAGTGTTTAGTGCAGCTTTTGAAGAGGTATCCTGAAAAATTTCGAGTCCTTGAGCTGTTGGTTTATCTCACTTTGTATTCAAAGTGCTAAAATATATTGTTTGTTTTGTTATTTAGTATCATAATAAATTGCATGAGTAATTATGTAAACAATTTTAAATTTTGATCAAATATTTAGGAATTTCAGATTGTTTCATTCTTTATTCTCGCTTCGAGAGTACTTCACTCTCTGCTGCATATATATATATATATATATATATATATATATATATATATATATATATATATATATATATATATATATATATATATATATATAAAATCTATTTGCTTTTTAGGTTTTCCCACAACCAAACGTAACCTCCAAATTTCTTTTTTCGTGTGATTCGATCACATCAGTGCGCTTCCAGTAGTAAAATCACTCGTTTCGTAGACATGTCTCTTCTCTAACGTACAAGATTTGTACGTAATGTGTACCTGTACTTGCACTGCTGTCGATTTGCAGTAGAGCGACTGGTTTAGAATGTGGTTTTTATTTACTTTACTTCCGGTAAAATACAAGAAAATTTTCGGACAGGGAACTGGGACCGGTCACTTATAGAGGGTTGTGTGGTGTCTTCTAGAGGCTCTTTTAACATTAACTAGATAGGGTAAAAAATCGGTGCCTTAAAAAATGTGCCATTGCAGGAGGGGGTCACTAAATAGAAGTGGTCGCTCATAGAAGTTTCACTGTATACAGCAATGCAAGGACGGAAACATTGTCTTCAAGCACCAGTTAGTAATCACTTAAAAAAAAAAAAAGATATTGGAATATTCGTGGTATTTCCTAGTATGGTTTTCTAAAATTTAATACTTTTCTTTGGAAGAAAAAAAATATGGAATTATAAACGAAAATTATAAATCCTTTTATTTTCGGGAATGGTAAAATTTTCAATGCATAAGCTTAGCATGAAAACAACGTATTTGGCCATGCTATGTTACGTGATTCTTAATCCTTTTGATTTTTTTTCATCTTCCCTTAAAGTTCGTACTACTATTTATGGGACACATTTTATAAGTGATTTATTCTAAATGTTTCTCGTTAAGTTAATTTACATTATTTTTAAGTTAGATGTAGATGCCAAAGGAATGCAGTACACCAGGTAGTACTTCTAACTATAGTAAACATTCGCCAAATATCCACGTCTTACAAAAGATTAAAAATTAAATATTGTAGCAGTACTTAAATGATGTACTGGACGAAATTTAATGAATGCAAATTTAATAACTGTTAGTTAATTTTATTTAAAAAGTGGTTGTGGTCTTAACTGCTTTTAAAATGTGGAACTTAAATATTCAGTATAAAGAAATTCATAACAATCCTAACTAATATTATAAATGCGAAAGTGAGTTTGTTTGTTTGTTTATGACGCTTTCACGCCTAAACCGCTGAATCGATTAGGATGCATTTTGGTTTAGATATAGATGGGACCCTGGAGTTGGTTATAGGCTACTTAGAATTTTAGATTTTTAATTACTTTTTTAATTACTAATTAAAAACCGTTTTTACGTTGCCATGCTTGGCGAGCTTCGCCCGTATCATATGATTCATGTTTTGAGCTAACAAGAATGCTATTACTTCAATAAAGAAGCACGTGCATCTGAAAAACATTAAATAATACGGAAATTATGCCAGTTTTATGCCAAATATATCTATCTCTAATAATAAAAATGAATGTTCTCCAGACAAATCTACAGAAAGCAGAGCTTTGAAAATTTGAGCATGCCTGGACCCATGATTTCGGTAAAGTGTACCTGATGCTCGGAAATTTTAATTAATTTTCTAACTATTAATTAAAAACCGTTTTATCGCCCGCACAAAATGATTTATGCTTTTGAAATAAAGCAGAAATTCTATTTGCAAATTCACATGCATTTGAAAAACATAAATAAGTATGGAAATTATCTTGATTTTACGCCAAATTAAAAAGCATAAATAAAGAAAAGTGTACTTACATATTAACCCGGCGGTCCGCCAAGACGAGCGATTTTTTGCCGAGATAAATGCCGGGCCCATGAAATTATTAATGGTTTTGAATACGATTGGCAACAGTATGGCAACTCATTTGACGAAAAAACAGTTTGGCGGGAATGACCGCCGGGATAATAGGTAAGTACCAAGAAAAGTCCAGATGTGTTTGTTAAAGTTCGTAAATTTCCAAATCCTACAAATAATATAAATATGTACGTTTATGTGTTTGGATGTTTTTGACTGAATCACACAAAAATGGTTGGAAAAATTTGTAATGAAGATAGCTTATGCCCTGGATTAACATACAGGCAACCTTTCAAGCATATAGCATAAATAATTCTTTTACAAAGACACTCAAAATAATGCTAATGCATTGCGCTCTATGGAAATTTTGTAGCAACAAAACCGATTTTAAAACTTTCTTCACTGATTGAAAGTCCTAGGCCTATATGGTCCTAGACCTATAGGGCCCTAAGCGTATATGGAGAATTCCTCTGTGTGAAATTTTCTAAGAGATCCTAGCCCGTATTTTCGCGAGGTTTTTGAAAAAAAACACGGAAAACTGCGAGCGGCTAGGTCGACAGGCGCGACCGGTGTTTGAACCTGGCACCTCCCGCCTTCCAGGTTTGAGAGCAGACCCTCTTAGACATTGGGGTGACCCTGAGTATTATAGGCTACCTTTTATGCATATATCATAAATAGTTCTTTTACAGGGATACTCATAAGAATTACATTACGCTCTATGTGTATCTCTGTAAGTACTGAACCGATTCCAAAACTTTTTTCACTGATAGTAAGCTACACTATTCTTGAGTATTATAGGCTAAAATCAATGCATGTAGCGCAAATAGTTCCTTTACAGGAACACTCAAAATAATTCCAATACATTACGCTCTATGGGTATCTCTGTAACTATAGAACCGATTCTAAAACTTTTTCGCTAATAGAAAGCTGCACTATTACTGATTAACATAGGCTAAAATTCATGCATATAGCATAAATATTTCTTTTACAAGAACACCCAAAACAGTTCGCAAATACTGTCGTAACTGTCTCTATTTGCCAAATGCCTGAAAAAAATCTAAATTTAGTAATTTTACATACTCTGTTATTTTAAATGAAGTATATTACCATGCATTATACTTAATTTAAAATAAGTAAAAAGCAAATTATATTTAAATGCAGTTTCTTTAGTCGCAAACATATTTGTTATTCACAGATGCTTCGTTTCTCTCGGGACCTAATTCTAAAGCCGACGCGGACGAAGTCGCGGGTAGCCGCTAGTATCTGTATAAATAAACTGTTTATCATTTATGAATATGTTTACCTTAATGTATAACAAAAATCAGCTTCATTTGTTTAATGTATATTAAAAATCAAGCCAAAATAATGAATCATGAGAGTAAGCACTGCTTTGTTTTTCCTTCAAATTACACACATCTATTTGCTTTAATGTCCACATGTATCATAGTAAAGAAACTAATAAAATTAGTAGCACAATTATGGCATAAAGCTACATAAAATAACGCTTCAAAGCCTTGGAAAGCTTAAAAAATGCTTGATGTATACGTGAAGACAAGAGCATCCGTAGGCCTCTTTGGATGACTCATTGAAATACACGCGCAGGCCCGTTACAAATAGCGAAGGCCACGCATACATCTGGTATGTCACATGATCTCTACCTTACACAATTGGAAATTGGAAAAGCTTTCTAGAGGTGCAAATTATCAAAAAGTCGTGGAATGATTAGGTTTTCAGAATTTTGAAGTTGCCTACGGTCTGTTCTATGTCGTTTTACGTATCTGTACAAAATAGAACATGCAATCGTGATGTAAGCTGATTACATGAAGTATTGGGTAATGATTGTTCAAAGGAATGGTTACAATGAATAGATTTTTCTTCTTCTTTTTTTGTACAGTTTGAATTTAACGGTGTGTAAGAACGGTCAGTAGATAAAGGGTTAAAATCTATTGCAACTGGCTCGTTTGTTGTCAGTTTAGTATCAGCATCCACTCCTTTCTCATATATACTGCCCTTGTAAATCCCTACTGTTTCCCAACAGTGATTTGACTGCCACGTTGAAAAACATTGACATGTACAGGTGACAGTTAAATACATGAGAGACAACATGGACGATACTTTTTAAGATATCTTCAAAAAAAAAGCAGAAGAATTTTTTAATTCAACTGGGGAAACAGTTAAAATTTCCAGGATAGCTTCTAGACAGAAAAATAGATTTTGTTTGTGCATGGGCGCCGGGAGGGGTAGTAGTTGAAAAAAGTTAGTTAACTCCTAGAGTTTGAAAAAAGTATAATTAACCTGAAAATACCCCCTGAATTGTTTTACCCTTAGAACAGTAAAATAAAAAGAGCCTGAATGTGTGCGTGATATTTTGAATTCTACGTGTAACTTTCGCATTAAATTAGCTGTTTAGACCTGTGTTTATGCCTTAATATTATCTGCCATGGTACATACATTTTAAACTTTTGAGAAGTCATCCACATTTTTATTTTGGGATAATGTTGCCGCACGCACATGAGCCCTCATAATGTATTGACCAACGCTTACGGTCGTAGTAGTGTTGAATGCCTCACGAACTATCGAAATCATTAAATTAATAAACAGATAAATGGAAATAAAGCAATTTTATTATTTGAGTGCATATTTAAAGATATAGTTACATATTATCACATTACTGATTAGAGCAGGTTAATAATATCGGAAAATAATAGTCGATTGTTTTGTATTGACTCGTTTCCGTACAGCAGTATCGCGCCATTGCCAAAGCAACATGTCAACACTGCACAAAAATGTCTATGCGGACATCTACAGAAAAAATACACCCACTTTCTTTGGGAGAGGGATTTCTAATAGGGCTTCCGGGTGCACCAAGTATTTATATTTTTGTTCTGGAATTAAAAAAAAATCGCCTACTTAATATGTGTTGGTCATTATTTAGGAGCTAAACTGATTTTTTCATTAACTGGGATGTATGGAAAACTAGAACAATAGAGACTCTACTGTGAATATGATTAAATGCAATTATTTTAGGATTTAACGCTTAAAGTTTAGCATTTCTTTTTAACATTATAGAGTTAATTTTTCAGAGATGTTTATTTCGCATATTGATGCTACATTTTCCAGTCAAGATTATTCTTCCTTCAAACGCCAAAAAGTCTAATTTTTTATATGTATGTGTACAGGGTGTCCCTGAAGGTAGTTAAAATACATACAAAGAAGCTACCAGTACATTTGAGCATTTACAATAGAGCTTTTTCATTTCTTTTGCATTTGCTATATTTCCATCTACACTTTTTATTTCTAACCCCACACTGCTAATCGGCTATACAAAAAATGCTTCTTTATATGCATTTTATTCTTAAAGTTTGGCCTAAGAATTCAGAAACACCCTGTATATGTGTATATGTATCTTGGGTGCACCCCCCTGGAAATGATCCTGCCGGCGCCCTTGTGTTTGTGTGATTATGGCAACGCTATGCTAGGGCGATCTGCGAAGGATTGGGGTGCGCCTTGAAAGGAGGTCTAATTTCGCTACTGCATGACTTGAAAAATAGATTTAATTTCGATACTGCATGACCGAACAATACTTTAGAGCTGCTATTGCTATCGATGATTTTCTCAGTCAGTTAGAAACTCGATTCAGGGATTCACAAATCGTGTATTTCCAGCCTTTTGAAACTCCTTCCCACAAACTGTATCAATTCAATTTTTCAAGAAAATTATTTTGAAATGTACTTAAATTATTTAGATAAATGCACACTTATGCCAGAATTAAATTTGTAGAAATTAAAGTGGAGTAAACTGAATAAAGAACGGCGCCTTTCTGTAATTATCGATGCATTATCCGAATGCAAAGGAGAATTTTTTCCGATGTTCATTTTTTTACTGAAAGTGCGCTTGCTACGTTACCAGTTTCAACCTGCACTCCTGAAAGTACATTTTCTTCATTCAAACGTCTAAAGAACTATTAACTGCAGGACAAGAAAGATTAACGGGCTTGGCTCTTATGAGCATTTACAGAGACATTTATATAAATCCAGACGGTGTCATTAATAGGTTTTCAGCTGAAAAAGATTGGCGTTTAGAATTCGTTTAATAAAATCATATTTAATTGCATTTTTAGAATTCGTTTAATAAAAGCACATTTAATTGCATTTAATGTAAATATATTCAGAATGCACAGAAAAAATTTATGCGGAATAAATAAATCAAGTTTTATTCCTCTTATAATTGTAGATTTTTTTTAAAAGAATTTTTCGCATTATAATAGTATATTAATTAGGGAGATCGAGAGTTTTATTATGAATTTAATAAGATGATAAATGGGATCTCTTTCGCTTTTTTTTAATGTGTGAATTCAAGCGTTTTACCTTCGCCAGTTTGGGAAACACTATACAAAATCTTAGTGATAACATTTCTCCATTATACTGTTTCTTTAAAATACCCAGATTATCTGAAGTTATTCATCTGGATAAGGTAATAATAATTTTATGTTATACTGTTTTTGTTGTTTGTTGTCATTTAATGCTGGTCAAACATTTAAAAACTAAAAGTTTTTACTTGATTTATACTTTACAAAATCTGTTTGGTTTCCTTACTAAAAATCATATGTTTTTAGAAGATTATAAAATATTATTTTAAAAACCCTATCTTTTCAACATACCTCTTTTGGAGACAACATTATTACGAAAAGTGAAAAATATGCTAATTGATATACATAGACAGATAATTTGCATTCTTATGAGCCGCGGTATATGCCTCCCCCTACCCCCAACTTATTCCGCAAGAGTTTTCAGAGGGAGCACTACACCGTCTAAAAAAATTTGAGTGTTAACAGTATAGCTCTGGTGTTGCTTAATCGATCTTAAAAGACTTATAAAAATGTTATTTGCTCCTCAAAGCCTCTAAAATTTTAAAATTTTGGCGTAGATGTTCAGAAAATATGTATATAAGGTGCTTTAAGAAACTATTTGTTTGGTCGTTATTGTTCTTACTTTCGGTTCTTTAAATGCACATCTCGACAGTAATTTACAAAAAATGAAATTATTTTAATGGGAAAGAACATTTGTTTGAGGAAAAGAATTTGTAATGTTTGGAATATAGTACTTCCATGATTTTAGGGGGGGGGATGTGTATTTTAAATTTTAAAAAATTAAAGAGTTTTAAAGAAAAGGGTTTTTTGTTTTCTTCCAGGGAGTTATATTTGTCTTCTTTCCACCCACCCCCACCTTCCCGGAAATTGCTTTCTGATGTCATTCTTTGTAAAACATTGTGAAACTGTAGAAGATCCTTGTGATGGATGTAAATTTTGCAAAATATAATTAAAATATTGCTAGTTTATTCAGCGATGCATTCAAACATTAAATAAACGCTCTTTGTGAAAAAATTTTGCAAAAATTATTAATATTCTTTATATGAAAATTTCCATTACTTCTATTTCCATTACCTGAAGACAGCAATTCCTTCAGACAACATGCTATGTTAAGTAAATTTTACTTGAAATTTCCTTCATTTTGAAATGCAGATTATGTAGGTTCCGAACTACAAAACTACAATTGCTGGCCGCCTATTGTACTTTCAAAATCCAGACAAAACATTCTAGGAACTAAACATTTTAGAAAGTTCTTCAGTTGATGTATAAATTACTAGATGGCAGCACTACACTCTGTACTTTCATCTCCTGTGGTGTTCAAGCATTTTAGCAGTGTGAGGTAACAATGGTTAAAATAATCGATAACCTAATTCTGAGAACTAGAATTAGGTTTACTAAAATTAGGTTCTTAAAAAAAAAAAAGACACATAAGCAGAAAAAAACCCCGTAATTAAGCTAATATTGTTTTGAGTATCTGTATGGTTAAAATTAGTAATTCAAAGCGGAGGGGGGGGGGCAGGGCCGGCCCTAACAGTTTTGCCGCCCCGGACAAAAATACAAAATGCCGCCCCCCACAGTAAAATTACTATTAAAAAAAATAAATTGTTCACAGATATTGTTTTCATGCATATAAAACTGGAATAACTCTTTAAACATAACGCAGCATAAGAAAAACCATATTTATTAAAAAACACACATTAAGCTAAAAACCAAAAGAAAGACAGAAAAATAAAGAGCTTATTTTTCTGACTTTTAATTCCGCAAAATTCCCGACTTTTTCTCTTAAATCAATTTTTCAACTAATTCATGTTCGATAGCCAATGTAGTTAAATTATTTAACCTATCTGGAAGAGTTGTAGAACATAAGAAATTTTTAATTAACTTTAATTTTGAGAAACTCTTCTCTGCACTTGACACAATTATCGGCAAAGAAAGAGAAATTCTCGACTCGAAGCAATACAAATGTACTTATTAAATTAAATCTGCACTCTAAGTTATTAATCGCTTTGTTTGCTGTAAAAAAATAAAACAATCTTAAATTTTAATTTAGGATCTTACACTCGATCATCTCGTGATTCGCAATCAAAATTAATTTGTTACGTGGCTGCTTAAACTCAGTGTTATCCAGAATAGTATCTCGTCGGTCAGTTCTCTTGCATAACAGAACATTTCATTTAAAATCACACCCAATCGAAGATTCTTTCAAAAAATCTTTACACTTTACAGTTTCTTAAAGAGTTCTAGAGCAGGTGGTAAATCGTTGTATTTTGACTGCAATACCTTTCTTCAAATTCACGCAATTGAAGATTTTGTACCATATGAAAATAGAGCATAGGAACATGAACTGTTTGAGAGAGTTAAATAATCCTAGCGTCAGTGGAATTAGATTTGTCAATACCTTTATACCTTACCAAGAATGCGATCTGTTCTTTTTTTTTTTTTCCATCAGGAATGCAGTTTAGAAATATGGGATGGTATTTGGCTTGTTGAATTTCATTAACAAACTGTAATTTGAATCCAACTGGAAATCTTCTGAAAAATCTATGCAAAATGTGTAACTACTTGTTTGCACATCACAAACAAACAACTGAACAAGGGCGTAGCCAGGATTTTCATTTGGAGGGGGGGGGGCAAGACAAAGAGACCATGGAGTCCAACTGCTCCTCCCCCCGGTTTGTCATAATCAGACCCTATGTCTAGCTCATTTTAGGGGGGCAGCTGCCCCCAGCTGGCTACGCCCATACAACTGAAGCGAATGAAATGAAATTTATAGCAACACCAAAAGTGGCAACTTGATTTAAACTGCAGTTGCTAAAATATTTCTAACTCGTTTAAAAGTTTTAAGATTTAAAACTGTTGTTTGAAAACTGTGTGTAAATGTATGTTCGCCCATTCTTAAAAAATGGCTCAATGGAATAGAATGAAATTTGGAATTATATTGAATTGTAAGTTAATTGAAACAATAGATGCCAAAATTGTTTTAAATAATTCATAGACTTTGAGATTTTGTAAAAATCGCTTTAAAGGTTTGTTCTGGCATCCATCAAAAACGGATTAAGAGAACAGAATGAAATTAGGCCATATGATGAGTAACAAAGCATCATCGAAATTTTTAAAAGATTTAAATAAATTGAAAGGGTTTGCAAAAGTTGCATTTTATTTTTTCTTATCTTTTCTAGGGAGCGGGAAGAGAGAGGGAGGGCGTCACTTTAAGGCGTCTGGAGGTAATACAATAGGTGGCTGGTTTCATTATAATGGAATTAATGTTCGGCTTAATAATTTAAAAAAAGAAATCGACGTAATTTGTTTATTATTTTTTAATTTTGAGAAAATTGTGCAAAAATTTTGCAGGCATAATATTAAAATTACTAAAGTTAATAGAACAAAATTCAGTTATTATCGATGAGATTGAGTTAAATAACATTGATATATATATATCTTATTTTGAGAAAATTTTGTGTGACAACTTCGTGAAAACAACTGCTGGTCAGACAAAAGGGAATGAAATGAAATTTTGTTAAATAGTAGGCAGTTAGTAAAATAAAATTTCAGGTTTTTAATTTTCTACAAATTTGAATTATTTTTGAGGTATGACGTAAACTTTGATTAAGTTTACGTGCGTGTGTTCGTAAGTTTTTCGCGCATCAAGTAAAATCATCAAAATATAATTCAATCGGACGTTGCAGTGTTAAATATCGGCTACTTGCTATCACAAAGAATTTTCCAGATATTCTCTTTTCAGTTTAATATTTATTACTAGCATCTTTTTTTGCAACTTTAAATATCTTCTTGATGTAGGAAGCTCATCCACTAAAAGAAAACATTAATTTTGAATGTAAAGCATTTTCTCTATTGACAGTTTGTCTCAGTAATTTGTTACTCTCTAACCTGTAATCTTTGAACAATACACAAGAGTTATAACGTTGCTTTCTATATTTCTGCAGTATGTTAATTCCATTTTTTGTACTACTACAATGCAAACGAAATTTCGCGCGGTTAGTAAAAACCTATCAATGACGGATGGGTACATCAGCCGGTAAAGTTATATAGAATGATATTCTTCAGAATATTTTATAACAATTCTTTTACTATTACGAAATGTATTTTTCAGATTCGAGCCAAAATGCCGCCCCTAAAATTTGCCGCCCCGGACAGGGGTCCGGTTTGTCCGGCCCTAGGGCCGCCCCTGGGGGGGGGGGGGTCTTGAGTACTGTTAATTTAAGACGCAGACTTCTGTCTACTCTGTGAAACGACGAATCGCTTTACAAGGGTTGCCGGATAGCAACGAGGTATTTTAATTCCAAAAGTCGCCGTTGGCTATTTTTGGCAATTTATCGCCAAGTTTGGAGAAAAAAAAAAGTTCCCAACATAGAACCCAGTTTGGCAATCTCGTCTATATTCGGCGAGAAGTTGCCAAACGCTCCTGTTTGTTTAATGAGCATATTAATTAGTGGCTGTAAAAGTGTGTATTAGTGTTAATAAAGGTGAAATATAATATGAAACAGTCAAAACTTCGTAAAATAACACACAAAAAAAGTACGTTTCGGCCGCAAAATTTTCGACCCTCTTCAGCAGAAATCCACACACAGTACCAGAGAAGAGTGGGGACTCGTCTTTTAAACGCGTTTCTATTTGAGTGTTTTGTTTTGTTTTTGTTGTTGTTGTTATAGTTAAAATATGCCTAACGGAGATTGTGAAACGGAATTTAGGAGGCGATTTCAATGTCTATTTCCCTTCTGAAGAAGTATGTTATGGAGCAAGAAAGATATATTTACCGCACACCCATGGATTATGATACACTTTCCAACGTAATACAGCAAGGAAGACAAATAGAGACTACGCGTGGATTATGATATACATATTTAACACATAGCACTTTAGTATGTATTAAAAATATAAGTGTTTCAAATCGTTTTGTCAATATATCATTGCTACCAACTCTTCTGGTTTTACCGGAAGATTTGCCACCACTAATTTTTACTTGAAATTTTAAAATTATTATTCGTCCAAATTTTTAACTTCAGGTAAAACTGATTTAAGATTGCTGTCAAAAATCGTCCAGTAAGGAAGACCTGACAAGCATGATGTATGGGTTCTTTTTAATTTGAATTAACGATTTGAAACTCTCTGACTATGTAAGGCATAGCAAAAGAAAGACTTAGGTGACTTTTCAAGTGTCTAGAAAATTATTGCTGTTTCTGTGATTCTCCTATCACTATATATACATTTAAATGATCACTGATATATTTTATCGATACATTTAAAAATATTGAAATCAAAACGTAAAAAAAAATGTGCTTAGGGTTTGAAAAGAATGCCCTGTTTAGAGCACTAAATGTACTTATTTATTTATTTTTCCTTTTTCCTGTTAGTTTTCGTTTTTCTTTCACTCTTATAATTTGCTTTGGAATTTCAAATAAAACACATACTTGCAATTATCATTTAACTATCTGAAAACAACAAGAGTAATCAATTAAATAATTTTAACTGAAAAACAACAAATGTGTTAAAAATTTTTATTGCAATTACAAGTTTTTCTAATACAATTCTGGATATGTTTTTCGATTACAACGTAATAGTATAGTAAACTTCTCCGTGTCCTTCGCAAACGTTGTTTGAGTGACAAGAGACTAAAGTTTCAAAATTCTTAAATATCTCGAAAACTACTAGTTTTTCAGAAAATTATTTTAATATTTGCCACCAATGGCGACTTTTCACTCTTTAGCGATTTACGCATGCGCGTAATCGATATAATTTCTCATTATGGTTGCCATTAAAGCACTTTAGTATATATTCTTATTCTTATACATAATCCTTTGCAGTTTGTCTTATTAGCTCTGCGAAACATTTCTAGCTGCGGTGGTGGCAAATATCCAAGCTGTGACCAAATTCATAATAACGAAAAATTATTCCCATTTTAAAACAATAGGCCTTGTCAGTTTCTCGCCAAATGTAGACGATACGGCTAAGCTGGGTTTATTTTGGTTTTTTTGCGCCAAACGTGCCGAAAAATCGCCAAAAATGTGCAACCTTGGTGACTTTTGACGTGTTACAACCGGCACTATTATGGGAAGTCTCAAGCAACGGTTTAAAAACACGTTTTTTTTTTTGTTTCTTTTTTTTTTCTGTGAGATAAATAGGCAAAAGTGGCCAACCTTGGCCGACTTCTGTTATGCCATCGCTGTTTTCAAACCCAAAAACAACGTTCCTAAACATACATTCCTAATTCTACAACGTGACTTTCAAGACAGAACAAGTGAAAAAAAAAAACTCCTATAAAAAAGCACTAAATGCAAATTCAGCAGTCAATCATGAAATATCACCGAGAAAGGAGCTCTAAATCCCGAAATGCTAATTTTATTAAGTTAATTTAACAAATATTATTTCATTATTATGTACACAAAATATAAATTTACTAAATACAAAATTATTTTTAAAAAAAGATAAAAATATGTATTAGCTTTTGATATGGTCACTACACCCACTAAGAAAACAGCCAGATATAAGTTAATTTTAGTAAATTTTAGTAATTTTGTTCCAAAAATCAATATTGTGTGTTTGGGGGAGGAAAATATCCCGGGGAAACAAATATTGATTCTTTTTTATTTTTTTGGGTGTAATGGGGTTTTAAAGGCAGACTAATGAATTAAGTTCAGCAAATTGAAATGAACAATATTTAACTAAACTTGATTTTATAAAAACTCACCACAAATTATTACAAGCTTTTTTAAATTGATAAATAAATAAAACGCGTTGCGTTGATACGTATAATTGTATAAAAAGATCCTAAAAGATCCTGACCTTAAGGTCGGGTAAGCTGAAACCAACTAGGGCGCACCATGTTCGGAGTGAGGTCTAGAGGTACTTGCTAAATCCTGTTATTTTGCGTTTAATGAGAACACTACGTATGACTACGACGTCAACACCTCATGAAGAAAGCCTAACAACTTATACGTCACCTGCCTCGACGGCATCACTAGGCGTACGTATAAAAGTTTTTTTTTCAGAAAATAAAACTATTTAAAATGATTGATGAGTTTACTCACGCATAACAACATTTTAATGATTTGAGATAGAAAATTTAATTTTACTACAAATTGCAGTTTTAAACCATAAATAATTAGATAATCTAGTAAGAAATATAGCATAATGAATAATTCTATATGAGATAGGTATTTTAATTTAAGATGTTTTTTATATTTGTAGTATTCACCAGAAATTTTAAACAGTTTTTACCCTCCGCTAAAGAGGGTAATAGTTTTGGGCAGACAAAAAAAGTCGTGGATGATAATTGATAGTAAATAAAATCTTACAGATCTCACGGAAATTTGAAACACACCAAGATCCGACACATGATTGGAATAATGGATACTTGAAAAATTTCAAAGTAACGTCAGATGAAACAAAAGGGGAAACTGTAAGATTTTGTCAGAGCGTCTGCGACTGGCTGTCAAGTTCCCGAGGTTCCGATTTCATTTTTCAGAACTTGGATTTGTTTCCAGAGTCGCGTTCAAACTTTTGTCCCTCCTCGGAGCAAGTGGTGGTGTTCTGTCGTGGCATTTCTAAAATTTTCATTTTTGCGGGATCAGTGTGAAATAGCTCGTAGGCTTGGTATTTCACGCTCTACTGTTCAGTATTACATCGTTAAATATCAGAAGAATATACCCGGGACTGTTGTTCAAGGCCGCGCTGGCCGTCCTCGCCAGTTGTCTAATCCGGAAGAAAGTCATCGTGAAACTAACCGTCTATTTATGCAAAGAAAAAGGGAAGATCCAGATTTTCGTGCTCAAGAAGCGGAATCCAAATCCAGAAGACAAGACAGAAAACGTTTACGACTCTGTTTAGATATACCATCGAAAAGACCAAGAACAGATACTGATCTAAATGTAAGGTGTGAAGAACTAGAATTTCGTAAATTAGCTGAGAAATTTTTCGAAGCTGTTGCTGATGGTCCAATCCACCAATGCTATTGTTGTGATCGACTGTGGTTCAAAAAGTCAATAAGAACCCATTCCAAAACAACTTTACTGTCCAAAGGAGCGACAACGGACTTTATAAAACTAGTCTTTTACAAAGATATCGATGATATTGGCAAATTTTGCAAAACATGTTACGATTGTTTGATTAAATTGACAATACCAGAATTAGCTATAAGCAATGGCTTCGAATTCCCCGAAATACCGGATTGTTTAAAATACTTGACACCACTGGAAGAACGGTTGGTTTCTCCCCGTTTGATTTACATGCAAATACATCCTGTACATGGCTGCCAATACAAATTAAAAGGTTCTGTCAAAAAACCTCTTTAGCGGAGGGGAAACTAATTTCAGCTGAAGGCTGAATATTTTTTTCTGAAATGCATACGCATAGTCTTAAATCCGAACATGACAGATATTAGTCATACAAGGGATCAATGCAATTTAAGTCATAATACAAAAAGTATCATTAAAAAAAATCTGTTTAAAAATTTATGTGACCGACACATGCAATTTTGCTAACTCAACTGTAGTTTTCACTGCTAAATACTTGTAATTTTAGTTTAAAAGAGTGATTACCAAAATAGTCCATAGTGTTACGAATTTTCGGGGCAACCCGCTGCTCTGTGGCTTAAAAGGGCTTAAAATTCGTATTCTTACGCTTCAAATAGATAAATTTTGCTTTTTTATAGTTTGTAATATTTTGATGACGTCATTTTCGTAGGCGTCTTTATGATGTCTAAACTTTAGTTGCTTGCTTTCTTAATTTAGGGGGTGTAGACGCGGTATGTGCCAAATCCTGGTTTTCTGCGGTCAACGTGAACATTATGAATAACCACCAGCATTGCTGCCAACTCTTCCGATTTTATACGAAAAATTTTCACCGCTAACTTTTAGGTAGTTACATCGATTTGTAGCGAGTATAAATTTTTAATTTAAAATAAGATGGTTCAAAAATTGTGGCGGCAAATCTCCCGATAAAATTTGAAGAATTGGCAGTAATGCATTAGAAATATAAAGTAGATATTTTTAAGTATGTATAAACAGTTGAGCCTGCCTATAGCAATATTTCCTTTCATCCCGACGGAATTCCTATAAACCTGTCTATAGCGATATGCACTTTTTACACGCGCCGCTCTTAAACGATAATTTTAACCCTAACAAAACATATAATAGCATGGTATAAAACTTTGTCATTTGAGAAAAAATTATCTTTTTTTTTTTTTTTTGTAATGCTACAATGCAATAAAATTCTTGCATCTACCTCTTATGCAAAAATGTTACAAAAATTTTAAATAAAATTTTAAATTAATCGAAGTATTTGACGCGCACAAAGGGTTTGAGGTTTACAATATAGCACATCTCGAATCAAAAGATGGTAATTAGAATGTTAAGAATATACATTGTCCTCCATTTTCTATCAAGCAAGCTCAACAATTGACTTCTAATTGTATAAATTGTAATCTTTAATATATATTGAAATATACTTTGAAATATGCATTCAAAATTAAGTGGTATTCTGCACAGTAAATCTATTTTACCTTTATTTTGATTACCAGAAAACACCTTTAATGGGCAAATAATGTGAAAAAACTCAAACTGACAGCAACGATAACTATAACGGTGTTTATTTTATGTTCCAACAGTATCATTACGTGCAGTACATCATTATACTCTGTAGTACATATATGCAAAAGAAGAAAAATATTTTTCTTTAAAAAATTAATATGCAGTTTCTTAAAAAAAAAAAAAAAAAAAAAAAAACAAAAACAAAAACAAAAAAAAAACTGCCTTCCAGGCACGTTTACTCTAGACAAATAAAGAATACTGACTCTAGACAAATAAAGACGACGCATGGGTTTTGATATGCTTTTAATACATAGAACTTTAGTGATCATATAAAATTTGAGAGTGTTTCACATTTTCTTTCATTTTTAAAAAAAAATTAAGTGATAAAAATGCAACTGCAAGTTACCTTTATTACGAAAATTTAATATTTTCTCGTGAGTTGAATAGTTTTTGCCGAGAGCTTCTAAAAGGTCGCAGTATGGTTTGCTGTTATCTTCAAAAATCTTACTTAAAGCCCTGATATATGTTCAAAAAAGTAACACAGCAACAAAACAAATTTTCGTTAAATAATTTTGCTTTTGTTGTAATAAAATAGCAAAACAGCAAAGACATAAATACACATAAATGAAACAAATAAGGTAGAGGTAGAAAAAAAGATAGAGACTGAAATTGTTTAAAGAAAAATGAAAGACATAGGAGAACCGTATTTCATAAAAAGTTTTATGAGCTGGGCAACGAAAAAACCTCCCAAGAAATCGAAGAAGATCTAAAGAGTGCACAACATCTTAGCTTTAGAAAATTGAAAACAATCTACTCATGTAATGCGCAAACGTATGCGGTACCAAAATCGACGATATTTCTACGCTGCGAATGGCAATAGCTAGATGTAAACATCAGTGCGATAACAATTACGCATGTGCAAAAATCCAAATTAACAGTTCAATAGTGCTGTAAAAGTAACGACAAAATGAGTATCCGTATGTATTTGTTACTTAGATGTTCGCTATTCGTTACTAAGTATTCGTTACTCGTTACTTTCGTTACTACTAATAGAATCGGTAATAGGGTGTTATATGTGCCCCATAACAACACATCCGGGACAGTGTTGTTATGGGTATATGCCGCCCATACATAAACCCATAACAAAACATAACCAAAAAGAATTTTTTTTAGAGAAGTTGTACAAAGTTGTATTTAGAGCTTATTTTCTCTGATTTACAGATTGTTTTTATACACATTTATGGTTTTATACAATGCTAAATTATAAGAATTACGGAGTGCACATAGAAATCTTCCAAAGACATATGCCATTCTTTTTTTTCTCAACCCCCCCTTTTTTAAATTCTGAACGCTGGTTTAACCTGTTCATTCTGTTCACCTGTTCTTATCATAAAAAGTGTAAAGGAAAGCTTGTGACTCGTGTTTTTTCTGGGAGCGGGTTCTCGAATACTGAGATCCAGGGATTGGGCCACATATATTAAATTCACAGGGCAGGGGATCTCAGTATGATATCAACTACTTTGCGTCTCTGCAAGCATAATATCTTTATTATTTGTGAATTCTTATTTCATATCAAAAACTTCTTTTGCTGGACGATTTTTCGAAGTAAATTAAAAATTACCATATTTTAAATTAAAATTGTTTAATTCAGTGAGAATGATCTATTTTTAAGATAGTTCCAGTTCTATTTCTGCACTTTTGGGATGAAAGGGGTTAGCTCCTTCTGTGGGTGCATATATGAGAGCATTCTTTAAACAAAAATTATCACTCCTTTCATACAGAAAGAATGGTTGCACCGGACTATGCGTATTCCATGAGTTCATGGAATAAAATGTACCATAAAATAGGGCAGATGGCCCCCTAAACGCCGACATTTTAGAAACATACTGAACTTTATTGAATTATTTTAATAACAGTGGCTTACGCAGGAGTGGGCATAGAAATCCCGGGTAGCTCCCAATTTTTTATATATTTTTTAAACAATTACTTAAAAAATGTGTTTAGGTTTCCATGCTAAATATTTTTTTTAGTTCCAAATAATATTTCAAATAATAAAAATGTGTGAATTCGTTTACTTTATAAAAATATATTATTTTAAAAGGTGTATTTAAATAATTTGTTATTTATTATTCATATTTCGATTCTAGCTAAAAAAAAAAAGAAAAAGTTAAGTTCGCAATCCTGCTTCGGAACCACCCTGAAAGAAAGAATTCTGATTGCACCACTATTTAGTACTAAAATGTTAGAAAGCCCGAAATTAGCACCCCTTACTAACATGCTTCTCTTATATGTATTGCTCCTCTACAATTATAAGAACCCCCCCCTCCCC
This sequence comes from Cheiracanthium punctorium, assembly GCA_038373885.1. NCBI lineage: Eukaryota > Metazoa > Arthropoda > Arachnida > Araneae > Cheiracanthiidae > Cheiracanthium > Cheiracanthium punctorium. The sequence goes on from JAWZYV010006201.1 coordinate 1,097,844, forward strand.
CCCCGCAAAAAAAAGTTCAACTGCGCATAAGAACATACTATACACCGGATCCTATCCCCCCATTGTACGACCCATATCAATAGAGCAGGAGATAGTATATCCATCTCCATAACTGTAACGAAACATACGGATTCTTCAAAACCTCATCAAAACGATACCATTCGGCTCGGCACAAACGAATTGCAACCAGAACATACTACTACTCAAATACCGAAACTGATTTTTCCCTTCAAACAGCGAGAATCCATAATACTTCCGGTATCTAGTAACGGAACGGAACATACTTTTACTCAAATAACGAAATTCATTTTCTCCCTCCGGCAGTCTTGTATTCGAGGTTCGAACCTGGTCGATCCGAAATGCACACTCAAAAGTCATTTTCCCCCTTGAAACCGCGATCCGATATCCAGTAACAAATAGCAGAAGATATTAGTACCCGATTACTGGAACCCGTTTCCCCCCTAGTTCGCCTCGCCTGGCAGTCTGTATTCGAAGTTCGAAGCTGCTCGATCCGAAACAGCTTCGGATCGAGTAACGAGTAACGATATCAACCGCAAAGTAGCAATTCGTTACTTCGAGTCTGAGTGATTATCCTTATCTTAGTACCGAATACATGCGGTTTGCTTCAGCTCTACAGTTCAATGATGTCAAATGGCGCAAACATGTGTCACGCAATAGCTAGATCACAAAATAACAATAATGGATACACAAAAAAATATAAGATCTTTCGGACTTTTTCACAGTTTTAAAATATCGAATTTACAATACTTGACGCATGAATCGTTCATCTAAAAAATGTCACCATGCATGGGGCTAAAACACATCTTGGCCATTTGCTGTTTCGACAACGCCTTTTATGATGACACTCAAAATGTTTAGCAACCCTAACCTAACTAAATTTGATAGCAAATACTGTTAAAACATAGAAACATGATTTTCATTGAAATGAGTTCAGAAATTGAGTTAGCACTGCACTGAGTATAAAGAACAATAAGGTAAGGGGGGGGGGGGTCCGCCTTGGCGGCTAGTCAGTAGAATTCCAAAAAGGATTAGGAAAGACGATTTGGAAAGTTTCTGCTCAGAAACATAACTCTCTATAAGCCAAAATTTAAAAACTCTTTTGGGCTGACTCATGTAGCCAATTTGCATTGACATTGAATATCGCAAACTCCCAACCTGTTCTCCAGAGAAATAACTTATCTTTAAGAGAAAGGAATTTAAGTTTATTGATCACTTTGAAACCGAAATGTGTTTGAGAAGTTTAGAAATTTCATAACATAAACTTTTCAAGGAAGGTCGCACAATTCATTAATTAAGGAACTAACAGAAGTAAAGGAGGAGTTAAATTTAAGAATCTTCTAAATGCTTAATTGATTAATCTTTTTTGAAATTTAAATCAGCTAGAATTTTCAGTTAATATTAAAAATATCTTGTACTACAGATTCCTGTCGCACAGTTTAGCACAACCTTTGTGTATACACTGCATTAGACTATAGGTAGAGTTTTTTACCTGAGCCATTTCGGTACATCTTACTTTTCGTCGCTTAGCTTTATCTGCCTCAAGGAAAGACATGCGTTGTCGCCGAAACGAAACTAACATAACGACACACAACTTTGCGACTTAGTCGGAGGGGGTAGGGGGTGATAAAACATATTGTAATACCAATGTCGAAATATAAAACAATATGGTGTTACAAATGTTTGAAAGAGTTTGCCCTTCTAAAATTTAATTTAGTCTCAAACTAATGTTTCACGTGCTCAAACATGAAAGTTTGAAATTTTTATAGCTTAAAAACTGTTTATATAATGCACAAGTTATGATTATATGAAAATAGAATTGAATAAAATGAGGGTTTGGAGACTTTCCAACAAATGTACTGATATTCTTTAATCTGTCCAGTTTTAGGGACTTATTTTTGGTCCCTAATTCGGCGCGATCTTTCCCCCAAAATCACTAATTTGACCGTATTTCGTGTGATTTTAGGATATGCATACAATAGTCATCGAACTATGCGTGAATTTTATATAAGGTGAATCCAGTAACTGTACATGTTATTTCTTAAACTGCAGATGTTAAGATAAGTAGTTGGGTATTAATAAAATTGTTGTACATGAGTACTGATGTGATCAAAACGTAATCATATTTTGACGATACCAGTTTCTTCACCTGTAAAACGAGTTTTTCCTTCGTAACACGGCTGTTGCAAGAGAATTAACGCTTGGAAACTCACAATGGGAACAAGTAATTCGGAAGTGTAATTTATAATTAAAAATAAAACTCTTTGAAAGTTGTGGTGGGTAATCTTTAAAAAAATACGTTAAATTTCACAGCTAAACGTCTCTACATTTAAGGTATTTTAAAAGCATACGAACTGCGGACCTAAACGGAATATAACTGCTAACAGTAATTTTTGGCTTAAAATACAGATGAAAAATATATGGATATCAACTATTTCTAGGATATGTAGGTTAAAAAAACAATTCTTTGTTTTTTAAACCTACTCTTCACAAAAATTTTCAATTGTGTTTCTTAAAGGCTAACAGCTATCAATGGGGTATTTTTTAGGTTGTCTGTTGCAGTAACTAATCATACACACAAATATACAATATAATTAGTTATGTAAAAAAATCTATAAAGGAAAAAAAAATGATCGATTACTATTTTTAATTAAAAATTTTCACAGAAATAGGCTGTTTGGAAATATGCTTATAATTTAACACTTTCTACATAATTTTTAACTTTTAAAAGGGCTATATATATATATATATATATATATATATATATATATATATATATATATATATATATATATATATATATATATGCTTTTTACTTAACTTTCAAACATCCAGTATAAACCGTTATTTTTTATCACCTAATTTTATTTATTGAGCCTGGTATCTATCGCCTCCAGATATCGCCATTTGCTGTTCTTCAAAACAAAATTGAGCGAATTACCAAATAGGGACTGTACGAATATTTATACTTCATATTAGAAAACTGAACGTGACAGTGCACTGTCACAGAACGATTGAACCTAAAGTTTTCTTTTTAACAAACTTCAAACAGGAGGAATTCATCTTTTCTTCTTCTTTTTATGCATGTTCAGCGATAATTTTTATCACATAACTCGATTTTGATAATTTTTTTTTTATTCAAAAGGGGGTATATTATATGCGGTATAAAAATTAAAAAAAAAAATTATTCGTTTGAAATCGCGCCAACCAATTTATTGAATTGAACAAAACATTATTTTCTCGCTTGCCCCAAAATCTCCAAGGTTGGCCGCTTTTAGCGATTGAAAACAAAATTTGCCGCCAAAAAATAAGTTCCCAAAACTGAAGCCAACTTGGCAATATCATCTATATTTGGCGAGCATTTGACAAACCGTACTATTTTACAATTGGAATAATTTTTCATTATGATGCAGTAATTTGAAGCCAGTTTAAAATAAATGAATAAATAAATAAAGCATACTTGTAACTATCTTAGTTAATATTTTTAAGCCGCTGATACAAGTGCAATGGCTGCCGCTTTTAGTAAACTGTGTGTAGTTTAAATATTATATTTGTTAAAATGTGGCCAAGCCACTTATTGAACTTGATAATGCTGCTTTTTTCTAAAATAGAAGTTACTGTTCACAAAAATGGTTGATTATTTTCAGGAATTTCTGGCAGCTATGTGAATATAACCAAACTTTACTTTTTGAGATTTTGAAATGTGCTCCTGGAAGTAAAAATTTTCCATTTTCTATTTCTTGAAATATGATTAAAATTTGTAATTAATGCGAAAAAAATGTAATTAATGAAGGACGTTATGGTTAACTCTAAACTCTTATAAAGTATATTTTGAATCAAAGTTAAGTAATATACTTAGACGCAATATTTGTTGGTGTTATGACAGGACGATAAAAAATTCTCGTTGTTGTTAGGTACTTCATTCATCAGCAGTTTGTGTGAGTCACATTTTTAGAGTAATCAATTATGTTTTCCTCCTCAAATGGAAAGCCGAAGCCCACATGGATACTTTGGCTTCACATCCGGAACTTAACCTACTTCTAAAGTGTAATGCTATATTTAGAAAAAAATTAAATAAAAAATCACTTTTTCCGTTAGATTTATTACAGTAGAAAGCTCTTTAATAATTAGAGATATAAAAAGAACATAAGTCACACGTGCTTACAACAAATGACAACTTTTAACTATCTAATGGGCGTCCCGGAACTCCGTGTTCACTTGGAGAACACCGTTAGAATAGAAACCAAAATAACAAGTGCAAGGATGGTTGGAAATCAATAGGTGACCCTGTACCTTCACCAAAGGTTGGCTGGCGTGGGCTCATGGACACAGCTGCAACTCCTAACGCTTTTTTCTTTGAAAAAACACTCAAAATACTGGTGTTAAACGATAAAGTAATTAAAAAACTTTGTAAAAAACACACATAAGAAGTAAAAGGAAAGAGGATACGCGTTTCGTTCAAAAATTGTTTTGAACTTCTTCAGTCCAAGCCCTTCGACGTAAAGAACACACGGAACTGAAAAGAGAAAAACAAGCAAGATGTTGCCACAAGGGGCAAAGAAAAGTCGAACAAAACCACGGAGAGGGGAGGAAAAAAAAATTAAAAAAGGGGGGGGATAAAAAGGAAAGGAAAGAAGCACAAAAAATACAGAAATAAAAAAGGAATAAAGAAAAATAAAAAGGGAACACACAAGTACAAACACACACAAAAAAAAGAGAAAACAGAACAAACAAACAAAAAACAAATAGCACACGTTTTTTTTTGTTTTTTTTTAATAAAAACCACGAACAGGACAGCACAATAAATATATATATAAAGACTTTTTTTTTTTTTTAATAAAAACGAAAAAGAAAGACAGTAACACACGTACATACACATTAAAGAAACAGGGGAAAAAAAGGAGGGGTAGACGAAGAAAGTGAAAAGAACCTTACAACAGCAACTTCCAAGCAGAATGAACGAAAGGAACGGAAGAACCATCGTTCACAAGACGATCTAAGTGCTGGGTAATGGAAAAACCTTCCAAAAAATCCAGAATTCCAATCATCGATTTCAGTTTTCTAAGGCTAAGATTTTGTGCACTCCTCAGTCTTTGTCCCATCTGGATTTTTTGGAAGGTTTTTCCATTACCCAGCACTTAGATCGTCTTGTGAACGATGGTTCTTCAGTTCCTTTCGTTCATTCTGCTTGGAAGTTGCTGTTGTAAGGTTCTTTTCACTTTCTTCGTCTACCCCCCCTTTTTTTTTCCCTGTTTCTTTAATGTGTATGTACGTGTGTTACTGTCTTTCTTTTTCGTTTTTATTAAAAAAAAATTCTTTATATATATATTTATTGTGCTGTCCTGTTCGTGGTTTTTATTTAAAAAAAAAAAAAAAAAAAAAAAAAAAAACGTGTGCTATTTGTTTCTTATTTGTTTGTTCTGTTTTCTCTTTTTTGTGTGTGTGTTTGTACTTGTGTGTTCCCTTTTTATTTTTCTTTATTCCTTTTTTATTTCTGTATTTTTTGTGCTTCTTTCCTTTCCTTTTTATCCCCCCCTTTTTTAATTTTTTTTTCTCCCCTCTCCGTGGTTTTGTTCGACTTTTCTTTGCCCCTTGTGGCAACATCTTGCTTGTTTTTCTCTTTTCAGTTCCGTGTGTTCTTTACGTCGAAGGGCTTGGACTGAAAGAAGTTCAAAACAATTTTTGAACGAAACGCGTATCCTCTTTCCTTTTACTTCTTATGTGTGTTTTTTAATTGCATTTTTCTTTGGTTCATGGATGCGCACGCTGTACTCGAAGGTTTTAGGCACAAATTTCAGATATTAATAAAACTGTTAGAAAATTGTGGTAGATAATCTTCCAAAAAGATCACAAAAGTTAGCAGTGATTACCATGAGGAAGTCACACGTGCCGACTATAGACGTCGCGTAAAGGGCCATCTATCGATTTTCTCCCAATCTTTTCTGCATAATTATAGTTCCTAACGATAAACAAGTTCTGCGACACCCGGTATACTTTTCGATGAGGGAATTTATAATAAAGAGTTATTTAAAACGAAAAGATATAGTATCCTAAAAGTTTCCATACTGATGGCATAATGCATATCATGTGGATATTTATTTAGCTAAACATCTTTGCATATTTCATATGATTTACATTCAAAATATGTGATAGATGATAAGTTCATTTCTTTACGAAGAACAAAATAACACAGAACTATATTCTCGCACAAACTGAAAGCGAAAAGAGCCAAACAAGAACTAAAGAATTTATGCAATAATAAGCAGATGATAAAATTTAATATTTAACAAGAATCAGGGAAAATGAATTCATTATGCTGGAGTGCTGGAGCTAGGACACATTGCATTTAAATTTTTATCTTGTAATTAGAAATCTCGTCAAATTTTTAAGCATTAGCCAGAAATTTTGAGTAGCTTTATTTTATTACAAAGCAAACTGTAAGTGACCGATTAAATGAAGGAAAAAATAACATTCAAATTCACAACCAAAAATTAGACTTGAGATAAGTGACCTTTTGAGAGGGGTCTCCGCTGAGATGGTTCTCGAGAGAGGTTCCACTGTCCGAATGTGCAAAATAAATCGACGTGTTATGTTTAAAAAGTACTGTTAATCAACATTCGTACCAGCACGTAAGAATTGAACTGCATTTCTACCAACTATTCCGATTGTATCAGAACATTTTTTATTACTGATTTTTAACTCGGTTGCTTAACATGAACCAGGTCCAAATATTTGATGTAAAATGAAACTGTTTAAAAACAGTGGTGAAAAGTGTGCTGGTAAAATTGGGATAGTTGGCAGTTATATAATAATGATGACAATAATAATATTAAAACAGCAGTAAAAATTGCTTAACCATTCTAATTCTGGTTATCAAAAGCTCTAAACCCCCCCCCCCCCTTCCTTAAAAGATGCTTAAAGTATTTGCGAGCCAGTCCGTCGAAACCGGATTCTTTATCAAGGGCAGCTGCTTTACGATTTCTTTTTATTAAGTCCCACAGGCTGATAGAAAAGTCTTATCAGGGGTCCGCAATCAGCGTTAACGCCCTAAAACCCTTAGCTTCTGAGCAAACCCGCCAAATCGGCATTCCGCGTATTGGACTTTTCTTCAGTCAGATAAAAGGAAAGCGGAAAGCAAAGTATATTTTCTGAAGATAACGTTTTACCCAGAAGAATCAAACACAGCAGCCATACGTAACAGAAAGACAAAGGCGCAGCTGGCAGTGGAGATAAGATGGACTAATGGGTGATTCACTTCGGTCAACCTTTTGAAGCGCAACCATTTCCCAATGCCGAAAAAGTGCAGCCGTTGCCATCGCTCGATTTAACTACCAGGAACATGGCGGTCGATCGAATCGCCCAGCGTGTGCCACAGAGCTCAAGGACGTTTTTGACACAGCTCAAACTTCAAGCTGGCTGTACGGCGGCCGTACAACCAGCTGTCTCAAAAGTGTTCTTGAGCTCTGTAGCACGCAATGGGCGATTCGATGGATCGCCATGTTACTGGTAGTTAAATTGAGCGATGGCAACGGGTGCACTTTTTCGGCAATGGACAGTCTATCGAGTTTTCCTTCACATTCTCCACTTCTCAGTAGATGACGGTACTGATACCCAGACAGTACATCAAACTTGCAACAAGCTTGATTCATCAAGTCAATAAACTTGAATTAAGCTTGAAATTTCAAGTGTGTAAGCTTAATGCAAGCTTGAATCAAGTGTTCTAGTTTATACTTGCACAGCTTGCATTAAGCTTGACATAGCAAGCTTGCATTAAGCTTGACATAGCAAGCTTGAATCAAGCTTGACATAGCAAGCTTGAATCAAGCTTGACATAGCAAGCTTAGTTTCAAGCTTAAAAAAATTTCCTAAATACACGGGGCGCCGGTCGGCGAACTCGGCCCACATATTTTATTTTTCCACGCATTTTCCCCTCTACTCTGAAGTTTCAAGTTATCTTAATCTGTTACCATCAAGCGTCCGCGGCTGGAATCGAACACGGTATATATGGGTTGGGAAGCCAGCTTGCTAACCACTTGACCAACCTGAGATGGGCTAATATGACTAAAGTTTGAAGTAACTGTTAGGGTTATCACGCCGTTTTCTGGTGAGATCGAATAGTGGCCGATGTGTTGATCTGTTTCTTTTATTTTTCTATGGGATGCATCAAAGTTAAAATAATGTTATATGTGATTTAGAGACTACTAATAGGGAAATAAACATAATATAAACTTAATTAAAACAGCAGCACACGTTTTAAAACTTTCAATATCGCGACACTCCTGTTGGGCAATACTGGCCAAAATCGAGACAAACGACTGATTTTGAAATCAATTTCGTAGAATAATTGTATTTTATTTTGAAGAATTTCCATACTTGGAAATATAGAATCTTTTTTTTTAATTCTATGGTCAAGTACATTTATGACTGATGATAAATTATTTTGTGGTGGCCCACCCATAAAGTGAAGTATATTAACTAACTAAATTGTGTTAATTATATTAAAATTTATTTTTAGGGCTAATTAATTAGTTAATGGAATGACTAATGTTAATTAGATGTAAATAAAACTAAAACTCCCCTCGTGTTACACTTCAGAGGGGCTTATCCCATTCATTCCTTCCCCTTGCGTGTTCTAATGTCCAGGTTTTGTGCGATAATAAAATAAAACACAACTTTTACGAACTTTTCTTTATTTAATATGAGCAAATTTGAGCTCATCAACATGAGCTAGACAAATCAATTTCTTCAAATTAATGTCAATTCTCCTTCTCATTGAAATTTCATCTCAATCAACGCATTTTATCGGCAAGGATACCCATACAGACCGTGACCTTCGGAAACAAGGCTTGCATGCTAAAGTAATGAGACATCCGATGTAGAGCAATTTTGGACGTAAATTTAAAACTTGTACAGCAATATTATGATTGTGGTTGCTTATCATGAGTCTACAAAGTTTATTATTTCTTACTTTTATCTTGATTTATTATTGATTACGCATTAAATATGACACAAAAAATGCATTAAGAAATTGTGATTGCAACGCCAATGTTTAATACTCATATATATATAATTTTAACTTTTGTTCTGAAGATATGTTTTTAAGCACTAATAAATTTGATAAAATGATGATGAGCAACCAGAATTTTAATTTTATTTTACATATTTTAATTTTATACCAAAATCGGCCTACTTAAGATGACGCAATCCTTAAGCCAGCAGGCCTTGGTTGCGAAGGTCACGGACAGAGAGACTCACATTTAAACGATCGCATTCACTCTACAGCGCTCTTCGAAAGGTTGCGAAAAAAAAACTTTTATTTCAGAATTTTAGGTTTAGGAAGGGTATTTTCACGAGGAAACTACTTTAAGCTGGCTATAAGATAACTTTAATTTTAAAGTATGTAAAAGAAAATAGTGGTGGAGTGGTTAATTTTTCTATAAAAGAAAAAAAATAAGCATAAGCAGTGAGATAGTTAAATAACATCATTTACGGTGGAAGAAAATCGAAAATCCATAACTGAAACCAACCATAAACACAACGCTCATAGGCCATAAATATCTTTTAAAATTCATTTGAATGATTTAGATAAGGCCATAAACGTTTATTTTCATCCTTCGAGATAAGCAAGCCATTGACTTATACAACTTAAAAACATCTGCTCCGTGAATATTTGATAATGCAGATAGATAAGCCGTAATCTTTGTAAAATAAATACTTTGAAATTTTTTTAAGAAGAATTATTTTTGCTACAAAGTTCACCAAGGCGATCTTTGGAATTTTAAAAGAGTGATAGGGGCAGATAGCAAGATTAAAGTGTTTTGAGTAAAAGATTGTTATTCATCACGTTGTGCTTTGAGTACTTATTAGAATATTGGTTGTGACATTGCATGAAAAAATTGTGAGCAATGTGCAATTGGCAGCAATAAAAATTAATGACAGCACTAAAATTATTAAGAACTTTCTAAAGAAAAGCAATATTCCCTTTCATGAAGTAGTGCATTTTATGAAATTCCGTATACTTTTCTAAAAAAAGTGTATTATGTGGTTACACTCTACCCAAAAAATTCAAATTGTTCCAATGAAGTTCTATAGTCGGAAATTCATTTTCAGAAATGATCTTTAAAAGGTTATGCCTAAGGTTAAGGTTAAGACTCACAAAGATTTTTGGTGTAAGAATTCAATCAAAATTTACAAGGCTTTAATTCTCTCTCACACGAACATCCTTCACTATTTCGTAAAATAGATCGTCAGTTGGTGTGGTATGTGGTTGTTTCGTTTTAATCTTCCTTTTATCTTTTGAGATTTTTCTTTTCTTTTTTGTTAAATTAATATGGTTTTTCAGTACGAGTTTTTAAAAAGTTTTATTTAAGAATACAAACTTAAAAAATATATATATATATAAATATTTGGATCAGTCGATGGATAGACCCTATTCTTAAAAAAAAAAAAAAAAAACTAGACTTCAGAATGGCCCGAACTTGCTGGTTCCTCCTGCCTTTCCTGAGACACTGATAATCTGTATATCGCATACTCGACATTTAGACACAGACTCCTCTTAGTTCGAATGAAATTAAATAAAATGCTAGTATGCATAAAAAAAGCGTAGAGTTTAACGGATTTCAGTTGCATTCAGTGGGGCCCAAGGAAAACGAATCACGATTCCTTTTGAAACATCAGGGATTGCGAGGGTTATCACTATTCAGAGAGCGGCCTATGTTAGCACCTTCATGGTTAGCACAATTTCACACTAACGCTCACGTTAAATGTCATTGGACAGATAGTACAGCGCATGCGCACGATTAAATTCCGAAAGCTGATTGATCAAAGTACTCCGAATGGCGGATAGTACTAGCGCAGGAAGAAACGGTATGCAAAAACTCCCCAATTATACTACGACGTGCACAATAAAAAGGACCACTTTTGATCTAGGCACTCCGCTCTCCTAAGAAAACGGTTTTTTAATAGCTTACAAATGATTTAGCAATGTCAGCTAATACGGTAATTTAATTAATTTTTATATTTGAATAATTCAATTTCTGGTGGTTTTCAGTTGACAACGACTACTATTTTATTTAAATTTCACAGTTCAACTTCATTGATTATCTGCTAATTTCTTCTGCTCAGTTTCAATATCAAGGTTAACTAACAATATTTACAGTGAAAGAGCATCACAAATTCATAACTGAATTCATGATTCAACTACAAATATAACGCTTACAAGCCATAAATATCTTTTAAAATTCATTTGAATAATTTTCTCATGCTTCTCATGCTTCGGTTATTCTCATGCTTCGTAATAATCGAACCATTGACTAATAAAAGACACATCTGCAATCCTAATCTTTAAAAAAATGAAGGAATTATATGTTTTTTTCCATTTAGAAGTTCACTGAAATGATTTTTTAAATTTCAAAATAGGGGGATAGACAGTGAAATAGAATATTTTAAGAAAAATATCATGACTGGTCATTTTTACATTTAAATATTTATTCTTCAAAAGTTTCATGTTGAAACTAGAAGCAATGTGCTGTTGAATATGCATCAGACTTTTACTTAACTATTCATTATCCAGTAGTGACTCGTGGGATACAGCAAGTACTGCCGGGCTGCACTGGAAAATAACAGCACATACTTCAAAATAATTTATTCTATAAATTTTCTTAAATTCAGATTAGAATTATGGAATTCCTATGGTAAATTTTAAAAAAATCTAAAAAAAAAAAAAATCTAAAAAAAAAAAACAAACAAAAAACAAAAGTATTGTAGTAACTGCCGGATCGCTCATTCAGAAAAAAAGCCCTTTAATATTCCCGCAATTCGACTGCGAAAGTCGTTGGTACAGCATTCAGAGCTGATAAAGAAATTGGCCGCACCATTGCCATGGTAACAACTATGTAAGCAGTCTCTCCATAGGATAGCATAGGGGTTATGTAGCTAAGATTCAGCTGAAGAAAGGTTTTCTGACTACGGCTGCACTTGTGAATTCGAGTAACTGATTGGCTCGGACGAGAAGTGAGGGAGAGAATATGACATGGAGAATATATGTTCTCTCACAGCGTTTCTCAAATTGAGGGGAGCGCGCCCTCCGCAGAACGTTTGCAAGGGGGGTGGCGAGAAAAACTAAAGAGCAAATAGTGATGCATGTTTTTGAAAAATCATCTTATTTATTCTCATTTTTACTCAAAAGTATATCCATTTTCGCTTAAAATGTTCATTATTAAAGATTAAAAACTCAATGTATGCTGAAAAATATGAGGGGGGGGGGAACGCCACTGTAAGTTAGTCCTTGTTGGCGGGGGGCACGATGTTAAACGATTGAGAACCGCTGTTCTAGCCCATTCTAACGGAAACAATAGGTTTTTTTTTTTTTTTTTTTTTTTTTTTTGGTCTGGGAAGGTTGAAAGTTTTTAGCTTTATTTGTTACTGTGTCCATGTGTTATTGGAATCTATGATTTAACCGTTTTGAAACATGGAGCCCCGTTATTATCCAGTTTGCGTCTTGCTTGAAACTCCGTTTAACATATGGAAAGAAGATGATAAACGATAACCACTAAAAGAAAATAGACCGACACCAAAATTGTCCATTCATAAGAAAAAAGCAGGCTCGTCTCAGCATGGTCGTAGCTTTCATTCATCATGATATGCACTATTCTCGTGGCTATTTGGCAGTTTTTATTTACAAAAAAAAAGTTTTGTTGGTCGTGTTTAATCGTTGAGATAAAAAAGAGCGTTTGGAATGGTACTGGATATGATCAAGGCCGTAGGCAGGGGAGGGGCCCGACGGGCCCGAGCCCCCCTGAAATTTATCCCTTTTTTTTTAATTGCCTCAAGAGGAACAGCTGATCATGAACGAATATGTCTGGAGGAGCTTAAACATAATGATGGGAATTTTAGAGCTCTGATTCGGTCTGATTTCGGTTCAGAATAAAATGCGGAGACAACATCCTAGGTGAACATGTTTTATCATCGGGAAATAATGCCTTATATACAAGTCCTACTGTCCAGAATGACTGAATTAGTTTAATAGGTGAAGACATACAATCACAAATAATAAGTAGAAATTTAAAAGCGAAATATTTTCCCGTATTAACCGATGTAACTAGACATAAGACAGAACAATTTTCTTCGTGCATTAAGTTTGTCCCAGTTTTTAATTTAACCGGAAACAGTTTAGCTGAGATAATAAAATCTAGTATTCTTGAAATTAGTTTAGGTATCTCTTTACTTAGTGGTCAAGGGTATGAGGGTGCTTGCAACAAGAAAGGACAGTTTAAAGGTGTTCAAGCACTCATTCAAAAGGAATGCCCAAAAGCAGTATACACCCATTGCGTTTATCACTGTTTGAATCTTTCTCTGGCTGGTTCCTCTAGTATAAGAAATTTCCTAGTATAAGGAACGTTTTAGGGACGATATCAGAAACATGCACATTTTTCCGTTCTTCTGCCAATCGTGCTCATATTTTAAGAGAGGAATTAAATGGAAGTAATTAATCTAAAGTGTCAACTCTAAAAAGATATTGTGAGACTCGATAGCTCGAAAGACACGAAGCTGTTACTCTTTTTGCTGATACTATTCTTCAAATCAGTAAAGCCCTAGGAAATATTATAGATAACCACGGAAATGCTAATGATATTGCAAGAGCATCTGCGTTGCACAAAAATATTTGCTCCTATGATTTTCTCATTGGATTAATAATTTCCGAAAAAATATGAGGTATAACTCACTCACTGTCCGAATATTTGCAGAACAAGCAGGTGGATCTCCATATTGCACTTGAAAGAGTAGATAGAAAAAATTTCAAGTATGAGAAAGAATGCCGAAGAAGAATTTAGGAATTTATTTTCAAAAGCAAATACATTGGCTGGTAGCTTCGGAATTATGTCAGATTTGCCCCGTCGAGTTTGCAGTCGGAGACATCGAGAAATCTATCCTAGCAGCTCTCTGAGGAATATTACAGACAATCAGTTTTTATTCTGTATTTGGAAGAATTAGTAGTAGCATTAACAGAGCGCTTCACAGCACATAAAAATGAAATAGATGCTCTTCATAATCTAATGCAACAGCACTGCACCCAAAAGTCATTTTATGATATAGAACCAGCAGATTAGATTTTATATGGAGGATTTAAAACATAAAAACTTTTCTGTAATAGAAGGAGAGTGGGAACTGTTGGTACTTAAATGGAAGAAATCAATTGCCATAAAACCACATGATTTCCCTATAAATATGCACTCGATGCACTCAACGAGTGCAGCAGTGATATTTTTCCAAATATCAATATCCTGCTTCTACTTCTAGCCGTTCAACGTTTTTTTTCTTTTCTTCTCAAGTTATCGTTACAAAAGAAAATTCTAAGGAAACTTCGAATCAGACACGGATTAATGCAATTTTGAGGATAAGAGCGGCTGGTTGAAATTTATGTCCATTTAATGGAAGTAAAATAGGATCTTTTACATTTTTTATGTAATTTCTTTTTTCCTTTTTATCCTGGGTGAGGGCTTAATCCGCCAGCTTTCGAATTCAGTAACAAAGATTTTCCATTCCTGTCCGGAGGAAGGGGGGAGGCGGGTCATATGTTTTGGGCTGCACTAACATTTTTGACCACGGGCAGTCACAGTGATTATCTGTTGTACACCGATTTACAATTTATAGCCTATCACTGTTTTCTCATTTTTTTCATGATTTTCGACTGGCATATTTGCATATCATATAGAACGGCAGTTCTACGAGTGACGCAGCCAGCCCCAACCAATCAACCGTCAAACTTCGCGGCACTTATATATACAGCTAACTTTTCTATTTTTAAAAGTTCTCTTCTGGATCTCGGAATCTGCTCTAACGAATTTTTTACAATTAATATATGATTCTAATCGGTGCCAAATTCGATGAGTGACGTCGCCGGTTAAGCTAGGAAAACTCGTTTTTTTTATTTAATCCAGTTATCCAGTTCAAAGAGGGAACTATTTAACCCGCGTAAGGAAATACGGAAAATGATCTTGTTTCAAAGGCGGTAAACAAGGCAGGGAGTAGGAATACAGTGCTGTAGATCCGTGACAAGATTTGTACAAGTTACCTTATATCCTAAACCAGTTTGGTCGTAGACAGCTGGTACGATGCGCTTCCGCGTTCTGACCAGGTGACTTAGGTTCTGTACCCGATGTCGCACTTTTGCGAGATGAGCTTTGTGTTACTGTCGTTTTTGCTTTATTTCATTTTAAAAAATAATAACAGATTATTATATACTTTACTTATTTTTTTCTGAATTTATTTTGCTATAATTAATAATTAAAAATATTTAAGACTTTGAATTAAAAAAATAATTAATTTAAGTATTTTTTGGTAAAACTCCTTCCTAACTTTTTCTTTCAGTATTTCGTTTCCCTAGTATTTTGATAGCTATTTATAATTAAATTAAGTCTTTATTTTTCTAATATTATGAATTCTATTTGGAAAATTCAATATGTAATTAATATTTCAATGAATTTATTTCTCTTCAGAAAGCTCACATAATTAATTAATAATAATTATTTAGTATTCAGAGGAAAATAAATAGTAGTTTTACATACTAACTAGTTTTAATAATAATTCTTTTAGTCTTCAAGTATATATAAAATTTATTGAAATTATTGAATTATAATTTTTAAAACCAATATTTTTTTAAATCTTAGGTTTTTCTCACTTTTATTTTGTATTCCTTTAAATACCAGATTTAAAATTTTGTTCAATACTTTTCAGATAGAAATTTGATTAATTAATCTAAATTTATACATGCACTATATTTTGTATTAGACATTTAAAGGCCGGAGATGACATCTAAAACAAGATATTGTGCCCACCCGAGCCGAGTTGATAAGATACTGAAGATGGTAGATAACTGAAGTATAAATGTCCAGGGTTCTGGTCTACCGGATGGCTGATAATCTAAAAATTCAGAGTTTTGGACGGTTTTTCTCACGATGTAACGTAAATACGCTTCAGAAGCACTAAGAAAGTCAACCGCGCAAGACCCTTATTCTTAAACTGGTAGTTCATCTAAACGTTCTCTAAAAAAATGAAATTATCAACCGATAAAAAAAGAAACAAACATAGTACGAAGTTAGTTTTCTAAAGAGCGACATAAAACCAATTATAAACAATAATTTTTTGAGTAATTTTCTATTTTATTAATGATTATAGTCATTAATTAATTTAATCAACAATTTTGAGATGTATCATTAACTTAGTTAAAAAATTAGTGTTTCATAATATAGTTAAAAATTTAACTTAGAGATAGCTTTAAACTGAAAGCAAACATTGCAATAATAGATTACATTGCATTAAAATAATAGAACGAGTAACTAGATTATCATTAATTAAGAATGAGATTATTAAATTAATAATTTTAACGAAACTTAACTTACGGTTATCGTTAAACTGAATGGAAATTAATGAATCACAATGCATTAAAACAATAGAACCAATAGTTATATATTGTTGTTGTTATTCTAGAATTACGGCCGATTATAGCTACACGTAGGCTCTAAGCCGAGACGTGGGGTGCCCTCCGTGGGGGTCTTTCTAAGGGGATCTAACCCGTATTTACGCTGTTTTGGAGGAAAACTCCGAACAATTAGGTCGGCGGACGCAACCTGGTTTCGAACCAGGCACCTCCCGTCTCCCAGTTCAGAGCGCCTTGCGCTCGGCCCCTGGTGGGGCCCAACAGTTATATAATTATACTAAAAAAGTTAACTTACGTTTAGCATTAAACTGAATGCAAATTTATGAAATAAAATCAAAGATGGTGGCAGGGATACTAATCTGTACTCGACCCAAATTATGAATAGAAAATTACTCAAAAAATTATTGATTATAATCAGTATTATGTCTCTTATTATAAAATTCTAACAAAAATATGTCAATTTTCTGTTACATGTTACAAAAGAACTTTCTGTGACTTTTTTAATCAAATACTCTGATACTGCATGAAAACAGGTTTGTATATTTATTTACATAACTTAGTGTCAAGCAAACTTCCGAAATTCGCCCTTGAAACTAATTTATTATCTTCTGACCATACCCTTAAAAAGTAATGATATCCCCATGCAAAAACCCTTAACTGGTTAAAAATTTGTGACGCAGCATTTTACTTTATAGCTCTATGAATTTTAAATGTGGGTCTTAAAAATAATGATATCAAATTTTGAGTGACATCCTGCTGGGAATTTTAAAGATTTGTTTTTAAATTCCATTACAGTTACTTTCGTTTTATTTTCTAAAGAAGATTTACGCAATGCTTTTAATTATGAAATACACTGTCAAATATATCACACTTTCACTGAGTCTATATAATGTATTCAAATGAATTTATTTCAATAATTTAATTTATCTTTTGCGTCACGCTATCCAAAAGGGCAAGTAAAATTTACGTAAATATTTAGTTAGTGTCATACTAACCAAACTAAGTGCAATGTATATGAAAATTTTGCTTGCCCTTTTGGATAGCATGACGCAAAAGATAAATTAAATTATTGAAATAAATTCATTTGAATACATTATATAGACTCAGTGAAAGTGTGATATATTTGACAGTGTATTTCATAATTAAAAGCATTGCTTAAATGCGTAAATCTTCTTTAGAAAATAAAACGAAAGTAACTGTAATGGAATTTAAAAACAAATCTTTAAAATTCCCAGCAGGGCGTCACTCAAAATTTGATATCATTATTTTTAAGACCCATATTTAAAATTAATAGAGCTATAAAGTAAAATGCTGCGTCACAAATTTTTAACCAATTAAGGGTTTTTGCATGGGGGCTCCACTTTTATCAGTAGTTAATTATACAATTGGTTTGACAGTTTGTCTGTACATAAAGAGAGAAAAATATGATCCATAAACGTAAGATTAAAATTCAAATTTAGATGCTGCTAACGGTTTGAAGTATGCCAATTATGCATTTTTTTATATTTTACGCTCAAAGAATCATCTAAGTTATTAAAAAATTCAAATTCAAAAATTATATAGGAATGCACGTAGTTTAATGGATTTCGTGTGGGAAGTGGGGCCTAAAGATGTAGCAAAAAATATAAATGACCAGATTTTCAATATAGATGGAATGAAAATTATTCAAAATTTTCAGAGATTAGCACATTTTAATAAATTTAATTTTTGCTCATACAGCTACCAACTTTGACGCTTTTTTTTTTTTCCATGATTATTTACCACTATTTTCGTTTATATATTATAATGTTATAACAAATCTACAGTATCATATGGGCTTTTCTATAGTGCGATTCGCAACAAAGATCGTTGTTGGAAAAAGGCGGGCGATTGGAGAGCTGAACATATAGGACTCGCTCGGAAACTGCTAGCGCTCGCCGGAGGGACTTTCGGAGCCGCATGTACACAGTGATCTTCAGCGCTATGTCGGAATGGAACCCACAGCCTTCCAGTTACCAGTGCAATGCCTAAATTACTGGACTACCACAGCCCCTAAGAATGGTTATATTTGTGGTAAATATAGCCCTATTGAAATAAACTTGGAAAAGACATCGAAATTTTCATTTTTTCGGGGACTGCGGAGCAGTGCCGGGAAAGCACAGCTCTAGCACACATGTTCTACAATCTTTCAGTAACAACGTTTATCAATTAGCTGACAGACGTTGGGCACACGTTCACTTATCAGGTCTCAGACGAAAGATGTTTTAAAGAAGTGGAATCGAGGAACCATATCTTTCACTGTTTTTTAAAGGCTGTTCGGCCTTTTCACCAAACACTTGACACGATAATTATCCAAAACGGTAAGGTATCTTACCCATAATTTTAACCCAATTGGGTTAAAATTATGGGTAAGATATCTTACCGATGACTTTAAAATGCGTGTTTGAATAAGTTCCTGCGGCAAATGCTTGATGAATAAGGTTGTATGGTGACCGACCACTTTGATATCATTATTTTTATTTATTTCGTAAAGGAATATTGACTGCAAACTTAAAAAAATTCCTTGACTAGTGCTTTTTTAAAGTCAAATATTGTACAGCTCTGTAAATCACAAAATAACGATCCTTTGTTCATTACTCAGCTAGAGATTTGAAATTTTTAACCCTTTCACCCTCACTACTTCAATGCATCACTGGAAATTGGAGAAGTCTTTCACCCTCAACATCCTTTATTCATTTTTGTAGTAAATTAAATATTTCTAGGAAAAAGTGGTTAGGAAAAAGTGGTTAGTTATATTCCAGTACAGTTCACCAAACAAAACCATGTGTTTGGTAGCTATGTAATAGTGAATAAAATAGTGTTTTCTACTTTTAGATCATTTTACTATATTCTTCGCCTTTTCATAAAATTTAAATCGCGTTCTGTAATTTTCGCAGATCTTTTTTTTTTAAGGTTTGCTAAGAATATTGCACATTTTTTCTTTTCTAAAATTTCCCCTCTCTTCCAAAATTGCTCACAGCTGAAGCCATACGAACTGACATGCATATCTACTATCGCAGCTCAGTATCTCTTGAAACAGCAAACTGTTGCCAAAACCAGGATGAAAAAAAAATCCAATATTTCGATTCGTCCATTGGTTGAATTAACGTTATCAGGTGGGGACGATCAATTTCAACGCTTACTATCTTAGCAAGCTATCTGCGAGATTGCTATCGTCTTTTTCTTCCTTCTAATGGTTCTCTACTGCAGACTTTATCTTTTAAATCCCTCTCAGCATTAAGGCAAAGGGGTTGCCACATTTTTGGCTATTTCCAATGCTCGCCAAGCTGATTGCCAATTTCGATAATGTGTAGAGAAGTAGGTTTAATTTTCGTTAACTGTTAGGAAGGTGCGTGCAAGGGCAGATAACACAGTAAAGTGAACACCGTTTATATGAATAGCAATCTGAATTCAGACATGTAGATTGATTTTACTCAGCAACATTTCATCAATAGTGTCTTCTGTTTCTCTATATACATAAATAAGTAAAATAAAAATAGAAATCTGATAGTCTTTCAGGTTTTGCTCCTTTATTAGAATAAACAAATTTATAAAACAGTATTTTCTTCGCTTTTCTGCGACGAAAGTGCCCAAATGTATTCATGAAATATTTTTAAAATATCAGAGTAAAATTTTCGGCTTTATCTTATTGTTTTACCAGTGACTGCTAGGTTCAATAATATGTGAATGTCTGGAGACTAAGTTTTTCATTTCCATTAAAAATACCTAAGATTAAATTAAAAATGATTTTGCTTTGCGCCTAAAGTATTTTTGTATTAAAAAATAAACTCTGCCAAAACCTGTAATTCCCTGGAAGAGATCCTCTGTAAAAACATAAATTCGCGAGATTCGGTTAGTCATTAGGACATGCAAGCATGAAAGATTTTTAGGATATTTATGGGACCAATTCTCAGGACAAACACAACTTGTTAACTGCAGTGCAGATATCTCACCGGTATCTATGGTCTGTGCTGAGATTAGTTTTGTCTGTAGAATGAATTGCAATGTCAATTTTCTTTCAGGCAAAACAAGTAAAAGTTCCCCATTTTGAATTTGTTCTTCAGTTGGACAACAACATGATTTGGGAGCAGTTGTTTTGCTATTCAAGCACTGCATTAGATGCTTGAGCAGCAGCTTATAGCACACGTATCAGTGTAAAGATTTCATAGAATATGGCCTTCATACTATAATGGCCAAGACTTCGAGCGGAAAACGACGTCTTGGCCATTTTATTATGGGGGCATCCCTAAAGGCGGACAACATAACCCCCCCCCCCTGTGATGAAACAGTCAAGCTAAACACCGAAACCAGATCCGGGAATCAAACCAAGACCCAAGGTGTGGTGGAATGGTTGTTCCAGTGAATCTGAACCTTGGAATTGGGGTTCCATGCTTATATGTATATTTTCTTTCTTATCTCATGCCAGCCTATGACATTGGATCTGACAAACCTCTTAAGTCTTTAAAAGTGCACCTTTTACTGATACCACAGCTTTGCCATTTTCCAGCTTAAATTATTACTGTTTACAAAAAATGGTTAATTGTATTTCGTATATATTAGAGCTTTGCGATTGCGATAACATCATGGCTGATGAGATGGACAGGCTGCTGTGCTGGCATTTCGAACACACTCTTTTGCACTCGAAATGTCATATGACGTAGCGCCTCTGACCATCTTTCTACGGTTACTTTGCACTAAGGTGCTCACACCTCCTTGGTCACATTATTCTTCGGGGGCAAAGGGCTGTGGTGAAAATGTCAGCACCGTATATATCGTCAGACTCGAATAACTTAAAAAACTTATCAGTTTATCAACAAATCAGAAGAATACCCCAAACCTTCTCATGAAACAGCTTTGATAGCAGTTCCACTTTTATTTCGTTACCTAAACTTTTCTGGTCCTTTTCAGAAATGTACTTTCATTTCCTAAATTTCTACGTTCTGAGCTTATCAACTGGACTTACTTTTTCACGTCAGCGGAAAGAAAAATCCGAATTTTGAAAAAGTCACAGAAATGGGAAAATTTATATACTTTTCGCCTATTTTGGCATAACTGTACCCGACGTTGAAACAGGAAGATGCTGATTGATTACTCAAAAATTTTGCATGTACGTTTCTTGCCTGTTCTTCCAACTTTACCGCGTTATCTAGAATAGAAAATCGAAATTTAAAAATGTCACCGAAATTCGGAAGTTTACATCATTTTCGGCTAATTTCCCATATTTAGACCTGAGTGGAACCGAAAGAAATTTCGATACAATGTTTACAATAGAATGAAAGCTTTTATTGGCACAGATAAGGGAAATTTTTACAATCAGGGTATGAGACCGAATCGAACCCACTATTGTACGCTTAGAAAATGGCGCGAAGGAAGACAGACCTTTAACCTAGGGTGACCACATTTCGAGGTAAAAAATGCAGGATATCATTCAGTCGGGGGGGGGGGGGGAAGGCAAAGCCAACTTTGCAGTGACTAATAACAAGAAATAATCACTATCATTTAAGCAACTACCATTCTGCTCATACATGTGCCACTACAATGGCTATTATTGGAGGCATCGCTTTTTACCCTGTTATGCTCAATCTAGTATTTCCTATATATCTATGAGTGTAACTAGAAATACTTTTCTAAAAAGATGATCTGGAAACACTTTATAAAAGGAGTATTGAATACATTCAATATAACAAAGTATCGATGCCAAAACATCGATATTATTTATCTTCAAATATCGGTATATCGATATCCAGAAATGAATTGTGTTCATTTTCTCTTCAAGAGATGACTGACACAGAATGCAGGACATTTTGCAGGGCAAAGGCAAAATAAGAACATTCTTACGTTTTTTGGTAAATAACTTTTTGCAGGACAAGACGTGAATAAAAAAGAACTGTCCTGCGAAATGCAGGACGTCTGGTCATCCTACCTTAACCTCCAAGCCACCTGTTCACTAACTAACCACTAGAAACACGTGAATTGTGTTTCTCTTAAAATGTGTTTTTCGTCTAGTCGATCAACACCACACTAGATATAATGCCTTCGGACTGTTCAAGACTGAAGTTGACTGTGAAATTTCAAAAGAATTTTGCGTAACTCGTTGTTTTCTTCCCCCTTAAATATTAGAAGTTTTTCTGATTTTGTCAGTGAATACTTATGGTTTCTTGCTTTGTATATCAAGATTCAAAGTTTTCCTTTTCGATTTAACTGTTTAAAAGTTGCTCTTACTAGTTATCTGCAGCAGGTGGCTTACCAACATTGAAATGGAAAATTTTCATATTTGAGGTGACAACACTAACATGCATTCGTACGTTTTTGATATATCAGTCTTCTCCGGATATAACGGATACCGAACAAGGTGACATCGAAGTAGGATATTTTCTTAGACATCTATATACGCAGTCTTACATGACTGACTGATTGAAGTTTTGGTTCTTATGGAGCGCCGTAGCATAATAGTAGCCTCACAGTGAAGAAATGATGAAATATCTGTCCTGGGAAAATGTAGAGGAATTGTGATGGTTTATACCTAACGTGACCATTTATTTTTTTCTTCAGAATGGAACATCTACTACTTTTTTGGCAATAGTGTATTTATTTTCTTCCTCTAAATGGGACATCTGTTGTTTTTAAGGTAATAGTGTAGGGAGACTGAATTTACAGGTCTGGGTATCTTTTAGTTGTTAAGAAAATGCGCAAAAAAGCTTGTGTAATTGTTAATTTCAAATAAAATGAAAAAAAAATTGCTAAAACACACATATACTATAAAAAAACAAGGGGTAAGCTCTTCTTCGACTTCAAAATCACCATCCGGTACAAGGCAGGAAGGTAGGAAAGTAAGAAATGTAAACAAAAGGACACACAGAAAAAAGGAAGTTGTCATTCGGAAGGGAAAAAATTCTTAGAAAACCATATTGAAAAGGGAAAATAAAATGGAGATCGGGGGAAGAGGAGAAATAAGCAAAAGAGGACCATGACTTGAAAAAAAGGAATAAAAATTACATAAATTGAAATAGTTGAAAAAAAAAAGAACATTAAAAGAACAAACACAAAACAATACATACCCTGGTTTTTTTTTTTTTTTTTTTTTTTTTTTTTCGCGTCTCGAGAGGGGAGGAAGGGAGGGAGGTCAGTTTTTTTTTTTTTTTTTTTTTTTTTTTACTGACACTGCCGTTGGACGATTTTAGATTTTTAGCGGCCTTATTGAAATCGTTACTGTGGGTTGCTCTCTTTCTAAAAACGGGACATTGCAGGGGACATTTTCTAAAAACGGGACATTACGGTGTCCCAAAGCTGTGCTTGGGGACAACGGGACAAGCCATCTAAAAACGGGACGTATGGTCACCTTATTTATACCAGTAATCAAAGCATTCCCAAATTAATTGCAAGGACTCTCAAAAACGAAATAATATCCCAAACTGACGATATGAAAGGAATAACGGGAAAAAGTTCGCTTCACAAGGCAGAGAAACATAACAGTCATAACAACAAGTACCGAAAAAGGCAGTGCAGGTCCTAGCTTTTTTTCTAAGTGCTGCGAAATACAACTCTGCCCCCCCCCCCCCCACACACACACAGCTAGAAATGTTTTCCAAGTGGTTAAAACGAAAATTTCAACAATATATGGATACTGAAATGCACATATACAAATTATAAAGTAACTCATTTCATTTTCGCGCCCCCATAGAGATGGCGCCCGGTGCGGTCGCACCATTCGCTCCACCCTAGGACCGGCTCTGGAAAAAGGTCATCACTTACTGAATATTGACAAACTAGTAAATACACCCCTCGAATCTTTAATCAAAACGAAAGAAATTATCAGGTTGTAACGAAAGTTTTCCGCCAGATTTGCTTGAGTCAGCTCACGCGGTATCCAGCTATTGACCTTATATGTCAAGTTTATGCGATGCTTAGCGCGACTAATGGACATGGCACTAAAGTTTAACTCTTTTAGCTAGCTCTCGAGTGGATGAATATTTTATCTTCTTCCACAGATTGTCGTAGGCGAGCCTCATCAGCATCACTAGGCCGGCTAGAGCGCTTTGCTTCTTAAATGTCCCAGTCCTCGTTTTTGAACTTTCGGTACCAAATCTTCACAGTGTCATATGGTACAACAGTAGTACCTTAAGCTGTACACATGATTCGGTGTCATTCTGTAGCTGACTTTTTGCAACAGAACTGAGAGTAAATGATGGTTAAATCTGGTAGCGTGATAGTTCCATTTCAGACACCTTATACTTAATCATAACGGTATTTTTTTTACAGATTTCACAACACAGTGCTCTAGAACAAATCTTTTTCTTCCAAATAACAAAAATCGTTTCGCAAAATATTGGCAGACACCAATGTGAACTGCATGTGCAGGCAATACTTGCAGTGGCGGAAAACTTTCGTTACAACCTAATACAATGCGTTTTCTTCTACACGAAATCGTTATACAAGTATCATGTTAAAAAACTACTGAATTAGGCTAAACGCGAATTCTTGCTTCTATAAAGTTTGTATTGATCAGCAAATGTTTTCTTTCAATTTTAGTATTGTTTACTGTGCTGTTTTGGTGTATTTGCAGGAATAATTGATTTCTAATTCTCGTTTAAATTATAATGTTTGTTTGCGCAATAGTGATAAAAATTTGTACATTTTCATGAGTTGGTGTTATTTGTTAGTATGAAGGCACTTGGGCACTTCCTTATAGAGCTGTGGCAAACCGCATGTATTCGTTACTGAGATGCGGATAATCACTCAGACTCGAAGTAAGGAATTGCTACTTTCGAATATGAGTCGCTACTGCATCCGGATCAACCAGCTTTGAACTTCGAACACAGACTGCCGGGCGTGCTTTGAAAGGGGAAAATAAGTTTCGGTAATTGAGTACTAATATGTTTCGTTATTCGTTACTGGATGCGGGAAGTAGTATAGGCTCGCGGTTTGTGAAGTGTTGTGTTCATTAGTTGCCTAATGAAGACCATTAGGCAAGACGGTTTGTGAGTCTTGGTACTTGAGATTTTGAGTAGCAGTATGTTTCGCTATTCGTTTATGACTAGTAAAGGGATTGCATTTCGTATGTGCCAAATGGTATCGTTTTGATGTGGTTTGAAAGTATCCGTATGTTTCGCTATTCGTTTCTGACTAGTAAGGGGGTTGCATCTCGTATGTGCCGAATGGTATCATTTTATTGAGGTTTGAAAGTATCCGTATGTTTCGTTCTCGTTACTGATGACGCAATATCAGTTACGGAGATAGCATGGGAGATAGATAAAGTATCTGCTGCTCTATTATGGTATGGGAATAGGCATGGCCTCTGTTTTATACGAGGCGGGGATTGGATATACGTTATATAGTATGTCATGCGGGAGTGCCAATATCAAATTAATTTTTTTATGAGGGGGGGGGGAGAAAGGGGGTGTTCTTGCAATTTTGGAGGAGCAATATCTATAAGAATAGAATCACGCTAGTAAGGGGTGCTCGCGCTTTCTGACATTTTAGTACTAAATAGTGGTGTAATCAGGATTATTTTTCAGGATGGTCCCGAAGGATTGAGAACTTATTTTTTTAAATAGAACCGAAATATGAGTAATAAGTAACAAGTTATTTAAATCCACCTTAGAAAAATATTTTTAATAAAGTAAACGAATTCACGCAATTTTATCATTTAAAATATTATTTGGAAAAAAAATAATATTTGGCATATAAACTTGAAACGCATTTTTTTCAAGCTATCGTTTCATTTGAAACAAAAATTTCGAGAGGAACAAGGGATTTCTATGCCCACCCCTGCGTACGCCACTAGTATTAAAATAATTTTAAAAAGTTTAGTATGTTCTTAAAATGTTGACGTCTAAAGGAGAGGAGGGGACGACTTGACCCCCAGCTTTCAAGAATCCGAGCTCAGAAGCAACACTAGGCACAAGCTTTCCGTTATACTTTTTATGATGAGAATGAACAGGTTAAACTAGCGTCCAGAATTTAAAAAAGGGAGAGGGAGACTATGGGGGAAGGATAGCATGTTTTTGAAAGATTTCTATGGGTGCTCTGAGTTATTCGGATAATTTAACATTGTATAAAACAATACATTTGTATAAAAACATCTATTAATCAGAGAAAATAAGCTCTAAATACAACTCTTACGCTTTAAAGTTAAAAAATAATGTATGATATTTTTATTTGTTTTTAAACCCCCTAAAAAATGAATTTGCATGTTGTATTTTAAACATTCGTAATCGTACGTAATGCTATGTTCAGTGACGAAGCCAGGATTTTATTTCAGGAAAGGGGGGGGGGCTTGGTATCAAATTGCTAACAAAGTATCAGTTGTAAATAAATATCATATTGTTAGCTAAGTAAAGGGTCAGATTTAGGAAAGGAGAGCTGCAGCCCCCCTTCCTTCTAGATACGAGCCTGGCTATTAGACTTGTTTCTCGTGTTTAAATTAGTAACGAAAGTAACGAGTAACGAATACTTAGTAACAGGTAGTAAGTTTAGAGTAACGAATAAATACGGGTATTAATATTTTCGTTACTTTTACAGCCCTACTTCCATTTTTTACAGTCGGTCCGCCAATAAAAGCGATATCGCGTGCATGTGGAATATGTCAGATTCAAGTGTTATGATACAGTTCATTACAACACTTTAGCGAAAAACAGACAGTGAAATACGTAAGTACCTGCACTTGTTTGTAGTTTTAATGAATATTTTATTAGAAAATCGAAATAATAGCAAACATTTGCTGCAGTTTTTTTTTTTATTAGTACAAAATAGATACCTACCGTTATTTATTTTCATAACGTATTGCAACCAACTGATGTTTATCATTATGTATAAGCAATTTGCCGACAGCGCAGTGGCCAAGCCACAGTGACGTCAGAAAGCAGTCCGGAGGCATCTCTAGTGTGGTGTTGATTCGATTACCCATATACTTTAGATAGTTTCTTCGAAAGAGGGAAATTTAACTCGATCTTGCAAATCTATAAAAGTCCCCAGAAGTTGGCCGAATTTAATTAACTCCTTTTGTACCTGTTACAAAATTTTCACCGAAAAGTCCCTCCTTGCGTCCTGACATGATCATCACTGGAGCTTGCGCAGTAGACCACACAACTCCGTGTCGGCGAAGTTGCATTTCTTGAGAGCTTCATAAATTGGTACTTGTCCGATACGCTTGATGTGGCACATTACATTTTTACAAAAGAAACATGCCTTAAAAGTTTCTGGTGGTTTTCAGTTTGAGTCTTTAGTTTTGGTACTTTTAGTTCTTTTTCTTTTTTTTATTTCTCTGTTCAACAGCATTATTTCAACTTCATAATTCGTTTTTATATTATTTTGGCACGAATAGTAATTCATATATATTTTTATTTTAAATATTAATTTCTTTGATAAAAACTACGGAACAGATATTATATTTTGCTACTAATAGCGAGTTTTCAGTATTTGGCGATTTACATATGCTCAAAACCTATAATTAATGCACATGTAAGGTTAGCGGAAAACCGTTATCCATACATTCATATACATATCTTTTGCAGATTGGCTTATTTGGCACCGCGAAATATATCATCTCGCCGCGTGGGCAAATATCCAAGCTGTACTAGTCATAATGGCATAATTAACGCCGACAAATATTTCTACGAATGGCAAATACCCAAGCTGAACTTAACCGGCATTACTATAATATGCATTTGAATTATTTTGCATTTTCAAAATACTAGGTGCTAACATTTTGGAACACACTCAGTATTTAGATTCACCCTGATTGAGATAGCGTTTTTTCAGATACTACTTGATGCCAAAATGGCGCTTTTTAAATCAGTTACAGTTATTATTAGAAAAAGTATTAGAAAAACGAATTGGCGTCAATTTTAAACTCCTGTTATCTAAGAGAACTTACTACTTGAAAATTGTGAACTTTGTGTAACATACTTTGACTTAATTATTTCACTTACTTTTTAATTTGACGTAAAAATGGTGTGATTCTCTACTTCATGAATGTTAATTTCCCACAGAAATTGCTTTGTTGCAAAGGCATGAATGATTTTAAGCAGGTGAGAATTGCCAAGCTTGTCAACCAATGTGCTTCTCTCTTCAGTTTATTAATATCTACTAAAATAATTGGAATTTCGAAATTTAAGTCAGATTACCGGCTTCCCCGGAATTTTTCGAATCCGTAGACACCTTTGTCGAAACGAAAATCCCCACGGTTTCAGAGGAAATTTCAGAACAAGCTTTTGACAGCGGCGGCGGCGGGTGTTACTTTTTTTAGAATATAGAGATATGAAAAAGCATAAGAAAGAAAAGTCCAAATGTGTTTCTTAAAGGTCATAGAATTCCAAATCCTACCAATAATATAAACGTTTGTGTGCTTGGATGTTTGTGACTGAATCACACAAAAATGGCTGAAAGGATTTTGATCAAATTTGGAACGCAGATTGCTTATACCCTGGATTAGCATACAGGCAACCTTTCATGGATATAGCATAAATAATTATTTTACAAAGACACTCAAAATAATTTTAATACATTACGCTCTATGGGCATTTTGTAGCTACTGAACCGATTCTAGAAGTTTTTGTTTTCACTGATTGAAAGTTACATTATTTCTTGAGTATTATTGTTTGTTTGTTTGTGGATTAAGATCGATTGACTGCACTAGGGTCCTAGGCCTGTATAGAGAATGCCCTCTGTGGGGGACTTTCTACGGGATCCTAGCCTGTATTTACGCGAGGATTTTTTAGAAAGTCACAGAAAACTGCGAGCGACTAGGTCGACAGGCGCGACCTGGGTTTGAACCTGGAACCCCCCGCCTTGCAGTTTTGAGAGCAGAACTTCTTAGACACTGGTGGCACCCTAAGTGTTATAGGCTACCTTTAATGCATATATCACGTACAGTTCTTTTACAGGGATGCTCATAAGAATTACATTACGCTCTATGTGTATCTCTGTAAGTACTGAACCGATTCCTAAACATTTTTACTGATAGTAATCTACACTATTCTTGAGGTTTATAGGCTAAAATTCATGCATGTAGCGTAAATAGTTCCTTTACAGGAACACTCAAAATAATTCTAATACATTACGCTCTCTGGGTATCTCTGTAACTACAGAACCGATACTAAAACTATTTCATAAATAGAAAGCTGCTCTATTCCTGATTAACATAGGCTAAAATTCATGCAAATAGCATAAATATTTCCTTTACAGGAACACTCAAAATAGTTCGCAATGATTGTCATAACTGTCTCTATTCGCCAAATACGTTAAAAAAAATCTAAATTTAGTAACTCTGCATACTTTCTCATTATAAATTAAGTATACTACCATGTAATATTCTTCATTTAAAATAAGTAAAAAGTATATAATACTTAAATACAGTCACTTTTGTAAATAGTGCAAACATATTTATTATTCACACAAGCTTCATTTCTCTCTGAACCTAATTCTAAAGCCAACGCGGACGAAGTCGCGGGTAGCAGCTAGTATTATAATAAAGTGACATTTAATAAAGCATAATTGTATTAAGAAACCAAATTATAACTTTGAAATTTAATACAGAATAAAACTGTTTAATATTTACATCGAGCGTTTTATAAAGCTCTGAGTAAGACTGCCCATCTGTCGTTGATAAAACTGAAAATATAGATTCTTTTCTAATTCGTGTGGCGCTCCTTCGCACAGCCGTGTTGTCGAAATCACGTAATTTCAAGTATCCTACCGCATAGTTATGCTGATTCCTGACTCACTATAGCCTCACCATGGCACAGTGGTTATATCACTGGAAATGGTAGACGGGCGAAGTGTGAAGGTCCCGAGTTCGGGTCCCATCGCGCGTCCGTCGACCTAACCGTTCGGAGTTTTCCGTGGTTTTCTCCGAAACTTAGCGTAAATACGGGTTAGGACCCCTTAGAAAGACCCCCACGGAGGGCACACCACCCTTCGACCTAGAGCCCACTCGGAGCTAATCAGTCGTAATCCCACACACACACACACACACACACACACACACACACACCCTGACTCACTATAAGAGTTTCAGGCAACCACTTCAATATAAATATTTTACGGCTATTACTTCAAGAAGATTAAAAATCTCCAAAAGTCTATTATATAAATGTGAAAGTTTGTCTGTTTGTTTGTTCGTCCGGGAACTCCTCCCACACCGTTGAACCGATTGGCTTGAAATACGTAATACGGACTTGATACACGTAAAATGACATAGAATAGTCCGTAGGCTGCTTTAAAATTCTGGAAATCCACCCGTTCCCCAATTTTTAACGATTTTTCGCAATTTTCAGGGTAGAAAGCTACTCAAATGTCCGATTTCAGCACATTCGTGAGCATAAAGTTAGATTTATTTATTTATTACTTTCAATAATTCAAGTGAGACTGACGTCATTTTGATGTCACGCGTGTAAAAATGCATTAAAAATCCTAATTTGACAAAAAACTACACCACGAGCGAAATAATAAACTTCCATCGAGATTATCAGATGCTGTAGAAAATAGAATAACGTGTTTTTTTTTTCTTTTTCTTCTTTCACTAATTCATGTTAGATATCACAACAGAGAATGATGTCATTTTGACGTCATGAGTTTAAAAATGATTTAGAAATCTAATTACATTAAAAGGCTTTGACCGGGGCCGTCGTTATTAGCAACCGGGCCTGCTTATTCGTTGCCACCGGAAAAAATGGGTGAATCATTGAGGCCTAATGTTTGCATTTGCGCTGTTCGATTGTATGCGATTTGGTATTAAAAACGTTATTTTATTTTATAATTAAAAAACAATTTTGTTATAGTTTTGTCATAGTGATTTAATAACAAGATGATTTAGATGTAGGTAATGATTTTTTGAAGATTGCGCCTTTATATATGGAAATAAATCAACAAAGAATTCGAACTTTCAGTTCTGAATGTAACGGTAAGTGTACACCTGTATAACTTATTTAGAAATTCTACAAATTTATAGGATATAAACCATGTTTTATTAATTAATATTCATGTGTTATTTATAAATTATTTTAATCTGAAATCGTTTAACTTCGGTAGTTTATTATTCTAGTAAATAAGCGTTCGTTGTAATACTAGTTAGACATTCTTATCTGTTTAATTCTTTCAGTTGAAAAAGTCATTTATCATTTATTATAAATGCACTAAATGTGCGATATTGGTTTCAGTGCAGAAGTACTGTAAAATATACTATTAATTTATGCACATGTTTATGTAGAAACTTTAACTGCAGTTAATATTTTGTACAAGCGTTCATTATGCTCAATTTCAAAGTTCCATTTAATGTTAGAGGTAATGGCTATAATAAGGTACATTAGGTAATGGCTATAATAACAATAATTAATTCAGGGATCGTTTATTTTTAGTTTACTACTGTGATTAGAGCAACTTTTGAAAAGGATTCCTGAAATTTTTGAGTCCTAGAGCTGTTACTATATCTTAATTTGTATTCAAAGGCCGTGCAGAAGGGTTTTTTTTTTTTGCCACAACCCTAATATACAGCAATGCACGGACGATAACATTTTTTTTCAATCACCAGTTAATAATCACTTAAAAAAAAGAGGTGGAATATTAGTGGTATTTCCTAGTATGGTTTTCTAAAATTTATTATTTTTCTTTGGAGAAAAAAAATATATGGAACTAAATCTGAAAATTATAAATCATTTTCATTTCGAATGGTAAAATTTTCGATAAATAAACTCATTTGAACTAACCAAAATAAAAACAGTTAATAAACGTGTTCGATCATACACTGTTACGTGATTCTTAATCCTTTTGATATATTTTATCTCCCCTTTAAGTTCGTACTACTGTTTATGGGACACCCTTTATTGTGTAATTTATTCTAAATGTTTCTCGTTAAATTAATTTACATTATTTTTCATTTAAATACCAAGGACAAGCAGTGCACGGGTTGTACTTATAATTATAGCAAACATTCTTCTGATACCTAAGCCTTACAAAAGATTAAAAATTAAATAGTATAGCAATACTTAAATTTTTTATAAGTGAATTGTAAATATCAAATATTTTAAATTCTATTTCATCTCCTCGTCAGATATTCTGTTAATATATTAATTGAACAAT
The DNA here is from genome assembly GCA_038373885.1 of Cheiracanthium punctorium. Classification (NCBI taxonomy): domain Eukaryota; kingdom Metazoa; phylum Arthropoda; class Arachnida; order Araneae; family Cheiracanthiidae; genus Cheiracanthium; species Cheiracanthium punctorium. Next base: position 1,130,395 of record JAWZYV010006201.1, read on the forward strand.
ATTTAATAAATGAAAATTTAATAACTATTAGTTAAATTTATTTTAAAAGTAATAATGGTTGTAACTGCTTTGAAAATGTGTGAACTTAAACATTCAGTATAAAGATATGCATATAAATGACTGTATCATTTGTGTATTCGTTTACTTTAATGTATACTAAAAGTCAGCTTAATTTGTTCATGTATATTAAAAGTCAAGCTAAATTATGTATCATAGTAAAGAAACTGTCAATGAGTTCGTACTTGAATTAGTAACACACAGTCATGACTTAAAACTACATTAAATAACGTTTCAAAGCATCGGAAAGCTTTAAAATTGCTTGATGTATACGTGAAGACGTGAGGATCCGTAGGCCTCTTTGGATGACTCATCGAAATGCACGCGCAGGCCCGTTACAAATAGCGAAGGCCCCGCTTTGACGCAAAAGTTTACTATTATAAAAATTCAAAGTATTTTGTTTAATGCGCGTGTTACCTTTAGCGATTTTTGAGCTCTGTGATTTTTCAGCAACCATAATTACGAAAGGAAACTTTTTTAAAACGTGGGAAATTCAAATGTCGCCACAAGATGCAAAGTACTAATTAACATAATGCATAGTATTCGCTATCGGTTTGACGACGGTCGTTGTATGTACTCCCAAAAATTGTGCAAAATGTCGCCAAGTTTGGACGACTTTTAACAGTATATTATCTATATCAGATATACTTTCTTTTGGTTAAATTTAAGCAACTTAACAAGCTCTTGCAGGATAGTTACATCATTAGCAAAATAGCTCCGGAGAATACTTGAAATACCGAATAGTTAGAATAACCCCAATAATAACTCTCTAATTAACTTTAATAAAGTTCTGTTGCAAGCGAGTTTTTCAATGTCGTATGTTTCAATGTTATTCCGTTAACAATCTACTGCGCGAAATAAACTAAATTCGACTACCCTGGTTAGAACGTGACGCCATAGATTGAAAGTTGTCTGAAATTCGTAAACTCTGCAATACAATTTAACTCCCTATTCGCAATTTGAGCTATTCCAAATAGTTCCTCGAGATTGCACAGTTTGATGTTTTGAAGAGCCTGAACCATGGTGGATTTAAATACTATTTAAATTGGTACAGCTTGGATGTTTTCCACCACCACGAGATGGAATATTTTGCTGTTCTAAATACGCCAATCAGACAAGAATTATGCTTAAAAATATATGGAGATCTGTTTTAATGGAAATGCATAAATTCCACAGAATCACCAAAAAGCAGAAAAGGCATCATTGGTTTAAAATATCTAATCTCTTTCTTTAAATTGAGCATTAAAGACGGAGAAACGAAGATACATAATATAAATATAAATAATAGATAGTATTCTCATTTTTTTCTCTGTTAGTAATAGTAGATTTGTTTGGATAATATAGATTAAAGCACAGTATACCGCGTTAATAACTATTTCGTGTAATTAAACGTGTTATATTCATTATTTTTCAACGATCGTCTTTAGGGATGGACGCGAGACGAAAAATTGGTGTCTCGCGTCTCGCAAAACAGCCGAAAAGCTTGTCTCGTCTCGCAAAAATCCCTATATCATAATGTTAAAAATGTCTGTCTCGTCTCGCAAAAAAGCTGTAAATCTCTGTCTCGTCTCGCAAAAAGTCGTCTCGCGTCCATCCCTAATCGTCTTACAACTAACTAAACCGTAATCCTACGTTGCGTAATATATCCCGCGGTAGTTTCAACAAAAAGACTACTTGAACTTTTTGACATTTTGTTTTCGCATAGATAGTTACGATTATATTTTAGTAAAATAGTATTCGTTTCCTACCGTGCGAAGAACGGGCACGCATCTAGTTATGTATAAAATTATAAAAAAAAAAACAATCTGTGCTACTTTAAAAATCTGAAAATCCACCCGTTCCGTAATTTTTAAGTGATTTTTAGCTCCATTTTATTTCCGAGAGTAAAAAAAGGTACAAAATGAGCTGTTGCAATCGACATGACATCATATTCATCACGGTCATCAGGCTTTGAAAGGAAAGTGTGATTCCAATTCGTTTAAAATAGTTTTTCTAGATTGCATAGTTTTTTTTTCCACAAATAAATCGTCTGCATGTAAATAAGAATGGCTGTTCACACAAAACGATATCTTTCGAGTGAGAAAAGTTCCCGCGCGTTTCCAGAAGAGCTCGAAATTCGATTTGTATATGTAATAAAAACTAAATATGAACTTACTGAATATGAACTATATTGAGTGTAGGCATATTTTCATCAAATGTTTTTTCTAGCGCCTGTTCTAATCGCCTCCAGAACGGGCTTTGACTTTCAGTGTATTTTATAAGTGCAGAGCTGTCAACTCTTCTGATTCTACCAGGAGGTTTTCCACCACTGTCCTCCATTTACAAATTAAAGTTAACACATTTCTAATTTGTACTTTCCGAACATGCAAGGAAAATATTGTAATCATGAAAAAATTCGGCATCGAGATATTGGTGTGTTTAAATGTTTTGAGGTCTTCTGAATTCATTTATGGTATTTTTACTAGATGTATTGTATGTACGTGTATGTGTGTGTGTTTGAGTATGTGAGTGAGCACGATAGCTCCTACACGGTGCATTCGATTCAGCTCAAATTTGGTATATGCATGGTATAAACCACCGTCGCAAGACCGGTGTTGATTTTGGTGTGTATAGGCCTTATTGTTCTTTTACACGGCTACGAAAAATATTTCTTTTACATTATGGCTAATGGACGGAAATTCTTGAAAGTGCGCTAGCTTCCAAACGGTGCATTCCATTGAGCACAAGTTGGACATTTCTATTAAAGGTCACGGTCACATGATCTGCGTAGATTTAGGTGTATGTAGAGTTGATAGCGTGTTCATGGGTGTGCAAAAAAAATAATTCGTATAAATTACGGCCTATGGATTTAAATCATTTAAAATGAGCTAGTGTCTAAATGGTGCATTCGAAGAAGTTCAAATTGGGCATGTATCTTGTAGGTCACCGTCACACAACATGTATAGATTTTGCTGTGTATTGGACCAATAGTTTTTTGACAGGGCAACAAATGAGTGTTCTTTTATATTATAATCTATGGACGGAAAATTTAGAAAGTGCGCTACCGTCTATAGGGTGCATTCGATGGAACTCAAACTGGTTGTGTATAAGTCACGGTCTCGTGACCTGCATAGATTTTGGTGTGTGTAGTGCTGATTGTTTGTTCACAGACTTGCAAAAGTAATTATTATATATTACGGCTTGAGGACGTAAATCATTTAAAGTGAGCTGGTATCTAAATGGTGCATTCGATTGACATCAAATTAGGTGCGCATATTATAGGTCGCATAAATTTTAGCGAGTGTACACCGCACCGTTTTTTACAGGGCATCAAAAAAGTATCCTTACACACTGCACCTATACACTCAAATCACTTTCAGCGTAGGGCGACAAAAAAGTATTCTTACACACTGCGGTATACGCATATAGGTATACGCTTAGTAAATATTCAGTACTTTCCCCAATTGGGAGAGTTACTCAGAATATATTTGTATAAATTTAAAAAGTTTTGTTAAATTTAAAAATAAAACTGTTTAAAAATTGTGGTGAAAAATTTAATAAATATGAAATATTTGGTCGCTTGTAAGTGACATTACACGTTGAGAGCATGAGGAGCTCCTCCAAAAGATTTTCTACGATTTGAAAAAATCTTGCAAAATAAACATATGTGTGCGAAAGTAAATTTTCAAAATTTCTTGGTTTTACGCATAATTAGAAAATATAAAAAGGAGTGAAATACCGCTTTTATAAAGCTCATACACCTCTATAAAACAATTCATTGATGAGAAGTGCGTGTAAATGGTGTTCCATTTTAGTTTTCAAATTCTGGGTTGTTGCTGCAGCAAGACTTATGAATATTTTTAAATACATTTTTCTTCAAAATAACTTTCCAAATAAAACATTATTCTTTGGAATAAAAGCATTTTAGATCTGCTTGAACTTCCGTTACATCTGTCTCCGTTTTATTGGTAAATTACAGTTTTGTTTCGCTTCGTGAACCGGGAAGCAAATTCTACAACCCTGATGCACGCCTAACCCACTATTTTCACAGACCTTGACAATGGCGTGCAGCTGTTTCATCTGTTCCAACGGTTAATTTCGATGATTACAGAAACAATAAACAGCACGAAACGGTAACAGGGGAAAACGCTTTCCACAGTGTTTTCTGGAATGTGACAATCAACAGAAAAGGTTCTGAATAGCAAGACATTTTAGTGCTTAATAGAAAAGTTATAAAGTTAGAAGCAACGACATGTTTTTAATCTATTTAAGGTCAATGAATTAAAAAATAAATAAATAAATTTAAGTGAAGAATACATTTTATTTGCCAAGCATATTGATAATATTGTTGACAACCTTTACGGAATGTAACCAACCACTTTTTAATAGTAATCTTATAAAAAAAAGTTCATAGTAAAATCGCTTGAAATGTACAATCTCAAAAGCAAATCATTTTCTCAGCCGCAAATTACCGTCTTCACGAATTCTTTGACTAGATGTCCGTAATGATTGAAAACTTCTTTTTTATAAGAATATCTAAACATTTAAATAATTCCAACTGCCAAGTGCGAACTAACGATAGTTAATTTAGAAGTGCGTTAAGAGTTTCGCTAATGTATACTTTTACTTCTATCTGCCTTAGACTGTATGGTGGTCAACATACCAAACGCTGCATTTATCAGAGTTGCCAACTGATCTGGAATACAACTAACCACTATTTTTAAATAGTAACCTTTTATTTGATTTTTAGCAAAATTTTAGCTACGTAGGTGAGCATATTACCGTAAAATTTTTTAAAAGAATTACTTTTTACAAAAAGGAATTCCGTAAATTGTGGAGATTGCTGGAAATCAGCAATTGTGGGCCTGCGTTGGACTCGAATAACACCTCCTAGATATACTATGCCTGAGAACAGAAACATTTACGTCATCAGTAGGTCCATTAATGTGACGTCATCACACATTTATTTTCATTAAGTAAAATTATTCAAATTTTGTGGTGAATTTACTCCCCCTTAAAACATTTTAATGATTTAAGATATAAAATTTAATCGAACGACAAATAGGAAATTTTAACTATCACTAATTATATAATATGATATAGAAAAAAATCACAATAAATTACTTTTTATCACAAAGGTATTTTAATTTTTTATCTTCAACTTAAGATATTTCTAAAATTCGTATCTTTCACCAGAAATTTTAACTAGTTTTACTTTATCAATTTAAAGCTGTGATGTCGTCATCTTAGAAGACCTAGTGATGACGAAAAAGGTTCTGTTCTCGGACCTAGAGATGTGCGGTTCGACTCATTTTACTCATTCGAATCTCGACTCACTCACTACTTCGATGATTCGAATCAGTGATTCGAATCTTGAATCAATAAAGCAACTAAAGAAATTTTCCCTCTCTCTGCGCCGAAAGCCGTACTATTTAAACACCCTTCACCCATCCATCGGGTTTCTTCTCCGCTGAGTTCTCGGGCAGTTAGCATCTCTCTCTCCTTGCTCCAGTAAAACTAGTGTTTAAACTGCCCGAAATGAAAATACAGGGGAGCTTCGTATGACCCCCTGGGCCTGTAAGATTAAAAGGTTAAGTTTGGTGTCAAAGTATTCGAAATTTTATGTATCGATGGGGGTCCCAGAGGGGGGGTCGAGAATCAATAAAAACGCGCTCCGATGGATAGTTTCAGAGATATACGTTAATTAATTATGGTAATTAGACTAATTAACCATGATTGAGGCTTAAAAGGACTGCAAACATGTAGAAATTGGCTCTGGGATGGACTTTCCAGACTTTGGAGATGCCGTCGGAGGAGGCTAGTGTTTAAAATGCCCAAATTGAAAATATAGGGGAGCTTCGTATGACCCCCTGGGCCTGTAAGATTAAAAGGTTAAGTTTGGTGTCAAAGCATTCGAAATTTTAAGTATCGGTGGGGTGTTGAGTCTAGGGGGGGTCGAGAATCAATAAAAACGCGCTCCGGTGGATAGGTTCCGAGATATACGTTAATTAATTATGGTAATTAGACTAATAAACCATGGAGCTGTTTTTTCTGCGATGAGAGAAGAAGAAGCTTTCCGAGAGAAAGCAGTAGCAAAAGCATCACAAGCTGGTATTGATCTCAGGATTTTCTTATCGCCGGCCTCAGAGGCGTAGCCAAGGGGGGGGGTTAGGGGGGTCATAACCCCCCATGAGGAATTTTTTGCCATACAAAATGTATATTCTTCACTACATTATCATACACACGTATACATATATATGAGTTGCAGTAGTCATAAACCCCCCCCCCATAAAAAAATTCTGGCTACGCCCCTGGCCGGCCTGTATTTTTGCCCTTTATCGAATTCGAGATTTCACTGAAATGAAAATGGGAATATCGGATATTTGATGTTGAAATAAAACCGATATGTCGATTTTTGGCCCAGTCCTACTGAGGGGCTGCTGCCCCCCCCCCAAAAAAAATGGGACCCTTTACTTAGCTTACAATTGAACTTTATCTTTAAATTTGATACCCAGCCCACCCCGAAATAAAATCCTGGCTACGCCACTGTCAATAACACTAACTACGCCACTGCTAAGGCCCTATTTTGTATTTCTCTGAATTACGAAAGAAAATAAAATCATTCCCCTTAAACGAAAAACAAGGTAAAAAAAAAAAAAAACGAAATCTGCTGCAATAAAGCGAAATGTTATTTTGCTTACTACAAAGTCCTTTTGTGAGAGCGCTTAATACCGCCCCTGTATCCTTCATTAAAAGTGACAAGCACAATCCTAACTTTATTTCATTCTATTTCCCTTCACATGAAAATCCGCCACCATGTAAACTTAACGTTCCGTTTTTTTTTTTTTTTTTTTTTTTTTTTTTTTTGAGGGTGGGGGCAGGGGGACATATATTGAAGTTAAAAGTAGAAAAGGGATGTTTCATTAAATTTTAAACAAATATTAAATCAGTCAGACAAGTTGGAAGGAGGGATTTTCTTAATTTTTTTTTCGGGGGGTAGATTGACCCCTCTTGCCCTTAGGAAGTAACGCCTATGCCCCCCGCCAAAAGCAAACGATGTTCGACCCACTCCACACCCACAGACAGATAAAACTTTAAAATCCGACCACCAACCAAGAAATGAAACACCAAAGATTCGAAAAAAAAACTTCAATTAAATGAAACATCCTTTCAACTCTTTTCGACTCTGAGTCGATAGAAGATTCGAAAAAACCCCTCCAATTAAATGAAACATCCTTTCAACTCTTTTCGGCTCCTTTCGACTCTGAGTCGATAGAAGATTCGAAAAACTAACGAATCTCAACGATAGTATACAATCACCGAAACAGAGCGAAACACTGAATCAGTAAAGATTCGTTGCTGCACCAACTCAGTGACCAACTCACCCACACCCACTCATTTACTGTTTCAAATCATCTATCGACTCAGAGTCGTAAAGAGTCGAAAAGAGCCGAAAGGAGTCGTAAAGAGTCGAAAAGAGTTGAAAGAGTAAGGGAAAATCCCTGGGAACGGCAAAGGGAAAATAAGTTTTTCTTCCCTTCGCACTTGGAATGTATTTCCCTTGAGGGCTTGAGATTCGAATCAGTAGAGAGTGAGTGTAAAGACTGAGCCACTCAGAACCAAGATTCGAATCACTGATTCGACTCATCGAATCATTGGCCATCTCTACTCGGACCTTCTCTGTCTAGGAGGTGTTGACTAGAGTCATGGGTTTTCTAATTTCTTCGTCCGTCCTTTCATAGGGACTAACGTTGGCCGACTACAAGACAACCTTATAATGAAGTAGCCATCACTCCAGGACTTGCAGTACTTCAAAACGAGAAATTCCATTTCGAATACTCAAAAACCGTACAGAATCGTAAGTCAACTTGTGAGTGTAAGCAGACTTTCGACTTCGGTCTCAGACGATCGGCTTCCAACGTACATTATTTTTTGAAGTGATAGGCATATTTGATATTTTCAATAAATTTTTGTTGTATATATATAACAAAAGAGATATGCAATGACAGATTCTGTGCAGATGGATGCGCAGTCGTTTGTCACTCAAGTGATACACTGCTTCTAAAATCATAATATAAGAGAAAAAAACGGACTGTTCTGCTTAGTGGGGAAGAATATCATGAACTGAATATTATTCTGGTTGAGCATCTACTTTTAATTTAAACACCATGATTCCACTAACAGTTTTGGAAAAAGTGGCCGAATTTAATTAAAAAATTTGATCAGTTTCCACAAAAATCGGTAAAAGTTTTTCATCCATTTCTCAAAAGTAAAATTTTCTATATCGGTTACTCTGTCCTTTTTCCAATTCTAATAACACATATGTGTTGCACAGCCCACGAATTGCATACGAAATAGTTTAACGAATAGAAAAAACACTCAAAATACTGGTGTTAAACGTTAAAATAAATAAAAATTTTGTGAAAAGCCACACATGTTAATTTCAAATTGATAGCGATTTAAAATTAATAAACAAATAGCGTATCGTGAATATATTTATTATAATAGCGGAAACAACACGTAAGATTTTGGTGATAAAATTATCTACCCGTTCATCTATAATTAAGCTATATTTTAAACTAGCAGTCCCGCACGGCGTTGCCCGTGAACCCCTTAAATTATGCGATTTACAAAATCTGACATGTAAACTGCAACTCCAGATTAGTACTCTAGGCCGCAATTGTATAACAGAATGTGCAGATAATGGTTCCAGAGTTTCAGGTACGTACTTATAAACGCACCACTAAAGACAACTCACTGCCGTGGCCGTCACATATTTCCCCCAGAAATATCGTGTAATTTGCATTAAAATTGCTGGAGTTATTAAATATTTCATCCAATTAAGCAAATTATCTTGTAAAATCCACAATTTTTGATTTAAATTTCTTAAAGTTAGGAAATGTTAGGTCATTAAACGTATTAAATACCATAAAAAGTACCATAAAAATTTTCATGAAAAGGTCCCATTAGGAAAAACGCGCCAAATAACAGAAAAATCATCAAACTTGGCGAGTTTTGGCGAAATATCGCCAAAATTGGCGCCAAAACCCCCAAAAATTAGGTTTTCGAAGACCTACGACCCATAGAACCCGAGATTTCCATAACATTCCATATTGATGCAACAAAAAGCCAAATTTAACTATTTAACGCGTAGAATACGAATTTTAAACTGCTTTAAACCCCAGAACAGCGGGTTGCTCCCAAAATTCGTAACACAGGGTAAGAAAATTTCCGTTTTAGAACAGTTTTTAATTAATAATTAAAAAAAGTAATTAAAATTTTAAAATTCTGATTCTCAGGTGCACATTATCGGCATTCATGGGCTTATATATTCAAATTTTCAGAGTTCTGTGTGCAGTAGATTTGTCTGGAGACCGCACACAGACAGATTTACAAACATTCATTTTTATTATTATAGGGATAGATAGATTTGGCGTAAACTTGATGAAATTTTCGTGCCATTTCATGCTTCTCAAATGCAAACGATTTGTTTTATAGTAGCATTCGGGCGAAACTCGCCAAGCATGGCAACGTAAAAAACGGTTTTTTACTTTTGCGGTTACCACTCACTTCAAGCATAAATCTTTTCATGAGGCCAAAGTTCGCCAAACATGACGATCTAAAATCGGTTTTTAATTAATAATTTAAAAAGTAATTAAAATTTCAAAATTCTGAGCCTCAGGTGTACATTACCGAAGGAATGGGCTCATATGTTCGAATTTTCAGAGTTCTGCGTCCAGTAGTTTTTTCTGGACATCGCACGCATGCAGATTTTCAGACATTCATTTTTATTGATATAGATTGGCGCAAAACTGACTAAATTTCGTGCCATTTCATGTTTTCCAATGCATGCGATTTTGTTTCACAGTATCATGCTGGCGAAACTCGCCGAGCATGGCATCCTGAAAACGGTTTTTAATTAATAATTAAAAAAGTAATTAAAATTTTAAAATTCTGATTCTCAGGTGCACATTATCAGACTCATGGGCTTATATATTCAAATTTTCAGAGCTCTGCGTGCAGTAGGTTTGTCTGGAGACCGCACAGACAGACAGATTTACAAACATGACATACAGACAGACAGATTTACAAACATGACATACAGACAGACAGATTTACAAACATTCATTTTTATTATTATAGATCTACAGACCAACATCACATCAAACGGTAATAATTTTTAGGTATGGACGCGAGACGACTTTTTTACGAGACGAGACAGAGATTTACAGCTTTTTTGAGAGACGAGACAAAGCTTTTAGGCTATTTTGCGAGACGCGAGATTCCTATTTTTCGTCTCGCGTCCATCCCTAATAATTTTAATTTTTTTCTTAATAGCACTTACCATTTTTAAAATTTTAAAGACATTAGTTCCTTAGATTAAAGGAGGAAATGACTGAAAATGTCACTAGACCCAAACCTTTAAATTTATCTCCGAAATGAAATAATTCCTAAATTTAGGTACACAGGACTCGTGTCCTTAATTTGCTGAAATTCTGGAGTTTCGGAAATTGTCCTACTATTCGAGATGCGCGAAAGAACGTTCCTATTTTAAAAAAGAACAGGATCAATTTTAAAATGTCAGACCATTAACGACGACATTCAAAATACCTCATAACGGCGATGTATACCTTTATACAAAATTGCTCAAAATATTCACTGTAAAATAACACATATAAAAGAGTAGGTATATCTTTTATGTGTGTTAAAATTTTCACTCGAAATAACTATTAACAAACCGCTTCTTTAAAATAGAAATTTTTGTTTTAAATTAATTTTAAATTTCAATGTTTAGATTGAATTGTTTTAGATAAAAAAAATAAAATACTTTTAACAAAAAGTGGTTGGTTATATTCCGAAGGAGTTGGCAACTCTGCACTGTGTTACTTTTTAAAGTCAGATTAATTTCATGGTTCATTACTGTAGTTACAATCAGCAGCTGAAAAAAAAGTGGCGCAACCTCTCTGACACCCTTTTTTAATAAAGTAAATGTGACTAATCAATTTCTTTATAGTTTAGCTGAGTGGCCAGAGTAGTAAGACTGCTAGGTTTGAACTTTTTTATTTCCAACGGGCGGGCACTTGCTCATCAAGCATTTTGCCATTACTAAGGCCCGAAAAAAACCAGCGTTACTCTCTATGAAGAGAAGGACAAGTTAACGTCCATGTCCAAGCCGGAATTCGAACCCGGACCCAAGACGTAATAGAATGGTTCTTAAGCCACTACACTACCTGGGAAGCAAGTTTGAACTGTAGAACTTTCGCTAAGCTGTAGAACCACTGTCAGGTACAGATTGGTATTTGAGTTGAGCCTGGAGCCAGAAAGATCTGACTCGATCTAAATTGAGTGAATGTAAATGTACCATTCGGGTATAGAGTCAACACCTCCTAGATACAGAAAGCCTTACAACTGATACGTCACCAAGCTTTGACGTCATCATTTGGCCTACATTTAAAAGTTTGATTAATACAAAGCAAAGCTAGTAAAAATTTCTGGTAAATTTACCCATGATTCGCAATATTTTAATAATTTGAGATAAAAAATATAATTTTACGACAAATGGCAGTATTTAACCATAACTAATTAGATAATGTGATAAGGAAATAGATCATACTGAAGAATTTAGTATGAGAAAGATATTTTAATTTTAATGTTTAATATAAGTTATTTTCTAATATTTGTAGTATTTACCAGAAATTTTTAATTGTTTTATTTTGTGAAAATGAAACTTTTAACCGTAGGCCAAATGATGACGTCAAAGTATTGGTGACGTAAGAGTTGTAAGGCTTTCTATATGTAGGAGGCGTTGATAGAGCATTCTGGGTCGTAATCCTGGATTGATATGAACTTGAGTTATTTATAAAATGTTAGAAAGTGTAATTGTATTCATAGTTAAAATTGGAGCCAGAGGAGTATATGCGTATCAGCTGCAAACTTTTACACTTTTTCGGGGGAAATTTTTCGCCACAATTTTCAAAATATTTACTGTAAATGAAAATTTAGATTAAATTTTGTGTGGGATCAACAGATATAAATTGTAGCAAGTAGTTGGAAAGAAGACCGTAAAAATCGGTAGCCGTATATGGTTTCGCAGCATTGTCTAAAAAGAAAATAAAATTATTTGCTTGTACAGTATGCAACTGAAGTTGGATTTTTCCTTTTTAATGAAATTATTTGTTTTTGTTCAGTATTTTATAAATATATATATCCACATGAATTTACCAGTTTTAACCAGTTTATTCCCATCATGACACTCGATGACTGACGTAGGGGATCGCCACTAAGTGCAAAAGGGGGGGGGGGGCTCCAGAGTTAGAGACAAGCATTTTGAAGGATCAAAATTAATCCTGATGTTTGCCTGCATGGCCATCTACTGAGATTACCCATTCGGTAGCCCCAATGCTTGATGAGCTCAGCGATAACGCTATTATGAACTCGATTTTGATTCATTTTTCCCAAAAGCGTATTTTTATGGATCTAGTATCATTTTGGAAAAAAGCACTAGATTTAACAACTTAGGATCTATTTCAACTCAAATCCACAGAGATAAATCGCCAGAAGTGACACACTCCTTCACACAAGACACTTCCAAAGACATTTCTCAGGTGAAAAAGAACCAGGTGCGATAAAAATCGCCACGTCAAGGATTTTTAGTATACATTATCCAGATTTTTATTTCAGATTAATATGCCCACAAGGAGACGCAACATACACCGCCGGTCCGGTTTTTCGGTGAATTCGATCAGATGGACCGGATATAAGAGTAGATGCTGTTCGGATAAGCGGATAATAACGCCCAGGCGCTGGATTTCTCGAGGCTTGCGGCTTCGCTGAAAAAGGAGGAACTTTCTTGCCTAATCTGATCCATGTGTCTTTTCTGATGTCGAGATAGGGTAGATAGTGTCACGGGTAGAGTACAAAAATGGATACAAGAATGTCTTAGGAAAATGCTGCAGCGGGCTTATTGTAGGGAGTGAATGGTAGATCTGATGTACTACGAGCAGATGATGTACTATTTCAGAAAGCTGTGTTTGTCGTGGCAGAATGAGGTATAGTGAGTTACTGACAGAGTGGACTTGAATGAGTTGTCAGGTTACGTTTCGGTTTGTAAAAATGCTACCGGAACAAGTAGATGACCGTCTGAGAATAGGAAAATTGCATCTACATGCTAACTGACGGAAAAGTTTATTGAGTTATTACCGTACGTTGTAAAGTATATGTAAGTTGAGTTAGATATTTTTACATCAAGTACATATGAGACTGAACTGTTTCATATGCTTAATGCATACTTATTTAAGTAACTTGTATTATATTGGGTAAGTGAAGTATTCACTAAGCAAAAAAAATCTGGAGTGACTCCCCTGAACTTTCCGAACATTTGATATTTACCAAGCATATAAATAAATTTTATTCAACTGAATCGGATCTGGTGTTTAGGCAATAGTGCACTTAAAATGATTTAAGTGTAGGCTGCAATGTATAAGAATATTTTTTTTGTAGCCCTGTAAAAAACTATTGGGCTTACCAGGCACGCACACAGGAATTTTGGCTGGGGGGGTCCAACTTTTAGGGATGTTCCAGATTGACAAAAATCAGTGATGAAAGAGTTCGTTTTCATTAGATGGAATTCATCAAAACTCGTCCCATCCAGTTCCCTAAGAATACACTACACAGTACAATAGGAAGCAAAGTAATAGTTGTACAGTTTTGAGAACAAGATGGTGTTTCATATTCACTTTCAGTTCGTTTTTGAAAAGTTGAGGAAAACGAGATTTTTTTTTTATTTATTTATTAGAACTGAAACTATTGCTACCTTTTTTTGGAATTATTTTATTTACTATAGATATAGGATAATAATCAATCAAAAAAAAAATCAAAGCCGATGGGGGGGGGGGGGTCCGGACCCCTGGACCCCCCCTTGTGTGCGCCACTGGTACTTACACCTTCTAAAATTTATGCAGTGGCTAAGACAGTGACCTATAATATGCGTACCTAATTTGATGTCAATCGAATGCATCATTTAGACACTAGCTCACTTGAAATGAATTGCGTCCTTAGGCCGTAATATATAAGAATTACTTTTTGAAAGTCTGTGAGAAAGTTAGCAGCTCGACATACACCAAAATCTATGCAAATAATGGGACTGTGACCTTTTGTTGACATGCCCGATTTGTGTTCAATCGAATGCAAGGCTCAGAAGCTAGCGCACTTTCAAGAATTGCCGCCCATAGGCTATAATGTAAAATAAATCTTTGTCGTAGCCCTGTAAAAGAACTATACACACCAAAATCAATACCGGTCTTGCGACGGCGGTTTATAACATGTATACCAAATTTGAGCTCAAGCGAATGCACTGTTTGGGAGCTATCGTGTTCACTCACACGCACACACACATGCATCTCGCAAAAATGGCAGGAATGAATTCAGGAGACCTCAAAGCGTGTAAATACACCAAAATCTCGAAGTCAAATTTTTTCATGATTACAATAATTTCCTTACATGGTACATGTTTGGAAAGTAATAATAAAATTTGACTAAGGTTTTCCCCGCATTTTTACTTTCTGTTGGCAACAATGATGTTAACTTAGCATAACTTTTATCAATATCAACTAACTCAGAAAAATTTGAAATAAAGAAAATTTGTAAAGTTTAAATCTGCTGATAAAAATTGAAATTACCGAAACGGGCTAGTGGCGAGCAACAACTGTCTTAACGTAGATTAACCAGCTGTTGTTTCTGAACGATAATTTAGATCTTTGATAGCAAACTGTTGATGACATAAGACGATTACATTTCTAAAACTTTTTAAATTCATTGTACTGCATAATATCAGAAGGTAATAATAAATTTTGCACATCGACCGAACACCCGTAATTGATTCACTAAATTAATAACTATAACGTATTTAAATACAACAATGCAATCAATGCTTACTTCTGTCTATTGTAAAATTTCCTCTTAAATGAATTGTACCTGAAAATTTTAGATTTATTCAATTCGATTAAAAAGACGCTGTAAAGTAACATGCTTTTCAAGTTTATAAAACCTTCCATTCCCTGGCATTTTTTTCAGATGATTAATATTCATTGATATGCATCGTTTTGAGTTGTTAATTCTGATGGTTCAACGCCAAATTAATTTTTATTAGTTTTCGCCACCGTTTTCGGTATTAGCCACTTTAAGCATTGATTAAATCTAAAAATGATTAGTCGATCGATTTAGAACAGGGGTGGCCAAACCGTGACACATGCGCCAAATGTGGCGCATATTTTCATGTCTCGAAATATTTTGCCTCCTATGATTTATGATGCTACATCAAAAGGCAACTTTTCTACACTTCAATATACACTGCCATCCAAAATAAAGAATTGCCACTAGTCCAGAATATAATCAACCACTTTTTTTAAACAGAAATTTTTATGTTAAGTTATTTCGAAATTAGCACGTCATAATAATCCTCCCCCCAAGATAAAGAGCCACATGATTTCGACTTCTCATCAAGATAAAGCTTTTATGCTAGGGCGCTCCATGGAAACCGAGACTTCAGTCGGTAATGGTAATCTAACGTTAAAAAGTTACTAACTAAAAATTACTGTTTTCAAAAAGTGGTTGATCCGGAATATTATTCCGGTATATTTGGCAACTCCTAATCATGTCTGACCCCCTATCAATATCCGAAAAATAATTCTAGAATCCTCTTCCTGTCAGAACAACAATTTCAAACTCATGTTCACACGTTATTACTTTTCCTACCTTAAAATAAAGTCTACCCGTATTCATATTAGGCTATTTTTGCATACAGTTTCTTCCTACGTTAACGCTAACGCTATCTACTATTCAGAGTTTCAAGCCAATCACGAAACTTACTTTATACGTGCGCATGCGCTGGACTGCCCAATGGCACATAGCGTTAGCGTTACCGTGAGTGAAACCACTATGCAAAAACTCTATTTTTCAGCTCTATGCCGGTAAACGAAAGTAAGTGAAAAAGGTGCTTGAATTGCACAGCACATCTGAACTCACCTGTGGAAAAAATGGACGCATGAAATGCTAAAGTTTGGCCTCCCCTGATCTAGAATAATGAGGGAAACCGCTATAGAAAATGTCATAAAAATTACTTATAGTATTAAAAATTTCTAATTGATCTTAAATAATCTCATAGAAAGGACGAGAATATGTTTCTCACAAAGAATCAGGAATTTTAAAGTTAGTACTATTTTTCAGATCAAACACTCCGTAAGTATAAAATTGTAATATTGTAATCAAATGTTTACGAGAAGTTTATACGAAAATTTTGAATAAGTAATACAAGTAGTATATAGGATTGTTTTAATTTGTAATATGGCCCGGTACCGATCAACAGCCGAGGGGATAAAGCTAGAGAGAGGCATAGGGGTTTACAAACATATTCCAAAACAAATTAGTTACGTCAAAGACTTGAAACGTTTAGGTTGTCTTCCTTATATACTGCACTAGACACTGTAGAAAATAATACATATGACAGTTATAGAGCTTTTTGTTTAAGTTCTCAAAATTTCAAAATTTTGCTTAATGTGTAATATTTCAGAAAAGTTTTCGCTGCAGTTCTGCATTCAGAATTTCTTCTACAAAGTTTCATAACCCGTATAGATTTTTATATAATGCAGAGCATAGTACAGCGTGTGAAGATACTTTCTGAAAACTTTTAAGTGCCTGTTGTGATTAATTTATCTAAACTTGTGTTCGTTATTGTTAGCTTGAAAAAGTTCGTTATTGTTAGCTTGAAAAGAACAATAAATTAATAAATAAACTGGCCAATTTAAATGTTCTCTTTTTCTATGGTTTGCTATATGGTATAATTACTTTTGTTTTCAAGTGCGAAAAATGTAGGTAATTTTTCAGTAAATTATAAATTGTACTTCAGGATGTTTAAAAAAAATGTAGGAAATATTTATAGAGAGAGAAAAGAAAAAAAATGAACTCACCTAAATAATAATAATAAAGAAAAAAACCCTACAATTTACTCCTACACAATATCATGTTTAATCGCACTAGAGTGGAATCCACCCTATTATCAACCCAAGAAATTAAAAAAGTAAAACAAAATCACAAATTGAGAAAAAAAATAGCCATTCTAGATTTTCATTTCAATTGTAAACTTTCATACAAAATCACGAAATTAGTGGAAACCTGTATGATAAATAACGACCTTTCTTGCACACGCTCACCCATTGTTAAGATATATTCTATCTTTGTATATTCTCGGCTCAGCCATATTTAAATTTCAAAACAGTTTTTTTTTCAGTGTATCTCCGTTTTTTTCCAGCACAATAATAACTTATATTTTATTTTATTCATTTACTTTTGCTTAATCTCGCTCCAGAGAGGGGGAAATAATGTTTCGAGGTTAACATGTAAGAAAAGTAATTTTCCCAGTAAGGAAATATATTATCTCTATCTGTTAGGCTTTACTTTTTGTTTTATATAGCCGTACTCAGTTGCTTGTATCGCAGTTAGCATCTTGTTCTAAGGGTCATTATGAAGGATTATTCTAAAAGCTTGCCTTACGCGAGGAGTCATGCGTGGATGGCGAATTGAATAGGTTTTCCGTCATAATTTCATCACCATTGTAAACCTCTCAGATACGTTTATAATGTAATTTTTCCCTTCGTGTTGACTTACTACAGGGAAAGTAGAGGACATGGTTACAACTTTCTCGCTCAAAGTATAACGTTGGTGATGCTAGATTGGCTAAGGATCCCATTTTTTTTTCGTTGCTGGTTTTCATAATTCAGCATAAATTGAAGACTGCGTGAAAAGTCATGAGATTGTGAATACAGTGTTCATGTTGACAGAAGTTGTAACAGAAATACAAGACACTCACACTAAAATCACGAACATGCACCCCAAATTATTCTATTTTCATTACGGCTGCAACACTAAAAACAACGAGGAAATGAACGCAAAGAGAATGATAGTTAAATTTGGGTCTGACGCAAGACCAGTCCTTGTATTAAGCACGTTTTAGTATTTTTTTAACCCGCTAAATCTCCTTTTAATTGAAAATTTCTTTTCAAAATAACTCTTATAAATTTTCTGGTGTGTAAGAATTTTTGTTTCAACTTGAGATAAAAAAAATTATTACTTCATAAATAATAATTTTTGATTTTAAATAATTAAATATCCCTAAATAATAATAAAAAATGATAAATAAATGCGTTACAATAAATTTTTGGTGTATCTTTGATAGTTACCACGAACAACCAGGGGCGCAACCAGAAATTTTCTGTGGAGGGGTTTCTTAAAAATGGTGAAACATTGTTGAATATATTTTGTCTGTAAAAAACATATTTCAGAAAATGAATTCACATTGCTCACAATTTAATTTATGAACAAACACAAATTAAGTACTATACTGCACGTTATAATTTAAGATCTAATTGTCGGGGTTGTTTGGTCAATTCAGTTAATATTTCTTCAGGGATAACATGGACGTTTTTGTAAATGTTCAGCATCGCTAGTCAATTCAGTCTGCTTTCATCCGTTGTGCTCCAAAAGATGCACTTTTAATAGGCGAAGAGTGGAAAAGAACGTTCACCAGTACAATTTGTTATTGGTAATGTTGCAATGATTTGATATAGCCTATAGATATTAAGAAGTATTTTCCGACTACAAATATCGAAGGCTTTTAGTGAGTTTGTTGGTCATATTTGTTGCTATGTAACTTTCGACACCACATGGCAAATTCCCTCTCACGGAACATTCTTTCATTTCATATATCGAAACCAGCTCTAAAGAACTTCCCCATCACGTTTTTTCCGTATTTGGGATCATAGCATTGGATCAACAAATTTTGAAAGGAATTCAAAATGTTCTTATATGATCCTTAAATCCTTAACCGAGTTGGCGAAGAAAAATGTTTAAAAATGGCATGTATACACAACAGATTATTAACAAAAAAAAAAAAAAAAGGGCAGAAGTTTGTCCTGGGAGGGGTTTTAACCCTAAAAACCCCTCCCTTGGTTGCGCGACTGCCAACAACAACTTCTGATTCTTTAGCAGTTCACACATGCATATATTCGATAATTATTTCCCATCATGATTTCCATTAAAACAAATTATCTGCATATTCTTATGCATAATTCTTGACTGAATGGCATTTTTCAGCACAGTGGAACATTTTATCTCAATGTATTGGCAAATATCCTAACTGTACCGAATTATTTTATAACGAAAACATATTTTAAATTTTAATTTGACTTTAAAAAAAGAACTCTTATGTTGGTAATACTCACCAGATATTTATATACTAGTTTCACTGTTTTATTCTGGAATATAAAAGGTGTTTAGTAGTGTTGGAGGTCATTCCAAAAGTGTGTTAATAGTTCTATGTAGATTATCTAAGTAATGGAGGCACCTAGATTTTAGCTTAATAACTAAAATTAATTTAAAATTTCTATAATTTCTTTTAATTTATTTAAGCTCAACAACATTCTAATATCTGAGATAGGAAATTTAATTTTATCCATCACTAATTCTATATATAATATGATAAGTAAATAGATCTCATAATGAATTATTTCATACCAGAAAGGTATATTTTAATTAAGATATTTTTAAATATTTTATAGCACACACACCAGAAATCTTACAGTTTTATCATGTGAGAATAAAACCCCAGATCATGACAAAATTTGCCGCGAGCGCCCACCAATGAGTGCTTGTGCAGTTAATTAGTGAAAGGAGGTTGAGAAGTTAATTTGAGAGGCTGACACAAATCTGGCTGACACATTCGGCTGACACATTCGTTTGCCGATAGTCGATGATCGTCGTATATGCAAGTCCGTAGACTAGGCCGACGATAGACCATCAATAGAAATAAGCTGATCAAATACGAATGAAAAGTTAGTGATTTCATTAAAAAAGCAATGCTATTTTTAAATTCCTACGGTATGAATGAAATTCTGTTTGATTACATAATAAAGATTGAGTTACTCAATATAAAATGCAGGTTCTTGTATTTTCTAAACAATTTAATAGGGACCCACCATGGCCGAGTGGAACTACTAAACGTGATAAATGGTTGAAGTGTGAAGGTTCTGCGTTCGTGCTCACCGCGCAGCTGTCGATCTAACGGTCTGGAATTTGGGGTGGTTTTCACCATATGTAATGTGAATATGCATTAGGACCCCGTAAAACGTCCTCCGACCACCTCCTTGTAGACAGATTCCCCTTACTATAACGCAAGGACTCTAAACATTTGTGAAATTTGTACAATTTAGAAAAATTTTGTTTGAGCATCACATGAAAATGATTGAAGACAATTAAATATTACAATAACCTCAATGTCATCACCAAATCTTTAATTCCGTATACTCTTGCTAACTTATTCGGTGGATTAATGGCTTTCTTTAAACGGTCGTGTGACTGGCTGGGGTCTTGGGATTAGTGGAGCTCTTAAGCAAATTACGCCTATCTCCAAATTGGCAACGCCAACACCTCCTACATACAGAAAGCCTAACAACTGAAACTTTGATGTCATGGCTAGGTTTTCAAGTAATCAGGTTATCGCAGGTTTACTTTCACAAAATAAAACTATTTAAAATTTCTGGTGAATGCTACAAATATTAGAAAATATCTTAAATAAAAAATTAACATTAAAATACCTTTCTCATACAAAATTTTTCATTCCGATCTATTTCCTTACCATGTAAATAGTCATGGTTAAAAACTGCCATTTGATAGAAAATTATATTTTTTTATCTCAAATTATTAAAATATTGTTATTCATGAGTAAATTCACCAGAAACTTTTGATACTTTTATTTTGTGAAAATAAAACATTTAATTGTAGGCCAAATGATGACGTCAAAGCTTGGTGACGTAGGAGTTGTTAAGCTTTCTTTATCTAGAAGCAGGGGCATAGCCTAGGGGGGTCATAGCCCCCCCCCATGAGGAACTTTTTGCCATGCAAAATGTATATTCTTCACTCCCTTATCACACACATGTATGCATATATGTGAGTTGCAGTAGTCGTAACCCCCCCATGAAAATTTTCTGGCTACGCCCCTGTCTAGAAGGTGTTGGTAAAGCATCATGGGGTAGATTATTTTGTAGTTTTATAAGCCTGTCCGATAGAGGTTATTTTAACGGTACCTTTTTAATAAATTGTATGACTCTTTCGAAAGAGATCTTGAGTGTTAGTCTTTACTTTCCTCTCACTTCAGCACTCAAAAATAATTCTGGAACATTCATTTGTGCACTTGGTTAAAAATATACATTGTTAAAATAACTTTTATAAATTTTCTAGTGGTTAAACATTGAGTTAAAAGTCTTTTTAAAAATTTGAATACATTTAATTTTTGTTTATTTTTAAATAACATATTACTGTAGATATTTTCTATATATTTTCCAGTTGTGAATATAAAAATTAATATAATATAAAATTTTAATTTTTGTCATAGTTGCCTTTGACTGCATTTACCCATAATTAAAAAGATAATAAGTAGTCACAAGTAGATTTGCGTTATGTATTTTAAAAGTAAATGTAAATTCTGAATGAATAAATTTCAATCTGCAAGGAAATATTAGGCAGCCAAGCTTTTGCGGAAATCTAAGACCTTTGAGACTTACCGTGCTTACAAATTTCTACCAGCGGAAAATAATTTACATTCAGCTTTTCTATGAACTTATTACAGCCTAACCGCATTTAGTGGCAAATAAAAAAAGACTAAGTCCACAGAAAAGCATATCATATACCATCAACACAAATTTCTATCAGCGCACCCATCTTGTACATGGAAAACATTAAGCCGGATTACAAAGATATTTACTCTCAACAAAACAAACACATACACATGAAATATGAATAAAATAGTCATTATTCCTACGCTGTTTGGAGCAGTCTTTTCTCATAGCTCAACTCTGCTGGGCATCATTCGCTTTTAACTCTTGCTAAAATAGATGTTGGCATAAGACAATTGTAAATAGCTTTTGTTATTCATGCCGACTGATCTTGACTTGACTCAAACTAATATTATTATTATATTTAACGTATCATATTTGATAGAAACGATAACCCGCTAAACAACCACGTATATATAAAGATAACGATAATTCTTTTATATCTTAATAGTAAAAAATGATTCATTGTTGTTATTTTGTTAAGAATTAAACAATATTTTGTTGGTGATGGCATGCATGATTTATGCGAGTCGAATTATAATTTTGATAGCGATAGTTTTTAGGCTTGATATAATTTTAGATTATATCTATCAGCAAACCATAAACTATAAGTATCCTTCCTCTGTTAGTAAAACAATACTAGCACAAGATTGTACTCTAAAATGATAATGATGGCATCTAAAATACTAATATAATATTAGAAATATTTGGGAGACCGGAAATTAATATCATTTTTAAAATGATATTAATTTAATGAAAATTTGAAGAATTTCCGAACTCCTTGCTTACAAAAAAGCTGTGCCTAAATACAGATTTCATAGCTATCAACATTTAGGCTTCTTTCTTTTCGGAAAATTCTGCGTCAACTTTGAAACAGTTTTATTTTACATTAAAAACTCAAATCTAATATTACAAGGGTACGGTGGGGAAAGGTAGTAACCTTCTCAAAAAAGCGGAAAAGTTGACAGCTATGTGAAGTCGTATTTGTTGCATTCTAAAGTAACAATTTTGCATAAATAATCTGTATTTTACTTTCAAGAATGTTCTGAATCTATCTTTTTTCAAGTCTATCCTCATTGATGGCAGATAGCCAAAATGTTTTGAAATTGATATTTAGGTAATCGAAAGTGCTATATTTTACAAAAGAATTTTATGAATATCTTTTTTTTCCCTTTTGAGATCACATGGGATATGCTAAAAGAAATATTTTTCTTCGTACAGCTACCCCCACCCCGTACTTACTACCTCTTTTTTATGCTTTTGGGAAATTTTTGGAAGGAAGAAAATTAGGAAAGTGTTTTGGGAAAAGGCTGTCTGATTTATCACGGCTAAACATCTAAATATTTCGGAAAATAAATCGATAGTAAAATTTCAGGTTGTTTTACAAAAACATTGCAGTTTTGTCAAGAAGGTAAATTTTTAAATAAAAATTGCAAATTATTTTAAGTAAGAATAAATTAACTGAAATTTTCATTGGTTAAAAGAAAATGGCTAAAATCTTTGGCAACCAGAAAATTATTATAGGTTTTTTTAACAAATTTTATAAATGTGGGCTGTGCTATGATTATTTCCATAAGTAACTTTAAATGCCATTCAGAGCCGTACCCAAGAAAAAAAAAGCTTTAATTGCTATGTTGCTGATCTACAATTTAATAATTAATTCTGTAAGCAGTACGTAGTTCCTACTTTAATAATGAATCCTCTTAATAATCAATTTCTCAAGTGCTTTCTGTAAAAGATCCATTAGTTTCCGACGAAACTTGGTTAAAACATAACTGTCAACCTTCCCGATTTCTCACTACAACTTTTACAGAGCTTTATTTCAGATTAAGCTTTTGGCGTTTTATTAACCGTAAACTGATAAGCAAAAATTAGTGGTGGGAAATCTCCTGAAGCAATCTGGAAGATTGGCAGCTATGAATAAAACTATGATTCCAAAGTGATCATTAGTAGGTACATGGAGATGGCGTTTCCGACTACACATTGCTACATCTATATTAAAATCACCTATTAAAATTATTTTAAAATCGTCAGGCATAATAAATTGCAGCTTTTGCTAGTTTCTCGCAAAAAAAAGGAAGATATCGCTAAGCTTGGTTCAGTTTAGAGGACTTGCTTTTTGGTGCCAAGCTTAGCGATAAAGCATTAAAAAATGAAAACTTTGGAGACTCTCAATATTTTATATTCCCCCCCCCCCCAACGTTTTATCTAGCAAACCTATTGAAAAATGTAAAAGGAATGTGTCGGCTGAAATTGGTTCACAAATTATGTCCACAAAAAAATTTCGACAGAGAAAATCGACACGAACGAAATAGGACTCTCATAGCTGCCAACCTTTCCGATTTTTTGGGGAGATTTCACACCACAATTTTTGAACAGTTTAATTTTAAATAAAATTATTGGCGCTAATGTATGTGGTAGATATTAGTGGTAAAAGTCTCCCGGAAAGATGGTGAAGGTTTGCAGTTACGGACTCGAGAGCTAAGAAATCCAACTGTGTCACAAAGGGAAACGAACAGGCTGAAACTGGTGAGATAAAGTTTTTATCTTTCATAAGCATTTGCCTGTCAAAACATAACCCAACACTGAGGAAGATTGGGAGCTCCAGAGAAAAGCTATTTAACTCTTTGTGCAGCCCATCTTATGAGTCGGTACTTAAAGAGAAATAAAAGAATATAATTGTGAGATAGGCAGTCTTCCCTGTAATCATCGTAATCGCTGCTACTGTAATGTCAGTAATCGAGAAGCAACGGAGCGTGTAAGAATCTGTCAAAGGCAACCATTGAAACGTCATTAATGCTAGTTTTGAGTTGTCACAAAAGTATCTAAAATGTATATATATTTAACCTATCTAAAATCCAGACATTTTTATTCAGAATTCTGTTAATTACGCAGGGTAAAAACACCGCCTTGTTTCGGATTCAAAGAGATGCCTCTCGTGTCAAGAAAGACTGACTGTATGGTACGTATTTTTTTAATTAAACCGGCGCTTCTCCAACACATACATATAGAAAGTCTAACAACTGCCGTGATCACTGGGTCTACGAAAATGACGTCATCAAAGTTTTACTTTTACAAAGTAAAACTGTCACCATGGCACAGTGGTTATGGCACTGGAAATCGTGGACGGCCTAAGTGTGAAGGTCCGGGGTTCGGGTCCCATCGCGCGTCCGTCGACTTAACCGTTTGGAGTTTTCCGTGGTCTTCTCCGAAACTTTAAGTAACTCTCGAAAAAATTTGGGTTACGACCCCCTTAGAAAGATGCCACGGAGTGCAACCCCCCCTTGTGTTGTCCTTCTGACGAGGATTTATAAGCGGACTTGAAACCAAGCACACAAATCTAATATGCACGTTCACAACAAGTAAAACTGTTTAAAATTCCTGGTGTGTGCTACAAATATTAGAAAATATATTAAATTAAAAATTAAAATCCACCCTTCTCATACAAAATTATTATGATCTATTTCCTTATCATATTATCTAATTAGTTATGGCTAAAAACTGGCATTTGTCGTAAAATTAAATATTCTATCTCAAATACCGGCTTTTAAGGTTTACGGTATGTTCTGCGTATGTGTACAACACATGAGCAACTTCCCTGCTTTATCTGCTTTATCTCTGCTCCAAAACTTCAAGATTGCACTGCGAAGCTGAGGGGCAGAAATCCCAAGTACTACAAATGCTGACCCGTTGCATGTCAGTTACACCAAATAATGCTCATCAATAAAAATAATTCTTTTTTTGAATAATCGGAATAAATATTCCAATTTAAATAAATTAAGAGCAGTTTATTTGCATATAGAAATGAGGAAAATTTAAACAATGTATCCCGCGAATATAGAATGCTTATACATGTATTTTATTGAAAAGGCGGAGCTACCTTCCAGATAGGCGGAGATGTAACTTCATCTATATATATAGAAATGAATGTGTGTGTGTGTGTGTGTGTGTATGACGTTGAAAAACTCAAAAACCGTTAGACTGATCACCATGCAATTTGGTACACCTAAGTCTTTTGTCATGGAGAAGGTTTTTATGCCATCCATTTTCCTCTAGCTTGCCGCAAGGTGGCACTGCTGAACGTCGAATTCTATTCAACCATTTGTTATGAAATACCATTTAACTTACTTATGGATATTTGAACACGGGTACGTATGGATATTTGAACTGGTACGTATATATGAAAACTGGTACGTATGGATATTTGAACACGGAGAATATTTTTACATTATCTGTTTTGCCTTGACTTGTCGCTAGATGGCGCTGCAGTACGTCGAATTCTATACCGTTCCACCACTTGCTATGGAAGTACCGCTCAACCGATTTTGATGAAAATTGGTGCACTCGGATACTTGAAGACGTAGAATATTTTTACATTATCCATTTTGCTGTAACTTGCTGCTAGAGGCGCTGCAGAACGTCGATTTCTATTCCGTTCGACCGCTTGCTATGAAAATACCATTCAACTGATTTTGATGAAAATTGGTACACACGGATAATTGAAGAGGTAGAATATTTTTACACTATCCGTTTTGCTATAATCTGCCACAAGATGGCGCTGCAACGCATCAACTTCTATACCCTTCGACCAATCGCCATGAAAAAATTATACTTACACATTTGAGCACGGAGAATATATTCTAACTATTCATTTAGCTGTTACTACTAGATGGCACTGCAGCGCATTATTACTATAACTCGCCATTAGATGGCAATGCATCGCTCCAACTTCTTGACCGGACAATTGATCTCTATGAAAATTGATATATACAAATACTTGAACACAGAGAATATTTTCGTGTTATCTATTTTACTATAACTAGCTACTTCATTGTGCTGTAGCACATCATTACTTTAACATGCCAATAGATGGCGCTGTAACGTATCAACTTCTTACATTTATATGTCGCTTGAAGGCACTGCAGCATATAAAGGCTGTTCAACTGATCGCTATGAAAACTGGTATAGATAGATATTTGAACACTGAGAATATTTTGGCGTTATCCATTTTGCTGTAACTTGCCACTAGATGTCACTTCGAACCATTAACTTCTGGACTGTTCAACTAATCGCCATGGAAATTCGTAAACATAGATGTTTGAACGAAAAGAATATTTTCGCTGCATCCGTTTAGGGCCTTCGGTACAGTTCAACCGTTTGGTATGAAAATACTGTTCAACTAATTTATGAAAATTGGTACACACAGATATTTGAGCACGGAGAATACCTTTACGCTACCTGTTTTGCTATGACTTGCCTCTAGATGCCGATGCAGCGCACCAACTTCAAAGCCGTTCGACTGATCACCTTAAAAATCTGTATACATACACATTTGAGCAGAGAGAATACTTTTTTAGTATTCATTTGGCTGTACTCACCACCTGATGGCACTGTAGCCAGGGCCTGATTACCGGGAGGGCATTCGGGGCAAGCCCCCCAAATTGTTTTTTAAGTTTAAAAATTTGTAAATTTTAAAAAAGTTTTCGAAAGAGGGTTCCCTAATGAAGCTTTTGCCCAGGGCCCCCCAACTCGGCAAATCTGCCCCTGACTGCAGCACGTTATTATTTTAGCTCGCCATTAGATAGCACTTCAGCAATCAACTTCTTGATCATTCAACTAACCGCTCTGAAAATTGGTATACATGCACATTTGAACACGGAGAATATTTTCGCGTTATCCTTTTTGCTTAACTTGCCCTTTGATGGCGCTGTTACGTATTATTACTTTAATTCGCCACTAGATGGCGCTGCAGCGTATCTTGACCGCAAAACTGTTTGCTATGAAAATTGGTACACATAGATATTTGAACATGAAAATATTTTGATGCTACCCATTTTGCACAAACTTCGACAGTTGATGGCGATGCACCGAATCATCATCTTCATCGTTCAAACGATCGCCATGAAATACTTTATGCATAATTATCGAACTCAGATAATATTTATGCGATATCAATTTCACTATACCTATTTATAATGATTAATAGTAATTACAATAAACCGTAATATAAAAAATGAATCCATTCATTCCCGTGCGAAGAACGGGACACTCAGCTAGTTTTATGTAAAATCAGCAGTCTGTTAACGCTACTTTTTGCTGACTGTCATGTCGCCTCGCTATTATCTGCTAATTGTGATTTATTGTCATCGAATTCACCCCCAATTTTAGACATAAACTACTCAAAGTTTTCAGGCATGTTAAACACATTAGTTTTTAACAGCTATGAGTATTTGTTGCAGGACAGCTGGGCCCGGGTAGATGTGAAAAGCACTTTTTTGCAACGTAACACTCTAATCATGTCATAAAATTTTTCCAAACAATCTCCTCACAATGGCACTTTATTTTATATTCGAATGATAGAACATAAATTTTCAACAAAAGTATGGACTTTTTCCCCCATAAATTTTGTTCCCGGTGATCACTAGAGCAGTAAAAAAACGCATTTAAAAAAATTAATTTTACGCAGTTTCTTTTTTAAATAAGTTAGAAAGACGTTGTATGCAAATTACATATAAATCCTTTTTCTTGAACTAATCATAGAGCACGGGGCGGGAAAAGTTTTGTCCTTATAATGTAAATAAACGCCCACAGTGAAGTAATTTGTTCCACAATATCAGCAATAAATATTCGAAATTAAATAAAGTATGACCAGTTTATTTACATAAAAAATTGAAAAAAGACAATTCAAACAACAAATTTGAAGAACTGAGATTTTTATTAGCGTTTTATTGCTAAGGCTGAGCTACATGCAAGTTAGGTGGAGATGTGACTTCAATTCTGGTTACTTTTTGCATAAATTCTCCCACATATAATGTTTTAAATGAACGGAAATACACTAACCTTTTTTTGCGTTATATTGTAGCATGGCTAGTTCAGGGTCCGTTCTACATACCAGAAGTAGAGATTTATATTTGTGTACCAAACGCACGCAGCACAAAAGCATTCGCAAATAAAAGTACCTGAGTAAAAAAAATAATGTGCCCAGACAACCAACACCTCCTAGATATAGAAAGCCTTACAACTACTACGTCACCAAGCTTTGACGTCATCATTTGGCCCACATTTAACAGTTTGATTGTGACAAAATAAAACTATTAAAAATTTCTGGTGATTTTACGCATAAATAGTTTTAATAATTTTAGATAAAATATATAATTTTACGACAAATGGCAGTTTTTAATCGTGACTGATTGTATAATATGTCAAGGAAATAGATCATACTGAAAATTTTCGTTTGAAAAAGGTATTTTAATTTTAATGTTTAATTTAAGATATTTTCTAATATTCCTTGCATTCACCAGAAATTTTTAATAGTTTTCTGAAGATAAACTTTTAAATTTAAGCTTGATGGTGAAGTGAAAGCTTAGGGACGTAAAAGTCGCAAGGCGTTCTATTTCTAGGAGGTGTTGGCGAAGAGCTTAAGTGAGATAGTTTTCGAGCAGGTACTTACGTGAGATATTAGGAAAATTCAAGTGCTTGCTTGTTACAAACTTATGGTAAACGAGCGACTTTCAGCAAAAAGTGACCTGAATTAAAGTTTCATCTCCGCCTATACTGAATGTAGCTCAAAGATAGTAATAAAACACACGTATGAATTCTTAGTTTTAGGAATCCATTGCTTGATTTTTTCCTTCTTCCTCATTTCCCATTTTTTAATGTAAATAAATCGCTCTCGCTTAACTTAATCTAGTCTGTTTATTGCCGATAAAGTTAGAGAACAAATTATTTCACCATGGTCGTTGTATTTACATTATGAAGGATCTACATTCAATGTGTTACTAGTATTGTCACTTCTTGGTGAGAATTATATTGCTCTGAAAGAGCAGTCTTTGGTAAGGGAGCTAGGATACAAACTTGCAAAAACTGACCATTGACATATACAGACAGAGCTGCCAAGTCTCCGACTTTCACCAGGAGATTTCCCACCATAATTTTTAGACAGCTTTATTTTGGATTAATCACTTGGACTTATTTTAACCATAAATTTGTAAGTAAAAATTTGTGGTGGAAAACTCCCGAAAAAAGTCTGAGACTTGGCAGCTCTGTACAGAGTGTTTCAAAATTTGAGATGCAAACTTTATCTGGTGATAGGGCACATCATAAGGATTCAGAATTGCACTGTAACCCATGACCGAAAATGCCATTTTAACCCTTTAAGAACCAGGTGTTTTAGGTTATCTTTTAACAGATATGACGTGGCTTTTGAATGTACAAAGATTTGTGTGCTAATGGTTGCATGAAAGTGTGATTATGATGCTTGTAATTGATGTATTTAGCTCACCGATTGTGTTAAAAAGAATATTTTGCATGAAATTGTAAAATGTATTGGAATATATAAGATTTTCAAAAGTGCAGAGTAAACGGAATTAACTCCACCTACAATACGCCTGCTTTGTCGCCTATTTTACCATTTCATGTGTACTAATTTTATTCGTATAATCGGTGCACTAAATACATCGATTAGAAGCATCATAATTACACTTTATATTCGTTTCATGTAACCTCAACAGACAAACAATCTTCGTTAAAAATTCAAAATTAAAAAGATACGCCCATATTTGTTAAAAAATAACTCGAAACACCTGGTTCTTAAAGGGTTAAGGTGGCATTTACGGTCATGGGTTCTTATACAATTCTAAATCATTATGATGTGCCTAATCTCTGCTTGAACTTTGTACCCCTAATTTAAAAAAAACCGAATATATAAAGAAGGTAGTTGGAAGCTGAATGGCACCTACCCAAATCTAAATCTCTACTTCTAATACGTGGCATTGACCCTGAGTTAGCCGCTATGCTAAAACATCACACAAAAATCGTCAAGCGAAAATGTCATTTTTCTGAGAAATTCAAGGGGTAACGCAAAGATAGTTTTATAAGTGTCACCCCTTCCCCAATATTCCTTCAAAAATGGGCAAACTTGTAACCCGTTGTACATGCTTAAAATTTACAAACTTTTCGCAAAATCTGAAAATTTCTTTAAAACATTAAAAACAAAGGTATTGTATTTGAAGTTGAATAATTAATCAACATATATTATATATTAAGCAACAAAATTTAAGTTCGTTTCCTTCGGTTTATTAACTTGTAATGCACGGATAAAAGTTTATGCGATGTTAGCAAAATGTAAAAGCATGGAAAATTTCAACATTTATATTTTAAGTTTAGAAATAGCAATATTTAATTTTGTTTTGGCATTTTGACAAGTTCGCCTAAAGAGAAAAGTAAGAATAAACAAATAAATAATAAACAACCTCGAGCAGAGGTGCCGACTTTGCAAAATTTTCGGGGGTGCTCCAGAGAGACTACTTTTTCGGAGAGAGAGGGAGACAGATAGAGAGAAACAGACAGAGAGAAAAGATTGGTCAGTGAAAAAGAAATCCCTTAGTTGATATTTATTCAAGCCCTTAGATTAGATCAATTTAATCTCAGTTTAGAAATAAATATAAAGCAGTTAAGTATCCATCGATTTTTTTCCGTTTGTACTGAAGTTCTAAAGCACTCGTATACACAAGTACTAGAAATTTTATTTTAGAATTTGAGCACCCATTATTTTTTTTCTGTGGAAAGATAGGCTCCAAGCACACAGAAGGATATAAAACCAAAAATGGAATAATTTCGCATTCTGATCAAAAGGATTTTTTAATTTTTCATTTAATTTTATCTTTTTTGTGGCACAATTCTTTTCCCATCCTTGGCTGAGTTCACTCAAGTTCATTCTATGACAAGTAGTAATAAATTATAATTAATTTTTTCATAAATGATCCTTTTTCTAAAGAGAACTGATTTTTTTTTCTGGTGTTTCAATAGACTTTTTCCTCAAAAGTAACTAACATTGTTCCTTGAAACTTTCTAGAGAAATTAAAATGGGTAGATGTCCCAAACTTTTTCAATTGCAAGAAACATGAGGCAATTTTTTAATTATACAGCAAAAATTTATTTTCTTACTTAAAATGACCGTAAAAGGCTTCAAACCGCAGAGTTTCCTATATTAAAAACTTTTGAAGTTAGTTTAAAATATTTTTAAAACAATTTCGTAAAAAAGAACTTTGGCTTTGCTTACAGTTGATTAATTGTTTTGGTCGCGGTTGGAAACGTATATAAATGAAGCATATACAGTTCAAACACAAGATAATGTTATTATTGAAACAATTGTTTTACTCGCGGCATTCTTGTTTTATGGCATATTGGTTATTAATGATCTGTAAAAGGAAGGATTTGTTGCGAATAAATTCTGTGGTGCAAATAACTTTAAAGAAAAAAAGAGAGAGCAAGAAACTCTGAGGTATTTTCGTATTTTAAATACGCACGAAATTGCTATATATCAAAATCGTGTCATAATCTATGCATCGTTCCTATTTTTCTTTTTTATTCCATAATTTTTAAGTTGGAAAGTGTATCATTATCCATGTGTGTTCCGTATTTTTCTTCCTTGTTCCATAAAACACTTCTTAGAAATTGAAATCTATATTAAAATCGCCAATTAAAACTGTTCTACAATCTTCGCCAAGCATTCATCATTCTAACTATACACTCACCTTTATAAGCGCTGTTTGGTATGTCCATCATAATTCATAAGTGTGCCGTATTTGTCTTTCTTGTTCCGTAAAACACTTCTTTGAAATTTAAATTTACGATAACGTCGCCTATTAAAAATGTTTTACATCCTTCGCCAGGAATATTCTAACTATATTTCATCTTTATTTACACTAATATAGAAACATTAACATCGCCGTCTGGACAAATGTCGAAGATATCACCACACTGGGTTCTGTTTTGAAGACATATTTCTAGATGCGAAACTTGGCGATGAATCATCCAAAAATGGTCAACTTTGGCAGTTTTTGACATTTTACTACCTCTCTGGTGTCTGGAGAACCTTGAAAAGTGAATCGACGTTTCCCCGTGCAGCCAAAATCCTTGTTTTAAATTAATAACACTCAAGTACTTAAAAAGAAAAGTATTGTTGGTTGAATAAATGCGTCCCCTCTCATGAATATTTTAAATACATATTTTATTTATCATGAATATTTTGTTAATTAATTAGTGATATATCATATCGTATTTATTTCTCTTATAGTAAATAGACTACTGGAAGTTTTCAGGCATATTAGCACATTTAGCTTTCAACATTTGCTGAGGATTTGTTGAGGGTCAGTTGGGTCCGGGTACATGTATTATTAGTATACTTAGTAGTAGAAGTAAAGCTAACATGTATAAAAAAATATGTATGGAAATAGAAAATCTTGAACTCTTTTCTATTTTAAGCACGCACTGAAGTGCTACACATTAAAAGCGTATCATAATACATCATCCCTATTTTTCTTCCTTATTCGATTAAGTCAGAAAGTGCATCACTATTAATGAGTGTGCCGTATTTTTCTATAAAAAACTTCCTTGAAATAGAAATCTACATTAAATTCAACTACTAAAACTGTTCTACAATCTTCGTCAGGCAAATACTAATTTACTCCTCCTTTGCAATCAGAGCCTGATTATCACACGGGCATGCGGGGCAATAGCCCGGGGCCCCGGAAAAATAAGGTCCTCCAAATCTCCCTATTTACTGTTATCATGATTTATTACATATTCATGTATACAAAAATAATTTTTTTGCAACTAAATTTCCTTTGTAATATCTATAACATAATTTTTAACAATAAATGGACTTAGAGATTTATTTTCTGTTCTTCTAATTTAATGATCTTTAAGACTCATGGATCAATAAACAAGAAGTTAGTAGTTTTTGAAAACGTATGGTATGGCCATATATATGCTCATCACAAAATATCTATTAGTTAACATTTTTTTTTTCATGATGAAGGAAAGAAAATTTCGAACTTTTTGGTGTATCAAGAAAATTTTTGGACTGAGAAACTTTGCTCCCGTGCCTCGTAATTGCCATTCCTTGAATGAGCGCACCCATGCGCTAATAATACAAACAAACTAAAAAAATATTAAAATCACTTTTAAATACATAGTCTTGTTCTAAATAAGTATAAATAAATAGGCAATTTTTAATTCAATTTTAGTATTCTTTAAAAATGTTTTATTTTTATGTCAGGGAAAATGCACCAGCAAACAAAAGTAAGGTAAAATGCTTGTGATAGTATAGGACCCCAAAATAACCTCTTTCCCCGGGGCCCCGACCACCTATGATCAGGCTCTGTTTGCAATAAACTGTTGCGTTTGCCAGTTTCTCACCAAATATGGATTATACTGCGGAACTAAGTTCAATTTTTTACGACAAACTTGCGTTAAATCATCAAAAATTGACAAACTTGGCGATTTTCAGCATTTTGTTCTCCCCTCACTCTTGACACTGGCCACTATACTTCTCTTTTGTAATAAACTGAAACGTTTGCCAATTTCTCTCAAAATATGAAAGATATCGCCGAGGTAGGTTCAGCTTTAGTGACTTATTTTTTGGCTCCAAACTTGGCGATAAATCATCGAAAATTGCACATTGGCTACTTCCAACATTTTATTCTCCCCCTTCCCCTCCCGGGATCTTTATTTGTCAACCCTATTGAAAAATGCGACGAAAACAAGTGAACGCAAATCGGCCCACAAAAATATGCCCCCCCCCCCAAAAAAAAAAACGGAGTGAACGAAATAGCGCCCCAGTACTAACAATCATAAAAGGGGTTACTTTGAAATATAAGCATTTAATAAACGCATATCTATATTTGCCCGTTTTCTACACCCAGCCCAAATAGTAATAACGTACTTCACCATTTTCGATTTAATATATCAATCATATTCAAACATCGTTTCAATTTATCTTACAATTTCAAATCACGATAGACTAGGCTATCTCTTGAATTATAGACAATTCTTAACTAAGAGAAGATATGAACCATGAGACCGTCGGCATGAATCGATAATTAACTTCTGAACCATGAAAGGGAACATGCCACTGTTTTAAGTTCTGCGTAAGTTCTATTTAGAATTCGATTAAAATGTTTGACAGCGCTTTGAACAATAGACAACGATGAATCAAACTGGTAACTAATAAACATATCGACCTTATTTAGATCCCTTTAACAGTTCACGTCATATTTCTGCGTGCAACTCACACTAAACCTGGAATTTCTATAAAAAGAATGACATTGCAGAAATATTTTAGAGGAGAGTCACAATCTCCAATGGGAATTAAAATCATTAAATTTGAGATATATATGCAATAATAGTATGAAAATCCGATATCAGAGGGCGCTTTCTTTGCTTTCGGTTTCGGATATTTTTCATTTTGTTCAGATTTGATCTGATCAGGTCCGATCGGATTTTCTGCTTAGGGCTTTTATTAAACTTGTATGCTGCTGGGTTTTAGCAAATTCCAATCAGTCTTTTATCAACAAAATAATTCTTATATGTGTTAATAAAAAGGACACCTCTTTCACATTTAAAGAATAAATAATTTCATTTTCATTTTTTAATACACTCTATAACAAAAAAATCGATGCCGCAAGATGGAAAAAATCGAGCCCCCAATTCTAATGAAATTTCGTATGCAAAGACATTGGGATCGGACATGCAAATGATTTTCAATTATAAACTATAACTTCCGTCCTTTTATACGAAACTGCAGCATTGAATTTATTTTTTACGAAAGACAAATATTGTTGTGTTATATGATGCATGTCCCCCAAAATGATTTCGCGTGTCATATATGGCACGTTCCATTTTACCATCACGTGCTTAAACAGTATTTTGGAGTCGTGATAAAACTACACCTCCTACATATAGAAAGCCTATCAACTGAAACGTTGACGTCATTGCTAGGCCTTCAAGTAATAACGTCATCACAGTTTTACTTTCACAAAGTAAAACTATTTAAAATTTCTGGTGAATGCTACAAATATTAGAAATTATCTTAAATAAAAAATTTAAATTAAAATACCTTTCTCATACAAAATTTTTCATTCCGATCTATTTCCTTACCATGTTATCTAATTAGTCATGGTTAATTTGATAGAAAATTATATTTTTTATCTCAAATTATTAAAATATTGTTATTCATGAGTAAATTCACCAGAAACTTTTTATACTTTTATTTTAGGAAAATAAAACATGCCAAATGTAGGCCAAATGATGTAGGCACAATGTAGGCCAAGTGATGACGTCAAAGCTTGGTGACGTAGGAGTTGTTAGGCTTTCTTTATCCAGGGGGTGTTGGATAAACTGAGCTTTGCTTATTCCCTGAGGTTATGTAGTTTGTGGATTTTTTTTTAATTTTAAGGTTGTTCCTTTAAAAATCATGATGCTTTGGAACATCTTTTTAAAGAATGTTTGAAACTAAAAGAAATTAGAATGTCTTTTTACAGTCTGTACTACGCACGATTAGAAACAGCAAACCTATAAGCATAGCTGAACGTTGATGAAAAATAATCACCTTAAATATACCGATTTTTTGTATTAACTCCCTAAACGGATAGTGCTTTGGACCATTTTTGAAGTAGAGTTTTATGCTGAAGAATGTTTTCTATTTTATGTGAGACATATACATAACCGTCAACCACGCACGAGAAGAAGAATTTTTCACTTTTTGGCATGTTTAACGTCATTGGCTTCTTCTCACACTGTTCAAATGGATCAAGGCCTATAGCTTTATAAAAAGGACAGCCTAAAGGTGTATGTGGA
The DNA here is from genome assembly GCA_038373885.1 of Cheiracanthium punctorium. NCBI lineage: Eukaryota > Metazoa > Arthropoda > Arachnida > Araneae > Cheiracanthiidae > Cheiracanthium > Cheiracanthium punctorium. The sequence goes on from JAWZYV010006201.1 coordinate 1,166,733, forward strand.
AAAACATAATATACCTCATGGCACACAAATTAATATAAACTAATTTCACGAAGGATTAAAAAACATATTTAAAAAATCAGGATGATTTTTTAGAAGCTGCACTGCACACTGAAATAAATCAGAAAAAGATACCCTTTATGAAACTTGCAGAAAAATATCTTAAATGAGTATTGCTCAGCAATATATTTAAAGATTAATGTATTCTGTAATATTTTCGATTTTTAAGAATTTTTTCTAAAAGTTTCGCAGCTGGCTGATACATGTTTATCGTTCATTTTAATCTATAGTGCAGTTTCTAAAGAGACATTCTAATAATTTTTAAGAATATGATATCCTTATTTTATTTTATTTTATTTATTTTATTTTGCATTCATGTACCAAAATCATGCAAAAATGTTCGGTTTGCACGCTATTCTAATTTACCGTTTTCTGAAGTCATGTATTACTATCGAAATGCAACTTTATGATGTATTCAACCAAAAATAGCTTATTTTAAGAATTTATTTCTTTATTTTTTAAGATCTCAACAGCAAAAGTCCTGTTACACATCTATATCTGAAGAAAAAACTCCATTTTCGGATAAAATTAGATCGATAGATCAAGATAACTCTGAGAAAAACGTTCTTAAGAAACATTTTGTATGATAACGTGTCGACAGCATGGTGCAAAAATGAAGGCAAGCACGCGTCAATTTAGATATTAATCAGATTTCACGTTTTATTTTCATGAATCAGAGACTTTATTTGAATCGGGTTCCATACCGTTGCTCCAGGTAATAAGTTGCGGTTGCAGTGTCGATCCGACGTCACTCATTTCATGGTTAAAACATTGCGTGCGGATTTTATTTTTTATTTATTCATTTTTATTATTATTATTCTATTTTTCCTGGGTGGTGCTTGCCGGTGGCAAATAGCATTTTATTTTATTCTCTTATTTCTTTATATCTGCTTTAAAAATCTGAATATCGAAAAACAATCTTAATTAATTCCTTACTTGTTCACGGTGTTAGCTTGGTTTAAAATTACCATTTTTCACAAACTCACTGGACCAAGCAAAATGCTGTTATCAGATGTGTAATATATATATATATATATATATTGAAGCGGTTGAAATGAAAGGCTATTGGGATTGAAGGAAATTAATTCGATACTTAGTTAAAAACATCGTCTTGCGCAATTACTGAAATATCAGGAGTTAACATTTAAAAATATGTACATTACATTGGCACAGCTGGCGACATTTGCGATTTTTAGAGAAAGTTCTCGAACACTTTTTTAGCACTAGGATGCTATTTCGCCCAATCCCGAATTTTTGTCTACGCGATCTTGTAGACAGCTTTTGTAGACATGAATTGTCACGGTGAAGATCTTTTCAAATGTGTTTGCCAAATACCGTGGAAGGGGCGTTAATAAAATGTTGAAAGTCGCACAAGGTTTGCAATTTTTGATAATGGATCGCTAAGCTTGGTGCCAAAACGTGACAATTTATTATAAAGGGGGAGTATAGTTAGAAAATGCCTGGCGAAGATTGTAAAATAGTTTTAGTATGCGATTTTAATGTAGATTTCAATTCCAAAGAAGTGTTTGATTGAACAGAGAAGACAAATTCGGTAACTCATAGATTATGATACAATTTCTAATGGTACTTATAAAGGTGAAGTATAGTTTGACTTTGCCTAGCGAAAATTGTTAAATAGGTTTTGTAGGCCATTTTAATATAGATTTCAATTCTGAAGAAGCTTTGCAGTCATGGGTCTCTAGGATTTATGCACAAGCTACAAAGCTCCCCAAAGAACTAGATGAAAACTAAATAAACAAGCTAGCGATAAACGCGCCAGTTAAGGAATTCGAAGACACTTAATTATTAAAACTACATCCATTGGCAAAACAAAATAAATAAATAAATAAATAATGGAATGCTGTTCTTACATGTTGTTCCAAATTGCCATTTTAATTCTAAATTACGGTTGCCACATAAATATAAAAAATCGTCATGGTAACTGCATATGTTTAATGATCGAAACCTTGGCGAGAGTCGGGGCGTTTAAGTAGGAATCGACCCAAGAAAGACAAACACGGCACACTCATGGATTATGATGCACATTCGAAACAACATTTTAAACGGTGAAGTATAGTTAGAATATACTTGGCGAAGAATGTAAAATAGTTTTAGTAGGCAATTTTAAGATAGATTTCGATTCCAAAGATGGGTTTTATGGAACAAGAAAGGAAAATACGGCACACTCATGAATAATGATACACTCTCCAACTAAATGGAATAAGGAAGAAAAATAGGGACGACGCATAAATTGTGATACACTTTTAATACATAGCACTTTAGTACATATTTGAAATCTCAAAGTGTTTCATATTTTTTTTTCCGTGCTTAAAGTAATGTCCCAATCCATTCACCGTCAATTTTATTTTATTTTTTAATTTAAAGTAACACTGTTTGAAAACTGTGGTACGAAATCCTCCGAAAAAAGCCTAAAAGTTGACAGGTATGCATTGGAAAAACTAAAACTATGGTTTACACTGCACGTACTTCTGCTATATACCAAATGCGATATACAGTGAAATCTCTATGAGCGGCCACCCCTCTAAACGGGCAATTTTTCATGTAACTTATTCTTTGGCTCATAGACATAATGTTAAAATGCCTCTATTAGCGGCCATCCGACTCCCTCTAAACGGCCATCGAGTGGGATCACCCATCTCATTTTTCGGGATATTCTACTCACTCCATGCTTTAATTTTGAGCAGAAAAGCTCAAGATTAGGGATGGACGCGAGACCATGCGAGACGAGAAATGGCTCAAGTCTCGTCTCGTCCTTTGATATCGAAGTATCGTCTCGTGGTCTCGTCTGGCACTCCGTGTTCTCCTCTGGCACCCCGTGTTCTCGTCTTGCACTACGCGGTCTCGTCTCGTACAAATAAAGCGTCACGGACAGAATGACAGAACGACAGACAGAGAAACATTTGTAGGGAGAGCGTGTTGCGAGAGCTGTGTTTGAACCCAGGGAGACTGAGGCGCAATCCGGCTCGGCCAAAAGGTACCCATTCGACCAGCCTTCAATTGCCGGATGTTGTGTGCGCGGAAATGATCTAGTGGCGCCACACTACCCCCCCCCTCCTGGAGAGTCAGTCGGAGGCTGCCGAACGATGTTCCAAGCGTTATGGAACGCTGCCACTCGTTGTGAACTTTTGTAAGGTCGCTGCCGCTCGTTGCGGACTTTGAAAGAGCTGAGCGAGAGATGGAAGAGGTCGGTGCTGGCGCCATCAGTCGCTATTGGCGAGAAGGAGAATGCGTGTTCATAGTCCGGGTCATCAATGTAGGGAGAGCGTGTGGCGACAGCTGGGTTTGAACCCAACGACTCTGGGTGGTGGATAGAGACGCAATCCGGCTTGGCCAAAAGGTACCCATTCGAGCGGCCTTCAATTGCCGGGTGTTGTGTGCTCGGAAATGATCTCGTGCCGCCACACATTCTTTTAGCGGTCGAAAAATTTTTGAAATCAAAGTGATGTGCAGACTAAAGTCTAATTTTATATATGTAGCTCCACGTTTTATTGCATGAACCTATGTTCTTATATGAAATTAAGGATAAATCTGCACCTCAGAACCAGACTAACGTAAGTCACACTAGATTAACTTTTCAGGAGGGCACTAAAACTGTAACAAATGAACTCTAGGTCTGGGTGCAGAGATAATTGAATCAGCAAAAAATTATTGGCATTATTAAATTTGTATATACTTAACCAATTCATACGTATTTCGTTTAGAATCAACGCCCTCCTAACTAACTAACTAACCTCCTAACCTCCTAACTAACTAACCTGAAAATAGTAATATATGGACTTACGTTCATTTGGTTCTGGGATACAGAAATACAGCCTTTATTCTGTAAACCTCAAGTTCTTTAAATTCTCCGACATGTCTATAATTTTTAAAGATAAAAATTTTTATACAATTTTAAAATTATTGAAATTTTTATGATTTATCATGCTATAAAATAAAATCTTCAGATTCCATTATCCAACCTGAGGTTCAGAGAATAAAGGTTCATGTGCGTAATCTATATGTAAAGTTTCATAACTCTTAATTCGTAATTTTTAAACAAATCTTGTGGGAAAGTGTAAAAATCAGAAACTGAGAAAATTAAGTTCGTTTATATCGTATTTAAAGGGTCCAAGTTAGCTTTTACGTTTTTAATTGCAGCGGGCGTGATTTTTGATTGATTTCAAAGCGGCTTGCTTTAAAATATACACAACAGTCTTAAATAGATTAAAAAAGTATTTTTGAAAAATCAATTTTTGGGATGTTCATAACTGTTATGTTTCCTTAAGTCACTTTTGAGGAATGAATGAACAAACTCAATTTTCACAAAATCTATGAAATATTTCAAACAATTTTGGCATTTATAGTTTAATATAACTTGCCACCTAATATAATTTCGGATTTCATTCTATTCCATTGCCATTTTTCTGAATTGGAACAAACATCCACTCAATCTTCACAAAATCTCAAAATCTATAAAAAAAAATTTGAAGTCCTTTGACACCTATAGTTTACGTGAGCAACTTGGTAATGCTAAATTTTATTTCATTCGCTACAGTGTTTTATATGTGACAGACAAACAAATATTTTCCCATTTTGAATAAATTTTCACAAAAATTCAAAATCTAATCCAAATTTTCAAAAAAAATTTGACGGATATAGTTTAAGTTGTATCACCACTTGTCATGTTACTAAATTTCGTTTTATTCGCTTTTTATTATGTGATACGTGGATGAATATTTGAGCGCTTTGAATAAATTTTCGCAAGGTATCAAAATCTTATCAAAATTTTCAAAAACTATGATTTCTATAGTTAATGTTGAGTTACCCCGTCACCATATTTCATTTCTTTCGTTGTAGTTGTTATTACGTGATGCATGACTAAAAATTTACGAAGTTGGAAACAATTTTTGCAAAATCTCAAGTTCTAATCAATTTTTTTTTTAATTTGACTCCTATAAGGTAAGTGACCACCATCATGTTAATAACTTTCGTTTCATTCGATTAGTCATTTTTGAATGATGCTCGAACAAATAATGCGTCACGGACAGAATGACAGAACGACAGACAGAGAAACATTCTTTTGACGGTTGCAAAATTTTTGAAATCAAAGTAATGTGCAGACTAAAGTCTAATTTTATGTATGTTGCTTGACGTTTTATGGCATGAACTATGTCACTAATACTAAGGTGGCATTTAAAAAATGTCAGCAACTCCATATTAGTATTGTTCAGTTTTCTTCTACCGTTTACTGTAAAATTGTTCTTTAAAATAAAAGGATGAGTGAATAAACAACACAAAAATTAAGAATCGGGCATTTTACGGCAGTTTGAGTTCTGAGCATACGCACCAATTTTGTTCTTTAAGTGTTTCAAGCACCAGCAAAATGTTTTTAGGGCGATTTCGAGAACGCAAGACAATATTCCTCTTTGCCCGTTTGCAATGTTGATGAAGAACAAGCTAAAACGTGAACATGAACATCTGAAAATTACCGAGTTCCTAACCTTTTACGCTTACTGAATATACATAACAATCAACGGTAACTTTAGAATAACGCAATTACTTCAGCGATGGTAAGCTCGTCTGGTAATTTTACCCTCAAAATTTTCCGTTTCCACATATTCCCTCCCCCCACCTTAATTTAAAAATCTGTAATGCTGACCTCTAGCGTTAAATATTATTACCAAGCGTAATTTATCGCCCCCCTTCCACTTTTCAAGATCATATTTCTGAAAATTAGATCACAAAACAGGAAATACTTACAAATGACAGATATTTAATACTCTTAAATTTTATCTCTAAAAAGTAATGATTGAATTCTTTAACAAGAAATGCTTATCTAATATTAGCATAAAGCTAATTAACTAAAGTTAACTTAACTAGCTATTAACTTAAAGTTAGGAACACCTAACGGTACCACTTATTTTTTCCTTCAAACGGGACATCTACTACTTTTTTGGCAATAGTGTGTTTATTTCTTTCCTCAAAACGTGACATTTACTTTCTAAGGTAATGGTGTAAGGAGACTTAATTTCAGGTCTGGGTATCCTTTAGTTGTTAAGAAAACGCGCAAAAAAGCTTGTGTTAATGTTAATTTCAAAATAAAATGAAAAAAAAAACCTTTGCTAAAACGCACATGTACTATAACAAATAGTGCAAGACGTACGTTTCGGGTGGTACAAGGGGTAGGCCCTTCTTCGACTTCAAAAACACCATCCGACACAAGGCAGGAAGGTAGGAAAACGAGAAATGTAAACAAAAGGACATACAGAAAAAAAGGAAATTGTCATTCAGAAGGAAAAAATTATTAAAAACCCGATTGAAAAGGGAAAATATATTGGAGGTCGGGGCGGGGGGGGCGAATAAGTAAAAGAGGAACATGACTTTTAAAAAAAATAATAAATTGAAATAGTTGACAAAAAAACATTAAAAGAACAAGCCCAAATACAATACATCCCCCCCCACACACAATCGTTTTCTTTTCGTCTCAAGATTGGAAAGAGGTTTTTTTTTTTTTTTTTTTTTTTTTTTTTTCACAGACACTGCCGTTGGATGATTTTAGATTTTTAGCGGCCTTTATTGAAATCGTTCCCGTGGGTTGCTCTCTCTTTCTAAAAACGGGACATTGCAGGGGACATTTTTTAAAAACGGGACATTACGGTGTCCCGAAGCTGTGCTTGGGGACAACGGGACAAGCCACCTAAAAACGGGATTGTCCCGTTCAAAACTGGACATATGGTCATCTTAGGAATACCTAACAACAGACTGTACATGAAGAAAGAAAAAGATTCAAATAAACAACACTATATGCGAAAAGAGGAAACAATCTTTAGTGTTGAAATGGCACAGCGGAGCATTTCTTCAGGTAAAAAATATTTTGAATTTGATGGTTAGATAAGAGTATGTTTAAGAGGAACCTGTGACAGTTCTTCTCTGCATTAAATCTCACAAGCAAATGCCCATGAGTTTGATTCCCACTCATCCCCTGGATGCTTTTGTCCTACAATTTCCTCTCTCCGTTCTAGTAAAAACTGTCACGGTGTTGTCCACTTTATTCGACGAGAATTCAAAAGAGGTTCTGGAAATCAAGTAAACAAGTCCGAAAGTAAATTATCCAAATATGTGCAGTACTTTTAGCCGAAATTAAGAGGAGCTGATGAATACGGAAATTAAATTAATGTATACAGTAAATCTATATCCACGATGCGAAAATTTCCCTCGAAAAGAATTTTCCAAAAATATTCCCTGTTTCCCTCAGAGACCTATTCTTAATTCCCATTTGCCTCTAACAGAGAAATTTCCCTGCTAAATTACTTTAACTTTACGGAGCGACAGGCATCAATTTTAAGAAATATTTAAAATTTTTGCTGTTTACAAAAAGTGGTGAATTGTGTATCGTAATAGTTGGCAACTCTGTGATTGTGAAAGGCGTTTACCTTTTTCATATTTGTCATATTTTTTCATATTCGTTTGTGTTATTCCATTTTCGATTTTGCTATTTCGAGAAATGAGATTACGTTGTTGAATAACTTCTATTGCGTAACTACCCTACCACCCTGCTAACACCTCCCCCTCCCCCTCAAAAAAAAAAAAAAAAAAAAAAAAAAAAATACAACCAAAAGTGCGAGAGAAGTGCGAAGATTAACGAGCTTATTTTAATTTCTTGGAGGAAAACTGCTGAGAGTTATCTACTTGCCTTATCATCCTTACCTTCATATTGAAAACGTGAGGACACAGTCAGCAGTCTAGTATTATCGGATCAAGAATAAATATCAAGGACATCGCAGATAGATTATCTGCTATTTGCATTTGAATTTCCTTTAAGTTGAATCTGGAACAGAGCCAAAACAAACTGCTGGGGGTTAGGGGGATATCCTAGTACCTACTTCATGATGTAACATATTATGAGATTAATATTACAGGCAACTGGGCCTCTTTTTTTTCTTTTGAGAAGTAACAAAAGAGAAAAAATTGATGTAAATTTGTAGGTTTTTCTCCAACACACATCTAGCAAAATTTTCTTACATGATATTTAACCCCTTCTGTCTCGCTCCCGTGATATTTCCACGCTGGAGAGTTCAAAAGGTATATACGTTCCAAAATTTCAAACTTTATGCACAGAATTTTTTTATATCAAAATTTCCAAAGCCATAAAATGAATGCATATATTGCACATACACTTTTTTTATACAATATTTCTTAAATAGAAACATGAGTACTTTTATGACAGTTTTCTTGACAATAATACGACCTTTAAGGTTAAAAACAGTAAAACAAATTCTTTCTTGGAATTTTCAAAGGAACGCGAGCAAGCGAAAAAAGAAATTGCATTGTTTAATGTATTTATTCAATGTTCGTAGAGTACTCATCTTTACCTGATACTCTTATTTTTATTTCCGCAAAATATTTGATTTGAAAGGTACTCATTTCATTTTTATAGATATTTCCATGTTTTTTTAGTGGGAGTTGGCCACGGCATGGACGCAAGTACATGACTACTGTTATTCGGTGAGATCTGGGCATCCCTTCCTTTAGAAAATCTGTCCATCAGATTGGCGAAAATTTCTTCACTTCGGCAATGTCTTCTCGGTAATGTTCCGAAGGAACTATTAGCTGAGCTGCCAGATTACGATTTCCGAGAAGAAGTAAACTATAACAGACCCAAGGAGGTCTTAGATACGAACTAGGAACTTTGCAACCATTAGTATAATTACTGTTTTTGTGTATTTTGTTTCTAAAATTTGTTCAACACCAATCATTTATACTGTCATCTCATTCTTTTTAAATCTATGTACAGAGCTGCCAAGTCTCCGGCTTTTCCGGGAGATTTTCCACCACAAGTTTTAGACCGTTTTATTTTTGATTAAACATTTGGACTTACTTTAAGAATAAATTTGTTAGTAAAAATTAGTGGTGGGAAATCTCCCGAAGAAAGCCAGAGACTTGGCAGCTCTGTATTTACATATTGCTGATTTATTATTTACATCGTGTAAAACGGAAAATGTTTTTTTGACGTGACCACGCCTCAGAGGGAGGCCACATTTATTTAATGTTTGAACAAAAAAGGATAGTAACTAAGAGACTGGAAATGTACCCTTGAAAGGCCTCTAGGTGTTCCCAATAATAAAACATTTTGTCATGTCATTTCAGAACAGGGAGCAAAGATACAGGTACCCCTAAAACATTTCATAAATTAAAGATGAAAGAAAATATGTTCTGTAAATTTTTGATTTTTTAAAAGTTAAACTGAAAGTACAAGTGAGAATTTTTTATACGAAAAAAGGGCTGTATATTTCTTGTCAAAGTAGCATCAGTTTATCCTACAACTTATGTGGGGAATTCATTTATAATTACAGGCAGCATCGAAAATTGGAAAACACTATCGCACTTTCAAGAATTCCCCCCCCCCTATACGCCATTATATAAAAGAAATCTTTGTCGTAGCCCTGTAGAAAAACTATAGGACCTATACACATCAAAATCAATACCGGTCTTACGATGGTGGTTTATAACATGTATATCCAATTTGAGCTCAATCGAATGTACTGTTTAAACGCTAGCGCACTTTCAAGAATTTCCTCCCATAGGCCATAATGCAAAAGAAATCTTTGTCGTAGCCCTGTAGAAAAACTATGAGTCCTATACACACCAAAACCAATACCGGTCTTCGTCGTACCGCTTAAGCGATGTTACATAAATACTAAAAAACTAATTAAAAGGTGTACTAAAATGTGGTTTGTTATATTCCGTAAAAGTTGGCAACTTTGAAACTCGGATTTAAAAAATTTTATTCAGGAAAGTTTATTTGGAATGTGTTGTTCAGATACCCCCTTTTCTCAAGATCTTTTTCTATATGCAAATCTACGTACTTCATTTAGTTGAATGTATTAATATTTGATATATAAAATGAACATTTACTTTTCCTATTCGGTCTGAAGTTTTCATTATTAGAGAGGATACTATTTTCCAAATGCTAAAAACAGCAACAATAAATTGAGCTTGAAGTGAAAAGGGTTAAGTAAGAAGGCAATTAGCTCATGGAGTAAAACATCTTTCTTAATTTTAATTTTTATTACATTTTATTTTTTTATTTATTTATTTACTGTTTGTTCACAAAATTTTTATTTTTTTCTCATAAAAACTTACATTCTTCTCATAACTTCATGACTCTTACTCATACAAACTTCTCATAAAAACATTTGCAGACAGTTTTCTTTGTAAATGTTAAATTCTAATCATTTTTAATAAAGTTTTAAATGACTTTTTCTAAACATATAAATAATGTTTTAATCAATATTTCCTTTCAATTTAGTTAATTTATAATTCAAAATACCTGGAAGTTTGAAGAAGATGAATACATTTCGTATATCATCCCCCAGTTTCGCTCCTTAAAGTAAAACCGCTTTCACTTTTTTCTTTTTTTTTTTAATTAAATAAAAACTTTTCAATAAAACTCGAAAATCCGTACTGGCTGTCCCATAATGTCTAGGACAAACTTTCAAAGGGGGTAGGGCACATATTAAGAAATCAGAATCACATAGCAATGTGGTGTCGGAAACACCTTCATGTAGTTGTTAAAAATCGCTTTAAAGAAGTGCTGAAATAACAGTGAACTTTCCGACGATCGTTCCTCAAAATTTAATGTATTTTTCACAGAAAAACCGTGATAAAAATTGAGAGTGTAACACTCCTATTTCTTTGATAAAATTTTTGAAGTTCAACCCTCTTGTGGATCCTAGTTAAGAAATTAGTCGAAGGCTTATACTTTTTTCTCAAAGTGGGTTATTTACGAGTAAGTGAAAATGGCGTTTTCGACCACACATTGCTATGTGCGTCTGATTTTTTATTATGTGCCCAACCTAACCTTAAAGTTTGTTCCAATCATTATGAAACACCCGTTCAGATAAAACCAATAATAATATAATAAATCTAGTAGTAATAGTAGTAGTAATACAGCGAATGATTTTAGAAATGAAAAAGTTCTACTATATCTTAACGTTATTATTAACGCTTTTTAAAAGTAAAAAAAAAAAAAAAAAAAAAAAAAAAAAAGAAATATCCGAATTGCAGAATCCCGACTGTTGTTGCTCACGGTGAAAGTTACCTACTCTTAAAAAATATTTAAAACACATTTGCATGACTATGAACTTTAAACCCCCCCCCCCCCCCCCACGGCCCGAAATTAAGCTTTCCCACCACAACTTTTAAGCAATTTTATTTTACATCAAAATTAAGGGGAGTGGTTCAATAACAGCAAACCTGTATCGAAAAACCGTTGAACGCGACAGCTGACCTACGCGTTCAGTGGTTTAGACGTTCAAACAATGTGGCATATTCTTTGTTCTGTGAAAACAACGCCTCGTAGATATAGAAAGATTTACAACTCTAACTTTACCAAGCTTTGGTGTTATCATTAGGGCTGCTGAAAAGTTTTATTTTCACAAAAAGAAAACTATTAAAAATTTCTGGTAAATTTAATGACACTACTCAACAAATTTAAACTTTTTTTCTGCCTCTGGTTTGTAAATGGGTGGATTTATTTAATTTCGGGGTGCTGAATTCACTGGTAAAATCTATGTATGTCTATCATGTCACATTTCCTAGAGACACAGCAGAATCAGAAACTATACTGGCAAAATTTGGCAGAATTAAAACTAACAAGAAATGCATATTAAGAACTTCATAATTCAGTATTATTTAATATACCTATATATATAGGCATGATGCTAAAAGGAAGGTCCAAGTTACTTTAAAGCATATTTTGAACTTTCTTCGGAGAATGTGCCCTTCTTTGTTATTCGTTTCATTGCTCTCCTTAAAAAGACGTCAGCGTTAGTCTGTCATCAATGAAAGGTTCCAGTGACCTTGATGACGGTGTTCCATGTGTAAGAATGTCTTAGTGAATATCTTGGGAACAAATCGCGGTGCTAATGTAAAAAATGAATTTTAAGTGACGCTCTACACTCCTTGCTGTCCGAAAAGCCCTTCATACTTGCTTTGAATGAGGAAGAGACCGCTAATTCAATATTTGTCAGTTTGATAGCAAAGGACGGATCGCTCAACAATTTTTCTTTATGTGTGGCCCAGTAGATATACTTCTTTTAACTTTGCTTTACTCACTTTGGGAAAAGTTTCTTTCACATGATTGAAATCCTGACTTCATTTATCCAGAGCTTTAAGAAAGTTCTTCAACAACTTGACATTTCCAACCTGACATGATGCGGAGGCAAAATGATTTTATTGAGCTCAACCAGTGGAGTATACTTCACAATTTCCTTTCCAGTTACATGCGATTTCCTTATAAGCCACTTCTTTACTGTATATTGGCCATAGTTTCATAAGTTTCTTTCATGTTTACTGCATGAGCCAAAGGCATGGATGGAAAATTATTGCCATTATACAGTATTACTGCTTTCAATTTGGTTTTAATAGAGTCAATAAATAGTCGCTATTTTTGAGGGTTATGTTGTACACCTAACTGTATCAGAAGACCACTGACATCTCCACGTACACACATGGACTTCTGCATGTGGAAATATTGCACGAATGAAGTACCTCTTGATCTGAAACAGGAAATTTTCGTACCTGAAGGTAGAGGGTTGCGTTGTTGCAGTCTCGACTCCAAAAGTTCAGCTTGCTGCTTTGAAAATTTTAGATTGGGAACCAAATCGTTCAGCTCCTTTTGATTATAGAGCTGAGGCGAAGAATCACGAGATTAATAGGGAGTACTCTTCGACATGTTCTTGATCAGTGCCTTCAGATTCACTTGACGCTGTTTCTGATTCTATGTCTTGCGAGTTACAGGCAGGAACATGTAACCTTTCATTATGGACCATAGGCTAATGCATGGAAGATACATTTGGATACTTTATTTTATGTCTAGTTTTGGTAAAAAATGCTCTGCAGCATTAGTGAGACAGTAATAGTCTGAAAAATGGTCTTTGGGCTAATACCACACCATAGGAACAGCGAACTGCATAGCTCGGCATTTTCCTTTCAATCATTTGGTTAAAGTAGTAGCACATGTTATGCAGGCAATATGAGGCGCAACATTTTATCTTGATCACCAACAAAACAATCAAAATATAAATTATAGGCCTTCTTAACCAAATTAGTAATTGTTTTTTTTTCAACTTTTGGGGTGAATTTTCGACTCCTGGATTATCTGTCCATTTAATGAATAACACCTCCTTGTGTAACATTTGCCATCAAGTGAATGTTGATTTTATAGCATTCTTGTACCAAATAAAAATTTTAAAATAAACGTCAAAATAAAAGAACGGAAAGTAGTGAAATAGTGAAAATAAAAAGATAGATATCCTTATAGAAACTCAAAAATCTTACGTGCTAGACCATTTTTAAAGGCAGATTCAGACTCTACCCACCAAAATACATACTAATTGATATATCACGTCCCAGTGGCTGTTGAGTAGTGTAATTTTAGATGAAAAAATATAATTTTATGACAAATGTCAGTTTTTAACCATGCCATGACTAGTTAGGTAATATGATTAGGAAATAGATCATTAGTGAATAATTTTGTATGAGAGAGGTCTTTTAATTTTAATATTTAATTTACTGTCTAATATTTGTGACACTACCAGAAATTTTAAATAGTTTTATTTTACGAACTTAAAATTATGAAAATGTCAATTTCGTAGGCCTAGTAAAGACGTCTAAACTTAATAGCGCCAGAGTTGTAAGGTTTTCCATTTCTAGGAGGCGTTGCCCAGACACCAACATAATCAATGCAGTGTATTCGATATACCCCTCAAGGGAACATCCAGCGAAGTCAACCTAGATATCACGTACAGAGTTGTTCTCTTTCAGGTGCAGAAATACATCATGTGTAAAATTAAATCCAGGCTTCCGTATTCCATCGTAGTTTGAAAGTCGACGATGTGCGGACCGTCCTTATTTAATCTAGTCCTGCCTCTTTAGTAAAGCATAAATAGGAACTTCTTACACAACAAACGCTGCATTGTTACAATTAGTTTTTCTATGCTTTTAACCGGTCCCCCCCCCCCTTCTTCGTTATAACGGATATGTAGTTGTAACGAAATTTTGCTTTATCTAATATAACAGAGGAAAATTTTAATTTAATATATTCGGCTTTTGTTTAAAAAGAAGACATGTAAAACTATGAATATTAAAATTTTTTTAAATAGCTACTTTGATTAGAAAGTTGATGGAAATTCACTAAAATCAGCCAGAGAAAAATAATTGTTTCAAACGAATACATTGTTATATCATTTTCAGAAACCTGAAAAAAAATGACTTACCTATTTTCGAAAACATTAGTCTTAAATAAATAAAATGCGAGGATAAAAAACTTTATTTAAGAAAATCTATAGAACAAAGTTTAGTATTAATGTACATGATATCAGTAGCGGATCCATAGGTGAGGCTAGAGGCCGTCACCCTGTTTTTCTTGAGAATCTTTATGTTCTCCTGAAATTAGAAATGTTTAATGTATATGAATACTGTCATACAGCCTCCAGCCATATTAATGTGACCACCATCACATTTATAGTTATCACATTATTATTTTCTGAACATGTACCGTATTAGGTGAGTATTATAATCATGAAAAAATGACAAGAAGATTTTGATGTACTTGCAGGTATTCTGAATTCCTTCATGCTATTTTTGCGGTGATGTATGTATGTATGTGCGTGCGTACCTATGTGTGTGTTGAGCACACATTGTCATTGCCGTTTTGATCAATCGTGTTTGCTCACATACAATGTGAGCAAATACGAATGATCCTACATGATGCATTTGATATAGTTCAAATTTGATATACATATTACAAACTACCTACGTGCGGCCAGTATTGATTTTGGTGTACATAGGACGTACAGTTTTCTTTTTACACGACTAATAAAAGAATTCTTACACATTACGGCCTACGGACGTAAACTCTTGAAAGAGCGCTAGTGTTATGTGTATAAAATGTCTCGTGGTCAGATTTATCTGGCTAGGAACTGTAAGTTTGTATACTATTCAAAAGAAGTTTAAGCCCGAGATATAGATTCCTCGGACCCCAGCCTTTAGAGTGAAACTGTTTTTCTTTACTGATATCAATCGCCTACGAATAATGCTTTGACGACAGTATTAACCCTTAAATGCCTAATGTACAATAATTTTCATTTCTTAACCCTCTCGTCACCCTGAACCTCATATGAGGCTCCTACTTCAAATAGCAATATTTAGAGAGAAAATAATTGAATTTAGTATTTTTTTCTTTCAGTGATATCAATATCATTAATTCATGTAGAAAGTATATGAGGCTCTTAACTAGATGCATAAATCGTGCCTAGATTGCAGTGCCCTCGCAAACTTCCCAATCTCCGAATGAACTGAAATATTTCATACTAATTTATCTCTTGGATAACAGTCACGAATTAATTATAAAAGTTTTCATTTTAGTTTTTAATTTTTTTAGTTCTCACTTTTAATTATTTTATTAAAATTAAATCTAGACTAGGAAATGATTCATTGGATTTGTCCGATTTTGTACGCCCTTTTTTCAGCAACTAAGAAAATAACGTAAGTATATGAATATATCAATAAATTGTATATTTCTGTAAATTCCTCATTTTTTGCAACATAAGACATAACTTAGTATAAAATTCTGAATATCATGACTATAGTTTTCGCATTTCTCTAAGTTATTGTATTAATTATCTCAAAAGATTAATTATTATAATTAAAGTTCAACTTCATAGTGCTTAAAATCTTACTTTTTTGTATTTTTTTCTGTTGAAAAGAAGTCCTAGCTAAATGAAATGTCAATCTTGAAGCAGGAAAACAGCGTGGGCTTGCATTCCCTAAACACAGAACTTTAAAAAGACATAATTTTCGTGATAAAATTCTGTGAAATAAAACACACATGAACTTTAAAGACTTCAGAAGCAACAAAAAATTCTATTTTATTTGCTTTATGTTAATGAAATAAATTGTTTTTTTTTTTTTTTTGCCAAAAGGCAACAAAAGGCATTTCAAAGTTAAAACACATTTCATTGAACAATATTTTATTAAAATTTGAAACGCACGGTAAAGAAAACTATCAACAACATATTTAATCTCAATTTTAAAACCACCAGGAGGAAACAACAGAATTATTTTATATAAAAAATGTATTTTTTGCTGCACCACCCTCGCATCGGTCTTCCATACATATTTAAAAGCAGCTTCTTGAATAAGCTGTATAATAAAATGCAAGTTTGTAGTCTGTTATTTTGTGCTGCGAAGAGCGTGACCTTCGCAATCAATGCCTGCTGCTTGAAGGAACGAGTCATCCCATGTAAGAAAATTTTGCAATTAAATGGAAATTTTACAGCAATTTAATATTCTGTCAGCTCATCATCATTTTATCAAACTTATCATTACTTAAATATCTTTGGAGCAACAATTAAAGTTATATATATATATATATAAATTGGAGCTGCAATCACAATTTCTAGACAAATTTTTAATAGAATATTTAATCAAAATAAATTTAAGCAATGACAAATTTGATAAATTGAGGATAAGAAATCAGAATACAATTTTGATTTGCATATTTTACATTTACGCCGAAGCTTTGGCTGTGTAGTATAATTGATTTCTTAAGCCGACAGGCCTTGTTTGCGAAGGTCATGAGAAGTGCTGAGTAAGTCATGAGAAGTGAATAAGTATATATATACGTATATCATACTATAAAACACCAAATCTTACGTAGCATGGATATCCTATTAATCCTTCGAGCAAGTGATAGCACATAACAAGAACAATTTGCAAAAATAAATTAATAAATGAGTGAATAAATAAAAAGAATAGTAATATGGAAATAATAGGCCACAGATGTTGTAAGAAAACACAGCTATCAAAGCTAAAAAAAAGTTTGGATCTATATAACCAGCGATATTTCGTGGAACTAAGCCTAACAACAAGAACCCAATCAAATCAAATACGTGGAAGTTGGAATGGAAATTTGGAATCGAACAATCCTTATCAAGTGCCATCGCGTTCATATTTCAATTTAATGGAATAACGCGATGGCACTTGTTAAGGATTGTTCGATTCCAAATTTAACACGCAACAAGAATAGCTAGGTTTCTGCGGGTTACATGACAAAAAGAGTCATAAAAATAACCCAGGGGCACGACCATAGCTAATGAATTAAAAAAAAAAAAAAAACGCGGAAAACATCCAAACATCGAGGGAAAAGAAACGTCATCTTTGAAAAGGTATTGGCTCAAAGATGATGCCAATACTCGAAAATAAAAAGTGATGCCAACAAAGAATTATAAGTGACGAAAATAAGAAGCAAAAGCCAAGGAATAAAAGAGAGAGAAAAATTAAACAGCTAGATGAATTCGTAGTTAGTAAAAATGTAGCTAAAAAAAGACAATGTATAACAAAAGCAGTAAATGGGGTTGAAGGAATTGTAAAACACTAAAAATCTAGTATAGCAAACCAATGAACAACAAAAACCAGGCTTAAACAGGTACAATACAAAAGGAATATGCATGTTAAAAAATAATTAATTGATTTAATTAAATTTTTAAAAATGTATGATACAGTTTTCATTGGGTGAAATTAAGTGAAAAAACAATAAAAAACATTTAAAATTAAAAGTAATAACCTCGAAAAGAGAAACGTTCCTGTGATCAACAAATCTAATTTTTTTAAATAATCATTTTTGCGTGAAATATATATATATATATATATATATATATATATATATATATATATATATATATATATATATATATATATATATATATATATATATATATACTATTTTATGGTATATTGGTACATTTTTTAATTTTTTATACATTATTAATAACCATCATCCATCCCTATCCTCTCCATCTAAAACTTCTTATTTGGACATACAAAATTACTTAGCATATACAGATATTAATGATTTTAAAAATCTACCAGGATATTGATATTTTAATGCTACTTTATATAGATATGTTAAGTTATTACCCTAAACCTAGTACATAAAGACTCTATTCTGTGCTTATGATTATTGATTATATTACTAAAGACAGAAACGAGTATACACTCAGACATGTGTGATATTATATCCTCTGGTCGTTTTATTTTTCTCGCTTTTTTACTCCTTGGATCCTACTGCTTATTTCTAGTATTGGAATAATCTCTGAGCTAAAACCTCCATGTTTGGATCTTTTACACTTCTTTTACACTTTTTTTTTTTTTTTTTTAACTCCAATAGCTATGGTAGTGCCTCTAGATTACTTTTGTGACTCTTTTTGGCATGTAACCGACAAAAACCGAACTATTTTTGTTTTCCTTTTAATTTGAAATATGAATATGGTGGCAATTGACGATAGATATACTATTTCAAATTGCCTTTCCAATTTCTACTTCACTGTCTTGTTGGGTATTTGTAGTTAGGCTTAAGCCCACGAGTCCTGACTTAGTATGTAGATTATAACTTTTTTTAGCTTTGATAGCTCTGTTAACAACATTTAAAGCCCATGTCTCCTTTTTTATTCTTGGTTCTGTTTTATTTATTTTTTTATGCGCTTTTACTTGCTCGTAGGAATATTAGGATTTCCGGGTTACCTATAAGTTTAGCTGTTATATATATATATATATATATATATATCGATCGATAAATATTTTTATATATTTTTTGTTGTTGTCTTTTTGCTTTTCAGTTTTCTTTTTTTTTAAGTAAAACTTCTTTAGTGGCGACTAGGGAGTAACTCAGATTTTT
Source organism: Cheiracanthium punctorium (assembly GCA_038373885.1). Classification (NCBI taxonomy): domain Eukaryota; kingdom Metazoa; phylum Arthropoda; class Arachnida; order Araneae; family Cheiracanthiidae; genus Cheiracanthium; species Cheiracanthium punctorium. The sequence continues at coordinate 1,185,529 of JAWZYV010006201.1, forward strand.
TTTTTTTTTTTTCTGACGGAAGTAACGCTCAGTAAAGGAAGTGACGTGCGCGCTCCGAAAAAGAAGAATCATTGAAAAAATTACCTTTTCGACCTGCTTTCGCCGTTCCCCGAATTCATCGTGTAAAAATACGCGGAACCAATTAGAGAAAACAGTCAAGAGCCTTATCGTAGAAGACATCAATCTTTATTTATATATCAATAAGCGTTTTGAAGGTACATCCAACATAATATTCGACATGTAATCCCAATCTCAGAGGAGGTTCTCGATAATGCTTATTTTTAGGTGAATAATATACAATACATGGTTTTGGAAAATCACAAAGAAATGGAACCTGCCTGCAATCGAACCAGAACAGTCAGAGACTGATTTACGGCGGGGCATTCGGGGCACGTGCCCTGCCCCCCAATTTTAGGGCCCCCCAAAACTTCCTTTTATGTAATCATAACAGCTACTAAAATTATCTCTCAAGAGAAAAATTTCTGATTACTTCATTTCATCACAAATATTCAAAATTTTTAATTCAATGTAACTTCTAACGCTAAAAATTATGCATTCGATTCGACATTCGATAATTTCGATACTCGCAAATTCGTTCGGACACCTCAGCATACTCCTCCTTTTATCTTTTCAAAGGTGTGTGACGGCTGTAAATACCCATAAAAACATTTGAAAATCGAAAAATTCATATAAGTGGTATCTGTCGTGACATTTTACTGATTTGTAAATATTTACATATGGTTAACTTAGGAATGATAATTGGTTTTAACTTAATTTAATTAAGTAATATTCTGCGGAAATTTTTTGTGCAGGGGCCCCAAAAGTATCTGTGCCCTGAGCCTCCAAGTGTACATCGGTCCCTGGGAACGTAAAGTAGATGGAAACGTCAGTTTAAGAACACTTTTCCTGGATTCTAACCCAACTTCCAGACAGAGCAAGGGGATGGAACACCACAATTAAAGGGACAGTGGCTGCAAACGAACCTAAACAGCAGAGGGAAATTTTCGTTTAAGAACACTATTGGAGGATCACACTTCGATACCACGAAGGTAAATTTATAGGAGGGGACACTTCTCTTAGAAAGTTGGATAACGCCGTAGTTGCAAACAGATGGCGCTACGCACACTGGGTAACTGCGCATCTTCTGCTTCTGCGCATCTCAGGTTGTTTATATTTCCATCGAGGCGAAGTAAATGGAGATCGTTGAATTAGCAGAACTTCAAAAAATTAAATACATAAACTTAAGAACGTGATATATAGTAATTACTGGCTTCAGATGTGTTTTAATTACATAATTGTCTTAGAATACTATTTCGTAAGGATTATAGGATATAGTTTCGAAGCGAAGTGATATTATTATTTGTCAAATGTCAGTTACATTGGCCGTTAGGCCATTAAACTCCTAAATATTACATATGTCATGTGTGTTATTATTTTGCCCAAAAGCTGTATTTTAAGAAATGTTAGTAAATTTAGAAGAATGTAGTTTGTGTGAACGCAATATTTATAATGATAAATATATTTATATATAGTAAAGATATATATATATTTATAATGATATATATATACAACGATTTAAGAATACGGGTATGTAAAACCACAAAGAAACAAACACTGGCTGCAAACGGTTTAGTAACAAAATAAAAGAATAACAAATGGACACTCCGTGGATTCTAACCCAACCTCAAGACGGAGCAAGCAACGGTTTAACACGGGGATGGAACACCACAAAGAAACGGACCCTGGCTGCAATCAATCCCAAACAATAGACAGAACCTGCAGTTTAAAAATACCGATACAGAATAATAATTCGAAACCTACCAGCAGACGAAATCAACGCTTAAGAACACTGTGATAGATAAACAAAAAAAAATTTACACTACCTGCATTCAAACCCAACAAACAGACGAAAACATCAGTTAAAGAACACAGCTAAATTATAATACTAGACTATGGACATTCCCCCCATTCAAACCCAACCTCCAGACGGAACAATGGTATAAGAAAACGGTTAAAGAATAATACTATACAACATGGACACTTCCTGGATTCTAAGTAATTATCATGAATTTCCGATGATTGTTACTGGAGATTTTAATGTTAAATTTCGCTCTCAAAAATCTCAGCCGTTAGTTGATTTTTTAAAAGAAAAATTTGATCTAACTATGAATACTTCTCGACTTCAATCAACAACGCGTTTCGGTACAACGATGTTGCATTTTCAAGAAAATTAGCAAATTTAGAGAATAAAATTTATGTTTCACATTATAGTTACCACAAACCTATAATTTCATACTAAAATATTATGATGACATTCAAGTACCTATTTCCAATGAATAATATGAATATAACATTTATATAATCTTTGTAAAGTACGTGAATAATAAATATAATTAAATTATAATATGGCATTTATTTTAAGTTAAAATTTAATCATTTCAGTGATATGTGTCGTAAATGTCAAAGTTCTACTTCAACCGCGCGTAAAGATTACATGCATACACTTTTTTTCTTTGTGTGTGTGTGTTTCTATTTTCTGCATGTCTTCAAATATATTTTGCACGAATTTTCGGGGATCTGCTCTTCTGAGGTTTAATATAATCTAACTTTAGTATTCTACGCAACAAATAATTAAATTTTGAATTTTGTTGCATGTAAATCGGTTAACTAAAACGCGATATCCGAACCTTTAAGTTTCCCATAGAATATTCTTTTTACTGAGACAACCTTAGGCAACGACCTTACTTGTAACCGCTTAGTATCTCAATTCCCTCATTGGATTGACCATCGAGTTTTTCTCATTCCATCAGTAAATTCCTAATTTACTCTTGCACGAACTATGCCACTTATTTTGTCGTAGTGATATTTGCACTGCACTTAGAAGTGAAACAATACGCATAATGTTGTACCGTAAATATTATAAATATATGTTTTTAATAATGCTGGTTGTGAGTGCAACTAAAGACCTTGGGTACATTTGATGACTACGTTGCGTCATGCACGTGCTTTGCCTAAGTAACAGATTACAAATATCTGGCCATGATCAAGAATGTCCAACTTTAATTTTGCGTTACTTTGAATGTCTAAATAGACTGGTAAAAAGTTGTAAGAGGACGTTTCTGCCAGTCAAGACTACGAATTTAGGTATTTACTTTACGGCTCGATGTCTTCCCACAGCTGCCAACTTGTACAGTTCTTTGAGAAATTGCCGGGCACTATTTCCAGATTAGGTTAGGATTGGTAATTTTTTAAAACTTAATTTATGAAAGAAATTAGTGGTGATTAATCTTCCTAAAATACTGTACAGATTGGCAAATATGTCTTTATATCTGTTCCAAAAACAAGAATTTCTTCAAATAAATCCGTACCCAAGTGGTTAAAAATAGTCCTTAAATAGTATTGATTATTTTTCAAGCAACCGCGAATATACATTGAATATCTGAACACATCCTCTCCTTATAATGTTTTGGCAGTCATGCACAATCGGAGAATTCGCCATTAAACCTTGGAATTTAACGATTTCTTTGCATGGAACAATAATTTCCAGAGCATACTAATTTCGAATAACTCCCCGTGTCGAGCGACGACGTTATGCAGATAAGATGCAGACTGTTCCGCAATTTCCGTCCAATTCTTTTGTGTAGATTTGTCATTAGACTTTAAGTTTCAAAGGATATTTTAAAATTCTGTTTGCACAGGAAAAAGACATCTAAACTTGAACATGGTTGACTATCAAAGGTTTGATTTATGCCTGTCGCATTCGATGCATGTAAAAATGTAAAGACTAATAATATACTGGTGAAGCTATGCACAAAGGACATGTATAAAGTTTATATAAGCTATCTTCATGCTATTTTTATTATGAGATTATGCATATTTAATGTCACCTGTAATGTTACTAGAGAATTTACTTGCATTAATGTGTAATTCAGTTTTTTCCTTCTTATTTCCTTGATGTGATTTATTGAGTCTTTCTTATGTGATAGCTTTCGATTGTGATACAGTTTCAGAAATGTTTTGCGTGACAATGTTATTCCTCACTTTTAATGATGTCCTGTAATTGATCATTATCATTCACATTTATTGTCTGTGAACAGATTGAATGTACAGATAAAAAACAAGAATGTCTAGCTAAGATTTCTTAGATACATCCGTAAAAGTTAGAAAAATTGACCTCACACACTGGTAATCTTACTGTCACCGAAAACATACAATATGCAAAGTGAACAAATTCTTAAAAATGCGGAATATAATTCGAAGTAAGTCAAGTTTCATATCTTTGTATGAAATAAAGATATGATACGCAGACAAATTAGTGTTAATAAAAAGGGCTCCATCGAACATAAAATACAATTTCTAGAATATCACCCGAATTGTATGACACGAGAAAACGTATCCCAAAATAGAACATTTTGACGTGACGTTTCAATGATGTCATCTGAGTGGCAACCTACTGCACATCTTGTCGGCGCAGAATCTCAAATTTTCTGCTTGTTGTATTCAATCCATAAATAGGATATTAGAAACATTCGTTTTAGCTATCCTCTATAACAACTTAAAAACATAATATGCCGTTTCAAGGTTAGAGGTTTGTTTTACAAATTCATTCCATAACAGTCATCCAAGTATTTAAATTTAATCCTTTATAAGAAAATGTTAAAAATCTGATTTCTCCCGTTGAAATACATCACGAAAGCTACTTGCTGTCAAGCAGAGGGAAATTGCTCCCTTGCATTTTTCTTGTTGCTAGACTCATCGAAATACTCTTCAGAACCTAGGGATATGCCACGAGGGAACGATTTGAGGCCATCTGCTGGAAACGTTCCCGGCTAGCTTCCGGTAAAACCTCTGGTTTACCGATTAGACGCTAATGGCCATAAGACAGTTTCGGCCATTAGCGTCTTGTCTTATGCCGCCCAGGTAATGTTGTGCCTAAAGAACCATTCTGTCCCGTTCTACCATAATAAAATAACCAGTAATTCAACCTTAATAGAGACGAATGTTTGATTAGAAAGTACCCGTCTTTTAGAAAAGGCGTTTTTTATTAATTTTAATTATTTAGACACCAGTTTTTTAGTGCATGTTCTTATTAACCGAGGTAGAGCTAGCAGACAGAATATCGCTGCTCCTCTCCCCGACAACGATGGCATAGTTTCTAGACAGCTAAGCTCCTCGTCCCGGTTTGATCATTGTGCATTACGAAAGCCACTTGAAGCGTTTCCTAGTGTTACTATATCCTGTTTGATTTCAAAGCTGTCTACAAGCCAAAAACTGCCATTAAAAAATTATGATATTAATAAAAATACGGGATTTCTATTCAGCGGGGAAAAATAAATAAATAAAAAGTTCCAAATATATTACCAGTACTGACGTATTATCCCGGCGGTCTGCCTAGATGAGCGATTTTTTGCCAAGATAAATGCTGAGCACATGAAATTATTAATGGCTTTGAATACGATTGGCAACAGTTTGACAATCATTTGACGAAAAATAGCTTGGCGGGAATGACGCCGGGATAATATGTAAGTACCATATAACCACTAGAAGGTATTTCATTAACAAATTACAAATTTAGCCACGCTTAAAAAAAAAAAAAATTCTAAGTTTTATAACAGCTTCGGCATGACATCGAAAAGAATTAGTATTTTTATGAGAGGATTAAATAATAATACGCCATTCCGTTTGATGGTATTATGAATAAATTTTTTCCCCAGCGAAGCAAATAAGTACATCTTCATTAAGCGACTTATTGAAACTTCACATTATTTTATGACTGATTTCAACCCTAGAGCGTTGTGCAATAGGATCCTTTAACTCTTATTTGCACTCGAGAAGTGCCTTTCAGTCACCACTGTATAAAATCAACACCTCCTAGATAAAGAAAGCCTAACAACTCCTACGTCACCAAGCTTTGACGTCATCATTAGGCCTACATTTAAAAGTTTTATTTTCACAAAATAAAACTATAAAAATTTTCTGGTGAATTTACTCATGAATAACAATATTTTAATAATTTGAGAGAAAAAATATAATTTTCTATCAAATGGCAGTTTTTAAACATGACGAATTAGATAACATGCTAAGAAAATAGATCGGAATGAACAATTTTCTATGAGAAAGGTATTTTAATTTTAATTTTTAATTTAAGATATTTTCTAATATTTGTAGCATTCACCAGAAATTTTAAATAGTTTTACTTGGTGAAAGTAAAACTGTGATGACGTCATCACTTGAAGGCCTAGTAATGACGTAAAAGTTCCAGTTGTTAGGCTTTCTCTATGTAGGAGGTGTTGATAAAATCGTGGTCAGAATGTGATGTGATAAATCCAAAGTTCTTACCAATTAATTCAAAACGGTAAATCTATAACTGTCAACATATGTAAATATAAACAACCACTTTTTGTAAACAGTGAACTTTATTAATAATTTTACAAACCGGGACTGTCAATTATAATGGACTTTTACTCAAAAGTTCCAAGAAACCTTGGGTAAGTGAAAATTTCGCGTTGTGAAATGGGGGTATATGTAAATTCTTAGAAGCACCTACAAAGTAAATTTGGATGTCTTCAAGTATGCCTCAAGCAGTTTTAAACCATTCCCTAATTATATATTACCACTTCCCACATTAAATAATGAATTTGGCGCTTCGTACTGTTGACGATGAATCTCTTGTTGCGGGAGCTACTAAAGGTCGTTTATTTTTGTAAAAATTTGATACATTTTTTAAGAGAAAACGTCATGTGACAACCGTGAAGTATAATTTTTTTTAGTCCTCTCTTAAAAGAATTAATATAAGCGGCGACGCGTTAACTCTTTCTTCTGGAGTGTCTTGTTGCATATATACGTAATTTTTTCATTACACCTTGCAAACCTATCCTATCATTTAAGTCCTGATAAGTTATTGTAATTAATACTCTTTTGTGAGGTCCTTCGTTGATTTTTACAATTCACATGATTATTTATTTAATTTTATCTTTCTAATCATTTTATCTATATTAATAATAAAAGACAACCTCAAATAACAATTTTGAAATTGATTCATTATCCGAAAATGAAAAGGTTCATTCGCTAATGGAATATTCTTTGTGACATTTCCTTCACCAATAATCATTTCGCTTCTGGCGTAATTTTTTGCGTCATAACTTGGTAACGTCTTCTGTCATCAAAATCGAAAACCTTAACAATCAATATAAATAAAACAATGTGTAAACTGTCCGTTAGTTAATTTGTTTGTTTGACTGTGTCTCGAGTAGCTCCGAAACGGGTGATCGTAGACTTACCAAATTTTGTAAGGTATCCATGGAAATTCTCCAGGACGGGTCCCGACATACCTCGAAGCGATTTTTTCGAAATTTGATTATTTTAGGAGATATCGATAAAAAACGTGTCGCAAAAGGCTCAATTTTTCGCTTCGCCATTTCGCAATTGTAACCCCGCAGTGGAATGAGTGAGAATTTAAGCATATCCAGGTTGCCATATTTGGCATGTTTATTAAATGATTCAGACTCTTGAAGTAAAAATAAAATAATAACGATTTCTTTTGTTTAGATTATTTGTAAGTTTATTTGTTTGTTTTTTAATTAAAATATCGTGTGCATGTGAAATCAGAGCAGGAATGAAATGTTTTATACTCAAAAGAAAAATAGGATTTGGAAATTTTCCGAGACCAAAATGTGCAACTTTTTAATATGGCAAAAAATAAAATGGTTGATGTGCGATGATTCTAAGGAGATTTTGAGGAGATGATTCTAACCCTCGGCTCTATTTATCGTAATTTAATCGTCTGCTATTTGGGTTATGAATACACCTGAGAATAAGTTTTTGAAATTTTCATTCAGATGGAATTGTGCATTTTTCTGCGCAGCTTTTCTCCATGTATTTCTAATGTATTACATCCAGAAAAAGGATGTTAGAAATATCAATTTTAATTTTGTTTAATCACACTCATGAATAATGATATACTTTCCAACTTAATGAAAGAAGGAACGAAAATAGGGAAGACCCATGGATTATAATACGCTTTTAATATATAGCACTTTAGTGCGTATTTAAAATCTGAAAGTGTTTCAGATTTTCTTACTTTTTTTTTTTCCTTTCCGTTTTTTGATAGAGGCTAATATAACACAAAGGTCCTTAATTAATATAGGACGAAAATAATTTGTTTCTTTTTGTAGGTTTTTATCATTTAACCATCTTATTTTTGCAACCAGGGACGGCCCGAAACAGTGAGCATCGCATCTGGGAGCCGGCTTCGAAGGAGCGTCATTTCGAACACAAAAACTAAGTAGAGTTTAAAAGGGGCGTCTTTTTTATATTAGCAGGGGCGCCACTTACCCTAGGGCCGCTCCTGTTTTTAACCATCTTAATTTTAAATTCCATTCAGAATCTGAGAGATTTCAGTGCCAAGGAAGCCGGTGAGGAACAGGATTCTCTCCGAACAAGATTTATTAAAATGGCGAACCAACTGGTCGCCGGAGGCGGCTAGTTATGCATAAAATTCAGGAGTAATCATATCTCAAGAATATAGCCAGAAAATGGTCAATGGAGGTCTGGGCCCCTTCCAGTTTGACTTTTTCTTAGTTAGATATGAATAATCAAGACTGCTTTTGAAAAAATCTTTTCTCATTTTTGGTCCCTCCGCGATTTTTTATCTGCCCATATATCTATAGTTGACATTCTTTCTGGGATATAACTGACCACTTTTTGTAAATAATTAATAAGCTGAAGCATTTTTTTTTTCTGTTATGCTGCAAGAATACAAGTAGTTGATTAACATTTTTATATATAGAGTCAAAAATTGTTGTTTATAAAAAGTGGTTAGTTATACTCCAGAAAGTTTGCCAGTTATATGTGTATGTTACATACACGCAGCAGTGGCGTAGCCAGAAATTTTTCATTGGGAGGGGGGTTACGATTATTGTTACTCACATATATGTTTACGTGTATGTGGTAAGGGAGTGAAAAATATACATTTTGTATGACCAAAAATTCCTCATAGGGGGAGGTGACTCCCCTATACCCCCTTGGCTACGCCACTGACATGCAGTGTGTATAACAAGCAACTCATCAAATCAGACCTATTAACGATGAGTTTGAGCTCACTTTTTAAAGCCCGAGCCCGAGCAATATTATTTAAGACTAAACCCGAGCCCGAAATTTCAGCTAATACACAAATAAAAGTCATTACTTCATTGATAGAATATCATAAATTTTTCTGTTTGTGCAAATGAAAGACAAATATAATAGCAAACTCTTATGAACCCGAGACCGAACACAATCGTGCATTATAGAGTCCATCCCGTTTCGGGCAGAACTCAGGATGAGCCTCAGGACGAAGAAAAATAAATATATCCTTTTTTTAAATTCTTTTTTCAAGAATGAAAGATTTCATTCTCTAACGTTCGGATTTCTTTCTTTTCAACAGGTTTGTGTCACAACAAATCTCGCAATTGCAAAGAAAAGCTGTTATCGTTACCATCTTCTTTATCAGTACGCATAAGAACCATTTTCGGATTTACATAGAAAAAAAAAAAAAAACAACAAAGACAGCAAAGGCAAATAAAATATAATAAAACCCAACAAAAGGCGATGAATTAAAAGATATTTAGCTACCGATACAAGAGTTTTATGATTTTTAATACTCCGTAACCCGATTTCCCGCGATGCCTATCGCCAAGTTCCAGTCATCTGGCGTCCCAAATAGCTCCAATATCGACTGGGAAAAATTTCCAAAGATACTGTTTCTTTTTTTCTATTTATTCTCTCATCAGATGGAGCCGAGTTTTCTCGTTCGCCAAGAGACAAGCCTACAGCTAAACAGCGTTTTAGATTGAGTCGATAGGTAGGAATTGCCCGGGGCCTGAACTGAGAAGATCCCGTCCGTTTTCTGCAATTAAAACACCATCAGCGGAGAATGAATGCGTTTGGCGGGTTTTCCATTAGCTTGGCAAAGATTTTGGCTGAAGTGAAGAAAGAGGTTTTTTCTTTTCTGGTTTGAGTTTCGGTTTTGTCAGGTTGTGTTTTGTAAACCCATGCATTAGCGTAGCGTACAAATGAGGGGCGTGTCACCCCCTTCCCCAAGTATCTTGTTTTGGTTTCCGCTCTCTCTTCTGGATGTCACATTGTAGAAAAATTAATTTAAAGGCTAGCTTTTGGGTTCCCTCTAGGCCGCGGGGTCTGCGGGACTTTCCACTACGTCACTGAGTGGCAGAGACTTAAATCCATAACTAAAACCATGTTTAACCTATTTAGATATGCAAACACTCTTCTTCTTTGACCGATTTCGCTGTTTTTTTAAATGATGAGAGCTAACAGATTAAATATGAGTAAAGGATTAAAAATGAAAAGGTAAAGAGTATGACCCATCTCTGGTAGTATGTTTCGCCACACTTGCCGCTCCTCCCTTGAAAATTTTCCGGATCCTCCAAGGAACGCATGTATTAGATTTTGTTTTCTTCTCCGTGCGGACGTTATCGCAAATTGGCATCATTAAACATAGACTTTTCATTAAAATGGTAAAGGTGATAAAACAACCAGAAATTTTAAAATGAAAGTTTCTTAGGAAGAATTTTGAAAAGTAATGTTACCTGAGAGCTGCTTCAGGTAAAAAAAGCTGTTACTACATTTAAGGAGTTCCAATTATATGTCATCAGTAGGCTTTTTACCACCCCCGCATGTGAATTCTTTTCTACTTGCACTAATTCTGTTAAAATTTATCTTCCGGTTAAAAACAGATATCGAAATGGTAATAATAATTCATTTTCTTCTACCCATTTATAAGTCCCACATTCAAGTTTTAATTGGTCTGGTAGCTTTTGTTTACAAAAAAGCAGAAACTCACTACTTGTTGTGTAGTATTTGCAATTTGATTAAATTTTTGTGCAGTTATTTAATTTTTTTTTAATTGAACCAGTAGTGAAATAAGCATACGAGTTAAAGATCCTTGACAAATTATCTAGGAGAAATTGTAAACCCTCCTATAATAATGTAAACAAGTGGACACACATTTTTTTTAAAGAGATAAAGGGATGTAAATGTTTTGATAATTTACTGATGGACTAGACACAATTTCCAAGCGCTCCTGGATATAATCGACCACTTTTTTTTAAGCAGTAACTTTTGACTAAAACTTACTGCTGAAAGTTGGTGATTTAATGACCATTTAAAAAACCTTTTTTGTTTACAAAAAAGTGGTTGATTATAATCCAGAGCAGTTAGCAAAAACTCTGACTAGAATTTTTGCTAACTCAGAAAAAGGTTAAGGTACGATTTTTTTTTAACATTAGTAATAATGCAGTATTATAAAGAATTAAATGAGAGAAAATTATTTTACCAAGAAAATATGTATTTACTTTTAGCCGGAATTTTTAAATTTTTACAAACCTTTATATTTTAGAATTAAAAAAAAATGGTCGACTTATTTACGTATTGCGGTAGGCGCAATAATAACTAGCACTATTAGATGCAGTGGCCGCTGTTCAATCCTCCAAACGATTGTGACGTAAAATCCCGTCAACTTTGTTCCAGTTTTCACTGGCATTCAGTTATAACTTAAATTATTTATAACACACGGGTATGATGAATTATGTTCTGATATTTAGGCTTGTAAGTCATTTCGGAGCTTGTATTTTAATTATTACAAATCTTCCTATCAAAAATTTATTTAATTTAAAAAAATTGTAAATCCGTGTAAAAATTTTTCCGTAAAACCAACTTTACATTTTTTTGCCCAGTTCCAAGACACTCAGAAATGAAATCATATTTCTTCAGTGCTAGGTTATTTTAAAAAGCGGTTTATCCTTCTGTTCAGTGGACATCATTCGAACTCAAAGAGGGTGTGTCAGTTGTAGCCACTAGAGATGAGACGGGCTCAGCCCGAGCCCGAAAGCCCGGGCCCGACTCGGGCTCGGGCTCTGTAATTCACGATTTCGGGTGGGCTCGGGCTCAGGAAAAATTTCTCCTTTGTTGAACATACTCCTTGAAACAGATTTTAAAAAGTGATTCATGGGATAAATAGACGTACTTATTTCAAAAAATAGCGGCACGGGGGACTAGAAGGTGTGTGAAGCTCCAAAATTTATTGTATCCTCTTAATGAAGTAGTTAATTTTATTTGTATATAGCTGAAATTTCGGGCTCGGGCGGGCTCGGGCTCCAACTTTAATAATATTGCTCGGGCTCTGGTGGGCTCGGGCTTCAAAAAATGAGCCCGAACTCATCTCTAGTAGCCACCTCCAAACTCGGAGCAAAAATTTAAAATAAGTCGATTTATAAAATTAATTAAAAAATTATTATTTTCTAATTGATTATAGGTTGATTATTCGTTCAAGATTTATATATAAACTTATAAGCTCATACTAAGTGTAAAAAAAATTTACTAATTACATACTATGTAATAGGCTTTCTGAAAATTGTTCAATGTGGGTTTGGGCGGAGCAATTACGTTCGATGCTTCTAGCAAGGGATTGGGAGGGAATAGCATACTGCTTGCAAGGGCTTTCAAACAGAATGCCTCTCAGAAGTTACGAAAAGAAAAAATTCACCATCTTGGTCACTGGTCAGTCTTATACAACCAGATGGTTGTATAAGACTGACCTGTCTGGTCCATTGGCGAATCCAGACGGTGGGCACAGGGGCACGTGCCCCTCCCAGATGAACTAAGTTTACACTACAGAAAATTGAGTTATTTTGTAAATTCATGCGATGTTATAAGAAAAATGTGACAAAAAATGTTTTGTGCACCCTCCAGAATTTTTTTCTGGATCCGCCACTGTACAACTCACAATAGTGTACACGCTCAATCTTTTTTTTTTTTTTTTTTTTTTTTTTTTTTTTTCCGTCAGGTGAAAAAAAAAGTTCCTACCCCGTCACTTACCCAATGGATATGGAAGGACTAACTAGCAGTGCAGAATGCTCTTTTTCCGTTTGGTGGTAGGGTCGTTATCTATTAGTTGCTAGGACAAATGATGGGTACGCGCTTGTTTTGGCTGCAATACTGCAGGTGTGAAGGTTTCAACAGAAGAAAATTACGGGCTGCTGTGCAAATCCTCCTCACGCCCCAGCCTTCTCATTCTTTCTTCAAATTTTTATTTTCACAGGTTTTAAAATTTTAATGTTTGATTTTATCAAGTGGCGATGTTTATTTTATTAAGCGGCTGTTTTAGTACACATTATATTAATTTGATTTCCTTTTTGACGATTTGATGAGATTACGTTTCTCATTTTATTAACCAACGATTTATTAAGTGGCGACTACTGTAATTTATTATAATACGCTTCTATTTCAGAACTTTAGATTATTTATTTATTTATTTTTCCATGAAGTTGAATATAAATGCCTAAATTGGTTCTAGATGGCATCACTTGATAAAAATTCTTAAGTAAAAGCTCATTTTAATCGATTATTTGGTAAAGTGTCAGTAATTCATACACCTACCCTTTATTCTTCTTTTGCTGAATTTGCTGCTGAAGAAGGAGGGACCCTTTGCACGAAACGTGTATCCGATGGATACGTATATGCAAAGTTTACTTTGGTATTTGTATGTTTACTTGAAATTTTAACTGGTTCTTGACACCGGATTTTTTAAAAATGTTTTCAATGTTTAATATGAAACCCTTGTTAACACAGAAACATATAAACCTAGGCCTCCCATTAATTCCCAGAAACTTTTATTTATTATTACAAGAATTGTTTGTCGAGTTTTCTCTAATAACATTAACTCTTTTAATAGAAGTCATTAAAATTTATCTCTAATCCGACCTCTCTCTCTCACATGCCGATCTCCAGTACACACACGCCGAAAATTCGAACAATCATTCCCGATACACACAGCAGCGAACAGGAAGCAGAACGACGTAAACCATTTCCAGCATCCATTTCCATGCAAATTCTCTCCCATCTCCTAATGGTAGTTATTCATTGAGGAGAAATCAAAATTTTGGCGATATCACTTCTTCATTTCCCATTCAAACCCACCTTGGCACTGTTTACGACCTGCTTGGCGCTGAGTTCGAGGCAGACAAACGATTCAGAAATTTCGCGCGCCGCAACCCAGACAGTAACCTGCTCGTGAAGCGGTTGCCACGGGATACGACAGTAACCGCTTCCAATGGTGATCGTAGAAACGTGGATGTATTGGTTTACTTTAATCTCATGTCTCGGAGAAAACAAGCCAACCCCAAGCCCGCTAAACGTAAGTTTTTTTTTTTTTTTTTTCCCTTAAATCTTTGTTTTGTTTATGTATTTTTATCGGGGGTGGGGGGTGGGGGGGTTATGTCATATCAAAGTTCATGTCCGATAGTGAGCAGTGTTGCGCTGTTGTAATCGCTCATGTGCATGGAACACTAGCTGTCAACGAGTTGAGGTTTGTTTTAATTTATTTTGGGTATTTTGTTGACAAACGCGGCGCGGAAGCACGTTGTTTGTGAGTGGCCACCCGTAAACTTTATGTAAAGAAAACTGGCAACGTTATAGACTTAATGAAAGGGAGCTGCTACTGTTTTTTTTTTTTTTTTTTCTTTTTCCTCTCCTGTCCTTTTCTCTAATGGAGAAGATTTTTATTTATTTATTTATTCACAGTTGCCAATTTCCATGGTTTTTCTAAAAAATTAACTCACCACTATTTCTAAAATTTTTTATATTAAATAATTTGAATTTCTTTTTCGAATTTGAAAACGAACAAGAAAAAGTAGTGCACGATCAGTTTAATTTGTCAGTTTTGTTTACTGATTTTTTTTGAAGTAAATCTTACTAAGTCTATTTTTACTTTTATTCATACCTTGTCATAGTTGCCAACTCTCCCCGACTTTCCACCACAATCTTTAAGATACTCCATTGCACATTAATAAGTTGGACATATATTAAGTGTATATTACCTAATAAAAATAAGTGGTGGAAAAATCTTCCAATAAAATCAGAAGAGTTGGCAGTTGTGGCTTGCTGTATTAATAATATATTTTTTGAATCAATCATAAATAACACAGATTATTGCGATATTTAATAAAATCGTTAATAATTAGTATATCTTCATCAAATAGGACGTCTTATAGCAATGGAATTTTTACGACAAATTATTTTTAGTATTTCATAATTTATAATAAATATGCTTTTTGCATCATAATTATATCATTTTACGATTAAAAGTCATACGCATTTCTTTATTCTACATTTACCTTAGCTAAAAATACTCTACTATCAGTTATTAATAATAGTTCAACACTAATAGCGATTGTTAATATTATTAACAAAAATAATTAGTTTTGAATTTTTTAAAGGAGATACATTTCATTGATAGCTGAAATAATTCCGGGAGTGCAATCAACCACTTTTTGTAAACAGTAATTTTTGTGTTAGAAGACAGAAGTGCTTGGTTGCAAAATTTGAATTAGATAAGTAAGTTACTTTCCTTTCCAGACTTTTTACCCCCCCCCCCCCAAAAAAAATACTGTATACATAAAGTGGTTAATTGTATGCCCGGAATTGTTTTAGCAATATTTATTGCAAAATATTTTGTTATGCTTAATAGTCTAAGAGCCAGCGACCGCCAGACCTTCGTCATAGTATAAAAGCTGAAACTTTCTCTGCGCATACCCCCCAACAGAGGTAGGAACAATCGGCCGCTATAAAGTTTGGATGACCGTGGCTTTGGCAGGTAGCAGGTGGCAAAGGTGTATAAAATTGCAGAATATTTTCGTCATTTCATAAAGCTTAATTTTTTTATATGTTCTTCTTCGCAATACTATAAATCACTTTATCCCTTGCCAGATACTTTTCCATCGTGGCAAACCCCCGCCAGACAATCTCAAAATCATGGAAAACTGTTGTGTTCGTAAACTCCCGCGACGAAGTACGTCAAGCTGTCACAAAGTGACAAGCACATTTTATACTGCTACTTCTGAACTTTCTTACGATGCTGCAGCGCGCTCGTAATAGAATTACGTTTTCCATGACTTGAGATTGTCTGGCGGGGGTTTGCCACGATGGAAAAGTGTCTGGCAAGGGATAAAGTGATTTCTAGTACTGCGAAGAAGAACATATAAAAAAAATAAGCTGTATGAAATGACGAAAATTTTCTGCAATTTTATACACCTTTCCCACTTGTTACCTGCCAAAGTCACGATCATCCAAACTTATCGATCATCGAAACGATATTTTTTAACAAAGTTATCGGTATAAAATTTTATTCCAAGAAAGCTGTCGTAACATGCATGTTCGTATATTTATGATGTTGGGAGCCTTCTTGCCCTATATTCTTTGTATAGCTTCTGTTTGTATTATAGACATAGGATATACGTAAATTATTCATAAACATTAGATCAAGACATAGAAACAGAATTTAATCAGTGACATTATAGCTGTTCTTTTAATTCATTTTTTGCTTATTTAAAACAATTAATGTAAAAACTCAGACTTCTTCGATGAATTAGAACATATTAGATGCAATTACTTCAATCGTTTTTTAATAGATTTTGCTCTGTTGAAAATCATCATTTATCATCATTTGGCGGGATGTGAGCTGTCATCAAGCTGAGGTTTCTGTTCAGGGAGCGATTTGCAAAGATGGGGGCTCAGGGCAAAAGAGCTGAGCTTAACATTTACTTATAGTGTGATAGATCTTCGCTTTGCTCCACTTAGGAAGTTATTTCCTTTTATATGTTCCGATTGAAGGTTATTGGTTGTGTGTCATTATGGCAACGCTACACTAGGGCGATCTGCCAAGGGAGGGGTGCCTTGGTAGGAGAACTTTCTAAGGGGTTCTAACGCGTATTCACGTTACATCTGGAGAGAACCTACCAAAACTCCAGACCGTTAGATCGACAGCCGCGCGATCTGACCCGAACCTGGGACTTTCACACTTCGGCCATTTACCATTTTCAGTAGCATAACCACTGTGCCATGGTGAGGCTATGTTCCGATTAAAAATCAGCTCTATATTTTCCTCGCGATAGGCACACATCAATAAATGGTTCATGCCAAAATAGTAAGTTTGCGCTGAATAATTGCTTGAGACAATATACCTTTTATTTAAAAATGTTTGTGGATATAATGCTAGCGCTATGAAATAATAACAAAGTATTATTATTACTATTATGTTTCATAAAATTAGTTTCTGTCTCTTATTTTAAATTAAAACCAAACTTTGCAGATTTTTTAACTTAAAGAGTAAATAGGGGGCCCGGCAACTTGCTCTGAATGCCCTGCCATAAATCAGCCCCTATTTCTCTTAAATTTATTTTTGGAGTTTGTTGACAAGCGGAAACAAGTTCCTTGCGAGAAGTAATGTTCTGCACAGAAGTTATAACAGCTTCCTGTGAAATATTTATCAGCTTGCTATTTATTTTTTTTAATTGTATTTTTTCCCGAAAAGATGGGAGAATGATGTACAACTACACTCTCATTTGACTGACTTATGTTCTTCACATGTATTATCTTAGTGAAGTCTCATCTGCGCTTAAAAAATTGTGTACTTAAAATGTATTTAATTTAATTGCTATTAATAAGTTTTTATTTATATAAATTAAAATTCTACTAATATTTAAAAAATTTCATTTGACTTTTTCATTCGGATGTACATTCAAATCCAGTTCAGTGCACCTAGAGCGCTAAAAAATTGAAATTTCAAAAAACTGAAACAATAAAGAATATTTAAAAGAACTAAAACGAAATTAATTTCCTCCTAATAGAAATTATGCGAAGTCAGAGGCATGACTGCCAAGTTTTACGGATTTTTCGGAAGCTCAACCACTACCATTTTCTTTCGTGTAATGTAAAATTTAAAAAAAAATCCAATATGGCAACGCGCAAATTTACGAACTTTTTGATATGGGAGATGTGAAAGTGGACGCTTTCATAAAATTACAGTTTTATTTTAACAAAATAAAATTATTTAAAATTTCTGGTGACTGATACAAATTTCAGAAAATATCTTAAGTTGAGGATAAAAATTAAAATACCTTTCTGATAAACAATCATTCATTATGATCTATTTCTATTTCGTATTATATAATTAGTGATAGTTAAAATTTCCTATTTGTCGTAAAATTAAATTTTCCATCTTAATTCATTAAACTGCTTTATGCGGGAGTAAATTCGCTCAAACATTGATTAGTTAAACTTTGTAAAAATAAATGTGTGTTGACGGAATTTTAGTGGACCTAGTGATGACATAAAAGTTTCTGTTCTCAGGCCTTCTATATCTAGAAGGTGGTGGAGAAGTACGCCCTGACAGTTCTTTTAACTAAAACAGAGAGAGGGAGCAGTTGTGGATTTAGGATTTCGGTGTTGCATTGAATGGAGTTTGCCACAAATTGAAATCTACATTTTTCAAATGTTCTCTTTTCGCCGGCCGCAAACTTTGCTTGCTATTTTTATGGAGTGTTGTATTTTACGCTTTTGCAGTATTATAAGTTCAAAAATGCTTTTCAGAAAAAGTGCTTGCTTATATTCCATAAAGGCTGGTAATTTGCATTTTTTCTCTGTCGTATGGCATACGAAGCCGGCCGTTCGGACACAAAAACAATGTGACATGCAACATCGACCAAAAAAGCGTTAAAAATGTTATCTCAACTTAGGAAAACGTAAAAGTGTATTTCAAAAAAAAAATTCCTTCAGAAATGTAAAAGCAGGTAGAGAGGGCCAAGACGGTTCAGAATCACATAAAACGTGGGGTCGGAAACATCGTCTTCGTGTACCCGTTAATAATCACTTTGAAAGAACTGTTGGAGTGTTTGTCTAAATTCTCAATCGAGTTTCATAAGCAATGATCTGTTCTCATTGCTTCTGAAACTTCGACGTTTTCAAGAACGAAAGGAAATAAAACTTGTAAACTACCAATTTTGGTTAAGTACTTTCAGTGAAAGATGCATTCGTTTTGACATATGATGGTCGGAATATTCACCAACACTTTTCACATGTGATTATTAACAGATAAATTAAGACGACGTTTCCGACCCCACATTCCTATGTGATTCTGAATTGCCTTGGTTTCCCCTATCACCCTTTACATGTCTGACATATAGTTTTGGACCACCCTATATAGTTACAGAAGTAACTGCAATTAAAAAGCTTATTCTTCTGAGTGTTATTTAGTTAGAACAACCAGTATAACCTAGGACAGATTGTCCTGCCAGATATTTTTCTTAAGAAAAAAATCTATGATATAGCTTCTGTTTCTTAATTTTTAGCTGATTTTTTCTCTACCAAGAACTTTTTACTAGTTACAGAATAATATTATTTTCATAGTCAGCATCAGCAATTCTTAATTGTAAATAATTATTTGAGATTATTATAATTCTAAGAGACCACGCTTTTTCCTGTCAATCCCCAAACAGAAATGAAAATGACTATTATTCAATTTAGTAGGTAATCATCATAGAGGTTAACTATAAAATCTTTCTGATAATCGTATTTAAAATTTTAAACCTGTATGTCTCCCTTGGTCTCATAAGCAACGTCCCATAACGTTCCCGCATCATCATAGTAAAAATAATATATACCGAATCTCTGATTTTTATGTGTGTAATGAATAAAAAAATTCTGTTGAAGTAGATTCAGCACGATTTAACTTGTTTAATCTTCGCACCTCATCACGAATGCATTTTAGTTTTCTTTGTTAAGGCTGAACCAACAAAAAACTTAAGAGCGAAAAGTTTTACATCAGTAGGCCCACTGAACTGAAAACATTATTGTTTTCATTTCACAAAATAAAATTATTTAAAATTTCTGGTGAAAGCTACAAATATTAGAGAATATCTTCAATTAAAGATAAAAATTTTAATACCATTCTGATACAAGATACTTCATAATGACCTATTTCTGCGTCATATTATATAATTAGTGATCTTTAAAAGTGGCCATTTGCAGTTAAATTAAATTTTCTATCATAAATTATTAAAATCTTTAATGCGCGAGTAAATTCACCACAAATTTCAAATAGTTTTACTTTGTGGGAATAAAACTGATGACGTAGTGCTAGTGGACCTACTAATGAAGTAAAGAGATTCTGTTTGCAGGCTTTCTGTGTATAGGACAGTGGTTACCAACCGGGGGGTCGCGACCCTCCAAGTGGGTCACCATGCCTTTACTCGGGGGTCGCCGCAGACCGATTTTGTAGGAAATGAATGGCAAAATATTTCCACGTTTCTCTGCCAGCATGAGACACGCTTTCTCCCTTTTCTCTTTGTAAAGTAAAAATCTTTTTTTCTCATCAGGACGCTTGTATCAAATCTACAAAAACTGACGTCATAAAGTGTATCTAGGAGTGTTAACCAATTTTGAAAACGTGTGCACCAAGGCAGAAGTATCGAAATAGAAATTGCAGTTAATTTAAGGTAAGGAATTATTAACCATCTTGAAGCTCTTAAATCTGAAATTCAAAGATATATCCCAGAGCTCACAATGAACAAGAGGCGGCACTAGTGCGAAATCCACTTCACACATCTTTAGATGTCGCCGATCTTCCTGATTAAGCGCAGGACGAATATTTGAATTTGCAAAATGACTCCTCAGCACGTGATTTATACCAAGAAAAATCTTTAATTCAATTTTGGTGTGCTATGCGTCACTCAAATCCGATACTTTCTAAGCTTTCGCTTCAAATGTTAGTGCCATTTGCATCCATTTACATGTGTGAAAGTGAATTTAAAGCTCTTTTGTAGATTAAGACAAAAGCCAGTAATAAATTAGAAGTCCAAGATGGGGTTGGCTTTGACCAATATTCAGCCAAGGATAACATAACTTGTCAGCCAAATACAACCACAGTCATCCTAATATTAATCAGTACGGAATAAAAAGATATTCATTTTTTTTTTGTCTTATTGGTCAAACATGGAAGAGGGGAGGGGGGTCACAAACAGTTTTGAAAAATCTGAAAGGGGTCGCGATTAAAAACAGGTTGGGAACTACCTGTAAACAACCAACACCTCCTAGATTCTAGGAGGTGTTGGTTGGTTTAAAACTGCCATTTGTCATAAAATTATATTTTTTCTCTCAAATTATGAAAATATTGTTATTCATGAGTAAATTCACCAGAAACATCTTACAGTTTTATTTTATGAAAATGAAACTGTTAATTGTAGGCCTAACGATGACGTCAAAGCTTGGTGACTCAAGAGTTGTTAGGCTTTCTTTATCTAGGAGGTGTTGGTTAAACACACTGCCATGGAGGCAGTGGGTACCTTGCGTCAACAACAACATTAGCATATTCCCACCGAATCTGTATTTTCACAAACTTACTGATATGCTTTAATTGCGATTTTACCCGACGTAAAATTCAAGGTGCTTTAAACAACAGTATGCACGTCGCAGAAAAATATTGTGAACTGAACTGAAGTACCGTATTAGTGGAGCGCCTTGGCAAAATTGCTTTATCTCCAGTGTGTAGTATTCTATCCTAATGATACTTAATCTTGAGGTAGGGGGGCGATGGGCCCGGATCAGGTCAGATTAGAAGGGACGTGCAGATGAAAAGGCGAACCGAGGTAGGTTAAATTTAAAAAACATAATTCTTGTTTGTATTTCTGGTGGCTAAAATTTTCAGATTGTTTTACATCTTTTGTTAAAGTTCTTTTTTTTCTCTCTATCTCAATGGCGGGCTTGCCGTCATTCAGGCATTTTTTACTACTAAGGCTGTAAGTGTTGGCAATTTTATTATAGCAGCCACGGACGTATATAAGGGGCGTACTAGAGGTTCTTAGCAGTCCCCCCCCCCCGCCACTTTAGTCTATGCACAAACTCGTGTTAGAGCTAAATATTCATCTTTTCAAATCATTGCTCAAAATAGTGTACGCTATATGTTTGTATTTTATATACATTTTGAAAACTTCATGCTGTACCCTAACTCATTCGCGTTTCCCCGTTCGCGTTCCAGCATACTTGTGTATTATGTTCTCAAAGATTTTTATCATAATTTCCGCAATTTCGTGAATTTCTTAGACCTTTTCTTGTAGAATAACCTCACATTCACTGTAACTGGTAAATAATTTTAAAATAACAATGTCAGTTAATATAAAATAAAAAAAATAGAAAAGAGAGATGATACAGTATAACTGGTAAAAAGTAATTTTAAAATAACAGTGTCAGTTACGAGCTTTCGTTTCTCCTACCTGCTAATTGGCTGCATACGACGTGACGTCACAACGTCTGCATTACTACCAAGTACTACATTATTACTATTTTTATCGTATCATTATTACATATTACTACATTATTTCTATATTAATGACCAATACTGTTTTTAGAGTGTGTTTGGAAGCATATTTTAGCATATATACTATCATACATAGTCTCTTAAAAACTGCATCAATAATTCGAAGATTTTGGGATTCGCGGGAGGGGAAGGAACGTAGCACCCGAAAATAGCGGGGGGATACTGTATTTAAATTTTAAAAACTTACATTCTTTTTGTAAATTTTATAACAGTACGTAACAAACACAATTTGCTATTTAAAAATCTCACCAGATACTTATAGTCAAATTTACTGTCAATCAAATTTTTTAATACTACGTTTAGACCTTCGCCTCTTTGCTCCCCCCCCCCGCCCCAAGAGAAAGCTGTAGCTACGCTTTTGGCAGCAATACCTAGTAGGAAGTCCGTGACCCATGACAACCAATGTAACAACGAAGCTCAAGTAAAGAGGTGAAACCGAGCCGTGATCGCAGAGAATGTTTTGTTAAAGTATGTTCGCAATGTAATTTAGCGAATGTAAAATAATTTATTAGTCGAACTTCAGTTTGTTTGTCCATTGTTCGTAAACTTCCGTTACTCACTACTCATTGCCTTTCCAGACACAGAAGAGGAATCTTCCTTTTGATTGAAAAACATCTCGATTCACCCTGTATATACACATATATGTAAACTCAATCAACGCTGGCTTTTACGAACTAGTTGATAGCCCCGAATTCACTCCTACAGACTATTTTACGACTCGATTTTGCGAACTTTTCTATTTTAGCATTGTCGGGGGCATTGAGAGGGATACAGGGGCACTTGCCCCTCCCTCACCCCCCACCACCCCAGACGGAATTATGGACTGATTTTGTAAATTCAAATTAATTTAAAAGAAAAGGAGACAAAAAATAAATTGTATAGTTCAGGTATATATTATTTCATAAAGAGAAAAAAAAAATTCTGCCATATTTACATATTTCTTTTTCTGTGAAGTTGGACTTTTTGATGAACTGCAGATACTTCGTTTACAACAAAGTATATACACAGCTTGGTAACAAGGACCCGCTCACGTAACGGGGAATGATAAAACCACAAGAGAAACCGATTCAGATAGGCTTCATATAAACCATTGACTACACTGCACGTGCAACTGACTTCTAATGAAATTTTTTTTCCGAAAACCCGTTTCTCACAAGAGTTAATTTATGGCAGTCCCGACAGGAAAACACTCATTTATGAACAAGGGCATATCCAGAAAGGGTTGCCCAGGGGTACAGATCCCCTTCCAACCCTTGAAATTTCGATTTTTGTTAACAAAATGAAAATGTTGAAGTATTTTTGTGGAAAAATTTGCCTTCTCCCCGTCGTTTGGACCCTGCCGTAAAACGATTTGTATGTTCGGTGCATATGTAAAGATCTACATATAAACAAGTAACTTTACGGGACGTTTACATTCAAACTTCGACTAAATTCCAAATACTCAGACCTTACAGAAGTTACTTTTTAGCAGCTCCAACAACAGCACTCTTATCAGTAAACATATACATGTATGCACATACATCTGAAGTAATTTCAGGTAAAACAATAGAGTTTACTCAAAAACACGTTAATAAAAAAAAGAGAGAAGAAAAGATACAAAACTTGCAGTATTCTTTCCACAAGGCCCTTGTCTATCTATAAATCCCGCCACAATAACGCAAAACGTCTGGCCGCAGTCCAACACACATACATACACACTTGCTCTCTTGCATCCCCATCTACAGCCTCCCACACAAGACAAACACTGCTGTTTAACAATGCGAGGGGGGGCTGGGGCTTGCTGGAAAAAAAAAAAGAGATAACACACGGACACACCAGAGAGCGTATGTGCCTCTTTTGTTCCCTCTGACACAATATTCGCAGTGTAAACAATTGAGACGCCCGATTTCGATAAGATGTTACGCCGATAAGCCCCGGAGAACGCCCCGCCCCCATCTCCCCCTCCAAAATGTTTAGGGAAATGAAAATGCCTTTTGTCTTCGAGATGGGAAAGGGGGGAGCCCCCCCCCTTTTGTTTTAGGTTTATCAGGGAGGTTGGGTTGGAAACTCCATGTGTGGGTTTATTTTTGTGGCGAAGGAGATGGTGCCGGGTTATATCTGTAAAAATCTGCATGAGGTGTTTTCGAGAGAACCTGAGGGATTTTTCATCGTTTTAAGAGATAAAAGTTGCTCCTGGCCCATTTCAAAAAGTACATGTATCTTGTGTGCATCCTACGTTCAAAAGATTTGTTTGGGGATATGGATGCGAATACGCATAACGCATAATGCGTTGCTGTGCAAACTTTGAATGTGTAACTTTCGAATTACTTGCGTGACAATACATAACTACCAATTATTACAATTTTTTCGGAAAATTACTCACCACTATTTTTTTTGTCTGCCTTCGGACGTCAAATTTTAAAAAACAGTCTTTTTAGCATTTCGTTTTGTACGTGCGTGTAAAGTTATTTGAAAAACGTAGCGGGTAATCTCCCGAAATAATTGCAGTTCATTGCGAAATTATTATTTGGTGTAAAATAAAGTTCTTTAAAACTTTTGTGGTGGGTAATCTTCCAAAAAAAAGAAAAAAAAACCGTAGAAATTTGCAACTACGATAAAGACTTATTAATTTGAGTTTTCTACGACATATACTATATTGTACTTTATTATAAGTGTTTATACTCTACTACTGTACTAGCCCGAATATAAAACGTTTTTCGACTGATCATTCCCCTTATAAAACCTGAGTATCGCTAAATTCGAGACCTAAATATAGGATTTTTCTGATTATCTTGATGAAAATTTTCGGTGTCGCTATATTCGAGCTAATACGGTAAATACTACCCCAAAGAGATTTTTTTCCCGCTACATATGCTTAATGTATACTTGTTTACTTTTGAATTTATGATTTTAAGAGCCAATGGCGTGTAATTACGGTACGGAATTTAAAAACCTAAAACCGCTTGCTGTCGTCTTCAGATCCAAACACCAGCTAAATCATCACCTCCTAGTTGTGAAAGCCCTGCATTGGCTACATCACTAGGTTTCAATGCAACCGCAGTTTTGATTTCACAAAGTAAGACTATTTAAAATTTCTGGTGAGTGCTATAAGTATTAGAAACTATCTTAAATTAAACATTAAAATTAAAATACCTTTCTCATATAAAATTACTCATTATGATCTATTTCCTTATCATATTATCTATTTAGTCATTGTTAAAAACTGCCTTTTATCGTAAAATTATATTTTTATCTCAAATTATCAAAATAGTAATACTCATGGGTAAACTCACCAGAAATTTTTAATAGTTTTATTTTATGAAAATATAACTTTCACGTGCATGCGAGACGGTGAAATGTAGGCATAATGATAACTTCAGAGCTTTGTAAAATAGGAGTTGTAAGGCTTTGCATATGTAGGAGGTGTCGTCTAAAGTGATACGAGTACGGCTGCGGAGATCTTATCCTTAACTGCCATGTACAATTAGAATTTGACTAATAAAAACACTTTAAAAAATTATGTTAAAAGGCTCATTACAAGAATGTGCTCAGTAAATTTACACACTCATAGTAAATATAAAATTTAACAGAAAAGTTTTTCCTTCTACAAAGGCAGGTTTTCCAGCTGAAAATGTGTGTTGTAACACCCGAAAGGATCCGTACTATTTAGCTTTAACATAGAGGATTGTTCAGCTTCACATGCAGGATGTTTCAAAACAGTGTCGACAAACTTTAAAGGAAGGTAAGGCACATAAAATAAAAAACAGAATTACACAACAATGTGGACTTAGAAACGCCGTTTTCATTTGTTAATAATCTTAGTGGGAAAGATGTGTTGAAGTGTTTGTCTAATTTCTGAACTAAGATTTATAAACAACTGCGTTGTCTCCAAATCTTTAATCTATGAAATGGAATAGAATTTTTAAACTGTCAATTTTAATTCCTTTGGTTTTTGGCAAACAATGATCGGAAAATTCACTATTATTTCATCACTTCTTCTGATTATTAACAGCTACATGAAGACGACGTTTCCGATCCCGCATTTCTATGTGATTCTAAATCCTAGTTACATGCCTGACTAATCCTTAATGTTTGTCGGAACTCTTTTGTAGCACCCTATATATGTGTGTGATACTTACAAAGAATTTTTTGGGTTTAAAATATGAATAGGTTCCAAGCCGATGCAAGTGGATGAGTTTCCACAGTGCTTGGGAGTCCCGCCCCTCAACTGTGCATTGAAAGAGATAAGAAAAACAGGGCAAAAATAAGCCAGGATAATTTCTAGTAGTGCATAAGTTTTGCGTTTTACTGAACATCGAGCCTCTCTAACCAACACCTCCTAGATCACTGCCTCCTAGATAGAAAGCCTAACCACTGCTGCGTCACTAAGCCTTTACGTCTTCATTTGGCCTTCTAAAGGTGACGTCATCACAGATTAAATTTCATAAAGTAAAACTACTCGAAATTTCTGGTAAATTTACTCTCTCATAACAACATTTTAATGAATTGAGATAGGAAAATTAATTATATAAAAAAGAGCAGTTTTTAACTGTAACTAATTATATAATGTAATAATGGAGTAAAATCACAATGAATTGTTTTGTGTCACAAACGTTTTTTTATTTTTATCTTTCACTTAAGATACTTTTTAATATTTGGATCATTCACCAGAAATCTGAAATAGACTTACTTTATCAGAATGAAAGTGTGGTGACGTCATTGCTTGAAGGCCTAATGACGGCGTCAAAGCTTCAGCGCTCAGGCTTTTTCTATCTAGGAGGCAGTGCCTAGATACAGAAAGCCTTACAACTGCTATGTCACCAAGCTTAGACGTCACCATTTGACCTACATTTAAAAGTTCGATTAATACAAAGCAAAGCTAGTAAAAATTTCTGGTAAATTTACCCATGATTGGCAATATTTTAATAATTTGAGATAAAAAATATCATTTTACGACAAATGGCAGTATTTAACCATAACTAATTAGATAATGTGATAAGGAAATAGATCATACTGAAGAATTTAGTATGAGAAAGATATTTTAATTTTAATGTTTAATATAAGTTATTTTCTAATATTTGTAGTATTTACCAGAAATTTTTAATTGTTTTATTTTGTGAAAATGAAACTTTTAACCGTAGGCCAAATGATGACGTCAAAGCGTTGGTGACGTAAGAGTTGTAAGGCTTTCTATATGTAGGAGGCGTTGCTCTAACTCATGAACGGAAAGTGGCATGGCAAATTTTATTTACAGGAACTCGTATGTCATACGATGCTAAACTTTCTAGTTTTCGAGCTCACAATCGTTTCCCCCCCCCCCCCCAATAATCATTGAATTCTGCCTTGTGGAATTTCTTGCAAGCGTTTAATTTTAAAGATTGCTTTAAAATAAAATTGATGGTAAAAACAAAAGAAATAATTTCGTTAAAAGAACAAATTAGAGTAGAAACGCTGAACAAGGAAAATAAAAATGGATTTTTGTGTCCATAGTAACAAACATTCTTCAAAATACATTCAACTGCATATTTTTACATGGAATATAATGATTAAATAAATTTTATGTCTCTAATTTTTATCTCAAAAAAACTATTTATTTAGCTGTGACATAAGTAAAGGTTTATTCTGAAAAATGAATAACTTCACTATGAGGAGTTTTATTTTTATTCCAACGATGGAATCTTAAACGTTTTTTAATTGAAAAAATATAAATAAAAGTCACATATATTTGTACTAAGAGGTTAATACTTTGAAAGAAGTGAACATTTTCACACTCTTTTAGATTTCTCAAAAATGGCACCACTGGAAAGCATATAGTTATTCAAAACATTTTCCTTTACAACGAGAACACTCCTACTTTTGTAACGATCACTTAAAAACTGTGTTTAAAATGCGATATTTCTGGCTTTATCGAAAAATAGAGTTTAGTAATTAGAGGACTAATTTTGTATCAGGGAGCACATCAGGGAAAAATCACCCGATTAGAGTTTAGTAATTAGGAGTAATTAGAGTTTAGTAATTAGTAATTAGTAATTAGAGTTTAGTAATTAGGAGACTAATTTTGTATCAGGGAAAAATCACCCGAAAAGTATTTTGATGTCTTCTTCAAACAGACCCACACATAGCTGCAGATGCCTCCGAGTCACTTTTCGAGGAAAGGTAAAATAAATGTAAAGTTTATATTGGTAAAGTTAGAGAGCTAACAAAAAAATTTTTGTGCAGTAATGTGGTTTCAGCAAGATGGGGCTCTCCCATTTTCCGCAATAATGTGCTTAACTACTCAGCATTCCCCTTTTTTACACATACAATTTTCATTTCTGACCTTTCATTGAAAAGTATAGACGAGAAAACTGAAACGCTATGATAATTATGCACATGATTGAGGAAATGAGTGGAGCCCCATCGTGCTGAAACCACATGGTACTTTTCACTTCCAGCCAATGATAATTATCATTTTTAATAAATATATTCACACACTCTATCTTTACCAGTTATAAAGCTTCGAAATCATATTTGTAGGCTGTATTTCGAAAAAATAAAACCTCTTTTACGATCTTAGAGCACAAATTAAAACGAAATAATTACAATAGTGACTCGAAAAAATTCAGAAAAATTATCCAGAAGTTGCACTACACCCAGCATTAAATGTAAAATTGTTTCTTTTATGAAACTTTCAGAAATAATTTTTAAACAGCGAACTGCGCAGCAAAATATTTCAGTGTGCCATTTTGCAAAATTTTCGATTTTAAGCAATTTTTCTTCAAAATTTCATAGCTGATGCAGGTGTATAGTTCATTTCGATACGTAGAACAGCTTGTAAAGAGGCACACTAAAATTTTAAAATCCCTGAACATAGTTCATTTATATTTGTGTAGAAAAATCACACGATTTTTTCACACAACAGCCTTAAAAAACAAACCGACAAGAAACAACAGCACCACCTGAGCGGGCGTTTAAACCCTTTCCTATTATTAAATTATTGTTATTATTACATAAATTATAACCGAATTACACTGTGATTACTACTTGGCAGTTCCATTCTTCGGTCAGCATTCTTAATAATTATTACCGGATTATACTTCAGCACACGTAGACTGATAGGTGGTCTGCTGCAACCGGCCAATTCAGGGTGTCAAATTTGAAAGATGGGCTGACAAATTAGGATTGTCATTTCACTCTCGTGATGACTATCAATGGCCATTTGTTCTTATTTGAGTTGGTCACTGTAATTTTATCCGAGAAGATTCTCTTCTCTACTTGGCAATTTATTTCCCATACGTTAAATTCACACTTGCTATATCAGTCATATAAAGTACGCTATTACGTATGGAGTTTCACTTACCTTCCATTGTTCTTCTTTACCCTACTGTTTTACAAAGTGTTGGATTGCGTTTTTTGTGGTAGCGATCAGAGCGAGTACTATGTGCGGTGCATATAAAATGTCATCAAGCACAGTGGCGGATCCAGGGGTGGGGCTAGGGACTACGCCGCCTAGATACAGAAAGCTTTACAATGCCTACGTCACCAAGCTTTGGTGTCATCACTAGGCCTTCGACAATGATGCCATCACAGTTTTAGTTTCGTAAAATAAATCTATTTAAAATTTGTGGTGAATACAACAAATATTAGAAAATATGTTAAATTAAATATTAAAATTAAAATACCTTGCTCATACAAAATTATTCATTATGATCTGTTTCCTTATCATATTACATAATTAGTTCCCGCTTAAAAGTGCCATTTGTCGTAAAATTATATTTTTTGCTCAAGAATAATGTAGAACATTTTGCTTCATTCTACATTTTGCTTCAGTAAGTTGTGAATTAAGGCAAAACCATATAAGGGCTATCTGTCTTAGGAGGGGTGACTTGGGTGGTGAATTTTTAAGGGGTTCTAACGCATATTCGTGTTAAATCAAGAGAAAACCAGCCAAAACTCCTGACCGTTTGATTAATGGCCGCGCGATGGACCCGGAAACTTCACACTTCAGCTAGCTAACATGTTTACACTTTGCTTGAAGCGGTTTAGTGGTAGCACACTGCAGTGCCTTGTCACAGGTCCGAGGTTCGACTCCCGGATTGGGCAATGTTAACGGAGTCCTTCATCCTTGAGTGGATCGATAATATGAGAGCCTAGCTTGCTTGAGTACTGATGTCTGGCTGATCATCTGAGCGGGGCATACGCCTCTGCACTCATGATCGCGAAGGCATGGATGGGCAACCCCAAGCCTTGGCTCCACGTGGGTTGTTGACAAATTCATTTAGTTCAGTACACTTTGTTTATGTTAAGTGATTTTTTTAATTATCTTCTAATACAAATATTTACATCGCTTTGCCTAGTTTGTGCAAGACAAGAAATAAATAAATAAATAAAATTAACCTCTTTCTCCCGACAATATTAAAAAGAAATAATCCCATCACGTAACAATAAATATTAAACGTATTAAATAACCATATTTAAATGCAGTTTGAAGGAAGGCTTTAACTGCATAAAATTTTTCATTCTTGTAAAGAAAAGTTACCTTTCTGAAAATAAAATATAGGTTTCAATACACTTACACTGAAATTATAAACGAATATATAATGCGAATTTTCGTGACTATAATTCACTGTAAGTCGACGACTTTCAAGAAAAAGTAACGAGAATTGCAGTTATTATCTCTGTCTACCTTGAATGTTAGCTCCGCCTCTGCAATAAAAGACACGTATAAACTCTCTAGTCTTGGAATCTATTGTTTGGAATGTTATTTATCTTCATTTTTTACATAAATAAGCTGCTTTTATTTTATTTTATTTAAAATGTTTGATGTTGTAATTAAAGAATAAATTATTTCACTGCGGGCATTCTGTTTTCATTATGTAGGCGGGGCTTTTTTGCCCAGAGCATCAGTTTGGAAAAAAAAAACATGCGCGGCCCGCAAGCAGTGCGGGGTAATACATAAAATAATATTTTAAGTATTATTTTATTTGTTAGTAATATTTACAATATTTTTAATTACAATTCTTTTGAAACAAAACAAGAAATGAAGCGTACATTCAAAACATCTGTTGTTTAGAGATTAAAATAAGTACCTTCAAAGTATACAGAACAGAAATTTTTGTACGGGTCCTTTTTTTACCTGCGCAGAACTTTTCATAGCTGAAGAAACCGAAACGTAAGCCCTTTGAACCACCTGAATAGTTCATCCTGAACAATTTTACATATGTGTGTGTTAATGGCAAAATTCCTTAAAATTTTAAAACATAATATGGTTTCTGTATTCTACATATATCCGCCTTTCATCTCTCTAGTGAGTCGATAAAGTGAGGCCCAAGCTTGCATGGGAGTTCAGTAGTGGAGGCTTCGCGTCAAGCTGACCACCCGACCGAGGTATATGCTTTCTCGCCCAGGAGCCCATGGTCACGAAGGCGTGCTTGGGCAGCGCAGGCCCTGACCCCCGCGTAGGGGCTGTTGCGGCAATTTTTAACTTTTTTTCGTAATATATGTTTTCATGACTATAATAATTTTGAAAATCACAGATTCTGTTATTCTTGAATAAATGGGGAAAAAGGCATGTTATATAAATAAATTAATCAAAGATAAATAAAAAAAAAAGGCAACTTTTCCCTCCCTGCGATCTCTAATTAGTTCTAGAAAAAGAACTTGATGAAAGACGGGTGCGGTTTCTGAAATGATTCACTTCTCGTTGATACTGTAAATTACGAGGAACAAAGAACCTCCACTCTCCGGAGGACCACTGACACTGACGAAGAAATTTAGTGCAGCTAAGCTGTTGGTCTTCGGCATTAATTAACAAAGAATTTTCTTCTCGGAACTTGTGATTCAAACGTTCCCAACTACCGTACACCGCAGACATGTCTCCTCGTGTCCTCTGATTATTTCAGAAATTGAAGACGGTATTGAAAAACTTCCTTTTCGAAAACAGAGATAATCTTATCACAAAACCAAAGGCAAAAACGAAAACCATTTCAAAAGAAGCCTTGCAGAAGTACCTTCTGCAGTGGAATGATCAGTGGGCAAAATGTGTAGAGCGCAAGGAGCCTATTTCAAAGGGGATTAGGTTCTCCGGTAACAGAATTTTCTCCGTCCAAAGTTTGAACGATTTTTAGGAAGACTTTGTATAACCGGGACTTTGATAGACCGGGGCTTTTATTTTGAAATTTTTATTTTTCAAAAGGTAAATCAACATTCTCTCCATTAAAGTCACATTATCACAGTGAGATTCATTAAATGTTTAATGACCGTGAACTTCCATGTACCCCTGAAGAAAAAGTCATGATAGACTGATAAATACTTTAATAAACGCTCACAGAAAGCTAAGACAGGAGCTGTCAAAATCCTTCAAAGTATGGCAAACTACTTTTTTAAACTTAATTTTAACGAGATTGTCTTCCGGTTCATAACAAGAGCCCTAATTCAATAGCCTGCAGAGATCAAAATCGTTAGAAAATGACAACAGGAGGGACGATTTTCGCTACTGGTCATCTCTCACACGAACCTCCACCCCTCGGACAATACCCCCCTTACGATTTATTTATCAGACATTTAATCGTCGACCATGCGTGACGCTGCGAGACCTAATCACCTATGCAGAGTCAAAACTTATAATCAAGATATCCGCAAAACACAATGGAGCAAGTGAGCCAAATTACAGCCCTTAATGAGATAATGGACCAGACGCCAAAAGTGCGAAAACTCCGGACGGGACTGTTTGGTTCCTTGGTGGTGTCCCATTGTCCCAAATGTGACCCCAGTTGGTCTTGTTAACAAGCTTGCAAAGGGGGAAAAAAATTAACGTACTTGTCACGATGTCACAGTTCAACATGATAATTTTTTTTTCTTCAAGAGCTTTTTGAAACGTATGGGAATATTGTTCGATGGGAGATAGAGCATGATTTGCATGAGATAAGATGGTCTGATGTGTTTGTTGAGGCTCTGGATAAAAATGGAGGCTTGTTCAGGCTTATTCATTGCCATCGGTGATGCTTGTAATTCCTTAGTAAGACGATATCATTAAGATAAATAGACCAAACACATAATTTTTTCCCTTCAGTAAAACAGTTAAAATAAATATCGTCATAAATGCCGTGTGGTTTTACAATGCACTCGGAAACAAAATTTAAACCATCAAGAATCAGGGACGTGCCAACGTCCTGGAAAGTGGGGGGCGAACGATTTTTTCCGACATCGGAAGGGGGGGCAGTCATTTCACCAGCCCCGCCCTCCCTCCACCAACAAATGTTTTTAAAATAAAAGGTGTCAACCTTGGTACCAGGAAAATTTTTGTTTGTCTTCTATAGCTCAGTTACAATAATTATTTTCTCCAGGGACAGGGCAGCTATTTTGCCCCCTCCCTACCGCCAATTTTCATAAGTAATCGGCTTCAATCTTTTTTAGCCTCGTCTGTACACCCTCACAAAAAGGTATTCGAGTGTAAGCCAAATTTCCTGTATCAGTTTCATGTAAACTAATTAATTTAGCGATTTTTTTTTTGTGTGTATCTCAATAGTTTGCTTAAAATAACATTTTTCTTCGTGCGGAAGGGAATGGGTGGTGGCAGCTATTTCACCCCCCCCCCCCCTTTTAAATTTGAGCTAGTAAAATTTTCGTTTATGCCTCATTAGTTTGTTTAAGTAACCGTTTTCTTGAGGGGAAGGGCTGGAAAAATTGCTTCCCCCATTCTGAAAAAGAAAACTTGTAAGCAAACTATTGAGGGGGCTAAAATACTGAGGGGGCGAATTATATAGTTCGCCCATTTCTACTCATTTACCGAGGGGGCGATAAACCCCCCTGCCGGCACGTGCCTGTCAAGAATAATTAATTCATGCCATCCTTAATTTATACCATCAAGATTTGCCTGTATCATGTGCTTTAAGGCACTGCCTCCTAGATAGAGAAAGCCTGAGCGCTGAAGCTTTGACGCCATCATTAGGCCTTCAAGTAATGACGTCACCACACTTTCATTCTGATAAAGTAAATCTATTTCAGATTTCTGGTGAATGATACAAATATTAAAAAGTATCTTAAGTGAAAGATAAAAATTAAAAAACGTTTGTGACACAAAACAATTCATTGTGATTTACTCCATTATTACATTATATAATTAGTTACAGTTAAAAACTGCTCTTTTTTTATATAATTAATTTTCCTATCTCAATTCATTAAAATGTTGTTATGAGAGAGTAAATTTACCAGAAATTTCGAATAGATTTACTTTATGAAATTTAATCTGTGATGACGTTACCTTTAGAAGGCCAAATAAAGACTTAAAGGCTTAGTGACGCAGCAGTGGTTAGGCTTTCTATCTAGGAGGCAGTTTTTAAGGCCGCTTTCCACATCGAGAGGGAACCGCTCGCCGCTTGACCAATTGTCACTTGTAAGCAATAAATTTTTCCCACCTCAGAGAAAGAGGGAGATACTCCGGTGTTAAACTGACAAAAGGTAATTGGGGACCGTGGATAATATTACGGTCTCACACTTGCCCCATCTATTGTTCGGTCCCGGCCCCTGTCCAGTTTCCCCCTTGTCGCCCGGCGGAAAGCGCGCCCAAATATCCCCATTCAAATACATTGTAACAGAGGCAACCGCTGGGTGTGGGCAATGGCCTTTATTCTTGATTCTATTTTTCTATGTTCATTACTGATGTTAAACATTATTTATGTAAATTTTCTGTTGCTTAACACAGCTAACTGCTATCACATTTCAAAGTGAATATATGCGGTGGCTCAGAATCTAATATGAAAATATTTTGTACAGTACGATCCACTATAAACTTATTACAGTATTGCCCTAATAGAATATTCCGGCGAACTTTTCACATATATCATCTAATCATTTCAAAATTTTGATCATAGAATATCATACGTAGTTAGTATATATGAGCCGAAATAGATACTTGTAACAATTGATATTTTGTCTTCTGATCTATTTGATTAACATATTCACAATTTTCCTCAGAATATGTTATTTATGCTGATTCTTTTGCACAGGTTAATCATGTCATCTTTTGGACATTTTACTATGATAATACGCTCAAAAATTATGCTAAACTTGACAGTATACACGTCTTGGATGATCAGATTACCCCGACCATGCCATTTTGTATAGTGTACTAACATTGTATAGCTAGCCAGTACCATTTACAAGGTGAATCCAAACCTCTTTTTGATAGCATGACGTCACAGTGGCCCGCAATGGGCAATGCTGTTAAGTTATAATTTCAAAATGAACTTCACTGAAATTACTAGTAAATTTACACATACTCCAGAGAGGTTCTTAAACTGTGGTCCACGAAGTATAAAAAATGGTTTCAAACAGTTCAAGAAGATTGTAATAATGTGGTGCAACATTTGATTAAATTCTGCACAACATATTCGTGTTAAACATGAAATCAAAGTATAGAAACAAACTTCACATAGAAGCGGACCTCAGAATGCCATTCTAACATAGTGCCCAGAAGTTGGGGTTCTGGTTTCAAAATAGCTACACCTATCTCTGTAATCAAAAATTATTCACAAAAAACATAACACTTACTTTGAACGATATTTGACAAAGAAATTTTTGTATATGTTTAATGTATTATGATTTGTATTTTCAAAAATTTTGTTTATTAATATTTTATTCACTTTATTTAATTATTTTCATTCAATACCACAATATCAGAACTGCCAACTCTTCCGTTTTTATTTTGGAGTGGGGATTTTCTACCACTAATTTTTAATTAGAAGCTTACGGTTAGAAGTAGGCAAAAAATTTAATGTAAAATAAAATTATTTTAAAATTGTAGTGGTAAAGCTCCCGAAAAGAATGGGAGAGTTGGCAGCTCTGCAATAATAACGATTAACTTTATAAATGTGCAAGGTCAAATAACAAAAAAAGAGCTATACATGTTTATCAATGTATATTAAAACGTACTGCCAATGAGATTATCGAGCCAGAAATTAAGTCCCAAGAAAAACGTAAAATGCCTAAGGTTGGGATGAGTCCGCAAAAATAATGCTGTTCAAGAGGGGGCCTTGGACCACTATATAAGTTTAAGAACCCATGCTCTTACGCCTTTTCTAAACTTTAGGCAAGGGCTGTGTTATTTCCTTTGCCAGGGTGTCCAACTCTAAATTGAAGGAGACAATTTCGAGTCTCACCTGATCATCATATCATAACCCTCTTTCGAATGACACTCTAAATTTCAGCGAATAGCGAATCGCCACTCAATGGACGACTCAGACGCTATAGCTTTATAGCAGTATCTAGCTATATAGTTTAGTTGATATAGTTCTAGCTTTTAAGCTGTCAGTCTTGGGCAATAGAGACTTAATAACATAGAGACAATAATTTAAACTTTACCACAAGTAATATTTTTAACGCTAATAACTAAATAAAGTTACAAAGAAACATACATAAAGAAATCACTCGTGCTTTCTAAAGAAAATATACTTTTGCTTTTGTTAAGATTTAGTCTGACAAAACTCACCAGAAATTTTACAAATATTTGTTTATAATTAATACTTAAAATGAAATGTATTTAATCGCGCATCTGATCCGGGCCTTCCTCCCACTTTACTACAGGGTAGATATACCACAAGATCAACTCACATCACTGGAGGAGGAGGAGGTCAAGCAGAATCCGCAACGACGCTCCAAGACTGCCGTTCTTCTGTCAGTTTAGCTGAGTTGCAGCTGTAGCTAATGGTCAAAAAGCATTAGAGGTTGTCAGGTTATGATCGAAAATTAAGCTAAATCTAATTAAGATCTTTCCAACTGACACACGTGAATGAAAAATGTCCATGTAGAAAAGATGCCCTCTTTCTAACCGGTAAAATGTTCTAACATCTGAAAAGCTCAGATTAACTCAGAAATCTGTTACAACTTTATGATCATGAGGAAAGAGAAAATTTCTGACTATGTACAGGAGTATTGTTACCTATGTCATCGCATTATCATCCATCACATAGGGCTAATCGTACGAAAAAAATCCGTCAGCAGAAGGTTGCCGCTTTTCTCAGTCTTCAAGAATAAGGCCCTTGATCACATTCTAATTCCGCCATAAACCTATTTCACTGAGCCCACAAAATTTTATCACTTCATCTCCAGACGATTTCGACTTTATCCCGTTTCGGATTTTTCTCTTCCAAGCGGTGGCATCAATTTCAGAAACAAATTACAAGAACAGTGTTTGTTCGTTCAAAAGAAGAAGAGGAATAAAAAAAATAAGAAACCATTGAATTTACGACTTAAAAGGAAGGTATCTGGGGATAAATATCTCAAATCTAAAAATCCAAACTTAATTTACCCCCTTCCTCTCTCCTCTGCGATACCTCTTACGTCTTATTCCAGGACTTGCCAACTATAAAAATATATATCTAGTAGCTTGTACCTTCTGAATGTATTCCCAGCTCTGTTTATCTAAGTATTAAAGTAGTGGCTTGTCGCCGTTATCAGGTACTGTATCAGTTTCTCTGTGAGTTCAAAAGCGTGTCGAACAGATTGCAGAGATTACGCCCCGAATGGAATATTTCTGTTATCTTTGTGTCCCTTGAATTCTAGAACAGAGCTCCGAATATATGCTGTATCGATATACGATCCTATTTCTCTTACTTTTTTGTTCATTTTTTATTTCTGTTTTTGTTCCCTCTGTATTTCGTTCTAAATGGAATCCATCTCCAATGCGTTGATAAGCGACGAGCTGAGCGGTAGTAGGAGGAGGAACGGGAAAGGGGGGGGGGTTATTTCTGGTTTTTATTTTGGTGACTGTTGTAATTTGAATTCTTCACTCTGCTTTGATCAAGAGTTTTAATGTTCTTCTACCGACTGTATCAGATGGTTCGAGGTAAATAAAATTGTTTTGTTTGGGGGCAATGCTTCAGTTCGTTTCAAAAGTAGCGGTTATTGTATTTCATTCGCAGGGTGGGGGGTGAGTTCTGATATTTTAAATATGTTGACATGCTTTGAGATGAATTTTGTTTTTCTGTAGCATAGGCATAGTGAATAAAGTTTGGGGGATTAAAATCAAAAATGTTTAGCCGCTAGAGGGTCTTTCAAAAGATTAAAAAAAGTTGCTGTCACTCAAAAAGGCCCGTGCAATTGCTTATATATAGCTGACAAATTTTAATCCTATTTTTTAACTAGGTACTTTACATTACCACAACAATTTTTAAATAGGTATTTTTATATTAAAAATTTTATTTTAAGCCTGGCAGGATAGTAAGTATCTGTAGTAAATAATCTTCCGGTAAAAGTTGGCAGGTATGCGCTGTGTAAGAGCCGCGGTTGTTATCGAATGTAAATGTGTAACTGAAAATTTAAAAAATAAATCCTAAGTGGATACCACATGATTTCCTTGTCCGTTTTTTGAATGATTTACAACTTTGGTTCACTTCATTTAAGATTATTTCGTTTAAAGTAGAAACACGATACTTATTGTGTATCGGGTCTCAACTTCAAACCCTGATTTTCTCTGAAAATTTAACTAGCGGGAATTTTTATTACAATTTTAATCCTTTCCTTATCAAAAGGAAAATTATTTATTCCGAATATGAATTATTTAATCGGGTGTGAAAGGATTAAAATGAATCCCATGGAATAGCCTCCTAGTACTTTACCTTGCCTGTAAATGTATCTTTCCACTTACGGAACTATTAAAACTGCAAACCAAATTTACTATCTAGGGGGCTCGTTTCCTTCAGCCAGTAAAACTCTCCTTGAATGTCGCACTTTAATCTGCTGTTTTTATCCTTTGGACAATAACTGACAAAATGTGTATTTTACCTGAAAAAAAAACAGGTATACTGTTAATAAGATGTAATTAATACACAAGAAATATAAGAATATTAGCATTTATGAAAAGTTACTTGTTTCCACATCTAGATCTTTACCTATGCTTACGCTCCCCGCTCCTATGATGACTCACCACAATTTCAAA
This sequence comes from Cheiracanthium punctorium, assembly GCA_038373885.1. NCBI lineage: Eukaryota > Metazoa > Arthropoda > Arachnida > Araneae > Cheiracanthiidae > Cheiracanthium > Cheiracanthium punctorium. The sequence goes on from JAWZYV010006201.1 coordinate 1,224,627, forward strand.
ATAGTTTAATTTTAAATTAAAAATTTGAAGGTGCTTCTGATTCACGCATTCAAAGTGCTGCTGACTAACAAATCAGTTTAAAATTCTGCACAAGTATATGAAAAGGCAAACGAAAAACTCGGTTTAGGGAGAATCTCAAAGTACTATCGGTGCCCAAATTTAATAGTTTTTGCGAAAGATATTCTCCAATCCCGTTAGATTAATTAATTTTAAAATGTTGCAGAATCATGCAGGAAAATACGTAATGAAAGTTTTTTTGTTCATTTGCATTAGCTATGAAAAGAAATCTAACTACCGCGCGAAGAAACGGTATTCTAACTATCCTTTTTTTAAAATTATTTAAATATTTTAAATTATAATTTTTCTATTATAACAAATCACCATTTGTAACATTTTTAATTTTGTTTTCGACTCTCTGCTTTGAAAAACAAACACGTTCGAGCGATTGGTCTATTAGGTGAAGTTGTGGTACAATAAAACAATATTTTTTTCCCTGTTCATAAGTTTGCATGTGCGAAAATAAAACTAATGGGCACTTTTAATCTTCTCTTTTCCCCCCATTTGAACAAATTTTTATGAGCTCGTAAATAGCTGTTTCATATTTATGAAATTACAAAAGGTAAATGTCGGTCAGTGTTTCGTTGTACCCCATATACCGTGATACAATGAAACACTTAATAACATTCCACAAACACTCAAATAATATGAGTCAAAATTCAAATTTCAGCATATATGTTTTATATACAGTTATAATAAACATTAATAGACAAATATGAAATATAAATGGGAAAAAACATATTTAATTAAACTGTTATAGCTTGAAATGAAAGCATAGTAAATTTATTTTTAGATGTTAGTCTATAGTTTTTCATTTTATATTAAATTTACTAAAATCAATCTCAAAAATTTGCATTTCTGCTTCCCTTTCTGTACTAATTGAAGGAACAGAAGGTCGTCGTTTTGATACAATTCGAGTTTTCAAAAATATATATTTCCGAAGAAAGCACAAATTTGAAGCCTGAAAGCAGTCGTTTGACGTACAGAGCTTCGCATTCCGTTTGATTTAAATTTATTATATCACCGATATAGTACATTTCCTTACATTTAAGTTCACCTTCCTTGATTAAAACATAATCATTTAGAGCGATACTGATTGTGCCACACATACTATGTGAGAATAGCTCATAATTTGTACTGTTCGGATTGTTAGTTGAAAGACAATCTGTTTGTCACCAAGTCTGAAGAAGATAGAGTACAATTTTAAAACAATTCTTTGTTAACTTTATGTACTCTGTGGAAATCTCTCTAAAAATTTAACAGTAACGTCTTTATTTTAAGTGAATGCATTCACCCGGGGTGCAATGAAACATGTTTCATTGTACCCCAAAAATTGAGGCTACAAACTAAATAAATTTTTACTTATTCCTAATATTTATTTTTTTAATTCTGGCATTGAAAGCATGAAGACCAGACCATAGCAATCGCAATATTTGAAAAATAAATAATTATACATATGAATAACATGGAGGTAAAACAAAATTACTTTTAGAAACGAAATTTACTTTCAATGGTGCAAATCCAATAATTTTCTGTATCTCTTGTTGTAAAAATGCGATTGTTTCCAAATCGCATTAGTATCTGGTGCATAAGTTTGTGTAATAGGTATGTGAGTTTCAACTTACAGTGACAAATCCTATTGATTTTAGACAGCATGTTTCATTGTACCCCAACTTCTCCTGTCCATACTTTCAACTTTTACTTTACGTAATGCAACCGACTACTTTTTGTAAACAGTATCTTTAAATATTCTAAAACACACCAGCTCAACCGATGGTCACACTAATTTGAAATTTTTTTTATATTATTAACCAAAAATTACTGTCTCAAAAGTGGTTCGCTATATTCCGTAAAAGCTGGTAATTGATTGTTTTCCCACTCGGTTTAGAAGGGCTACTGAACTTTAGCAGTATTTCTTAAACGCTTGACCTGAGGCAACACCTCCTAGATAAAGAAAGCCTAACAACTCCTACGTCACCAAGCTTTGACGTCATCATTAGGCCTACGTTTAAATGCTTTATCTTCACAAAATAAAAGTATAAAAAGTTTCTGGTGAAATTACTCATGAATAGCAATATTTTAATAATTTGAGATAAAAAATATAATTTTATGACAAATGGCAGTTTTTAACCACGACTAATTAGATAATATAATAAGGAAATAGATCGAAATGAATAATTTTCTATGAGAAAGGTACTTTAATTTTAATTTTTTATTTAAGATATTTTCTAATGTTTGTACCATTCACCAGAAATTTTAAATAGTTTTACTTTGTGAAAGTAAAACTGTGATGACGTCATCACTTGAAGGCCTAATGATGACGTCAAAGTTTCAGTTGTTAGGCTTTCTATTTGTAGGAGGTGTTGCCTGAGGTCATTCTCTAAAGGCAAACTGTAGATTTCGAGTACCTCCTTTCTTATTCGAAGGAATTAAGGTTTTAAGAATTAAAAAAGTTCGATGAAAGCTAGTGCTAATGTTAAAGCTGCTTTTTTCTCAAATTTCAACATCATATTTCACCATTATATCGAAAGTATTATTTTTATCGTAGCAATTGACGAACATTCAGTTAGTATTTAACATTTTTAATTTAAAAATTTCGTAGTATTTGACAAACGAACGTTATCTCAGCTTAGCTGTCAGCATGTACAGAAGTAACCCACCACTTTTCTTAAAAAGTTTTTTTTAATGAATAACTTAAGCACAGTTAACTCGCAGATAATGCGCCATCAAAAGCACTAAAAAATTGCCTTTATGGAAAAAGTGGTTAGTGGTATCCTGTATATGTTGGAGGTCTGTTAATGATAGTCTAGAGGTTTCACGCCCCTTCTTCTGGAAGTATTTAAACTAGTATGTAAATGTATAAGGGAACTAGTGGTAAACATTTTATTTTAATGCAAATCAATTTTCACTCTTATCATCACCTTATATTATTTTCACTGTCGTCTGTTTGAGTCTTAGTTCAGTTAGGACTCTAAATTTAAATATTCACTCTTAAAAGATGAAATAGTATACAGCCTCAAGAAATGTGAACACATTTAATATTTCCAATGCATGAGTAGCTACTCCGTGTGAACAACATTGTTTTGGTAACTTTGCAAAGAAAATATTCCCCTTTCAAGTTGTGAATTCTCAACTTCTTACTCTATGAGGTTTAATAAATCGCTTTACAGAATTGCTGCTATTTTCTTTTAATTTACAGAGAATAGTTAAGTTTTAATGAGTCATTTGGTCTGAATTAACTCGTTCTCCTCAGTTCAAGAACCACTGAACTAGTGAAGAGAATTTAGGCAATGCCCTGGCAGATTTTTCATTCCTCTGACTAGGTAGTAAATTTTTGCATTTAATTAATCTTTTTTAATTAAAAAATATTTTGCACGTTAAGCTGAATAAAACCGTACCCTACAGTTTGAGAACCACTTGAGCTGCGAAGTCAAACGAAACCGAGGTTGATATCTCCTGCCTCTCGCAACACCACCTAGATATACAAGGCCTGAGAACAGAAGAGTTTACGTCAGCGCTAGATCTTCTAAGATGACGTCAGCACAGTTTTATTTTCACAAAGTAAAACTATTTAAAATTTCTGGTGAAAGATACAAATTTTAGAAGATATCTTAAGTTGAAGATGAAAATTAAAATACCTTTCTGATAAAAAATAATTTACTATGATCTATTTCTGTATCACATTATATTATTAGTGATAGTTAAATTTTCCTATTTGTCGTAAAATTAAATTTAATATCTTAAATCATTAAAATGTTTTATGGGGGAGTAAAGTCACCACAAACTTTGAATAGTTTTATTCTCAAAATAAGTGTTTGATGACGTCACTTTAGTGGAACTAGTGATGACGTAAAAGTTTCCGTTCTTAGGCCCTCTCGTCAGATCTATGACGCCACTGGTTAAACAGTAAATTTTTAAATTTACCTAACGAGTTTGCTAGTTAACCTGATTTAAAATCCAGCCATCAGAGAGCAGAGATAACACTTTCTAGATGTAGAAGGCTTAACAAACGAAGCTTTAAAATCATCACACGTGTATTCTTCGAAAAGTAAAACTATTTAAAACTTCTTGTGAAGGCTGCAAATTTTAGAAAATATCTTAAATTAAAGATAAAAATTAAAATACCTCTCTGATACAAAATAATTCATTGTGATCTACTTCTGTATCATATTATACAATTAGTGATGGTCAACAATTGTTATTTGTCGTAAAATTAATTTTTCTATCTTAAATCATTAAAAGGTTTTATGAGTGAGAAAATTCACCACAAATTTAAATAGATATATCTTGTGAAAGTGAAACTGTGATGACGTAATGTATGAGAAGATCCATTGAATAATATCAAAGCTTCAGCTGTAAGGCTTTCTATATCTAGAGGGTGTTGGCAGAGATAAGCGTAAATGATACAAAATTTTGGGAGCATAACTGCCGACTTTTAAACGCTTTTGTTGAAGATTTCTTACCACAATATCAAGCAGTTTTAAATGAAAATATTCGGAAAAATGAATTATCAGAGAAATGAAAAAACAGTGTTGTAGAATCTGTCGAATGTAGAAGTAAAATAACGGAAGTTCTAAAATATATATGTAGAAGTTGAAAAAAATCCAAAAAGCATTCGAATGTTAAATTTATTATTTTATTTTCGCGGATTCTTAGTTTTCCGAAACACAACTCGAAAGAAATGTCTGAAGTTATAGCCATATACTAACTGATTCATATTTTTCAAGAAGAACATTTTTTTTTTTTTTTTTTTTTTTTTTTTTTTTTTGAAACCGACATAGGAAATTAAACTTGCACTCGAATACTTTGCGGGGGCACATGCCCCTCTCTCTGTGCCCCCACCCCAACATTCTCCAGGCTACGCCAATGCGGATCCGTGAACGCCAAGTTTAGCAATTTTTTCACTCACTTGGAAATTTCATTTTAATTAACCATTCTCAATTAAAAAGCATTCTGCCAGTCGATCCGAGTGAATTCAAGCGCCACGGTGTGAGAACCGGTGAACTAGCAAGAGACAGGTCAGAAATTAGAGAGCTTAACAAGCGAAACCGTCTCCTCTGAAGAAGGTCCTATAAGCGCCCGCCAGACGGCGTAGGTTTTAATTAGTGTAACGTATCGGATTCCAAGATCAAAGCCTGGTGCGTGTTATCTCTAGCGCATACCCGCGCGGAAATGATGTGCGCCCTTGCCGGTGCGTAATTACAGCTTTGCCGGGGTACCCACCAACTTCTGCTGCTGCCGAAATTTCCGAAGAATCTATTGTTGACCCAAACAATAGAGCATTTTGGTTGCGTTCATTTATAAGCGTTCTGCTGCGTTACCGATTCTTGTCTACAGTTATTAGAGGAAAGTTTAGTGATTTTACCTGATTATGCATTGCTATTCGATGATCTTATCGCTAGTGCAAAAGTTTTGGGCTAGCTGTTAGAAATCAGTTCGGGATTATTTTTTTGTTGTACCCAGCCGCCCGGGTTTTTCGTAAGTAGAGAACCATTCTACCATACCGTGGGTCCGGGTTCGATTCTTGGCATGAGCTTGGATGTCATTTCGTCCATCCCTTCATTTGGTTATAGGACGATCATCGATTATCGGCAGGCGGGTGAAATCGTGCCAGTTTCTCAAAGGAAAATACTCAACTCCCTTTTAATAATTAGCTGCACAAGCGCCCTCTAGCGACGAATAATGACGTAATCTACTTCTAATGCAGCCATGCACACAGCATAAACTTGATTACGACTTACAGCGCTTACAGGCAAATTTCATTCAGCTCTTCTAGAACCCATCGATGATCGTCCTCTATCCTTATAAAAAGCTGCTCACCAATTGAAAAAAAAAGAACAAATCTGAAGCCACAAAGCCTGTTTAGTCAACTATTCGTGACATGTGGATCCAAGTATCGGATTATATGAAAATCTTATTGTGTGGCAAATTTAGGTAGTTTAAAGGATATATGAATTTTAAAGTGGTGTTAGTCCATCTTTGATAAAAAATAAGCAGTGATAACAATGAATGTAAGACAGAAACAATCACCCTAACCGGAAAGAAAAAGAAAACTGGACTTGTCCTATTTTGAAAGAAAATGGCTGTTTTCGGTTTACATAATTTACATTATCGTTTTTCATTTTACTGTCATTAAATGCAAAGAGGTCCTTGTGACCCATTGTTAAATCAAATCAAACAGTCAGTGAAAACTGTGTGCGGTACCAACAGCAAGAACATGGAATAATTAGAAGCGTGTATGCAACATTTTGTACCATAAATTGCAAAAAGTGCAATACGTACTTTAAATAGCGATAATGGCAAGTTCTACGAGCCACGAGAGATAGACATAAATGTGCTGGTGGTAAAAAATTACCGCAGTGCTTATATAAGTTGTTTTTGAGGCGAAACTTAATAACTTCCAAATGTACAACTTTGGCAACTTTTGACGTACTATCAACGCAATAATTATTACTCCCAATTGATGACTGTAGGATTTGACAATTTCTCGGCAAGTACAGAAGGTATCGTCAAGCTGGGTTCAGTTTCTCAGATTCATTTTTTGCCGCCAAAAAATTTAAACTTTGGTAATTTAAATTTTATTAAATTTTGACATATTGATACCACCGATACTTCTGGCAACCCTTTAGTAAGTAGTTTAAAACTACACATTTTTTTCTCGCTTTCCGAATGATAATGCCATCAGAATGTGGCCAAATTTATACGGGACCACCCTCCGAGTTTTTCCCTGTCCAATAAGAAAGACAAAAAATGAAAATGAAAATCGGCCTACGTTGTAAAAACTTTCGCTGTACATATATGTATATCAAAGTAAAATAAATTACGAATGTACACACACACACACACACATATATATATATATATATAACTAATAAGTAAAACACAAAACATACTGCAAATAAGACATACCTCGCACCTCGCATTAAAAATATAACAACTAGAAGCAAGAATTATAATCCACATTTTGAAAAGATAATAATAATAAAAAAAATTAATAAAAGCTGAGAAAATAAAGTGCAATAATTAATGTGAAAAAAGAATGGAACGGAAATTATAACCACTGTCACCATCTTCAAGGGCCATGAAAAGTGGATTATAATTAAAAGCAAACAAAATAGTAGGGTTTCGGTTGTGTGGCATATCAAAAGAGATATTCACTCCACACGTTCTGGGCCCTACCCTACTATATAAAGAAAAAAAATGAAATCACAAAGATAACAAAAAATAGATATAGCAATTATAAATCTACATACCAGACTTGAGCACATGGAAAACGCATACGAAAAATAAATTGCATTTATGGAGAAATTATACAAAACCGAAAGTTGCTTTTTTTTATATATATACCTCTTAAAATCAGTTTCTTAAATTTCAGTTTATGTTGTGTAACTGGATAATTTTGAGGCCAAATTTCGTGCAGATTATAAAAATTGAGGAGTACGGAAATCCGAATTCGAGAATTTCTAGTGTAATACCTTCTTGGATATTTTGCGATTTTGTTTAACTAGACAATTGCAGTTTAAAAATTTTGTCATTAGTTCCTTGCAGAGAGAGGACTTGCTGGTTTTAATTCTCTTCACCAACTTTGCCAAGCGGCAATGAGTGAATGCTAAGATGACGTCTAACTGTGTTGGGCCAACACCTCCTAGATAAAGAAAGCCCAACAATTACTACGTCACGAGGCTTTGTCGTCATCATTAGCCCTTCAGTTAAAAGTTTTATTTTCATAAAATAAAACTATAGAAAGGTTCTGGTGAATTTACTCATGAATAACAATATTTTAATAATTTGAGATAAAAAATATAATTTTATGAGGAATGGCTGTTTTTAACCATGACTTAATTAGATAATATGATAAGGAAACAGATTGGAATGAATAATTTTATGTGAGAAAGGTATTTTAATTTAAATTTTTTATTTAAAATATTTTTTTATCTTTGTAGCATTCACCAGACATTTTACATAGTTTTAGTTTGTGAAAATAAAACTGTGATGACGTCAAAGTTTCAGTTGTTAGGCTTTCTATATGTAGGAGGTGTTGTTTGGGATTGGGACAGCGATAATCAAGCACCAATTCAAAAATACATTAGATAAATTAATGGTTGCTTAATTGTAACCTTGATACAATTATTCTACGGTGAAAATTTAAAATGTAAAATAAGTTTTATTACTATTTCTATGCATTAAAACTGTAAAATAAAAGTTAATTTTAAAATAAAATGGAAACTGAATTTTGCTTTAATTGTTAAGAAGAGAATTACTCTTACGTTCTTAAAAAGACAGCAGGAAATATACGAAGATTTGCTTTTCAAAAAATAATAACGATAACCGTTATTACTTAGCAGCTATCCTGATGAAAGTAAACTTGTGTGTGCGCGTAGTTCAAAAATTTCTTTTGTTCATTGACAGAATTGCCCAGCACTTTTGACTTTAGCGGAAATTTCTAACCGCTGGCTTTAATATAACTACCAACATAAGTTTTAAACGAGTCAAAACTGTTTGAAAATTGTGGTGAAAAATCTTCTGATAATATTCAACGAATTGATAGCTATGTGTTATTGGTAGGGATAGCTTTAAACATAGCTGCCAACCGTTCCGTTTTTAACCGGAACATTACCTACCACTATATTGGAAAGTTTTGTTCTATGTTAGAAATATGGACTTATATTAACATTAAATTGCCAAGGAAAAATTAGTGGCGGAAATGCTCCGATAAAAACGGAACAGTTGGTAGTTATGGCTTTAAAAGAAGTTGCTGTTGGCTAAAATACACTCGTATTCCTCTCAAAAACTTGTGGAGGAATACAACTGTCCTTCTTCTCTCATGGTCGTCCTTGGCGTACAGTGATAGCTAGTAAATAAAAAAGAAATCTAAAACAAGCATATATTTTATACCTTAATTACATTTTTTTTTAAAGAACTTTTCAACACCTCTCTCTCCTCCCCTGTTAATACACTTATTGCTTCAACCAAGAATCCCCATCGTCTAATCAGACCGAAATCAGCTGCTCTGAACTTCTGCATTGAGAAACTACTCGAGAAAGGGAGGGGGGGGGGTGGAACCCCTTCCTATCATCTCTCACTAGATGGCGCTGCATGCCTTAATATTCATCCCTATCTCGCCAATGCGATGCTATCTCGATGCACAATGGCGCCAAGCTTAGAAAAGCGAGATTGCCTTGCGATACCGTATCGCCACGGCCGATCGAGATAAACTAGTAATACCATACGAAAAACGGGAAGGTGGGGGTAAGGGGGGACCTATAATAAAACCAAATAATAATAATGAAAAAAAAAAAGGAAAACATTTTTCCTTATCGTTTAGCAGCCAGGCGGGCGTTCCTCATTTTTATATATATATTTTTTCACTTATCAGGAGCTGCTATCTCATTTTTGTGTCGCCAATTATGGAAGGAAAGACGCAGAGTTTTTATTTAGGCCCTGCTTTCTTTCTTTTTTATTTTTCTTTTTTTACTATCGGGTTTTTCTTTTGGAGATGTATGAACGCATGTGTGTGAGGATTGCCGTGGCTTTTGAAATATATATATATATATATAAGCCTTATTTTTAATCTCAGTATCTCAGTTTAGTTGTTGTGAAGGAGACCTCCACAAAAAAAGTGATTGTTTTGGCGCAGAAGAAGTGCGTACATAGATATCGGAGGTATTAAATTCGAATGCAATTAAAATGTATGAATTGTTTTTTGATGTGTGAGTTACATACTGTAGGCTTTGTTGCGATCCGCCCGGCCGCTGTTATGTTTGTGTGTTTACTTTTTTCTCCTTTCTGGAGTGGAAGTGAAATTGTTTCTCAGTCAGAGATGAGAAAGATGTCTGCTTTTTTCTTTTTATGTGAGATTTTATTTTTCCCCCTTGGAAAGGAGTAAAAGATTAATAGCTTATACAAGAGAGATGGGGAAAGAAAAAACAAGATTGGGGTGATGTTCAGAACGGTTTGACGTGGTGTTTGCTTCATTTGTCAGTTCTTTATCGAGATACGTTTTTGTTAGCTTTGCGGGTTTCGTTTTGTTACGTTGTTACAAGTCAGTTTAATTTTCAACTTCGAAAATGTTCGGTAAAATTGTGAAAGAAGGCAAAAGAGTTTGGAACTGCGCATCAATGCAAGGAAGGAACTTTCGTCTTTGTGCAGCAGTTATCATTTGGAATAAGACAGTTCTGCACCTCGGCTGAAGAGGGGCTCCAACATAATGAATTATTTAAAAAATAAAATGAAATACTTACAGATATGAATTTTCGTTTTCTAAAGGTAACAGCAGAGCCTAACAGATAAAATTTTTGTAATGCAACACCTTACAAGAAACTGGCAAAAAATATACTTATAGATAGAACGAAACCAAATATTTACAGTGGGATTTCTCCTTGTGCTTATTCCTTTTCTCATTGAACTCCCGACTTCCCCCTTGCTTTAAATAATTAACATCATATTCTTTGATTAAAAGAAAATACTTTAAATACTTATGTGCTCCTCATAAACTGGCACTATCAGATGTATAAATGTGAAAGCTTGTCTCTGTATATAGTATGCGAATACAAATCCACACTGTACGATCGAGCGGCTTGAAAATTTCAACAGATATTTAAAACGATACGGAAAACGTCACAGACGACTTTATAATTTCGAAAATCTACTAATTCCATTTGTGAATTTTCCCAATTTTCACGTTCGAAATACTTCTTCGACATCCTATCGAGTAAAAATTGACAAGTATATCTTTTTATGTAAAGCTATTCAGTTAACGGATATTAGTCATTTAAATGGGGGGAAATATTGTACTTGCTGTCAAAAAGTGAGATTGTTGTTGTTAGTGAGATGGACAAGTTTAAAAATGGCTTAGAAACCCATTTATGTTACCAAACTGTAATGGAAAAAGGAGGTTAGACTTGAAATAATTCCGCAATTTCTAGAATTCTGATTAGCACAGGAATAGTCCCTTAGGAATAGGAGCCTTCTCTTTAACGTAAATTAAAGCTCCAAACACATCAGACCTTTCCGAAACTTCATAGTATTTCTACTCAGGACTGTGCTAGAGATGGGGAAAGAATGAACACCCTGTTCTTTTGAACCTGTTCTCAAGAAAGAACGGGAACACCCTGTTCAGTGATCACGGCAAAAACATGTTCTCAGTTCATTAAGGTCCGACGCTTCAAAATTTTATGGCAGGCAAGCGTGTTGAAAAGAGAAATTTTGGAAAATGCCTTAAAGGTGAAATTTCTCATTGAAAGGCACGATTAATATTTTTTTGCTAAGAAAAATTTAAATTCTGGGGGGGCAGACGCCCCCCCTCCCCCACATTGGCTACGTATCTGATGGTGGGGACAGAAGTTCACAATTTTAGCTTTATCAAATTCTAATTGTGGAATCTTAGTTATTTTGAGAAATAATGATAACGAAGATGATTATCTGGGGGGGGGATAGAACTTTTTACCCAACCTACCATAATTTTAAAGAGGACCCGGGTAAAGAATAAGAAGCTTTCTTATATGTTCAATACGAAATGCATTCATAGGATAACAATTCGTCAATTTTTATTATTTCAGCCAAACTACTCAATTTGAATCAAAGTAAAAAATTTAATAATAAAGAAAATGATAGTCTGAAACACAAACAAATCGAAAAAAAATATTTTATCAACGTCAAACAATAATATAAGCATTACACTATCTCCATATAAAACGCGCCTTCGCTTCATACGCTCTTAGCCATCTCTTATTGGCTGAAAAAGAACCTGTTCCGGAGCAGCCTCTCCTATTGGCTGAAAAGGAACACGTTCTTTGATCACGACTCGAGGAGTTCTCCGAGCAGTGAGCGGGAACAGCTAGTTCTTTGCACCTAGTTCAGCGTTCTTTTCCTGAGCTGGAGTTCTTTTTCGGAACGGAGAGCTAAGAGCGGGAACGGGGTAAAAGGCGTTCTCTTGCTGAACAGGTTAAAAGAACTGTTCTTCGGTGAAAGGTGCTCTTTCATTAAATCTGTTCCCTGTTCTTTAGCTTTAATTAAGTTCTGAGCTAGGGTCAAAGTTGTAGACTTGGAGTCAGAAGCAAGGCCGTACTTAGACGGGGGGGCGGAGGGGGCGACCGCCCCCCCCCGAGGAAAAAGAAATTAATGTAAAAGATCCCATTTTTTCTTCCAAAAAATGGATGTATATGTTAGTCCTCTAACTTACCGCCCCCCCCGACAAAAATGCATAATTCCGCCACTGGGGGGTCCTATGAGTCCCCGAACTTATTACATTATATGTACATGGTGTATTTATACAGGGACGTAGCCAGAAATTTTTTTCTGTGTCAGGATGGTGAGGGGCATGGGCGCCGGCAGCATAGGGACAGGGGGGGCAATGCCCCCTCCCCTGGATTTTTGTATGCAGTGTTATCCTTTGCTTTTTTGCTCTTTCCAACATGGTAACTATTCGTTGAAGTAGTCTTTACCCTCCCCCTTGAGTAGTCTTTGCCCCCCTGGGAAATATTCTGCCGGCGCCCATGGTGAGGGGTATGAAATGCAGTGATGTATAAATGAACGAAATGTTTGTGCAGTAATAAAAAAAAAAAATTAATCTTGCTAAATTAGACAGAAATTGGGTGTGGGGGATATATCCTGAAAATTTTATCCCGATATACGATGCTCCCCGACTCCGAAATTATTTTCTAGGTATGGCCCTGGTCGGAAGCCATGTAATTTTATATGCCAAAGTCGTATTCATTTTCTTAAATCGTAGTCGAAGCAATCGACATATTTATACACGCGTATTATTTATAATCTGGAGCCTGATACTTACAGCTTTTTAAACCGAGTCTTTAATTTTTAAGCTGGAGCATGTACTTTTTTACCCTTTAAGGCGCAACCATTTCCCAATGCTGAAAAAAGGGCGGCCGTTGCCATCGCTCGACTTAACTACTAGCAAGAGGGCGGATGATCGAAACGTTCATCGCGTGCCACAGATCTAGAGACCCTTTTTTTGACGACAGCTGCCATTAAAATATTTGTACAAAAAATTACTGTTAACATACTTGATTGAAGAAAGCCAGAATGTTGGTTGCAAAGTTTTTTTAAAAGATTTTACAATTGTTGTTGTTGTTGCTAATGCCCTCTGGCAACCCGCGGGGCGGTGCCAGATCCCTCAAATAGGCAGGCGATGGGCGGAAGGGGCTGCTTCCATTTTAATGAGCCCCAGTGGGAGGAACTCCGACTCAGCTTGGGGTCCCCTAATTTTGAACCAATTCCAGAGGAGGGACCCACCCCCTGAAATCGGCACCCCCAGAGGTATCGTTTAACAATTTGGAGGACATTGAAGCCACGACGGATTTTACGTGCACCAGCTCCCATTAGGGCGCACGGTCCCACAGCAGTCGAGCCGAGAGGAATTCGACCCTCCCAAGCACTGGCCAATCCGGATGCTGCTTCACTTTTCGTGTTCTTATGGCAACGGAGTTTAGTGCCCAGACCATTGCGGGTTTTACAATTGTACTAAAGTATAGTACATTTTAAAAAGACGTATATTTTCATTTTTAAATTGAATAAAAAAGTCATAATAAAGCTACCATAAATCAAAGAACCTGTTCTCAAAAGAACAGGAAAAAGAACTGTTCTTTAAAAAAGAACGGGAACGGTGAACAACTGTTCTTTGAAAATAACGGTTTTCCCCACCTCTAGACTGTGCCGCTTTCTATGAGGAGGTGTCATTTACAGAAGCAGATTCCTTCTGCCTACTAAAGAAAGTATTAAAAGCAAGTCTCACAGTGCAAAAAGAACGTGCTTTTTGCAAGTTCCTAATAAAAGTGTGCTCATTCATCAACAAAATACTTGATTTGTGTAAAAAGTATTTATGTTTAAGAAATTAGAACATTTTAGATAAATTTAAACTTACAAATCTAGCATAGCATTTATTTCAATTCTTTGTTTTGAATATTTATAATTATTAGTATTCATTAATTTTTCGTCATAAATTCAAGGGATTGCATAAAATGCTGGCAATTCGATAGAACTTTCAAAGGGGACCTAGAAAAATTTTTGCGGGGGGAGGGGTGTCTTCGGATTTTTGCGCTACGCCACTGTACCTATTGCGTCACTGTTTTCAAATCAGACTTTCTGTTTCAGGAGGTGTTATAATGACTCTGGTCTAGTGCTGATCGGATTAGTAACCGAACCGAACTTTTTCGTTCACTTACTCCTTGCTTACATCTTTTTATTGTCTGTACCTCTTTTCTCTTATAAAGACGAGCTTATCTATTAATGGTTTTTATAACTATATCTTGTTTAACAGTTCTTATAACTGAAGTATTAAATAAATAAAAATAAAGCTGGACCCAAGCTATTGGCTTATTAACTGGCACAATTTGACTATCTCAAGCTTCTAAAAAACAATAGATACTATGTCAAGACTCGTTATAACTGAAATTTTTAGAAGGATACATTTTAAATGAAGCTCATCACTTGTTACTTTTTATTCCATTAATTTGATATCAGTGATACAGCACGATGATTCCTTAGTCACATACCATTGATATAATTTTCGTTTACATCCAAGATAATTTTTTACAATATAAATTAATAGTGAGAAATTGCTATAAATTGTTGACCCCGCATTAAAAAGAGAGAAATAAAATGCTCCCCTTATCAGGTATTCACTGTGTAACATCGTTTTACTTTCTACACAATGTATGTATTTTCCTTTTACAATCACTCATGAAGAAAAAAGAAACAATTAGAGACTGTCTCGAGATCTAAGAAACATGCGGCTTGTTTTTCCAAATCATTGTTCCATTTTTGCGACATGTGATTTGTAGCGGAAAAACAACGGTTACAGGCGGTTGACTCGGCCAAAGTAAAATCCAATGTTCTTTTATCGTCTGCGATGTTATCATGTGTTGTATTAGTGAAGTTTTTTTTTTTTAATAATGTCACAGTGATGACAAGACTGTATTTTAGTGGTTCTCAACCTTTTTTTGTTGGTTTAACCCTTAACGAAATATTTTCAAAAACTGCACAGTTGCCAACTTTTATGATCTTTTTTCCCGAAGATTATTTACCACAATTTCCAAGTAAATTTAGTTATGATTAAAATTTAATTTATTTCAATCAGAGCCCTGTATTACTCTAAAGCTTTTATGAGTATCAGCTGGCTCCTGTGGAATTGTACCCACTGGATTAGTTCCGATCAGATGCAACAATGTAGAAGAACCACAAATTAAAATAGAGAGATTGTTTCGGTATTTTGTCATTACACTTCTCCACTACAATCTTTAAAGAAATATGTTTTAAAAAGTCAACTTGTCTGTTATTTTTGTTATTTGTATAAAAATAAGTCTATTTTTGTACATATAACTGTAACATTTTCGTCACTTCTTTTACTCTCACACTAATGGGAGGCCTGTTCTTGCTTTGCTGTGCAGTTTTTCAAGATGGACTCGAACAGAGCCAAGTACAGTCATATCTGGGACTGGATTCATCATGTTTCTGTATTCGTTTTTCATGAATAAGTAGAATAAAAAAAGCGCTTTCTACCAATATAGTGGATGGAAAAGACAATAAAACTTTCATTCTCAGATCAGACAGACTTTCATATTCCCTGTTGAGGCCCAACCAAAAGTTTATGAGAGGTTTTTCTTGAAAAATGATTTCAGTCTGCTGTCAGTAGAAATTTCAATTTGACTTTCTTTTTGTGGGACATCCAATAGTGCTAATTAAACATTTTCTTTGGGTAACGGACTTGAAATACAGTAAATACTTTTGTCAAGCTTTGGAAAGTATCACAGTAATAATGTTGATCCCTTCAAGTGTTCAGATATTTGCATTTAACGTCACTAGAAAGTTGCAATTCATTTTCTGTAATAAAGTTATGCAAAGTCTCTAAATGAGATAGCGTCTGTACACTAACCTTAATGAGGAACAATTTTTACTAAAAAGCGGTTTTAGAGTACAAATATTTTACTGGCATAGCTGCCAACTCTTACGGTTTTTCCGGGAGATTTTTCACCACTATATTCAAACAGTTTTATTTTACAATAAAATTTTGGACTTATTTTAAGCTTCAATTCGTAAGTAAAAATTAGTGGTGAAAAATTTTCCTGGAAAAACCGGAAGAGTTGGCAGCTATGTACTGGTGTATGTTCCTTTGTTTACAGTAAGCTCCCTATAACGCGAGTTCATACTGGATGGATTCGTAGAACATGGCGAAAAAATTGCTTTTTCGTTCGTATAACACGTTAAAAGAGGCTCGTACAGTCACCACCTTCTAGATATACAAAGCCTGAGAACAGACACTTTCACGTCATCACTTGGTCCACTAAAGCGTCGTCATCACACATTTATTTTCAAAAAGTAAAATTATTCAAAGTTTGAGGTAAATTTACACCCTCATAAAACATTTTAATGATTTAAGATAGAGAATTTAATTTTATGGCAGATAGGAAATTTTAACTATCACTAATTATATAATATGATATAGAAATGGATCACAATAAATTATTTTTTATCAGAAAGGTATTTTAATTTTTATCTTAAGATATTTTCTAAAATTTGAATCATTCACCAGATATTTTAAATAGTTTTACTTTGTGAAATTAAACAGTAATGACGTCATCTTAGAAGACCTAGTGAGGACATAAAAGCTTCCATTCTCAGGCCTTCTATATCAAAGAGGTGTTCTCATTTTATCACGCTTTGGCTCCAGTAATTAATGTAATTTTTGAATGGCAACACTTATAGAAATCATCGCCTATCCCGGAGTAATAGAGGCTAGAGCCGCTGCTACACGGACAGCAGTAAAATAAGCGCCTCAAGTAAAATTCATTTGATGAACTGAGGAAATGGTCTGCTTTTTCCTAATTCTGGTGTGCGTTAAATGCAAGATTGCCAACTTAGCCACTTTGGGGATAGATCTGGTCACTTTAAGAACCTAACTAACCTCAAATTTTGCAAAAACTACTAGAAGCTATTTTAGGCATATTCTTTCTGTTTTAAGCAATTTCTGGCCATTTCATATTCTTTCTGTTTTATGACATATCTAGCCTATTTCAACCGACGTTGTAGTCATACTGTCTGTTCGGCTCGCTCATACCTGTAGTTTTCCATTTGCATTATTAAATGTTATTTCAATTTATTTTATAATGCCCATGCGCAAACTTGAGCGTTTTAAATTTCATCATTGTTCTTTTTTCAAAAACGTAAACGATATGCGGCTGCAAAATAAAACTTCGCAGACGACTGTCTGGATCTCGACAACATAATAGGGCAGTTGCACTCCACGTCACAATTCATTCCATTTAGGACAGACCTTGCGTTAAAAGGTGGCAAAAATAAAACTTTATTTTGTTACGGAAATCAGTTATGAATAATTTATTTTTCTCTCAGCTCAAAATCATTTTTATTTATTTCTAGCCACTCTTCGCTTTCATTCTAACCATTTTTTCTTCGGCAGAGTTGGCAACACTGGTTAAACGTATCTGAAAGAACTTTTATATTGTGTGATTTATTTTTTTCTACTTAAACTTGAGAAAGAAAATGTTTTAAAAAAATAAATCTTTGCAAATTTAAACCCGATCAGTTATCTCTGGCGCATACATAATATGAAGAAAACCGGTGTTTAAGTGAAAGATGTTAAACAAATTTAGAAAGATGTCATAACATGAAAAAGTCTAATAATTTTATGATTTTTACGTTATCTAAAAGTTGTCTTTAGTCATCATAACTCTTCTGTCCACCTCGCTCAAATGAGGAATGCCGCGGCTGGAGGGTGAACTTTACACTACAGGTGCAATATAGTTCAGATTTTGTACAACACAATTTAATAATTTTACTTTAATTGTATTTAAATATGCCTTCAAAAATAAAATACAGTTATCACAAAAAAGAGATATAGAGTCGTTATACGTTTTAACTAATCAAAACGCTAAATCAATGAGAAACCCGAGCTTGTTCAATTCCTACTATTAGTTCACACTCTCCCTACATTTATATATCTTGTTCAAATTTACAACCATTAATAAAATACTTTTTATTCATCCACCCACGTCAAATACATTTTTTAAACATGTAGTGGATGTCACTTGATGTTAATACAGTTTTTTCAAATATTAATTCATTAATTAAATTTAATTAATTAATTTTAGATCCTGTAACATGGAATTAAAAATGAATGAAAACAATAAACTAAACAAACGAACTGGATTAACGGTAACTCAAGTAGGAATTGACTTAATTTTATTTTTTTTAATATTACTTGTTTCTTTGCAACGAGTCGGTTCCATCTTGGGGAAATAGCACGTAATGATTCTCGAAGTGTGTTGCTTATGTCCAGTTTATTTCGCTGTTTTGTTTTGGTTGCTGTCACTTCAGAAAACTCGATTCACACAGATGTGTTGTCGGGAATGGCAATGGGGATTTAAGTGACTGCAATTTTAATTTATAATCTTGAAATGTTTCATAAACAATAATTTGAAATAGTTACAAGATTTCTTCTGAAACAAAGATACAAAATAGCACAAACCCGACGAAGTCGAAGCCCATAGTAATACCCCATAGTAAATAAAATAAAAATATAGCGAAATTTCTCGGGTGCGACCACACTCAGATTCGGAAAAAATTGGTCTTTGAGAGAGGTGGTCGCTCAAAGAAGTATAAATATTTAGTAGTGAAAGAAAAAAAATGCTGAAAAATACTATTTATTTTTTTATTTAAGAAATTGCATGCTTAGTCCATAAGTGATTATACATTTAAAAATAATATATATATATATATATATATATATATAGTAATTTTAATAAAATATTTAGAAATTTCAGATATTTCATTCTTTTTTCTCTCCCCGGGAAAACTTCTCGCTCTATTTTTTTTTTTTTTTTCACCTGACAAAAGAGCACTTATATTGATATTCCATATGCATTCTGAACTTGCCACAATAAAATCTACTTTCTTAAAAAATATTTTTCCGGCTTTTCTCGCAAGCAAAAGTAACCGGCAACTTCTCCGAATTCCTTATTTCGTGTGACTGGATGACATTAATGGTCTACTCCAACAACTGCACCAATAGTAAAATCACTCGTTCCTTAGACATGTCTCTTCTCTAACTTACAAGATTTGTATGCAGTGCGTACATTTACTTGCACCTGCTGTTGATTTGCAGAAGAGCGACAGGTTTAGAATGACGATTTTGCTTACTTAACTTCCGGGAAAATGCATGAAAATTTTCGGACAGAGCACCAGGACCCGTCGCTTATAAGAGGATCGCCTGGTCTTTTCTAGAGGATTTTTTAACATTAAGTAGACAGGATAAAAAATCGGTGCCTTGAAAAAGTGGTCGTTCGGGGAGGGAGTCGTTTAACAGAGGTGGTTGCTCATAGAAGTTTCACTGCATATTGAAAAAAACTGCCACATTCAAACATAGAATTTGAACTCCTCCAAATTTTTTTTATAAAGCTTACATATGCTCGTTTAGAATTTTATTTATATAAGTAAATTTTAAAAATATTGTGTGAAGTAAATTAAAATTGATAATTCCGACTTTTGTAAAAATAATTTGAAATTATTACTACCAGAAATTTCAACAAAATATTTTTTTATTAAAAAAAAATTTATTTCAGTATAAACCTCTGAGCCGAGATTAAATGAAATAACATCGGCAGAATGAACTTCCTCGCGTGTGCAGTAGAGATGAGAGGGGCTCAGCCCGAGCCCGGGCCCGAACCGGGCTCGGGCTCGGGCTCGTGAAAAATTTCTTCTTTATTGAACATACTCCTTGAAACAGATTTTAAAATGAGATTCATAAGGAAAATAAAAGAGTTTAAAAAAAATTGGGCACCACGACGCACGAGCGGATTCAGGGTAGGGGCTACGGGGCTTCAGCTCCCCCCCCCCTTAAAAGAGATTGCTAAAGCGTAACATTCTGCTTCATTATGCACTTTGAATATGTTAAGTTATCTTATTTAATCACTTAGCCCCTCCCAAAAGTTTTTACATTGATTAAGACTAAAATTTTGCTTTATTGCATATTTTGTTTGGGTGAAATAAGCTTTTTTCAAACTTTAGCCCCTCCCGATAGAGAATTTCTGGATCCGCCACTGGGCACGGGCGCCTAGAAGTTGCGTGAAGCTCTTTGGGTATTTCAGAACGGCGGCTTATATTACTTAGTTAGTCATGAGATCCGACATTATTTGATGAACATGGATATAGAGAATTAGAAAGTGCATTGAGAGTTTGCAACTATATTTGTCTTTAATTTGCATAAACGGCAAAATTTATTGTATTCCAGCAATGAAGTAATTGAATTTTTTTTTTCCTTAACTGAAATCTCGGGCTCGGGCTCCGGCTTCAATAATATTGCTCGGGCTCGGGCGGGCTCGGATTAAAAGTCCTCGGGCTCGGGCTTCAAAAAATGAGCCCGAACTCATCTCTAGTGTGCAGCGTCACTGCGGATGACTGTTAAACGCGTAGAGTACATATGGGCAATTTCTGGCCCACGGGACAGATGTGGCGCACGGAACATTTCAAAATCCCTTATAAATCCCAGCCATACGTTCCATGACTTCGCTAACATCCTGAAGTTAGGCCAGCAACTTTTCAAAGGTGCCCATGCCTGACGTTGAAAGAGTACCACATTCGAGCTTAGAACTTTAACACGAATCTTTAACTTAACTCTAATCTCTCTAACTCTAATCTTTTGCGTAACAACAACACCTCTTACAGGGAGAGAGCTCACCAATGCAGTTGATTAAAAGTTTTATTTTTAGAAAATAAAGCTGGTATTAAAAATTTCTGGTGAATTTACACAAAACTAACGCTGTTTTAATAATGAGATTTAAAAATATAATTTTACGACAAATGCTAGGTTTTAACCATGACTAATTAGATAGTACGATAAGGAAATAGATCAGAATGAATAATTTTGTATGAGAAAGGTATTTTAATTTTAATGTTTAATTTAAGATATTTTCACACATTTGTTGCATTCACCAGAAATTTTAAATAGTTTTACTTTTTGAAAATAAAACTGTGATGACGTCAGAGGTTGAGTTTTTAGGCTTACCATGTGTTGACGGTGTTGGGTACATATACGTGTTTAGAATTTCATTTTTATAAGTAAATTTTTAATATACTAGCAGCCAATAGAGATGGGCGGTTCGACTCATTTTACTGATTCGAATCTCGACTCACTCACTACTTCGATGATTCGAATCAGTGATTCGAATCTTGAATCAATAAAACAACTAAAGAAATTTTCCCTCTCTCTGCGCCGAAAGCCGTACTATTTAAACACCCTTCACCCATTCATCGGGTTTCTTCTCCGCTGAGTTCTCGGACAGTTAGCATCTCTCTCTCCTTGCTCCAGTAAAACTAGTGTTTAAACTGCCCGAAATGAAAATACAGGGGAGCTTCGTATGACCCCCTGGGCCTGTAAGATTAAAAGGTTAAGTTTGGTGTCAAAGTATTCGAAATTTTATGTATCGATGGGGGTCCCAGAGGGGGGGTCGAGAATCAATAAAAACGCGCTCCGATGGATAGTTTCCGAGATATACGTTAATTAATTATGGTAATTAGACTAATTAACCATGATTGAGGCTTAAAAGGACTGCAAACATGTAGAAATTGGCTCTGGGATGGTTTCCAGACTTTGGAGTTGCCGCCGGAGGAGGCTAGTGTTTAAAATGCCCAAATTGAAAATATAGGGGAGCTTCGTATGACCCCCTGGGCCTGTAAGATTAAAAGGTTAAGTTTGGTGTCAAAGCATTCGAAATTTTAAGTATCGGTGGGGTGTTGAGTCTAGGGGGGGTCGAGAATCAATAAAAACGCGCTCCGGTGGATAGGTTCCGAGATATACGTTAATTAATTATGGTAATTAGACTAATAAACCATGGAGCTGTTTTTTCTGCGATGAGAGAAGAAGAAGCTTTCCGAGAGAAAGCAGTAGCAAAAGCATCACAAGCTGGTATTGATCTCAGGATTTTCTTATCGCCGGCCTCAGAGGCGTAGCCAAGGGGGGGGGGGGTTAGGGGGGTCATAACCCCCCATGAGGAATTTTTTGCCATACAAAATGTATATTCTTGCTACGCCCCTGGCCGGCCTGTATTTTTGCCCTTTATCGAATTCGAGATTTCACTGAAATGAAAATGGGAATATCGGATATTTGATGTTGAAATAAAACCGATATGTCGATTTTTGGCCCAGTCCTACTGAGGGGCTGCTGCCCCCCCCCCAAAAAAAATGGGACCCTTTACTTAGCTTACAATTGAACTTTATCTTTAAATTTGATACCCAGCCCACCCCGAAATAAAATCCTGGCTACGCCACTGTCAATAACACTAACTACGCCACTGCTTTAGGCCCTATTTTGTATTTCTCTGAATTACGAAAGAAAATAAAATCATTCCCCTTAAACGAAAAACAAGGTAAAAAAAAAAAACGAAATCTGCTGCAATAAAGCGAAATGTTATTTTGCTTACTACAAAGTCCTTTTGTGAGAGCGCTTAATACCGCCCCTGTATCCTTCATTAAAAGTGACAAGCACAATCCTAACTTTATTTCATTCTATTTCCCTTCACATGAAAATCCGCCACCATGTAAACTTAAAGTTCCGTTTTTTTTTTTTTTTTTTTTTGAGGGTGGGGGCAGGGGGACATATATTAAAGTTAAAAGTAGAAAAGGGATGTTTCATTAAATTTTAAACAAATATTAAATCAGTCAGACAAGTTGGAAGGAGGGATTTTCTTAATTTTTTTTTCGGGGGGAGATTGACCCCTCTTGCCCTTAGGAAGTAACGCCTATGCCACCCGCCAAAAGCAAACGATGTTCGACCCACTCCACACCCACAGACAGATAAAACTTTAAAATCCGACCACCAACCAAGAAATGAAACACCAAAGATTCGAAAAAAAAACTTCAATTAAATGAAACATCCTTTCAACTCTTTTCGACTCCTTTCGACTCTGAGTCGATAGAAGATTCGAAAAAACCCCTCCAATTAAATGAAACATCCTTTCAACTCTTTTCGGCTCCTTTCGACTCTGAGTCGATAGAAGATTCGAAAAACTAACGAATCTCAACGATAGTATACAATCACCGAAACAGAGCGAAACACTGAATCAGTAAAGATTCGTTGCTGCACCAACTCAGTGACCAACTCACCCACACCCACTCATTTACTGTTTCAAATCATCTATCGACTCAGAGTCGTAAAGAGTCGAAAGGAGCCGAAAGGAGTCGTAAAGAGTCGAAAAGAGTTGAAAGAGTAAGGGAAAATCCCTGGGAACGGCAAAGGGAAAATAAGTTTTTCTTCCCTTCGCACTTGGAATGTATTTCCCTTGAGGGCTTGAGATTCGAATCAGTAGAGAGTGAGTGTAAAGACTGAGCCACTCAGTACCAAGATTCGAATCACTGATTCGACTCATCGAATCATTGGCCATCTCTAGCAGCCAATGTGGACAGCTTTGCCACCCCATATCTGGACTCATTTCAATGAAAATCATGCTCCTCTGTTTTAACACTATGTTATTTTGGGTATCTTCATAAAAGCCAATGTTGAAACAACAAATCGATAAAACATTCTTTAGCCCAATGCATGGTGACATTTTTTAGATGGGCGATGAATCACTGCCGCCTAGATATAGAAAGCCTAACCACTGCTACGTCACAAGGCCTTAACGTCATCAGTTGGCCTTCTAGAGGTGACGTCATCACAGATTAAATTTGATAAAGTAAAACTATTCGAAATTTCTGGTGAATTTACTCTCTCATAACAACATTTTAATGAATTGAGACAGAAAAATTAATTTTACAAAAAAGAGCAGTTTTTAACTGTAACTAATTATATAATGTAATAAGGGAGTAAATCACTTATAAATTGTTTTATGTCACGAACGTATTTTAATTTTTATCTTTTACTTAAAATACTTTTTAATATTTGTAGCATTCACCATAAATCTGAAATAGTTTTATTTTATGAGAATGAAAGTGTGGTGACGTCATTACTTGAAGGCCTAATAATGTCGTCAAAGCTTCAGCGCTCAGGCTTTCTGGATCTAGGAGGCAGTGGATGAATACGCCAAGTACTGTAAATTCGATATTTTAAAGGATGGAAAAGATCCGAAAGATCTTGCATTTTTGAGTATCCATTAATTTTATTTTGTAATGTAGCTGTTGCGGGACATATGCTTGCTCAATTTGACGGTATTGAACTGTTAATTTGGATTTTTGCACATGCGTTATTGTTATTTCCCTAAGGTTATATCTAGCTGCTGACGTTCGCAGCGTGGAAATATCGTTGATATTCTTATCGCATGCGTTAACGTATTATATAAAAGATTGTCTGTGAAGTAAATTAAAATGAGTAAGAATCTACTTCTCTAAAATTAATTTGAAAATTATTGCAACCAGAAATTCTTAACAGGATATTTCTATTTTTAAAAAAATTTCAAACTTTAGGCAGTCTCATAAAAACCAAAATCTGCATTTCCAGCTTGTGTGAGATTACGCTGGAGCACGCGTGCAACGGCTTCTGCGGAGGCCTTTTAGGCTGAGAAGTACAGCGAAGCTTCTCGGTTGCTCGCAATCTCCGTTCCGAAAAAAATTGGTCCTTGAGAGAGGTGATCGCTCTAAGAATTATGAATATTTGGTAGTCAAGTAATAAGTGCTGTTCATTTTGTTATTCAAGACATTGCTTACTACTACAAAAAAAAAAATTAGATACAAACATTTTTAAATATGTAATTTTAATAAAATATCTGTAAATTGCAGGTTGTTTCATTCTTTCTTCTCTCGACGAGATAATTTCTCGCTCTACTTTATTCTTTGCATTTCACAAAGGAGCATTTATCTTTATATTCCACATGCGTTGGGAATTTGCCACAATAAAATAGATTTTCTTTAAAAATTGCTTTTCGGATTTTCCCACAAGCAAAAGTAACCGGCAACTTCTTGTCCAATAAATTTCTTTTTTCACGCGACTCAATGACATTCAGACATGTCTCTTCTCTAACCTACAAGATTTGTACGTGTACTTGCACCTGCTGTCGATATGCAGTAGAGCGACAGGTTTGGAAAGTGATTTTTGTTAACTTTACTTCCGGAAAAATGAATGAAATTTTTCTGACAGGCCACCAGGACCGGTCGCTTATAGAGGATTGTGTGATCTCTTCTAGAAGATTTTTTAACATGAAGTAAATAGGATGAAAAATCGGTGCCTTGAAAAATTGATCGTTCGGGGAGGTAGTCGCTTAATAGAGGTGATCATTCATAGAAGTTTCCCTGTAATTTAATGCTCCGTTGGCGGCCCAGTACTATCTGATCCACTGACCAGAACCGGTCCGCGAACAGGGGTTGGTGACTACTGCTATAGGGTAACACGTGAGCGTCTACAAAAAATGGGAAATTATATTGTGTAAAGTTGGAGTTCTTTCATGTTTTGTCTAGACAACACCTCCTGGATATAGAAAGCCTTACAGGTCCTACGTCATCATTTGCCTTATATTTAAAAGTCTTATTTTCACAAAATAAAACTATTAAAATTTGTTGGTGAATTTACCCATGAATAGCAATATTTTAATAATTTGGGATAAAAAATATAATTTTACGACAAATGGCAGTTTTTAATCATGACTAATTAGATAATATGATAAGGAAATAGATCATACTGAATAATTTTGTATCAGAAAGGTATTTTAATTTTAATGTTTAATTTAAGACATTTTCTAATAGTCTCAGCATTCACCAGACATTTTTAATAGTTTTATTTTATGAAAATAAAACTTTTAACTGTAAGTCTAGGGATTATGATAAGGCATGTCACGGACATGCCCCCCCTTGAAACACCAGGGTAGCTTTCACTACCAGAACAAGCAAAAAGCGGAAGCTCTTGCTACGTGCTACGAGACACAATTCACGAACACTGCCAACCTCTCCTACCAGGGCTGGGACTACCATGTGCACAGGACTGTTTATGAGTTCCTGCTGCAGCCTACGCAGCATCGGATTAGCCCTGCCCCGCCGAGTGAAGTTATAAACATCATCAAGCGCACCAAGAAGAACAAAAGGCCAGGGCCTGACCACATTATAAATGAAATGCTCCAGAACATTCCGGTAAACACTCTCTTTGCCATCACCAAGATTATAAATGCCACCCTGGACACTGGTTACTTTCCTCCGGCCTGGAAACTTGCCACCGTAGTCCCGATACCCAAAGCTGGACTGAACCTGGCAAACCCGACTGCATATAGGCCTATTAGCCTCCTAAGCTGCTTGAGTAAGATAGCAGAGCGGGTGATTCTGAACAGGGTAAACGACCACATCACGGACAGTAACCTGCTTCTCCCAGAACAATTTGGCTTCCGGCCGGGGCACTCTACCGTCCATCAAGTGCATCGTGTCGCCGAGGCCCTGTCCATCCAGCATCAGCAGAAACGACATTCCGCCATCTTGCTTCTCGACCTCCAGAAGGCCTTTGACAAGGTCTGGCACGTTGGGTTAATTTACAAACTCGTCAAGCTCCATTTCCCGGACTCCTTAGTGAAGCTACTAAATAACTACCTGGTCCACCGCAGATTTCAAGTTAGAGTCAAAGACGCATACTCTAGCCCGTCACCAATTTAAAGTGGAGTCCCCCAGGGTTCCATCCTCGGACCCGTCCTGTTCAATGTCTTTATTAACGACATTCCGACCCACCAAGATACCATGCTGGCCCTCTACGCCGATGACGCGGCAATAGTCGGCCACGCCGACACTGGCTCTGCCCTCATCACTGCCATGCAGACTCATCTTCACTCCATCAACCGCTGGATCAGGGGCTGGAAGCTACTCCTGAACATTCCCAAGTGCCAGGCCTTGTACCTCTCCAACCGGAATAAGCCGACCAGGATTATGATCGACAACACCCCGATTGACTGGGAAGAACAGGTTAAATACCTTGGCGTCACCATCGACAGGAATCTCACCTGGAGACCTCACACTGATAGCGCCAGAGCCAAGATGGCCCTGGCCTACAGGAAGCTAGCCCCCATCATTAAAAACAAGAACCTCTCTCCGCAAAACAAAGCGCTTCTTTACAAGACATTTATAAGACCAACTGCTACGTACGCCGCACCGGTGTGGGCTTATGCCGCAAGATCCTCAATTGACCGACTAGAAAGCAAGCAGAATGGAATTCTGCGCACAATCCATAATGGGCATCATTTCCTAAAAACGCAGCCATTAGAAGAGACCTGAACATCAAAACTCTTAGACAGTTCATTTACAGACTTGCTGTTCGGTACTATGGTACGCTGAACCAGCTTCCCAATGAAATAGCCGCAGAGTACCCGGACTATGACCCCTCCGAACCCTGCAATCGAAAACGCCCCAAAGCGGTCCTCTTCGTTTTTGCGCCCTCATAGTGAACTCCTGCACGACCAATCTGATCTGTAACTGATCCGGGCCCCCGGCCCCCCCACCTCATGATAAAGTACCTCAAGACATATAACTACAAACTGGAGATAAAGCTCTATGCTAAGGTGCTCCGAAAAACCCAGAACTTCAGTTCAGTACGATAAAGCTAGGTGGCACAGGAGTAGTAAGGCTTTCTATATCTGGGAGGCGTTGGTTTAGATCGCCATTGTGGTGTAAAGCAGGAAAAAACAATGATAAGCTAAAGTCGTCATTTTACAAGAAAATGTTGAATGAAAACAAACTATTAGAGGCTGGCAATTCTGGAGAACAGTTGCTGATAAAGCTATAAAAAGAAGCTAAATAAAAAAGCAAGGCTCTATGAATACAAATGCATAATGAATGTGATGACATGTTTACTAATCTCCCCCCCCCTCCCCACCTCAACTTCCATTCGATCGATACAGAAGTGATCACTATATGTATTCCAGCAAAACAAAACCTGATCGTTCCATCTTACACCTGCTTTTATGAATTCAAAATACGTCAATGGTGTCCTTTATCATAAAAATCTTATCTTTTGAATAATAAGGTTGGCTCCATTTTATAACACCGCAAGATAAATTGGCAATTCGTGTCAGGTAAGGTTCAAAGTCTCATTTTGGAGATCGTAAGCATGCTATATCGAGAATGTGAGACTGTACTCAACCTCGCAAAATTCTCTAAAGCCCTGGCAATTTCATATCCATGATCTAATTTTTTGTGAGTAATGGAGTTAAAATTTGCCATCTATCGCACTTGTTTTCAGAAGATCAAATTCACGGTTTTTTTTTTTTTTTTTTTTTTTTTTTTTTGCCTTTGGCGTTTTGGTGAATTATAAACTTGATCTTTGGTGGGATCATTCACAGATTAAAGAAGATAACATTTTTGAAAGTTGAGTAGCAACCCTACCTTCCCTCCTCATATTTAAGTTCAGAACGAAGAAATAAGCATAACAAAATGCTATTTTGATCACTAAGAATTACAAAAAAATGAACATAAAGTACTGTCTTTTGTATAAATACCCACTCTGTTCTTTTTAGCACCCGAATGATCGAGTCCTTCACGCTTCGTTTTTTGTAAAAATAGTTTGTGGACATGATTTATATCGACAGGTTTTCGTTGCATTTTTCAATAAGGTTGCCAGGTAATGGTGGAGAGGAAATAAAATGCTAAAAGCGTCTAAAGTTTGAAACTTTTGATGGTTTACTGCCAAGTTTGGCGTCAAAAAATGAGTCCCCAAAACTGAAACTAGCTTGGCGATATCTTCCATATTTGGTGAGAAACTGACAAACCCTAAAATTTATTAAAAAGGAGGAATATAGTCAGAATGTGCTTAACGAAGTCTGTAAAATACTTTTAGTAAGGGATTTTAATACAGATTTCAAATTCCAAAGAAGTGTTTTATGAAACAAGGAAGACAAATACCGTACACTCATGGATTATGATACACTTTCCAAACAGTATTTATAAAATTGATATAAGGATACTTTCCTACTTATTGAAAGGAGGAAGAAAAATAGAGACAATGCATGGATTATGATGCGCTTTTAATATATAGCACTTAAGTGCGTATTGAAAAATGAAAGTGTTACAATTTTTTCTTCCTTTCTTTTTTCTTTTCCACTTTATATCTCTTTGGAATTGCGCCATTCGCGTTTCTCTGTGTCTTCCGTTTAGATTTTTTCTGTATGACCTTCGTGCATGTTAATTTTTCTTCATAGACTTTTCTCTTGAAGATTGTAGCATCTTCGTATCTGTAAAAATAATTGACCAATATAATAAAAATTAGTTTTTGGTGTTTCAAACAAAGCTATTTGTATTCCATGTTTTTCATTTTACTTTCTTTAAACATGTAGTACTACGCTGCTTAGAATTTAACATACTGTCGTAATCCCAAAATAAAAAGCATAACTACCAATTCTTCCTATCTTATGGAGATATTTTCCAGAAAAATTTTTCCATGGGAATTTTTGGACTTATTTTAAATTTAAATTACCAAGTAAAAATTAGTGGTAAAAAGTCTCTGATAAATCGGAATTGTACAACTATGAAAACGCCCTCCGAGATAACATGTTCCTAAAAACAAGACTTCACCATATCGTTTTTGCCCGTTGTAAATATTCTGTGAGTGTGATTCCGATGGCGTTCTTTCCATCTTAGACTTACGACAGATCGCCTTTCACTGTGGCATTGTAGGATCTGATACGAGCCCTTACATCAGCTTATAAGAATGCACGTTGCGTTTACGCTGTGTCATTCCTTATCACCTTCGTCTTATCACTCAAAGACTAGGCCTACTTCATTTCATGCCATTAAATAAATTAATAATTCGAGTCAGGTACAGTTCAAAGTCTGGACCTGAGTGAATGCCTTGAGTGTCACATGCAACCGCTCTGAAACGTATGAAAATGATAGTTGTTCCAAATAAGGTCCCTATTTAAAATCTGGTTTCAACTAGGTTTCGTCACACAGTTGTTCAGTTGTTCATTGGCGTAAATTACTAAAAGCAATTGCCCCTCACTCACAAAATAAATAAATTTATATACAAATACTTCAGCAATTGCCTATTTGAAAATATTGTGTACAATAGAAAACACTTTGACCCCCAATGTTACATGCCAATTTACGCCAATAGCTCGTAACTTAGTAGTCCTCCATCAAAATGATATACGTACACAATAGCTGCCAACAATTCCGAAATGTAATTATGAACTAGTGAACTATTTTTTGTAAACAGTAATTCTAATAGAAATATTTTTGTGTTTAAATTAATAGCAAAATCTAAGCACTGTTCGGGGCCCCTATACAGTCATATCCTGGTGACCCATATATATGTATAGTCACTAGAATTTTTCAGATTAGAACTTAAACTCTCTTAATAAATCCTGGGCCCATGGAAAAAAAAAACTTAGAGGGGGGGGGGGACTTCAAATAAATTTTCTAGAGAGGAGCAAATTTCACACTTGTAACAATTTCATTTCTGATTTTGCTTTTTGGCGCATTTCTGTTTTACATCCTAGATAATACACTAAAACTCTAGGGGGGGGGGGGCAAGCGACGTACCTTGACCCCCACTTTATGAGCGTCTTTGTAGGGGCCCCTAGGCCGAGGCTCCCTATATTGTCATACGTAGCTCACATTTATGTATAGTCACGAGAATTTTTTCTGACTAGAACTTAAAATCAAAAATGTGAAACTGGAATCTAAAATTTCTAACAATTACAATTTCGGGGGCCCTTATCAGTCGGGGCCCGGGGCGGACCGCCCCCTCCGCCCCCCGGTTAGTCCGCTACTGTTATCCAGTAAATGTAAACCCAAACAATGGTAAAAAGAAAATTAAAATGGAATTGGATGGAGTAAAAACAATAGGTAGCAAGCATCGACTATACTCTTCAGGCCCCACAAGCCGAATACTTGCTACCAAGACAAAATAACAAAATAACAGGATTTCAATGCAGCCACTTAGCTCAAAGAAAGCTAAATATGTGGCTACGGGGGGATATCCTGTTAATAAGTAAAAAGTAATCAAATAGACATACCCAGAATAAAAATAACATATGGAGAAAAGATGGAGATGAGGCGTCCAAGTGCCTTAAGCCTGACAACATGGCTCGAACATGGAGCTGTTGCCAATTGGAGAGGAAAAAATTCGTTGCCAGAAAAAAATTGGAGAAGATTTGAACAAGAAGTAAAATGTAAGAGTTATTAAAATAATAATGATTATAAAATAAAGAAATAATATAGAGTACATTAAAAAAAGGGAGAAATTAAAATAAACTATATATTATTATTAAAATGAAGAAATATTGACTTGAGAATTTTAGGGTTATTTTAAAGGGATGCATCTAACTACTTAAATAGCTCACTATTCGCATTTATATGCCTAGAGATATTTCAGTGATTATATTAATTATAAGAAGAGCATATTGATATAACACCTGTGATCATTAATTCATTTGTAATTTTTTCCCCCCCTCAATAAAACATGTACTAAAAAGCCAGAATTTTATCGATTTTTCTTTTTAAATAATTTTTAGAAGCAATCCAACAACCAATCCCCAACCTCTCCAACCAAGAATTCCCAGAAGGGACACATGTTTATAGAAATGCTAATTGCAACTAGGAAATAGAATGGAATTTAGAAATTTTCTAGGGTAATTGTATTTTAAAGCAATATGATACAGCGATGATATATTATCAGACTTATAATTACTTGTACAAAGAGACAGTTCTCTATATAGATGATTAGCTATAATATTTCTAAATACAGATATATGCATGCAAGAGGTAAAATCTGTAAAACTAATTACATTGAAAGGGAAATCATCTCTTTTATTATATATGTTAAATGTGAGTTTCTTGTCCTTATTTATTATTAGTTGTAAATCAAGAAAATTAATACAGTTATTAGTTAGGGGATTTTTAATTAATTCTAAAAATAAATTGGTGCGTTGCGGACTGCGGGTCAATTTGACTGAATTCTGCATGAAACTTTTTGAATAATCGTCATTTTTGTGATTTTTCCCCCCTTAATCAATGATAATCAGTGTACAAAATAGCATACCGTAAAGTTATAAAATTATCCATTTATAATAATTATAGTAAATTATGATATTGTATAGTTGTTTATTTTCTTAATTGCTATTTACTGTAAAATTATATTTTCTATAGTTGTTTATTTTTTTAATTGCTATTTACTGTAAAATTATATTTTCTACCGAAAATCAATAAAGCTGTTGTGCATGAGTAAATCGAAAAGGAAATTTATAACCTTTTATTATATATAATGTTACTCTTTATGCGCGATTAAGTAATGCGATTAGGGAATGCTGAATCAAGGAGGTGCTCGTACTACGCTAAAATTCTGTGCAACAGTTTGATTCTAATCGCTGGTCACTTGTACAGAATAGTACAAAACCATAGCTGGGAACAACACTGGAATGTTACTAACCACTTTTTGTGAACAGCAATTTTTATATTATAATATAACAAAAGCCTGAGTGTTAACGAACGACTGAGCAAGGTACAATAATAACGACACACTTTAAGAATATACTGCTGGCGGGACGTAGTAGATGATGGACGATTTTCTGGAGTTATTCGTCGTAGCTATCCGTAAGTCATGGAGGTTACAGAGAGCTGTAGTTTTCATTTTCTTTTTAAAGTTTAAATAATATCTGCACATGAAATCAATAAGTGTGTTCATCTGTCCCCACGCATATGTTGAGAAGGGGGAAATAAAAAACTAAACGAAATATGTTATGAGAGATTCCCACCTTGTCTTTTTCTTTACCTCTTTGCTGCGATAAGATGTAAACATGATCTTCTTTACTGAAATCGGTTTTTGCCATCGGCAGGGGGCGCTGCACCAGACAAAATGAATAGAAGATGGAAGATAAAACCGGAAGTCACGAGGGCGGGGTCACATGGTATAGGTCGTGTCTACACCTAGGGATTCCTAGCTGTCTGATGTATTAATCTGGTAAAGATTTCACAGTTTCGAGCCTTTCATTACTACAGCTAAGTACTCTAAAACCGTAAAAAGCTCTTTTTTTTTTTTTTTTTTTTTTTTTTTTTTTAAATCTTATCCCTACCTTGATGTAAGGAGGCTAAATATTTGGTATTGTTTATTGATATCTTTTTGATGGCAGCTTTCTATGAAGAGGAGATGAAATCAATAAAGTAATAAGGCGTGATGGGTTGGAGGGAAGAATTAATATTTCGTGCGGTCATGGTTACTGTTGCACTGTATCGTGAGAATTGTTCTGCGATGTGTGTTTAAAAAGAGATAAGTTGTTTAGGTAGCGGGCAAAGAAGATAGTATTTTAGCTTTGTTGATTAATTCAGTTTATCAGATAAAATTGTCTGTGCGAAGGGATTCTGTTTTATATTGCTAAAGGAATTTATTGTTGTACACTAGCATGATGTCATATTATTACAGCTGCTAACTTTTACGCTTTTATCGACGGATTATCTTCTATTTTTTCTTTCTCATCTACACGAACGGTTAGCTCAAATTAAAATAAATCCGAATATTTAATCCAGAAACTTTTTGAAAAATGTGGTAATTACTCTTTTGAAGCTAGAGGAAGGATGCTGATGTAGTTCGCTATTTCTTTTGTAGATTTTACAGTAATTAAGGATCCAACCTTTCCCCTTTTTAAAAAAAAGTATTAATTATTGAAAAAGAAAATAATTTTGTTTATTTTCAGAGACAAATTAAATCCTGCTGAAATTTTAGTATGTGGAATTTTGAGGCTCATTGTGCAAAAAATGCCCAGGTTAGAGGTTGGGAATTTTTCCAAAAAAAAAATCTTCAAATTCCCTTCAATGTTCAATTCAGGAGCCTCTGGGCCAACATAGCACGTCAGGAGTCTACTGCATAATTCTTACATATATAAGTGTTACGCTATTAAAAAAAAATTGCATTTTAGTAAAACAGGTCACGAACTTATAATGCGGACACCTTGGTCATACGCTTTCGCTAAACTTTTATGAGTTTACATTTTGTACTTGTGTTGTTTTTCAACTTAAAATATCTCAAATAAATCTACTTAATTGCCAACGCTCTTTGAATTTCTGCCTCAGGTCAGGACGCGCAGGACATTTCAATTTTGGGATTACACTATGATAATTAAAATTCTGATGTAAAATTTTTTAAATTTTTTCTGGTGTTTTGTAAATATCTTTTGAATTTTCGTATGCATAACATTTCAAATTTGTAATGTCGTTTCTAAAACTTAAAATAGCTCATACGGAATCATTTTAATTTGAAAATTTTCCCTCCTTTCATTAGAGATTTTTTACCTACAGAGATCTCTTTTTATAGAGCCGCGGAGGCTAAAGTTTATAGAGAATAGTGGATAATACGGACCTATTTCTTGGCCTGTATTCGGTTATTTTTCTTTCAGTTAAGTTACTTTCGCAGAGCATCTGATTGCTGGTTATTTCACATAGTTAATTATCAAATAATATAATACTCAAATTTGCAACGATTTTTTAATCATATAGCCATTATAGAAAAGTAATCCTACGCTTAAAAAAAGAAAAGAAAAAGAAGGGAAAAATGACTTGTTTCATTTTTTAGTCGAGAATAAAACCCAGCGAACACCTCCATTCAATTAAATCCCCTCCCCCAACCAAATCCTACAGACTTGGTTCAATATATATAATAGGTGCCTAGTCAAGTCCATAAGGAGATAGGATCGAGATGGGAGCCTGCATTTGAAAAGGGAGCAAGCAAGCACACAGGGCGCGCTCGATGAGGGATCAATTCATCTACGCAAAGTGCTGCTGCGATGTCCAGCCTCAGATTCATTCCGGAGAGCGCAATAACTCATACTCACCTGCCATTCGAGGCTCTTTATCTGATGAGATTCGGGATATGGATCTAGTATAGTTTGCTAGCGGATGCACAGCTGCTCTCTCGGATTCGGCTAGGGGGCATGATCTGGAAGTGATACCGCCATATCACATAACATGGAGAGAGAGCTTTTGTGCGAGAGTGTGTGCTGGGAAGATATCGAAACCATGCCTGGTCCGTGTTGTTTGATCAAGGATATCTTGTGATGTTTTTAAGGATGTTATATTAAAAAAAATAAGAAAAAAAGGGTAGGCGTCCCAGAACTTTTGAACAACTTTAAAAAACATCCACTGATGTTAAACACATGAAAAAGTTAATATTTCTTCAGCAAATCTGCGCTTTTATTGGCAGCAAACTTACATGCATAGCTACCAGCTTTATACTTTCTTCGGAAGATTGTTTACGACTTTTTCTTTCATAAGTTAATGGAATTTTAGAACAGACCAACAGATACGGAAGTCTTGAGAACAGAAGCTTTTACGTCATCATTAGGACTACTAAAAGAATGACATCACAGTTTTACTTTCACAAAGTAAAACTCTTAAAATATCTGGTAAATGATAAAAATTTTAGAAAATATCTTAAGTTCAAGAAAAAAAATAAAATACCTTTCTGATAAAAAATAATTTTTTGTGATCTATTTCTGTACCATATTAAAAATTAGCGATAGTTAAAATTTCCTATTTGTCGTAAAATTAAAATTTCTGTCTTAAATCATTAAAATACTTTATGGCGAAGTAAATTTACCACAAACTTTGAATAGTTTTAGTTTGTCAAATTAAATGTGTAATGACGTAAAAGTTCATGTTCGCAGGCATTGTATACCTAGGAAATGCTGAACAGACTCAAGTACTTGCTTCCTTTAAAATAAAACAATCTAAAAGTTGTGGTGCGTAATCACCCAAAAAAGCATAAAAGTTTGAATTTATTGGTGTGGCTCATGCAACTTTCAGAAAAAATTCTTAAGCAAAAAAATTGCCTCCAAAAATGGGTCAAATTGATGCCCGTTTGCAGAATTCCGTATGTTTAAGCAAGGGCGTAACCTCGGGGTGGATGATGACGCTTTCGAAATAAGTAAACAAGTTATAAAGAAAATTACGTATCCCTGCATAAACCTGGAAGCTCCCCTTAAGAAATTCGAGATTCAGCTACGGACCTTTACGAAACTCATTATTATTTTTATTTCTATTTTTTCCCGAATGTATGTGTTTCCAATTTGCGTTTGTCTTCCTCTCCGTCCGCCCGTTCGTGCTCTAACTGCCGTAAATATGCATCGATTTCCGCGAAATTTATAATTATGTTATTTTTATGTACTGTACTATTGAAAATTGTGTATGTACAATGAAATTTTCCAATTTTCGATAACCTCTTTCAGCGATGACGAATAAGTAAACTTTCGACATTAGTTGTGTGAAAAATTGAAAAGAGTTTATTCAGAAATATACAAGGACGTAGCAACGGGACGGGGCACAGGGCTTTGGCCCTACCCAAAATTGTGAATTCTGTTGACTGGATGCTAAAAATCAAAAGTTTTTTGTCATAAAATCTACTTTTTCTGCCATTTAGCCCTTCCCGGCATTTTTTTCTCCTTTCTCAGCAGGAAAGGTGAATAAAAAAGAAAATTTCACAAGCATAACATTAAACATTAAAAAATTTTGTGGATTTAAAATTTAATATTTTTGGAAAACCAGAAAATAACACGTATGAATTTTTACAACCAGAAGTAAAACTGCCAATTCTTGAATATTTTGTGTGCAAGGGAGTGAGCAAGTATGAAGAAACTTGTGTGTTACTGTTTGTATACGAATACAGAGCAGCTCGAAAGAAGTCTTTCTTCCTTACTACGTTATCTGTGCACAAATGGTTTTTAGATCGGTTTTCAAAAGTAGCATTATTTCTTTAAAAATCGATTTTGTGTGTTTTATGTGCAATATTTTGCGAAATGTATCACACTTCAAAAAACTTTGTAGTGCAATTTAATCTTTTGGAATTTTTCCGAAAATTGTCATAAAAGGCACAAATTTTATGTTAAATAGACTGTGTAGTGTATCTTGATTAGAGACATCTCTGATTTTCAGCCCCGGATACAGTTAGTTTACCTAAATTTGGGTTCAAAAGCCGTGAAGCATGTTTTTTTTGCGAGCACGTTGAAGTATTTGTTTTCCAACCATGCAGAATTTACCTGAGCTTGTTTCAAGAGCAAGCTTGTTTCAAGTTGTGAGAAATTGACCTCATATTGTGTATTTCAATGTACTGTTTTTAACTACACTTATAACATAAAATAGTACATAGCGTGTTGAATATAAATTCTTAAGCCTGTTCCTTCATAGAAATCATGTACTTTTAGAACTATTTCATAAGAATCCAATGACGCTGGTGACTCGTGAAGTTTTTCATTGTTTCTTCACAAACTGAATCGTACACTTTTCCAAATGGTCAATGTACAATGAGTTATGAAAAATCTGAGGGGGGGGGGGGGTCTGAAATACGAGGTATTTTACAAGATTTCTCAAATGTAAAAATTGTGCATGAGAATTTTTGTAATTACTGCATCTCAACGTGTAGTAACCACAAATTCAAGTATCCATATTTAGCACGCAATTTGACAGATACGCATTGTTGATTAGCCAGACATTAACCAACAGTTGTACTTTGTTAAAAATACAGCATTTTGTTAGATCACTGAAGTCTATAGCAACATCGGAGACGGTTACTACTTGGGATGACTAAAGCAAATGGTACTGACAAGTTTCCATTCAAAAGTTTCTGAAAGAAAGTTTCTTTTCGAACCATTTAACTTTATCTTTGAGTTTTCGCATTTTTTTTAAAACAAAACATAACTAAATAATTTATTTTGGGGATTATGGGTTAAAGCAGTGGTCCCCAACCCTCCCCGGTCCGTTGATCAAACGGTACCGGACCGTGCAAAGAACATTAAATTATTTCTATTTTATTTTACTGCAGTGTATTTCTCTCGGGTTTCGACTTTATCGGGTTTCTGCTAATTTATACCTTTGTAACTCTTTTAAATTACTTTATATTGTTTATTAAACACTTCAAGATTATGAATTAAAACTGCAGTCACTCAAATCCTTATTGTTATTTCCGGCAACCTATCTGTTTGAAGAAAAGGTTTTCTGCAATGACAGAAAGAAAAGGTAATGAACTGGACATAAGCAACGCAATTCGGGTGTCACTGTCTCCTATTAGCCCAATATGGAACCAACTCACTGCAAAGAAACAAGCTCAGGTTTCTGATTGACTTAGCATTCTAGTGAGTTCAAATGTTAAATCCCTTTATTTTTTGTGCAATTGTATTTTACTTTGAAGGTATGTTTATATACAATTAAATTAAAATTATGAAATGAAAACAATCTAAACCTGAAACAAACTTTGCTAACGTTCTGAAATTTGACCTGCGACTTCGCTAATATCCTAAAGATTGGCTCACAACTTTTCAAAGATTGCCCGTACCTAATCTAGAGCATAAAAAGGGAACCTTTTTTGCGTTTGCAGGGGGTCGCCATGTATCCTAGGGCCGCCCTTGCATACATACCAAAATTAAGAGGCTGAAAATACCTTAACCACAGGCTTGCAATCTTTATGGGAGCACATTACGAAAGAAACATTCGTGCTTTTGGATGCAATTCTGGATGATTTCCTTTCCGGTGATAACATCATAACCTCCGAACCTTTAAAAGATGATGATATTATTCGTAGGATTCAAGAAAAAAAAAAATTAATAATTCATTCAGCACAGCGACGGCGAATAAAAATGTGTCCTTAATTAGCTATTTATTAGTGAATATGAAACAAGCCTATTAGAAACTTCAATTTATTGTTTGTGAAAATGTTAAAAGTTTGGATTTTTCAATATAAACATAGCTGTCAACATGGACGGAATATAATTCTAACTGACCAGTTTTTGTAGACAGTAGATCTTTTTAACAGTGTTTTGGAATAAAAATAAGCTTTGGGTTATAGCTTAAGAGCAGTTTTGCAACTGTCTAACTGAAAAATTACTGTTTAGGAAAAGTGATTATATTCCGTACATGGTGATAATTATTTAAAAGTAAACGATCAATTATGTGAAAAAACACCTCAAATAAACATCGTCATAGATGTCGCAGAAGTAATTCTGTTGGAGCACCACCTCCTAATATACAATGCCTGAGAACAGAAACTTACGTCATCACTAGGTCCTCAACAATGACGTCATTTCATGTTTAATTTCACTAAGTAAAACTATTTAAAATTTGTAGGAGATGTTGGTTTGAGTCGCTCATTAACGCTCAGCCATGTACGCAACCTTTATGGAACACAACCACTTTTTATAAATAGTAATTTTTGTGTTACTATGTAACTATCTAAATTCATTGATTGGTATTAGTAAATAAAAAAAGAAAAAAAGAAAAAGAATTTGAAATGTGAAAGGAGAAGGCACTGACGTAAGCAACCAAGCTCTACATAATGCAGAGGAACGAGGTTCTGAAAGATTGCATCAAGTGCTAATTAATGTTATAAGTTACGGATATGTCAAAGTTAACAAAAGGTAGAAATGCGATTATTGAAATCGGATTACAACTATTGATAATACTTCAATATTTACACTGATGAGCAAGCAGTGGATTAGTATTTTTAAAACATTTATTGAGATATTGTATTTTACACCGAGAGTATGGAAATGCTATAAAACTAAGCATTGCCAACAAAAACGGAGATCGCAATTGAAAAAAAAATATTCATTATTAATCCGTTTATTTTATTATTCTACTTATTTTTGTTTATTACTTTTTAAGAGCTAATAATGCAGGATTTAATTGCTTTCAGTTGAGATTTCTAAACGATTATGAGTTGAACATTTTTATGCTTAATTTAAAGAAATTGTTTGCTATCCAGCAAAGCCAAGGCACTTTAAAACATAGTGATAAAAATAAATTAGAACACACTAATTATTCTAAAAGATTTTCAGCTTTTTTAGGTGCATTTTATTTGCGCCAGTTCAATAAAAAAATTTCAGCGAATGCCCAATAGTTGTGCACAGTTTGACCGGAACTGAGTCCTGTATAAAAATAAATATGAATGTTTTCATTTTAAAAGCTTGAAATAAAAATGAAATTACTAAGATTCTTTCGCCACTCCCTTTGTTTTTCTTTGTCAGAAAAGGAGGGGAAGAGAACTGAATAGTACTAATTGAATAGTACCTGTTTCATAAAAAGTTTGATTTTAAGGGTGAATAGACAGCTAATTAATTTTGTGCTGTGACAGTGGCGCACCCAGGATTTTAGTTTAGGGGGGGCTGAGCTGAAAATACTGCTGAACTCGGTTATAGTGAGATCGATAATAGTTACAACCCTCTTATAACGTCAAAATATTCTGTACCACTTGATTTGCCCATACAACACAAGCCCACAAGCAAAAACTCATTATAGAGTCA
Organism: Cheiracanthium punctorium; assembly: GCA_038373885.1. NCBI lineage: Eukaryota > Metazoa > Arthropoda > Arachnida > Araneae > Cheiracanthiidae > Cheiracanthium > Cheiracanthium punctorium. The sequence goes on from JAWZYV010006201.1 coordinate 1,264,883, forward strand.
TAAATAATTATCTGATCTTTTCAGTGATATTGTAACTGACTTTAACAGTGTTTCATAAACTCTCTGTAAGTATTTATTTAAAAACTGACATCTTTTTAGGTAAAAAATACTTTAGAAATTATTTGAAGACAATAAATAATAATAATAGTAATAATTCATAAGTGACAATTTTCATTTTTTTAAGTTTTTCACTTCAAACTTTCCACCTTTAGGGCGGGCTTGAGCCCCCATACCCCCCCCCCCCGTGGGTGCGCCTATGGCTGTGAGATATACAAAATATATACTTTCTACAACGTTCTTTTTTCCCTTATACCCCATTTACATTCAGCAACTCACGCTGTCTTTGCCCAGGAAATGATCGCCATGGGGAGTATTTTACTGCTCCTAAAAGCAGTGAGGGTTCACATTCAGCTTTCTTTCCCTTCTCTCACACCTCCACACACGGGCATTCATTTGTCCTGCCCTCGAAAATCCCTTCGAGGGCGATCTGTGTGAGTGGGAATGGTCAAGACGAGGAGCAATGCGATATGGGTCTTTAGACTCTTGTTTTTCCTTCTTCACCTGTTCACTGCTGCGGAAATGAACTGAGTGTAAACGAGGCATTAGAGGAAAAACAACAACAACACTATGGCGGAGTAGATAAAGCACTGAACATAGTAGATGGCTGAAGAGTGGAGGTCTCGTGTTCGGCCCTAGCGCACGGCTGCCGATCTAACAGTCTCGAGTTTTTGCGAGTTTTCTCCAGGTGGAATGTGAATAGGGGTTAGAACTCTTTAAAAAATCCTCCGTCCAAGGCACCTCTCACCAGTTGGTAGATGCTTGTAGACTAGCCATAATACAAAACACTCAAACACGAAAGAAAAAAAAACGAAGTAATAAAATGCTTAAATTTATGACTTATTGCCAATAAAGGTATATGAAAGGAAGATAAGTCTGATAAAAGATACCAATAATATTGAATTAAAGATTTTTGAGACGAAAACAATCTATTGCGTTAGAACAATTTGAAGCTCTGCCGAAAACCGCAATTAAATCGTGAGTTATTTTAAGGCATGTATAATCTCGATAACGAGAGGGAGAGGTCAATCGTAATTAATAGCCTGGAACCGGGATTAATCGTTGCTCCACTTCGATTTCGCCACCTTTTCCTTTTCACGAGAATAAACTTCGAGAAACGTCCAATTATCGAAAAATGTCTCCATCTTTTATATGCTCCTCCTCTCGACAGCATCAAAATCGGTCGTAAAATGCTGGAATTGTGATGGTCTAGAATTCCTACCCTCCCCCCCTGCCGTCCCTCATACCCCATACATCCCGACTCTCTCTCTCTCTTATCTGTGTGTGTGCGTAGGCAGAGTCTTTTATCTCCACCGGCCACAAAACGTGGCTGGCGATAACTGGTCGAAACTACTGCTGCCACTGCCTGATTAGGAACTCTGTGGCTGTGACGTCATGGAAAAAGGTGATAGCGGAAATGGCAGTGTCTTGGGATGGTATTCTGAGAAGGACGCTTGATCCAGAGTGAGCAGCGATACTGCCGGAATTCAGGACGTGAGAGTTCATTTTATCTGACATTTTCACGGCCGGTAATTTCTTTTAATGCCATTTTGTGTAGTCCAATTCAGCATTATGGGCACGGAGAAACGGGAATATTTATTTCATGTATACCTTATTACCTCTAAGGCTATTAATTTTTCTCTGTTTCGATTATTTAACATCTTAAAAGTGAAGTTTATGCATTTGACCATAATGTTCAGCCCAGACCATTAAGTTTCATTTTATACTATACAACCAAAAGCGTACTTTGAACAGTAAAACAACCTGTACTGATTCTCTCGGGCAGAAGATGGCTTACAATGTATTTTCTTTCTGTTTTTACCAAACTCATTTAGCTTCACTATTTACACCTACGAATTACAAAATCCCACTTTTTCTAAACAAAAATCTTTGTATTATGACTAGTGGGAACTGCGCAGATCCAAGTACAAATTTAAAAAATGTGTTTGTAAAAGGTGGTTGTTTTTAATCAGTAGTAACAGAGACTGCCTTGTAATTTTTTATTAACTTTTAATGCATGTACTCCCTTACCTCCTAGGGGGTATCAGAACCCCCCCCCCCTAAAATTTAGCAGAGTTCTGTTATTGACATGAAGAATGTGATCCATAATGTAGATTATCCGTTACATCAGTGCCTAATCCCCCCCCCCTAAAAAATTTTTCTGGCTACGCTACTGGAGTTGTTACGTCGGTTCCTTCTTTATCTAGGAGGTATTGGTTCAACTATGAATCATAAGCTCATCTTGCACCTGCGGTAGGATGGCCGAACAGTCTAGGGTACGCGGCTAAGCTTCTGGTTTTCGTAAAGAGCTTCTTTGAACCCACTCTACTTTGACTTCAAAAGTATTTATTTGAACTCATTTATTCGCAATGAAAGCATACATACGAGGTGTATTCGGAAAGTAAGTTCCGTTTTGAAAAAAAAAAAAAAAAATTTTCAAGCCAATTTCATTTTCACATGAAAGAGCATACCTTAAACTATTTTTCTACATAGTTTACGTCAATATTCAAACACTTGTAGCGGGTTAACAGCTTTTCTATACTTTCTTCATAGAAACTTCCCGCCAATACGATAGCCACGACTCCTCAGCATTTTTTACCTCATCGTCGGATCCAAAGCGCTTGCCACCTAGCTCGCGCTTCATATACAGGAACAAGTGGTAATCTGACGGCGCCAAGCGATATCGGGGAGTCTGGGGTCTACGGCGGGTGATCGAACTGCTGCCAATGAAACTGTCGAATAGTCGTTTCACTGTTACTAGCAATTTGGGGCCGAGCATTGTCATGGAGCAACGCAATTCCTAAGCATTCCTCTCCGTTTGTTTTGAATTGCACGCCGTAGTTTTCTTAAAGTCGTGGTTATCGTCATTGGCGGGAAGTTTCTATGAAGAAGGTATAGAAAAGTTTGTAACCCGCCAAGACAAGTGTTTGAACATTGGCGGAAACTACCAAGAAAAATAGTTTAAGGTATGCTCTTTCATGTAAAAATAAAAATGGCTTGAAAAAATTTTTTTTACTAATTTGTTTTTTTCAAAGCGGAATTTACATTTCGAATACGTCTCGTATTTAGGGTTGCAAATTCTCTTTTTTGTTTAAAACTGGTTTTTAGTCATTTGGAAAAGTATTATTTAGTGTTGCTAAGTTCGCTAAGACCAGCCAATAGGGAACTATCACAGATAAGCCACGCCCCCTCAAGCGCTTCCGACATCGATCGGGATCTCTCCAAGTAGCAAAGAGAGCTACAAATTTGATTTTTTTTAATAAGTGCACTCTTGATGATTTTTTTTTGTTCAATTAATCATCAATTTTCATCACAGCATTCCAAATTGTAATAACTCCTCTGAACAAAATTGCTGCATTTTACCTAACAAATTTACAAGAAAGACAAGAAAGACCCAGAACTCAATCTATTCGCAGTTCTTTGTGTAAGTAGGATTTCTCTTAATGAAATTAAAAGGAGTTGTGTTTGGCAACATACTTTCGCTTGCAACGCTCACTCAGGTTATTTATGAATCTAAAGAGAATTTCAAAGAACAGAGCAACCATTGGGGTAACTAGAATTTATTGATAATCAAACCCCTTGTGTAATGTATACAAACGGAAGATTAGCGAGTGTTAACAATTTAAGTATTCAATTCAAGCTCTTGAGACATTGCTATCTGGTCAAAGATATGCACATTTTTCTTACACTTATTAAAGAACCCTGGGCGGGAAAAGTTCCGCCCTCATAATGAAAATAAGCGCCCGTAGTGAAATAATTTGTTCCCAAATATCAGCAATAAGCATTTTTGCTGATATTGTGGAAATGGCAATTGATACAGATTCTAGGAGTAGATAGTTTATGTATGCGCTTTGTTATAGCGGCGCTACATTCAAGATGTAACTTTAATTCTGGTTACTTTTTGTATAAAATGACCCGCATAACATGTGTTAAGTGATTGCAATTACAAATTTGACACCATATTTCGGGATGTAATACAACAGAAATACAGTGTAGTCAGAATCTGTACAGGAGGACGCGCATTCGGTTATCACGGGTAACGACACATCAAAATGCTTGATGGTTCCCTTCTCATAACTCGCGTATATATCCTAAGGTGAAGTTTTTCACCTTTGGCCGCTCCTAATGGATTCAGAACCACACATCTCTTTTATGACAGATCCGATAGCAAAATTCCGGAATTATTACACAAGCTATCTCTGTTTATCTCCACTTAAAAACTTCTTTATACACTCCGATCTAACTTTACAGCTTTCCTCTGTTCCAAACGTAACGAAAAATAATTTGTCTCATTTCTATGCTGGTCGGAATTGTAGAATATATATTTTTTTTAAGTTCTTCGAACTATCCTGATGCGCAATCGTGTTTCTGTTCCTTTACGTAACATCAGCTGATAAGGAACAGGTGCCTGATCTATTATTTGCCAGGTATCGGAGCCATGGAGTTAAAAAAGGAAGAAAAAGCGCTTCCGAAACGTTTTAAAAGCGAAGGCAAAAAAAATTACTTTGCTTATCAACAGGAAGTAGGACGGTTTTATCTTCGGAATGACGCAGTCAAATCAGGATATACATTTTAGAATCCTTTTTTCTATATTTTTGCTGTATAAATTTTAATTTGAAAGGGGACAGGTGTGGGTTTCGCAATCAGAAATTTATGCAGATAAAAGCCAATCTAATTTAAATGTTTATCTTTTTTATTATTATTGTTTGGCTACGTTTTCAAGTTGACGATGGGATTTCGAGATAAACAAGTATTTAAAGATTCAAAGCACGATCGTACAGGACAAGAACAACTTTAAATAAATCTGATAAGAATCTTCTTCGAAATTCGTTTAAAATCGTAATCATTTTCTGTAGGTCATTTCAAGACCATTCTATCGGTGGATTATAGCTGTGTATTTTTAGCGTGAGAATCACTTGTGCGCGTACTCGGAAACTTTTTGTAGCTGTAAAGATGCGTTTCTACTTGGTCTTTACTGTCGGAAATTTCTGTAGATTCGCTGATCTAAGCCCCCTCTTTATTCTTTAAAACTGTTTTTTCGTCATTTGGAAAAGTTTTATTTAGTGTTGCTGAATTCGCTAATACCAGCCAGTGGGGAACCATCACAGATAAGTAACGCCCCCTCAAGTGCTCCCAACCCAACATCCATCAGGAATCTCCATAGATGTCAAGTACTGCGGAATATAACTCACCACTTTTTGTAAACAGTAGAACCTATCGGTATTTTTTCCAAAGTTTAATCTGAAACTTTTAGTTTAAAAAAGTGGTTTGTTATATTCCGTAGTCGTTGGTAGTTATGGATCTCTCTAAGTAGTAAGGAGAGCTAGAGATTTTTGTTTTTTAGGAATAAGTGGGCACTTAGTGATTGTTTGGTTCGATTAATCATGAATTTTCATTAGCATTCCAAACTGTAAAACTCTGCTCTGAACAAAATTCATGCATTTGATCTACTCGCAGTTCTTCGTACAGACTTACTCAATCCCTTTAAGCCCTTTTCACCTCTTAATCTTTTAATGAATGACATGTTTAACAATACTTATAAAATTTTTCTTTCATTTTGGCACTCTTATTTTAACTTTCTCGCATCTCGTCACGTTAGTTCATATAATTTCTACAAGCTCATTTATAGCATCCAACCTGTACGAGAAGTAGAAATCTGAAGTAAGGCGTTTACTATCCGCACTGTCGTTCAGATTTCGATTCCTGAAGAATGCTTTTTGCCTCACCAGTACTGAGAGACGGTGGCTCGTGCCCGTGGCTGACGAGAAAGACAGGCTGCGGTGCTGACATTTTGCCCACACCCTTTCGCCAACTGAGAGTCATGTGGCCTAGAGCGTGTGGCTACCTTACTGCGGGTATCTCGGATTAAGATGGAAACATCCCCTAGGTCACATGAATCTCAGTTGGCAAAAGGTGTTTGACAAAAATGTCAGCACCGCAGTAGTGATTTTTGTTTTATTTTAATAAAAAGATATTTGCTTTAATAAATAATTTAAAATAATTTTTTTACTTTTTTACCATAACAATTGTTTATATTTACAATGCAAAGAATGCTATTTAAAATGAAAACAATATCTTTTTAGTATTTACCGATACAGTGGTAAAGTGGCTAAATACCAAGTGTTTGTGAAATTATTCTAGCTTGTGATGACTTAGAACAAACTTGAATATGTGGTATGTTTCACATACCACTATGCTCTGAAGAGTTAAGGGAATTTCATTATTTATTAAATTTTTATACTAGTTTGGTTGCAAATTTCAAAGTATGAGAGGGAAGGAGACGTACACTTCATAAAGTTGCTGGGCAGTTGAAATGGCAGAAAGATCCTATTTGAACATATGATCCCACGTACTATGCAGTCATATTTGAAAACATGATACCACGTGGGATATTCAGTTACATCTCTGTCTCTTTCTTGTCTCGTATCCAGTCACGCATAGTTTGTAAGATGACGTCTGTCCCAAAAATTACGCTTGAAAATGGCGACAATAAGCCTCGAGGTTTGGGAAACAAATAACCTAACTCCGAGAAAAGGGACACGGAAATTCCTGCAGGACTTTAAAAAGCAAACAATGCAATAAGAATACCCGCTTCTAAGCGAATGAAACACCCAAAATACTTTTCATTAGCCCTTTACACATTACATTACTACAGCCTTTCAAGAAAAATATTCGAGTATAAGCGAAATTTCCTTCCCTGGGTTTGCGAACACCGAATTAGTTCTTGAAAAACACACAACTGCACAGAAATATGAAAAATTGTAATCATGCATAACCGTATTCATATTTTATGATAAATAATTTTTAATATACCAAATCAAGGTAAGAAGTTTAACTTTTACTCAAATATTTCTTTTAAAGGGTGAACATATACGTATAGATAGATAGATTTTTTAAATTTGAAATGACGTACAAATTTTCAAGTTTTAAAAGTAATTTTTAAAATATTAATCTCAGGATAACAGGATAATAATACAACCTTGTTTGAAAATAGGATGAAATATTCCAAAAGCACCGTTATACAGGAGTTTATTAATAAGTTCTATCGTATGATATTAAATAATTTTGTTGATAAAATTATATTCTTTTTAAGGAAAAACCGCTGTGTGCTGTGTTTGTACAACACTGGTCTTTTGCATTTACTTTAAATATTCAATCGTAGCCAAACTTTCCTTTAAAATTCTTTGAAAAGCTGAAAATGGTGAAAATAACGATAAGGTAAACTTTGTAAATTCTTATTTTTGTTACCAAGTTTAGGGAACCATGCTCTGCTGCTTCTTTAATCTTTCCTCGTTTTAACTTGGGACATATTTAATATGTTATAGTACTTTTTTTTCACTCTTTTCTCGCCCACTACACCGATCGATAATTCTACAATATGGCACCCCCCTTTTCACCCCTCCACACCCCCCACCTTTCACGTCAAACTGCTTTCGCAAATTATCAAATGCACATAACCGCGCTTTATCTGTTGCCATTAATTAAAGCCTAATGCGAGATTTCATTTCCTAAAGCGATCGGTCAGGCGGACAGAGAAAAGCCAAAGTGCGGGAGAAGAAGATAACCACGAAAATCGCGTTCCGCAGCGCTATCTACTGGCGGTCCCCTTAATTAACAGGGCCCCGTGACGTAACGCGCTGCGTTTTAATCTGATTGGTCAGTGATAGACATAATGGATTTCTAGTGAGTGCTTGATTTAAGGGTTGGTTTAGGGGTTAATTACTGATATAACGGGCATGGAGGTTGAAAACTTTTTTTTTCCTAGGAAAGAGGTTATTATGATTTAGAAAAGTGATAAGGAACGTAATTTACGTTTATTTAGGTCTGATCTTCAGTGGTTGACAGTTCGGAATATTAAGCTGTTTTTTTAAAAAAGCTAATATTAAAAGGCTATTTGTAAAATAAAATTTAAAAAAATTCTTTACTTTCTTAGTTTGAAGCAGTGGTGGTTACAGAAGTTTTTGGGAGAGGGGGAATTTTTTTCTTCTTTTTGAAAGCTAATTTGGCCCCTATAAATGTACAAGTACAACAAAGCAAATGTCACCCTAAAAACGTAATTTTTGGGAGGGTAGTTTGATTTAAAAAAAAAAAAAAACTTACTTGATTTAAACAAAATGTACAATAAAACAAATCGTTCCTCTTATGCACTTTTTTTTCATGTGTGTGTGAGGGTGTGTGTGTGGGCAGGGCTTAATTTCTAGCAAAAGAAGTACCGGAGCCCTAATATTCTGGAGCTTATGTCCATATACAGCGGCGTACTGTAAGTCCGAGCTACCCCTTCAGTATGGGGTAGGTAGAACATTCAATTAAAATAATAATTCAAATATTTTCCCATGTAACAACAGTATTTGACATATTTTTATTATTTCATGGCACAGTTGTTATATCACTGAAAATGGTAGACGGCCGAAGTGTGATGGTCCCGGGTTCGGGTCCCATCGCGTGGCTGTCGATCTAATGGTCTCGAGTTTTGGTAGGTTTTCTTTAGATGTAACGCGAATACGCGTTAGAACCCCTTAGAAAGTAATCAAGTAATCTTTATGGTGTTATTTTACAAAGTTTTTTATTATTTTATTTTACCCTTAGAAACTCCTCCTACAAAGTCATCCCCCATCCATCACACAAATAAATATTTCACAAAACGGTTAATAATAAATGATCTGAAATTAGCATGAAGAAATATGAACAATATACAGTAGAAGACCCAAAATCTGCAAATTGGGAGCAGACCTTGTGCAGATTTTAGATTTTTGAACGTTTTGCAGCATAACATGTAATTTTATTTTCTCCAGAATAAAAGAAATAAAGTAAAAAAACTGTTAAAGAAATGTAGAAGAGATTCAAATACTTAATAAAAACAAGTGAAAGAAATAATGTCATAATTTTTAACACGTGAAAAAACAAAGAAATTTATATACCATAATAATGAAGACAAGGAAATTCAAGAGAATTCAAATACTTAGAAAATGTTAAACATTTGTTGAACAATTGCTTGTTAAAAATGAGGCATTTGGTATGTTGTAATTCGAGTTTCTTTTTAAATACACATACCTGTGTGTTAATTAAAAATATTCCACAGAGCTTATAAATCAGGAGCTTCCTCTTTTTCTTTCCTGGCTTTTGATTGAGTATCAATAGCACTGAGACGGCCATAAGCTAGCCATGAACGAACAAATGATTCTGGTTCAAATTTGCTGATCGGAGGACCGACTAATCTAATAAACATCAAATTTGATAAAGTTTCAATGCTTGAACGTTGGGAAGTACAAATTAAGTTCATGGTAGAAAATCCTCGTTCACATTCGGCACTTGAAATGGGTATACAATTGATGACTGAAATCAATTTTTTCAAGCCAATTTGCATTTCTTTTCCAGATGATGACTTAAAAATTCTGAAGTCTCTTAAAACAGCTTTTTCGTTAAAACTGAATCTTTTGCATAATCCCACGAGTTCATCTTCGCCATACGTTACTTCAGTCGATTCAGCAGCAGGCCAAAACTTTGGATTTAGAACTTTAATTTCACAGATAAATTGCCCACAATCTGATCCAACATTTCTCGACTGGACCGAAAGGAGCCTACTTATTACTGAATCGGCTAAACACCTGTAAAATTGTCCGGGGTTTATTTTAGGCATAGACTTTCCACTTTTATGTATAGCTACATTTTTAAACTTGGAAACGTTTACACCTTCAATGGCCTCAGATGCATGTCTTCCAGGCTTCTTCATCGTGGATTCAAAAACTTGTATTTGTAGTCTTATTAGCCTATGGACTTGGTATGTAGTACTTTTATTAGACTTGGTATGTAGTTTGTCGGTTTCGCAGCTCTAATGAAAGTTCCGACAGTTCTCCCAGAGCATCATACATAACACCAAGATTAAAGATAAATGTATCAGTTGCTAGTTTATTCGCCAACCCAGAAACTGTGGCTCTTTCTTTGGCATCTCTTTTTTCATCTGTGTGAAATGTAGACTTTCATAGTCCGTCCACACTGCTTTCACAGATCGAAGACTTGATGCAGCCCAGCGAACATCGAAAATACGCCCAATCTTTAGTAATTCTTGTCCTGTATTTACAGCACACTCAATAAGTTGTCGTTGATTTTTTGGTGAACCGTGATATATGTATTTCTTAATTTGTCCATGAAAGTTTTAAAGTTATTTATTCCTGCAACTAATTTTACTGCATCAGCAACGTTGAGTTCTACGCGGTTATTTATACAATTAGCGTTGCCAGGCGTCCTGATAAAGCCGGACATAGTTAGGCTTTTTGATTGCGTGTCCGGCCAAACTTAACGGTGTCCGGCTTTTGTTAGGCTTTTTACTGGTGACTTTGGCTGATTAGTAATAAAGTACTTGAACTGATTTGGCATTCGATGTTATTTATATTTCGTTAGAATTTAACAAGATTCAGGGTAACAATAAAAAAAGCTTGATTTTACATACAATTTTTTTGTTGTACCTATTAATACTGAGACAAAATCCTCAATATTGTAGGCTGTCCGGCCTTTTTACCCATATGTCCGGCCAAACTGGCTGGTCAGTCCGGCTATTTGGTTTGGCGACCTGGCAACCCTATATACAATGCCAAATAATTATATTTGGAAGCATATCCAACAGTTACTTCCATAGTCCTTCTTTTCTGCCAAGCATAACAGAAGTTCCATCACAAGTGACAGTAACTAATTGTTCTGCACCAAGTGGGTTGTGCACGAAGATACGTCACAGATAGATCGGCTTCTGCTAAGCTGACTGAAATCGGTTTCAGGATGCTAGAATTGGTTTGAGGCGAAACGAATCCTGTGTGGTGTGCCTGTTAAAATCGATGTGTGTGCGAAAAGCGTAAAAATGACAAATTAATATGTAATGGTGGGCTCCGGAGCCCAATATTCATGAGCTCCGGTTGGTTCTGCCTAATATGTAAAAATTCAATCCAAAAAAAAAAAAAAAAAAAAAAAAAAAAAAGAAGAAGAAGAAGAAGAAGTACCGGAGCTGAGCTGCGGCCCAAATTAAGCCCTGTATGTGGGGGATAAAGGCTCCTAGCCCTTCCCCCAGGTTCGCAACACATTCAGAATTACAACTTCATTTGCATAAATATCTAATACTATACCACATATATTTATTTTAAACATAATAACTTTTAATTTAAAAATTGCAAATAAACTTTAGTTCAAATTTTAATATAAAGCTTGTAGTCAAGATCATTGTTGGGTGTTTTTGTGTCCCTAGCAGAATAGTCCAAATTGTGCCCTCCCTTAATACTTTGAACAACAAATTAATAATCGTTCACCTCCTATAATTACCTCCTATACTCACTTAATAAAATCCTATCTATCCTCCTTTACAGATGTGCAATTTTGAAAAAAAAAACAATATAAAATATTAAAACTCTATTTAAATTTCTTGTGATCCAGCTGATTTTGTGCCCCCTCTGGTTCTTCTGCTTGCGCCCAACCCCTAGCTACTGTACTGCTTCTAAGTACTATCTGCTATGAACGAAAAGTTGTTTTGGTTCAAGGTTGTGGTTTAATTAAATATCACCCAACGAAATGGTTCATAACTTTACCTTTGGAACTGCATCAGATCTCGAAGATCTGTTCTGTTTTGGTAAGATAAGAGGCGTGAATTCTTATTAATCCATTGAGAATGACGTACATATCTAGTGTCAACATCCCCCCCTCCCCTTTCGGTATAGCCTTTTCACATTTATTTATAAATATTATTTAATGCCTTGGCGGTTATTTTTGAGTTCAAGGCAACACAATGCCCCCCTCCCTTTTTTTGGAAGCAGAATGTTACTGGTTCAAACACAAAACGATTTTTGTTTTAAAAATCTCCATAAGAGTAATACAGTATTGCAGTCTTTTTACACTCAAAGATGAACACAAGGCAGGATAATTTCCAGATCAGGATATTATTTAAAAGTTTATTCCATTTTTAATGTTAGGAATAGCTATTTTGGTGCTAATTTTACGATACGTGAGAAATAAATTTGTTATTTTAAAAATTATGCCGCGATCGTATTAACTTCAATTATCTGCATAAAAATTTTTTCTCTGCATTATCCCATACGAAGAACAGGTACTCAGCAATGTCTGCCAGCTTTCGTGGACGAGATGATGTTATAGATAGACAGACGTATAGAAATTTTTTAATTGCAAAAAAGTAGTTTGTAGGGGAAAAATCACGCTTGTGAAAAAATAAAACATTTAAATTTGTGATTTAGTACATTTGTAAAGCACAAAACTAAAAAAAGTTCTTGAGGTTAAAGGTTGAACCAAAACACCAAAGAGGTAAAATTTCTCAGGAGAAGGCTTGATTATTATCATTTTGTGAAGAAAAATCGAAGAAAAATCAAGAAAAATAGAAATTTTTGGGGTGGCCAGGCTGTTTGGGCCCATTCCCTGTTTATAAATGACTTATATCTCTACGTTTTCTGTTGATAACTTATTCAGAAATAGTTATCTGAATTTTTGCTAGCTTATCCAAATTACAAGTTACCTTTCAGACATTTTACTGTAATTATCTTTGTCTAAATCTTTTCGTATATCAATATTTTATATGCTTCCTGTAAGTATGTCACATAGTCTTTTATTTTATCGCTTTTCCCCACAGAAATGCTGATTGATTATATTCTGCATTTCGCAAAAACTGTTGAGGTATACGTTAAAGCAGATGCGTCAAACATTCAGTAGTTACGTGGCTGACGAGAAAGACAGGCTGCGGTGCTGACATTTTGGACACACCCTTTTGCCAGCTAAGAGTCATGTGACTTAGAGGGTGCGGCCACCTTACTGTGGCTATCTCGGAATAATATGGCCACATGACCCTGAGTTAGCAAAAGTGTGTGACCAAAATGTCAGCACTGCAGCCTATCTTTCTCGTTAGCCACGCAGTAGTTAGCCATGCCGTTTTCGAGTTAAATATTCAAGATTTTTCTGTCTGTTTTTCAAAGTAACTGCGTGAGGGATATTAGATGGACTAGGGTACAGAAAAAAATAAAAAAGATAAATTTAAATAGTTTATTGTAAATCATTGCTGTCAACATGTATGAAATACAATGGAACACTTTTTGTTATCAGTAAATTTTTAAAATGATTTATTGAAATAATACCATTGACAGGCGATGTTCTAGGTCAGATAGTGCTGTTTTACAAGAAAAGAATTATTGGTTACGAAAAGTGGTGGGTGTTATTTCATACATGTTGGCAGCTCACGTTTAAATAATAGACGTTTTTCGAATGCTTTTTTCCAAATTCATTTCAAAAAGTTTCGTAAGCAAAATTTTCTAGGAAATTACAAAAATTTTTGTGCATTTCTCTGAAAACTGTATATTCAGTTTGTGAAACGTCTAATTTTTATTTTGAAAATTTAATGATTGGTTTATTGTCTAAGGAAAGGCTACGCTCGAACAGTCTACCTAAATCGAGGATGCCTTCAGCGGAGGAATTTAAAAAATGAACACTTTAATTTAATAAAAAACTTTGAAATATTTCTTAACTCAAATTTTCGTAGATCCTGATCCTAAATTTAGCCTTTTTTTGGTCTTGAATTAATATATTAAAAATAAAATTTAGAAATTGATTCTAAACTTATTGATATGATATAACATTAAATGTTCACATATCAAACTTCCTAGATTTACTTGATATTCAGTTACACATTTTGCATAATTTTCTTGATAAACTTGGCTAAGTAATTTAATGTATTTGATTCACATCAATTTGAAAATTCTCAGTTGAAATGTTTTTGTAACTGATTTTTAATTATTTATAGTCCTAATTTCTGTATTATATTTGCCACTTTCTTGAGAAACTGTTTGTAATTGTTTACATTTTGACTACAAAATCTTCTTTTGACTACAAATGTTACAAGAAAGTAACTTTTCTAAACTTTAAAATATTTCTATGAATATTTGTATTTTCGAGAATATTCTACTTTTAAAAAGAACATACAAACATGTATCAGATAACTATTAAATACTTTGTAAAAGTGAGAGTTTGTTTCCAGCTCTTTATAATATCGAGCGATCCAAGATAATTTTTCGCTTACAATCAATTATTGTATTTCAAAAAACTTTATAAACTTAATTTTTCTTGGAACTGCCTCAAACATGTTTTTTACATACTCGTTACAGAACAAGTATATCATTGTAATTCGTCAAGTATTTTTTAGAACTCCGAAGAGTTACCAAAAACCCAAACTGTGCTATATCTTTCGGTTTATATAGTATGTATATATATATATATATATATATATATATATATATATATATATATATATATAATACAGGGGCGTAGCCACGGGGAGGGGTTAGGGGGGTCATAACCCCCCATGAGAATTTTTTTGCCATACAAAATGCATATTCTTCACTACATTATCACACACACGCATACATATATATGAGTTGTAGTAGTCGTAACCCCCCCCCATGAAAAATTTCTGGCTACGCCCCTGTATATATATATATATATATATATATATATATATATATATGTGTGTGTGTGTGTGTGTGTGTAAATAAAAAAATATATTAAAAAAGCATAAATTAAGAGCGTGCGAAGATAAAAGAAAGTTGAAGGACATATAAAAGTCGGGAATAACCTCTGAAGAGTCCTTCATTTGCAATGTCTCGTACAATGTTTATGATTTTGATGTTTCTAAAAAGAATGATGAAATATCACATTGAAATTTCAAACTTTCTAGATCCAGATTATATCAAGAATGTGGCATGAAAAACGTACTCTAACCCCAACCCTTCTTCAAAATGTTGGAAAATTTTGTAACAAGATAACATGCCATCGGAGATAGCAGCTGCATTATTATATCTTAAGCATTCTCAGATGCATTATTATATGCAGCTGCATTATTATATTCAATATTTTTTGTTACCGACTTCAAAAATGGAGGAGGTACTATGTTTATGCAATTGAGCCTCTTTAAGACGAAGTCGAAGTGTAGCAATAATTTTTTTATATTAACAACCGAAATTCGTATTAAAAATAAAACAACAAAACGCATTAAGGATGATTTTAAAAATAAATAGCAAATATTGGATGTCTTAGAATTTAAGTGTTTTATGGTCAATTTTTTTAATGGCAAATTTTTTAGTGCAAATACATTCTTACATCCCCATAGAAGCGAGCAAGTGCATATACACATATGAAGATAGTAATATCTATGCTTTGAAAAAAACATAAATGAGCCAGAAGAAATAATGTATATATACATTTTCTTCTTTAAGACTGACTTTTAAAATATCCACAGCTGCCAAATCTGCGGATTTTTTCGAAAGATTCTTTACTACCTATTTTCTTAACGTGCTATAGTTAAATCAAATCCGAATTTTTAATCAAAACTAAAACTGTTTAAAAATTGTGGTGGAAAATTTCCCGAACAACTCGCGAGAGTTGGCAGCTATGAAAATCTTACTTTTGGTGGAATTCTCGCATTCTTTATTGTTTATCGAGGAATTCACGCAGGGGCGTAGCCAAGGGGGGGATATTGGGATATATCCCCCCCCCGAAATTTTTGGATTAGTGATGAAATTCCGTCTATTTACACACATATAAGTTCATATCCCCCTCCCGAAACATTCTCCAGGTGCTATACCCCCCCGAAAAATTTTCACGGCTACGCGCCTGAATTCACGTTTTCCTAATTATCCAAAGCATAATCGGCTTTTTATTTGTTTATTTTTCAGAAATCACTGAATAGTTTTTAAAGTCCTGTAGCTTCCCCGAGGGACACGGAAGGGATTTCGACCAGCTTCCACTTTATTCACCTTTCCCTCTTCATTCCCCTTTTCAGTTAAAAATAAGGCCTCAAAGATTAAATTTTAGGTATACATACCAATATTTACTTCGTTTAATCGATAAAAGTTTATCTTCATGAACGTATTAAATGATGCAATTGTTATTGTTTTCCTAGCTTATATAATGGGTGCTCTGTTTTCCTTGATATTAAGCGAAATTTCGCTCGTTTTCCTTTTCTTGCATAAAAATTCATGAACGAAATGATAATCATTCATTGGCTGACGATGGAATCGGAGATAGATTGAGTTTAGAAGCTCCTACTTTACCATCTAAAGGGAAAACGCAAGCAAAAGAAATTCGTATTCTCTTATCAAAATTTCTGTAGATTAAAAAGAACACCTAAACTACAAGTAATTACAGCCAAAGATTGAAAAAGACGAAAAATAAATATTTACAGGCTACTGCTTAATTTTAAGGCAAATCTTGCAATCCTGTTGCAACATTTTAAGGACTACTACGTTGACTACTAAATTGACCAGGATACTCATCCTTGCCCAATAACTGCTAATTGCATCCTGGCAGTATCCTCCTATATCACATAGCGAAGCAGTTTCGCTTTGACATCAATGCAGGAGGAAAAAATCATTTTATTTTGAAGAGGGTCCTAATGACCCTCTAAAAAGAGACCTCCCCTGAAGAAAAAAACCATTGTCTTTTAGTCTCCTTCAGATTCCAAATTATGTGTGATCTAAAAGACTACGACTTTTTGAACGAAAAACTTTTTATTTAACTCTCAAGTGAAAAAAACTGAACGTAACTAAACGAACTGAACATAACAAGATGAACTGAAGAAACTTAAGGTTTGTTAAATTACTTATGCAGCCGGATTCGTTTTTGCTGCATTGTTTGGAAGTCATGCAGTTCCTTTCTCCTTGACTTGGGAACTTCATGGTTAAAATATTTTCGAAGATGGCGACGATCCAAGAGGCACCTGGAACGACATCTAGACCACGGACGCAGCTGGCCAACGCCTCCTATATATAGAAAAAAAGCCTTGCAACTCCTACGTCACCAAGCTTTGACGTCATCACTAGCCCTACCAGTGATGCCAATGTTTCTGATCGAGTTTCCCCTGATTTGAGCCTCAAAAGTCTCTATTTTCCCCTGTATTCAAGAAATCCAATGTACGATTGTAGCGCCATCTAGTGTTACCATAGGAATCACACAAATGGGACGAGCTCCCTAACCAAGGAAGCCGGCCAGATTTCATCCAGGTTATACAAAAAATAACTGTATTATACCTACTTAAGTTTAAATTAAAAAAATTAATCAAATTACATATATTTTTCGTTTAGTGACTTTTTTTTTAACCCAGAGGATTGCAAGTGCACCTCTTTTTACCCCCATCGCGTTTGGAAAATGGTAATGAACGAGATAATATAGGTAATTTGATTTTAACAGGTAATAATACATAATTTTATTAATTATAGGAAATTTGATTTGGCATAACGCTCTTATTGAAGTACAAAATATTTAACTTCTCAGAAGTAATTGTGACTTTGGTTGACTCGAAATACACCATGTAATTTAATATAAATAAAAACTATGGCATTAATCAGAATCTGATTAAGATTTTCGTGGGCCCTTAGATCTAATATTTTTCAAGAGCCCTTGCCCTAGTCTATTTTTGCAAGAGCCTTACAGACAAAGCGTTTTTTGTCGGTATCTCAAAGATCCTCCATGCATTTGGCGTCGGCCGATGGCACCCGAAATCAGTTCTTTTAACTTTGTGCGTGCCACGCATGATGCCATGTCACGTTACCGTCCATTCTTGGCCGCATTTGTTAACGCAAAACGAGTTTCAATCTAAGGTGTTCGTAAAGGATACTGAGTGCATCAGTTTATAAACTAGAGCGTTCGTATACAACACCGAATGCGGTTAGTTTCAAAGAGTAAACTGAGCACGGAGGAGGTTCATCCGGTTGTTGAGAAGATACACTTACTGCACGTTGTTTTTGTTTTGAAATAGTGTCTACTGTTATGGAAAAGTAGGCTGTTATGAAAAGTATTTTACGTTTGCTGAAGCTGCAAATATCATTTTTTCGAGGAGAAAATTCATACATACGTTAAAAACTGCAACTAAGGTACATCATTTTTCAAAGGTAATCATTTTCTTGTATTTTTCATTTTAGTAAATTCAGAAATGCATACTTTAATGTTGAGATTATATAGAATATATAAAACCTTATTAGCGAAATTTGAACTTCTCTTACTCAATTCTTTTGAAAAAATGAAGTTTAAATTTCTAAATTTTGATTTATGCACATCAATTATGGCCACTCTTTCTTTGAAAAATCCCATTGATTTTATATTGAGTATGTACTAAAACACTCCTCAGCAAAAATAACAACAGACGCGAATTGTAAACAAACATGTCTCCTAGGTGACGAAACTAAATAAACTGAAGTTGTTCGTAACGGCAGAAGAAACTGATAGACACGGATAGCACTAACCACATTCATTCGTTTTCTTACGAAAACTCGTGAAACGAGTTTGTCGTTTACGAATGCACCCCTTATCTGCAATTTCATTCATTTCTTTTCTTCCGATCAGAGGACATAATGTTCCCCCCCCACACACGCACATTCATCTTTCTGCCACTGGATTGGATCTTCCATCTAGGTATCAACCAATAAGATAGAATACGTGTATTCTTGGAAATTTTTTTTTGTTTGTTTGTTTTTTTCCTATTCCTAGCAAATTTATCGAAAAACTTCCCTCTAGAAGAGAAATTTTCCTCAATCTGGCAAAATCTAAAAAAGTCCGTCCAATTTCAATAAAGACTCCCTTTTCCTCCTGTAGGCCAATTTTCCGCCAAAAAGTGCCCGTTTTTCCCATCGATATTACCATCACTGCAACTTTCATCTATAAGTTTTATTTTTATAAAATGAAACTATTAAAATTTCTGGTAAATTTACACTTGATAGCAATATTTTAAGAAATAGAGATGAAAAGTATAATTTTACAATAGATGGTAGTTTTTTAACCATGGCTAATTAAATAATATGATAGAAATTGATCATAATGAATATTTTTGTATGTGAGAGGTATTTTAATTTTAATGTTTAATTTAAGGTATTTTCTAAAATTTGTAGTACTCACAGGAAATTTTAAACAGTTTCACTTTATAAAATTAAAATTAAAATTGTGTCGACATTTAAGCCTGGCGTTGTTGGAGTCATGAAGCCTGTAGCCTGGCACGTGGCTGACGCAATAGACTGTGCTGAATTCCGTGCTGAAATATCACGTGACTATGTGCATTCTAAGTTCGAATTTTCTGTGGCTGTAGTTGCTTTACAAATTTGTTCTGAAATGTACTAGCGTGTCCGTGTTTTAATCTTTGTTCGTACAAATTGTGTTTTCTACAATTTACATTTGAAAGATGTGTTTATTTAAAACATTTATCTACTTCCTCGGAAAATTACTGGGATGTGCACTGTGTAATCGCGGTATAGTTGCTCTGGAAATCTGTTTGTGCTCTGAAGTGTTCAGTGTAATGTTTTTAATCTTTGTGCATCCAAAGTTTGTCGTTCTGTGTACGGTGGGATTTGTTAGAAAAAGACATTATTTTATTGTGTTTTCTACAATTTACATTTGAAAGCTATGTTCATTTAAAATATTCATCTACGTTGAAATTGACTCGCCATTCCTACCGAATTAACATTTTTGAAATCGACCTCAATATGCTTTAAACATTTCCACAAAAACGAATTATTCCTGTTGAGAAGGTAATCTCCAAAGGTGAGATGAAAGAGTATCGAAATTAAAGGCCAGAACTTTCTGAAAATGCTGTGCTTAGCATTTTCGCGAATACTCCCAAATATTTAACAAACAGTAGCAATAGTTGCAGACAACTAGTTTCGAGAATCGCGCCTCTAATCTGAAGTGAAATACATTATCCTGTTTAGATGGCATTTGTGATTGCCCAGAAGAAAATGGATAATTATCAGAAATAGATGGAATATAAAGTATAACACTAAAGTAACTATTTGTTTTGTAAATTTTAATGATAATCCCTCATATGTTAATGATTTTATTGTTATTTTTGAATATTTGGTTTATAACATGCTTATTAATAATGTTAACGTGTCTGATGTTGATAAAATTTTAAAATGTAATTGTATTGATTCTACAAACTTCTTAGAGAAAAGTGTTTTTTCAAAAATTCAATTGAGAGCAAACTACTTAAATATTACCTGGGTTTAAATATGGGTTCTAAATTTTGATTGTCTAATAACTATCTGAATTTTAATCTTTCTAGATTTTTGTTGATGGATGATTGATTAAAAACAGAAATTACTAGAGGTAGCATAATTTGCATTACATAACGCATATGAACCAAATGTTTTTTTAACAAACTAAAATTTTAATATTATTTATATGCGCTTTCAAGAAGGAATGGAATAACATTTAATTATCTCTGGAAAATGAGTGAAAGTGTCTCCATTAAAATAATAAGCATACAAAAAGTGTGCCTGTTTCGTATTTATCCATATATTTTTAAAATTTGCTTAAATTAATTTTGTATTATCCTTTTTTAAAAGTATATTGATAGCATGTATCACTTACTTAGTTATATAAAAATTGGATTATTTTATTTGTACTTAAAAATAAATTATGTACTTCATTAGAAATAGATTCAGAGATTCTTATTGCTCAACCACTATTGCTGATATGCTCCTTAAATTTATTTATATTGAAAACGTGATTTAAGGAGGGAAAAAATGTTTCATCCCATAGTTATACTTTAATTTTATTAAGTTCCTATGGGTATTAGCACTTAAATTAAAGAAAATGTACGTGATTGATTTTATTTATAGAATAAGAAAAGGTAATTTTTATTAATCTATACTGTGTTTTCTTTCCTTTTTCATTCTTTATTTTGTATCAAATATTAGTTATTTTGCATTTATAGAAACTTTTAGCAGAAATATTTCTTTCTAAAAGTGGGACAATCAACAAATTAAGTAATATGGGGATATATTCAAGTAATTGAAAAAAAAAAGTGTTCACTTGATTAGCGAGACTAGATAATCTTTATTCTTAAATAAATGTGAATGTTTTATCAAAGGTTAGTCCACTAGCGGATTCAGGGGAGGGGCTAAGGGGCTTCAGCCCCCCCCCAAAAGAGTTTACTAAAGGGTAACATTCTGCTTCATTATGCACTTTGTATATGTTAAGTGATCTTTTTTAATCACTTAGCCCCCCCCCCCAAAAAAAAAAAGTTTTTACATTGGTTTAGACTAACATTTTGCTTTATTGTATATTTTGTTTGGGTAAAATAAGTTTTTTTCAAAATTTAGCCCCTCCCAAAAGAGAATTTCTGGATCCGCCACTGGGTTAGTCTAAAAATAAATTGTTTTAAAGCATTATCTGAGTGCGTATGTATTTCCGCGAGTAGGCGCGCTAGTGCATCAAGGGAGCAGATCCTCACTTAGAGGCATGTGACTTCAAAAGTAGGTGTAAACACTAGAGCCTGTCTATTTCGTCAGCCACGGCCTGACGACAACTACGTCAGCAAGC
The DNA here is from genome assembly GCA_038373885.1 of Cheiracanthium punctorium. Taxonomy (NCBI): domain Eukaryota; kingdom Metazoa; phylum Arthropoda; class Arachnida; order Araneae; family Cheiracanthiidae; genus Cheiracanthium; species Cheiracanthium punctorium. Next base: position 1,286,279 of record JAWZYV010006201.1, read on the forward strand.
TTTGACATCACTAAGCCTATAAGACTTAAACTTTTGCAGTTTGTATTTCAAAATGTAAAACTATTCGAAATTTCTGGTGGATGCTATAAGTATTAGAAAACATTTAAATTAAACATTAAAATAAAAATACCTTTCTCATAGAAAATTATTCATTATGGTCTATTTCCGTATCATATTATCTAATTAGCCACGGTTGAAAACTGCCATTTGTCGTAAAATTATATATTTTATCTCAAAATATTGCTAATCTTGAGCGAAGTCACCAGAAATTTTTAATAGTTTTATTTGTCTCTCTCTCTCTCTCTCTCTCTGTGTGTGTGTGTGTGTGAGAAAATAAAACTTTTGAATGTAGGACCAATAATGACCCAGATAACACACTTGTCTGTTTTAAGTCTATTTCTGATCCAACTCATCCATAATACATCCATGTCTATACATAGACATCCATAAGGCATCTATTTATGGACGTAATCTGGAAAATCCAGAAAATGTCCATGAATAGACCAAAACTAGACTTAGCATATCCAGAATAAGTCCATTAATGGACGTATTCCAGATGATCCACACTATGTCAGTGATACGACATAAAATGGATGTGTGTATAAGTCCAGAAATGGCCAAAATATGGAAAGTTACTTTTTTGTCATTGATTTTCATTTTGCGCAATCTGTACTTACGACGCATGAATTTACTATATGCTTTTAATGATATTACATTTTACCCCCAAAAAGTTTAAAAACTTTTTAAATGCTAGAGTTTTTTTTTTTTTTTTTTTTGTCGGGGAACTTTTGAAATTCAAAATACTTTTTACGTATTATTATTTCCTATAAAAGCGGTATTGTGTAAAAAGAAACTCATATCCACATGCAAAAAAAAAAGAAAATTCTCTAGCGACTCAACATCCAAAAACGAATAGCTGCATATTTTTTTCTAAGTTCCTAGTCCGAAACTAAAAAATCTTTAGTTCAGCATTTTGACGCATCAGAGCAAGTCTCGCTGCGTATAGTGGCTAGCACACTCTGCTGTGAAGAGCATGATTAAGGGTTCGAATCTGAAGCGGGGCAAGTACTTAAAGGTTGGTTTTAAAAAAAATTAGGTACGAATATTTTTACAAAATTCGTTATTAAGATATAACGATAAATTTAAATTAATCATTACATAAAATTAGCTAAAAATTATTAAATGGTTTTTGTTGATGTTCAGGATTCGACCGTTAAAGGTCTATAAATAGACAAACACGTCCATTATTACGTCCATATGCATGTCTATAAGACGTCATATGGGCGTCCTATAGTGCCATACTGACGTAAAATGGACGAGAATTGGACGAATCCTGGATGTTTAATGGACATGTCATGTCTATAAGGATATGTCTATAATGGACATGAGCTTGTCTATATGACGTCTTCTAGACGTGTTCTGGACAAGTTTGTGCTATCTGGGGACGTCGAAGCTTGTCGACGTAGTAGTTGTAAGGCTTTCTATATCTGGGAGGCGGTGGAAGAGCTCACACAACACTCCCGTCTGCCATTGGCTGAGACTTCCGTGTTTCATCCCACAGCATGATTCTTTAGAAATGATCAATTTAAGTGCGTATGCACAGCACCTGAATTAAGTATCCGAAACCGGATTCTGCATCTAGCAAGGAAACTTCAGCGCAGCAAAAACGTTGCCACGAAACCTGGCAATAGTATTTTCGATCGCAAGACTCCACAATCGCAGAATATGGAAACTGGTGCAGAGACAAGCTGTCATTATGATGACCGTAAGTTACGTTAGTCAGAATCATAATCTAAATAAAATAAAACTTTGTAAAATTTGTAGTTAGTATTAGCAAAATTTTTTTTTTCAAATTTAAGTTAAAATATTAATATATGGCAATAAATTATAAAATAATTTATTGCCATATATTTCTTTATTGTCTTATAGAATTGTGGATATTTCAAAACTGTAATTTGTTGTACAGTAACATTTATATAGGTTAAAAGCAGTGGCGTAGCGAGAATTTTTTCATGGGGAGGGGGTTTACTGCTACTGCAACTCATATATATGTATATATATATATATATATGCTGTGTGGGTTTGAAGAAAATACAGTTTGTATGACAAAAAAGGTTCCTCATGAAGGCTTATGACCCCTCGTAACGCCATCGTAGCTACGCCACTGGTTAAAAGGTATTCTTGTATTAAATTTATAAAAGTTTTTTAAAATATATTACTTATAAAAATATATATATGTCATAATATTGATATGCGTTTTGAATTCCTATTCTAGCTAGTGCTTTATCCATCCAGAAAAAATTTTATTCGAATATTCTAAGAAAATATATGCCAACGACTCCCTTTCTTCCTCTTGAAGGGGTTATGCCTCAATCCGAACACCTTTAAATATGTCTTTCAATATTTCATGGGAAAAAAAGTGTGCATAACCTGCCCAAACTTCGTGAACAGGGAGAAAAGAGAAGGCGGGGAGGGGGGCGGCCCCGAACGCCCTAGACTTCCAGAAAACTACAGAATAAAAGAAAAGTAGGATTGGGGAGGGAAGGCGGCGAAATCGGGGCAGGTGGGGGAGGAAGAAACGAGATAGAAAGTGCTCCTGCGAGCGCGAGATAACTGTCGGCCCCCCAAACCCCATTTACAGTTTGCTTATCATATCAAACAGCCAACAGAGACCGAGCCCTGTTTACAAAAGCGGCCCTCCTATTGGCCGATAACAATAACCATTCTATCTCGGCTAAAGATAAAGGTCTTATCTCGACACAACATGCATGCGGGGTTGAACTGAAGGAAAAGAGAGAATGAAAATAAAAAAAAATGCATATAAAAAAAAGATAGAGAAAAGAATATATATAAAAAAAATACTGTTCAGTTTTGCGCAGCCCCAGCTCTGGGATTACGAACCTTCCAAACGATAAAAGTCGATATCGGGTCCTAACCACCCCCGCAACACCTCTCCCTTCTTCCCTCGTCACTGTAACCAGCGTGATAACGGAGGGCGATAATGTAAATGAACATTTTGGCTTTTCGGATATGTGTGTATGTGTGTTGCCATTCTCGTTTTCTTTTGTCCCCCCTTATTTTTATCAAAAGACGTCCGAGTAGTGTTGCGTTGAGTTGTCAGAGTAAATGTCCCCCCGTCCGATAGAAGCGTTTTTCTTTTTTTTTTCCCTTCTGCGCATGCTCGGTGTCGTTTTATTCTGTATGGATATTTGTTTATTTATTTTTATACGGGTCCGCGGAAGTTTTTGAATAAGCGACATGGGACACACTGTTTGGGACAGTTCAGCCTGCTCAGGTTGTGCATATAGGGAGTCTGTTTTAAGAGTAGTGGAATTATGTGGATATGCATCAGGTGAATGCAAACGGTAATTCTTTTAATATAGTCTAAAACTTTATGAAATTTAACATAATACGAAACATGTTTCACATAGTATTTAATCGATTTTAAACCCGTCCAGCAACTTATTTTTAAATTGTTGGTAATTTTTAGGCATTTGCAATTACTATTTAAACATAACCTTTAAATATACAACGATTGGTTGCATAATTCATGTATGCCAACCTGCTCAGCTTTTTCGGCAGATTACTCACCACTATTTTCTAAAATATTTTCCTGTAGTCAGATAATTGCAATAACATTTAAGCAACCCAATTTTAATGATTTTTTTTGATTGCATGGTAAATATCTTACCATTTTTATTTAGCTTTTTAGTTTGATACTGCCATTAAAATCTAAACAACTCCGCTTAAGTTGCGTATTGTCTGTGATATCGAGACCATTCAAAATTTCTGGTTGGATAATTAACATCATCTGAACTATTCAGTTTAATAAACATTGTGGTAAAGTAGTTGCGTTAACATATGAACTATTCAGTCTAACTTTTTGATAGCTTAATTATTTTAACAAATTAATTACTCATTTTAATTTACTCTTCGCTTAAACGGTTACATTAATAGTTGAATTCTCAATTTAAATATTTGTTTATATAGTTACACAACTTGCTTTTCCTAAGAAATTAATCATACATACAAATGATTTCACCTACTTCAGTCAATTTGTGCGTGTTTTTTAAACTGTTTAGTTACTGAAGAAAAACAGGAAATTTGTCTTGCATACAAATACTTTTTAAATGGTCGTAGATGAAAGTCTGAACTGTTGTGTTTAAATGGCTCTTTGGTTGTGTAATTAATTTAGTGTTCGAACTTTTTAGTTTAACACTTTGACTGGATAGTTGCATGTAAGTCTGATCTACTCTAATTAAATTTTTGGTTGCTATTTGAACTACTCATTTAACTCATTTGTTGGAAAGCTGTATTAGCATTTGAACTATACTGCTCAATAAACTCTTTGGTTAGTTTTAGGAAAATGGTTTAATTAATATTTAGGTTGGTTTTAAGAAAGTGGCTCAAGTAATGTTGGGAGGATTGGTCCAGGAAACAAATCGCACCCCACCCCATTTTGTTAACAAAATGATAAAGATGATTTCATTTGGGGGGGAAATTCTGCCTTTTGAACCTTCATCGAACCAATATATTAAAAAAAAAATTCTCAATCACAGTCTTGTTTCCGAAAAGTAGAACTACTTGAAACTCCTGGTTGATGCGATAAACAATGGAGAATATCATAAATAAAAATTAAAGTATCTTTAAAATAATAATCTTACTGTGACACAAAATAATTCTTTATGGTATTTTTCCTTACCATATATAGTTAGTGATGGTTAAAAATTTCCATTTATCGTCTAATTAAATGGTTTATCTCAGATCATTAAAATGCATTTGTGCATGAGTAAACCCATCAGAAATTTCAAATACATTGAAACCCCGATTTAACTTCACTCGCATTTAGCATTTTTCTGTCTATAACGCCATTTTCAGTTGGTTCAAAATATTTCTCTATACTTGTATTGTTAAAATAAGTTAATAAACATACTTTCCCCCATTTAACAATTTTTTTATTTTTTCCGGAATCGGATAGCTCGTATGATGCTGTAGTCCCTTGTTAAAAAGTTGGCAATCTAACTATTAGACTGCCAACATGCCAACGACCTTTATTGTGACGTTTATTCATTCTAATGCTACTCAGTGACGTCGCTTTAATGTGAAGGTAAGTGCATTGCTAAATAGTGCAATGCTGACTGTGCTAGAATATTATAAACTGGCATTTCGAAGTTCAGTTAAATAAAGAACTCCTTCAATGACGGCTACATTAACTTGGCTATTTTATAAGCAGAAATTTGAAAATTGTTGTTGATCCTGATTAAATATGGCTTTATCCTACAGACGTACACAAACAATTGGCCTTTAACTATCATAGTTGTTAACAATTCCCGAATTAACTAACCGCTTTCCACAAACACCATATTTTCTTAGCATGTTTTCAAAATGGTAACTATTTCTAGTAATGGGCACTTGCCGTCTATAGGCATGGGCAACACCTCTTAGATACAAGAGCCTAAGAACAGAAACTTTTACGCCATTAGTAGGCCCACTAAAATGACGTCATCACACTTTTATTACCACAAAGTAAACCTATTTAAAATTTGTGGTGAATTTACTCACGCATAAAACATATTGATCATTTATGATAGAAAATTTAATTTTACGACAAAGGGCAACTTTTAACTATCGCTAATTATGATATGACGGAGAAATAGGTCATTATGAATTATTTTGCATCAGAAAGGCATTTCAATTTTTATCTTAAGATATTCTTTAATATTTGTAGCATTCACCAAAAATTTCAAATAATTTTACTTTTTGGAAAAAAAAAATGAAGAAAATCTGAAACCCTTTCAGATTTTAAATATGCACCAAAGTGCTATATATTAAAGCGTATCATAATTTTTGCATCGTCCCTATTTTCTTTCTTATTCCATAAGGTTGGAAAGTGTATCATTATTCATGAGTGAGCAGTATTTTTCTTCTTTGTTTTATAAAGCCCATCTTTGGAAATTGATCTTGAAATTGCCTACTAAAACTATTTTACAATCTTCGCCAAGTATATTACTACTTCACCATTTTAAATATTGTTTCGAATGTGCATCATAATCCATGAGTGTGCCATGTTTGTCTTTCTTGGGTTGATTTCTACTTTAACGCCCCAACTCTTGCCAAGGTGGCGATCATTAAACATATACAGCAACCATGATAATTTTTTGTATTTATGTGCCAATTGTAATTTAGAATTAAAATGGCGATTTGGAACAACCTGTAAATACAGCATTCCGTTACATTTTTATTTATTTTGGGTTGCCAATTAGAGTAGTTTTAATAATTAAGTGTCTTCAAATTCCTTAACTAGTGCGTTTATCACTAATTTGTTCACTTTAGTTTTCATGTAGTTGTTTAGGGAGCGTTGAAACTTGTGCATGACTCCTAGAGACCCATGACTTCAAAGCTCGCCAAAGGGCGTGGAATTTTTAAGTTGGCGAAAGTAGGGGCGTTAAAATAGAATCAACTCTTTCTTGAACCATAAAGCACATCTTTGGAATCCAAATCCATCTTAAAATCGCCTACTGATACTGTTTTAAAATCTTCACCAGACATATTCGAACTATAAGCATATTCCAACTATATCTCGTAGACATTTTAAATACTGTTTGGACTGAGCGTCCTAATCCATGAGTGCATCGTGTTTTCCTTCTTTGTTCTATAAAACACTTCTTAGGAATAGAAATCTATATTAAAATCGTCTACCAAAAATGTTTAACAATTTTCGCCAGGCATAGTCAAACTACACTTCACCTTTATAAATACCATTTGGAAAGTGTATCATAATCTATGATGTGTGCCGTATTTGTCTTCACTGTTCTATAAAACACTTCTTCGGAATTAAAATCTATATTTAAATCGCCTACTAAAACTATTTTACAATATTCGCCAGGCGTTTTTTAACTATACTCAAAATATATTTATAATAAATTGTCGCGTTTTGGCACCCAGTTTAGCGATCATTTATCAAAAATTGCAAACCTTCTGCGACATTCAACATTTTATTAACGCCTCCCCCCCCTCCACGTTATCTTGGCAAACATATTTGAAAAGTGACTCGACTCGCTAATTGTACCAAAATCGTGTCTACACAAAAAGCAAGGTTGAAATTAATAGCACTCTGGTGCAAAAAAAAAAAAAAAAAAAAGATGACGTCATTGTAGTGGATCTGTTGATGACGTAAGAGTTTCTGTTCTCAGGCTTTCTGTTTCTAGGAGGTATTGGCATGGACCACTGGCTACTTTTTGATTGAGTCACCTTACAGGTGGACTAGCATTGCCTTCTATGAAAGGACGGACGAAATGAACCTTAAGTCGAAGGTGGAAAGCAACCCAGGAAGCACCTCCTACGTACAGAAATCCACATAACTTTTACGTCACCAAACTGATGCCATTATTAATCTTGAACTTGAAAAAGTTTACTTTTCCAAAATAAATCTATTAAAAATTTCTGGTGAACTTCCCCATGAATAGCAATATTTTAATAATTTAAGGTTAAAAAATTTTTTTACGACAAATCGCAGTTTTTAACCATGACTAATTAAATAATATGATTAGGTGATAGATCAAAATGAATAATTTTGTATCAGAAAGGTATTTTACTTTTAATGTTTAAGATATTTTTTAATTTTTGTAGCATTCACCAAATGTTTGAAACAGTTTTGTTTTGTGAAATCAAAACTGTGACGACGTCACTTTCGTAGGCCATGTAATGGCGTCAAAGCTTGGTGGCGTAGGAGTTGTAAGGCTTTCTATATCTACGAGGCGTTGCCCGTGTTGCGGTAAAATTGTTATATAGCCACTGCACAACCAACACCTCTTAGATGTATAATGCCTGAAAACAGGAACTTTTACATCATCACTACGTCCATTAAGTTAGCGTCACTGCACTTTTATTTTATAAAGTAAAACTATTGAAGGTGTGTGGTAATTTTACTCACGCATAAAATATTTTAAGGATTTAACATTGAAAATTTAATTTCACGACAAGTAGGAAATTTTAACTATCAATAATTATACACTCATGTCCATAAATTAAGGATAATTCAGAATCACACAGAAATTGATCTCTAAAAAAAAATTTTCACCTGTGGAATGATCACACACATCTTGAAGAAGAATATGCAAATTACAGGAAACCACCAGATGGCGTGGATGGTACGTCACAATGACGAGAGTGTAAGAGAGGGGTATATAAGGAATGGTGGCAAAGAAGTAAAATTGTTCACAAGCGCTGTGAAAGCCTTTCAGTGCAGAAACCGCATAGTTATGGCACAAAGGAGGCATTTGGATGATGTTTTACGTTGCAGAATTATCGGACGACTGGAATGTGGACGTACCCAGCTGGAAGTATCCGAGGAACTTGGAATCGCCCAGAGTGTCATCTCCAGGCTTTGGCAACGATTCCAAGATGATGGTAATGTGAGTAGACGTTACAGCACAGGTCGCCCCCGAGTTACAACGCCGAATGAGGACCGCTATTTGGCAGTTACTGCAAAAAGAAACAGACGGAGTACAGCATCAGACCTGTCTCGTCAGCTCTCTTCAGCTACCGGTACGACAGTTTCAAGGCAGACCGTGTACAGACGCTTAGGGCACATTGGTCTATATGCTCGTAGGCCTGTCAGATGTGTTCCACTTACCACAACTCACTGTCGCCTGCGATTAACCTGGAGTAGAGAGCATGCATAGTGGACACCGCAACAGTGGTCTTGTGTGATGTTTTCCGACGAGTCCAGGTTTAGTTTGGAGTCTGATTCTCGCCGGACATTCATCTGGAGAGCGCCAGGTACCCGTTACCACCAAGAGAACACCATTGAAAGACACCGTTACGGTGGTGCAGGATGGCTCGTTTGGGGAGGAATTATTCTTGGTTCCAGAACTCACCTGCATGTTCAGAGTGTAACGATGACAGGCCACATCTATCGGGATGTCATTCTGGAACAACATGTACGTTTGTTTCGGGGCGCCATGGGTGCTGAATTTGTGTTTATGGATGACAACGCCCGTCCTCACCGTGCAAACATTGTAGACGAATGCCTTTAATCGGAGGATATCACCCGTATGCATTGGCCAGCATACTCACCGGACTTGAATCCAATAGAGCATGTGTGGGATATGCTTGGCCGACGAATTGCAGCCCGTCAACCCCTTCCCACCTGTCTACTGGAACTTCGGAGTGCATTGCTTGATGAGTGGTGTAATATTCCCCAAGATCAGATTGATCATTTGATACTCAGCATGCCTAGGCGTTGTCAGGCCTGTATTGCATCGTCCGGGAGACATACTCCGTATTAAACATCCTACTAACCATGTTATACTGTTTTTTGTAAATAGGTTCTTTTTTTAAATTTGGTCAAGGGAGTAAAATTTGCAATTTTTATTAATTATGTCAATCATATAGCATCTTTTTTGCTCTTTACTTTTTGTTTAATAAATAGACTTTACAAAGAAGTCAAATTTGTTTTGCTTCTTTCTCTTTCTTTGCCTGAACTTCATTATCCTTAATTTATGGACATGAGTGTATAATATGATATAGAAATCGATCATAATAAATTATTTTTATCAGAAAAATATTTTAATCTTTACCTCCAAGTTAAGATATTGCTGAAATTTGTATCATTCACCACAGAGTTTAAATAGTTTTACTCTGTGAAAGTAATCTAGGAGACCTAGTGATGACGTAAAAGCACCTGTTCTCCGGCAACGCCTCCTACACATAGAAAGCCTTACAACTCCTCGGTGGCCAACCTTTGATGTCATCATTTGGCCTACATTTAAAAGTTTTAGTGTCATAAGATAAAACTATTAGAAATTTCTGGTAAGTACTACAAATATTGGAAAATATCTTATATTAAATGTTAAAATATATTTCTCATACAAAATTATTCAGTATGATCTATTTCCTAATCACATTATCTAATTAGTTATGGTTAAAAACTGCCATTTGTCATAAAATTATATTTTTTTTATCTCAAATTATTAAAATATTGACAGCCATGGGTAAATTCACCATAAATTTTTAATAGCTTTATTTTGTCAGAATCTAACTTTTAAATGTAGGCCAAATGATGACGTCAAAGCTTGGTGACGTAGTAGTTGTAAGGCTTTCTATATCTAGGAGGTATTGGCACAACCAACACCTCCTGATAAAGAAGGCCTGAGAACAAAAGCTTTTCTGTCATCACTCTATCTTCTTAGATTACGTCATCACAGTTTTACATGCATAAAGTAAAACTGTTTAAAATTTCTGGTGAATTATGCAAATATTAGAAAATATCTTAAGTTAAAAATAAAAATTAAAATACCTTTCTGATAAAAAATAATTCATTAGAATCTATTTCTATATCATTCTATATAATTAGTGGTAGTCAAAATTTCCTATTTGTCGTAAAATTAAATTTTCTACCTTAAATTATTAAAATGGTTTATGCGGGAGTAAATTCACCACAAATTTTGAATAATTTTACTTTGTGAAAATAAATGTGTGATGACGTCATGTTAGTGGACCTAGCGATGACGTAAAAGTTTCTGTTCCCAGGCCTTCTATATCTAGGAGGTGGTGGCACAACCCGGGCAGCGCAGCATAATTAACCAACTTTGTAATTTTGTTTCTGACACAATTAAGTACTGTTTATAAAAAGTGGTTGAGTATAATTGTTGGCAGCTATGAACTACTGAAATATTTATCTCCTTCTGCTATTTAACATATTGCAGCTAAAATCAAATTCTAAGAATACGCGTTTCTTTTTATTGTCTTTCGAATTTGCATCAAAACTTTTTAGCTGTTATTTCTATTGTTGTTTTTCTTTGTACACGACGAATAATAGAAGGCAAACGATTAAAATTGCTTTATAAAAATTTTGAAAAAATTCCACTCTTTTGTTTGAATCTTTCAAGGTGAAAAAATTTTTAGAAGCATATGCGTAATTTCTTCAGAAAAATCTTTATCGCTCTTTTTTGAATATCAGAATCGTATTCACGTTTGTTCCAGAATTGGAGTATTAATATGCATGAACTTGGTTTCAAAGATGAGGGATAGCTGTTGAAAAAGGCCGTGGCTATCTTGTGCCTTTATCTTTAACAATTTGAGAATTTATCCTCTTAAAAAGTTCGTACTTCCTCGATGGGACACTGTGTAATGATTATTAAAAATTTAGAAGGAAAAATAAGGTTTTTAAGGTGCAATCGGAAGATTTAATAGCAGGTGATTCGGGAAGAAAACTCGGTTTGTAAATGTGACTATGATAAAGCAATACAATTAAGATTGTAACTATTGTAGCAAAATTTTGTATCGTACAGGCGTTCATTAAATTTTCTCTTTAAAGAGCGTTCTATAGCTAAAATATCCGAATGGAGTGTAACGAAATTTGGTATATAATGTGTTCAAAAAATATCTACTAAGTGGAAATTTATATTGAAAAACAGCAAATTAAACTACGGAAACGACAAACTCGAAATACAAATCGCAGACAATTTTAACATTTATTCGATAGTTTTAGAACATTGATTAAAGTTGCGTTTTTCTTGTGCTGAATTTTCATGCAAAGATCCATCTAGTGGACATTCTGTGAACAAAAAATATTTAAAAACTTTTTTGAATGCATCTCGTGTACAGTTCATGTGGCAAAGTTGGTGGTAATCTACTTACTCGTTTCAGCTACACAATGTTGTTAAGGGTTTATATAAAGGGTTTATATAAGGGTTATCAGCTACACAATGTTGTTAAGTTTAATTATAATCAACCTGTATCTATACCTTTACTTGAGAGTTAAAAATATAGATCCGCGATACTAACTAATATATTGAAGTTAATTTTTTTTTAGCTCTAGAATGCTATTAATTTCAAACCTGGAAAATGTGGGGACAATTCTGAGTCGTATATTTAAATCGCTCTTTCGAAATCTGTAATCAGTTCGGTGAGAAAGTCATACCGTCCACATATGTATCAGGATGCACATCCCAACTTAATGGAGCAAGGAATACACAATAGAACTCCCGCATGGATTATGATACATTTTCAGCATAATGAAACAAGACAAATAGGACCAACATTTGGATAACCATGCCCTTCCTTACAAAATGAGGCATGAAAGACAAATACTGATGACACATGGATTATAATGTACTTTCAAACATAATCAAGTAAAAAGAGTAATACTGCACATTAATGGACTGCGATTCACTTTCCAACATTATGGATCAAGAAAGAGAAATAGGGAATACTCCTAAATTATGACACACTTTTAATATATAGCGCTTTAGTGCGTATTTAAAATAGGAAAAAATTTCAGATTTTTTTCAATACATTCGCAGATGCAAAATTTATGTTTCCATTTCGCGTGAACAGTCTTTATCTTGTATTCCCTGAATAATTTAGCATTATAAATTGTCTTGGACTGATAATTTTGTCATGCACTGCTTAATTGAAGGTATTCCGCGGAAAATAAGCGTTTCAGGTCGAGTATCAAGTATAAACATAGACTTGGTACTCGACAAAAGTGTGATGTAAAAAACTAAAAAAAGCGAAATTTCAAAGGAAACATTCAGGTAATCTATAGCATTTATGGCTATTGCTTCGATTCCAGAACTTAAGGCATTTCATGCGGCGGAAATCTCCAAGCAAGGCAACGATGCTGCTTTTCTTTTTCAATTTTGTGATAATATTTTCTAAAATGTTTTGAACTTTGAAATTTAAATCAGCTGCCTTATTGCCATGATTTTTTTTAAATACTAATCACGTGTTTGCATATGTGGTCCTTGAAAATCGCATGAAAATGCTTTCAAGTAACCCTATAACTTCAACCTATAACAACGATGTTTAAACAAAAATTTTTCTTTTCATAGGAGGCTAGCTGGGCTGTTAGAGGCTAGCTGGGCATCTCTTTGTCTGTAACTTAAGGACCATAAAATACATCCTTCTCAAAAACTCACATAAGGGATAATGTCCAACTTCCATGCAGGCCTCGACACTCAATGATATCTCCCAGACCAGTAGAATCAGGTGACTTTCCACTCGATTAGCGATTGGCCACACAGCGAATCATGACCAGCCGATAATCGAGTGAAAAGGCACCTGACTCTACCAGTCTGAGGAACATCATTCAGTGCCCATCCCGGTAAGAAAATTGACCGTGATCGATTATCAATACATCATTTGCTCTTCCAATCTAGGATGTGTTCTTTGAAAATATTCCCCAGCCCTGTCACATAAAAAATTTCAGTAATATTTAATTAATAAGCTGGACACTCACTAACTGCAAAACGAAGTAATCCCAAAATTAATTGATTTGCATGACTCGTACAAAGGTCGCCGCTATTCCACCCCATCATTTGCACTCTGGAGCCTCAGATGCAAAAGCCCTCGAAAAAATTTCGCAACGACCAAGACAGGACAACGGAGATACAGACTTCGCATAATCTCTCAGACATGCAATTTATGTGAAAAAAAAATTAAAAGGAGATAATTTCCCAACGATAACCGATAATCCAGCGTTCATTTCAAAGGTCCGGAATATCGCGAAGAAAAAATAAAATAATAATAATAAACACGTGAAACGAAAATGGTATTTTATTTACCGTACGAAGGTCCGATCAGCAGCCAGCCTCATGGCTGATGCTAAATATAGGCACACCTCGGTTATCGCTGCCACAGATTGTTAAATCCCTCTCGAAATGATACGGAGAGTTCAGAGTGTAGTCGGGAAAGTTATCAGTGCAGCTCCAGAGTTCGCCCGGATCACATTGCAGCAAGCGACGGCGGTTCCGACAACTAAAGCTGCGGTTCGTGGGGATGTGGCGATTTCGTTGTTTCTGTTGCGTCGATTTTGTAGACGTCGTGATTCTGCGGGATGAGTCCTAAGGCCTGAAGTCTACTGTTGGATGTAAATATGCATTCTTTATTAATTGTCAGTGTAGTTTTTTTTTCTCTTTCTTTGGCGCCCTCTTCCCTTCAAGCCGTTAGTACGTGTTCTGAATCTATTGACAGTCATTGAAAAATATGTGAATTTTGCGTTATTGGTTTGACCCTGTTCGCTAACCTTCCTCGCAAAGACAAATCGGCAGAGATTCCATTTTTGTGTCTACCGTTGCTTTTGAGGTGGATCTTTGAATACCTTCATGCGGGCCATTCAGAGACCTGTGTTGCAACATCTAACAGTCCTATTACTGCAAGAAAATGCCAAGATAACGATTTATTATTTTAATGCATTTTAAGCTGGTTGCGTACAATTTCCTTTTTTTTTTTCGAATTAATTATAGAGGGCAGGGCGGGAAAAGTACCACCCTCTTGATGAAATTTAACGTCCACAATGAAATAATTTTTTCCACATTTTCAGCAATAAATATTCAAAATTAAATAAAGAGAGACATTTGTTTTCATTAAAAATAAAGAAAATTTAGACAAATGAGAATTCAAACAATGAATTCCAAGAATAGGAAGTTTATATGTGTTTTTTATTGCAGGGGCGGAGCTATATTCAAACTAAGGTGAGATGTAGCTTCACTTCTAGTTACTTTTTGCATAGTCTCCAGCACATAATGTGTTAATACAACTTCTGCATGTAGATTACTTGCTGACATTTTACCTTGCAGCTGTAGAATAATTACGAAATCCTTTAGAACTCCCAACAAATTTCATCTAATTCATTTAATATTCCTGGGGATAACCACCTACAATGGATTATGTAGAGAAAAAGAAAACTATTTCCAATTGATTTTGAAAGACCGTCAGACGATAATAATTTGATGACTGTCACTTCACTACATTAAAGTCTATGACAGGATTCTCCAAACTTTTCCTATGATGAAGCACTTTAACGGTCTTTGAATTTGGCCCTTCACAATTTCACAAAGCACCTTGTGTAAATCCGAGTTTATTGTATTATAGGCAAAGCTAATATAAATTTTTATCTTCACCCCTCCCCAAATAAATAAATAAATGCAAATTAAATTGATAAGAAATTTGTACATAACAAGTAAAGATGGCACAAAACGTATATTTCGTATGAATAGGCGAAACTTTTGTACCAAGTTCTGTGCTATTTTCATTTCATGAAATGTGATTTGCACACAACGAAATTTATTAATTTTGACCTTTAAGCACCAGATTTCTTTCAGTTTTCATTAACTTAAATTCAATTTTTTTATTGTTGTTGTCGTTATGAGGTCTCGTTATAAGACAGTAGCAAAAGAGCTTCGAGCGGGTGACCGTCGGTTTCATTCCTTCTGAATTCCTGTGATGTTGCTCAACGCTCAACAACGCCTGCGTCATGGAGCTTGGCCATCATCACAAGCATGCATTTTAATTTCTAGAAAATAAAACTATTAAAAATTTCTGGAGTCTTTACTCATGAATAACAACAGGTATTATAATTTTAATGTTTAATTTAAGATAGTTTCTAATATTTGTAGCATTCACCAGAAAGCTTAAGAATTTTACGTCGTGAAAATGATGTTGTGATGACGTCATTTTCGGAAGTCTAATGATGACGTCAAAGCTTCAGTTGTTGGGCTTCGTATATGTAGGAGGTATTGGTTTGCTGCATGAGACGTTGGGACACAGCAAAGCAGACTCATTACTGGAAGCAACAATGGACACAATGCAGAGATCCCTGTCGTTACGAACACGTTAATTATTGATAAAGGAGAAATACGGATGTGCATGAAAAGTGTTTCATGGTCTATGGCGTAAGGAAGAAGTGCCATGAATGGGGCGTTTTACATTCTGGAATTTTTAAAAAACAGTATACTGCAATTTCGTGATTCTAAACTTTGTAAGCTATTTATAGCCACTTTTCTTTTACTTTTCGTTACTTTAATCTGTCTAAAAATGATTTTATATTGCTCCAGTTTCAGATAAAATGTAGTGAAAATGGTTTGACTGCATTTGATTTTAACAACTCGAGCTTGTAATGACCCAAGGACTGAACACAATTAATAACATAAATTCAATAAATTTTTCCCCATCTTCACCCCCTCTCCAAGAAAAAAGATGGCTGGAGGTGAGAGGGACAAGTAAGTCCCATTGTCTTTTTTCGTGGGACGCATGCATTTAGTGGTACTGAAATAACTGGAAATGCAATGAAAAGCTACCATACTGCCACTTACTGGGGGGGGGGGGGGGCAACTGTATTCCTTGATATAACTGAACTGTCAGTTATATCAAGGAATGCAGTTGGGCATACAATCATATAATTACAACGCATATTTATCCCATATAGGGACATTTAGAACTACCAGCGGGAGATACACATCCCGGAGGTAGCGAAAGGGCTAACTTATTCTGCGATAGAATCAAACTCAAATGTTTGATGACTTCTGTATCTATCTAATTCGATCCTGCTTTTTGCAAAGTTAAATATACAGGGATCCTAAATTACTAGCAGATACTTATCCAAGCAAACTTTTAAACATCAATAATTTGAATACTTTTGAATCTTGATATCACAAAATGCCTGTTTTTGACATCACTCTAACAGTCAATTTACTATTGTTTTGTACAAAGTGCGTGATATTTAACTACATCTAATAGCAAAGTCTGATACTAAAAAGATGTATACTAAAGAATCTGTGACTAATGTCCCGTTCATGCCACTTCTCCCTTGTGTTTTTATTATTATTATAACTATTTATTTAATTAATATTAAACGCATATGCGTGTGCTTTTTTTTTTTTTTTGGTAAATAAATTCTGTAATCTGCATTAGAAATGCGGGTTACGGCCAATTATCTACTCTAGGGATCTAGGTCGGGGATGAGATTGCCTTCCTTGGGGGAATTTTTAAGGTTTCTAACCCGTGTTTACGCGATGTTTCGGAGAAAACCACGGAAAACTCCAAATGATTAGGGCGGCGGATACGACCTGGTTTCGAACCAGGCACCTTCCGTCTTCCAGTTCAAAGCGCTAGCGCTATGCCACTGGTGGGGCGTAATCTACATCAATTTTTCATACAGAAGGAGGTAAACCTTATAGTCAAGGGGGGACATGGTGTACGAACACTACACAGAATTGCACAGGAGTGTCAATTTCCTTTTAAAAAATTATTAAGGTGTTTGCTAAATGTCCTACCACGGATTGTTACATTTTAATTGCTTTTAAGTATAATATTCTTTTGTACATATGACAAATGAGGTCATACATTCTTTTTAATGACAAAGTCTCTCTGTTTACTAAACCTAGTTAGAAAGTTCGACTACCATTTCAATATTTTTGTGAGGTGTCAAATAGGACATCAAAACAACGTTTTAAACCATGCATTTCTGAATGTTTTCGGATTAGTTTAATGCAATCTACCTTTTTTTATGTGGCAACAGACTTCCCGTATAATTCCCTGACAGTGCTGGTGACTATTTCGTACAAAAATGTTTCTCCTCAGTACAAAGTTTATGCCTCACAAAAAGAAAAATAATAATCTGCTATAAGTCTCATTCTTCCTCTGCCTTATGTAAACGCAAGATTTCTGCCTGAAAGTAGGTTATCATAAAGCGATTAGAGACCGGATCTTTGCCAAGCCGATATCTCCGCAGCAGTTTAGTGGAAAGAAAACGCATTGGTCCGATATCGTGCTTAGACTATGCACCTTCACGAATATAAATTAAAGCAGAATTGTCGCTTTGCATTCTTCCTCAATTCTAGTCGAAATGCGCTTGATTGGTATTTAGATTGAAAAGAAAAAGTGCACAAAAATTTTAGCCCTTTGCTGACGTATATCTACTCTCATCCACCACAGAGAATTTTGACGAGCTAAGCCTCTCTGCAACAGGTCTTCCTTCTGCTTGACAGCTTTCGATTCTAGTAATGCATTTCAGTTCGAAAAACCCAATTTTCAACATTCGAGAAAGGTATTAAAATCAAGTTGGGAGATTGTAATGGATTGAATGGGTTAAGTAAACCTTCGACTTTGATTTTCCAGCTCTTTTTAAATATATTACGAGAGCTGCTTGCTGCCACGCTGGGGAGGACCCATCGAGAGCGGCTAGTATCGTGAAATTAATTCCGATCTGTGCGACACCCATATTCAAATTTAAACGACCACAAAGAGTTAATTGCGGATATAGACATAGGCTACTGTTAAAACTGAAATGGTTGACAACTTTTTATATGGGATTTCAATACAAGGCAACCGATTTGCTTTCAGCCTTACAGAGGCAACACCGTTTGCATATAGAAAGCCTAACAACTGAAACTTTGACATCATCAGTAGGCTTACGAAAATGACGGCATCAAAGTTTTACTTTCACGAAATAAAACTATTTACATTTTTTGGTGAATGCTACAAACATTGGAAAATATATTAAACTAAAAATTAAAATATAACTTTCCCATACAAAATTATTATGATCTGTTTCCTTGTCATATTATCTAATTAGTTGTGGTTAAAAACTGCCATTTGTCGTAAAATTAAATGTTCTATCTCAAATCATTAAGATGCTGTTATGCGTGAGTAAAATTACCAGAAATTTCAAATAGTTTTATTTTATGAAATAAAATTTTTTCAAACGTCCATAGTAATTATGTCATACCTAGCAGCTAAAATCTCTTCATCTAGGAGGTGTTGAGAGAGGTCGTGTGATTTCCCTGGTGAAGTTAAACGTAAGATAGCTTACATATTATTAGCAGAAAACCCTCTTTGCGCGTAATTTAAGGTTAGCTAAACCTACGAGCTAAACAAAGCGCGTTCTACTAACACCTCCTAGATAAAGAAAGCCTAACTACTCTTACGTCACCAAGCTTTGAGATCAGTGTTAGGCCTACATTCAAAAGTCTTTTTTTCATAAAATAAACTATAAAAAAATTCTGGTAAATTTACCCATGAATAACAATATTTTAATAATTTGAGATAAAAAATATAATTTTATGACAAATGGCAGTTTTTAATCACGACTAATTCGATAGTTTAATAAGGAAATTGATCGAAACGAATAATTTTGAATGAGAAAGGTACTTTAAATTTAATTTTTTATTTAAGATATTTTCTAATATTTGTAGCACTCACCAGAAATTTTAAATAGTTTTACTCTGTGAAAGTAAAACTGTGATGGCGTCATCACTTGAAGGCCTAAAGTATATGTCAAAGTTTCAGTTGTTAGGCTTTCTATATGTAGGAGGTGTTGCCTTCGTACGGAGTCCCCAGACCTTACCTATATCCTTTCTATTAAAGCTCTATGCTTTCTTAATGGTTACCCTGTACGTGGCTAACGTTGTCGGGACTGAGAGTTTAACAACTAACGGCCTTATTCACCAAACACTTGTCATGAGAATTAATCCAAACTTGCGTGTTAAAGTCATCGGTAAGGTATCGTATGGATGACTTTAACACGCGTTTCAGGATGAATTCGTGTGTCAAGTGTTTGGTGAATAAGGCCATTAGTCCAAGACAGTATTTGAACCAGCGCTCATGACCATAGATAGTGGTGCGCAAATCATCATGCAATTTGAGGCGGTTTAGACTACAAACAATTTAATTACTTTTTCTGATTTGCGAAGAATTAGCATGTAATTAAACTTGAAACTAGGCAATTACTGCTGCTTACGTCAAGGCTATTTATTTTATTATAGTGTGATCGCTGGGTTTTAGCTTTTGCTCACATTTTTCTGATCTACTTCAAAATCTGTTTCCTGATCAGTTTTCACTGAAAAGGAACTATATTTTCTTGTAAATAATTCACATTTGTCACAATGTCCCTTAATTTTAAACTTTGAGAGCTATTTATAGCCATTTTCCTGTGAGCTTCGGTTACTTTAATCTGTCTAAAAATGAGTTTATATTGTTCTGATTTCAGAAAAAAATTGTAGTGAAATATTTTTTGGATGTCTTTGATTTCTATAACTCAGTCTCTGTAATGACCCAGAGACCAAAATTAATGATATAAAGTATATTTTTCCTCTTCTCCCCTCCCCCCTCCCAATAAATAAGTAAATAAATACTGCATAAACTTCAAAGAACTTTTTACCGTTATCTCGATCAAAGCTGATGGCGTCGACTCAGTAGCGTAATAATAAATAAGAAACCTATTTGTAAGCTTCAACCTCAGGATTGGACAATGATCTTTAGATTTCGCGCAACCAAAAGCAAATGAATAAGTAAAAAAATTAAGATTAAAGCACGAACTCAGACGCTCTGAGCAGTGCACTCAGTGTCGCTTCAGCTGCCCCCTTCTCTGAACGCTGCATTTGGAAAATGATTCGGAATCGGCGTGAGTCGTGATTTACCTCCCTTGTTTCCTCAGCCTGATTTCTAACCCTTTCTCAAAATGCATAGAAATTGGGTTTCAATAATGCCTTATCTAATTTTGACTTTATCAGATTCTGTTCATGAACGTCGCTTGAAATGTCAAGAAGCGATCTTTAGACAGCGATATGAACGTTCTCGAATACTGACAAGGAGTTATGTAAGGACTGTTGAACCGGAGAATCTGTTTTTTGCTGTTACCCCCCCCCCTCTCCTTATTACATTATTATTATTATTTTTGTTTGCGGTATGAGATAACTTTATTTTCCCTTATCTTTCAAAAGATTTGTTGTCTTTGTACTTTGAACCTAAAAATAGATTTCATTCATTATTTTAGACATTTTTTTTACTGGTATCTCTTCGTTATGTGCGTTTTAAAAATTGAAGGGGACTTTGAATCTGAACTTTAACAAGGATGGTGCATTCACACAATATCTTGCTTTTCATAATTATTTAAAATAATAAAGATAAATAATGTCGAATGCTTTCATTATACAGTACTTTCCAATTAGGTCTCATATCTAAGCGTTTTTGAGAAGCAGCGTCAAACAATAGAAAGGCCGAAAACTTAACGCATCCAATTAAAGACTAAGAAGCATTACAAAATACTTTTATTACTGTTTTCTTTATAAAATTTCTGGCGTTTTATTTAAATATTTAAAAAATATTACATTGACAAAAAATTTTACTTTTTACTAATAATCGTAAATAATAGTAAATTTATAGATAAAATTAAAATAACGTTTAAAATAAAATAAAAAATTAAAGTTATACTGCAATTTTAAAATCATTTTCATGTCCATGAAAAAAAAAAAAAAAAAACAGAAAATTTACAAGTATTTATATTGAAAATACATTTATAAATTCCCATAGTGTGTGTATCGTAGGTCTTAGTTCTGTGCTTGTACGCAAATTTATGTCATTTCATGCAGTGTAATTGAATTATTAATTGGCAGACCGTTGAGTTAAATGTTCAGTTAAGGTAGTTAACAGTAGTAAATAGGAGACGAACATGGAAAGCGAAGGGCAAGAATTAAATATAATTAAGAAATCTTAAAATAACACACATTCACACATTAAAGTACGATCGTTTCGAGTGGTACAAAAGATCCACCCTTTCTCAGCTGTAAAAAGCTACACCATCCACATCCATGGCGCCTGCAGAATATTTCCCAGGGGGGGGGGGCACAGACTACTTTAATGTATGGTTACCAGTGATGTAAAATACCTGGGTATTTATTTTCAAGGGTAAATATCCGGGTATATACCCGAAATGGGTATTTATTTTTGAATTAACGCTATTGTTTAAAAAAAGCTTGTATTGGTGGGTAAGGATATTCACACACACACACACACACATGTATATATATATACAGGGTGTCCAGCCTTAATGTGACCCAATAGCTGATTCCCGAACCGTTCAGTTTAGATATGCACTTCCAATTTGAAAAATGTTTTTAAAAAGGCAAAGAATGTTTTTACGTGCTTTTCGAACCAAAAAACCCATTTAGAAAAAAATTACAAAAATTAAATTTTTATACGGTCCCCTGGTCCTATCACTTATATTTAGGAAAAGATGCAGTACACAAAAACAAAGTAAACACAAAAAGTTTCATTTTATTACGGTAAAAACTGACCGAGTTATAGAACTTTGAAAATCATACATTTCATCCATTTTCTGGGCAATTTTCAAGATGGTCCCTTACTAGCTTCTTGAAAATGGCCTATTGGGTCACATTAAGACTGGATACCCTGTATATTAAGTATAAAGTAAAAAAAAAGAAAAAGAAAAACGAGAAACTTAGGAACCCTTTACAACTTTTTAATTTCATAAAACTTCAAAAAATATAATTATGAAAAGAAGCTATATGATCCATGTTGAATAAAATACTTGATTAAATACAGCCTATAAATATAACTGTTGGAATAAAATTGTAAATACAAATAATGACAATTTGAAAAAAAAAAGGAGAGAAATTCAACTATACTAAACATATACAGACAGCAAAATCTGAATGACGAATCTGAATCTCAGGAGACCGAAAATCAAATTCGTAATTCTGAAAAAGTCGTTAAACGGAAATTTTATTATAAAAAAAAATGGTATTAATGATTTTTTTATCGCAATATTTTGTTCATCAATCTGAAATATTCATAAAAGTTTAAATTTAGCGTAAAAAATATGTTTTTAAATCTATTACTTATAACTACTAGTTTTGTAACTATTTGCATGTAATTTTTATTTTAGAGATCATTAAATCAATCTAAGATGCATATAATCCCCTCTCCCCTTCAAAAGCAAACCATAATAAACTTTCACAGTTTAAAAAATAATAAACATAAAATAAGCTCTGGGATATAATAGTAAACTTAAAATAAGCTATGAAGTATATTAATCAATGTAACACATTAAAAATATTGCCAAAGCTGTCACTTGCACAAAACAATTTAAGGACTACCATAAAACATCCTTCATTATTAAAGTTAGCGAAAAAAATGCGGTATGACTGATAAAGTAGTTTATGCCAAATAATCAAACGCTTAATGATAAAATATCCAGTTTTTGGGTATTTACCCAGGCCTTGGGTAAATACCCGGGTAAATACCTAAAAAATATTTACCTACCCAGTGGGAATTTACCCACCCCACATCACTGATGGTTACCATGTTGGAAAGAGCAAAAAAGCAAGGGAAAACACTGCATACAAAAATCGAGGAGGGGCATTGCCCCCCCCTTGCCCTATGCTGCCGGCGCCCATGTCCACCCCTTTAAGAAACTGAAGAGAAGGCAATTATTACGAATTCTTGAAATCAAATATTTGGTGGTAATAACCGAAAGATAAATAATAATGGAAAAATACATTACCTTTTCCCCTTTTTTATGCAATTATTAGCACAAAGTAATTTTCTAAATAATACAGTATAACGTATTAGAATTAAATATGCATTTATACGAATAAAGTTATTAATAAAAAGCATACTTAAAAACACTTCTTTCAGTGCTTATAAAGTCAAGAAATAAACAAGCTTTACATAACTTTTGCATAAAAAATTTATTGCAAACAGTACACATAGCTAAACTATAATTGAGTACGTGTTTTCAAGGTAAAAAAAAAATAAATAAATAAAAAGCTGAACACATTTATAAAGTCTTTCAAAGGTATTTATAAAGTTTCAGTTTGAGATTTATAGCAGAGCCTCTGCAACAGTATCGAAGGTAATGCAATTTCCGCCTCAACTCGTATGAAAAGCGTTATCAGTGTACTAAAGGCCTTGTCGTAACCTGAGGTCTAGAATTTTTCGCAGATCAGGGAATCTGGCTTTTTATCAGGCCCTAAAAGCTGATGGCAATTAAAATAAATCACTCGGCCGAGTGCTCAGGTCTATATATATATATATATATATATTGATAGAAGTTTACGTCTGATGTTACACCTGGAATAGCCATTGACGTAAACTTGCATTGTAAGGAAATAAAAGTTTAGGTTTTAATAGATCATTTCGACATTTCGCTGCGCTTACATCAATGGAGTGATAACTAACCACGCATCTATCTGCACAGATTCTGATCTTATATTGTTATTGAATGAATATCAGAAAAAGATGTTTAAAATGTAACGATTGAAATTATCTTAATAAGAAACCATGCACTGTAGCAACCTGCCAATTTCTACGACTTTTTTTTTTTTTTTTTTTTTTTTTCAGAAAACTTTTCACCGCTATTTCTTTAATAATCTGGGTTTTAATTTTATGTGAATTCATGTGAACTCTTCTATACCCAATTGAATGGGTCACCAACGCCGAATATTTTGGACTTACACTCGACCGCAACCTGACTTGGAAGCAACACGTCGAAAAAACAAGGAACCAAATGACCAGCGCATTCAGTGTTGTGAGCAAACTTATCTTCAACAGAAAAATCAAAATCGCCACCAAAATACTCCTCTATAAAGCATTGGTCAGGCCGATAGCTCTCTACGCAGCCCCTGCCTGGGCCTATGCCGCCAACACCCACCTTAAACGGATCATGGCACGTGAAGCCAGAATCCTTAGAACTAACTATACGCAACAGCCCAACCCACATTTGTAATAAGGCCATCAGAAAGGACCTCCAGATCAACCCCTTCATGTCACAAGTCCGAAGAATGACGAAGAGGTTTCATGAACAACTCATTCATGTCCCCAGCAAGATTGTCTTCGAGCTGCCAGACTTCGAGGTATCCGATCCGCGGTTCCGCAAACGGCCCAAAGCCATCCTTCACTCCTCCACCTGAGTCCTCTGTCGAGCAACCCAGAGGAAGATCGTCGCTTGTCGGCGAGGGGAATCTGGGTCGACACCCGAGGCTCAGGCTGCACCCGGCACCAGGACTCGAACTGAAACACACGGGGCACCTCATGCTCCACGACGTGTAGCCTACGGCTACAAACTTCGAACCACACGTCAATCCAAGGTACGAACAACGTATCCTTGAGCCTAACTGGAGTTTAGACTTTATAGTCAGGAACTCCCTTAAAACCCATTTTCAGTCCAGTCCAGAACTCTTATATATCTGCATTATAAGTGCACTCTTAAAATCTAATTTATTTTGGCATTTGGAAAGTATTTTGGATTTTCTTCTCCTTCTCCCTCTTTTAACTTCAGATTTAACGTGTTCGTTCCCATCCTTCTAGACTTAAATGTGATGTTCATTTTCTTTGTCGACCGTTGCTTTCCAACATGGAATGTTTACTCCGTTGGGGCCAGCGTTGCTCAAGAGTTGCATAATGGGGGGCTGAAGCTGTAGGTAATTTGATGTGGAGTGGAACAACTTTATTATTTGAAAGGATTGATAAATTAAAAGCAACATTTATTCTAACTAAAGAAGATAATAAAGTGTATAAATATCTGTATATCAAACGGAATGATTCCGTCTAACAAGCCCTATCGATCAGAAAGTGTCGGAAATATCGTGTGATAAGACATCGATATTTTCAAAATGAAGAGTTATTGATCGCTGTTGGCCGTCAGACATCTGTTTTCTTGAATATTTAATGTTCCTAACTGGACCATTTAAAAGATAACACATTTATTATGGATGGGCTTTATAAAGTTAAGTATTCTCAACTTTGTGTGGCTTCATCGATTGCAGCAGACTCGTTGGTGTTATCTTCATTTGTAACTTTCGGGCATTTTGAGAAAATTTCGCACTTGCAAAGAGGTAAATCAAAGCTTTAATTTGGGTGTTCAGATATTTGATGATAGGAGCTTTACCATTTTAATTCGTGGACTTTTAGTCATTTTGAAGATTTTTGCTATTTTAAGACTAAGAAGATTCTGTAGTAACGTTTGCGTAACTTTTTTACTACAAAAAAGTTGAAAGTTATTATGATTTTGGTTTGTTTGTCGGCCCGTCTGACCCTGCACTGACTTCGTTAAATATGCGACGATTTCTGAGAAATATAAATAAGTAATTATTTCACTGTATTTTGAGGTATAACCTGTCGATTAATTTTGAACGCTGAGAATTTGT
Source organism: Cheiracanthium punctorium (assembly GCA_038373885.1). Classification (NCBI taxonomy): domain Eukaryota; kingdom Metazoa; phylum Arthropoda; class Arachnida; order Araneae; family Cheiracanthiidae; genus Cheiracanthium; species Cheiracanthium punctorium. The sequence continues at coordinate 1,312,012 of JAWZYV010006201.1, forward strand.
CGCTCTCTTTTCAAGTTTCAAAATATATTTACTCATTTTATGATTTTCAAGGTTGTTATTTTTGACAAATATTCGGCAGTGTCAGGGATTGATACAAAGGGTAAAAACGCAACTAAAAAAAATGAAATATCAAAAAACTTATTTCTTTGTTTTAATCAAATGCTGTCTCACGTGAAAAGAGAGCGGGTGCGAATTGCTTTAAATAAATTAACATGATTATGAAGCATAATAAAACGAGTGAAACAAATGGGGCTGACAGGTGGATTATAATACACTTTCCACCATAATGAAATCACAATAACAAACAGAACCGACGCATGGAAGATGATGCACTCTCCAGAATAATGAAATAAGAAAAACAAGCAGGGCCAACGTACATATTATGATACACTTTTAATAAATAGCACTACAGTGCAATAGTAAAATCCGAAAGCAGTCCAGATTCATTTTATCTATTTATTTACTTATTTTTGACACGGGAATCGAAAATAGTTTAAAATAATCACCTTTTGAGGGCAGTCACTGTTTAAAAATTATTTTAGCTAAGAAGATCTATTTCAAAACAAATTCAATACTATTATTGAGGTTTATGTAAATAAAACAATCCATCAATAATGTAAATAAATGCTTCTTCGAAAATAGCACATGTAGTGTACCGGGTGCGTTAAAGTTCGTGCAAACTTTAAAAAATCATTAAAAAAGAACAAATGATAATAAAACTTTGCAGTAAGCAGGAATGGCATCAGAAGAGGGTGGATTTTTTTTAAGAACAAAAAAAAAATAGTTCAAAAAATGATCGATAAGTGGCGCTGCTATGCATACACCAAGATGATTTATGCAAATCAGGTTGTCAATAAAACACTGAAATGCACGTAGACTCTTCAACTGATATCAACATCATGCTGTCGTTACGGGATAAAGTGTTGATTATCCAGCTCCTTTATAAGAATGACGAATCAGCAACAGACGCATTGAGGAAATTTTGCACTGCAAAATAAATCTTTGAAACTATAGAATTGTGTTTCTGCTCATTTTAATTTAATGCATACCTCATTTGCATTAATTTGCTTCACATATTCAACATCAGCGTCACCTATCGGTCATTTTTGAACTTTTTTTTTTTGTTTTGTTCTTTTAAAAAATTCACCCTCTTTCTGATGCCATTCGTACAAACCGGACATTTTTATAAGTTTGTTCTTTTTTAATGATTTTTTAAAGTTGCAGGAATTTTTGGCGCACCCGGTATATAGCTCTTGCATAGATCGATTCAATAAATAAATGGAAGTATTCGGATTACAGCTGAATATTTTGTGGTGATCTTCGAAGGCGGGCTCATGATGCACTCAAGCATTTTTCAACAGTTTTTTTTTTCTTGTTTAGAGGTGGATGATAAACGCCTTTACAGAAAATAAATTATAATCACTCTGAAGGCACCTTTGATTCTTGTAATCATGTATGTACGCATACATTCAATTTGAATTTTTTAGTACATTTATTATAAATATATAAAAACCGTCTTAGCAAAAATAAATAATAATTAATTATAAAAATTACTTATTTATTTGTCTTTGACGATTAATTCTTTTTAATTGATTCATTCGAATTAGACTATCTCAGTAAAAGCTTAATCATATGATACGAATTAATTTCTACATTTATTTGCCAGATTTTAAATACGCATAGTAATGCATTATTTGATTTAATTTTTTTTTTCAATCAGACTTTCCTTACTTACAACGCCAAAACAAATGTTTTATAAGCGTAGAACGGCATCATTAAGATAAGGAATGTCACCGAATGAATCTTAGCTTCTCGAATCTGGCAACCCTAAGCAAGCTCCCGATCTGACACGGAGATAAAAATTTAAACGACGGTTACCTGATTCGCCATGCAGCCAGTGTTTTATTTTGCGACTTAATTTTTGTATTTTCATTGATTGTGATACGGACTCTGAGATCTCAGGCGCTGATAGCCACTCTGGACTCAGATGAGGTGGTCCTTTTTTTTTTATTTATCAGTTGGACGAGGAAAATTGTATGCAGGTCGTGAAGTTAGTTGCGCTGTCTCCTGTGATATGCGGCGGTGAATTTAGGTTTCAGATAAAGAACCTCAGAGTGTTCTTTTTTTTTTCTATACTATGTCTATATAGAAGGGTTGAGTTGTTCAGGAAGTGGCAGAGATAAAAATGCTCATTTTAGAAATATATTAATTATGTTGATAAATTTCAAGGATATCTTTCCTGACCTGAGCTCTTATCTATAAGTTATTCAGTAGCTGGACATAATGTTCTTTTTTACTCTGCCGGCAAATGTTTTATAAAAGTTATCGGCAATAATGAGTGGATAGATTTAAATCGTAATGTTTATCAAAAGAGTTCGTTGAAACATATACAACTTGCTTATGCTTAGAAAGTATTCCCAGCAACCAGAAGATCAGTATTTGAAAATGAAAGCGTCTTGGATTAAAAAAAAAACTACTTAACTGAATTTTTGTATTAAAAGGGCATTTGGTATTTATATGTATAGTACGTGTAGGTGTACCTTTCATTTAAAATGTATTAAAGTGCATAGATATTGCATTATCCCTCAACACTCTGCTCAGAAGTTATCACAACACTTACATTGCATAAAAAAGATTTTTCAAACTTAAATATAAAAACATTCGTTTATTTAAGATATATTTATGTATAAAAAAAATTGCAACTTAAAACTATCTCAAAAATTAAGGAAACACATAATTTTCCCAAAGAGCCTTTTTGTTACGTCATACGTGTGTATGCATTTCTTTTATTTAATATATGTATTTGTGTGCATAAATTAAACTAACTTCCGATTTCATGGGAAGGTTTTTTATTTTAATCCTTAAACAATCCGATGTAAGATTGGGACTTACTTTAATTTTAAATTGCCAAGAAAAATTAGTGGTGAGGTGTCTTCCGGTAAAAGCAGAAGCGTTGGTAGCTATGAATGATTTTAAGGTCTAATACAAATTTTTATAGAATTATTCTTAGTCGTTGATGTAAAGGAACGTGTAAAAAAAAAAGAAAGAAAAGAAAAGAAAAATAATTACTATTTCATATACAGGTTTGTTATAATTAAACTTCTCCTGTAAACAGGTTTCTACAGTTAAAACAGATGAATAGAGTGTAACCAAATTTGGTACATAGACTACGTGTGAGAAACGCTAAAGGAATTTCGAAAAAAAAATTAATAAAAAAATCTCTACTAGGTGGCGTTTTACATAGGAAAAAAAATTACAAATTTAACAATTGTAAAGGTAATGAACAAACAATTCCAGCATTATTCATTAGTTTTTGATTAACTAATTCAACTAGTGTAGGCCATATTTTAACTGCTTTCACCATGACCGAAAGCCACCAAGTGAACATTTTTTGCACTAAATTTTTCAGAAAAAATCCTTTGAGCGACTCCTTCGGCGTCATCTGGTGTGCGCATCTATACGCCAAGATTGGTGCCTATTTACTCCCCCGTTTCAGCTGTACAAATGTTGCTTATAGGGGAAGTTTCTTTATAACAACCCTGTATAAGAGAGACCACAGAAAACATTTTAGTCGGTAGGCGGGGCTGCGTCAAAGTATTTATTTATCCATAATGCATAAAAACAAAACGTTATTTTTCTGTTTTTCTCCACAGGAGATCCTTCTGAACAACCTCCCTCGTTAGCGGCCTATCCCGAGCTCCCGGTGTACTTGAAAAAGTTTGGAACGGAATCTCTGATTCTAGCGAAAGAAGTGCTCAAAGCCGGTACAGTACTGGGTACGTACAAAGGCACGACGGTACAAGACGGTGAAACGGAAGGCGGAGATACCTTGATCAAGGTGAGAGCTTCTCAACAATTGTTTTGTAGCGTTTGTAATGTGGCATGCAAAGCTGCGAACTCTCCTGATTTTTACGGGAGATTTCTCACCACTAATTTCTAATCAGCAGCTTATACTTAAAAAAGATCTAAAACATTATCTAAAATAAAACTGTTAAAAAATTGTGGTAAAAAATCTCCCGTAAATAAAACGGGAGAGTTGGCAGCTCTCGGCATGTCTTCAGAACAGCAAATGTTTGCGGGCTACCCACATACCTGGCGATGATATACAGGCAACAGCGCTGACATTTTGGTGACATCCCTTTTGCACTCGAAGGGTCATATATCCTAGGGATGTTCGGTGTGACCATATTAGTATGTCTATCTCGGACTAAGATGGTCATACATCCTCAGCCACATGACTTTTCGGGTGCACAGTGATGCAACTAAAATGTCAGCACCGTGGCCTGTATATTTCGTCAACCTTGACAATCCATAAATAACATCACATTTTATCCAGTATGTTTGACCCCCCCCCTCACATGTCTCCTTATCAAGGTCGGATTAAAGGGGCGGCGGAGGGGGTGATCGCCCCCCACGAGACAAAAGAAATTAATGTAAAAGATCCTATTTTACTTCCTACGTATATGTCAATCTTCTAACTAACCGCATGAGAAACTTGCATTAACCCGCCACTGCTTTTTATGGTATATAAAGATATACTTGCAGTTCTGACTCAAAGTCCTACTTATAGAAAATATTTGCAATTTTATTTTTAAATTTTAAATATGTGTTTTAAGTGACGCCCGTGTGTAACAGTAGTAATTATTCGTGCACTTGTTTCGTATGATATAAGTACACGAATATTATTATTAATATACATATGCAAGGGACGTAGCCCTCATTGGGAGGGGGTCACAACCCCCCCCATGAGGATTTTTTTGCCATACAATATGTATATTCTTCACTCCCTTATCACACACACGCATACATGTATGTAAGTTGCAGTAGTCGTAAAACCCCCATGAAAAATTTCTGGCTACGCTACTGATATACAATAAAAAGGGTTTTTCTCCTAAATGAAGGATTTCTGATGCTACCATATTCTGGAAATAGTACCTTTTACCCAGAATGCCTTTTTGGAAAAGAAAGGAATGTAAGTGAAAAAAATAAAATTTAAAAAAATCTGGCAAGTTATTTTAGCCCCGATTTTAAAAAGTACTATGAAATTTTGGTCATTTCAGAAAAACTTCAAAATTTGATTTGCGGATTTTGAATGTTTTTATTTTAACTAAAATGTGTACGTGAGGTTCCTCCATCATGGCTGAGTGGATAAGTCGCTCAAAATGGTAAACGGCTGACGTATGAAAGTCCCGGGTTCGGGCCCCATCGCGCGGCTGTGGATCTAACGGTCTGGAATTTTGGCCGTTTTCTCCAGATGTAACCTGAATACGCGTTAGAACCCCTTAGAAAGTCCTACGACCAAGGCACCCACCATCCTAGGAAGATCTCCCAAGCGTAGCGTTGCCATAACTACACAAACTTTTTTGTTACAATCTCTTTTCCCTTGTCACTAGCAGTCACAATCGAATCTTCACTCTTCAAGGTTGACCCCTGAATGTGATTATAAATAAATGTATAATTATTAATATAAAGTGTATGTATATAAATTCTAATTGATTAGTTAGCGCCATGATTACATTTATAAGATTGTTGCAAATGCAATGGTAAAATAGGCGGTGTAGTAGCGTATTGTAGGCGGAGTTAACTCCGCCTACAGTGCACTTTTTAAAATCTTGTATATCCCAATATTTTACAATTTCCTGAATAATTTTCTTATTAACACAATCAGTGAACTAAATACATCGGTAACAGTTAGCATTATTGCACTTTATATTCCTTTCATGTAACCAATAGCACATAAAAAACTTTTGTTAAAAATTCAATATTTATCGCCACATCTGATTTAAAAAAAAAAAAAAAAAAAAAAAAAAAAAAAAAAAAAAAAAAACACGTTTCTTAGAGGTTAAAATGGCATTTGCGGTCATGGGCTCCTATGCAATTCTGAATCCTTACGATACGATGTGCCCTATTTCTAACGTGACCATTTATTTTTTCCTTCAAAACGGGACATCTACTACTTTTTTGGCAATAGTGTGTTTATTTTCTTCCTCAAAACGGGACATCTACTGTTTTTAAGGTAATGGTGTAGGGAGACTGAATTTCAGGTCTGGGTATCTTTTAGTTGTTAAGAAAACGCGCAAGAAAGCTTATGTTAATGTTAAATTCAAAATAAAATATTAAAAAAACCTTTGCTAAAACACGCATATACTATAAAAAATAGTGCAAGACGTACGTTTCGGGTGGTACAAGGGGTAGGCCCTTCTTCGACTTCAAAAAAACCATCCGACCCAAGGCAGGAAGGTAGGAAAGTGAGAAATGTAAACAAAAGTACATACAGAAAAAAAGGAAATAGTCATTCGGAAGGAAAAATATTCTTAGGAAACATGAGTGAAAAGGGAAAATAAACTGGAGATCGGGAGGGGGGTGTGTGAAAAAGCAAAAGAGGAACATGACTTTAAAAACAGAAATAAATTGAAATAGTTGACAAGAAAAGAACAAAAGAACATTAAAATTACATACACAAAAAAATTATATAACCCCCCTTCGTTTTCTTTGCGTCTACAGAGGGGAGGGTGGAGGTTAGGTTTTTTTTTGTTTTTACAGACACTGCCGTTGGATGATTTTAGATTTTTAGCGGCCTTTATTGAAATCGTTACGGAGGATTGCTCTCTTTCTAAAAACGGGACATTGCAGGGGACATTTGCTGAAAACGGGACATTACGGTGTCCTGAAGCTGTGCTTGGGGACAACGGGACAAGCCACCAAAAAACGGGACGTATGGTCACCTTACCTATTTCCCCTTAAAGTTTGTAATGCTAATTTTGTACACCCTGTATATGGAAAAGCCGTTGTATTTAACTACACACATCTCTTTAACATTTTTTAATTTAATACATGTCGTTGATTAACTGCTGATTCTTCTTTCAAATTTGCAAATGGATATTTTCAATTTTGTGAAAAAGCTTACTTATTTTGAAAGTATATGAATGTATGTATCTGTGAATGTTTCGAAAATTCATAATCCAATGAAACTTTCTGGAAAGAAAACGTGAAGTGCTGCCATCTATACGAGCTAATTAGAACTAATTTTATTGTTCACGATGATTGAAAGTATGTATTTGCTTTTCGTTTCTTATTGAAATATTTTTGAGGTTTTATCTGTTCTATTCTTCAACATAAGGACTAGACACAACATTATATAAAATTAAAACAAATTGAAATAAAAATAAAATCTTAGAAAATGTTCCTTATCTTAATAAATATAAATCATCAAGAGTTCCAGGCTCCAATATAGCCTAATCACACAATATTATCAAATCCACGGACATTTTTTTAAAATTTTGATTACTTCTCCTAATTTTTTTGTTAAAATTCATAAAAAGTTCGTAACTTATATTAGCTTTTTCTTCAATGGCGGTATAAAAAGTTCTGGTAATTTGCGGTGCCTGAGCCTCTCCCCCTCAACTACACAGGGCGAACAAAATACACCTTGTGTAACAGGAATAAGACAGACAAGTTGCTTATGGGCATGTTTAAAATTTCCAATAGCGGAAAAACGCGTGGTGTTTAAAAATTAAAAGATAACTTAGAACTAATAAATATTTCCCTTCAATGCTAATTAAGGTTTCGTAAATAAGTGTAAATTAAGTATAATAATATTGATGATTCGCGAGGGTAATTATTTCGTCAATAATGACAAAGACATACACTAAATTAAAATTTTCCTTTAGTGCGACTTAAATCGATACTTTATTTTTAAAAAATTAAAAGTCCCTGAGCATGTTCTTTAATTCAAAATACTACATTTATTCTACTGCTTTAAAGATAAATGTTTCGATTCCATTTAATTTACTCTTCGGGTAATTAAAAAAAGTTCACAAGTCTCTGTAAAATATAAAATTTTAAAAAAAGCATATTTCACAATAGATATCGAAAAATTTAGTTTATTTTTTCATAAATTACGGTTTGCACTCCTACAAACTATAAGCATGTAAGAACACTTCCTTTAGAACAGAATCGTAATCCAAAATTAGTAGTAGTCAACATACTGGATAGAATAAAATGTGTGTAGGATTTTTTTTTTTTTTTTTTGTAAATGTTTCATTTTTTCCATAGATTTACTTTTAGTAACTGTGCATTTACAGATTGTGTAAAGACATTCCGATTCTGAGAAAACCCCATGATTAGTCAACACCTCCAGAACATAGAAAGCCTGAGAACAGAAGCTTTTACGTCATCAGTAGGTCTAAGATGACGTCATTACAGTTTTCGTTTCTCAAAGTAAAACTATTTAAAATTTCTGGTGAATAATACAAGTTTTAGCAAATATCTTAAGTTAAAGATAAAAATTAAAAACTTTTCTGATAAAAAGTAATTTATTATGATCTATTTCTATATCATATTATACAATTAGATATAGTTAAAACTTCTTTTTCAAAATTAAATTTTCTATCTTAAATCATTAAATGTTTTATTCGGCAGTGAGTTCACCACAAACTTTGAATAGTTTTATTTTGTGAAAATGTGTGGTGTCCTGATGACGTTAAGGTTTCTGTTCTCAGCAGAAGCGTAGCCAAGGGTGGGGGTCACGGGGGTCATAACCCCCCCCATGAGGAATTTTTTGCCATACAAATCGTATATTCTTCACTCCCTAATCACACACATATATGCATATATGTGAGTTTCAGTAGTCGTAACCCCCCCTGAAAAATTTCTGGCTACGCCGCTGGTTCTCAGGCATTGTATATCTAGGAGGTGATGAATTAGTATAATTTTATTTTCTTTGAATTTCTTCAGAGTTCACGTTATTTCTCAACCTTACAGTGTACAAATATTTCCTCATGTGGCACTTCAATTTAATTTGTTAATTTATTAGAGTATGGTGCAATAAGGATTATAACTTGATTCCAACTACGAATACATTTATTGCTTTTATATAATTCTTATCTTATTGTTATGTTATAAAGCAGCACAAATTTGAGCCTGCATAATTGTAAGATTTTCCCGATAGATTACTCACCACTATTTTCTAAATGTCTTTTATAAATTAAAGTTTAAATTAATCAAACCGTTATGTGAAAAGCAAAGATGATAAGCTAATCTCCAGAAGAACTATACGCATCGACAGTTTGATGTTCTGCAGAAGAGTGATGCACGTACCGATTACCCTGTTATCCCGAATGTAACGCGACCCCGAAAATTTTCATAAAGATAATTAGAAAATCCTATATTTAGGCCTCGAATTTAGCCACTGCCTCCTAGATACAGAAAGCCTGAGCGCTGAAGCTTTGACTCCATCATTAGGCCTTCAAGTAATGATGTCACCACACATTCATTCTTATAAAGTAAAACTATTTGAGATTTCTGGTGGATGCTACAAATATTAAAAAGTATCTTAAGTGAAAGATAAAAATTAAAATACGTTCGTGACACAAAACAATTCATTGAAATTTACTCCCTTATTACATTATATAATTAGTTACAGTTAAAAACTGCCCTTTTTTGTAAAATTAAATTTTCTATCTCAATTCATTAAAATGTTGTTATGAGAGAGTAAATTCACCAGAAATTTCGAATAAATTTACTTTATGAAAGTTAATCTGTGATGATGTTACCTTTAGAAGGCCAACTGATAACGCAAAGGCTTGGTAACGTAGCAGTGGTTAGGCTTTCTATATCAAGGGGGCAGTGATTTAGCGCGAGATACGGTAGTGATTAAACCCACTATTGAACCTGTGTTCAAGCTTTTGGTTCTCTTTATTGAAAAGATTTAGTGAAGACTATGCTCAACACTCCCCTTCTTTGTACAGCATTTCTTCGTAAAATGGGTTTCTGAATGTTTTGTTGGCACCCAGGAATTAATCAAAAAATGGAAAGAAAATAATAATGACCCATCTCTGTTAAAACGCTTCGTCATAACTATCACCTCTTCCTTGAAACTTTCTTGAAAGTTCTTTCTGCTGTGGCAACTGCGGTTTTCGACATCGAACACGTTCTTAGCGTAACATAATCAAAATCCTATATATATATATATGTATGTATGTATGTGTGAGTGTGTGTGTAAAGAATAAAAGAAAAAACTAGAACCGCAAACTGCTAGTTGAGGTTTTCGATAGAGCATTTCGACAAGCCTAGCTTCTTTGTGTGACAACTTTGGGTTCTTGTAATTTATTTAAAAAAAAAAAAAAAAATAAATAAAAAAACCTGCTTACACCCTGAATTAACCCATAAGTGCTATTTATCCCAGAATAAAGAAACCCTACCGTTTCCGTGATTTTCTTGCAGGTGTCAATAGATGGCGCTGATTTACCATACGATAGTGATAGCATCACAGTAATAATGCAAATGCTGCCACAAAGGATGGATTTTAGACATTTTAGGGCTGGAACATTTATTTTAATTTTAAAAAGTAAATTATGATTGGGGTGCTTTCTTCAGCTCGCTCTCATCTTATTTCTAATAAAATAAAATATTAAAAAAATTGCATGAAAAAAAAATACATATATAATTTGCACACACACAGTATTAATTTTTAGGGATCGACCGATACCACATTTTCGCCGATGACCGATACCGATACTTTACCTATAAATTCATTTTCAGAAATAGCCGATACCCATACTTTTAAGTTATGGTATCGGCCGATACCGATACTTAACCGATACCGATACTTTACATAATTTAATGTCATTTAAACCTACATCTGTTGGGCAGTTTTTGTACGAGAGTGTAGTTCTCGTTAAAATGAATAACAGGATGATGAAATTTGATCCCAGTAGAAAGCATTAATAAAAAAGCAGTGGATACATTGAAATGTGAATTTATAGTAGTTCTAGTCTTTCTTTTCTATTCAATCATGCCGACGAATGGGCGAATTTATAAAAAGTTGAGCTCTGGGAAGCGTCTTAGTGTGCAGATTCGGAATTCTTTCTCATCGCGTGTCTGTCGATGTAGTGGTCTAGAGTTTTGGGCGATTTTCTCCAGATGTTACGTGAATATGCGTTAGAGTCCCTTAAAAAGTCCTCCGCCCAAGCCCCCCCCTTATAGGTAGATGCCCCTCATTTAGGCTTGACAGAACACAAACACGGGGGGGGGGGGTTAAAGGGTATATTAATAAGATAATCCATTTCCTTTCCAGTGCCGACTGGTGCAAATATTTAAATCAGTTTTTCTCAGCCTCTATTTTGTCGCCTAATTGTTGCCATAAGCCAGATAAAAGATTTCCATATTAGGCCCAAAACAGCTTCATGCTTGCTCTTGCTATATGTGTCTTTGTTTATGGTTCGGCTCATGCCTCGATTTTGTGCTTACAAAATTAAACACATGAAATTTATTCAACTTCAAAGCTTGCAATTTTTATTTAGATTTTTAGCACTTGAGATTTCTTTCAATCACTGGTTTTTTGTCTACGCGAGCGCGTCGAGTCACTTTTTTAGCACTTGAGAGTGCTATTTCTTTCAATCACGGGTTTTTTGTCTTTAATTATAATTCTTTCACAAATGAAAATATTTTTTAGATTACTTAAACTGCATTAAATTGTGATAATGTATAAACTGTACAGTATTATGTAAGTACATATGTATTTAGATATTGTTCATTAAATACGTATGTAAATTCTTCCCTTAAAATGCATAATAAGTTCACATTAATTGTTGGTTTTATTTATCTGCTCCAATTATTTAACAACTAAGTGAATTATTAAATGTTTTAGAAAGATTTCTGTTTAATATGAACTCATATGATAATTTTTAAGTTCTTTTTGAAACTCCGAATCTTTTGATTCTCCGGACAGGGTTAAGTCATATTTAATCCGGATGATCCATGTATTTGATCTTTTCCGTACGAAGAACAGGTACACACCGATTATTCCTGTGTTTTCCTTACATATAAACTAAATACTATTCACAAGAAATATGTTTTTTACCCCAAAATTTGAAATAAACTAAATAATAATTAGTATTACTTATTATACTAATATAGCTTTAACTTTTTAAATTAACAATACAAATAATTATTAGATGATATTGATAATTATTACACTTCTCAAAACAGAATGATACACAAATCCTGCGCTCTCTCATTAATCTGATAGATAATAAAATCATTAAATGTTTGATAATTCGTACTTTTGATATTTTGTAATGTTTAAAAAATGAATCATTTAACTTCTGGACCAACATAATTAATGTTCACGTGTGTCGCCAGTTTTCAAGTCACTGCCAAAAAGTTAACTTCTTTGCGACACAAAAAAGGAATAAATTGTTTTTACATATAGGTTTCGTTTATAATTTTAGTATCATTAATTTTGTCATTGAAACAGCTACAATATGAAGAAAAATATTTTTGCTCGTTTTCAAGCTACGCCTTGGAGGGTCTAAATAAAAGATGCTTAAAAATGACGAGATTAAATGAAGGTTGAAGAAAAATCCAAAAATAATAAACTAAATTCAATTTTCAAGTCTTAAAAAAAAATTGCTACTTAAAGTATCCATATTTAATGAAATTGATCTTCAGTGTTTTTGTTTTTATGATCATTGTTAACATGTTTTGCTGTGATTGATATGAACAAATTTTATCTGTTTTAATTCTAAGCTCTGAGCAGGGGCGGCGTGGCACGGTAAGCAAGGTCTGGGTGCCATCGTCGAAAGGGGGGCCATTTCGAACTAAAACTGAGAAAATATTGATCTAGAACACTGGTTCCCAAACTTTTTTGTCCTTCTCTTCAAAAATCCTTCAACTAGTTTTTTTTTTTTTTTTTTTTTTTTTTTTTGCGACCCACTACTACATAACGATAACCAATATAGGCTATATAAAATAGTTAGTTTACTATATATATATAAAATACTAAAATTTAATTTTTCCCACCCTTTTCGATCCACCGAAATTGATCCCGTGACCCAACAATGAGTCGCGGCCCATAGTTTGGGAACCACTGATCTAGAGCCTTTTTTTTACGTTTGCAGAGGGGCACCATGGGGGGGGGGTATGTCCGACAAACGTCATTCGGTTCAAACCCTATCCCCGTTTGCATGCGCAGAAATACGATTCACTTCGGATAGCAGAATGCTACTTTCGGTTTCAAATATTTTCGGCTGACTAATATTAAAATGCCTGTATCTGAAGTTCTATAAGCTAAATAGAAAAAAATCCTCAAACGTATTTCGAAGGCTGAAATATTACACTTTAACACACATATGGGCAACCGCCGGCCCGTGGAACATTTGAAAACTCCGTATAAACCATTCAATATCTCATATAAATATCAATTATACGGCCCGCCACTTCACTAAAAACCGCAAGTTTGGCCCGCGACTTTTCTAATATCCTAAAGTTTGGCCCACAACTTTTCAAAGGTTGCCCATACCTGCTTTAACACTTTAAAGGGGGTCATCCCCTGAAATATTAAACGATGTCAGGACCGTCTACCCCATCATTTTTGAGCGTCTACCCCATCAATTCTATATCATACCCAAGCCGAATCAGATGTCCTTGCACCAATTTCTTAAAATAAAAATTTAAAACATGTCTCTTAAGCGTGAAATCTGTATCAAAAGCTAGACATTCTCCAACAATATCAAAAGCCTATATATACAACAGAATCTCCCTATAACGAAATTTTTCATGGAAACGTAACTTTAAGGCTTAAATGACACTATAAACAATCTCCATATAACGAAGAGCTTATCTTCCCATAGTGAATATTTCAGATTTACCTTTGATTTTTTTTTGTTAGTTTTGAAGAAAATTTAAATTTTTGAACAGACCACTTAGTGGAAGAGTAACAGATAGTAAAAATGGAGACCAGGAAAGTGAAACTGACTCCGATAATGAAGACACTTTACCAGTGCCCGGTTATGACCAACTGGGGCAGCGGGCATTGATAGATTTGGGGGCCCCAAACTATGAAATTTGTTATATTTTTCATAAAATTTTGATATAAAAAAGAATATTTCAGAAAAAAACATTTAAAATTGGGGGCCCTTTCAAGTCGGTGGCCCTGGGCAAAGTCCCAATTTGCACATATAATAATAAGGCCCTCCGCTTCACGACCAATACCACATCAAACTTTAATGCTTCAACCTTTCAAAACCATTAAAAAGAGGTTTCCAAATGGAAGAAAATGTGCCTCACTCTATTTTCAGCGGACTTTTAAAATGTGAATATTTTTATGAAAATTTAAAATCACAGAATGCAAAACAATAAAAAATAACGGAATTTTGAAGTAAAATAAACGTAAGTGCATTACATATTTTATTCTCTAAATTCGTGGATTGTCTTTACTTTTGAACATTTGATTCATACAATAAAAAGTAAGAAACCCCTAAGTTTAACAAATTTATAATAAATACCAATTTATTTTTAATAGAAAGTCATAATTTAATACTCGTAAACATCGAATTAACTAAAAAGTTTGTAATATTTGCTGAAATAACTGCAAAAATCTCTGTACAACAAAATTTTCTCTTTAGAGAATTTTTTAACTGGAACCGAGCGAGTTCGTTATAGAGGAGATTCAATTGTGTGCATAAATATATGAATGACTTTTTTTTCGAGTCAACACAGTGAGAAAATAAACTTTCATAAAACTGGAATAAAGTTATAGCCTACCTCTCGACATTTGTTTTTTGCAATCCTTGCAGATAGCGTATTTAGTGTTGGGCACCAATTCAAAATGATTTAGAAGAATAGACGATTATCCTGTTATACTGTCATCTAACGATTCTTCGTCCATTATTTCGACCACACATGGTGATACGCCATACATTTAGCCAGAGCCCGATTAACCTCTGAAGTGAGGGGAAGCTCAGTCTTGTTTTGCCCCCCCACCTCCCCTTTTTGTTTAGGTAAAGTTCTTTAATGATTTTCTTTGATAAAAATATTTTATTCATCGAAATGAAATTTCATTGATTTAATTAGCTCTAATGATTTCCTTTGATATAAATATTTTTATTTATTAATATGAAATTTTCCTTCGATAAAAATATTTTATTCATTAATCTTCATGATAGTTTGGTACATTGTAACAAGATTTTACAGTATTTTTGAAATTACTTTAAAAAATAAACTAAAAACATTACCTTACTGGAATACTCAGCTTTATTTGTTTAGAAGTACTTTTCGTTAGATATGCTTTTTTTTTTTTTTTTTCCTCCAGAAATTCTTTTTGTTTCGATAACATTACAAAAATCAGCATGAAAGTTCAGAATTAATTTTGATATTTAGAAGATGTTAAACATTATATAATGAAAGTCTACCTCTTTCTGCCAACGAATTGTTCCTATAATAGAAAAAAAATTTCACAACTAGAGCAGATGTCCCAGGCAAAGACATCGCAAACTGAACCAATTTAGAAATGTTGGGACATGAAGTATATGACTTCTGAAAATCCTTAAATATAGCTTTCCACTTCTCTTCAATTGAAATCTTTACAATAAAAAGATCATTTATGTACAAAATTTTGAATTCTTATTGAAGTTTTTCAGTCATTTTCGGGCCCCCTTTCAAATTCAGAGGGGAAACTCAAGCTTCCCGAGCCTTTTCGGTAATCAGGCCCTGCATTTAGCGATGGTTAGAATAAAAAAAATAAATAAAACACAGTTCGAAAACACTCGCACAAACAAATGTGCCAATGAAACGACGCCTCTCATCTCATTACCAAAATAAAGATTCTAGAATGGTGTTGCGCCTGCGTTGTTTCTTCTGAAAATCGAAGTATCGGTTGAAAAGTATCGGTGAAAATGGATGAAAGCAACAGAAACCGATACTTTCCCGATACTTTTAGAATCGAAAGAACCGATACCGATACCTAAAAAAATTGGAGGTATAGGCGCCGATACTATCGGTCGATCCCTATTAATTTTAAATTACCTTTTGATAGCATACATAAATCCAAACTTATTTAAAAAGTACTTTAGAAAGATTGAAAGTAAAACAAAAATGGTTTGTTTTACTGAATTTCATAAATAGGTTCAGAAAAAGAATATCCTGAAATTACAGTAACAGCGTAGGCGATTGTATGTGATTTAAGTTTTCGGAACTTCGTATTGCTGTGAGTTTTTGTACTTGATAAAGTTCATCAATAATAATCGGTGGACATCGGTCTATTTTAACTGATAAGCCTTCAGTTGAGCTTAAAACATCCACAAGGTTATCGAATTGGAAGATTTTTTTTTTAATTTGTTTGACAAATCAAATCAATTTTTAGAAAAAGTTTTGAGTTACATTATTAAGTTTCTTGGATTACAAGAAATTAAATCAATTACTTTTGAAAATTGAGATGTTTTAGTTCAGCATATTTTATCTTCATATGAGATGCGCTACTTAGTATATTAATTATACTAATTTTTCTTCTTAATCGATTACTAATAATAATCCATAGTTATTAGAGATGGCCAATGATTCGATGAGTCGAATCAGTGATTCGAATCTTGGTACTGAGTGGCTCAGTCTTTACACTCACTCTCTACTGATTCGAATCTCAAGCCCTCAAGGGAAATACATTCCAAGTGCGAAGGGAAGAAAAACTTATTTTCCCTTTGCCGTTCCCAGGGATTTTCCCTTACTCTTTCAACTCTTTTCGACTCTTTACGACTCCTTTCGGCTCCTTTCGACTCTTTACGACTCTGAGTCGATAGATGATTTGAAACAGTAAATGAGTGGGTGTGGGTGAGTTGGTCACTGAGTTGGTGCAGCAACGAATCTTTACTGATTCAGTGTTTCGCTCTGTTTCGGTGATTGTATACTATCGTTGAGATTCGTTAGTTTTTCGAATCTTCTATCGACTCAGAGTCGAAAGGAGCCGAAAAGAGTTGAAAGGATGTTTCATTTAATTGGAGGGGTTTTTTCGAATCTTCTATCGACTCAGAGTCGAAAGGAGTCGAAAAGAGTTGAAAGGATGTTTCATTTAATTGAAGTTTTTTTTTCGAATCTTTGGTGTTTCATTTCTTGGTTGGTGGTCGGATTTTAAAGTTTTATCTGTCTGTGGGTGTGGAGTGGGTCGAACATCGTTTGCTTTTGGCGGGTGGCATAGGCGTTACTTCCTAAGGGCAAGAGGGGTCAATCTCCCCCCCGAAAAAAAAATTAAGAAAATCCCTCCTTCCAACTTGTCTGACTGATTTAATATTTGTTTAAAATTTAATGAAACATCCCTTTTCTACTTTTAACTTTAATATTTGTCCCCCTGCCCCCACCCTCAAAAAAAAAAAAAAAAACGGAACGTTAAGTTTACATGGTGGCGGATTTTCATGTGAAGGGAAATAGAATGAAATAAAGTTAGGATTGTGCTTGTCACTTTTAATGAAGGATACAGGGGCGGTATTAAGCGCTCTCACAAAAGGACTTTGTAGTAAGCAAAATAACATTTCGCTTTATTGCAGCAGATTTCCTTGTTTTTTTTTACCTTGTTTTTCGTTTAAGGGGAATGATTTTATTTTCTTTCGTAATTCAGAGAAATACAAAATAGGGCCTAAAGCAGTGGCGTAGTTAGTGTTATTGACAGTGGCGTAGCCAGGATTTTATTTCGGGGTGGGCTGGGTATCAAATTTAAAGATAAAGTTCAATTGTAAGCTAAGTAAAGGGTCCCATTTTTTTTTGGGGGGGGGGCAGCAGCCCCTCAGTAGGACTGGGCCAAAAATCGACATATCGGTTTTATTTCAACATCAAATATCCGATATTCCCATTTTCATTTCAGTGAAATCTCGAATTCGATAAAGGGCAAAAATACAGGCCGGCCAGGGGCGTAGCCAGAATTTTTTTATGGGGGGGGGGTTATGACTACTGCAACTCATATATATGTATACGTGTGTATGATAATGTAGTGAAGAATATACATTTTGTATGGCAAAAAATTCCTCATGGGGGTTATGACCCCCCTAACCCCCCCCCTTGGCTACGCCTCTGAGGCCGGCGATAAGAAAATCCTGAGTCAATACCAGCTTGTGATGCTTTTGCTACTGCTTTCTCTCGGAAAGCTTCTTCTTCTCTCATCGCAGAAAAAACAGCTCCATGGTTTATTAGTCTAATTACCATAATTAATTAACGTATATCTCGGAACCTATCCACCGGAGCGCGTTTTTATTGATTCTCGACCCCCCTAGACTCAACACCCCACCGATACTTAAAATTTCGAATGCTTTGACACCAAACTTAACCTTTTAATCTTACAGGCCCAGGGGGTCATACGAAGCTCCCCTATATTTTCAATTTGGGCATTTTAAACACTAGCCTCCTCCGGCGGCAACTCCAAAGTCTGGAAACCATCCCAGAGCCAATTTCTACATGTTTGCAGTCCTTTTAAGCCTCAATCATGGTTAATTAGTCTAATTACCATAATTAATTAACGTATATCTCGGAAACTATCCATCGGAGCGCGTTTTTATTGATTCTCGACCCCCCCTCTGAAACCCCCATCGATACATAAAATTTCGAATACTTTGACACCAAACTTAACCTTTTAATCTTACAGGCCCAGGGGGTCATACGAAGCTCCCCTGTATTTTCATTTCGGGCAGTTTAAACACTAGTTTTACTGGAGCAAGGAGAGAGAGATGCTAACTGCCTGAGAACTCAGCGGAGAAGAAACCCGATGAATGGGTGAAGGGTGTTTAAATAGTACGGCTTTCGGCGCAGAGAGAGGGAAAATTTCTTTAGTTGCTTTATTGATTCAAGATTCGAATCACTGATTCGAATCATCGAAGTAGTGAGTGAGTCGAGATTCGAATCAGTAAAATGAGTCGAACCGCCCATCTCTAATAGTTATCAACTTTTATGCTCTTTTGGGAGATTATTTACCTACTGCAACTTTTATATGTCTAATTACACTAGACATATTTTATTTTACAACTTCACATTACCTGTGAGGAAATAGTGGTGATTAATCTTCGAATAAAATTCCAAAGTTGACAGTCCTGAATAAATAAATGCTCAAATAAAAATTGAAATATTTAAAAGTTAACCATTTGAGCTCGAAACTTTTTTGCTCGAGTAAACCAGCAACTCGCCCAATATTTACGAAATATAAACAAATACTTTTCGTGAACAGTAATTGTTAAGTTAGAATATTACAAAATTTCTGAGTTTAATGAGCACGTCGGTTAGTTTTAAAAGATTTTTTAAAATATGCTGTCAACAAAAAGTGGTATGTAATATTCCGTAGATGATGGCAGTTATGGATTCACCGTTTCACATGCAATGGTGAATGAGAGGCACCTCTCGAGTTACCGCATCACATTCAGTGGTGACTGAGAGTCAGCTCTCGAGTGCAAAGGGTTAATTTAAAATGTTTAAGTAAACATAGTCTTATACTGCAAAATTATATACGGTTTGAAATGAGGAAGATATTAAAAAATAGATTTACAATTGAGTCTTGTCTTGCGAGGGATGCGTTGCGACTTTTTGAAATACGCACAGTTACTTTAGTCACTTATAAACACCCCTCTCAAACCGTTTCAAACCATTTCCTAACTACATGCTACCATTTCCTACATAAAGTAATAAATAAAGCCAAAAACAAAATATATCAGTGTATCAGTGATTGAAATCAGCTGATTTTTCTTTCAGCCAAATCATGCCCTGACACCTAATGCACCGGCAAAAAAATCAAAACATGGATGTTGTTTTCAAGTATTTATGTAATATTATTTTATTCAGTTATTCTTTAATAACACTACACATAACACCTGTATTAGTGGGAATGGTAAAATTGTTTCGAAATAGCAAACATTTCTGTCTATAGATTCAATGCTTCAACATCAGCAATGGAAGATATCACGAGACAAGTTTGTTCTTCTGCCATAGACAAGTCTGTTATATCATCATAATGACTGTGAAAAGACGCGTAGAAAGCAAGCATCAGTGAGGTTTTGCAATGCAGTGATCAATTATAAAACATGATGCTCTGTTGCGTGCTTCTATTTTATTTTGCTAATAACGTAGCATTCGTAACGGTTAAAAAAGTAACAAACGTAAGCGATGGCTGATGTTGGCAGGATACATGTAAATTTCCATACTTTTTTTCCCGTAAATAAAAAGATCTCCATGTGCCGAATCTGGCACGCGGGTCGTAGCTTGGACACCCCTCTCCTAAACTTTTTTTAATCCACGTACAGCTGAACTAAATTATAACGCCACAAAGAAAACTTGACGTCGCAAACGATATTTTAAGAAAACCGAGTGCAACCCTTACATCCAGATATACAATACCTGACAACAGAAACTTTAATGTCTTCACTAAGTCCACTAAAATGACGATATCACAGATTTATTTTCACAAAATAAAACTACTCAAAATTTGTGGTGAGTTTACTCCCGCATAAAACATTTTAATGATTTAAGATAGAAAATTTAATTTTACGACAAGTAAAAAATTTTAACTATAATTATATAATATGATACAGAAATAAATCATAATGAATTATTTTTTATCAGAAAGCTATTTTAATTTTTATCTCAAGATATTTGCTAATATTTATATTATTTACCAGAAATTTTAAATAGTTTTACTGTATAAAAGTAAAACTGATGACGTCATCTTAGTGGACCTAGTGATGACATAAAAAATTCTGTTCTCAAGCCTTTTATATCTAGGAGGTGTTGGTGCAACGCCGAAGGAAATCGATGTATGTTCTTTGTTACTGAATCTGAGGCATCTGCATGGTTGCCAGCTTTTATGCTTTTTCCGGAAGATTGCCCAACACCATTTTCATTATGGTAGTTTAAAATTAACTGAACTGAACTGGAGCTTGCCCTAAAAGACTTAGTCGTTCAATGCATGTACTTAATGCTTTTGTATTTTTCGAAGAAAGTTACGCTTAATTAATGTAGGAATGTATACTGATTCTTTACCCTTCCCGACTTCAGATTTTCACTGATAAAAGTATGAAAATCCCAAGCTCTTTTACGCGAAGTTCAAGTTTCTTTTTTCCTTCGCCAAAATTCACAGTAGTTCAGTCGGAACATAATTAATTTTGCTAGTGCGTTGATTTTATTTACCAATATCATTTTCTTTTCCCTGTGATTCACTTATGATGTCGATTTTTTTCAAGCGTCACAAGTATCTTCTTCCTTTTAACTGTTATATTCGATATCAGCAGTATATCTATATTTACACAAAGGACATTTCAAATTGAATCACACTGTCATTTAAAACTCAGATGTTTCATCGCCCCTCCCACTTTTCCATCATTTCAGCATCACAGTGAAATTTTTTATTGCAATCCCATGTGGAATAAAAAGCCACTTCACAGATCCTATCATCCTCTCCACTCTGTGAGTCGAAATTTGGATGTCTGCCAGAGCTCCATTATCTTTGAATTATCTCAATCTCTTGAAAGTATAACATTTGTGTATCACTTTCATTTTATTTTGATAGCACTGAAAAAAAGTGCCGCCATAAATAACGTATTGAAAGCGTATTGGATAAACGAAAGGTCGTGTTAAAGAATTGAATTATTTTCTGCAAAAAGGAGTTAACTCAGGCTATTGAGCTTTGCAAAAACTGTAAATAAAAAGGGGGGAGGACTCAATACTAATTAACGGGACAAGCAACTTACTTTCTTGAAAAATACAAGAACTAAAGGCCTTATTAGAAGAACAAAATTTCGAGCAATTTTGTTGCCGCAGCCAGTTGCGGAAACTTCTTTCCTAGAAATTTCCCTCGGTTACCTAGGCAATCGTTCTCAAACTTTTTCGTTCAGAGGCAAGAATATTTCTGGTTACTAGAATGCCAGCCAATCGCAGTGCTTCCTATGTCTACGTGACAAGATGACGGAAAACTCAACGATACCTATCGTAGTGATAAGTGAAGAAAAAAATGTCTCTTAAATAGAATAGCGATGTGGAAATAGATCTGATTGAAAGCAGTCGTAAAATTCCACATTTATGGAACCTTTGAGATTCTAAATATTTAAAAAGGTTGCTGAGGCAAGATGGTACCTATAATTACATGATCTAGCAATCGCCAATTCGGCGAATCTTCAGCGTTTGTGAGTATAGCCGAGTTTATTTATTATGGCAACCCTGCATGCTCAGTGACTTGCCGGAACGAGTTTCCGCAACTGGTTGCGGCAACCAAATTGCTCGAAATTTTATTCGTGTAACAAGGCCTTAAGAAATGGACGTACAGTAGACTCTTGACTTACACGGGGGAATGCGTTCCAAGAACAATCGCTTAAGTCAAAATTTCGCATTGTGGGATAGTATATGTGTTTGCATATATATATATATTGAAACACATACACATTTATTTCAGACACATATAAAGACCCCTCAAACAATTTTAAACCATTCCCTAACTGCATATTGCCATTTCCCACACAAAGTAATGAATAAATGAATTTTGGCGCTCCTTACTGTTGGCGAACAATCTCGAGTTGCAGACGAGAAGTTCGTTTCAACTTTAAGATACTTACTCGTGAAAAACCAATTCGCTTTAGTTAAACCACGTCGCCGCTCGAGTCCACTATACTTTCATTTTGGTACAAAATGCAAGGTACTGCATGCGACCCCTAATTCATGAAGGTAGAGATGGCCAATGATTCGATGAGTCGAATCAGGGATTCGAATCTTGGTACTGAGTGGCTCAGTCTTTACACTCACTCTCTACTGATTCGAATCTCAAGCCCTCAAGGGAAATACATTCAAAGTGCGAAGGGAAGGAAAACTTATTTTCCCTTTGCCATTCCCAGAGATTTTCCCTTACTCTTTCAATTCTTTTCGACTCTTTACGACTCTTTTCGACTCTTTTCGACTCTTTACGACTCTGAGTCGATAGATGATTTGAAACAGTAAATGAGTGGGTGTGGGTGAGTTGGTCACTGAGTTGGTGCAGCAACGAATCTTTACTGATTCAGTGTTTCGCTCTGTTTCGGTGATTGTATACGATCGTTGAGATTCGTTAGTTTTTCGAATCTTCTATCGACTCAGAGTCGAAAGGAGCCGAAAAGAGTTGAAAGGACGTTTCATTTAATTGGAGTTTTTTTTTCGAATCTTTGGTGTTTCATTTCTTGGTTGGTGGTCGGATTTAAAGTTTTATCTGTCTGTGGGTGTGGAGTGGGTCGAACATCGTTTGCTTTTGGCGGGGGGCATAGGCGTTACTTCCTAAGTGCAAGAGGGGTCAATTCCCCCCCCGAAAAAAAAATTAAGAAAATTCAAGTATCAGAGCTATTTATAATAATGATATTTTATACAATCGGAAACATTTTGTCACCCCATTCAAATATTGCATGCCAATTTACGCCAATGCTCGTGGAAGAGCGGAGGGGGGATGTCTCAAAGTTGTTTAAACCTTTTTCCCTCGGGGGGACTCCCTCCTTCCAACTTGTCTGGCTGATTTAATATTTGTTTAAAACTTAATGAAACATCCCTTTTCTACTTTTAACTTCAATATATGCCCCCCTGCCCCCACCCCCCCCCCAAAAAAAAAAAAACAGAACGTTAAGTTTACATGGTGGAGGGTTTTCATGTGAAGGGAAATAGAATGAAATAAAGTTAGGATTGTGCTTGTCACTTTTAATGAAGGATACAGGGGCGGTATTAAGCGCTCTCACAAAAGGACTTTGTAGTAAGCAAAATAACATTTCGCTTTATTGCTGCAGATTTCGTTTAAGATATTTTTTTTACCTTGTTTTTCGTTTAAGGGGAATGATTTTATTTTCTTTCGTAATTCAGAGAAATACAAAATAGGGTCTAAAGCAGTGGCGTAGTTAGTGTTATTGACAGTGGCGTAGCCAGGATTTTATTTCGGGGTGGGCTGGGTATCAAATTTAAAGATAAAGTTCAATTGTAAGCTAAGTAAAGGGTCCCATTTTTTGGGGGGGGGCAGCAGCCCCTCAGTAGGACTGGGCCAAAAATCGATAAATATCGACATATCGGTTTTATTTCAACATCAAATATCCGAAATTCCCATTTTCATTTCAGTGAAATCTCGAATTCGATAAAGGTCAAAAATACAGGCTGGTCAGGGGCGTAGCCAGAAATTTTTCATGGGGGGGGGGTTATGACTACTGCAACTCATATATATGTATACGTGTGTGTGATAATGTAGTGAAGAATATACATTTTGTATGGTAAAAAATTCCTCATGGGGGGGGGTTATGACCCCCCTAACCCCCCCCTTGGCTACGCCTCTGAGGCCGGCGATAAGAAAATCTCAGATCAATACCAGCTTGTGATGCTTTTGCTACTGCTTTCTCTCCGTTGATGACGATGCCGGATCGCGGAAAAAACAGCTCCATGGTTTATTAGTCTAATTACCATAATTAATGAACGTATATCTCGGAAACTATCCACCGGAGCGCGTTTTTATTGATTCTCGACCCCCCCTAGACTCAACACCCCACCTATACTTAAAATTTCGAATGCTTTGACACCAAACTTAACCTTTTAATCTTACAGGCCCAGGGGGTCATACGAAGCTCCCCTATATTTTCAATTTGGGCATTTTAAACACTAGCCTCCTCCGGCGGCATCTCCAAAGTCTGGAAACCATCCCAGAGACAATTTCTACATGTTTGCAGTCCTTTTAAGCCTCAATCATGGTTAATTAGTCTAATTACCATAATTAGTTAACGTATATCTCGGAAACTATCCATCGGAGCGCGTTTTTATTGATTCTCGACCCGCCCTAGACGTTCACCCCCATCGATACATAAAATTTCGAATACTTTGACACCAAACTTAACCTTGTAATCTTACAGGCCCAGGGGGTCATACGAAGCTCCCCTGTATTTTCATTTCGGGCAGTTTAAACACTAGTTTTACTCGAGCAAGGAGAGAGAGATGCTAGCTGCCCGAGAACTCAGCGGAGAAGAAACCCGATGAATGGGGTTTAAATAGTACGGCTTTCGGCGCAGAGAGAGGGAAAATTTCTTTAGTTGTTTTATTGATTCAAGATTCGAATCATCGAAGTAGTGAGTGAGTCGAGATTCGAATCAGTAAAATGAGTCGAACCGCCCATCTCTTCATGAAGGACATCCACCCTCCTCATGCGGGACCTTTGAAAACAAGGCCTGCTGACTTAATTCATGAGCCAGTGTATTCAGACATAAACTTAAAAGTTGTATAGCAATATTATGATTGTGGTTGCTTATCATCAGTTTATAAAATTTATTATTTCTTACATTTATTTTAATTATTATGATTACGGGTAAAATATGACACAAAAAAATGCATTTAGAAATTGTGATTGCAGCTCCAATGTTTAATACTTATATCTATATAATTTTAACTTTTGTTCGGAAGATATGTTTTTAAGTACTGATAAATTTGATAAAATGATGATAAGCAACCAGAATTTTTATCTCATGTTACATATTTTAATTTTATACCTAAACCGGCCTACTTAGGATGACTTAATCCTTAAGCCAGCAGGCCTTTGTTGCGAAGGTCACGCCTTATGAGGCACTCAATTTAACCCCATCACTATAGGAATACTCAACTTTAAGAAGATTTTTATATTAATTCTCTAATAATTTTCTGGTGTTTATTGATAAACACTAGAATATGCGTACATGCGAGGCATTAAAACACCGAGGCATACTAATTTCAGGTTCTAGTTTAAATTTATAATCTGATTTTTAATTTAAAAAAAATACTGCTTGTGGGAAAAGTATTTAAAATTCATTTCAGTGAATCAGAATGATTGTTCTTTTGTAAAGTCATTTGTATTCAACCTCTAAAACATTTTTCAGCGAAAGCAATCACTGCTTAGGCCATCGTTAAAGGAAAGCGAAAACAGAGTATAACATTTCGCGCTGTTTTATTTGCAAGCAAATTTTAAGATATTCTAAGACTGTGCTTCTGGCTCATTTGCATTCATCTATGCTCGCCAGCTCTAAGAACTTCTGTTGCTTTTTTTTTTTTTCCCAATGCAGCAGGTGCAAAAGACATTATCCTTGGCAAACACAAAACACAAAAAGGTACATAAACAAAGATACAGTATTAAATCGCAGCCAAAAGGTCTCTAGCTTCCTAATAACGAGAGGTTATAGAGGAGGCGTGAAGAGCAGATCACTCCAGTAGGTGTTCAGAAACCATCAGCTCGGCATCGCTGCTGAGGGGACACAAGGGGCTACTTATGACGTTGATTCGGTGAAGGTAAGCAGAGAGACAGTCATGCACCGTTGCTAGTTTAGACTAGCAAGCTGCGACCACATGGTCTCTTGGCGTTCAGGTAACTGAAGGATGGAGAAGTGCCAGAATTTACCCTTGGCCCAAATCTTCCAGCTCAGCCTTTGGAGATGTTTTATATTTATAAAATGTGCAGCTGATTTGTAATCAACAGGTATCCACGAGGCTTGAATAACATTGGTGGCTTTTTTTGTTAGTTCATCTGCCTTATCGCTTCCATGTATCCCGCAGTGGGATGGAATCCACAGGAGCACTATTTTCTTAAACCTCAGCAAGTCCCACAGAAGGAGTCTAGAGTCCTTAACGGCTTTCGAAGTAGGTGTTTAGTCGAAGTTGACAATGGCCAAAATGGCGGCTTGGGAGGGCGATAGAATTACTGCCTGAGAGAAATCAGAGAGGCGCATTTTTAGAAGCTTAAGCGAATCACGGATTGCCCTTATCTCTCCGTAAATGCAGAATCAAACGTTTCCAGAGGTATGTAGTGAGAAAAAAGTTCACTGTAAATGTGTAGTGAGAAAAAAATCAATCCAGCTCTTTGGCTTCTCTTGAACCTTAAGCTTAGTAAACTCAAAAAAGTTTCATGCAAGTTGAAAAGACCCCGGAAGAAGTTCAAAGGGATGGATGATCTCGAAAAATCGAAAATAGTAGAGCTTGATAAAGTTTAAAAGAGCTTCCGTACTGTTGAGACTGAAACTCACAGTGCTTTTCTGTGCAACAAAGTGTCTTTAAATTTTCCAACAGAATGCGGAGTTGCATTCTGTTATTTCATTCGCAAAGAATGTTTTGGAATTGGGTGAGATTTTCGGATTTTATCGATTTGACCTAGCAGTGTTTCTAAAAAAAACATAATCAGACTTCGCTGCATATTTTCATGCCTGTATTAATTGTCTGTTGCAGGTGAACCGTTCCGACGGTGGTTCTCCAGTCCACGTGATGCTCGAGGATGATGGTCATTGGTTGAAGCTGATGAGAACGGCAACCATACCCACCGATGCAAACATCTGCCTTCGCATCTCAGGTAAGTCACATGATCTAAATATTCCTCTGTGTCAATAGTACAAATAAATAATTTTCGTAAAAATTCACGTGAATACTAAATTCAATTCATATATTATAATTCATACAATATAAATTCACATTTATGTATAATAAAATGGAAGATTTTTACGTCTGATACCTATCTCTCTCCTTTTTTTTAACCTTAAAGACCACTTCATCGGATAAATCCAATCCTGTAAGGATTTTTAGATGTCCTCGAAAGGCATCTGACTTTCAAAAACCATGAATTTGGATTAAGTCATAGAACTTAAGAAAATGTTTCGTGTGAAAATAAAAGTTTAAAAATAGTTAAAATTACTGCAAATTCTGATAAACGTTGAAGTCTTAAAGACATAATAATGCGGTATTCTTGAGTAAAATGAAAATAAGAAAAAAAAAAAAAGAAAGAAAGAAGAAGTATTAAGATAAATGTATTTTATTTATAAGGTTTTAAACATTTCAGAAGTTATTAAACGACCTTTGAAGGTAAAACCTGATTTATTATGATTAGGAATGCGGGCGCAGTCACATCGTAGCTGCTGAACTTAACGGAATGGCACCAAATCAACCACTTTTCGCAAACAGTGATATTTGTTCTTTTTTTTCGGAACTCTGAGTACATTGCGCTTAGGAACTTGCAAATTTTGCAACATTGTATGTAAAAAATTATTGTTTAGAAAACGTGGTTAATTACTTTCCTTAAAAGTTGACAGCTGGAACTTAGATATTTTCTTAAAATTCTTGGCGTGTTCTTTTCTCTGAGCAAAGTAATTTGGAGTTTTTAGAGTTTTAGAAAAACGAAGAATTATATTCTGGTCTTAAAAGACATTTAATATCTCTTAAGATTAATTTAAATAAGGTTATGTCATCTTGTACAGTTGAGGTTCAGAACAGTTAAGGTTGAAGTATATTTTATAAATTTTTAACTCTTCTAAAAATTGAAAACAATAAATCAGTCGTCAAATCAATCATAATCAAAATCTGATTAATTGTAAAACTTGTCATCAAACATCTTTAAAAAGCAATGGAAGAACTAATTTTAATTTAGTCAGTTCACTTGAAATTGCACATATAAGCAAGACACCAGAAAAAAAAAAAAAAAATCAGAAATTCTATTTCGTGTGTTTGTCCAGCTGGGTATCGTGGTTACGCTGAGGAAATTTCCTAATACGTATCAAGTCGCAGAAAAGTGGATATCGGAAAAAAAAAGAAAGAAAATGCATAGAGAGAAGTGCAATTGAAAAAAAAAAAAAAAAAAAAAACCGTGCATAAATTCCCAAGTGCTTACCTAAGTGCTGCTGTTCTGTTTGGAGAGAGGCGTGGCTATCGTCAAGGTAAAAATAGGAATGAATATGCAGTCATTTATAAATTAATGAAATATGGTACATCAAATAGCATTCTTACCAATTATCTAGGTTAATTCAAAACAAGTACATATTTTTAAAAATAATAAGGAGTACAGTGAGCTTTTAACATCGTTATACTTTATTCTGCCTTGTCCTACTAGATTTTTTCTGGGAGGGGGGAAAAAGGGTAAAATAGAATTTCACGAATTTTACAAACGCTTCCTTTCAGAAAACCCTGAAATTGCTCCCGGATGGCCTCAAAAGATAGTCGACTGTATCACAGGCTGCTCAGATGCTGCACTGCATACGCACTTTGGAAAGTTTATTTTTACAGCACTGCGTTCAATCCGAACATTTTTATAGGAGCGAGCGCTCGCTTATCACGTGAGAGGGACATGCCGTGCAAAGAAAACTGCCTTATCACTCTCCCCTTATCAGAAGAAAGAGAAACGCGCCACTGATAAGTTCCCCGGAGAGGGTCTTCTGCAGGCTGATAAGATACCGCTCTACCAACTCTTTCTCTCCAGTGAGTGGGAGTTATTGTTATTGTTGGAAGAGAGGAAGAGGCTGTTTTGTTTAGCCTCACGATCCTTTGTTTTCTTTACTTCCGAGGCATTACCCTGTAATAAACAGTTTTGGTGCCTGCTTCAGAGTTTGGTTTCGAAAACACTCTTTGGTGGGCCAGTTTTGGTTTTGCTGTTGCTTAGATGAGGGGAGGATTGTTTTCAGGTAGGTGCCAAAGCTTGATTATTGCAGTGATATTGATGCGTTTGTCCAGAGCCCCGTAGATATAGAAAGCCTTTCAACTGAAGCTTTGATGTCACCACTAGGCCTACGGAAGTGACGTCATCACAGTTTTATTGTCACAAAATAAAATTATTAGAAATTTGTTGTGAATTTGCTACTTATAAAAGCATTTTAATGATTTGAGATAGAAAATTTAATTTTACGACAAACGACAATTTTTAACCATCACTAAACGTATAATATGATAAAAAAAAAGAAGATTATAATGAATTATTTTGTGTCAGAAGGATATTTTAATCTTTATTTAAAATACATTTAGATATACGTAACACTTACCAGAAATTTTAAATAGTTTTTACGCTCGTTAGCTTAGTGATGACGTTCAATCTTCAATCAGGCTACATATATGCAGTAGAGATGAGACGGGCTCAGCCCGAGCCCGAAAGCCCGAGCCCGAGTCGGGCTCGGGCTCTGTAATTCACGATTGCGTTCGGGCTCGGGCTCGTGAAAAATTTCTTTGTTGAACATACTCCTTGAAACAGATTTTAAAAAGTGATTCATGGGATAAATAGACGTACTTATTTCAAAAAATAGCGGCACGGGGGACTAGGAGGTGTGTGAAGCTCCAAAATTCATTGTATCCTCTTAATGTAGTAGTTAATTTTATTTGTCTTTAGCTGAAATTTCGGGCTCGGATTAAAAGTCTTCGGGCTCGGGCTTCAAAAAATGAGCCCGAACTCATCTCTAATATGCAGGCGGTGCTGATTTGTCGTAGTAAGGTACAAGTTGTACTAAACGTGATTTCAGCTGTACCTGGATGCTCAATCATAACATAAAGATTATACTAGAGGGTTGAAATGTTATAATATTTGAACAGCCTAAGAATAAACAGAGAGGGTACTAATAACAAATAAAGATAGCACAGAAATGTAAGATAAATGCTTGATTTTATGGAAGTGTGTCAAAAAAAATAAGGAGTTTAGGCATAGTCATTTAATAGCATATGATAAATTTGACAAGGTAATAAAACGAGTCAGTTGTTTTTTTTTTTTTAAAAAAAAGGATGTATGTAATTATTGCTCTTCCCCATTCTGCATAAGATAAGGCCACAGCATCGAAAAAAAATAGTGTTAAAAAGCCATATATAAGTCATAATATTTCGTTTTAACGAATTTTTCAGAATTACAAATTTGATTTTCGCTCCCATGAAATTCTTTATAAGCATATTTTATGGTATTTCTCAACCATTAATTCAGTAAATTTTACTCCGCCTCTCCCTTTAGCATTTTCGAATAAAGTCGTCTAGACTTACAAGAGCCCAAGCACTAAATGTTTTGAATGAAGCATCCGTATCGGTATGAATATCAAACATCACATTTCATATTTCCTATTAGTATAATTCTAGAACAACATCAATCAACTGCCAAATTGAATTACTACAATCATTATGATCACATATTTAAATTTTTCGTAAAAGCCTAATGGTTAGATGAATATATACATAATTGCCAATTAATGCAACTTTCCTGGAAGATTATCTACCCCTATTTCTTAAGTATTCCTTTATATGTTAATAAAAAATAAAAAGAGAAGGATTTACTGTAAAATTAGGTGTTCTGAGCAAAAATAGTGGTGGGTAATCATCCGGTAAAAACGTAAAAGTTGGCAGCTATGTTTGTACTGAAAATAAGCGTCTCAGAATTCCACGCAATGGACATAAACGCCTGAAACAGCCAAAAATTTTTTTCTCGCCTCAGTTGTAAAATGAGTGCTTTGTATTGGTAAAGAATAATTTCTGCGTTTTGATGGTAAATTGCGAAATATCGTTCCTATGTCTAACCATACACGAGTTGTAATTCTTTAATGAACTTGAAATGAAATGGAGCGAGAAGTTCTACAATAAAAAGCCTCATATTTTTATGCACCTGCGTAACCTTTTATCGCACCTCATACCCAAACTAATTGTGTATTTCCTCTTATTTTTTTTCTTTTACGACTCTAGGAAAAGACATAATATGCACAGTAACCAAAGACGTCAATAAAGAAGTCGAGCTGAAAGTCACGTGTCGGATTGCTGACCCTTGTCATGAGAAGAAGCAATTCGACCACTCCACTCTACTGCCGGAGATCAACAGAGAATCCCCCGGAGCATCTTCAGGTGAAGTGAAGGAAGTGGATCGAGAAACTGTGCCAGAGGATTGCACAAGTTCCAAAGCCATGTTAGACTGTGTCTCCTCGGACAGTCTGTGTAGTTACAGTGATACAGCAGCTGCAGTGGCGCGCGCGAGCTCGCTCAATTCCAGAGAGGTGTCGGAGGAGAGGAGCCTGAAGTCGGAGCCTGCGGAGGAGAGTGATATCGATATGGACGAGCTGAAGGAGGAAGTCAGCAGCTCCACGACCAGGGAGTCGCCATCTAGTGGTGAGTGAATTAAGTGTTCTTTGGTTGGTGAATAGTATGTGAGCGCGTCAATAGAGGGCAGCACTACAAAATCCTTTAAGGCTGTTCCTTTTAAAAGGCGATAAATGGAAGACATGAACAGTTATGAAAACAAATCAGTGATGATAAATGAATTTTAAAAAATTGAAACTTGTGCGTTTTGTACAGGACATTAGTTGACACACACAGCGTACTCTCAAATTCCACCAGACTCGAAAGCCAATTCTCATCGAGGATCGGCACACGACTTATATTTTAGACCACATATGAGCAACCTTGGCACGCTGCCCGGATGTGGCCCGCCCCGGTCTTTGATCCAGCGCTCTGAATATTTTAAATTCTCACAAAAAACCCATACAAACCATTCAGAATCCCATTTACACGGCCCGTGACTTTCGAAGGTAGAAAAAGGGCAGTTTTGCTCATGCGGTACCATGTTAATTCTGCAGTACGTGGAGTGTAGGGTACCCATCTAGCTCCTCCCCCTCTGTGTAGCTTTTGTCTTATCAGTATGAGCGACCGAGATGTATTGATAAGGATTTTTCTAGATAAGGGTACTTGTAAAAAAAAATTTAATAAGGGGACTTGGAAAATTTTTTAGACTTTTACGTATTTTAAATCAAAATAAGGGACTTTAATATTTTTGAAGGGGTGGTTTAGGATTTGAACCCAGGACATGTAAAAGAAATCGCGAGCTAATGATCGCAGTCTATAACCATTACGTCATGAATCCATCATTTGAATGTTGATTTTTAGAAACAAGGGGACTTGGATTATTTTTTAGAAGTTTATTTATTTATTTTTTTACTGTTAAGTTAATATCCAATGCAAATTGAATAAATGGCTTTTAATACATAGTTTAATTTTTAGCTAAGTTTTATGTATATCGTTAAGGATTATAACTTAGTTTTGTAAAGTAGCAGTTTACTAGGGTATAAAAGTTTGGTTTTTAAACATTAATCCCTATTGTAATACATTTCTTACGTGCTCTTATCTCTTTCTGGCGCATAACAATTGAACACTATTGCCCGGAAATATAACGGGCATGAGAAATAGAGTTAGGAAACTTGGCCCTTGATTTGGACGGGAGCTAGGCTTAAGTGGTTAAAGGCTGCATTGACAATTTTACAATCTCTTTTGTTAATCATTGAATACATGGCGCTTCTCAATGGAACACTGAACCGTGACTGATTGAAAATACGTTTTAGAGGAGTGCCTGATGAAAATAGCCTGACCTCCAGTAAAGCAGAAGAGTATTTGATCTACTCTTAATGCGTAGTGGGGTGGGAAAAAGTGCAAAAGCACAAGTAGACAGGGAGAAAAATCCCGTGGAAAAAATAATTTCAGTTTTTAAAAAGAATATCAGAAAAATGCCAAATGGTCGAACATCGGAAAAATGCCACTCGGTCGAAAAAGAGGATAACCGTCTTCCCCGCAAGCGGGCTTCGCAACGGGTTGCTCGGTTGAGACCAAAAGATGGAAAGCAAAAAGCAGTGAGACACTCCATTTGGAGATGAGCAGCAGTAGAGGGCAATCCAAGAATTGGAGACTGGAGCGAGGCGAGATGCATCCGGGACCATGACACAGAGAAAGAGAAGACGGCGTCCATACGTCGTCTCCGAAGGGAAGCCACATCTGTAAAGCTTCGATCATCATCCACTAAAAAGTCCTCTGCTACGACGAAACGTCATATGGCTGAAGCTCTTCTTTATCAAGTTTTTCATCGGCGAACAACGATCTCCGCACAACAGGTAAGCTGCCACTTTCAAGCCGCAGAGTCCATCCCGATGGCAGATCACAGACGATAAAGGACTCAGCTCCTTTCAGTCCACGGGCCAGTTCGACGACAAAGTCGTGAACAGTGTGATAGGCCAGAAAAGACAGTAAGGAAGTATGGCTGGAGATGAATCCATCAGAAAAGTCAAGTAAAAAAAATTACAGCTTGATTGATCCCTAAGCGTACTACCCATTCAAGAACAGAGTGCTAAGAACTCCAGTGATCCCCTTTAACGGGTTCAGTCACAAGAGCTCTGAAGAACGTATCACTCTGGTTGACACTCCGGCTGAGGAAAAGTGATCGGTACGGTAGATAAATTATTCTGGTAGAAGTGCTTTCTGGTGATGTTGAGTTTTAAAAATATAAAATTTTAAAAAGAAAATGTGTATTGTTTGTTTATTCCGTTTTTGTTTTTCCTAATGGTCTCTGTCTTACCGTGGAGGGGAGCCAGATCTTCCAATCGTCCATATAGGATGTCGATGGGCGTAATAGAGCGGCTTCTATGTTAGTGAACACCAGTGAGGGAAAGATCGACTTATCTAGGGTCTCCTAATTTTAACCAATTCCAGGCGCAATACCAGTACCTGGTTTATATCCCCAGAGATATCACTTTAACATGGAGGACATTGGACAGATTTTGCTTGCACCACCACCTCCCTTTAGCCTACACAGTCTCTCAGCAATTCAGGCGAGAGGGGTTGTCACCAAGTCGATGCTGCTTCATCTTCGGTGTCCTAGTGGAAAGCGACTGGCTCACTGCGGAGCACGTTTAGTTATTCTAATCTGATTATCTCAACTTTTCGAAGACGATTGGTTAACGTTTTGGAGAAAAGCAACTAACCGTTTTTTTAATGATGGACATAGTTGATATGTCTGATAAGACATGCTTTCCTTTTGTCTTCTTCTTGCGAAATAAGAATCTGCCCTCCTAAAAGATAGACGAAAATTGCTCTGCCAGTGCTTTTATACAACTCAGCTTAAAACAAACAGAAGTTATTAAAATTGTATCATTTTTGGTCGATAGATTTGCATTATCACTTCTAAATGAGGGGGTAAAAATAGAATTCCATATCAGCAAGAGTCACAAGTTGCGTGAAGATAGTGTAATGACAGCCCATAATTCCCATATCTATTTGCAGATGATAAAAGATATCTAAATATTTGTTTTCACACAATGTGGGTAAATATGCTATTATTTTGCAATCATGAGAGAAAGTATGATATCTGACACCTTGGAGATAAATTGGAAATGGTAATCGTGTCTGATAAAGTTAAGTCTTTACGCTTGATAAGTGGTAAAGTGCTCTCTGGGGGTAAAGTCTAGCATCTGGGATGCTATGAAGTAATTTTTTTTAGTCGGGTTTTTCCCCCAGTAAATACACTTAATTTTTACGAGTAGTTTCGAATAATACAGTACGAGTTGAGTGTTCGATTAACTTTTACATATAAATCAACATACTCTACACTTAAGACTGTAATTCGGGAAAAAAAAACCTGTAATTTTGGTTGATAAATACAAATAAACCAACTATCTAAGGCTTCTGAATATTTTTAGAATTTCTCCTCACAATCTGTGCAAACGATAAGAATGCAACAATTATGAAACTTTCTAAAAAAAAAAAAAAATACTTAAAGATAGTGCTTTGAACTGTAACCTTAACGGGACGATAAAAATTAGTTCGACTTAGAAGTTCGTCTATCTTCTAGACTGTTCCAAGGCTGAGTAACGGTATGCTCTCTCGTTAATGCATGAGATTCGGATAGAGATATAAATAAGTTTTATTCTCGTATGATACAGGTGGAATCACGGTATGTGTTGTTCTCGAACTCTGTGGCATTTCGACGTGACGTTTCCGGGACATCTGTCGCTCAGATAACGACTGCGCATCCTTTCTGCGCAGATTCTTCTATTGTATTCCTATCGTTTTCAACTAGAAAAAAGGGTAGTAAGAACATCAGGTTTGAATATCCTGAATAACTTAATATCAAAATATTTCCTCTGGAAAATGTAATTTTGCTTGGCTAATTGAAACCATTACAATTACCCAAAAACTTGGAGGTTTTCCTATTAAAATACATTACGAGAACCCTAAACTATCCCAAAGGGGGACCTCTCGCAGAGAGGTTAGGCTCGTCGAAATGCTCAATGTCGAGATATGGTTTCAGTTGAGTTTTGTATAACACCGAGATACGACATATCATAGCTGCTAACTTTCCCGATTTCTTCGGGAGATTTCCCACCACAATTTTTAAACAGTTCTATTTTACATTAATTTTTTTGTGTTATTTTAAGTATGAATTGTTAGGTAAAAATTGGTGGGAAATTTCCCGAAGAAATCGGGAACGTTGGCAGCTATGGATACATATTTGCTGCCGTCAATATATATTTCTTATGCGGATTCATGCATGAGCGCCCATAAGAGGAGGGAGATTATGCATTTGCAAGGGAGTACTCATTTACTGCTATATAGTGTATTGCGCATTATGGCACTCGAGGGCTATTTGCCTAAGGTGGGGTGCCTTGGGAGCGTGGACTTTGGACTAAACAGTTTATTAAACGGTTTTGTTTGCAAGATTATTTTCGATTCTGGGACTAGGGATGGACGCGAAATGTCTCAGGTCACGTCTCATTCTCGCACTTCTATATCGAAGTCTCGTCTTATAGCGTGAGGTCTCGTCTCGCACCTTGGAAGTATCCTATCCCAGTTTCGCCTGGCACGTCAAGGTCTTGTATCGCGGTCTCGTCTCGCATCTTGGGGGCTCGTCTTGCATCCTGAATTGTCGTATCCCGGGCTTGTCTCACATCCGTAGGTCACGCCTCATATCGTGATCTCGTATCGCACCGCAAGGTTTGTTCTCGCGGTCATCTCTCACACCTTGAGGTCTTCGTATCACAGTCTCGTCTCGCGTTTTTTTTTTTTTTTTTTCTGAAACCATGTTCTCGTTTCGTGGTCTGTTTTGAATGTGAACAACAGGCCTATATATCACATGGGTATCTTGGTTAAAAACACAGGCGTAGATTCGGGAGGGAGAGGGTAAGTGGCATCAAAGAACATGTTAAAATCTTTTAATTCAAAACATTTGTTCGACAATTCATGGGGAACGTCCGGTTCTTTCTTTCGATTTTCAAATTTGATAGATGCTCTGCAATCTCAAATTTCTGGTCACGCTTATGATTAGAATTAAAAATTCGTTTCAAAATTTAGTAAAAATAACAGCGAATATAAAAAATGAAGGTGTAAAATACATTGTACTATGCAATAGTTATGACAAATATACCCATTATTAAAAAAACAAAACAAAAAAGACGTAAGGGGGGGCACTTCCTCCCTTTACCCTCAATACGACACACATATGATTTTATGTAGATTCGGAATAGAAACTGAAAAAACGATTACGAATTAATGGATACTAAGTTTCTGATAGTGAGCTTCAAAGTAATGATTGCACAACGGTATTCATTTTGTCGTTACTTTTACAGCACTACTTATTAGCAGGCCCTAATTTCGCACTATTCGGAGATGGGGCCAAAAATATGAATTTAATCTTAAACATCACCATCGACGCAAGTCAGAAATATATAACGGCACAAAAAAAAAAAAAAACTGCCATGTCTTGGTCATGTGTACTATTCAGTTTTGGAAAGTTTCATAAATTGACACATTATAACAAATAGAACCTTACATTAGGCCGGTCACCAATAAGCAGGTTTTTCTGGAAATAATCATAGAGTCCTTGGCGGGAAAGGCTCCGCCCTCCTAAGCAAAATTAACTCATACCCTGAAACAATTCCCCAGTATCAGCAATAGACATAACAAAAAATACTTTCAAACAATTCAGGAATGTAATTAAACACTTTTTGCAAACAGTAATTTTAATACTAAACCTTTAATGGTTAAACATAACAAAGTATTTGAGTTCGCTTGTATGTATTACTAGCTGAAGTACCCGTTCTTCGCACGGGAATGAATGGACTTTTTGATATTACGATTTGTGGTGATTACTATTCATTGTAATAAACAGATATAGCAAAGTGGATATCGCGTAATATTGTGTCCAATAATCATGCATACCGAATTGCAAGGCAATCGTTTTTACGGTGCAGAAGGCCATGCGGCGTAGCGCAATCTAGTGGCGAGTTTTAGCAAAACGGATACGGCGAAAATATTTTCGCATTCAGATATCGATGTATACGAATTTTCATGACTATCGGCTGGACAGTCCTGAAGTTCATGTGTTGACGCGACATCTAGTGGCAAGTTATAGGAAAATGGATAGCGCCAAACTCTTCCCCGTGTTCAAATATCTATGTATACCTATTTTCATAGCGATTATTTGCACAGTCAAGAAGTGATACACTGCAGGGCCATCTAGTGGTTCAATAAAGTAATGATTTGCTACAGCGCCGTCAAGTGGCGAGTTATAGAAAAATGGATAACGCCAAAATATTCTCATTGTTCAAATAGATATGTATACTGATTTTCATAGCGACCGTTTGAATGGTCAAGAATTTGGCCTGCTGCAGCGTCATCTAGTGGCGAGTTAAAATAATAATGCATTGCAGTGTCATCTAGTGGTGAGTAACATCAAAAAGAACGCAGTTAGAATATATTCTTCGTGCTCAAATGTGTAAGTATAAAAAATTTTATGCCGATCGGTCGAACGGTATAGAAGTTGATGCTTTGCAGCGCCATTTAGCGGCAAGTTACAGCAAAATGGATATTGAAAAATATTCTCCGTGTTCTAATATTCGCGTGTACCAAATTTCATCGAAATCGGTTGGACGATATTCGCATAGCAAACGGCTAAACGGAATAGAATTCAACGTTGTGCTGCGGCACCAAGTGGCAAGTTAAGGAAAACGGATAGCATAAAAACCTTCTCCATCATAAAAGACTTAGGTGAACCAAATTTCATCGTGCAACGGTGCTCAACGGTGCTGGAGTTTTTCAACCTCATAAACACATACCAACATTCATTTTTATCTATAAGCAGTGTTATTATATATACCAGTCTCAAATAAAATCCAGTTTCAAATCTAAGCCTCGCCAAAGTGCCAACATACGCCATTTTGCAAGAGTTTTTTCAGGGAATCATTCGAAGCATTGACTTAGCAGCAATCAGTATGGGAAATGGTTCGACCGCCAAAGAGTAGCACGCATTTATTTGAAAATTGGAATTCCTTAATACAGCCGATTTTTTTTTTAAATTATCAACTATAATGTTTTTTATTCATCGTTACTCCGATGTACTAAATGAGAAGATTTCAATTTTCTGAAATTTGGCGGAATTCCCCCAACTTAAATCAATGTACTCAATTGGCGAGAATTCTGAAGTTAGATCGCTTGAAATCCCTTAATAACTGCATTATTTCTTCACGAATCATTAAAATTTAACGCTGTATTCTAATAAAACCTTTGCACTTGTTTTCAAAAATCTATTTCCTTAAGCTCTCAATAAAGTGCACCAAGCCGAAAACTGTGCAAACCGCTAGAACTCACTTACTCAAAATCCATATTTCAGCCATTTTATTTTTTCGCCAAACTAAAAAAATTTACACATTAGCCTCGAAAATCTTCAATTCTTATTGTTTTGCGTGTAAAGCATTACATTCCTGCTCTGATTTCCCATGCACACGATATTATAATTAAAAAAAAAATAACCTTACGAATATAAACTAACAAAAAAAAATCATTATTATTTTTTTATTTTTACTTTGAGAATTTAAAACATTTTATTCGGCAAAATCGCCACACATGGCAACCACGATCCTTATTTCACACTTTTTTCACTACAGGGGTTACAATTACGGAAAGATTTTTGCGTGAAGAGCATAAAAAATCTCTTAAATTCCGGGAACGGGTGGACTTTCAAAGTTTTAAAGTGGACTATGATTTTTTCTATATTATTTTACATATCTGTGCTAAATTTCAGGCCGATAGGTCCATTTTTGTGGATTTGTATACGAATCAAATCAACAAACAAACAAACAAACAAACAGAATTTCATTTTTTATAAGATTAAATTTTGAAAAAAATATTTGAAAAAATATACTAACAAAAGTGGTTAGTTATATTAAGTAGTAGTTAGTTATTACAAAAGTGGTTATTTATATAGTAATAAACATTCGAAATTAAATAAAGTGAGAGCAGTTTAATTACATAAAAAATAGAAATTGCAAAAAAAAAAAAAAATGGCAATGCATTCCAATAAAACAAAGTTGCAAAGAGGTTTCAGGAGTAGGGATGGGGCTCAAGGTACTCGAAGATGTAATCTAAATTCTGGTTGCTCTTTTCATAAAGCTACCGGCACAATGTGTGTTAATAAATGTAGCCAAATAAAATAAATAATTATTAAAAACATTTGTGCCAACAAAATAAATAAACAATAATTAACTTTTTTATTTCGAATCGAGCATGTTGATATCATTATCGTATCCTGCTGATAAGAATTATCGATCTTCCGTTTCCTGATTTCGATTCTCGATATCGATGAAAGCCGCTTTCGTAATTCTCTTATGCAACTTCCACGTTATCTAAAGAACTTAGCCGTGTTCTTACTGATAAAGAAGCAAAATATTTTTCCAAAACCCATATCAACCCAACGTTTTTCAAATCTAACGGGATAATCTGAAATATGGAATTCCCAGGAATATTTGCGAAAAATGCAAACAGACTGGGTTTTTCTCTTTGAATCTTTCGAAACTTCGTTCACTACTGTTTAAAATTACCTAAAAATTAACCCTTTAACGATCGTATTATTTTCTAGAAAACGGTCATAAATGTGCCTATTTTTTTATTCCAGAAAATTGTATAATAATAATTTCATGTACAATATATCTATTCATTTGGAGGTTTTGGACAATTTTTTTTTTTTTTTAAGCGTGAAAGAGAGAAAAGAAAAAGTTAAATTTCTAGGAAGAGCCAACATTCAGGGTTATTGTGACTGATTGTGTGTTTTGTAGTAAGCAGGGAATCATTAAAGCTATATATTTTAAACAAAAGAGGAGAATTTTATTAAACTTCGCAAAATAAATACATATTTGTAAAGTTTTCTTTGAACATGAGTAAAAAAAGTGAGCTAAGATTTCACAACACATATCACAAATACACGCACTTGAGTACTGCTACCCTCTATTTAAAAATGAACTATCTCCGAATTAAGCTGAAAATAGTCATCTGTTGTGTAAAATGAGATAAAAAAACGTGCATAACAATTGAAATGCTCTTATGTTTCTAGAACATTTGCATAACATTGTGTTATGCAAATGTATGTTGCATAACATTTGAACACTATTTAACAAGGGGTTAACCCTCCCTCTCTATGGGCTCTCCTAATGAGCACCCGTGTGCATTTCATTCAGGCCATATATCTTTTTTTTTTATTTAGTCCTTCCAATAAAGAATTTCTGAATTCGCCACTGGGTTTATATATCCTCTAGCACCTAGCATGTCATTTCGATGATTTTAAAATTTATAACAAGAATATAAAAGCATTAATATATTTTTTTTATTCTTTAATACAGATACAAACAGAGAATCGGGAATTAAGTTCGAGGAAGACTTCCCACACCACAATCTAAGACCAGGTGAAACAGACAGCAGGAGAGCAAAAGTGAACGGCGACGCTTCGCACAGGACTCCAGAATACGAATACGTCAGTGCTGAATCCTACTTCTATGACAGACCGAGCCGGATTCACCATAGCCCGAATTCCTCCAGGAACATCTCAACCCCGACTAACCCAAAAGCCTTTTGCGAAGCCTGTAAGATACAGTTCTTGTCGGTGAACACTTATCAAGTGCACAAGAAGTTCTACTGCAAGTCCAGGCACGAAAGTGAAGAACTGGCACATCCCATGCCCTCTCTGGAAACATCTTCCGGTGGATTGCCCGCCGCTTTCAAGGCATCAACGGATACTGTGATTCTGAGGAGTGGGATGAATGGTGGTGTCGCGCCTTCAGTCATACAGCCTCAGGCCATATACGCGGCCATATCAACTAACCCATTGATACTCTTGCCTTGCACGCTAGTGCCTGGTCAGGGACTCGTTCCTCAGAATGGTGTCATACCGACCGGAGCTCCGGGTATCGTTCTACAGAGTGGGATAGCTTGCCCGACTATTGTCGAAAAGCCATCCGCACCGAAGCCTTCTGAGACCGTCTGCCCTCCGAGGAAGACCAGTCATCCCGTGATGAACAGTTCAGACGAAACGAACGACAAGACTTTGCTCACTTCCTCGAAGATAGCTTCCCTGAAGAGGAAGATGAGCGAAGGAGACGTGCTGAACTTGAAGAAGACGTGTACGAGTAACGAGCCCAGTCCGGTCGTGCCAGAGAACTTCTATGACACAAAAGAAGTTGAAACTGATCTAGATTCTCCGCTTGACCTCACCATCAAAGTTAAAAAAGTCAACGAAACCAGTGCGAGTAGATCTCCTGTTAGACGACGCAGTTCTGTCATATCTGTTGGCCATCCATCGTCTCCGGTGCTTCGCATAGCAGGATCACCTCCTGGGCCTTCTGTGATTTCATCGACTCACAGTGCACCCTCACCGACGAACTCTTACAGCAATGATAGTACAAGTTACACCTCTCAAGTACCTGTTGTTGTACACAGAGTGCCTCCTGTAGAACGCAAGTCACCCCTTCCACCTGTTCTCCAGTCGGCAATTGTAGACAAGACTATACCACCTCCAGGTATGCTGCCACCAAAGCTTATGAAACAAGGCAACAACATTTGTGAAGAGTGCCATATTGTCTTTATTAAGTACGATAATCTCGTGACGCACAAAAAGCATTATTGTGCTTACAGGCGACAGCAATTATCTGCAATGGCTGCTGCGGCTGCAGCTGCAGCCGCATCGGCGCAAGAGCAGTCTAGTGATGACAATAACAGCAACCACAGTGGTATTAATGAAGGGGCACAAAACTTTCAAAATGATGATGCCGGAAAAACAAGTCTGCGTAAATTAGAATATAGTGTCGATCATTATAGAACAGTTATTCCTAAGCCACCCCAACCAGCATACTATTGTGACGCTTGCGGAGTGAAATTTAGTACTTCCGATACTTTAATTGCTCACCAAACATACTACTGTATGAAAAAACCCGACAGTGCCATGGCTAAAGCTAACAGCAAAAAGGGAGACGAAACAAGTTCTTCAATAGAGTCGCCATTTTCCGGACCGGAAGAATGGAAGTGTAATTATTGCGACGCTTCTTGTTCGTCGTATGAAACAATGCGGAGGCACTTGTTGACGCATAGTGAACCTCGTGGTTACAGATGCTTGTTGTGCGGCTACAAAGGAAATACCCTTAGAGGCATGAGAACACATGCTTGCGAACATCTCACTGAAGAATCTTCATCAATCGAGGAGTTCATGTCGACTACGGTAATCAGTGAAGGGGGTGGTCTTCCATTGATTCCAAGAGCTTTAGAATGTAGCGACGAAGACTCCGACGCTCAAAAAGAGCCATCCGGTTATAGACACCGCGAAAGAACGTCGTCTAACAATTCTGACATTGTCAGGGAGAGGACATTGAAAATCGACAAGATGGCGACGGACCTTTCGGAATCCGAAGATCGTTCTCACTCGCCCAGAAGCGTCGAAAATGGGGCGAAAGATCTTGCGGCGAGGCGAGCCACGAGCTCCGTGAAAACGGAATCCGGCGACAGCAATTCTGACGTCAGTAGCAATCAGGATCTGGTGAATCCGATGTCCTTCTGCGACGTCGTCATCAAGTCCGAAAACGACCATAACGGCAGCGGCGACGACTCGGAGGTCAAGACGGAACCGGTTTACGACAGCGACGACAAAGTCTCTGCAGCACCTCATCAGCAGTCAGTCATTCGCCACGCGGAGAAGCA
This sequence comes from Cheiracanthium punctorium, assembly GCA_038373885.1. Taxonomy (NCBI): domain Eukaryota; kingdom Metazoa; phylum Arthropoda; class Arachnida; order Araneae; family Cheiracanthiidae; genus Cheiracanthium; species Cheiracanthium punctorium. The sequence continues at coordinate 1,355,290 of JAWZYV010006201.1, forward strand.
AGAAGTACCTCATTCGTCGTCGAAGCGGAAGAACAGACCCTACGCCAAAACCAGCACCGACCCAAAGTGCTGCAAGACTTGCGGAGTTTCCTTCCAGCACTTGTCGAACTTTCTGACGCATAAGAAATTCTACTGTGATTCCAGGACATTACCGAACTGTATACCTGAGACGGCGACCGTGCAGTGAGAGTGAAATTCACACTCATATAATGAAAGAAATCTTTCTTTTTCTAACGAAATGTTCAAAAATACTGTACATATGTGAACGCCCAGTTTTCTCCACTGCCTGTTCTGAGAAAATGAGGACTCTTTGAGCTTAATTTTTATTCTAATGTGATCATTTATAATGGGATGTGAAAGTTACGCTATGTATATAGATAATATGGAATACAAACTGTTTAGTTTATCCAGATTGATTATAGCTTAGAATGAATATTAGTTGCTTATTGTAATTTTTATGAAAATGAGATTCTCTTGGCGTATAATTTTTCAAATTACTGCTTTCAGTTTAAAAGTCTTGTAACCAAGAACTGGCGTTTAGATACCGCATTTTGAACTTTACCAAAGGGTGGTAAACCTTTTAAAAATAAAATACCTCATATTAGAACATTTCTTGATTTATGTTTTTAGCGAATTGCATGGTGTGTTCTATTTCTAGCAAACATTTTATGTTGATAATGCTTAACATTTTGTTGTAACGATATTTTAAATTATCGTAGTCAATATGATTCAGCGATAATTTCATAATATAGAAACAATGTATAACAAATATTAAGCAATGCATGATAGCAGAAAATTGACATCAATAAGTGAACAATATTTTATTTTTAAATTAGAAATTACTATACTTTCCAAAATTTACTAAACTGCTTACTGGAAACAAAGCTGTCAATTCAAAAATGATTGCAAACGCAAAGCTTGGTTACGCATTGATACTTTAATTAATCTAAACGAACACTACTTAGAAATTGCGTTTTCACAAAAATTTAACACACCTGTTTAAAATAGACAAATGTAACATTAAAATGCCCTAATCAGAACAATTGCAGCTACCTGTAAAGATGCATAAGCATTTGAAAGGATTTAGATGCTGTATTTACAAATAATTTATTAGTTTACTTTAAAATATTTCTTAAGAATATAAAAGTTTGCATTTTTGTGAAACTTTTTTTTTAGAATTCAACTAATGATTACATATTTCTAACTCTGACTGTAAATTTATATGTTGTTAACCAACTAGTCCAATTAATTGATTCTAATTTTTAAAGATCTGTTTGTCTTGTCTTATAATTATTTGTAAACTTTAAAATGATACATTAGTTTGTGCATAACGGAGAATTATACATACATGAAAGTTTTTTTTTTTTTAATTCCTGAAACGATTTAGTTTATGATAAACTTAACTTCGAGCTTTTGTTCTCAAAAACATTTTCTTAATTCTCTGAAAACGTTATACTAATTTACTTATTTTTTAGGTGATGTCACTCCTACCAAAAAGAAAAAAATAATAATACGAATAAAATAAATAACACGGCAAAATTTTAATTTTATCGTAATAACGGTCAATTGCATTTGCAGTATTTTCAATTAACTTTTAAAAAATGGATTGAAGAATGCAAGGAGAAAAAAAAAATTAAAATGCTTCACTGTTCTTCTAAGCATTGTGCAATTGATACCTTAAAATATCTTAGATAGAAAGAAACACTCAAGTAATCAAGCTTTAAATACTCGCAGTTAAATTTGCTGCAAGAATTATCGACCATCGCAGTTAATTGGACTAATCTCACATCATTTGCCGTGGACGCCTCGACTTATTTCAAGCCTTCATGTAATGGTTCTAAATACGATGTACACTCTCTCAAAAAAAGTATTCGAAGTTAAAAATTCCCTATTTCCAGTGTTGTAAATATCTAATCAGTTATACGATAAACACACAACTCGAACGAAATATAAGTTAATACTATTTATTTGCCTAAAAACGATTTGAGAAATGTACTACCCATCTGATAAATACCTCTCTACCCTGACTTGTTAAAGCAATTGCAGATTGCAGTTGTAACTCGGATTTGGATAAAGGACGATCGTCGACACAGACGGGAGAAATAGTGTCATCCTCTCAAAGGAAAATACTCAACCCACTTTTAATGATTAGCAGCATAAGCGCTCTCTAGTGACGAATCATGATGCTATCTTCTACTAATACAGGCATACGCACAGCATAAATTTAATGATTACGACTTACAGTGCCATCTTACAGACAAATTTCGTTTAGCTCTTTTAGAACACATCGATGATTGTCCTATACCCAAGTCTGTGATCTGTAACTAGAAATAACTACGCACTTTTCAATGCGATTTACTCAACGATGAAGCACAGACAGGCTTTTTTTTTGTTTGTGTTAAACGCTTTTTATTTGTATTTATTTTGAATTTCCGGTGAGTCTTTCAATGATTTTTGTGACTTTAATAACATAAGTTCTACTTCAAGTACTTGTTTTTTCAAACTTTCAACTTACGTTCTTAAACGAACATAATTGTTTTAATTATGTTATTTCAAAATTTTTACACATGACTGGTCATGGAAATTGAGCTGTTGCATTTATGTGATGTAAACACACTGTACAAAGAAAAGAAGTGCTAATAAAAATTATAAATACTTGAAAAAAAATGTGTTTATTCATTGTGTTGAAATGTCTTCCTTTTTTCCAGGCCGCTCAGGCCTAAAGGAGTTTTATATATTCATTCTTTCATATCCCTTCGACCTTGAACGTCGACATATACAGGGTGACTGCTAATTCATGGTGCAAACTTTGAGGACTGGTACAGGACAGTGTAAGAATCGCATATTGTATAGGAATGTATGATAAAATAAATAAAAAACTTTGTTAAAAAACACGCATAAGATGTTACTTGTAAGTTGATACGTACGTTTCGACCAAAAATTCTTTCGGTCTCGTATGTCAAAAGTGAAGTGTCGAAGCACAAACACAGGAAAGAACAAATGATAGGGAAAGTGTTTTATTTTCATAACCTCGTTTACAAGTGGAAATTAATTTACAATAAGTGTTCAAAATTGCGTCCATCAGCATGCTTGACACCGGTGGTGCAGCGATTGACGAGTACTTTCAAAGATACCAGGAATTTCACGCACATGTGCAGCAGCTACGGATATTCGAGCAACGAGATCTTCATCGGAGTCTACTGGAATGGCATAAACGACATTCTTCAAATGTCCCCATAAAAAGAAATCAAGGAGCGTCAAATCGGGAGACTAGAGTAGCCAAGCGATAGATCCACCAAGTTCAATCCATCGCACTCCAAGAGTCACATTCAAGTACTGATGAACATCTAGGGCAGGGGTTCCCAAACTTTTTTCCCCGTGGCACCCTTTTCAGACTAAAAACACTTCGCGGCACCCTTGTCATGCTAAAAACATTTCGGGGCACTCTTCTCAGGCTGAAAACGTTTCGGGGCAGGTTACCTTTAAAGCAATATGAATATGAAGGGTAGAATGAAACAGTTTGGGTACATTTTTCATTGTTTCTTTTATGTTTATTAGGCCAGCTTTTATACTCTCTTGGAAAAGGGATATCAAATTTTGCCCCCCCCCCGCATTTCAGGGAGTTCCTGAACTCTCTCGAACTTGACTAAAATATTTTTGTTTCGCCTGCTTGATCATCGGCTTGGCAAACTTTTTTGTGAAATATCAGTTCAGAGGATTTTTTTCGATTATGCTCGCTCCAAACTTAGACTTTTCTAGATTATCTCAACGGCACCCCTGGTATACACTCGCGGCACACAGTTTGGGAACCTCTGATCTAGGGTGAACTGAGCTGGCGCCTCATCATGCTGAAACCACATGCCGTTTCTAATGCTGAATGGATGAAAACTGAAGCGATAATGGCCTCTCTTCCCCAAATCAACGCCGACTGGCTATCTACCGGCAACGGAAGCAACTACTAACTCCGTTTCCTGCATTTGTTCTTACCTGTGTTTGCGCTTTGACGCTTCACTTTTGACCATACATTCCTATACAAAATGTGATTGTTACAGTGTCCTGTACCAGCCCTTAAAGTTCGTACCATGAATAGCAGTCACCCTGCATATCATATGCCGCAGTCATCGTCGTACAATAAAGATGACTCTGGTAGTCCCAGGTGCCAGGCTTTCAAGGGCGTTACAGGGTGTTTGGAAAGGTCCTTCACTAATTTCTAAGAGTAGAAGGCAGAGAATAGTGTCAGAATCATAGAAATCAGGAGTCGCAAGATTTTTTACGCTAGGGATATTTACCTTTTAGGAACAATTAGAAGAGCATGTGTAGCAATTTTGAAAAGCTTTTTGCTTTTTCTCGCAGAAAATCAATAATGCGTGCAAAAATCTCTTTAAATAACCATTTATATTAATTAAACTAAACTTATTGGTGCAAAATCCCATATAGGTCCGGACTGGGCAGGTCGGCGTTTGCCGAGGGCCACTGACCTAAGGAGGCCCCAGCGATGTCCCCAATAGTGGATATGCTACTGTATAATTTGATATATATCAGAGTATTATCCATCAAAGTAATTTGATTATGTATTCCCCAGTAATCTTACGCCTTTGCGTTGTGACGTAGCGAAAAACCCCCACAGACCCCGCGGCGCAAGATCCTCCCCGAAGAATCAAGGGCCCCGATAGCTTTAACATAGTTAAATGCGATTTTTATGCACGTAAGCCTAATTTTCAAATATCGCATACTCTAATATTCTATTCCCCAGTAAGTGTGGCCCTTTCAATCTACAGCCAAGGGCCCCCAAAGGACTGCCCCATATGGAGCCAAGACAAAGAATTTATAATCAAATGAAGAAGAACAGCTTCCGTAGAGCCAATGTAAACACGGAAACTGGCGCATGCGCTAGAATGTGAATACGAATTATGACCAGAAAGATGACTTTACAGGAATCCGGTACAGAAGCAGCGCGCACCGTTGTAAAGCGTTCCGTCCAGTATATATTATTATTTTTATTTACTATTTATAATCACGTGCAAAGAGTGTTATTGACTAAAATACACGATATTAATGTTTTCGATAATTCATTGTTGCTTGATCAATCCTTTCTACGCTCAAAAATCAAAGTCAATTTGAGTAAATCCTTTGAAATTTGAATTCTAAATTTACTAAATTTAAATTTTGAAGTAATTTTAAATACTGGAATTCTAAAGATGTAGTTCTTTAAAATTTTAACGTAAGATTCCTCAAATTTCAAAAGCTGTACCACACTAAAATTGCTCTGAATAATTATTTATTATTATTTTTTTTAATCTAAACATCTTTTCAAGGCATTTAAAATTACAACATTTCTCATAGTCTCGTTGTGTTTGAATTGAATGATGATAAATATTTTTTTGTTGAAACACATTCTTTTTTCACTTATTTAGAATGATTTTAAATTAGTTTTCTTTAATAGAAAAATTATGAACTTAAATGTAAAAATTACTTTTTATCACAGTAAAATAATTTTCGTAACAACTACAATGAAAATCAAAATACATATTAAATTGCTTTTTGAGAGTATATATATGTAATTACTCTCAAAAATGGATTTTTAATATGCATTTTTATTTTCATTATATACATACCGTATTAACCCGAATATAACGCGATACTTTTTGACCGATCATTTCCTGTAAAAAATCTGACGCTCTAAATTCGAGACCAAAATGTGGGATTTTTCAAATTATCAGGATGAAAAATTTCTGAGTCGCGTTGTATTCGGGCGAATACTGTAGATATTTAAAAATTAATATGCATATAATTATTTATTTACACGAATAAACATTTTTAAATGATAGAAACAAGTTTCCAAACAAATTATTTTTATTTACAAAAATGCTCATGCTTTTTCCATAAATAATACAAACAAAGAATACACAACAGACACAATAATTCAAAATTCCGGGTTTTTTAAATAATGCTACATTTTCAAGAATAACATCTAACATTGGGATGAATAATTGGTTTGGTGATGAATAATCATCAGGAGCAAAATGGTCGCTACAAATTATATATTTTTTATTTCTCACAGCAGATGTTGCTTCAGTTATCCATTTTTTCCCAGTTATGTTGGCCCATCTGTCAGATCTAAAAATTTAAGAGATGAAATATTTAAGTACAAAAGAATTAAAAATCTAGTGTTTTTTTTTTTTTTTTTTTTCTCATTACTCATGTATCTAGTCTAAAAAGTTTCTACTTCTCAGCCAAGAAAATCTTATTTAACTTTAAACAAACATAACATAACTTGAATAACTTTTATTAAGGATAACGCTTTTTTTTTAAACTTACATTTCTGGATCTTTCGGAAATCGATGGAATTTCTTTGTAGGGTCTGCTTTGTTTCGGTAAATGCCGCATAATGCGCATTTAGCACCTGTGCAGAGTTTGTCATTTCTGCAAAAGAAAAGTACAATAATTAAACAACAAACAAAATAATATTTATGATTCAATATACTTATAATTTGAAAGTCCTAGTATTGAGAATAGCGAATATACCCATGGGCGCCGGCAGCATAGGGCAAGGGGGTGGCAATGCCCCCCCTGGATTTTTGTATGCAGTGTTTCCCTTGCTTTTTTGCTCTTTCCAACATGGTAACCATACGTTAAAGTAGTCTTTGCCCCCCCCCCTGGAAAATATTCTGCCGGCGCCCATGAATATACCCACTCCCCTCAACATCTGGAATTAAAGTAAAATTATATTTTATTTAAATATGCGATTTCATACAAAGTTACATAATTTAACTATATTGTAGCTTCTGCTAAAGTCAATAAAATCAGGTAATAGAAATTGCAATTTTTTTAGATCGTATTTTGTCTTATAACTTCCCAAATCTATTCTAGTCTCATGCAATTTATGTTTCTACTCTTCAAACACTTCAAATTTTATTTTCGGTTTCGGAGCATCTTGTTAACCCTTTGAGGCGCAACCCTTTCCCAATGCTGAAAAATGGGCAGCCGTTGCCATCTCTCGACTTAACTACCAGCAAGATGGCGGACGATCGAAACGTTCATCGCGTGCTACAGATCTAAAGACCCTTTTTTGACGACAGCTGGCTGTGCGGCACAGCCAGCTGTCGTCGAGAGATGGCAACGGCTGCCCTTTTTTCAGCATTGGGCAATCTATCCAGCTGTTCTCGCATTCTTCCATTTTTCAGCAGATGTCAGTACTGTTAAAAATAATCGTGACATTTTTTTACGGGAAATGACGTGCTAAAAAGTAAAGGATTCTCGTGGAGCTATGTCATCCGCAACTATGTTTATAGAAATCAAATCTATTCTTCGTGACTGGCAACAGTCAAAACGTCAGCGTTTGGTGTTCCCAGAGCGGGAACACTGCGCGTTAAAGGGTTAAGTGCGAGTTAACTTTTGATTTTTAATGTTAAATTTACCAATATTAAATAAATAAAATGTTCTAAGAAGAACAATACATATTTAACGTTAATAATTATACATCAATTAAATAATTAAGAAAATTAAATTTAAAAAAAAACTTTACTTTTTAGCGTAAAAAAAGTTGCAAAATAATAGAAACATAAAATTTATTATGGACAGTTATACGATATTTAATTTCATATTACATATGAGCACAAATGTACCCCAGAAATTTAACCATAAGTACGCCACATAGATTTACATAAATTCGCCAAATGTTTTAATAATATATCACATATTTAAATTACTGTAATTTAGAGTCAGTACTTTAAGAAAATCTTAATGAAATGAGCTTCTTTAAAATGCTGTACACTTTCACTAAAAATTTTCAGTTTATTGTATTCTGTAACCAAAAATAAAAAATTAAACTTTGATTTATTATCATTAATGATTTAAACAAATAATCGAATAGATTTTCAAATAAAAAATTTATAATTTATTAGCTAAATCGAATTAATAATAAGTTTATAATAATTTATACAGGGTGGTTGAAGAGTAAAGTTTTAAATTATTGGGTTATTCAATTCAAGTAAATGTTTAATTTTAAATAGTCTATTAAAATAAGCAGTCAATTAAAGGAACTCAAGATTTTCTCTTGAAAGGAAATAAAACCTCACATAACTCAGCCTATCTATGGTAAACACAAGATCTGTTTCTACGCCCGTTGGAGTTCCTTTCTTTAGCAAAACTCAAACGAAAACAATATAGTTTACACTATTCTATTTTTGTACAATTTAGCAAACATTAAGGAAAAAAACAAACATTAAACAAAAACAAAATAAACTATTTCATTCTTGTACAAGGGGGCTCCAGTGAGAGGTCCATGTCCCCCTCCGAAATGTTGTTTAAAAACTTTAGATTCGCATGCTTCACGATTTCACACGTTCAATTTGCATTTTGAATAAATTATAGACCCATGTAAAAAATTCAATAGCCCTGAGAATTCAGTTTGGAGTTGGCCTTGCTGTTGTATAATATAACAATCAGCACGAAACAAATCTTAACCGAAAACAAAATTACAATATATTCCGTTTTCATACTGTACAATATTATAAAATAATATTATAGAAAAAATATCTAAATAAAAATGTACTCACCCATTTTGATCATCATTAGCAGACGAATTGTCAGGCATCATTTTGTTGACGACGCACAAGCACTTGGAAAGAACATGCATGAAATTGAAATTCAAAATTCAGTTTATTTTCCCTCCTCTTGTTTTTCGTCAGATACGCATGCGCGGCGTGAGATATTGGAAGGAGCATGTTTTAAGTTCTTTGGAGCAGCGCCGAGTTGTCAGCCCGTATATTGGCTTTTCCTTCATACACAATATATCTCTTCCACTAGAAGGCAGGCTTTAACGTATCGCCGAAGTAGAACCCGTTTGACTAAAATGGTTGCTTATATGCTGGAATTGTTGATGGCTCTGGTATTAGTTTCAGCTGAAATGGCTTTCAAAACTTGAAAGTACCAGATGAAGGGCGAAAGTACCATGGGCGCCGGCAGCATAGGTCAAAGGGATGGGGCATGCCAACACCTCCTAGACACAGAAAGCCTTACCACAGCTATGTCACGGAGCTTTGAGGTCATCATTTGGCTTACATATAAAAGTTTTATTGTGATAAAATAAATAAATTAAAAATTTCTGGTGAATTTACCTATGATTGGCAATATTTTAATAACTTGAGATAAAAAATGTAATTTTACGACAAATGGCAGTTTTTAACCATGGCTTCTAGATAATATGATAAGGAAATAGATCATAATCAATAATTTTGTGTGAGAAAAGTATTTTAATTTTAATGTTTAATTTAAGATATTTTCTAATATTTGTAGCATTCACCAGAAGTTTTAAATAGTTTGATTTTGTGAAAAGAAAACTGTGATGATGTCACTTTCGTAGTCCTAGTGATAGCGTTAAAGCATGGTGACGTACGAATTGAAAGACTTACTATATGTGTAGGCCCGTTTACAGGAGAAAACTGAAAATCCCGGGTAAAAGCAGAGTATAGGGAAAAACACGCAATGCATCATGGGAATGCGAGGCCATCCCTGCATTCACCCTTCACTGGACTAGGAATCAGACTTCGTGCCGATTACACAGACGTGTAATCGATTACGATTACGATTAATTTTCACTTTTAGACCAGGATTAAGATTACCGGAGAAAGTATAATTCCCGATTATGGTTAGATTACGATTATCATATAAAACCCAATTTCCGATTACGATTAGATTACGACTACGTAATCTATTAAAACTTTCGATTATGATTACATTTGAGTCCGATTACGATTATATTACGATTACAAAACTTTTCTTTTTACCCTTCTGGCATTGATATTATAATGTCTAAATTTTACAATTTTAATTCAAGAACAGAATAATGGGTCCATCTGTTCAGGGAGCTAAATTACAAGAATGCCATACAGCAAGAACTTCTATACTATTAGACGAACCTGGTTGATTTCCTAGGCCCACTTGTGAAAAGTTTTTTAATGCATACGAACCTCTATTTGAACATGGCATTTTCCGATTTTAACTTAAACATATGTCATTTGCAGTGTGCGTGTGGGGTGGGAGGGGGGGACAGGCTTGGTGGTTTAACACATCTTTGAAATGAACCCAGGTTTAACCTAATCAAGCAAAAATTAGTATACAAAAATTGATATTTGATCCCTTCTATGCTCGGCGTTGCTTCCTTGCCTATATCCTGGATTTCTGGTTTCGAAAGAGGTACTGGCAGACGCATGAAAAGTTAGCCGTGGTTCCTATTCAGCCGTGAAGGAGGAATAACCTCTGTCATTACGATCTTGCAACGATGTGCGCGAACATATTAAACCAAATTTTAAGATTTTTTAATGCATTGAGTAAAATGCTAAAAACAGGGGCTCTCGACAAATGCATTGTTTTCTCTACAATAACCGTTAGCCTGAATCTGAATAGATGAGGCTGAACGTATATTGCAGTTATTATTTTACAGAAAACTTCACGCACAGTTTAACTTCTTTTTTTATACTTTCATAACACGTATATGGGCATTAAATATCTAAAACTGGGCCTGCCGAACAAACAAACTTTTAATTTCTAGAATACACACGCCGTTTTAAAAATTCAAAACTAACTACTAACTCAAAACTACATGCATACTATCTATTGAGAATAATTTAAGAATTACAGAAAGACTTAAGAATACTACTAATAAGAATTACTTAAGAATAGCAGAATGGAGATGTCTAAAGATATCTCTAAACATACATCTTAAAAGTGTGGTGGGTCATATATAGTGTATTGGTGCTGGTACGACGTAATAAACAAAACTGGACAGTGATATTGGCGGTGTGAATGGTAAAACCCAACGTAATGCCAATTACAATAAAAAAGGCACGAATTTACTGTAAAACTATTTTATAAATAATTAACTGTTCAAAGATGCTCACTTTCTAAGCAATTAGCTGTTATATATGCTAAAGAACAGACACACATTTTTGTCTCTGGTCAAGAATTCCTTTTACATATTGAATATTTAATACACACATACATACATACATACATTTGAAATTTAATGAAAATAGTACAGTGCCAAAAGTTTTTTTAAACTTTTGAATGTGGTATAAAGGAGCTAACATTTTTATGAGAGATAGAAAATAGGTTAATATAGACGTAGAGATGTCAAAGATTTGCGGATGAGAGGGGGGGGGAGAGGGATGTGTGTATATAATATATTCAAGAGTGGAAATAGTGAAATTTTTATAGGTTTTGCAGGAGGAAAAGACTTTTGAATCGATGGTATTTTAAACAAAGTAGACTGCAAGCGGAACCCTGTCCTACGCCTATGTTGGTTAATGCGAATTCTCGGAGGAATTATAAAAGCTTATAATACACACAATAGAAAAGTTATATATAATTAGTCTGCAGTTTAATTCCAAATTGATAATAAATAAATGCCAACAATTCAAGTTCGAAAGACGTACTATGTTTTAATATAATATGTGTACAGTACAAATTAGATAGAAACAAAATATTTTAAATAATTTTCACACTCATCAGTGAAAAAAAACGAAGTATGAATACTTTGTGAATTATATTTTTAAAAAAAAATGAACTGTTTTCTGTGACTAATCACTAACACTGGCATAAATGAAAATAAATTATTTATCCGTTAAACTTTTAGAACTAAGTCAAGGCAGCCAATCAAGTCGAAAATAAGACAAAATTGATTTTTAATACTTCATTATGTATTTTTACGCATTTTTATTCACCATAAAATTCTATTGAAGGAAAAAAAAATGTTAATTCTATTAAAGGGGGAAAAGGGGTTTTGTAGATCATTGTCTATGTTCCCTACTCTTTACCCATTTATCCAGAAATTTATCGATCATTAAAAAATATTGATATTTCTAAAGGTCTTTATAAAATTATTACATTCTTATGCAATTACATTCTTATTAATAGCACAAAGATATACTAATTTTTAACAGAAATATATGCGTGCCTACCTGCTTATCCAAACAACACAAGGAACCAAAGTTTATCTGTTGTCCACTAATCCAAACAACACATTCACAGTTCTTAAATGCACATCCTTTTCCATTTTTATTTTTATACTTTTCTAAAACTGAAAAAACATGCTGCACTTTTTCCTGTGTAGGTGCCATTTATGTTCTTTTTCACGACTGCAAATCAAAATGAAGAAATGAAGGAAAGATCTGACACCACAAGAAATAGTTTTAGCTATTCCCTCCAGCGCAACCCTCACTTTCTTCTGGGAAGTCCATTCTTGTCTCTCACCAGTCCAGACTTGGATGAACAGAAGACGACAGACAACAACAATAACAAAAATGAATGGTCATCTAAATATTTTCTGGGGGAAAAAAAAATAATAATACAAGCGAGCTCCTGTCTTCCTCCAAACGTCGGAGCAGCAGGGGAACTTCCTGTCTTCAGGGCATGCCTGTGCCTCCATGTGAAAATTTTCCCAGCAAGCAAAACAAAAACTAAAACTGGGCAACTGTAATCGTTTTGTAATCCTCTCGTAATCAAAGCGACTACGATTACAGTCTCTTCGATACGACATCTGTAAATGAATTTCAGATTACGATTACACGAAAAATAAACTCTAGATTAGACAGATTACGATTACACGAAAATTTATTTGCCAGATTACGATTATATTATGATTACACAAGAAAATGTAATCGATTACAGTCGATTACGATTACACGATTATGATTACACGAAGTCTGCTAGGAATCTCTCTACCCCGCATTTTTTCCCTACGTAGGGGAAGCGGTGTAGAAAGCAAGCAAAGTTCCGGAATTTACTCCGCATTTTCATCCGTGTAAACGGGCCCTAGAAGGCGTTGGCCTGACGCGGGCCCTCAGTGTATGGACCGACACAAGGCAAGGGATGAAAGTCTGAGTTAACCTCTCTCCGCAACTCATTTTCGTGTTTCGGAAATAAGTTCAGGTTAAGAAATTTCCTTAAGTTCTAGAGGGTAAGCTGATGATTCAACTCAGCTTTCAGTACTTTGTAGTTTTAGTTTTTGTGAGTCTTTATATACAACAATAAAATTTATTAAAAACAGGCATCGGAATTAATCTGATTTTAAGGCTGTCCTACCTGAAAACGGAGTATTTCGGTTGACTTTCACTTAGGATAGTAAATAAGCATATAATCACTAGAGAATTTTCAGAATTTTCCCTCTAAAACTAGAATGAGAACTGACATTCAAATAAAATTTGAAAAGTTATATAATTTTAAAAAAATTATTAAAATTGGCACTTTTTCAGAGAATTATTTATTTTCTTGACTTACACTCACGCTCAGAAATAAAATTACGATGCTATAATTCTGAGAATTTTCTGAATGTTTCCTCGAAAACTAGATTGAGAACTAACATTGAGATAAAGTTTGAAAAACTATTTAATATTTTTTTAAATTGTTATACTTGACACTTTTTCACAGGAAGACGTTTTTGATGGACTTTCACTTAAGATCAGAAGTAAACATACGATGTCAGAACTATGAAAATTTTTAGACTGTATCCTCAGAAACCATACTGTGAACTGAAATAAATAACAAAATTTGAAAAGTTACTTAATTGTTTGAAAAAAAAAAACCCTAAACTTGGCACTTTTTCAGAGAAGTTTGCTTTTTGACTAATGTTCATTCCATGTAAGAAATGAACTGACAATGCTAGAACTATGACATTTTTCAGAATATTTCCTTCGAAACTATACTGTAGACCGGTGCTCCCCAACCTTTTTACCATCGCGGACCAGTCAACGTTAGCTGTGGCCCACTGAGAGAAGTGGGGGACGTTGATTTTTCACATTTTATATTGTTTTGGTTTAATAATAATATTCGATAATGCTACTACGATTTTGATGTATAAATGATGTTATGTTTGTTTCTTGTTCAATAAAAAGATCGTTTTATTTATGTGCTTCGTTTTCTCAGGAAAGTGCATTTATTTTCAATTTTATGAATGTAATTTTAATTCATACTTTTCAAATGTTCCATAATTAATAAACTAATTTAAGATAGTTTCAAGATTTTTTTCTGCTACAAAGGTATAAATTAGCACAAACCAGACTAAGTCGCACGAACCCGAGAGAAATACACTACCGTAAATAAAATGAAAATAATTTAACGTTCGTTGGGTGGCCCTGTCCCGTACCATTTAATCCACAAACCGGTACCGGTTCGCGGCCTGGGGGATGGGGACCACTGATGTGGACTACTGCAAATTTCCTTCTGAAGTACTAGTCAGCTTTCTCTCTATTCTAAAAAAAAGCAAAGGCCGCTGGTGCTGTCAAAGCTTGTGGACTTATCTCCTCCTAAACCGTAGGGATTTGAGTTTCGACTAAGGTGCCCACAGATTCAAAAAATTCCGAGGAACCTGCTAAGCTGATTTAAATTTCGAAAATCGAATTATTTTAGAAGATATTAATAAAAAACTGAAAAAATAAACCGAATGGTTGCCAGATTTGGCATAAAATCATTCATTCCTTTGCAACAAAGCGTTTCCAAGTATCTAGAATCGCGTGAAATTTACAAACAAGAGTTAGAATTACGCCCATTTTACGCCAAAATAAAAACTATATGTAATAAGTAACTCAAAATGTGTTACACAAAGTTGACAATTTTCAAATAGTAAGTTCGCTTAGACAACAGGAGTTTAGAATTAGCGATTATTCGTTTTTCCAAAACAGAATAATTAATATCTTGAAAATGAAAAATAATTGAAATGCAGATTATTTTAAAGCCGGTTCTGGTCCAGCTGGATTATTTGCTACCAGTAGAAATATTTGGCGGCGTTAACTATCCCATTATAGCAGTTATAGTACACTTTGGATATTTGCTAGCGCGACGAGATTGTATAATTCGTGTTGTTAAGTACGCCAATATGCAAACGATTATGTAAATGAAATTATGGATAACGGTTTTCCGGTAACCTTAAATGAACAGTAAATATAGGTTGTGAGCATGTGTAAATCGCCAAAAATGAAATCGCCAATAATGAAAAGTCGCGATTGGTGGCAGGCTATTCTATCTGTTCTGTAGCTTTTATTAACTTTACCTGTACGCAAGTCGCCAAATAATGAAAAATCGCCATGGGTGGCAAATTCGCAAGGTGTTATTAAAAATACAGCTGAAACATATGTTCTGATTTTATTACGCTTTAGCTCCGAATTAATATAACTTTTGAATGGCAACATTAAATATCATTGTGTTTCTGAGGACTGCAAATAATTTTTCCAGCGATTATAAGCGGAGTCCGCACTCCAGGTGGAGTACAGCTCAGGACCTGTACAACACGGATTCCCATAACAAAATATCTTCTGTGTTATGAGGGAGAGGAGGGGGTCTACTGTAGTGCGAAGTTTAAATTTTTATGTAGCAATGAAGATGCAAGAACCAAGCTATGTGTTGCTCAGTAACATTCTATCTGATCCAATCTTCGGGTTTTGTCTGTTGAAATTATGTCTTTTTTACGAATAAGCCTGATTAGGGGCCGAATGCCTCATACGAAAAGCGAGCGTAGCGAGTCTGAGGGCCTTGGTTCCTAGTCATAAAAAGAAAAAACACTTTTTAAACTCAAACGGAAAATTGGCAGACTAAAATTTCTTCTATCAAACGTAACTTTGAAATATAAATTTGGATCACTTCATAATACATTTAAGAATGTTTTGGGGCTAGGGGCGTATCCAAGGGGTGGGGTAGGGGGTCATAACCCCCCCCCCCCATGAAAAATTTTTGCCATACAAAATGTATATTCTTCACTACATTATCACACCCACGTATAAATATATATGAGTTGTAATAGTCGTAACTTCCCCATGAAAAATTTCTGGCTACGCCCCTGTTTGGGGCTAAACTTGTCCTACAAATTACTTTTATAAATTTTATAATTTTCAAACTTGTAATCGCTTAGAATCACTAATGTATACGAGCTCTTATCACCAAGATTTAAAAATAAAATACAATAAAATAAAATAAATGCAGTAAAAGAGCTATCGAAAAATGTATAATGTTTCTTCCAAAATTACTTTACGAAGTTTTATGATAATGAAGTTTACGGGAGGTAAATTAATTAAAAGTAAATAAATAAATAAAAAATAAATAAATATCGTATTTCAAACTGGAATTCAAAGAATTGCATCAGTTTTATCGAATTTTAACCGAATTTCATTTCAAAAAATCAACTTGCGCTTCTCTCTAGTACTTATTACAATATTTTACAGCAAGAAAAGTTCATTGTATCGCTTCAATTTTAGAGTGTTATTTTATCTCTAAAAATTTTCAGACATCTAAGATTAAAACTACCAATTGCTTCTATTAAATGAACAAAGATGGCGCGACATGCATCCTTAAACCCCAGAACCACCCGTCTTTAAAGCTTTTTCCCGAGTCCGGTGGCGGCAATCACTCTTCAGGTGAAATTTCCTTAACTAATCACAGTTTGCGTGAACTGATCTAGCAAGTCATTCATCTAATTATCAGCAGCTAACGGTTATAGACAGAATTGTATATCAATGGATCTATGAAAAAGCTGAGTCATAATCAGTCTTTGCTTAAGAAAAAAAAAAAAAAAAAAGAATCAGGTACAGATCCAAGTAAAGAAAATTTACTCAGGTAACTCGCTTTAAAAGGTAACATTATACCATGAAAATGGCTCTGGAGTTCCAAGGAGACAGTCTTTCAAGTTGATAGGTGTGCCCAGGACTTCCACCAGCTTGCGCAGTGCGGAGGACTGCCCAAGTTGGTGGAAGACTGCCCGTCTGATTCCAGACAAGTTGTTAATCACAGCAAGGCGATATTGATGAACTAGACTCCTCGGGCTGCATGGTAGCCGTGCCCGTGGATGGATTTTCCCTCAGAGGTCTACCAATCGGTCTTCTGATTCTTTCACATCCCTGAAATTTTTGCAATGCTATACCCATTCCATGAGTTTCATAATCCCACACCTCGAGGAAGTCCAATACTAATATTGGAGTACTAAAAATGTTTACAATTTTACATTGGCATTAAATACCCAAGCTGATCCTAACCGGCTTTAAAATAATCTGCACCTTAATTATTTTTCATTTTCAAGATACTGGGTTCTAACATTTTGGAACTCGCGGTTTAGATTCACCTGCTTGGAGAGATGCCATTTTGCCAGATCGTACCTAATGCCAAGATGGCGCTTTTAAAATCTGTTACAATTAGTTATTCTGTTTTGAAAAAACGAATAATCGCTAACTCTAAACTCCTGTTGTGTAAGAGAACTTCCTATTTGAAAATCGTCAACTTTGTGTAACTAACTTTGAGTTATTCGTTTCATATACTTTTTAATTTGGCGTAAAATTGATGTAATTCTACTTGTCAATTTCACGCGATTCTACATACTTTGAATTGCTTTGTTGGGAAGGCATGAATGATTTTATGCTGGCGAAAACTGCCAAACCTGGCAACCATTATTTTTATTTTTTCAGTTTTTTATTCATATCTTCTAAAATAATTCGATTTTCGGAATTTAAGTCAGCTTATCAGGTTCCCAGAATTTTCCGAATCCGTTTACACCTTCGTCGAAACTCAAATCCCCACGGTTTCGGAGGAGATAGCAGAATAAGTTTTTGGCAGTGGCGGCGGCGGCCGTTACTTTTTTTTTTTTTTTAGAATAGTGAGATTGCACATTGCATATCAACTATGTTGTGATTTATGTTCATATAGACATTGAATTTTGAAAAATCTTTCCTAGTGGTATAGTTGTTTTTGATTATTAATGACAGTATTAAGGCTACAAGTTGAATTAAGTACATAATTTATTTTTTTTATTATTAGGAGGGCTCTGACAAGCAAGTTTTTTAATACAGTCGATTGCGTGTTGAAAGGAAGGTAGCTAAAGGTACATCCCTCCTTACATCCTTTATTAGACGCTCTCTTCCAGAACAGTTTCTACCTAAATAGGAAAGTAACGACCAAAAAGAAAATTTTTTAAATTAGGAAGGTTAAAAACGACGTATAACCTGAGCCCGATCACGACAATTGTGGGCCCTGGGCAGAATAAAAGAATTAAGCCCCTTGCAATACCCCCCCTTAATATATATATATATATATATATATGTGTGTGTGTGTGTGTGTGTGTGTGTTAGGCTTAAAGCCCACCTGGTCTCATTTGGCGCTTTATATCCAAATTATCCACTCTTTCATTGGCTTAGAAGGCTATTTTTATACACTTTTTTCGGTATAAGCTCGTTAATTGGCACCATGTGCTATCTGCTTTTTTATTTATATATTTTTTTTCTTCACTTTATTAATGGATTATCTTGGGATTCCACATTACGTAAGTTAGCTATTCTATATTTTATATATATATATATTTTTTTTTCTTCTTCTTCACTTTATCAATGGATTATCTTGGGATTCCACATTACGTAAGTTAGCTATTCTATATTCTTTATATATATATATATATATATATATATATATATATATATATATATATATATATATATATATATATATATATATATATATAATTCTTGCACTTTATTTGGCTTCAAATTCTGGTTTCTAATTCTTGCTAATAGCTGTTATATATTTTTTTTTTGCGAGATATGTCTTATTTGTAGTATGTTTTGTGTTTTACTTGTTAGTTATGTATACATATATATATATATATATAAAGTATAAACATATATGATTGGTTTATACTGAAAGTTTTAAATATCTTACCCCTTCCAAACACAAATTTTGTTTTAAGTAATCTGAAATAAACGAATATAGTTACATTGATGTCAAAGAAACAGATAGTTAAACGTTACATCGGAATGCTATATCACAGTTGCTAACATGTGCGGAGTACAAACAATTTTTGTAAATATTTCTTAAAATAGCAAACAATTCAAAAATGTTGCTATGTTTTAACATTAAAAGAACTCTTTACAAAATTTAGTTAGTTATTTTCCAACATATTGGTATGCTACAGAGCAGAGGCGCAGAGAGCAAGTCGGGGCCCCGGGGATAAAATCTTTGGGGTCCAGAAATCCTTTTGATGTCGTATTAGATCAATCATTCATTCCTTATTAAAATTATTAATCATTTAAAGAAACTTTAAATTAATAGTAATTGGAAAGTAATTAAAATAGAATTAAAATTATTAATTTAAAAGAGTATTATACTTTAATAAACATCCATGCTCTAAAAAATACCAACATTTTGTTTTGAAGGTTTCGTCACATTCATAGAGAAACTGTATTTGAAACGTTAACATTTTTGCATGGCATGTTTTCTCAGTATTGAAAAAATTAATATTTTTATTCATACTTCCATGCAAGCAGGCAGCCAAAAAAATGTCAAATGGCCAAAAATGAGGAAATTTCAAAATTTCTCATAGAAAGTCTTGATCTTTAACATTTTTTTAAGGAAAATTCAAAATTTCGGAGGTTGGGTGGGCCGACATTCTCTCGTCTGGCTATACCCTTTCTTCCACTATCTAACAACGTGTCTCGCAAAAAAAAAAAAAAAAAAAAAAAAAAATTCTTCTTAAATAAATCTTTTGCCCTTTTAGTCATGGCAAAGCGTTGAATAACACCGGGCAATGTCTTCTTTTCTTGCAAAAGACGACTCAATCACTAACACTCCTCGTTTTTGTCAAGTTGGTGGTTTATGCTCTAGCTGGCTTTTTGTAATTTCATTCAAAAATTATTTTGAAACATCCGGGGACATAATCTGAATTTGAACTTTTTCTTTTTACAAAATTGACAACACACAATTAAGTATCATATAAACAGCAAAAGCGAGGCCCCTTCAAAAGTTGAGGCCCTGGGGATTTTTTCCCTTCTCCCCCTCCCTCTCTGCGCCACTGCTGTAGAGCATTTCGAAGAATTAAAAAAAAAATGAGTTTAAATTAATTTATACAAATGCAAATTTGAACTATTTTCATTGTTCATGCTTTATAATTAAAAAATCATCTAACTTTTGAACTTTTTTATCCGTCGTAATTTCATTGTAAAATTATAAGATGTAAGATTTTTGGGCCCTAAAATCTGTGGGCCCTGGGCAGTTGACCCGTTTCCCCTGCCGGGAATATGGCACTGCGTATAACCGAAATTTTGCTTCTTTTAAGCGAAGCATTTTTGCATTAAAATTAATAGAAATGAAACGGGACTATACGAAAACGGCGTATAAATGTAGAAGTCGTATAAATGAGAAGCGTATAAACGGTACCAACAAGAGTTCTGGGAGGTTCACACTTCACTGAAACTTTCATGCATATGAACTATCGCAAACGCTGGATTGCGGCAGGAACATTAAAAGCTCACACCTTGAAGCAACGATAGGTACAGAATGGTGAATAACGTCCTTGAAATGATGGCAGCAAGGATAAAGTCAATAGGACACTAAAATATTGATTTATGAATCCCTGTCCGTAGAACCTAAGTGTGTGAGATTTTTTTTCTTTAGCTTCATGAATCTTCATAGCATAAACCAGTATAAATGGTCAATGTAAAGAAATCTTAAGTATGACCATACAAACAAAGACGCGATAGTCGTTTTAATAGTGGATCCAAAGGGACGGGAGTAGATTAGTTTCAACTAATTACATTTTATTACCTTTCATCTAATGAAATCATAAATGATCAAGACAGTAGCCTTAAGAACACAGTTGCTCTTATTACCATCTGGTCAGTGGAAATATCGAAACGTAAGAAAAAAGTTAACTTCTAATAGCAATTAAAAAAAGAAAAAAATTATAGAAATTTGACGAAAATTACAGAGTACAATATGTTCAGTTTCAGTTTTTTTTAACCTTAAATCTTTTTATATCTTTTGTAAATATTTAAAAAAATAAAGAAAAAAGAAATGTTCTAATGTTTGGCTCAAAAAGAGAAAAATAGGAAGTAAAACTATTTTTTCAACCGTGCATGTTTTTGGCACCCTACTGTCAGTATTACAAAGACCATTAAAAAGCTTTTATTATTTTTTTCTAAAGGTAGAGTGGTAAGATTAGTGAAAACGGAGATTTAGATACTATTTTTTGGACGACAGAATGAAGCACTTACGTGTGTATGAATTAACTGGAAATGTACTGAGTAAAAATTTGATTTAGCACATCATCATCAAGCCTTTTTTTATTGTTAAAAAGTTTACTTCCTGTGTAAAATGAAAAAAGAGTGTAAGAAGGAACTGAAATTTTAAAATTAATTGAGAAAAATGAAAATAAAAACAAATGAAACCAGTAAAGTAATTAAAAAACTTTGTAAAAAACACACATAAGAAGTAATAGGTAAGAGGAATACGTAAGAGTAATAGGTAAGAGTAGTAGGAAAGCGAATCGCAGCCGCGCGGTAGCGTGCTGTCTTACGAACACGTCTGTCTTCGGTTCGATTGTGGTTCGCTCTGGTCGCTGATTTCTACCAAAGCCTCCTAGAGAATTACTGCTCTAGGTGGTGCTCTAGGAAATACTGCTCTAAGTGGCTTTGTTTCTACGCGCTCCTTCCGTTAGCTTGGTGCTGCCATCTAGTTCAAGATACTTGAAACGCTTCATCTAGTGCATGTAATTTTTATTTTTTCCTCTTACCTATTACTTCTTATGTGTGTTTTTTACAAAGTTTTTTAATTACTTTATCGTTTAACACCAGTATTTTGAGTGATTTTTCAAATGAAACCAGTGATATAAAAAAGACAAATTATTATTATTATCACTTTGATGGGAGAACAATGAATTCACAATCATACTATGATTTGGCTTAATTGTACGGAAACCATTTTGCCAAGCCAGATTTTATATTTCAAATAAAAATTGCAGGCATGAAGCACTAAGCGAACTCAAACTAATGAATATGCTTTCACTGGCAACAATGAACTATTCTAGTTAATGCAACAATAGAAAAGGAGGAAATTAATGTTTTTTTTTTTTAATCGTGATTAATGAATTAATGTATAATGTTACATGTTTCGTACCTGTTGACATTTTCTACTCTACTAAAAAAATGAAATTTCCTGACTTTTCCGTATTCCCAGAAAAGTCTAGATAGACTACACATTTGCTAATTCTGTCTAATTTTTATGAGAAAAAGTTAATTTTAAAATCTGTAATTAATTTAAAGCTGAAAATGCATTTTCTGAATACATATCGCTTTTAGGTTGCTACCTGTTCAAATCGCTTAACATGCCAAGAAGAAATTTACCACTTCTTAGATCTTTTCATACATTTATATCTCTTTTAAATACAAATGCAAACCTTTATTGTCCAATTTAAGCTTTCTGGCTAGTAAAATATATTTTCTAGAACAACCTCTAAAAATTCCGAATTTTTCAGTAGTCCGATTTGTGATCCTTATCGAACGATGAGGAACGATTTCAGTAGAATGATTCAGGAAGGAATAAAGTGATTTTAGAAATTGCAGAATGAATCAGAAAGAATTGATAATAAGAATGTGAAATGCAGATGGCGCCAGTTGTTAGGTAAGAGATTGTCCCAAAATTAAACAAAAAGAGAATTAAAGTTAGAGAAGCGATTTTTATTAATTCTGTTGTCATCATAATCAGTTAAGGCAACTATTTCTTCATTTAATAGAGTAAGAATCGTTCTAAAAATTAGTTGAGAATTCTTTCATATAGTGTCTGTGATTCATCCACAAGTTGCAGCAGCATTCGGTTTGTTTACAGTTTTGTTTATGATTTCTCTTTCGTTTATGTCTCTAGGCCATTAGAAATTTTTCAATTATGTAATTGACATGCTTATTTCAAAAACATTCTGTTATCGATTACGAATTATTCCACGTGAAAAGGACTGCTTGGTAGTATAGTTTGAGTGTTAGGATTGTTTACGAGAACAGTAAGTGGCTATTCTCCATTTATTTATTTTGGTGTATTGACTTTCATTCATCAGAAAGTATAATAGGTTTCACGGATGTTGATTTTCTATTGTATGTTTTTGTGAAACATTTTATGTTTATCAGTGTCTAGCAATGATAGCTGTGTCATCTCCTATAAAAAGTGCCCCCATCCATAAATTACTATTTTTACACATAAATTACTATATTTGTAGAAATGTATTAAAATACCACTGAAAACTTGAAATACCCCGCCCTTCCGATTTTTTTTCCACGCTATGCACAGGTTCATTTGAGTATTCATATCAATGTTTCACTAATGTGTATATCAATGTTTCATTGATGGGTAAATTACAAAGTACAGCTCCAAGCTACGTAGATTTTTGTGGTCGCTGTGTGAACAAGTTTATAAAGTGTTTGTTAGAATAACTGACTAAATAAGTCTACTATTTACATAAAAATTATTGAGGTATGTCTGTAAAACAGGAAAGTAAGTTAATTAATAATACCAGAATCTATTAAAGTTTCGTGTGATTTGTATATATTATATAAGTATTAATTAAGATCTGCGGGTTTAAACTGCTCATTTCAGTACTCCTGTACAAAGTTGTCTGTTGCAGACCTATATAAAATGTTATACACTGTCTGCGAACTCGAATAACTTCTTAAAACGTTTTTGCAAAATATCCAGTATGCCTTCTGAGTTTTATATTGCCACCAACTGCAAAACACAAAGTATTGTGATACCTACTTTAAAGTATTACGATACATTTTTATACATCACTATTACTTTTAAGTTATTTAAAAAGTTTGAAAATGAAAGAGTTTAATAATAGAGGAACTTGTAAAAAGATATCAAAGCTCTACAGGCTGAAAATTTCTGCAAGTGACATTTGCACGTTTGTCTATATCAGTGGTTCCCAACCAGTAGGTCCAAGCATTTGCACGTGTAGCATGATAGAAACAGACAGAGAGCGAAAGATAATGCATGTTCTAAAAAAATCGTCTTATTTAAAGTGACCAGAAAACTTGCTTTAGGCGGGACAGGACCTGCCAAACTATTTTTCCATCAAATGTGCTGGCAAACTGTTGCCAATCATATTCCAAACAATCAATAATTTAATGTGAGTGAGATTTGTCTATCCAAAAAATCGCTCGTCTTGGCAAACCGCCGGGATAATAGATAGTAAGTACCATTGTGCTATTTAATACGTATCCTTGGTTACAATGATATAAAAGAAACAGGAAATGGTTTAAAATGTGCTTCCACCCACTGCATGGGGACATTTTGCTATTTTATTTTTTTTAATTTAATTATTTATTTATTTATTTATTGGATGTGCGATAAATGCATCAAATACTGAAAATTCGATTAAAGCTGTAAAAATATCCGAAAGATCCCTCATTTTTACTTATGCATTATTGTTATTTTGTAATCTTAGTTACAGCTTACTGTAAGTAAAAGAAACTAGTAATGAATAAACTTGCTTCATTTGACGTTATTATTTAAAATTTTTGCACAAGTGCTATTGTTATTATGATGTTTACATCTATTGTTGCTGGTCGCAGCATTGAAATATCATCAATTTTGGTACCGCATATGTTAGCGTATTATATAAGTAGATAATACAAGAGTCTATGAAAGGCTTTTGTTAAGTCGAGAGAAACAGGCATTGTATTTGTGTCAAGACTAAAACAGTTTTGGATATTTTCAATTGTTCAAAATCTGAAGAATGGTGAAATGATTTGTATGAAAACTAGTTTGCTCACTAGTTGTTTTGCTTAAGGGTGTTCCAGTTCCACTTGAAAAGCAATCGTCATCACAGGACTTATGAACAGCTTTAAAAACAAGCCAATGATGTTAAACAATAAAATAATTAATGAAGCTTCTTCACCCAATACACTATGGACAAATAGTAACAGTTAACCTGTATGTCCCATAAATCAGAAAAAAATCCATAAGCACAAAAATCGCCTTCAAAAATTTGCTTAAGAGTTACCTGTTTAGGGAAATATTGCAAAATCTGTATGTCCAGCATTTTTTCCTGAGTGTTTCATATTTGTGCTATTTGTGGCAGTTCACAGTGCAACATGTAACAAGACATTCTAAATTTTGTCAAGTCCATAGCGCAATTAAATTCTTTAAAAAGCTGTTCAAAAGTTGTGTGATTTCCTATGAATAACCTTAAGGCGTGTGTAAAGTCGTCGTTTACAGAATAGATGCTCAACCAGTCTTTCAAAGGTAGGAAATAGGTAGACTGATAGGTCTGTAGGTCTTCTCAGGTTGGCTAGAATTTTTCTCTAAATTTGTGCATAGAAATTACTTTTGCTGGCGGCAAAGTGACTGTGTATAAAAAGCATCATAAATAAGTTTTGTAATGTAGTAAGAGCAAATAAACATCTGCTTATTAATTAAAGCTCTGTTATTAAAATCTTCAGGATATATTCCATAAGCGGGGGCAGGTCACCAAGCCAGATATGCCGCCAAAGCTTATGATAAGTAAACAAGCTTGTCAGCGTTGCTAATCGAGAAGAGGTATTTAGCAACCCTTGTGCAGAGTTGTGTTGTTGTTTCATCATGTCGTGAGGAATTATGTGATTGGTCTAAGAAATTAGCTGGAAACCGAATAACTTTGAAGGAAGTACGTGATTGGTTGAAAGAATGTAACTGTAACCGATCTGTTTGAACCAGTGTTGTAGTCATGGCTCGTGCTAGACTTCAAAATTTGCGAGTCATGTTGGACTCGCAGTCAATAAAAGTGAGAGTCAATTTTTGAAAACTGCGAGTCAGAGTCATAACCTAGTTTTTTTTTTTTTTAAATCTAAGAAAGAGAAACTAAAGACGTTCCTTTCTTCTCATGTAATTATTAATTTTCACCTACATATTGATTTCTCCACAATGCACGATTAATATAAACTAGATTGCAGACATGAGTAGCATAACTGTCCGGATGAAATTTTGCGAGTCAAATTTGACTCGCACTTTCAAAAAGTGAGAGTCAATGTTTTCAAAAAATATCGATTTATGCATAAAATGCGAGTACACGCGAGCCCTGGTTGTAGTCCTAAGAAAAAAAGTGGGGGGATGCTCATTTTTGACAAAGTTTCACCAAAACTTATCGGATTCATTAAATGCAATTATTCCTTAAACAACCAATAAAACTAATTTAACCATCATTTGTTTATTAATTAATTAAAATGATCTTATTGTTAAATTATTGATTACTTGTTAGTAGTCTAAACAAAGTCTTTTTGGTCAACCGTGTAAGCTACTTAGTTTGTTGTTGCAAATATGTATATTGGATTTGTGTGCTTGGTTCGAAGACCTCTTATGAATCCTCGTCAGTAGGACAACACAAGGGGGGAGGGTGCCCTCCATGGGGGGGTCTTTCTAAGCAGTGCTAACCCGTATTCACATAAAGTTTCGGAGGAAACCACAGAAAACTCTGAACTGTTACGAACACACGATGGGAGCTACTTAATTTTTTCCATTTACATTTGTCAACAATCCAATGTTGTTGTTGTTATCGTGAACACTTATAGCGGATTTGTGTGCTTGGCTCGAAGCCTGCTCTTACAAATCCTCGTCAGAAAGACAACGCAAGGGGGGGTGCCCTCCGTGGGGGTCTTTCTCAGGGGTCCTGACCCGTATTTACGCAAAATTTCGGAGAAAACCACGGAAAACTCTGAATGGTTAGGTCAACAGACACGCGATGGGACCCGAACCCGGGACCTTCACACTTCACCCGTCTTAACTTTCCAGTAACATAACAACTGTGCCATGGTGCGGCAACAATCCAATGTCAAAGTGACAGATTTTCTTTTGGATTGGCACGTGACTATTCGTTACCCCAATTTTTGTCGCTTTTTCTGGCATTCAGAGAGGCATTTTTACCAAGAGTGCGTTCGGGAAGATTATAATCTGTTCTATTCTTATGGATATGTTTTCGCTACCGAAGTGTTCAAGAATCTTTTACAATCCCATTTGTAAAGTCTATTCAAACATTCATAAGTTTCCTTTTGATTTATTTACCGATGTACTTGCTCTCGCGCGAACAAATCAAAAATTTTAATTTCTTCACAGAATTAAAAAAAAAAAACCTTGTAAATGAGTGCCTCCTCTCCCCCTGAGAATAAAAAGTGGGGGGACGTATGGTCTGAAGTGAAAAAGTAGGCGAACGGCATCCCCCCTCGTCCCCTTTCGACTACACCACTGGTTTGAATGTGGCACGACCGGCGATTTAACATACTTGTTGTTGTGAAATGCATTTTGAAGTTTTTGAAAGCTTTTTTTTTTTTTTTTTTTGTAGGAAATAAAATTTATGGTTATTTTTATATTAAATGTAGAAAAGTTGCGTAGAGCTCAAATGAATTTGTTTTATTTTAAGTTGTTTATCCTCAACAGAGTGAATATTGGTATGATGATGAAAATCGTTGTGATGAATATATTGTGGTGTGCTAGAATGAAATTTTGCTTATTTGAATATTATTTTATGGATTTATTTCGTGATAAAGGTTTGCTGTTAACAAATAAGAATGTATGTCTATACCATTAAACAGGGAATGTAGTGAAAATTTTGAGGTATGTGCTTTGTTTATTTAAATGCTTATTGGTTTGATGTTGAGAATTTTCATTGTTTCATGGTCCTGTATTTATATAAAGGTTTTAGTATGTTGTTGTTGTTGTGAGTGATTATGGCAACGGAACACAAGGGCGATCTGCCAATGGGGGGTGCCTAGGTAGGAGGACTTTCTACGGGGTTCTAACGCGTATTCACATTACATCTGGAGGAAACCTACCAAAACTCCAGACCGTTAGATCGACAGCCGCAAGATGGGACCCGAACCCGGGACCTTCACACTTCGGCCGTCTACCATTTTCAGTGGCATAACCACTGTGCCATGGTGAGGCGTTGAATAGGGAAGAATAGATCAAAATTTTTAAGGTTATAAGAAACATGAATGATTTTATTCGATACATGGGATTGCTATCTATATGCAGAATTCACGTACCTTTTTGAATTTAATGTCAATCAATAGATGAGGAATTTTGAGTTGTTTATAATGAGTTTTGATTTTATCCTGATTTTAGTAGTGTAAGTTTTGTGTGTTGGGCTAATCTGGATGAGTGTATTGTTTAGTTTGTGTTTTAGATAAGTGTTTTGTAGTTTTGGTTTCTTATGTAACTATGTATTTTTGTGTTTTGTTTGGCAAGAAAAACAAAGTCGCCAAGGTTAGTCGTTGGTGATAAAAAAAAGTCGCTAACTCAGTCTGCCCCCGCTTACGGAATTATTCCCAAATCTTCAATGCTGGGGGCTTGTGGTTAGACAGGCTTTTGATAGCGTGTATTATCTCTTTATTGTTGGTAGGGTTAATGCCAGTTGAGTGAAATTCTGTGGCTTGTGTTGTAAACATAGTCTGTTGTAATAGGACAAAAAAGCCTCTGCAAAGTAAACTGCTACTCAAAGTAGTGGGCTAGAGCCTTGATTTTATTTTCTCATACTTGAAAATGGAATTATTAATTGGAGATTTTAAAGCGATGATAAGGTGAAAGGTTTTTTTCATATTTTTTTTTTAATTTGTTTGGTGTTCTTAAGATGTATGTAGTGTTTAGTATTTTTCCAATATTTATGATTTTTAATGTTGGAATTAAGACTATATTCATTATTTATGTGAACTCAGATTTCTTTTAAAATGATTTATGTACTGTGCAGGGATGAGATTCTTCAGACTTTTGTCCGATTTTCACTTTTTCAATGTTTCATAAAAAGTCAGTCTTTTTCAATTTTTCAAAAATATTCTGAATTTTTTTTATTTTTTATTAAGGCAAAATTGTATACAAGTAGGATAGATTTAATATCCGTAGCAATTACAATATTTATTGAACTTGAAATTCAACAGTATTATTGCTCAAATGTTGTTCTCATATTTAGATGTTTTCCTTTTTTGTCATTGTCATCGCCGGTTGTGGATATTTCTTTTTCATAAATATATTATTATGTCAAGAGTTACTTCTCTTTGTAGACAATCCCCCCCCCCATTACATTCTGTTATACCTTTCCTTTGTGTTAGTGAAGTTGTATTTTTAAAATGTCATGCAACTTTTGAACATTAAAAAAAATAATAATAAAATAAAAAAATAAAAAAAATCCAAGTATATCAAATAGAGTCAGGGGGGGAAGATTGTACGAAAATTGTGCACTTTTTAAAGGTCTTAAAATCAAAGTTTTAAATTTATGTTAATTAAACTATTGATGTATATTACATACGTTTGACATGTAAAATGGAAATATATCATTATTTAATGTTATCCAAGTATTTTTCTACTGTGCACTTTTTAATTATGTAAGTATTGATACACCTATTTTTCCCCACCATGGGAGAAAATAGGGGTAGTACAAAGGTAGCTGTACATTTTTAATAAAAATCATGTTAATACTATGGGTGAAATAAAAAGTACTCAGTTTAATGTATTCTTAAATATACTGAAAGAAATAAATGCACAGAAAAAGGATTATTTCCCAAAATATTTAGCTGAAGAAATAATGTCCATGATTATCAAATTCGGGTTCACGCAGTATGGGGCAAATGTTACTTGGTTCAACAAAATTAATTTCTGACAGTAAATAGGAAATGTCAATTTGACTGATTATAACTATTGTTTCAGGTATATTTACTAAATGAGAACTAGAAATGTCAGTATCATATCAAAGCACCATTTTACCCCACCTCAGAATAAAAGAAAAAATTTAAAAATAGAAATTATAAGTTTATTATCTTTTTTTGTATAATCCCGTTCTCTTGGAGCCTCTCTAATAATATGTATCAAAATATAAATGCTTTATAATGTAGAAGAAAGTTTTTTAGTAACACTTGTTAACAGGCAATATGTTCAGAGCAAAAACAAGAAGTTTTACACACATTAATGTTGTTGAAATATCCTAAAACTTCATTGAAATACTTGTCATGCTCTTAAAATATATCTTCATAGAAAAAAATAATAAAACATTTAAATTTTTAAAAAGTTAAAAAGATACTTTTCAATATACCTTCATTTCCCATTTCCCTCCCCGCCTGACACAAATTAAAAAAATTCAAACGGTATCTTTACAAGTAGAAGCGATCATTTACAAAGACGAAATCTGTGTCAGCTAGGAAATAATCTTCAAATAATTTTCCTGTTACTCTGCAATTTTTTCCTGAAAGTGCATTCTGGAGTATGTGAAGAAATATTTTTAATTATGCTTCAAAATGTTCAACATAATTTCTTTGCTATCAGTATAGTTTAGAACTATATGAGAATGTAGATATTTTTAAAACTCTCAAATGAATATAATTAGGTCTACTTTTTAGTTCGTATTTAATTATTTATATTTTTTTTTATATGAACATAAAAAATAATCTTGGAAAGCAAATATATGCAATTTTTAAAATCCATCATCTAGTTTTTTGTCTGAAAAATTTTGCCACTTTTTCTATTTATTTCAAATTAATTTTCTTACTAACTCATCTCGTAGATTTTATTTATTTATTAATATTTCACTTGTTTTACTTCCTATTGTATTAGTGATTCCTTCCTTCAGCTACTTTTTTTTTTCTTTTCATGTCATCGTATCTACCAACAATTCATATCATAGTGTGGTGATCATCCATCCTCTGGTTATTTCAAATATAGGTGAGTAATACTACGTTCGTACGTACATTATAGCATTCTTGTTATAGTTTGTATTAGTATAAGCCTGAAGAAATCGTTATCATTATTAAATGTGTTTGGAGTCTGTTTTTTGAGTAGAAATTGGTAAATTAAACTGTGCTATCGGCCGGGCAAGAGGGGGGGGGCACTTTGAAAATATGGGGGAAGTGGTGTAGTCAAGGATGGATGCTGTGGCTGTCTCCTTTACCATATTAGCTTTATACGTCCGCATTTTATTTCCAGAGGAATGCTTAAAAATCTCTTTAACATATTAAAATTTTCAGTTTGTGATTCCACTTTGAAAAGGACATCAAAAGAAAAGGAGCTTTCTGAGACTCCTAAGTAGATCACAGAACTCATTTACAATTCCTTTGTTAATGCTTAACCCTTTGAGGTGCAACCCTTTCCCAGTGCTGAAAAAGGGCAGCCGTTGCCATCGCTCGACTTAACTACCAGCAAGATGGCGGACGATCGTAACGTTCATCGCGTGCCACAGATCTAGAAACCCTTTTTTGACGACAGCTGGCTGTACGCGGGCACAGCCAGCTGTCGTCAAAAAGGGTTTCTAGATCTGTGGCACGCGATGAACGTTACGATCGTCCGCCATCTTGCTGGTAGTTAAGTCGAACAATGGCAACGGCTGCCCTTTTTTCAGCATTGGGCAGTCTATCTAGCTGTTCTCGCATTCTTCCATTTTTCAGTAGATGTCAGTGCTGTTAAAGATAATCGTGACAATTTTTTTACGGGAAATGGCGTGCTAAAAAGTAAAGGATTCTCTTGGAGCTATGTCACCCGCAACTATTATAGAAATCAAATGTATTCTTCATGACTGGCAACAGTCAAAACGTCAGAGTTTGGTGTTCCTAGAGCGGGAATACTGAGCGTTAAAGGGTTAATATCCTTTGAATCAGAGCCAATCCTAGGGTGGAGCGAACGATGCGACCGCACCGGGAGCCAAAGTATCTTACTATTTAGTTTGCTATAATTAGGCTATAGTTTAGTCTATAGTAGTATTAGGCTATAGTTTGCTATAGTTTAGGCTATAATTAAACTTGTCTTGCGAACAACTTTTGCAGCTGAAATGGATGAACCCATGGCCACCCTATTTGGCATATGGACTGTACACGAGTTGTGCTCAAAGATTTTCAGAAAGTTTAGTCAAAAAATCCTTAAACTATTTGGCTCTTTGCACTGTGAATTCAGCTCATTAAATGATCCAAGTTAGTTAATAAGTGCTCAAAAATCATAATAAATAAATGATGAAATTGGTTGTACATTTCGTCGAATTAATTCTTTGAATTGTTAATTTTGCTGCTTTTCCATGCAAAGGGCCATTTAGTGGACATTTTTTTGAACTCTTAAAAACAATTCCTTTAGCGCACCCCGTGTATAGTCATAGTCTATATATCAGATTTGGTTACGATCCGTTCAGAAATAAAAATCATGTAAATACTGTATTGCTTCTGTGATATGAACTTCTGTGTACCAAAGATAAACACGCCGCAGCTAAGTTTACGTCACCTTCGGTAAACTTTAATTTTGGCGCTTTTTTCTTTGCTACCATTACTGGTTTTGTCCCCCCTTCAACGTGTCGCCTGGGGCACCTACTCCGTTCGTCCCACTGTAGTTGCGGTTCTGTGGGAGGGGAGAGCGCATTTTTATAGTTCGGAAAATACCTAGGACCGGCACTGTGAATATAGAATACACACGTCATCTTGTCGAGTGTATTTTACTTTGTTTTCAAAATCAGCATGCGTTTAATAATACCAAAAGTGATAGCAAATGTCCACTCTCTAGAGGACCTCCTAGGCTGACATTTATAGCCTTAAGGCTCCTCATTTGGAAAATTATGCAATTTTTGAACAGCTTTTTCAAAAATTCAATTGCGCTACCGACTCGAAACAATTTAGAATATCTCTGTTGAAGCTTTTCTTATTACAAAGAGTGAACATAAGAGTTACAGAACATTCAAGAGTAAATCATATCTTAAACATGCAGAATTTTACAATTCCCTGAACAGGTTCCTTTTTCAAACTTAGGAAACAGGACCAACAGGACCTTTTCAAACAGGAACCTTTTTCAAACTTGCAGTTGCTTTCAACTCTAAATATCTAGCGAGATATCACGCCTTGAAAAAGTAAACAGAGATGCGAAGCACAGAGAGAAAAGCGCAACAGATTGTTTGGTGGCGACATCTAGGAATTATATTGTTAACTAAATCCTTAAAAAGACCGTTTTACTGCCTTTTCCTTAAAATTAATAATACAATGACCATAAGCAGATTTTTGCTTTACCTAAGGAATAATTTAATACAAAATTCATGTGTAATTAATTACTTATTCAGTAAATTGAAAGTTTTATTTTTACAAAGAAAAATATTTTTAAACGGCCATTTTTATCTCTTACTAAAAGTAAAAACTTTTTGTACAGTTCGAAAGATCTCTAAAATATTAACCTTTAACCTAAAATATTAACCTAAGAGGGCGGGGATGAACATTTTTTTTTCAAATGTTATAGCAGTGTTGTATTTGGGGCAGAAAGATGGTTCTGTTAGAAACTCTTTTATAATCGATGGGTTTGGTCTGATTTTATCTCTCTTGTTAGCACATGAGTGCTACTAAGTTCAGACATCGGTTTTCGTCTACTCAAGAAACGGCATTTCACTTTCCAAGGATTTCCAAGTAACGGGGAGGAGGGAATAAAATATCAAACATAGCTAAGTTTTAAAATTTGATGATGACTGAATAAATTTCAGTCGAAACGATCGTATCTTGTTATAAGTATCATTTTATGTGTGCTTTTCCTCAAAGTTTTTATTTATTTTAACGGTGTCTACATCAGCACAGTCACGAGTCAGTTGTGAAGTCGTAAGTTTGAACATAGCTGAATTTGTTCACATTTTTGATGGTTAATTCGCTCTTAGTTTCTGAGCTTTGGCACCATTCTCGAAAACTGAACCAGCTTGGCGATTTTCTTTTATATTTTGGCGAAAACATGTCAAACACTACTCGTTTAATTTTATTGGAATATTAATTAGCGTGCTATATTAGCAGAAGGTGAGGTCATAATGTGTCAATAGGTGATAGTATATTTAGAATATGCAAGGCGAAGATTGTAGAACAGTTTTAAAGTAGGAGTATGTTCTAAATATGAGAATTTCAGTTCCTTCTCCAGAGAGTGTTATTGATGGAACAAGAGTAATTACTCACCTGCACATTCAGTGGTTACCTTTACCAATCTCTAATTGTAAGAAGGGAGACGAATTGGGTCCGACGTACGTATGAATTGATACCCATTTTCATAGCTAATAACTTCAATTTCCAAAAGTTTTATGATATATTATAGACTTTCATAAGTTCTGTGTTACCATAGATGTAAAAAGATTTACAATGTACAAGCTACACACGTTTACAAAATAGCAATTGGTCCAAGTTAACAAACGGTTGAAAGCAAACGGCTGATCAGTGAAAAAGTTGGGGGGAAAAAAAAAGTTTTAAAAATGGGCAGGGAAAAGAAAAACTCAAAGAATTTTGTAATTCATTGTTAAAATCAAAATCAGTTGTATATTTTTCTGCAAAATTTCCCCCAATCCTAGAACGCCGGATAGAACATGTTCTGCATCCCTGCCACTATGTATTTTTGATATTAGAGTTTCGTATTTGTTATGGTCAAGAAAAGGTCAAGAAAAAGTCAAGAAAAGGTCAAGAAATCAAGCTTACTTTTTGTGGTAGACACCCTGTTAACGTTTAACACCAGTATTTTGAGTATATTTGACATAGCTGAATTTTTCCATTTTTGATGGTTAATCGCTCAGTTTGGAGCTTGGCACCATTCTCGAAAACTGAACCCAGCTGGGCGATATCCTTGATATTTGGCGAAAAACTGTCAAACCCTACTGTTTAATTTTATTGGAATATTAATTAGCGTCTATTTTAAAGAAGGTGAGGTATAATTGTAATAGGTGAAGTATATTTAGAATATGCAAGGCGAAGATTGTAGAACAGTTTTAGTAGGCGATTCTAATATAGATTTCAGTTCTTAGGGAGTGTTTTATGGAACAAGAAGAAATACCGCACATTCATGGTACCCTTTCCAACCTAATTGGAAGAAGGGAGACGAATTGGGCCGACGACGTATGAATTGATACCCTTTTAATGCAAAGCACTTTAGTGCGTATTTAAAATATATAAGTGTTTCAAATAATAATAATAATTTCTTCATTCAATACCTGGTTTCAAAATTGTGTGGTATAATTGGAATCTCTGAAGAGTTGAGAGTTGAAGTTTTGAACAATAAAGCACCAAACAACGTGTCATTGTTTTGTATCAACCTTGTATATAGGTAGCTTACTTGTAACTTATTTTTTTCTAGGATGATATGTTGTGCTGTGCCGCATTGCAATTCTGCGCATGGTAAGACACCTGGAGTATCTTTTCATGAATTTCCCGCAAACCCAGAACTATGTTCAATGTGGGTGAAAGCCATATCCAGAGAAAACTGGGAACCCAACAGCCTAAGTAACTCTTCCCGAGTGTGTAGTAAACACTTTTTAGATTCTGACTATAAAGAGACTGGTGTGAGACGTCGCCTAACCCGCGGAGCTGTGCCGTCAGTATTCCCTCCCAACCCAAAGGACGTGCAGACTCCTTCAGGAAGAATACAAAAGGTCAGAAAGGCCGTTGTCTTCCATTAGAAAAAGACAATTTTCTTCTGTTCAAGGAATACATACACAATTTGAGAATCATGGCGATGGAACATTTTTCTCGTGCTCCGAATCCTGACTTCTCTTAACTTCAAATATGTTGAAGGGGCGGGCGTCTTTGACACTTTCCCGCACTTTGACAGTTTCGCGTTCTCAACAGGGGACTCTCTCCCTTCCAGTGGCGTAACCTGAAGGGTCTGCAGCCCCCCCCCGAGATGGGACCCTTTACTTAGCTTACAATTTGATATTTAGTTTACAATTGAACTTTAGCTTACAATTAGATACACAGCCCCTCCCCCACCCGAAATAAAATGCTGCCTACGCTACTCCCTTCCTCAAGCAATTAAGACGGTAATGCTTCAGGCGTTTTTGTGGTCAACCCAGATGGGCGACTAACAATTGCGGATCCAGGAAAAGCTTCCAGTTGTCGAAGCATTTTAATATAGTATTTATATATAGTATTTATATATTTATATTTTCTTCGAGCATTATTAATTTTTTTTATAAATATGTACATTGTTGTTTCCAAAGAAGGCTCTTCTTAATTCAGCCCAAATAAAAGTTGCTTTTATTCAAAAGTACTGTACTTATAATCTTAAAATTGCCCGAACTCAGTAACATGCGCATTCAACCCCCCCCCCTCCCGCGCCCGTGGCACACAGCAAAAGTCCAAGAGCCCCTTGCAAAAAATTTTCTGCCCCCCCCCCTCGAATAATTTATGTAATTGTCAGCTTTTTATTCAATCCCTTGCATTTATGATGCAAAATGGATAAATATTTATAATTATAAGATTAAAAGAAAAATGAAATAAATGCTAGGTTGTAAGTTTAAATTTACCTAAAATGTGCAGATTACTTAAACATATTAAGATTTTTTACACAAATCAAGTGATTGGTTAATGATCGAGCACACTGTTTTTAGGAACTAGCAAATAGCCGGTTCTTTTCGCATGGGGAGAATTGCTTTCCTTACTTCCTTTAGTAGTATATAGGAAGAAAGAAACTGCTCTGTAAATGACACCTCTTCATGCGAAGTTGCACAGTCCTAGGTGGAAATGAAATTTCGAAAAGATCTAATATTTTTTTAGCTTTAATTTAGGCTAAAAAAAAAAAGAAACCTCCTTACTTAAGCTTAAATACTCCAAATTGTCATTTTGTTTCATGTAAACTCCATTAGTCATTTTTTGAGTAATATCTGGTATAGGGATATAACGAATATTCGGCCGAATAATTGTGGCCAAATATTTCTACATATTCAGCTAAAAATTTTCAGAACAAAGAGAGAAAAATATTTGTTTTAATGTATTTACAAATAATATTGCATAGGTATACCTCAATATGTGTTAATCTCATATAATAAACTATCCTAAATCATTGAATTTTAAGCAGAATAAAACATAATCTAATGTATTTAATAATATTATAGAAATGCAGACTTAACTACTTGACTTGATTTTCTAATTTCTTTATTGGGTGGGGGTTGGAGGAATTTTTTCAGATCCTCGATTACAAACATAATTTTGAAAAGTTGCGAAACATATTTTGCACAGAGGCTGTAAAGCCCAAAACATTGATTATGTATAGTTATCAGATGAATCACATTTACCATAGCATATGCATTAAATTATGATTATCTCAAAATATAATTATGCTGTTATTAGTGTTTTACTTGTAAAAGATATTTTTTCATGACCAAGATTTTTTTAGTTTTACAGATAATATACTGTGGTGTGTTTTTAAGTACCTACAAATAATATAAAATGAATTTTAATTAGTCTTTATTTAGAATTTAATTACAAACTTGAAAAGCGATTTTTATTTACAATTAACATGAAATTTAAAAAATGTAATATTCGGTATTCTCGGCCTAAACTATGTGCCGAATATTCGGTATTCGGCTATTCGGCCAAATCACTATTCGTTACATCTCTAATCTGGTAACCTATCACCATAAATTATAAACTTTGGCAATCATTAGGCAGGGTTTAAAAAAAAGTTATCTACGAAGGTTTTAAAATCTTGACATAAGACATTTGCAGTCTCGGTTGAAATTTAAAAGTGAATTATAGATTCTACGGAAAACGAAGAAGCTCAATATAATAATTCATGTCTCATAGATTGAAATCACATCAGATCACAGAGATTGAAAAAGGAAATTAAGGGAGACTTTTCCTATGTTAATCAGAATTTTAGAAATTACGAATTACTAAAATCTAACGTCCTTTTTTCATTACATTGTTAACATAAATGAGTTTCTAATCCATTTTTAAACTTAGCTTACGACTAACTAACAACGGCAATCTCACTTGCTATAGCTAGCTTTACATAAAAAGATACTCATATTCGTCAATTTTTACTCGAAAGGGTACTTTGTGAAAATTGGGAAAATCCACTAAAATAAGGAGAATTAGATTTTCGAAATTGTAGTCGCCTGTGACTTTTCCATATCGTTTTACAAATGTGTTGAAATTTTCAAGCCGATCGATCATACAGTGTGGATTTGTATCTCTTGTGTTCTGCTGTTACCTTTAAAAAACGAAAAGAGAAAATTCATATCTGTAAGTCTTTCATTTTATTTTTAAAATAATTAATGGTGTGGGAGGACCCTCTTCGGCATCTTCAATCTGAATTGTTCACTCTGATCACTATAAAGACGTTGTGTGTAAGATTCCCTATTCTATGAACGATGTTGCTACATAGTAATTAGCATGGGTATTTGACCAATGTTTCTCCGTTCTTGTGTAGAATTCCAACGGAGTATTCGAAGATCCATTCAAGAAGCAACACTAGTCATAGAAGAGGAATCTTCTCCGTTAAGTTTTTGAACAATGTAAACAAATGTGTTAAATCAAAGAGGTGGGAAAATGCTCCAACTCTTTTAATCACTGCTTCTTTTTAAGTATTTCGGTGTGCTTAGATTTTATGAAAATCGGAAAAGAATTGAATTTGATAGTTGCATACAATCTTTTTTCATCTCACTGAACTTAATTTTTATTTGAATGTTGTTAACAAGGATTTAAAAAGTTATGATTGATTATTCTGTCTGTTCCTTTATTCTACAACTCTCGAAATAGCCATCGGACAGAATGAAAGTCAAATGAGACAGAAATACGTACAAGAGAACGTGTGTTGATAAAAACATTTTTCAGTTCTTTTCCCCCACCCGTCGCCCTGAAAGTTTTTATTTCAACACAGATTTAACTTATGGAAAACGTTATATTTCTTGAGAGACTCATTTTAGCACTATAGTAAGCTTCTTTCAGACGTGGGGCTCTACTATGATAGTATCGGAAAGCTTTTGGTAGCGAATAAATCGAGCTTTCTCTTCTCATGACGTCCCAATCCGAGAAATATCCGATATGCCCTAGCACGATACTATCGTAATTGTTTTACTGTCGTGTTCACTATCGGAAATAATGCTGTTTTTTCCCGACACGTTGGATGAAGGTGAAAACTTGCATTCCGGTACCGGAGAGTACAAAATGGATGGGTTTTTATTGCGTGCATCATGGTGTGTCAAGTACTTCCACAAAAGGACCTCTCTCCCTGGCACGGTGGGACAGTCAAAAACCGGCTTCCACTCTTGATGGATGCCTCTGGAGTCTCCGAAAATTCTGAAGACAATGCCTTCATTTAAGAAAAAGAGGAGAAAGCCGTGTGTTTTGATTGGTTGATCGGTCTGAGTGTCGAGATAGACCTTAGCATGCACAAAAATCCTCGCTTGTTTTATTTTCGACACTCGTGTTAGCACCAAAAGGAGGGTCGCGGCTATTTATCCGAAGTATTTGACTATCCGAGAGCGAGAAATATCCGTCACTGACAGTGGCGTAGCCAGAAATTTTTCATGGGTGGGAGGGTTACGACTACTGCAACTCACATATATGTATACGTGTGTGTAATAAGGGAGTGAAGAATATACATTTTGTATGGCAAAAAATTCCTCATGGGGGGGGGGGTTGTGACCCCCCTATCCCCCCACCCCTTGGCTATGCCCCTGGTCACTGATATTCTACGATACCATGGTGGTAGATCCCCTGGTTTATGGCGAGTCACTTTTCAAACTAGGGATGGACGCGAGACGAGAAATAGGGCTGTCTCGTCTCGTCTCGTCTCGCAACCACTTTGTCTCGTCTCGCGTCTCGCACAGAAATTGCCTGTCTCGTCTCGCGCGAGACGTCTCGCGAGTCTCGCAAAATTAAGGACTGCGAATTTTTACCATATTTTTAGTAACATTAATACTAGTTATTGAAAATTAGTATTAACAATAGCAATTAGTTGCATATTGCCATATTAGTACATATATTAGTTACCATATTAACTCATATAGTTATTTGAAATGATAAAAATTCGGATTTAATCCGTATATATAATGTGACATGACACCGAAAATTTATTTATTTGCGTAACTGCGTAAATGTAATATTTATGATTGATGGGAGTTTCATTTGCTTTTGAAAATATATAAAGCTTTGAATTTTGTCAGATATGTTGCAGAACTCAGGGACACATGTTGGGCAAATAAAATTTTGATCTAATTAAACGGCCCCAATGTACGGAATAGTGAATAATTATAGTGAGCGGAATGGTGAATAATTAAAGTGAAGCTTACTTATCCCCCCTCCCGTTTTAGTGTATGAGATATGGGTTTCATATTTATTCGGGGGAACCCGGGTTTAACCTGTTCATTTACACCGGGTACGGGCAACCTTTGGAAGGTTGCGAGCCAAAATTTAGGATGTTAGGGACGTCACGGACCGTATAAGTGGGATTTTGATTTGGTTTATATTGATTGTCTATGGCGGTGCTGTCCAACCTTTTTATCGCCGTGACCTGGTCAGCGTTTGATAATAATTTTACCGCGGACTGGTCAGGGGAGGGAGTACGCCTATTGTTTTAATTTAATTGTGCTTAAACATACCTTCAAAATATATACAGTTTCACAAAAAATGAATGTAAAATGATTTAAGATTTTATCTCACTAGGACGCTAAATGAATGAGAACACTGAGCTTATTTCTTTGCAACGAGTTGGTTAGATCTGGAGGTAAGAAGCAATGACACCCAAAGTGTGTTGCTTATGTACAATTCATTCCTTTATTCTGTTATTTTGGTTCTTGTCAGTGCAGAAAATCCCGCTTCACACAGTAGGTTGTTGGAAATGGCAATAGGGATTTAAAAGACTGGAATTTTAATTCATAGTCTTGAAATATTTAATAAGCAGTAAAATAATGTAAAATAGTCATGAGATTTTTTTCTGTTACAAAATCTGTTCTATATAAATTAGCACAAACCCAAGAAACTCGAGACCTCGAGAGAAATGCACGACAGAAAATAAAATGGAAATAATGTAATTTTTCTTGAGCAACCCGGTACCATTTGATCCGCGGACAGGGGGTTGGGGACCACTGGTCTATGGAAATTTGAAATCTTCCACTTGCTGGATAAAATACCCTGGAGGGCCACATCCGGGCCGCGGGCCAGGGTTTGCCGATAAGTGATTTACACTATCAAAAAGAAGAGACAACAGAAAGGACTTGTGAGCGTTGGATTTGCGCAATCACTCCAGTAGATCATTCATTTGCGTTCGCATAGCTTGGCTTATGGCGAAAGACAGTGCCGTAAAAATAGGGAGGCATGGCAGGGCGAATGCCCGGGGCCCCCACATGTAGGGGCCTCAAAATCCATACAACTATTTCTTCAACCACTTGGATTTTTTATCTTTTATAACGTTTTAGATTTGTACATTTACTATTCAAAACGGATAACCTAACACTGTTTAAGCAGAAAACAAAAAAGTTGCTTACTGTTTACAAAATAGCTAACAGCTCACCAACAGATCCGCTGTATTACGATATGTACAGCTGATTATGAAAAGTTAAATTTATATACCAGTATTTCTAGAACCAAAGTTCTTTAACTAATGACCTTGTGTTCCCTTTATTTGTATTCTAGAAAAACATGATCTGGGCCTCAAAAAGCCACTCTGAAGCAAGCATCCCTTTTGGGGGGCCCTCTTATTTCTTAAAATTATCATATCACTTAGGTAATTTAAAGCAAATGGCAGTTTTTTCTTTTTGTTGTAATTATTACTTACAAATATTTTATGTACTTACAAATAATGTGCAGATGCATAATCAGTGGTGTACACCGACTTTCTTTAAGAGAAGGGGGGAATGGAAGTAATCTTTTGGTTAAATAAAAGCCATAATCTATATGTTTAAAATTAAAACTGTACGGACTTTATGTTAAAAATGCATGGACAAAGGGGGAGGGACTGAATCCTCACCCCCACACCATTTGTGCACGCCACTGAGCATAGTAAATATATGGAGCTGAACCACACTTTTCTAGAGTAAGTCAATGCTCGGAAATTTCTTTTTCCTTTTAATGAGGATCTAAATTAGGAATGGCATGGCATACAAAGGTCCAAATGCCAATTAACACGCTCTACTTTTTCTCGCATATCGTAAAACTCAAAATTAGCCAACTTAAATTGGCACTTTGTCCTTTATTCCCCCCCCCCTCCAAAAACCAAAGACATTAGAATATACTAGAACGAGTATATTCTAATGTCTTTGCCAAAAACCAATGGTTTGAGTCCCTCTTGCAAAATATTTTAATATTTGTTGGTCGTCTTTTTCTTTTACTTGTGCAATAATCAGAGTTCACATTATTTTACATTCATTATACAAATGATTCGATAATTATTTGTATAAAAACCCAAATCTATATAAATAAAATTAGACTTTTGTCTGTACATTTCTTGGAATTCAAAAATTTTGCGATTTCTATCCGTTTCAAGCACCCGGGAATCCGATGCGACCCTCAAAAAAAAGTTTGTCTGTCTGTCATTCTGTCATTTTGTCATTCTGTCCGTGACGCTTTTTTTGTTTAAGCATCACGTAAAAACGACTGAAGCGAATGATATGAAATTTGGTGTCATGATAGGTGGTCACTCAACTTAAAACATAGGCGTCGAATTTTTAAAAAATCTTGATTAGATTTTCAGATTTTTCGAAAATCGTTTCAAACTGCGTAAATTTGTGTTCAAGCATCACGTAAAAACGACTGAAGCGAATGATATGAAATTGGGTGTCATGATAGGTGGTCACTCAATTTAAAACATAGGCGTCGAATTAAAAAAAATCCTGATTGGATTTTGAGATTTTGCGAAAATCCTTTCAAACTGCGTAAATTTGTGTTCGAGCATCACGTAAAAACGACTGAAGCGAATGATATGAAATTGGGTGTCATGATAGGTGCTCACTCAATGTAAAACATAGGCGTCGAATTAAAAAAAATCTTGACTAGATTTTGAGATTTTGCGAAAATCATTTCAAACTGCGTAAATTTGTGTTCGCACATCACGTAATAACTGCAAAGGTGAAAAAATGATATTTGGTGAAATGATAGGTGGTCACTCACCTTAAACTATAAGCATCTAATTAAAAAAAAATTGATCAGATTTCGAGATTTTGCGAAAATCGTTTAAAACTGAGTGAATCTTTGTTCCCGCATTAAGTAATAATGACTAAAGCGAATGATATGAAATTTGGTGACATGATAGATGGTTGCTCAACATAAACTATAGGAGTCCAATTTTTTAAACATTTTTATTAGATTTTGAGATTTTGTGAAAATTCTCTCAAAATACGTTCAATGATGATTTCTTCAAACTTCACGTAATAACGACTAATACGAATGATACGAAATTTAGTGATATGATAGGTAGTTGCTAATCTTAATTTATAGGCGTTGAATTTTAAAAATATTTTGATTACATTTTGAGATTTTGCGAAAATCGTTTTAAAATGCTGAAAATTGTTCCAGCATCACGAAATAAAGACTGCAGGGAATGAAACGAATTTGAGTGACATGATAGGTTGTCACTCAACTTAAATTCTAGGCTTCCAATTTTTCAAAATGTTGATTAAATTTTGAGATTTTGCGAAAATTATTTCAGTATGTGTATATATTCATTCGCGCATCCCATAATTACGACTAAAGCGAATCAAATGGTATTACTTAGTTACTCTGTAACCTGTAATATTTTAACAATACATAAAAATTATAAGTTCGCTTTCTTTACTTTGTCAACATACTACATTCATTCCATAGGCGTAGAGTTATATGGGCCCGTGGGGCTCGAGCCCCCCCAATAAATTGTGAATAGGGGCTGAGCCCACCCAATAATTTACCACTCAATACAGAAAATTAATTTATGCTAACATAAAAAAATAGTATTTCACGCCATTTACAAACGTTAAAAAAAAACCTTTACTTGGACTTTTAAAAATTTTCTTCGTTTGATTTCAATCATGATTTAGTATTCTTTGTGACGCCACGTAACACACAATGTTACTATAAGCTGCCCTCACCAGGCTCTGGTTCATTAAAATCAGATTATGCAATGTAAAGTATGAAATAAAGAAAAGTTCAGATGTGTCTAAAATACACTCTCTCATCGAAAATGTTTTTTTTTTCCTCCTTTGGATATTTTACACTGCTTCTATTTTTAACTTATAACATGGTAGGAAGATACTAACATGGATACTTACCCTACATAGGTGCAGCACAAAAATTTTGCTATATTTTAAGCCGAAAAATCATGTAGAAAAAGTGGTTATGTATATTCCATTGTAGTTGGCAGCTATTACTAAGTTATATGTACGTGAATCAGTGGCGTAGCCAGAAATTTTTCATGGGGGAGTTACGACTTCTGCAACTCACATATATGTATACGGGTGTATGATAAGGGAGTGAAAAATATACATTTTGTATGGAAAAAAATTCCTCATGGGGGGGGGTTATGACCCCCCCTAACCCCCCCCCTTGGCTACGCCACTGACGTGAATATATGTGGTTGTGGGGCCCGCCCCCCCCAATAATTTTGAAAACTTTACGCTTATGATTCATTCTGTGTACTCCTACAATGCTGACGAAAGTTCTTGCTTTTTGGAAATTTGCATTCACTAACCCGTCGAGGACGGGTACTTCAGCTAGTTAAAAATAAAAATAAATGTTATATTCCAGCTGGAATTCATGTAAAATCCATTAAATACTTCAGTATATGAAATTAAAAATACCTTGTTGTTACAAACCAAGTGCTCTATTAATGGCTAAAAACGCTTTTATAAGGAATAATACTACTTACATCATGAACACATAATAGCTATATTGATGATTTATTAATGTTTCTGTGTTGTTTTGTGTTAAGGTAAAGCTACGAAAGAGCTATCTGCTTAGAAGGGGTGCAATGGGAGGAGGACCTCTAACGCGTATTCACGTTACATCTGGAGAAAACCGCCCAAAACTTCGATAGCCGCACGGCAGGATAGA
Source organism: Cheiracanthium punctorium (assembly GCA_038373885.1). Lineage (NCBI taxonomy): Eukaryota > Metazoa > Arthropoda > Arachnida > Araneae > Cheiracanthiidae > Cheiracanthium > Cheiracanthium punctorium. The sequence goes on from JAWZYV010006201.1 coordinate 1,399,815, forward strand.
ACCCTGCCTTCAGAACCTTCACAGAGACCCTCACAATTCAGTCATCTTACCATGTTGTATGTTGAGTGTTATTCCCCAATGGTGAGCGGAAAAAACGCGACTTTTAATAGTGACATAGGATGTAACATGGTCGTTATATGCTAGACAATGAGGCAAGAGCGCAGCCAGAAAATTTTGTCGAGGGGGTTGTATAAGATACAATTTTGTATTGATAAACTTAATTTCTTATTGACGACAAAAATCTGAAAGCTCTTAATAACTAATTTTGAAAGTTTCGCAGGGAGGTATATCCCGATATCCCACTCCATGGTTACGCTTCTGCAGTGACGTACGAAATGGGGGGCGGCTTTGGGGCTCGAGCCCCCCCCCCATACCTTTGGAGGATGATAGAAAATAACCATATATCGGTGTCTTTTCCAGTGTCCAGAATCCACATACTTTATTTTTTGTCTGGAAACCGATCATTAGCGAAATTCTCGATACATTAATTCCTCACCCTTGTATTTTTTCCGGGAAAAAAAAACGGTCACTCAATAGTTGTTTGTGGGTGGAATAGCGAACGGAAGTCTTCATGTCAATTGTGAAAGCAGCGGTCATCTTGCAACTTGTCACCGCTCTGGCTGGCGCCTTATCTCGCAATCTGTTCGGAGGTGTCCTATTGTTGAGGGAAAAAAATTCTTCCGGTGATAGCCCACCTACTTCCACGTGCTGAGATAGCTCGCCCTCCGTAGGTCCATTCTGTTCTGGAGTGAGAGGTCATCCATCGTGTCGGCAAATCCAAAAGACACCGGGCAATTATGTCCTCGGGACATCTCTCTCCCGACATTTCTGTTTTAACTGGAACTCTGTAGTAGGGACCCTCCGATACCTGATATTCTGCGTAAAAAAAAAAAAAAAAAAAAAAAAAAGCTTTGGCATCTCAACACAAAGCATGCGTTTCCTTTCGGCCCCAGTCCTGTGTTCAAAGTTTGTCTTTTTAAATGACTGGAGGAAGCGTTAAGGATAAAGAGAAATTCTGCGAGGGTTGTTCCTCATCTCATAGCGTGAAGTTTTAAAACAGGAAAAGATCTTATACATATAGTAGTATTTTACAATATTTCTTTATAAGTATAGCGCTTTTGCTCATTTTGAAAGACAATTTTTGTGTTTATTATTACTTTTTTTTCTTCTTTCTTGACATGATCAGTGGCATACGCAGACTTCCTTCAAGAGGGGGAGGGGGGTTATAGACATAACTTTGTGTTAAAATGTAATATTTAAGCTAAAATAAATGTGTGTAAATGTATAAATGTGTATAAATTAAATGTGTATAAATGTAATATTGTGTAACGTAATATTTAAGCTAAAAATTGAAAATTTGTGGACATTTTGTTAAAAAAATTTTGACAAGGGGGGAGGGGTGAACCCCCAAACCCTCCCCCCCTTGCGTACGCCACTGGACATGATAAATACTGGGTGACTGTTGATAAAAGTACATAGTACAGTTTTTGAAGAACCAGTGGAAAGAGAAAAACCGCACAACATTAAATGGGTTTATTTTTTCAAATGAATGTGAGTGTGCGTGTGTGTGTGTGGTGGGGGGGGGGAATAAAAAATGTAAAGGAGTGGGCATCCGAAAGGGCGCAAACAGAGGTATATTCATGTATTTTGTATTTATCTCTATTGAAAATTGACATTCCGATAATTTTTCAAGGTCAGTGGCCTGATTTTTAAGTGCACAGTAGCCCCATTGCCTCTATAGCTTTTGGTGAAGTGATTTTTTTTTTTTTTTGTATCACTAGCAGTGGCGGCTCGTGATCAAAAAAATAGGTGAAGAGCTTATACCAAAACATTATGAAAAACACCTGATGCAGCCATTAACATGGGCGCCGGCAGAATATTTCCCAGGGGGGGGGGCAAAGGCTACTCAAGGGGGGGCAAAGACTACTTTAACGTATAGTTACCATGTTGAAAAGAGCAAAAAAGCAAGGCAAAACACTGCATACAAAAATCCAGGGGGGCATCGCCCGCTTGCCCTATGCTGCCGGCGCCCATGGCCATTAAGCATGGTAATTAGGCGGTGGCATAGGCCTTTCTGCGGAAAGAAATTTTTAATCTTTCAGCGATGCATTAATTCCTAATGCCTCCATTGGTCGACCCAGGGCCCGATTAACCTTTGAAGTGAGTGGAAGCTCAGTCTCATTTCGGGCCCCCCTTCACCTTTTTGTTTGGATTAAGTAAAGTTTTTAATGATTTTCTTTGTTAAAATGTTATTTAATTGATTTAATTAGTTCTAATGATTTTATTTGAAAAATATATTTTTTTCATTAATTTGAAATTTACCTTAGATAAAAATATGTTATTCATTATCTTCGCAATAGTTTACTTAATTGTAATGAGATTTTATAGTATTTTTAAAATTACTGTAAAAAGTAAAATAAAAACATTTCCTTACTACTGAAACATTAAACTTTATTTATTTAGTCATATATTTTTCATGCGACATGGGGCTTTTTTCGGGAATTCTTTGTTCGTTTTGATGACATCATAAAAATCACAACATGGAAGTTCAGAATTAATTTTGACCTTTAGACAATTTTTAACATTACATATTGAAAGTTTACCCCTTTCTACCGACCAAATGTTCCTGATAATAGAAAATTTTGTCTCAACTGGAACAAATGTCCCAAGTATAGAATCGCAAACTGAATTAATTTAGAAACAATGTTATCCGTCTCACCAATATGCGAATCGTAATCAGGCTCTGGGTCGACCACGAGAAAGAACATATCTTTTATCGTCATCATTCCACCGATTAAACGGTGTTTGTAATACATTACAGACTATATCATTTACAGGAAACATAAGGAAGGTGAATAAACAGAAAAGAAACTAACTATTATTATCATTAAAGTTAACACAAGAAACTCTAAAATTTTCAAAAGACAGCAGTAAAAATCTCATGTGTCAAAATCTCAAACAAATCACGTGGTTTCCAGAGCCCGATCAAGCCAAGAGTGGGCCCAGGGCCAAATACTCATTTGGGCCCTACCCCGTCCTTTCTATACTTGTAAAATTTTTTTATTTAATTTTGATGCAGTTCAGCATATAACATAAACATATAAATCAGGACTAATACACATTCATTGTTTGATGCATTCTTGTAATCATAAAGAAGTCTTTTATGCGATTTTTACCAGTTTTTTAAATTTATTTATTCTGAAATAAATGTAAAATATCGTCATTGTTAAGTGAGTAATTTTCCAGTAAACTAGCAAAGGTGTGGTAACTTTAATTAAAATTTAAAGTGAATCATTTTGAATTGGATTGTGGAAATATCCGTATAGATATTTTAGAGAGCAATCTTACAATTTGACAGCAATAAACAAAAATCAATCATTTTTAGCATCATATTTATATACACACATATATACATACACACACACACACACACACATAAGAATTGCCCAGTCAATAAATAATCTTGGCTAAAACCATAGTTATAATTTATATAACCTCCATTTTCCATAAATGCATAATATACTTTTCAGAAATCTTTCACATTAGAAAATACAATAATAAAATAAAAAGTTTACCTTTTAAATCAATTCAATAATTACAAAAGTTTTCCAGAAGTTTTTAAAAATAAATTATATATTCCACTGTTTTTTTTTTTAAATAATAATAAAGTGTGCCAATTTTCGTTAAGTAATATTTTACGAAATATTTGTACATATTTTTTGTACATATTTTATTTGTACGTTTTTTAGTTAAAACTAAAAAAACAAAACGGTTCCTAATAGTGATCGGCCCCTGGGCCTGGGCCCAGTCAGCCCGTGCGTTAATCAGGCCCTGGTGGTTTCATTTTCCTACGCCAATTTGTTCTTGGAGACGCACTACGCTGGGTTTTCTCTCACTTGAAGAGACAGACCGTTTTCTCAGGGATCTCTTCACCTGATAGAAAGTAAAATTGTAAAACTGAATGGAGCGTCTGAGGTTACCATGGCAACCCCACCGATAAGTGCAGTAGAAGAGATAATTTTTCATTAGCACTTCACAACGCACCCCGTCAGAACCCGCGTACCACGTGACTCTAACAATGGACCAATCGTGATACAAGTCTTTGAAACTTCTTTGGCCGCGCGGCAAGGGGAGGGGAGGGAAGAGAGTTTGGCTTCACTGATAGTAAGAGCATGATTTAGCACAGTGTATTCTTACAGACAAAATTTGAAAAAGGATTATGGCTTGCTTACGTTACACAATTTTTTGTTACTTACAATACTTGGTGAAGAGGCACTTCACCTACTTCACCTGAAAAGCCGCCACTGATCACTAGGGGCCAAGGCCCCCAGACTCGCTACGCTCACTTTTCGTATGAGACATTCGGCCCCTAATCAGGCTTATTCGTAAAAAAGACATAATTTCAACAGACAAAACCCGAAGATTGGATCAGATAGAATGTTACTGAGCTACGCATTGCTTGGTTCTTGCATGTTCATTGGTACATAAAAATTTAAACTTCACACTACAGTAGAACCCCTCCCCCTCATAACACGGAAGATATTTTGTTATGGGAATCCGTGTTGTACGGGTCCTGAGCTATACTACACCTGGCGTGCGGACTCCGCTTATAATCGCTGGAAAAATTATTTGCACTCTTCAGAAACACAATGATTTTCAATGTTGCCATTCAAAAGTTATAATAAAATCAAAACATCTGTTTCAGTTGTATTTTTAATAATGTAAAACCTATTGGACACCCTTCGAATTTGCCACCCATTGCCAGTTTTCATTATTTGGCGACTTGCGTACATGTAAAGTTAATAAAAGCTACGAACAGATAGGATAGCTTGCCACCAATGGCGACTTTTCATTATTTGGCGATTTACACATGCTCACAACCTATAATTACTGTTCATGTAAGGTTACCGGAAAACCATTATCCATATTTTCATTTACATAATCGTTTGCAGATTGGCGTACTTAGCACCACGAATTATACCATCTCGTCGCGCTAGCAAATACTGCTATAATGGCATAGTTAACGCCGCCAAATATTTCTACTGGTAGCAAATAATCCAGCTGGACGAGAACCGGCTTTAAAATAATCTGCATTTTAATTATTTTTTATTTTCAAGATATTAGTTATTCTGTTTTGGAAAAAGGAATAATCGCTAATTCTAAACTCCTGTTGTCTAAGCGAACTTACTATTTGAAAATTGTCAACTTTGTGTTTTGAGTTACTTATTTCATAGTTTTTATTTTGGCGTAAAATGGGCGTAATTCTAACTCATGTTTGTAAATTTCACGCGATTCTAGATACTTGGAAACGCTTTCTTGCAAAGGAATGAATGATTTTATGCCAAATCTGGCAACCATTCGGTTTATTTTTTCAGTTTTTTATTAATATCTTCTAAAATAATTCAATTTTCTAAATTTAAATCAACTTAGCAGGTTCCTCGGAATTTTTCGAATCTGTGGGCACCTTAGTCGAAACTCAAATCCCCGCGGTTTAGGAGGAGATACGCTGACAAGCTTTTGACAGCGGCGGCGACAGCGGCCTTTACTTTTTTTTAGAATAGAGAGATTTTTACACGAAAATGTGTCACACTCTGAAGTTTTGCAAGCCGAAGGAAGGAAAACATGATAATAAAAACGAAAAGAGAAATAGTTTTAAAAAAATTGCTTGCATTTCTTTCCGTCCGATATTAATATATAAGAATAAAAAAATGTCATTTAAATCTCTTTAAAATAGGCCAACGATAGGGATTTAACCGCCCCTAGAAAGTTGTCACCAGGGTGGGCGTCCCCCCCCCCTACGCGCGCCGCAACGTGCGGGAAAGTTTGAGGATAATATCGGTACAAGGATATTTCAGCCAAGGATATTCAACCATATTTCAACCTACTCAGACTAAGCATCAATGCGAATGCAAGTTGCTCTACTTCTAATCTCCCTCTGATATACCCGAAACCCGATTATCACAGGGGCAAGGGGGGGGGCGGTAGTCCGGTGCCCCTGAAGAAAAAGGGGGCCCATATATATCCCGATTATCTAAATTATGAATTCATATGTACTGAAATAGTAATTGTGGGGAAAACACTGAATTTCCTCTATAATATAGGTATTACCTAATTGTCTATCACTAGATCAAGTTAGAGATATTTTTTTGGGGTGATAAATACGATTTGATAAAAGTACAAAAACTACAGTTAACTTAAATACTAAACTACAGTTAATGCAATTTTCGAGTACAACAGCGGTCAAAACTGGGTTAAAATGCTTAAAAAAGGTAGGCTCAGTAAAGGGGCTTAATGCGTAAAAAAGGGGACAGTAAGGGGGGGCCCCAAACTTAATGCCCCGGGCCCCGTCTAAAAGTGGTCAGATTTGAACATACCGTACCGCTTTTCCTATTTACTTATTATTTTTCTTTCAACTCTTCTCTGTTTTTTTTTTCCGCCTCTTTCTTTATCCTCTCCTTTGTGTGTTTTGTATATCTCTCGTCTCTTCTAATTTTAAATGTTACGTGTTTGTGCGTATTGTAGAGTGCTGATAGTATACCAGGACCGAAAACGAAGGAGACGCAAGTTAAACGGTAGAGGCTTCAGGCAAATTGTCGCTTTTCAGATCGTATTTATGCGAGACGGAAGAAAATGCGAGAATTCTCGCGAGAAATCTCGCGCGAGACAAGACTCTGTCTCGTCTCGCGTCTCGTCCCGCAAAATATTTTTTTTCTCGTCTCGCGTCTCGTCTCGCAAAAAAAATGCCTGTCTCGTCTCGCGTCTCGTCTCGCGGGACAATGCGAGAACGCGAGACAATGCGAGAATTCTCGCGTCTCGCGTCCATCCCTATTTCAAACACTTTGATTAATAAGTGCATAAACGCAATGTATAACAGCACCGATAATTGAAATAAATTAACCTATCGGTTTCGTCATGTTTGACATATCTTCGTCAGTGTTAGAATCGAGATACAGATTCTAGACTTATGTAGTGCCTTCTGCACCAAGTTATGTTTTCCTGCTTATTACATATACTGATTAGTGACGTCTCCTAACGCCAAACTCATGTAAAAATAGAAAAAATGCCATTGCCCTATGAAAGTCTTAGAAAAATGACAAAATTAGAAAGTTGTTTATTTCTATATCAAGTGCTGGTATCTGTGTATGCAAAACATGCGTGTGCGGGGGAAAGGGGATGTGATATCCTGACATCCTTCCCCTGGTTAACCTGTTCACTCCCATTGTGTACAATAATGGGGAATCTTCCCTTCTGTTCCACTTTATGCAGCGGATATTTATTGATAGTTGCCGAGAAACAATGCTGGAAAGAGAAGGGAAACTTCAACATTATGTTTTTTGTAATAATCGAAAAGAATTGGTTTAAAAATGAAAATGAAAAAGCAAGCTCGCTCGCCAGTTAGAAAATTTGTGAGTGTTACTGAAATTCGGAAATTATAATATTATAAATATATAATTGGACCTTTGTCTGTACGTTACTTGAAATAAAAAAATTTTGCGATTTCTACTGTTTCGAGCATCTAGGAACACGAATGTACAGTATGTCTGTCTGTCGTTCTGTCCGTAACGCTATTTTTTGATCGCAAATCATGAAAAATCTACTAAAGCGTATGAAATAAAATTTCGCGCGGTGATAGGCATTGTCACTCAACTTAAAATACAGGCGTCGAATGTTTGAAAAAAAAAAAAAAAAAGATTAGATTTTGAGATTTTGACAAAATTTGTTTAAAATGCGTAAATTTTTGTTCGCGCATCACGTAAAAACGACTAAAATGAAATAAATGAAATTTGGTATACCGATAGGTGGTTCCTCAACTTAAAACATAGGTGTCCAAATTTTAAAATTTTTGATTAGATTTTGAGATTTTGCGAAAATTTATTCAAAATGCATAAATATAAAATTTATGAGATAAAAAACGGAAAATTTTGTGTTGTATGGGTTTGCATAACAAAACAAATTGTAAACTTGTTTGGTCCAGTCGCCTCCAAAAACGCGACAACAGGGAATCCCTTTCCGTGTCCGTGCCAACATTGGTCTTTCAGTGCTGACCTAACATATTGCATTTGCGCACGCGTACAGGTAGGTCTAAAGAAATAAAATGCTAAATATCTATTTCATAATTTTATATAGTCCAGGAATTATTTTTGAAAGTTTACTCACGGGGGCTCCCTCAGAAACCGATCAAGGACAGAATTCCTGCCCCCTACCTCATTCCTTTCCTTTCTTGAAACCTGATTGCGGATTGCATGCATTCAAGAAAAAGATTTGTAGGTTGGGTATGTGTCTATTCTCATGCTATGTTAGATAATAAATTGGATGCCACATTTCAATCTCTGAAAAAAGACAAAGATTGTAAAATAGTTTTTAGTCTATATATTTCAATTCCGGAGAAGGAAAATTTTTTTCATGATCTTGGAGCAACAGAGCTTGAACTACGATTACGAACCAATCTATAAGACACTATAAAACGGGAGGATTCACTATAATCGATCCTATCTTTTATCTATACTCAAAGCATGAGAACGGGTATTTATATGAGTATCAACAATTATCATTTGCCTTTATACTAGAATGCATTAAAATAATAGAACTCGAGTGCATAAATAAAATATAAAAATAATGATTTTTTTTTTTTTTTTTTTTTTAGCACTCGAGTGCTATTTTGTTCAGACCTGGTTTTCTGTCGACATTGATTGCGTCAATTTTTTTTTCATTTTTTAAGGAGAATTTTCTACAACTTATTTCATAATAAATAAGTATATGAATTGAAATGTGAAAAAAGAGGTTGAACGAACGTAACCAATTTCAGGTATTGTGAATAAGTTGGATTCCACCTGATATTTTATAAACATTCAACTCAATCATTCACATTCATGCATAATTTTTTTTTAAATCTTCATCACCTAAAAATGCTTCATTCTATTGTATCCGAAACATCTGGATAACACTGCAGCAAAGGCGGATTGACACTCTGCTAACAGCTCACTGAGCAGAGTGTCAATTACAATTAATATATTCATGTAAATATTCGTGAAAAGGTAATAGAGAAAATTACAGAAATTAAATTGAACGGAAATAAAATATTATTTTTAATATTCCATTAAATTCTTTTCATATCTCGTTCTTTTGTATAACTTTTCTTTTCTATATCTCAATTACTTTCTGTACTTTTAAATAATAATTTTGTAATAGGTGGTCTCATTTAAGCTTCGGGGAAAATTTGCCCATTTTTGTATTTGAATGTACAATTACAGAAGTGACGATAAAAAATCAACTGTAAACAAGGAATTTATAAGTCTGAATACAAAGAAGACAAAAAACTTTTTAACAAAACAGCTATAGTAATATTATATGCAATTCTTTTAACGGCCAACAGAAAAAGAAAAACTATATTGCCCATGAATTAGTAAAAATTAGGGGGTGTTCGCCAGTTTATTAGACATATTTGTTGGTTGTGTCTATAATGAAACTCCTATCCTAGAATGTTTCACTTAGCTTTCTTTTTAACATGTGTTACTCAAAAAAGAGTTACTACGCATGCAAATTATTTTTCACAGATATACTAGCAGACCTCGGAATGATTACGTAATACTCAACCGGCCCCTTATCAGCAATAAAGAAAACCCGCTTTCAAAATCTCCCGCAGTACAAAATCCCATTAATCTCAATCCACCACTCTTCCCCTCTTTTCTTACTCGACCTGCAAGAATCCATTTGGGAATTTATAGATTTTCTCTCTCTTCTCTGAGATTTAAATTATTCAAAACTAATTTTAATTGAAATTGGAAGTGAGTTTATACTTTCCTCTACCAATCAATCTTTTTTTTTTTTTCTTTTTTTTTTAAGCATATTGACTTTTCAAAAGTACTTTTGGCTATTTATATCCATGATGGCTGAATTTTCAAAATTTTAACTGAAATTTAACACTCTTAATAATCAAGAGTGAAAAGCCAGTGCTGAGTGGAATATTACCCTACCTTCGTGGCAAAAAGCAGGAGTCAGAAAGCACTGTTCCGAAGAGTGACATTTCTGAATGTGGACCACATAGGCAATTGTCTGCTGAATAACCTACAGTAATTTTTTTAATGAAATATTTCTAAAATACCTGTTGAGGAGTGAGAAAAAATTCCCCATAAGTTAACATGGGACTAGTGAATCCAAGATGGCGGCTGTTCAACAGCCATAAGCAGTTGTGTCATGTTTTTTTTTTTTTTTTTTTTTTTGACTATGTAAGATGCTATTTCAGAAATGCTTTTATTGTCCAAGTTTCTGTTGCGTTTAATTTTATTGTTAAAGTAAGGCGACCATATTTCCAAACAGTATTTTGGGGACAAATCAAGCATGGTCCTCGAATTCAAGGAAAACTTGGGGACGCTGGAAAATATTTTTGGGGACTTATTCGAGGACACAACATATTATCATGTCATGTATACCAATATACCCATACTTTAACCCTTTATAAGGCCGTGGTAAGAATACTTACCACCTACGGTCTATTAAATACAGAAATCAATTATCATTAGTGAATTTTCTGATTTTTGTTCAGTTATATTGGATGTATATTTTTTCCATACATCTAGATTCTAAATTATATTTGGCTTATGAACTTTTCTTTCATTCGTAATTTTAAAGAAAGCTCGAATAATAACTCGAAAATTGAGCATAAGAATCATCGCTTTTAATTATATATTTTTGCGTTTAATTCCGTGTACAAGCAGCAGGCAGTTTTCCGACTTTGATTTTGTGAATAATTAATGTATTCTCCTGCAAAATTTCTATGTTTGTTTAATACTTGTTTCTCCAATTTTCACGTGGGATATTACAGTAGAGGGAAAGTATATGAATTAATCCTAAAAAATGGGCCAGAAAAATCCCAAGTACTTTCGACTGTCTGCACATAAACTCGCCTTATAGAGGGTTAAATCTTGACTGACTGTGATACTTAAAAAATTAACTCTAATAGCTTTTTTATATCAATTGTGTATTCTTATTTCTAATAAATTATTGGAAGTATTTCATTCATTTATAAAATATTTATTTAAACCAGAAATATGAAAGGAACATCGTGTTGAAATATTGCAATTCATTCAAAATTTAACTCTTGGCATTTTTCGTGAAACTTTGGTACTTGCATTTTACATGAAACTTTGTACACCCTCTAAAAAAAGTATTTGAGTGCAAGAAAAAATCGTACTTCAATTTCATATTTAAAGCATCATTCTTCAAGAAAAGTGATTAATCATTAACAAAACTGAAATGGGAAATTTGGCTCATGGTCGAATGCTTTATTGAATGTCTGTACGTGTACACGCTACACACACAATGACAACAAACATTTTCAAAGATCGAATTTCTGAGTAGAAGGCGTTTTTAGTTGTTTTATTTTTTTATTTCTTCAGTTTTTTTCTGAAAGAAATAAACTAAGCGGAAACTTTCAGGGAAAAAGTACAAATATTTAAATTTGGGGACTTTTCCGTCCCAAGAAGTCAAAGTATTTTTGGGGACAAAATGAAAAAAAAAAGATCTCTATTTGGGGACTGTCCTCGAATTTCGAGGACGTATGGTCACCTTATGTTAAAGTAATTGAGTAAAAGTGTTCAATGCAACACCCCTCACGTAAAAAATCTAATAGTGCCCTTAATACTCTAAATTATGAAGGGAACTTTTGAACTTAAAAGCCTCGAAAATTTTACCGCCAGGGCTCTCCAATAGGCTTGATCGGCCTCTTACGCTTCATATAACTTCTGTACCTCTGTTAGTCATTACTTCATAAATTGTAACACATTAATTTATATGTGTGTGTACTATATATATATATATGTAATGTATAAAAAGGTAATTTGGGTTTTACTAGTTTGGGTATTGGTCAAGCGGGTACTTTCACTGTAAGTTTTACTTTCCTTTCATACTTGCCACGCGCGCTCTGGAGCTATGTTTTATTTATTTTGTTATTTGTCAAACATCAGGCCGTCGATTCTGAGTTCTTTAGATGTTCACGTGTCCCCACGCACTTGTGTCCCCGGATGCGGGTCATGTTGGGAAATGTGTGTGGTTCGATCAGAGATAAGAGAGAGGAGGAGTTGTGTCTTCGCAGACCACGTGGTGTGGTAAGCGTAAATACTCCCGCACACCGAAAATCGGGGGACTTCTGCCACTGGAACTGCTTTATGAGTCCACGCTGATTCTTGTACCCGTCTCCCCTCCCCTCTTCTCATTCTAAATTGTAACTTAAATGTAATGTTCAATAAACCATATTACCTGCCTTAACTCTGAAAATATAATTTGCTTACTTCACTTAATCAATATCCACAAGTTGGAATCGTCATTCTTCAACAATAAACAAAACACACACAAAAAAAAAAAATATCTTCTCTCACAAGTTCAATGCAGGCAGGAGGAGTTTCGGTCAAGTTATACGCACAAAAACAAAAATATTCGGCACGGAGAAAAGGGGGAAATAATTCACTACAGTTGCACACACTTCTCGTAAGGGGGCCCTATGAGGCAGTGAAATTTCGTCGATTTCCAGGGATTTTCAGAATAGCAGCGAGCGTGCGAAGAAAAAAAAATAAATAAGGAGGTACAGATTTCTGGATGGTAAACACGGTACAGAAAGATGATATCAGATAACGGAGGGCAGGCACTTCTTTAATTTACGTGTCGGCATCAGCGTCGTTAGTCGCTATGGAAAACTCGGGAGCGCAAATTTTTCGATGGGCTTCATGGGAGGATTCGATGGGAGGTCAGGCGAAAGTAGTTTCATCAAAGCAGGGAATGAGAAGTCCAAATATCTGCAGTCGGTGTTGAAATCTCCCAGAGCAGGGCTCGACGAAGTTGGCCGGTGGAGAGCGGACTCAAGGAGTAGGCCATCGGCTGGTCGGTGAAGAGGCGCGCTGCATCTCCTGCGAACGATGGGCGATGAACCCGTCTCCCGGACTTTTGAGCGTTAATTTTTTTACGATTTAAAATTTTTAATTGGCACACAGGCAATCATCCTGTCGACTATTTGTGACGTCAGATATTTCAAGTAAAGTTTCAGAGTTAAGGCAGGTAATATGGTTTATTGAACATTACATTTAAGTTACAATTTAGAATGAGAAGAGGGGAGGGGAGACGGGTACAAGAATCAGCGTGGACTCATGAAGCAGTTCCAGTGGCAGAAGTCCCCCGATTTTCGATGTGCGGGAGTATTTACGCTTACCACACCACGTGGTCTGCGAAGACACAACTCCTCCTCTCTCTTATCTCTGATCGAACCACACACATTTACCAACATGACCCGCATCCGGGGACACAAGGGCGTGGGGACACGTGTACATCTAAAGAACTCAGAATCGACGGCCTGATGTCTGGCAAATAACAAAATAAATAAAACATAGCTCCAGAGCGCGCGTGGCAAGTATGACAGGAAAGCAAAACTTACAGTGAAAGTACCCGCTTGACCAATACCCAAACTAGTAAAACCCAAATTACCTTTTTATACATTACATATATATATATATATACATACATACATATATAATATAATATAATATAGCTAAACTTACGTAATATGGAATCCCAAGTAAAACATCAAGTCATAGCACATAATAACAATTATAAAACTGAAACCATGAAATAATAATTGATAATCCTGTGGCTATAAATATTGTAAAAAACAGAGCTATCAAAGCTAAAGAGAAGTGGGAAAACAAGCCAGGTGAGAACACGTGGGCTTAAGCCTAACTTTACGAACCCAAGCAATGAAGTGGAAAATTGAAATGGAGTACTACTCCATTTTCAAGTACCACCGTACTCACTATATAGTTGTACTTTCTTGTTGATAGTTTTTAAAGTTAGTCACTTTAGGCAGACTCGATCAAATTTCCAGTGAGGTGTTTGACCATTGTACTAATGCAAAATGTACTATGGCTTCTTGTTTATTTTCATTTTCTGTGTACATTGGCACAACTAGAGTTTACGTATGTCACCCCCGTGGTAACTTTAGGACAGTAACTTTCTGTGAAAACAGTAACTGATTTTGATGGTAGATAGTTCCGAGGAATTATTTTAACCGCAAAATTGGCAATATTTTGCCCAAACTCTACTAGAGCATATGATGTAGTTTTAGGCACGGCACCTGTATGCTTTGCTTTTCATGCACAGCAATATTATTATACAAGTATGCAGCATTCAGTACCTACAAAAAGTATGCATATTCTTTTTAAAAACTCATTAAATAATTCCAAACAGGATTTATGGCAGTATGGAGACTTTAATCCAATTCAAGTTATAAATAGTTATAAGCATTTATATATTTATTGTATTGTGTGAAAAGGATAAATGTCTCTACACTGCCACAGACCGTAGTGTATTAAAATTCCTTTGAATGCTTCCTGTGACAGAACTAATTACGCCACAAGCATTATTTTCGATCGAGATCATTACTTTGGGATTGTTAATAACATATACGAATTTTGGGATAAACTAAACTTTCTATAATAACTTACTTAAAAACATACTTATCAAACAGTACGATGGTTTCGGCCCAAAACATTTTTTTATCCTTTTTCCATTGCTTTGCTGAAGAAGTCTGAAAATTTTTTCGCCCGAAACGATCATACTGTCAGATAAGCACCTTTTTATGGGTGTTATTATAAAAACTTATTTATCTCTTCTTTTAAAACCTGTTTCTTTTTTCTTTCTTTCTTTCTTTCTTTTTTTTTTTTATAGATGAATTTTGTTTTGTTTGAAATAACCGATTAACACTACAATATGCTTTAAAGAATAATTATCCATAGAGCGTGGTAGGAATTCTTTTCGGTGCTCCTTTAAAAGGACTGTAAATTCATACATCTTTTTCGATTGGGCACATGATTCTGTAAATTGGAATATATAAATTTCGTAGTAATCGATGCATATTAACGGCAGCTAGAGCACGGACGGACGGACAAATCGAAATCATAAACACCTTAGTCTTGTTGGAGGATGTTAAAAATATAATTAATCCCCTTATGCAACGTAAACATATCGCACAGACGCGGAGAGCGAGGAATTTGCTCTTTTAACGGTTAGCAATCTGAAATTGTTTCACGCGCTAAAAAATTAAGGATTGCAATATTGTCGCATGATTTCTCGCTAAAGAATAGAAAATATAGCCAAGCTGGGTTCATTTTTCGAAGCTTATTTTCGGGACACTTCTGATGATTTATCTCCAAAAGTCGCCAAGCTTGGCGACATTGCGCACAAATTTTGAGGGACATACACGACCGTCGTTGGGCCATTAGCTAACTACATAGTAGGATGGTATTGTGCTTGAAAGGGGTGAATGTCAGTAGAACTGCCATTGACTGTAATGTATTGGAATTCTTTTGAGTGCTTCTGTAGATGAACTACAAATGACAGTAGCTCAATTTTTGATGGACAGCTTTATCTTGTAATCTTTAATCATATATGTAAATTTTGTGTCGTTTGAAATACCGAAATATCTCTAAATAACGCTTTAAAAAATGATTGACCATAGAACGACATGTTGTGGAATTATTTTGAGTACTCCTGTAAAAAATCTATAAATACTGGGAATAACATATATAAATTTGTTCAATATCGATGCATATTTTCGGTTGTTAGAGCACGGACGGACGGACAGACAGACAAACTAAAATCATAAACACTTTTCAATCTTGTTGGAAAGTGTTAAAAACTCAATAATAATGCTTTATTATTATGCAACAATTATGCTTATTATAATCTGGGTTTTCTATTTTTTAAAAATGGCTAAGCGTTTATGATTTAAAAGGGGGAAAATGCATATAACAAATGTGCAATATTTATTATTTATACTATATTGCAGGCACAGAAAAATACATTTTTAAAGAAAAAAAAAACTGCAAACAATTTATTTTAAATATTCTTCCTTTAATTTACCGTTTAATAATAGTGGGATTATTTAAATGTAGGTAGCGCTACCTGACATTCCACTGCAGAGTTGCCTATTTACCACTTTGTGGCAAGATATTTGACCATTTTTAGAACCTAACTAGCCGCATAAAAAAAAAAAAAAAAAATTACTAGTATGTAGCCAACAAGTGGCTTTTCTAGCCATATTCTTCTTGTTTTAGCCATTTTTTTCGCCATCTTGTTTTAGCCCTCACCCAATCCGATCAATCACTTCCATTTTTGTTATTAAAAGTTATTTACTTTATAATGTTAATGTGCATGCCCAAACTTTCGTCCTTGGTATTTCACCCGAAGGCAGACGAAAAATAAAGGCTCTTGGCCTCTGGTAATAAAATATCATGGGATCCTGTGTAAGCGAAGTCACTAATTTTTCATCGCGGTAGTTGCGCTGGAAATCTGTTCTGAAATGCACAGTGGCGGCTCGTGGGATACAGCAAGCACAGCCGGGCTGCACTTTAAATTATCAGCACATACTTTAAAATAATTTATTCTACTAATTTTCCTAAATTCAGATTAGAATTATGGAATTCCTACGGTAAATTAAATAAAAAAAAAAAAACCGTATTGTGGCCGGATCGCTCATTCAGAAAAAAAAAAAAAAAAACACTTTAATCTTCCCGCAATTCAATTGGGAAAATCTTTGGTTCAGCCCAGAGCGCTGATAAGAAAATTGGCAGCACCGTTGCCATGACAACGACTACGTAAGCAGCCCCTCCGGCATTGGCTATAATGGGGGTACGCAGCTAAGACTCAGCTGATGAAAGATTTTGAAACGACGGCTGCACTTGTGAATTCGACAAACTGATTGGGTCGAGAAGTGAGAGAGGGGGGGTAAGGAGAATATGTGTTCGGAAAACTTTCGACTTTATATTGCTGAATTTATCAAGAAGGTAAGCGTGAATAGACGCTTATGAATGGACAATTACCAATCAAAGCAGTATTGTTTTTAAGTAAACAAGAACTGGCATTTAGAGGACATGGCGAGCGAGAAAATTCTTTAAACATGGGAAATTTTAAAGAGCTTTTAAAATTATTGATATCTGAATTAAAACAACGCCTTTTTATGAGGGCATCACTGACCGATTCGCAAGTTTAAAAGAAAGGAGGATTGATTTGACTTATAAAAAATAAGTAAGTTTTCCTTCTTCTCAAGTTATCGTTACAAAAGAAAATTCTAGGGAAACTTTGAATCAGACACGGATTAATGCAATTTTGAGGATAAGAGCGGCTGGTTGAAATTTATGTCCATTTTATGGAAGTAAAATAGGATCTCTTACATTTTTTTTTTTTTTTTTTATGTAATTTCTTTTTTTTTTCCCCCTCGGTGAGGGCTTAATCCGCCAGCTTTCGAATTCAGTAACAAAGATTTTCCATTCCTGTCCGGAGGAAGGGGGGGGGCCTTGGCCCCTAGTACTTTATTAAAATCTTTTTTTAAAGGTGCATTTAAATAACATGTTATTTATTACTCATATTTCGGTTCTAGCTCAAGCATTTAAAAAATAAGTTCTGAATCCTTCGGGACCACCCTGCAAAATAATCCTGATTACACCACTCTTTAGTACTAAAATGTCAGAAAGCACACTCACCCCTTACTAACATTCTTCTATTCATATAGATATTGCTCCTCTAGAATTGCAAGAACTATCTCTTTCTCTCCCTACCAAAAAAAAAAAAAAAAAATCTGATATTGGCACGCACGCATAACATATACTATATACCGTATATTCCATCCCCGCATTGTTTAAAACAGACGTCATGTCTAAACCCATATCATAATAGAGCAGCAGTTACTGTATTTATCTCTAACTGATATAGCGTCATCAGTAACGAACGAAACATACGGATACTTTCAACACTCATGAAAACGATACCGTTCGGCACATACGAAATGCAACTTCCTTTACATGTTATTACTCAAATACCGAAACTCATTTTCCCCCTTCAAACCGCGAGCCTCTATTATACTTGCGGTATCCAGTAACGATAGAGAAACATTCTACTACTCAAATACCGAAACTCATTTTCCCCCTTATAAGCACCCCGGCAGTCTGTATTCGAAGTTCGAAGCTGGTCGATCCGAATGCAGTAATGACTCGTATTCCAAAAGTAGCAATTCGTTACTTCGAGTCTGAGTGAGTATCCGCGTCTCAGTAACGAATACATACGGTTTGCCACAGTTCTGTCCGTCCGTGAGGTAGTTGCCGTAAATGTGCATCTATCACTATCGTCAACAACTTCCACCATATAACAGATGGAACAACAGCACTGAAAAAAGGCTTTTATGCTATGTAGCATCAACTTTCTCCATCAATGTGCTGCTTTAAAAAGGAAAATGGCGAAACTGAAGTAAATTGTTGAACTTTCACTCTTCATCAGAAAAAGAAAAAGATGTTCTTAAAACTTCTTTTCATCTAATGGCATACTTGTATAAAACTTTTGTAATAAATTAAAGCATCTGTTATAATGTATTTCCATCACTTACATATGAATGTAATTTTTTTTTCCCGCTTTAACCCTTTAACGCGGTGTTCCCGCTGTGCAAACACCAAACTCTGACGTTTTGACGGTTGCCAGTCACGGAGAATAGATTTGATTTCTATAAAAAAATAGTTGCTCCTAATATTTCTAGCTCCACGAGAATCCTTTACTTTTTATCACGTCATTTCCCGTAAAAAAATTGTCACGATTATTTTTAACAGCACTGACATCTACTGAAAAATGGAAGAATGCAAGAAGAGCCAGTATCTGCTGTTTGCTGGATAGATTGCCCAATGTTGAAAAAAGGGCAGCCGTTGCCATCGCTCGACTTAACTACCAGCAAGATGGCGGACGATCGAAACGTTCATCGCGTGCACAGATCGCGTGCGCAGCTGGCTGTGCCGCACAGCCAGCTGCGTCAAAAAAAGGGTCTCTAGATCTGTGGCCCGCGATGAACGTTTCGATCGTCTGCCATCTTGCTGGTAGTTAAGTCGAGCAATGGCACGGCTGCCCTTTTTCAGCATTGGGAAAGGGTTGCGCCTCAAAGGGTTAACTGGATTTTCGCAAGAGGGCTTCTACTATATATGTTATTCCTATGTACAGAGTACCATGTATCCAAGTGGAAAAGTTGTATGAAGCATTTACAGGAGCTCCGAAGAGAATTTCAACAAAAGGTCATTTGTTGTTGCAATGATCTTTTGTTGAAATTATTTATTTGTTGAGTTAGTGAAATTTTTGTAATTCAGCACGACATTTTTTTTTCTTTTTTCTTTCTATTCATTTTTTCCAGATGCCTCGTCGGTGCTGTGTTCCTGGCTGCTCGTCCAATTACGATTCCCAAAGAAAGTACACTTCAGTATTTAGTTTTCCAAAAGATATCCAGCTGAGGGAGAAATGGATAAAGTGTATAAACAGGAAAGATTTTGTTCCAGGAAAACAGGCAGCTGTTTGCGTAAAACATTTTGAAGAACAGAAAATAATCCGTGAAGATAAGATAACCAGAGAGGACGGTTCGCTGCTTGTTTTTGCCAGGAAGAAATTAACCTTAACGGAAGGTGCATATCCAACGATTTTCGAAAAGCAGCCGACATCATATCCATCCCGGCCGACAACAGATCTTCTTGGGAAAATAAAATTGCCCATTCCAAGAATAAAACAAATATTTCATGATGGAAACAGGTAATATACTGAGAAATAAAATCTGTCAAAATTATTTTAAAATATGCGTGTGTTATAAAATAACACACGCATTAAAAAGATACCAATATGATCTTCACGGATGATATAAAAGGTCCGCCATTCTACGATTGCAGGAAAGTTGTTCTGAACTTTTGGCTTTTGTGAAATTTTTGAAAAAACTCAGCTAAGGATGGAAGCGACACGATTATTTGCGAGGCGAAACGAAGATCTGCACGGAGGGAAAAAAAAAAAAAAAAAAAAGTTCTCATCTAGAACGAATAGATGGCTGTTTCCTGTGTCCTAAAACTAGAAAAACATATCCTAGAATTAGGCATGTTGTTGATGCACACAATTGGTATAGAGGAAATGGTCAAGAATTTCTAGTGCGTAGTATTGTTTCTAATCTCAGCAGAATGACTATTTTGTGTAAAGCAAAATTATAGTTCGATTTTGGAGCACTAGAACTAACGTATCTGAGTCGCTAGCGTACGTAGCGATTTACAGATATTTTCATCTGGGTACAAGCACCAGATTATAGAGCAGAGATCTAAAAATTGGAAAAGTGGGTTCAGAAGTGTCTTGTTTTGTGATCGAGTATTTATAGGGAGTACATAGACTCATAAATTTTAGTTCCACCGATTATTTTCTAGATGTCAGTGGCATATATATATATATATATTAGGATGCTTCAAAACAACTTTTTTTTTTAATTTCTCTGTTCTCACCCTGCCATTTTTTTACACTATTCATAAATATGATGTATGCAAAATTTCAGTTCAATCAAATAATATTTAGAGATCGCGCAACGCAATTCAATTCTGTAAAATTGTCAAATGACAGACACAAGCGTGTATACATTACTCGAAATAATAGTACATTAAAATAGCATAATTTCAAATGGTCAACGACTCTGCAAGGTAAGTAATGTCCGATCAGTTAAAGGAATGCAATTTTCCCGCTTGTCTTGGCTTTGTTTGCAACCGTGTGCGCAGCGCAATCTCAGTCGCAGCCAGGTGGCGCCCATCCCCCCGTCTCCCCCTCGCAGTGTAGTTGCATCACCCACTCCAGTCATTTTCGGGTAAAAAACAGCTGCGAAGTCGGGTTATATGCTCTCTTTTCTTTTGTTTGCGACGTAGGAGTTAATCAGCTATCATTATTTGTTAAAATCGTTATATGTTACATGTTCCATGGTTTTGAAACTGTGCTTAAAGATGACATCTCCGTCAACCCCAGCCCGTGTAGAGACAAGAAACAGAACCATGATATACTTGCTAGAAACATCAGCAGATTGCGAAATTAAAGGTAGTAAGCTTCCATCTAATCGACAAGTTTTAAGTACATTTTTTCATGATCATAAAACACTGAAAAAGACTATCCGCGAGAGTGCACGAGCTGTGATAAGAGAAGTTACATTATTTTGGTCAAAGGCTGGCATTCCCACTTGTAATGAACAACACTCAATTGTCAAGATTCAGAATTTTTTCTATAAGTGGAGCGGACTAAAGAAAAGTAGCAAACGAAAGACTGAAACTCGGCGTTCTAATGAAATGGCACTCGTAGATAAATTAAATGACTTGTTCGATCTCGCACATGCTGATGCTATGAGCATGATTACAGTTACTGAGGACAGAGAATTTCTTCTTAAACAACGAGAAAAAAATCGACAAGGCTGCATGATGGAACTCGATACAACTCTTGCTAAAAAAGAACTCAGAGCTGAAAAAAGAAAGAAGGCAGAGATGTCCAGAATCGAACGGGAAAAGCATCGGGTGAGCACGAGTGGGAGTACATGTACCATGTTTGAATCTAATTTCGCAGACAATTTAACCACAATTAGCGACATATCTGACGAAGAAAGTGCCGATAGTGAAGATTATGTTAATTGTCAACGATTCTCTCAAAGGAGAAAAAGGACCACCAGTAAAAGTATGCCGTTAATTATCACTCCAAAACTAGCTACCACTCTCGATAGGGCCAATATAAGTGACAGAAAAGCCACTTTGATTGTAGCGGCTACCGTGGAAAGTATGGGTAAAAATGTAGACGGTTATATTCTTAGCCACTCGTCCACCGACATCCTTAAGACTCGTCCATAAGACAAACTATACGTTCCGAATTTGCCATTAACGCACAAAAAAACTTTCAGTCTACGGCTATAGCCCCCTTGGTACTCTCTTAAAAATTTAGAGTGACATTGTCACTCTTACAAAAAGTCACCGGCAAATGATCCCAGATAGAGTGAGAAAACTGCATTATGACTCTTCATCGATAGGATTCTGTCACCCTAACTGCAAGAGTGAGACAATGTCACTCTTAGAGTAAGGGTGAAGGCGCTATCTGCTCACTCTAGCGAGAGAGTCACCACATTTCCCATGATGCGTTCACTTCAGCAGGAGTGAGTGCGTTGCTTCCATACACAAACGACGCCATATTGGAATTGGACTGCAGTTGCGAAGTACCAACTGCATACAAGTAATGGAATACTTTTAGCTAACACAAGTAAGTAAAACCTTATAACTTTTCAATTATTGTAAATGTTATTTAAAATTTGATAATTCTCAACATATAAGATATTGATTCAGTGTCGGATCCATTAGGACTCCAGCTCTTCCGACAGACATTGCTTTGGTTAGGGTTAACATTTTGCTTTACTATACATTTTGTTTTTAAGACTTAAACAAGCCTGCTTCTTTTAATTTTATACCCTTCCGAGAAATTGATCTTTGGATCCGTCTCTATACTTGATCGTAGTATGTTATTTATGCTTATATAGCTGAAATCTTGCATTCGTTTTTTGTTTCTGTATATAATATTTGAGCATGTTTTGATGCGTGTTTGTAAATCGGTGGTGCAGTCAGGATTTTATTTCGGGGGTGGAGAGGGCTCTAACCTGTGTATCAAATTGTAAGCAAGCTGTTTCAACTGTAGCCTCAGTATCAAATTTTAAACTAAGTAAAGGGTCAGATTTTTAGGAAGGATACGCGCCTGTTGCAAATAGTATAAACAAAATTTTAAATCAAAAGCAGAAAATAATGATCAATTATATATTGTATGCAATTTATATTGAAATAAATTATAAACGTGAGAAAAAAATATTTTGTGATTAAATTTCAATATGTCTATGTGCATCATTTTATCTTATTGCACATTCTAGCACAGATTCACGCTTAGAATATACATATATACGTTGTTAGATCAAAATAACCGCTCTGTTGTTGTGGTGTAATATTTCCCTCTCCACTTTTTACACATACACAAACCTCTCTCTCATATGGTAAAGTGGATAATTTACGATCGAACACCCCAGATGGCCTCAGGAAAGTCCACTTTTAAATCAGGGAAACCAGCTGAAAGTAGCAGGTGATTCAGAATGTGTGAGCTTTCATTAGTAGTACGAAAAACACAAGGGATATTGTGCTGGTAAACTGATTCAACGCGGAAAAAAAGTTATTGTTTTTGGTTTTAAATGCGAGATTTTTGGAATTGAAAAGTTTGTATACTGTTTAAGGATAATTCAATGGTATAGTAACGGATAAGTTTAATATTACTGGTAATAAAGGTAAGTGTTACAATATTAAATTAAGTAATACAGTATTAATTTTAGAGCCTTGCAGATTTTGGTATGGTAGATTTTATGTCTTCTGTTGTGTATCAATATTGGTAAATAAAATTCTCAAATTGGTAAAACTTACCTTTTAGCCTAGATACCAATTCAAAATAATGCTAATTTTTTTCTATTGAATTTAATTAACATATGAAATATATCCATAATATTGGCTATATACTGGAAATGTTTCTGAAGTAATTCCATTACTGATAAAGTTTTTAATAGTAGCAAGTTAGTAGTTAGCCCAAATATCTTTACAATGTGTTCACAATATTAAGTAAAAATTCGAAATATTTATAATGTATTCTTAATATTGACAAGTAATTTTTAAAAATATTTTTATACCATTTTATTATTTTTCTAATGCTAATATACTCAATCCTTCACATTGTTATTATATTGGAAATAAAAACTAATATTGGTAAAAATTAGCAACATTTATCCATTATATTGTCCATGTTAATGAATTAAATTAAATATATTTAAAATGTATCCACACAGTATTGTGTGTATATTATAAATTTCCCTCATATTGTACTAACAAATATTTTTAATGTGTCAGCATCTTAATATCACAGTAATGGTGAATTAAGACTGTTTATCTACTGTACATTATTTCAAAATTTAAAATCTGATAAATAATTTTAGGTGCATTTATGTACAAATTGCTGAAAAATATATTTTAATAATTAAGTCAAATACTACTGAAAATCCTGTGATGATAAGACCATGATTATCACAGGAGCAAGGAGGGCACATGCCCCAGACACCCCATTTTAAAGGGTCCTTAAATTTTTTCAGAATATGAATTTAGTTTATTAAATTTTCATTCTAAGATACTAAATGCCTGTTTTTTTTTTTTCTAAAAGTTGGATGTGTGTGTGGCAAAATAGATCCCAAATGGATGAGCCGATTTTAATGTAGTTTGTTTTATTTTAAAGATGGTATAATCAGAACGGTTCTTCATTGTATTTGATAATATTCACTTCATCTATTCCCCTTAAATAAAGCTTACTTTACACTTGTTCAGTCTAAGACAATTCAAATAATATTGTTGACATTCAATTAATTTTGATTGCTGAATTATTTCTGTAATGTTATGGAAAAAGCCATGCTTTGAGTTGCATTTTTTTAAGACTTCATTTTTAATAAAGGTTATTTCACATATTGCATAGGAAATGTTCATAAACTTAAAATTTATCTAGCATATTTCATTTTAAATTCATTTAATCAGAACATATCTTTGCAGATTGAAAAAACATACTTAAGTGGGGGGGGGGGTGGAGTGAGTTTGGCTTAGGGACGTATCTAAACCTTAAAAATTTCAAGCTGAACTTTCAAAGTTACCCACGAATATGTAATTTTCTCCATTTCTTATGTTTACTTATTTCGAGGGTGGCTGAAGCCCCACCAGTCACCCTCTGGCCAAGGACGTACCCAGGAAGGGGGGTGGGGGTCTGTAACACCTCCGAAATTTCAGTTTTTATTAACAAAGCAATAATGGTGAAGTCTTTTTGTGAAAATTTCTGCCTTTTTCATCGTTTGGACCCCCTCCGAAATTTTTGGACCCTCCCAGAATTTTTTTTGGGGTATGTCCCTGCCCCTGCTCTCCTCTCCTAGGGGGGGAGCAAGTTCCCTACCTTGAGCCCCCCCCCTTATGGGTGCCCATATCATTAATGTTATATTTTTCAAGTATTTAATATTATTCTGTGGTTTTCTGAACTTGCAGGTAGCAGAACAGATTTCATTATTTATTGACATTGTTGAGAAAGCAGACAGCATGGATTTCAGAGTTTGGGTCTTCTACTGGGTATCATTAAGGGTAAATAAATTTATGATATTGGTAAAATTTACTTAAAAATTCAAAATAATTTTAATCCTTTTTCTACTGAATTTAAATGAAATGTATCTGCAATATTGCCTATATTTTGGAAGTAGTTCTGAAGTAGTTCCATTACCAATAAACTTTCAAATAGCACCTCACAGGATTGTAAAACATTGAAAACCCAAACCAGTATTTTTACATAGCAGCAAGTTGATATTTAGCCCAAATGTATTTAAAATGTATCCACAATATTAGGTAAACATTGGTAATATTTCTAATGTATTCCTAATATTGACAAGTAATTAATTTTATAGTATTTTTATTTTTTCATGTTCATATACTTAATTATTCAATATTATCATTAAATTGGAAATAAATACTAATGTAAATTGTAGCAAATTAATATTTACCCATTATATTGTCAATCTTAATGAATTTAAATTAAATTTATTTAAAATGTATCCACAATATTGGGTGTATATTTCAAATATTCCTCATATATATTGCACAAGTATATATTTTTGATATGTTAGCATCTTAATATATTATTACTTGCGAATTATCACTTTATCTGTTACACATTATTTTTGCATTTAAAATCTGAAATAATTTTAAATGCATTCATATACAAATTTCTGAAAAATATATCTTAATAAATAAGTCAAATATTACTGAAAAATATATCTTAATAAATAAGTCAAATATTACTGAAAAATTTAATGTAATATGATTGTTCCCTGATTATCATGGGCAAGCGGGTAAATACTGTGGAAAATACAGAAAGACAATTGTCAGAGTCGGTGAAGAAACAAAATGTAAGGGGGCCCCCATTTAGACCCATACTTCTGACTCAAGCGACTTTATGTCGTAATTGCTGCCTGGATTTGAGATTGGGGGGGGGGGGGACTGAAGCCCTATAGCCACTCATCCCATTACCCCTCGATCTACCACCGAATCATTTGTTCTTGTGATAATGTTTAAATGTAAATTTTAACTGAAGACTCCTACCTTGGGTGGTCATTAGTTAAATATATATAAATTGATAATAAATGAATATTCATATAAATTGGTTGCTTTAGAAAACGAAACTTTTAGAATGTTTTTTATGTACTGAATACTCATTTTCTTGAAATATAGGAGAGTTAATAACAGCGATGACTGGGTGATTTTTCAAGAACCTTTGATAAGGGTGAATACTACTTTGGATGTCTTTAGATATAAGTATGTATTTATTTTTAATTATTTACTGTTTCAGTGTATTTTTAAATTTGGGAGTTAATTTTATATTCATATCATATGTTATAAATGTTCCTTATACACATGTCTGTGTGAATTTTATATTATTATTATTATTTGCATTGCAAAGCATCCCATTTTAGAAGAATGTATATCTTAAGCACTGAATCAGATGGGTAGTAGATTTCTCACAAAAATTGTGTTTCATTAAGTGTCTCACTGAGTAGAAACAAAATGTTTCAATCAAGTTATTATTTTTTTTTTTACAAGAAATAATGCAATTTCTGAACAGGTTTTAAAAGAATTCAACTATGTCAGAAATTTGAAAATTCAGAATTTCTCTTCACAAGCTGTATTTATGGCAATACAAATGGTTAATTTATAGAAGTGAAATACTCAGAGAAAAATTTATAACATATTGTATTGTCCAAAATAGAGGGAGAATTAGCCATCAGATACAGTTTCCACTTTCGTGAATTTCTCCCTAAAAATGGGATAAGACCTGCAGTTTTGTTGTTCTATAAAAGTTCATCATGCTGTCTATGAAGAATCATTCTGAATTATACCGAGTTTTTGAGAAGCCTGTCTTTAAAGCTTGCAGAGCCAAGTGATGAATAAAATATGTTACAAGAAAAACTGATTGATTTTGGCTGTTTATCACTTTATTATCTTTTTATTTTCTAGTACTCTGAACTGGTCCTGTGGAAAACCATTGAATTTTTGTCAGTGGCATGCTGTAAAAGAGAAGAAACTATTGGCATTATAAGTGGTATTCATATTTTTGTTTTATTTGTTTATTTATTCTTTAAATGTTCTTAATTACTAGTTCAAAGTCTGCATACTTTTGATCTCTGCGGTCTAATTTTTTCAAAGCTTGTATCGCATAATTTCATAATTGTCAATAACTTTTTTTTTTTTTTTTTTTGAGATGTTTACTTTTTTGTTTAGTTTATTTTTTTCTTATTTTCCAAATTGATTTATATGTTTTTTTTTTTTAGTTTTTTTTCCCTAAAGTGATGTTACTTTGGGGCAGTTAGTGACTATGTATTAAATTTTATAAATTTCATGTAAATTGAGAAAGTTATTAGGGCTGTTCTTAAAAGAAAAAAAAGTATAACTTTTGGTAAAGTTACATCAATGAGTAAAACAATAAATATTTATACAGTAAAATTCAATGTGGTATTCTTTATTAAAGCATTTGACCCAGGCAACTCTTTAGTATATCATTTTATGTTATGCTATATTCTGTCATTTATTTAATCTCTATTATATGTAAATTTTTTATGTCAAGTTGCATATTTGACACCAAGTTAATAAATTGCTTGCAAAATCAAGTCTTATTTGCAACATTTTATGAAGTAACAATGAAATAAAGTATAAAAATCAATTTTTAGTCCCTTCAGAT
Organism: Cheiracanthium punctorium; assembly: GCA_038373885.1. NCBI lineage: Eukaryota > Metazoa > Arthropoda > Arachnida > Araneae > Cheiracanthiidae > Cheiracanthium > Cheiracanthium punctorium. The sequence goes on from JAWZYV010006201.1 coordinate 1,427,481, forward strand.
TAATTTTTTTACTCTGCACCCTCACTACCTCTTAAAAATATGTTGTAAGTAAAACCTTGAAACTCCTGTAACTTTTATTATTATTATTATTATTATTATTATTAATGTTGTCACTGCTGTTGTTGTTTAAAATGTAAACTGTAAAATGCTACTTTCAGAGATGAGATTTAAGAATTTAGTTTAATATTCAGACCTTTTTCAATGTTTATAAAGAATTCAGTTTTTTCATTTTTTTCAAAAATTTTCTGATTTTTCAGTAAGGCAAAATTGTATATAAGTAAGATAGATTTAGTATCAATAAAAATTAAAATATTTATTGCTCTTGAAATTCATAAGTATAATTGCTCAAAAGTTGTTTGGACATTCTTTCAGACTTTTTTTCCTTTTTTGTTAATCTCATATCTGTACTTTGGTACAAACCAAATCGAAAACTAGCCTACCAGTTTTGACACCATATTACATGTACCACCATTAGTGGTAAAAACAGATGAAATATATTATTTTTTAATTTTACTAATACAATATGTAAATGTAAACTTTACTTCCTTAGTAAATTCAGATTTTTTAAGCCTGCAGTATTAACAAAGTGCAATAACCTTGTCAGTGTTCACATGTTGTCATATGTATATTTGAATATTACTCAAAAATATCTTTAGTCTAGTTTTTAACTGACTTCAAGAAGATCTAGGTTATTAATTGGGGTCAGTACTCAGAGGTGTAGCAAGAATTTTCAGTGCCCGAGAACAAATTTGCATCACTTCCTGTTTACCAAAATGCGCTGGAAAAAGTTTTATATACAAATTGGTGCCTTTTGGATCCTATGCCCTGGGACAAATGTCCCCCTCTAGCTACACTTCTGAGCATTGAATCCTTGTAATTTACCAGACTGGATATGAAAAGTATTTTCAAACTTCCGTTTAATTATTTATTTCTTTTGTTTATCTTCCACATATAGATGTGATCTTTGCTAAGAATGTTGTTATTTGATGATATTTTACTTGCTGTGCATGAAAAGTTTTTATTGCAAAGTTATCACTTTATTTTTTACTCAATTTTTGATGTACCTAAAATATATTACAAGTCCTGAATATTTTCTATTTTTTAATTGATTGTAATAATTTGCAAATTTAACTCACCAATAGTAAGTTATGTGTTTAATATTTATTTTGTCACTATTAGTTTGATGTTTGTTATTACGCACAGGTTACTGTGATTCAGGGATAATTTTATTCCAAATTGCTTTGATATGGGATTTTCGCTTCAATACTGTCCCCAATTATTCTTTTTTGTGTTACCTCAGAGGATTTACCTCACAAAATAAAATTTTGTGAAGTAAATCCTACAATGTGTTCCTTACTTTTAATAAAGTATTTTGTGCTCTCAATCACTTTGCATATCAGTATATTCTAATATTAATAGAACATAGAGAACAGATTATTTTATAAAACAGTACAAGCATTTCTTATCTGTAAAATTAAAGTTTTTTTTCTTTTATTTTTTGCAGGTAAAAAATATTTTTTATTTTTATTTTTTTTTTTTTTTTGAGCTGCTATATTTAGGTTTTATTGCAGTTTTTTTTCCATTTGCTTTTATGTTCAGTGGCAAAATTAAAATGTAAAAGGCAGCTTAAATTCTACATCTTTATTTTATTCATTTATTCATAATTTGTACAATTTTAACAGTAGGAACCCTGTTTCCCTTCCCTCTCTTACTCAGAAGGTTACAGTATATGTAAATGTTACTTGAAAGTATTTATTATTACCATACATAAATATGGTAATATGAAAAATGGTAATAAGAAAGTATTTATTATTACCATTTTTCGGTATGCTTTTGTGCTGTTCCAAAATTGTATTTAACCTGCTCCTAAAGGTGTTCCAAAATGTATGTAGATTTGCAGACTTTTTATTATAAAGTTATCCTCCGATTTTAGTGAAACTATAAACAAAATGTTTTCTGAATCAAATGAAAAGATCTGCTGACTTATTCCTCTGTAAATTCATCACCTAGTTGAAAGTGTTAAGCTGTGCTTTAGTTGGAGATTTAAATTTGACACTAATCCATGTACACACAAAACTAATTTTAACTAATTTTATTTTGTATGTATTTAACATAGATCTAGTTTATGCTCTAGTATATTCTAGCTGCCAACTCTTTCTGATTTTGAGCCTTTCTTCAGTCTTATTCAAATTATGGGGAGGGGGGAGGGTACCCTTTTTTTATTAGGATAGAATAGCAGTTATGTTTTAACTTTTAATTCTGTAATTACTTGTTGAAGTCATAATTTTTATCTTCCAGATGCTGTTAGAAGAATCCCTGAATGTGAAATAGTATTGAAGTACTCATATTGAATCCAGTGATTGTATTTTATATAAATGTAACAATGTAATACAATTAAACCAAATTTGTAATAATTTGTTGTGTGTTCACTGCCATTGCTTTTATAATTCATTCAAACCTGCATGAGTCTCAATAAGAGATATCTTCCACTTTTTTCAATTCGTAGGCTATTTTTTACTTCTGCAGTTCTGTAATAGTTTAAATTTTTTTTTTTCATTTAGAACGCATCGTAAACTAAAATTTGCTAGGCTGAAGACTACTCTGGACTTGGAAGTTCCATTACTCATGTTTTTATTAAGACTTTGCTTATATATTTTTATTAACTGTTTTTTCTTTCTTTTTTTTTGGCCCTCGTATTAATTGAACTTTGTTCTAACATACTAATGAGTTTTTCTGGCTTTACTTTCATTTATTGTTCTAAATCTGTTTTCAATAGTATAATAATTCTTGCATAAAATCTATATTAAAAGAATTTTTTTTTCAATTTGAAGTTTTTAAAAGATTAAGTAATTTGTAGCTATTTTGCTGTAAAAGTGAAATTGAAATAAATAAAATCACACTTAAAAATAAATAAAGAAATGAATGTGTATATATATTAAAAAATTAAGAAATGGCTTTTATTTTGAAGTATGTATAAATTATGTTCAGAAGAGGAATTTGGTTTTTTAAGAGGTGAAAAAAAAAATCTTTTTCTTTGAATCACCACCCTCCCCCCTCACCCAGACATTATCTATGGAGGTTAATATGGTTCACCCTCATGCTCTAAACTTCAATTATTTCTTTGCGTTATGGCAAGTCTACAAGAGGGGTGTCTTCTTGGGGGGGCTGACTTGGGTGGTGAACTTTTTAAGGATTCTAACCTGTATTCTTGCTCATGCCTCTAAACCTTAAATAATGGTTTTTGGACAAGACAAAAATGTTGGGTGTATTCAACAAAATGGGCATTGTTGGGGAATTATGAAATAATTGGTTTTGATTTATATTATTTATGTATTGGCCTGCACAAAAATATTTCTTTACCCCTTTTCACAAAAAAAGAAATCAATCAATATAAAGTAGTTTCCATTTTAGAAATATTTTATTCCTTTTTCTGGGGGGAGGGGAAAGAATAGAAAAATAGGTATTCTCTTAAATTTCCAAACATGATATGTACATTAACAGAGGTTATCAGCAGATATATTTATATTTTTGATTTACCCAACAATTAGTTTATTTATTTAATTTTTTTTTTTTTTTTGGTTTTCAATTAAAGGATAGCTATTGCTCTTTTAACTTATTTTCGTGTTTCATAATTCTTGTATTTGTTCGTATAAATGACTGAAATTTAATTTCAAATAATTTCTTTTCGATAACAATTCAATCCTGTTCATTTCTTATTTATTTAAAATTTAAAAAAAAAGACTTGTTAATTGTAATAAAGTTGAAAAGAAAGTTTGAATAAATTATGCTTAAAATAAAACCTATTTAAAAATCAAAATTATTAGTATTCTTTTGATTTTATATAAATATCTTATCATGAACTATTTTTATTGTTTTGTTAATACTGTTGTAAGTGAAAGTTGTTCTGAAATGTACCATAGGTAAAAAATAAGCTTTCAGGGATTTTTTATTTCAGCAGGAGAAAAGGTAACATTGAACATATCAAATATTTCTGCACACTGTTGAGTAATGTGGATGTCCGAAACTCTTATTTCTATTCTTGTTTGATCACAGATTACCTCAAATGAAGTTATAGTACTGCAGACAAAGAAAATTCTTATAAATCTCCTGCTGATGGATTTTACATAGCTCAATGGCTATACAGATCACCTCCAAGCATTTTGAAACTTTCACTTCTATTCCTGTTACGTTTTGACTAACCAAACAAAACATAAACTGTTAACGAATTCTGTAACTAAATAGATCTAGAGGTTATGGAGGTTTGTTTTAGTAACCATGTGGAACTCTTGGGGGTACCTTTTAGTGATGCCATCATCTGATTATTAAAATGAAACTCTGTACTCCTTCTTAATCTGTTTAATTTCAGAATAGGCTGTTATTTTAAATACTGTATGTTTTGTGTCAACAGTCCACATTTCACTCACTGGAATGAAAGCAAGAATCTAAAAATGCATGGGGTCAGATATTACTTGTACCATTGAGCTACGTAAAATTTATTTTCCAGCTGTTATGGATCATTCTGAACATGACAATAATCCAAGATAGCCCAGAAATAGATATCTAAGAAGTTCTGGATATGAAATAAGTATCAATTTCTGATCTTTGGATATTTTGAATATGAAATAGATAGCCATTTTTGGGATATTCTGGATCTTTAAGATCTTCTGGAAGTTTAATTATTATAACTATGCTACATATATACAGATACCTGTATATTATAGATGTTATTTACTCATTAGAGAGATCACACCTCAAATTTCTAATAGAGAAATCTATTTTATGTTGGACTTCTAATAGATATACCCAATATCCAGCTATGATGTATTAACGATTGCCTATGGACAAACTTGGGGGGGGGGAGGTAAAGGCGGCAAAAATATTTACTTGTACGATATGAAGAATATTTTTAAGGCGCTCGATATTGCAGATACATTTTAAATATATTTAATTTAAATTCAATAGCAGCAAAGTTTTATAATTTTTACAATATAAAGGTTAAATATCAACTTTCTACTTTTTACCAATACTAGCTTTATTCCCAGTGTAATATTGAGTAAATATTAACCAAAAAAATTAAAAATGGTATAAAGTTATGTTAAAGTAATTACTTATCCATATTGAATATATTTCCAATGTATATCAAATACTATAAATGCATTTTAAATATATCTGAGGCAAATATTAACTTTGCTACTTTGTACGAAGTTACATTTGATACATTTGACGAAGTTACAGTTGATCTTTGTTTTCAATTTTTTTTAACAATATTGAGTTAACATTAAAAAATTTATCAATTGAGGACTACTTCAAAAATATTTCCAATACAACCCTATATTAAGAATATATTTTTTTGTATGTTAAATTCAGTGGAAAAGGTATTAGTATAGTCATACTGAAAGTATAATGTTATTTTGAGAATTTATCAGACCTAAATGCTAATTTTTACCAATATTGGAATTTTATTTACCAATATTGGAAACTGTTTATTCTCAATGTGTTCACTTACTACTTTGTAATATTATTGGTTTTTGATATCAATGTTTTCACAATATTGAGTTAATATTTAAAAGTTCATTGGTAGTGAGACTGCTTCAGAAATATTCTCAATATATAATTAATATATCAATACACACTTCATATGTTAATTAAAATTTTACAAATAATAATAACATTTTGAGCATATATCAGGGCTAAACTCTAGTTTTTACCAATACTGGAAGTGGTCTTTACTCTCAAAGTATTCACATATATGTAAATTTTAATAATTAAAAGTAATTAGTACTTAATAATATTGGAAATATTTCTAATATACACTCAATATTATTGATAAATTTCAAATACTTTAAGATTCAATAGTATTAAAATTTGACTTCAAATGGGCAAAATATTAAATTTATAATATTGGATTTTATTTTCAATGAATTCACAAGATTGGATAAATATTGATGCTATATAGAAAATATCTTTTAATGTTTGCCAAATATTTAAAAAATAATAATAATCAATGCTGTTACCAGATACATTCATATATATATATATATATATATATATATATATATATTTATAAGGAATTATTTTAATTTCCCCAAAATAGTGATAGCCAGAAGCAAGGCATATGCAAGGAATAAATCCAGGGCCGTACCCAGACAAAAATTTCAGGCAGGGTCCAAACCGTGGAAAAGGCAGAATTTTTCACAAAAAGACGTCATTATTATTATTTTATTAACAAAAATCAATTTTTTTGGGAGGGGGGAGGGTCCGGACCCCTGGATACGGTCTCGAATAATCACCCTATAAAAAGTGGCGGTCACTCTTAAAAAGGGTCATAGCTCACTCTTGATCAGAGCGCTTCACTCTTTAAGGGATGGCGTGCTGTCACCCTTTCCTTAGAGTGAGGCACTCTTTCCCGGAGTGGGTTTTTGAATTCTCACTCCTAGTCCAGAGTCAGAAATGTCACTCTTCAGAATAGTGATTTCTCACTCTATGGAGGTTGGCTGATTTTTGTCACGAAGGTAGGGTGATATATCACTCCTCAGCACTGGTTTTTCACTCTTGATTATTAAGAGAGTAGTGCACTGGGACGAAAAACTCATGCAAGCTCTATCTGGAAAAGCAAAAGAGGATCGTCTACCAGTATTAGTATCAGGACCAAACATTAATGATCAACTGTTGGGTGTTCCCAAACTGTTGTCAGGGACAGGAATTGTTATAGCAAATGCGGCTTCAGAACTGTTAGATAGATGGGCACTTACTGAGCTCGTACGAGGTATGTGACGACATCGAGCAATACTGGTATTAAAATTGGAGCATGCTTGACACTGGAACGAAAGCTAGGAAAACAACTTTTGTATTTTGCTTGCCGACACCACATTCTGGAAATTGTGCTTTCTGCAGTATTTATGCAATGCATGGGACCATCCATGTCTAGTGGACCTAGTGTACTGCTTTTTAAACGATTTCAGCAGTCATGGTCAACGATAGACCACTCAAATTTTGAGCTGGAGTGAGAGACGCTGATGTTTTGGCAGCCATTCTGAACGATAAGCATTCAGTAATGGAATTTGCGGAAAGCCAACTTCTGATGCCACATGCAAGAGAAGATTACAGGGAGATGCTGGAGCTTGTAATAATTTTTCTTGGAGGAACACCTTCTCGTGGTATACGCTTTTGTGCTCCAGGAGCTTTTCATCATGCCAGATGGATGTCGAAGATTCTTTATAGCTTCAAGCTGTGGATGTTTTGCAACCAGTTTAAACTTACAGCACGAGAAAGCAAATCACAGTACGAGAAAGCAAAGTGATGTATGTATCTTCATTGTAAAAGAATATCTCATAGCTTGGTTTACAGCCCCTCTTCCTGTGCAAGCACCCAGAAATGATTTGAAACTTCTTCAGCGTCTTGTAAAATACAAAGAGGAAAACCCAGAAATAACAGCTGTGGCTGTTGACAAACTCTCACGACATCTTTGGTACCTCAGTGAGCATCTCGTAGCACTAGTTTTCTTTGATTCGAATGTTTCAGTGGAGGAAAAGCGAAAAATGGTAAAAGCCCTTCATGAACGAAATGCTGAAGATGAACCACTGAAACAAGCAAGACTGCAAAAGAAAGAAATGGACGAATTGGTTACTTTGTTCAGTTTTGTTACGAAAAACTCAGGCATGTTTTTTAGCCTACTATGCATCGACAAGGAGTTCTTGCAAATTGATCCTGAGCATTGGGAACTTCAAGGTAATAAATATAAATATATTTTACCAAAATTTTACACCCATTATCATTGTACATAGTGGCATGGAATAAGAGGGTGAGATCAACAAAAATACAAAGTTTATTTTTTCCCATAGATTTCTGATGCACCCGAATATATTTGAGATGGGCGGTTCGACTCATTTTACTGATTCGAATCTCGACTCACTCACTACTTCGATGATTCGAATCAGTGATTCGAATCTTGAATCAATAAAACAACTAAAGAAATTTTCCCTCTCTCTGCGCCGAGAGCCGTACTATTTAAACACCCTTCACCCATTCATCGGGTTTCTTCTCCGCTGAGTTCTCGGGCAGTTAGCATCTCTCTCTCCTTGCTCGATAAAACTAGTGTTTAAACTGCCCGAAATGAAAATACAGGGGAGCTTCGTATGACCCCCTGGGCCTGTAAGATTAAAAGGTTAAGTTTGGTGTCAAAGTATTCGAAATTTTATGCAACGATGGGAGTTCTTAAGGGGGGTCGAGAATCAATAAAAACGCGCTCCGATGGATAGTTTTCCGAGATATACGTTAATTAATTATGGTAATTAGACTAATTAACCATGATTGAGGCTTAAAAGGACTGCAAACATGTAGAAATTGGCTCTGGGATGGTTTCCAGGCTTTGGAGATGCCGCCGAAGGAGGCTAGTGTTTAAAATGCCCAAAATTGAAAATATAGGGGAGCTTCGTATGACCCCCTGGGCCTGTAAGATTAAAAGGTAAGTTTGGTGTCAAAGCATTCGAAATTTTAAGTATCGATGGGCTGTTGAGCCTATGGGGGGTCGAGAATCAATAAAAACGCGCTCCGGTGGATAGTTTTCCGGGATATACGTTAATTAATTATGGTAATTAGACTAATAAACCATGGAGCTGTTTTTTCCGCGATCCGGCATCGTCATCAACGGAGAGAAAGCAGTAGCAAAAGCTGGTATTGATCTCAGGATTTTCTTATCGCCGGCCTCAGAGGCGTAGCCAAGGGGGGGGGGGGTTAGGGGGGTCATAACCCCCCATGAGGAATTTTTTGCCATACAAAATGTATATTCTTCACTACATTATCATACACACGTATACATATATATGAGTTGCAGTAGTCATAACCCCCCCCATTAAAAATTTCTGGCTACGCCCCTGGCCGGCCTTTATTTTTGCCCTTTATCGAATTCGAGATTTCACTGAAATGAAAATGGGAATATCGGATATTTGATGTTGAAATAAAACCGATATGTCGATTTTTGGCCCAGTCCTACTGAGGGCTGCTGCCCCCCCCCCAAAAAAAATGGGACCCTTTACTTAGCTTACAATTGAACTTTATCTTTAAATTTGATACCCAGCCCACCCCGAAATAAAATCCTGGCTACGCCACTGTCAATAACACTAACTACGCCACTGCTTTAGACCCTATTTTGTATTTCTCTGAATTACGAAAGAAAATAAAATCATTCCCCTTAAACGAAAAACAAGGTAAAAAAAAAAAAACGAAATCTGCTGCAATAAAGCGAAATGTTATTTTGCTTACTACAAAGTCCTTTTGTGAGAGCGCTTAATACCGCCCCTGTATCCTTCATTAAAAGTGACAAGCACAATCCTAACTTTATTTCATTCTATTTCCCTTCACATGAAAATCCGCCACCATGTAAACTTAACGTTCCTGTTTTTTTTTTTTTTTTTTTTTTTTTTTTTTTTGAGGGTGGGGGCAGGGGGACATATATTGAAGTTAAAACTAGAAAAGGGATGTTTCATTAAATTTTAAACAAATATTAAATCAGTCAGACAAGTTGGAAGGAGGGATTTTCTTAATTTTGTTTTACGGGGGGGAGATTGACCCCTCTTGCCCTTAGGAAGTAACGCCTATGCCCCACGCCAAAAGCAAACGATGTTCGACCCACTCCACACCCACAGACAGATAAAACTTTAAATCCGACCACCAACCAAGAAATGAAACACCAAAGATTCGAAAAAAAAACTTCAATTAAATGAAACATCCTTTCAACTCTTTTCGACTCCTTTCGACTCTGAGTCGATAGAAGATTCGAAAAAACCCCTCCAATTAAATGAAACATCCTTTCAACTCTTTTCGGCTCCTTTCGACTCTGAGTCGATAGAAGATTCGAAAAACTAACGAATCTCAACGATAGTATACAATCACCGAAACAGAGCGAAACACTGAATCGGTAAAGATTCGTTGCTGCACCAACTCAGTGACCAACTCACCCACACCCACTCATTTACTGTTTCAAATCTTCTATCGACTCAGAGTCGTAAAGAGTCGAAAAGAATCGTAAAGAGTCCAAAAGAGTTGAAAGAGTAAGGGAAAATCTCTGGGAACGGCAAAGGGAAAATAAGTTTTTCTTCCCTTCGCACTTGGAATGTATTTCCCTTGAGGGCTTGCGATTCGAATCAGTAGAGAGTGAGTGTAAAGACTGAGCCACTCAGTACCAAGATTCGAATCACTGATTCGACTCATCGAATCATTGGCCATCTCTACAATATATATATATATATATATATATCAGTGCACGGCTTTTTTTTTTTTTTTGGGGGGGGGGAGAGACGAGACAAACATTTTTAATATTACAATGTAGGGATTTTACAAGATGAGATAAAGATGTTCGGCTGTTTTGCGAGAGGCCTATTTTTCGCCTCGCGTCCACTCCTAATATTTCAGCGCATATATTTAAGTTGAGGGACAGTGCTTAGTTCTAATAAATTTCATTTCATTCAGCTTTAGCCGTTTTCACGTGATTCGCGATCAAATAAAATGCCATGGACTGACAGAATGACTAGGCGATGCATTTTTCTGAAGGTTTTATGGGAGTTTTACTAGCTTCAAATGGATTAAGTCGCAAAAAGTTTGGAAGAAATGTACAGAATAAAGTCATTTTATTTGTATTAAAATAAATTAAACTTACAACTCTTATCACTTGTGAGTGCTATTAATTTCTAGGAGTTTTTCTTTCTTCCTTTCTTTCTTTTTTGTCCATACAGCGAAAGACGTTTCAGACAGCGGCAGGGTCCAGGTATGTGGAAAATCTCTCAGGCTGGCCGTTTTTGCTGATTTACCGCCAAATAGCCTTCTCAAAACTGAACACAACTGGGCAATATCTTCGATATTTGGCGAAAAATTGCCAAATCCTCACTGTTTAATTAATGGGAATATTAGCAAGTGTCTATGAAGTGTATTGGAATAAACAAACGTGAAGTATATTTCGAATATGCATAATGAATGTAACAAAACAATTTTCTAGACGATTTAGGTATGAATTTCAATTTTGGAAAAGTGTGTTATGGAACAAGGAACACAAATACGGCAGACTTACGGATTATGATACACTTTTCGACATAATGGAATGCGGAAGACAAAAATGACCGACGCGGGGATTATGAAACACTAGAACTTTAATGCGTATATAAGGTGCGACAGTGTTTAAGATTTTTTAAATATTTTTTTCTTTATTTCTTTTTATTTATCTATACCTAAAATTCGTATTAACTTACAGGGCTTCAAGACAAAAAGTTATACGCTGTGATGCTAATGGCTGCACTAACGATAGTCAAAATTCCAAACTATCTTTCTTTACGTTTCCTGGAAAGAACGAAAGTATGAGGTAAGATTTATAGTTATTTTCTTATTTATATCCAGTTTCAATTTTTGTATTCATACCATTCTTTCACAATTTTCCGTTGATCAGTAGATCTTCAAATTTTATATCAAACAATTATCAAAAGTTCATAGAAATTATACTAAAGTTTTACTGTCAGAAATGTAATGTATGAAATTTTACAGTAAGAATTTACGCCTCCCATGAAAAAGCTGTAACTGCCTGTGGGGTATACAGTCGAGTTTGAGGGAAGCACAATTGCCGAAAAATCGATAGTTACAGAAGAATTTAAGAATTTTCAAAATTTATCCTTCTCACTTAAACAGTACTCCAAGAATTTTGCTGGGTTGCTACGCAGCTATCGAACAACAAATCTAAAATTATACAAGTCACTTTTTAGTACATTTCTTAAAATTATGAAGGGAGACTTGAACATGATTTTTTTTCTGTAGCTAATTTTTTAATTATATTCACTCATCATTATCTTGTTAGAAGTTCGTAGTAATCGTAATCCACATCAATTATTGTAATCAGCTGTGTAATCGATCGAAGTGTGGTGCTTAACCCTTTGAGGCGCAACCCTTTCCCAATGCTGAAAAAAGGGCAGCCGTTGCCATCTATCGACTTAACTACCAGCAAGATGGCGGACGATTAAAACGTTCATCGCGTGCCACAGATCTAGAGACCCTTTTTTGACGACAGCTGGCTGTGCCGCACAGCCAGCTGCGTCCAAAAAGGGTCTCTAGATCTGTGGCACGCGATGAACGTTTCAATCGTCCGCCATCTTGCTGGTAGTTAAGTCGAGCGATGGCAACGTCTGCCCTTCTTTCAGCATTGCCCAATCTATCCAGCTGTTCTCGCATTCTTCCATTTTCCAGCAGATGTCAGTGCTGTTAAAAATAATCGTGACCATTTTTTTACGGGAAATGACAAGTAAAGGATTCTCGTAGAGCTATGTCACCCGCAACTATTTTTATAGAAATCAAATCTATTCTTCGAGACTGGCACAGTCAAAACGTGACAGTTTGGTGTTCCCAGAGCGGAACACTGCGCGTTAAAGGGTTAAACTAAAGCGGTTCAACACTAAAATATATTATCTTTCTGTGGCAAGACCCTTGACTTGCCTCCCCCCCCCCCCATGAACCATCATATGGGCGACCATGGCTTTATTTATTATCCATTAGAGATAAATGGATAGTGTAAATTGAAAACAATGAGGTATGAAAAAAGGCTGCTCTGTGAAAAAGTTCCTCTCATTGATTTTCTAAATTTGCTTATAACCGCCGTACCATGCGGAAAACAAAAAGAAAAGAAAAAGTAAAATGTCTTCCATGCACTAATGTGGGGATGGACAAAATTTCAGCCTTTCGATAAACGTCTTGAGATATCATTAAACAAAGATCGTCAGCAGGCAGAGCCCGTTTATCGGCAGGGCAACCAGGGCATCTGGCCTGGGTCCACGCATTTCAAGGGCCCAAACATTTTGTACCTTTCAACAAATTTTTATTTATTAAAAAATTAAATTCTTAAAAAAACTTTGTACGAATATTTAATTTGCCATTTTCTCGAAATTCTCAAGAGCTGGCAGCTAATTCTCTGGCATTTTACTCCACTAAGGCCCTCTAAAACCCATCAGCATTAGGTCAAAGTTCGTGAACCAACGTCTGAGTCTCTTTTTGTAAGTTTTTTATTTAAAAAAATCGTATCAGTTTTAAGATAAGTACTGTAATTTTTGCAATTCTTTTCATTTATATCGTAAAGAAGTTTAGTATAGAAGTGTATGTAGTATGTGTCTAGATATTCATTATTTGTGAAAATAATTGTTATTCATCTGAAAAAACACTCAAAATACTGGTGTTAAACAATAAAGTAAATAAAAAACTTTGTAAAAAACACACATAAGATGTTATAGGTATACCTATAACTTCTTATGTGTGTTTTTAAAAAGTTTTTTATTTACTTAATTGTTATTCATATTTACTAAAGTCCTTTAATATTTTTTACTGCAATGTATTCATATATTTTGTGTTTAAACTCGATATATATATCTGCATCTAAATGTGCCCAAAACAACTTAAACGCGTACTATGTAATTTCTCGTAAGTGCAAAGGCCCAAAAATTTGTATTTGCGCAGGGCCCAATTTCGTGATGATCGGGCCCTGGGCAGTCATGAATTTCAATGTAAACGTTTATAGATGGAGAACCAGAGCCAAAAAAGTCTCAATTTACTAAGCCTAGTTTTTTTTTTTTTTTTTTTTTTTTGAAAGTGTATAGGACTTAATAGTTTTTTTACAGGGCTTCGACAAAGATTTCTTTTACATTATGGCAAATAGGGGGAAATTCTTGAAAGTGCGCTAGCGTTTAAACGGTACATTCGACTGAGCTCAAATTGGGTTTATATATTATAAACCACCGTCGCAAGATCGGTATTGATTTTGGTGTGTATAGGACTTATAGTTTTTCTACAGGGCTTCGACAAAGATTTCTTTTACATTAGGCAAATAAGGGGGAATTCTTGAAAGTGCTCTTGCGTTTAAACTGTACATTCGATTGAGCGCAAATTGGGTATATATATATATATATATATATATTATAAACCACCGTCGCTAGACCGGTATTTATTTTGGTGTGTATAGGACTTATAGTTTTCCTGCAGGGCTACGACAAAGATTTCTTTTACATTATAGCATATGGGGAGAAATTCTTGAAAGTGCGCTAGCGTTTATTTAAATGCTTGGTAATGATCTTAATCGTAAGTGTTCGGAAAGTCGAGTAGAATCTTTTTTAATTTTTAAAATTTTTATTACAGTGTAGCGTATAGCACAAACATACATACGTGTGCACATACTGCGGTCAGTCAGGTGAAGCTGAGAACAGGTGTCACTATCGAAACTGTAGTACGTACCGAGATAATAAAATGAATTTACTAAAGCTGAAAGTCGTTATACAAATTGTATATTGCATATAAAGGAAAATTATGACAGTCAGTCAGCAAAATGTGGGGACGGAGCTGGTCAGTCGGTCCCAATGTCCGTATAAAAAATAAATAAATAAATTACGTGCAATTCGTTTACTACACTTCAAAAGAAATTTTTGAGAATATTAACTGCTATATCAGTTATAAACAAAATGGTCAGTCATCCATTTTGTGGGGCAACGCCCGTCTGCCAGCAAAGAAAGAAAAAAAAAAAAAAAATCTCGCGGTTGGTATTTCAGACGGCGAGACTAGGTTGGGAGCGCAGGTGTACTCGTAGGTAAGGGACGGAGTTTATGTTCACAATAGCTCAAGGTCAGAGATACTTCTTGCCTGCACCACTGGATACTCTCTACTCCAAAATAAAACGGGTTTTGTGCTAAATTAGCATCAGTTATGATTCGACCGTGGTGAGTGACGCATGCGTTCTTTTCAAAATGGGCAAAGTCTGCGTGTTTTGCCGCAAAAAGCAGCTGCCGTTAACATCATTTACGGAAGAGACTTTGAAAAAGTGTAGAGAAATTTTACAAATTCGTGAAAAGTATAATTTAGCGCACAACGATGTATTTTTGCCATTATATCCAAAGCAAATCGAGTGCTACCATTTAGTTTGCTACAGAAAATTTACGGCTTTAAGTAAGAATTATAGACAAGAGTTAAGGTAAGATAAGATACACTTTAATATAAATCTTGTGCACATGTTCAAAACAGTTTAATTGATACTTATCGGTACTGAGTATAAATTGTTGTAATATTATTTGTAACGTATATTCTGTAGATATAAAATAACGGTTCAATATCATTAAATTATAATTAATAAATGATAAATGTACGGCCATTTCTAAGACTTCCCCCCCCCCCAAACCAGTGGATTAGCGCATAGCGCTTTGAACTGGGAGACGGAGAGTGCCTGGCTCAAAACCAGGTCGAGTCCGCCGATTTAATCGTTCGGAGTTTTCCGTGGTTTCCTCCGAAACGCAGCGTTAGGGCACCTTAGAAAGGCCCCCACGGAGGGCACCCCACCTCTCGGCCTAGATCCCTCCTGCTCATAATTGGCCGTGATCCAACAACAACGTCTTAAAGGCGCGTTTCCACTTGTGTCGTGAATGCCCCAAATGCCGTTAATACCCCGAAACTCGTAACGCTAAAGTAGAATTCCGTTTCTACTAGCTTCAGTTATCTCCTTTAAGAACCGTACGTTCCTCCAATGGCTATTAGCGATTTCGCGCATGCGTGTTTAAACTTTTATCTGTTTCCCGTTTTTCTTTTAAATATATCCCCATTTGTTATTTTTAAATACAGAAGAATTTCTTAAATTTGGAATTCCAATTTACGAAATTAGACCTTAAAATAACAATAAATCAGTATTCGAAAGAAAATGTTTTAGATTTTATTAAAAATGTTTAAAAGAATAGCATCTTGCTAATGAGCAATTTCTCAGTAAATGTATCGGGTTGTAACGAAAGTTTTCCGCCAAATCTGCTTGAAAAACTAACTTATAACTCTTTAGATAACTGTTTTTGAACTTTCGGTACCAAACCTGCACAGTGTTACGTGATACAACAACAGTATTTAAAGTTCTACTCATATTTCGTTGATATTCTGTAGCTGACTTTTTGCAACACAACTGGAAGTAAATGATGATTCTAATCCTCTTGAGTGATAGTTCCATTTGAGACTACTTCTACTTAATGATAACTATATTTTTTTACAGATTTCACAACATAGTGTTATAAAGTAAGTCTCTTTCTTTCAGATGCCAAAAATTGTTCGACAAAATATGAGCAAATACGCCAACGCGAACTGTGTGCTGACGATGTTTACGGTGGCGGGAAACTTTCGTTACAACCTAATATTTTATTTTTAATACATTTTTCTATTTAAAAAAAATTTAAGTCTTTTTTTTAAACTTTACCTGATTACAACGATTTTTTTTTTATAATACTGCAAGATTTTTTATAATCTGGAAATTTGTGTTATGCAGAATCGGTAAGTCCCGTCGACTTTGAATTTGAAAAATTCTACTGCATTACTAAGACTTTTTTAGTTAGCACATATTATACTAATTTTAGGATGCTTAAAAAAAAAAAACCTGGGTGTCAATGATTCCCATAAATTAGAGGCTTTAAAATACTAAGTTAATTGAGCTGTTTTGATAGATTTAAAAGGTAGCCACATTTTCGATAAATTTAAGTACTGCATGCTGTCTTTCACCAAATAAGTAATTAACAGAATATTGATATCTGCTTTTCGTGTGTTTTGTAAATTTAAGAAGTACATTATGTTATTAATTTAATTTCAGTTATCTCTAACATACACTAAAAGCATATAACTATTTCTGAAAAGGTTGTATTGTATTTTGTTATGATGAACCTACACGAGGAGTATTTCGTATTGCCTATCGAAAGGGGGAGTGCCTTGCGCGGGTGACCTTCTTAGTGCTTCTGAAGCGTATTTACGTTACATCGTGAGAAAAACCGTCCAAAACTCCGAATTTTTAGATAATCAGCCGTCCGGTAGATCAGAACCCTGGACCTTTATACTTCAGTTATCTACCATCTTCAGTATCTTATCAACTCGGCTCGGGTGGGCACAACATCTTGTTTTAGATGCCATCTCCGGCCTTTAAATGTCTAATACAAAAGATAGTGCACGAATAAATTTAGATTTATTAATCAAATTTCTATTTGAAAAGTATTGAACAAAATTTTTAATCTGGTATTTAAAGAAATACAAAATAAAAATGAGAAAACCTATGATTTGGAAAAAATATTGGTCTTAAAATTAAAATTCAATAATTACAATAAATTTTATTTATACATGAAGAGTAAAAGAATTATCATTAAAACCAGTTAGTATGTAAAACTAATATTTTTTTCCCTTTGAATACTAAGTAATAACTATTATTAATTAATTATGTGAGCTTTCTGAAGAGAAAAAAAATTCATTGAAATATTAATTACATATATATTGAATTTTTCAAATACAGTCAATAATATTAGAAGAATAAAGACTTAATTTTAATTAGAAATAGATGTCAAAATGCTAGAGATCATCAGAATATCACATGAAATACTTAAAGAAAAAGTTAGGAAGAAGCTTTGCAAAAAATACTTAAATTAAATATTTTTTAATTCAAAGTCATAACTATTTTTTATTATTAATTATCGCAAAATAAATTAACGAAAAAAATATGTAAAGTATATAATAATCTGTTATTATTTTTTAAACTGAAATAAAACAAAACCGACAGTAAAACAAAGCCCTAAAAAGAGCGGCAGCGGGAATCGAACTCAGGACAACACAAGAGGCAAGTGCGGAAGGTCCTAGCCACGCTAGACACAACCCGAACTATGTTATTAGTTAATTTGAACTGATCTTGTCACAGATCTACGCGACACATCGAATAGTTACGAGTCAAAAACAAAAAGAAATAGAAATATTATTAAAAGAGTGACTAATTAAACATAAGGGATAAAAACACTCGAAAGGAAGAATGACAGAATTATTCTGTGTGCATGAAATCATGGAGAAAGAGATTGAGCGCCGGGCTTTTTTCTTTTTCTTTTTTTTTTTCCTTTAGATTTTTTAGGTCAATTGACTGCATCAGTTTTGTCCAGAGCAGATTTACAACAATTTGGAATACTCTGGTGAAAATTGATGATTAATTGAACCAAAAAGAAAAGAATTAAGAGCCTATTTATCCTTAAAAAATATCTAGTACATTCTCACTATCGCGACAGCCATATTGGAATGTTTGGGGGACGCGATCAGCCAATTAAAAGCTCGGATTCTTTAAGAACTTAGCGCGCTTAAAGACGGGAAATGAATACCTTTTAATTTTGACAAATGTACTAGAAATAGAAAATAAATTATACTTCTCTTTTCTGTTTCTTTTTTACCAAGTTTGCCAGGTATCTAGTTTTTCTTAACAGAATTTGCGAGTTCCCCTTCCCCCCTTAGTAAGGCCCCCGGATAAATGGCATATGCAATTTAGTTTGTTAAATAATAATAATGAAAAAAATAGATTGACCCCAATCGACTTTCCGAACACTTGATCTTTGCCAGACGTATGAATAAATTTGATTCCACTCAATCGAATCAATCTCGTTAGAAGTTGGTGGCAATCGTAATCCACATCAGATGGTAACAAACTTTAATTAGTATTTATCTTTTAGCAGTGGCGTAACCAGGATTTTTTTCAAGGAAGGGGGGGTTCGTTTTTCCGATTACTTATTGTTAGGTTGAGCCTGTAGTTAATGTGCGGAAATTTGCATACAGCCCCAAGCAGATAGAGAGCCTTTATTGAGAAAGTGTGATTCCATAAGAAAATCTGCAGGTGTTAGGAACCGTTTATAGTGACCATCTGAAGGTCGGCTAAACATGCGGTATTCTCAAAAGAATTTAGCACAAAAGTTGCGTCAGGAATTTAATAAAAGGCAAATCTCAAAAATTAATGGAACTGTACAGAATAAGGGATAGTATTGGAAGGAATGAAATTCATATGCACGTTCAAAAGTCGTTGATTTCATAGAAAAGTGTCCTTAGCTAAATGTCAGGAAAGGAAATTTATTAATATTTTTAAAGGTTGCGGTCGGAACAGTTTAACGAAATCTTGGTGAAAGTCGACCATATAAATTCATCTTTTGGTGTTCTTTGAAAAGAGTGGGGAAAACGAATGTTCGCCAGGTGAGAAGAAATCATTTTTGCGTATCGCGGGACGCTTTATTCAACCCCTAAGGGGGATCATTGAATGCCCATGACCTTGTTGTGGTCAGGGCGTAAGCGGTCAATTTGGCGGGTAGCTTTTGATGTTGGTCGGTGAAAGTTCGTAATAGAGCAAGAGCCAGCGACCGCCAGACCTTCGTCATCGTACAAAAGCTGAAACTTTCTCTGCGCATACCCCCCAACAGAGGTAGGAACAATCGGCCACTATAGAGTTTGGAGGATCGTGGCTTTGTCAGGTAACAGGTGGCAAAGGTGTATAAAATTGCCGAAAATTTCGTCATTTCATAAAGCTTAATTTTTTTATATGTTCTTCTTCTTTTTTTATATGTTCTTCTTCGCAGTACTAGAAATCACTTTATCCCTTGCCAGACACTTTTCCATCGTGGCAAACCCCCGCCAGACAACCTCAAAGTCATGGAAAACTGTTGTGTTCATAAACTCCCGCGACGAAGTACGTCAAGCTGTCACAAAGTGCCAAGCACATTTTATACTGCTACTTCTGAACTTTCTTACGCGCGAACTTTCTTGCAGCGTGCTCGTAATAGAATTACGTTTTTCAAGACTTTGAGGTTGTCTGGTGGGGGTTTGCCACGATGGAAAAGTGTCTGGCAAGGGATAAAGTGATTTCTTGTACTGCGAAGAAGAACATATAAAAAAATTAAGCTTTATGAAATGACGAAATTTTCGGCAATTTTAAACACCTTTGCCACCTGTTACCTGACAAAGCCACAATCATCCAAACTTTATAGTGGCCGATTGTTCCTACCTCTGTTGGGGGGTATGCGCAGAGAAAGTTTCAGCTTTTATACTATGACGAAGGTCTGGCGGTCGCTGGCTCTTAGACTATAAGCAAGGCTTCAGAAAAGAAAAAATATAATAAACATCAAGGGGAAGAAATTGAAAATAAAATTTAAGAAAAACATATTGGTATTGACGATAAGGCCGTAGAAATCCAATGAGAAAGTATGAGTTTCAGGAATGACCAATTGCGAGTTAGGGAGAGGAAAATTTCGGGCCAAAGAATTAGTAACTGGTCGGTTTTGGGGAATTAGGAGCCACAGAGTGGCTAAACTAATTATTTACGAGTTTAGGGGGGGAAATGGGGAACGAAGGATTGAGCAAAACCGGATTGCACAGGCAGAGAGAGCAGATTTTCGTTTTTTTTTTTTTTTTTAGATTTCGTCGTTTTAAGATTTTTTACTTGTGTCTGTGTATGTAATGTGTGAATAACACTGCTGTGAATATATATATGTTTCCAAATAAAATTGATATGATGATCGTCTCTGCTCTGCACCGGACTACAGGTAAATCCAATTGCCATCACTTACCTTTGAGTGACTTTTCTTTAATCGTTAATAATATTGTTTATAATTGCTAAAGCAGTTATATAGTGTTCTAGTAAAAAGTAATAATTTAATTGTTCTAAATTAGGCCAAGCTTGGCGACATTTCGGACATTTCGCGCGATTTTTCGAATGAGGCCTTTAAAGTTTACAGGAAAAACACTCAAAATACTGTTGTTGTAAGATAAAATAAATAAAAATTTTGTGTAAAAACACACATAAAATGATACTTAACGATCGTACTTCTTATAAGTATCATTGTATGCTTGTTTTTACACAAAGGTTTTATTTATTTTGCCTTTTAAGTTTGTTTTACTGCATTAGCATGACATATTAGCCTTGTATTCATTAATATTTCTATGACGTAATCAAAACGCGATTGTTCGGGTACTCGTTAGACTGTCCCGAGTTTTCTGGAATGTACATCGAAAAGTATAAAATTAAGCGGGCTGCCCCGATCCACAGTCAGTCTTACTTCTGCTTGTGCTGAGAGGCTAGGTATCGTGTGGGATCCCTCACATATGTTTGCGGGACTAGTCCCTCCGGATTAAGATCCTAATCCCGCGGGATTGAAACTGAGAAATAAATTATTTTTATTACAATTTCACGCCTTCTTTTCCATCATCAATGGCCAAAATTTTTTGCATAGGGTAAGAATAAGAACCAGTGAGATCATAGGCGCTCATAGCTACAGCAGGAAGGGGCCATAGTCCCTCCCAGCTCCCATATTTTTATGATTTACGTACTGGTATAACGCAGAGTTGCCTCAACACTAACAGTCGTATTCACGAAACGGCTAGTAACCGCCTGGTCATGAAACTAACGTTTGACCATTACTTGCTGGTAACACACCGGTAACCTCAGAACGGTATTCACCAACTATTTAAAACAACTGGTTTCCTGACCAACGTTTGACCACCGATTAACTTGTACTTGTGCATTCTGCTTTGTAAGCTCGTCTGTGATTGGTTTAGGGAACTGGCTATCCAACCAGCTGATTGCCGACCCTTGACCCCCCTCTTCGCGAGCGCTCCAAAATAGTTGAAAATGAGCAGGAATGTAATGTGTTTTCATGTATTTTTATTATCCCAAATGCTTCAATTATTTATTTCGGGGATTTCTGCTGACTTTTTTGCAATTAATAACTGATATTTTATTTATATACACCTATGAATTTAAGATATATTGATTTTAAAAGATAATAGTTTTTAAAGGTATTCGAAGGTTTTCTATTTCTATTTTTTAATGTATCTGACAGTCAAAAACAATACGATTGTTTAAAAAATTTTTTAATACATACTTAAGAGCTTACTCGGGGATATTTTATTTGTTTTACTGTAGGAGATGGTATGTTTTTTTTTTTTTTTTTTTTTTTGAGTATCAATAATTAAAACTGCAAATGCATAAAAAAGCAAATATTTTTACAATGTTTTAATACAATTGTAAAGATTCTAATGTTGAAACCCACTGGTTACCATACTTTAATCACAAAAATATGGATCATAGAGCAGCTCTGCCAATATTTTGTAATTTTATACAATAAAGAGTAAATATATACGTGAATATTAAAATGTGATTGTGTTGAAATGGTTCTTGCTGGGCCTTAAATAACGATTTATGAGGTAGTCATTACTCAATTTTTAACTGAAGTTGTGAACTAGGCTGCCTCTTGATTTTTCATATCAAGGACTAGAAACTTTTGGACATCCCCCCCCCGAAAAAAAAAAAAGGAATTGCAGATATCTACTCGAAATTGCAAGTTCTTTCCCACAATAAAGACACACTTTAATCACTCTGTAGTCAGACATTTAAATAACACTTTTTTTTTTTTTTTGCATGTGATTAATTTATGAGTAATAACTTAGCACGAAGTGTACAACTTATTTAAATAAAGCAGGAACGGAGAAAAAGAGTATTCATTTTAAATATTAATAGTGAATAATACCTCTGATGTATTTTTATTAATGGGATAATGCAAAAATCAAGAATTATATTAGTTATTTTATCGGATGTATGTAAATAAATATTTAATACTATAAGTTTAAAACAGACTCTGTTAAAATTCACATTTTCTTCCCTCTTGAAACAGATACAACAAATGTCAATGAATTTTTGTCTCAAAGCTACATTGTTCTTGCTTTTGCAAAGTCGTAGGCAAATAAAAATTGGGACGGGGTGGGTAAGGGGGGGGGATATGTAGCGCTGAATTTTTTTTTACCTATAGTTGAACTGCAGAATCAATGCAAATAAAAAAAAACTACTAATTTCATTGACTAAAATTTCGGGGGGAGGGTGGGAAATCTTACCCTCATGATCTCCCTTCCGCGAGGGTTACGGCCTTGTGTTTTTGGTAATACTTAATACAGTAATATGATACGACTAATACTAATTAAAGAAACCTGTTCCAGCCCAGCTAACGCCTGCTAATTCACATGGCTTTGTCTATTAAATTTTGCAATGCTCTTGCTGGGAAAAAAATAAAAAATTAATTAATTAATAAAATTAAAATTAGTCCTTTTTTTCTGACAGGATTGGGATCATTATTGATTTTGATGGTATTGTAGTATAATGTCGAATTTATACACCTAATTAAAATGGTTAAGTACTTCATCCCAGAGGGCCTTACTTTTTTAGAAATAAAAAGATCATATTTTTGGAAATTTAGTATTAATTTTAAATATAATATTTTCACCGTTTCAAAGTAAAAAAAAAAAAAAAAAAAAATGCTGCTTATGCATTCCTGATTTTTATAAGTCAAATAACAGATATAAATAGATTTTGAGTGAAATAAAAGTAAACAAATTTGTTAAAACGCACAATAAGATTTTGAGTGTTTATTATTTCTTTTGTATTTAATGGAACTTTAGAACGGATGTCGTTGAAATTACTTAACCAAAAACTAGTTGTTTTTCCGTCGGTAAAAACATATTGTATTAGATTTCATAAATTACATTTACATAATAAATGATATCATTTTCATTGTAAAATATATATATAAAATGGAACAGACCAAAACAATTTAGATATTTTTAGATGTTCTAAGAGATATAAAAAAAAAAAAGAGAGAGAGAGTAAGAACGGAAACTTTGGCCGCAGCGAGGCCAGAACCCCGGAACTACTGCTTGCCAATCGCTCGCTTTACCGCAGCGCCATAATTTCATTGACACGTTTGCTATAAATTTAAAACATTTCCTTTTTCTCCTGTTTACCGTTTACTTACTTTGATGGTAATGTATTGGAAAATCCTTGACACACAAGTCTTCTAAACCGTTTACTTTCTCCTCACACATAAATTTTACAAATCTATCAACAAATTCTAAAATTTCCATATCTTCTGTCTTCAACAGCGCTGTAGTCCGCCATGTTCACGCCATGTTTGTTAACAGACTAGAGCCTCACAGCGCATGCGTCGAATGTAACAGGCCGGTAACCACCCGAATTCGGCTGGTTACATTCGTCTGTTAAAAACGAGATGTAACCAGCCGATTTGGCCTTGTGAATACCATTTTTTTTTTAACCATCCGATTCTATGGTAATCCGGCTGTTACCAGCTGGTAGAAAGTTTCGTGAAAACGGGTGTAAATATTGTATCTTTCTGGGACTGGACCTTTAACTTCACAGACAGTCCTATCCCTCCTGTCAAACAATCGTATGGCCGACCATGCCAGTAATGTCTTTTAAAAGCTGAACTTCAGTTAATCATGCAAAAAAATGTATGGCTCCTTCAGGGTTTCATAAAGAAAGAAAGAAAAGAAAAGAAAGCCTTTTGTCAAGTGCTTTTGTAATCTCTAAGTGCAGATGTATAGCATGTTGTTTTCAATTTATTAGTCCTGTTCTGCAGAGTTTACAAAAGAAATCGCCATGTGTGGTTCAGGATTGTTCTGCTAAGTACGTTCTGAAATGGAAGATGAATGAACACGTGTAAAAGAGTTAGGATGTAAATCATTATTTCTTTCCCTCTGAAATCCAGGCAGTCAGTGGGTTTGTCTTTTCCTAGTCGAAAAATCTTTATACTAAGTTGGGGGGGGGGGGGGGTGCTCAATGTGTCCAGTTCGATTTGGAGCACACAAAAAACCACCATATTGAGCTGATTTATGATAATTTTCTCCATTCCTCCTAGGGTGTGGGCGGGGGCTTGAGCTCTCTAAGCCCGCTCTCTTTTCCTACGCCACTGGAAAGTTCCGAGGTTACAGCAAGACGCCCTTTCCCTATGCTTGTTGTTGTTGCTGCCCTGTTATTGCTTTCTTTTTTAATGCTTACATTAGAATTGTCGCCACCCTTGCACCCCTTGTCAGAAAAAATAAGCAGACCAGCTACTACCCCACCTTGCAAATTATTGATTACGTAAAACTTCAACGGTCCCACAATAAATAACTTCCGGTAAGGAAACTCTCTTTCAAAAAGCTCCTGCAGTGAGAAATACCATCAATCTCAATTCATCAATTTTCACCCCTTTTCTTAATCGACCTGCAAGAACACATTAGGGAATTTATAAATTTTCTCTCTCTTTTCTGTGATTTAAGTTATTCAAAACTAATTTTAATTAAAACTGGAAGTTATACTTTCCTCTATTAAACAATTATTTTATTTATTAAACATATTGAATTTCAAAAGTGCTTTTAGATATATTTATATCTACTAGGGGCCAAGGCCCCCAGACTCGCTACGCTCGCTTTTCGTATGAGGCATTCGGCCCCTAATCAGGCTTATTCGTAAAAAAGACATAATTTCAATAGACAAAACCCGAAGATTGGATTAGATAGAATGTTACTGAGCTTTCTATCTAATCTAATAAGCGCATTGCTTGGTTCTTGCATGTTCATTGGTACATAAAAATTTAAACTTCACACTACAGTAGACCCCCTCCCCCTCATAACACAGAAGATATTTTGTTATGGGAATCCGTGTTGTACGGGTCCTGAGCTATACTACACCTGGAATGCGGACTCCGCTTATAATCGCTGGAAAAATTATTTGCACTCTTCAGAAACACAATGATTTTCAATGTTGCCATTCAAAAGTTATATTAATTAGGAGCTTAAGCATAATAAAATCAGAACATCTGTTTCAGCTGTATTTT
The DNA here is from genome assembly GCA_038373885.1 of Cheiracanthium punctorium. NCBI lineage: Eukaryota > Metazoa > Arthropoda > Arachnida > Araneae > Cheiracanthiidae > Cheiracanthium > Cheiracanthium punctorium. The sequence continues at coordinate 1,452,950 of JAWZYV010006201.1, forward strand.
TAATAATGTAAAACCTATTGGACACCCTTCGAATTTGCCACCCATGGCGATTTTTCATTATTTGGCGACTTGCGTACATGTAAAGTTAATAAAAGCTACGGAACAGATAGGATAGCTTGCCACCAATGGCGACTTTTCATTATTTGGCGATTTACACATGCTCACAACCTATAATTACTGTTCATTGAAGGTTACCTTAAAACCGTTATCTATATTTTCATTTACATAATCGTTTGCAGATTGGCGTACTTAGCACCACGAATTATACCATCTCGTCGCGCTAGCAAATATCCTAAGTGTACTGTAACTGCTATAATGGCATAGTTAACGATGCCCAATATTTCTACTGGTAGCAAATAATCCAGCTGGACGAGAACCGGCTTTAAAATAATCTGCATTTTAATTATTTTTCATTTTCAAGATATTAGTTATTCTGTTTTGGAAAAACGAATAATCGCTAATTCTAAACTCCTGTTGTCTAAGCGAACTTACTATTTGAAAATTGTCAACTTTGTGTAACACATTTTGAGTTACTTATTTCATATAGTTTTTATTTTGGCGTAAAATGGGCGTAATTCTAACTCTTGTTTGTAAATTTCACGCGATTCTAGATACTTGGAAACGTTTTGTTTCAAAGGAATGGATGATTTTATGCCAAATCTGGCAACCATTCGGTTTATTTTTTCAGTTTTTTATTAATATCTTCTAAAATAATTCGATTTTCGAAATTTAAATCAGCTTAGCAGGTTCCTCGGAATTTTTCGAATTTGTGGGCACCTTAGTCGAAACTCAAATCCCCACGGTTTAGGAGGAGATACGCTGACAAGCTTTTGACAGCGGCGGCGGCAGCGGCCTTTACTTTTTTTTAGAATAGATAATTGACCGAATTTTCAAAAATTTAACTATTTTCTTATAAGATTTTGTAAAAGATAAAAATCTTCCTTAATAGACAATTGTCTGCTGAATAACCTACAATAATTTTTCTATTAAAATATTTAAAAATTGCCTGCCTGCGGGAAGGTAGAAAAATCTACCCGTAGGTTAGCATGGGACTAGTGAATCCAAGATGGCGCCCGTCTGACCCTCCTTAATGCGGAGGTCGCATAGAAATTTAAAGTATTACTTTTTGAAAATTAACAATAGGATTTTTTTCTGAGAGTAGACGTTTTTCCTACCTTATTGTGAACACTTTTTCAATTTACACTGCCCAGTTACTTCTATAGAATTAAAGCTCATTAACACCTTTTTGGAACACCCTGTCTGTATAGTAATAACCTTCCTCTGCTTGTTCTTCTGATCAGCTCTTTAATCTTGTTTCAGATTACGCAAATGGATGGAAAACTTGAACGTTGTTTCTACCAGGACAGTTAAGAACGCTTGCAGCGAACACTTCTCCAAAAAATCTTTCGCAGACAAGCTGAGGCGCCGTTTACGTAGTAACGCTGTTCCTGAACCTCTGAGGCTCACAAGTACTGATACTGAGGAGAAATACAGGTTAGTGAGTATATATATATATATATATATATATATATATATTATATACAGTAACGGATCCAGGTGAAGGGCTGGAAGGGGCTTCACCCCCCAAAAGAGATTGCTAAAGGGTAACATTCTGCTTTATTATACACTTTAAGTAGATAAAAGGATTTTTTTTTTAATAACTTAGCCCCTCCCAAAAAGTTTAACATTACTTTAGTAGACTAAAATTTTTGCCTTATTGTACATTTTGTTTGGGTGAAATAATCTTTTTTCAAAATTTAGCCCCTCCCCGCAAAAAAACTTCTGGATCCGCTAATGTATATATATATATATTTACATTACATTAAATTTCAACTACTGTGGTCGCTTCAGATAATGAGTGCACTAACGTATAAGGTTTTTGATATACGAATCGTTATTTGATCGTTTTTTTTTTTTTTTTTTTCGTATGTCAAATATGAATCGGAATTCGGGATACAAGCTATCTGTGAACGAAAATGTTAAGTTAGATTATCAAAGAAAATGTTAGTAAAAGAAAATGGACTAGCGCGACAACGTGATTTATGTTACGCGAATGGGATATTACACAAGTTTTTCACGAGTAACGTATCACAGAGCTAACGCAATCTTTTTGCCCGCAATACGAGATGCTTTGCCAACAGTAACAAGCGCAAACAAGCAGCGTGGGGTGTGGGGTGTAAGTATCATAGAGAAGGGATCTCTATCCCTTCTCTATGGTAAGTATCGTCATCGTGATTTTTGCCACTGAAAAAGAGAGCCCACCCGCAAACAGTATTTCATCGCTCTTAGCATCACTGAAGGCGGAAGCTAATAAACCGCCCCATTCTAAACATGGCTTTTTTCATTAATTTATGTAGGAAATGGTAAGGTATAGCTGGGGAATGGTTTAAAACAGTCTAAAGGGTGTTAAGTGAGTCCAAAGCGTAAGTGAAGATCCCATTGTACTTCATGCTAAATATCTGTCTGCTAACGTATATGACGGTTTTCTTTATCAGGGTTGCCACCGGTCAGGGAGAACCAAGAAAACCTGGGAAAGTCAGGGAATTTCATTTTGGCAAAAAAAGTCAGAGAGAAGTTATAGAAAATTGTAAATTTCAGCCCAAAACCTGGAAATCATATATGTGACCTGGAAAATTTTAAGAAATCTGTGTTTGTAAACAATATCAACGTTTAACCTTACTTTGAGAAGTTGGGAATATTTAAGAAGGTATCCAAAGTTAACGTCCTAAACAAACAAACAAAAAAAGTCTGGATTTTTATCGCAAAAAAATCTGGAAAAGTCAGGGAATTTTTTTTTCAGAAATTGAGTAGCAATCTTGTTTGTTACAGTGTGTATACAGGGAGCCCCCAAAATGCTAACATAGACCTTTATTCTTTGAATATTGATCATGGACAATACAATGAATTACTGTCTGACTGCGTTTGCCATTAAATATTGGCAAGCTGCTAGTAAAGGTGAATCCAAATGAATTTGTCGAGGAGGGGAAGAGCGAGTGCATATTGTTATTTTTTTATTTTTTCTATTAGTAAAGTGTGCCCCATACATTATCTGTACTTACCTGTACCCAGTGGCGGATCCAGAAATATTTTTGGGGGAGGGGCTAAATTTTTATAAAAGCTTATTTTACCCGAACAAAATGTACTATATATCAAAATTTTTTGTCTTAACTAAACCAATGTGCATGCTTTTGGGAGGGGCTAAGCTATAAAATATGATCATTTTAACTATTAAACATCATTTAAACGTCATTTAAAGTGTGTAATAAAGCTGATTATTACCCTTTAGCAATCTTTTTTTTTGGGGGGGGGGTGCTGCAGCCCCAAACCCCCTCCCCTGTATCCGCTACTGCCTGTACTCCTTATCTGTAATAGACAAAGAATCAAAGCAGGTGTAGGTATATATAATTTAAAATAGCTGAATTTACAATCTATAGAATCCAGTCAATAAACAATGATCAAAATCATATCTTGATACCCTTTTCGCCCCCCCCCCCCGCAAAAAAAAGAAAGAAATCTGAGTGTTTTACTACCAACGGGAAATAATATCTGCCACCTTATGGACAATTAAACACAAATCTGATGTTTGTAGACGTTTTAATCTCAATTTTGTGCATTACGAAGCTTTGTCTTCTCCTTCCAAAAATTCCATGCTTGCGAATACATTAAAATTTCCTCCAGTTTCGTCTTTAATTAGAATCACTATCCCTATAAAATAAAAATTAGTTTATCAGACTTTTGAAAAGACAGTCTAATCCGGTTACGAAAGTTGAATTGAGACAAATGCCTTGCCGGTGGGTGTGAAAAATAACTGAGCAAAATTTTGATTCTAATTCTATGACGCGGGAATAGTTCTGTTGCCAGGAAACATTTCGGACCGAACGCAGAATGGAGAGGAAATTCAAAAGCAGTTCCCGTTGACATTGACTGATCGGTGCTGCACCGCGCATGGTTTCCGAGCATCCAACTTGCGCAGCAGCAGGTTGGGGGGTTGGGGGTATGGGAATAAATAGTTGTTTTGGAAGAGTCAAGCCATCACGTTTCTTCTTTGTCAGCCTCGTTCAGAGCGCCTCCTGGCTTTGTGTAATTTTCCCCTGTACCAGAGAATTTCTCAATTGTTTTATGACAGTTCTTGTTAATTACTCATTAGAATTAATAGAAATATTTTTTTCCCCTAACAATTGATTTGTGAGTTGTTCCTGAAATATTTCTCTAAGAATACGCAGAATTCGTGCTGTTAATCCTTCGGAACGTGCGAAATTTTTTTTTTTTTCCGTGTGGTTTTTTTTAAACTGTACTTGATGTTGTTTTGAAAGAGACTTTGTGCATACAGTTACTCATGATCAACCAGATCGATTCCCTGTCAGTGAATGTGTTACAAATGAACACGTTCGAGGCCGAGGATACGTACGATCAACTGGATTGCTTCCGTGTCTTGTGAAATGCAACAAATAAACACGTGTGAAGCGGTTACGTACTAACTTAAACTGACTAAGTGGTCAAACGAAATACATCTCACGCAAAAGAACTTCATAGTTTCATCGCTGCGAGATTTGTGTAGATTGTCCTGGGCTCCAATGTCGGGGATTATTACGGACAAACATCGTAGGAGGAGTACGGGGGCTCTGCATTTATCTGCCAAAAGAAAAAAGAGAAGGGGTGAGCAGCTGAAACTTTTCTGGAAAAGGTAATTAATTATACTTTAAATGTTTTTATTTTAGTCGAACCGTGTTGTTTCACACTTCTTGTTATCATATCCTCTCTTACTTTCGTCCCAAATTCACGAACCCCCCTGCTCCCCAAAGCGTGACGTCATTTCTGCAGGCCCGAAACTATAGTGTGGAGGGACAAACGGGCACGTGTTTTGCGCTGACGTGCCCTAGGGGAAAGTGGAGGTTGCCAAGTTTAACGGGGGAGAAAGGCTGTCGCCAGATACAAAAGCGCGCCAGTGGTAGGAAGTCGCCAAGCGGTAGCTTATCGGAAAGGCAGCCGCATTAAACTTCTATACAAAAGCCTTTAATTTATCAATGGATAAAAAGCGTCGAAGGACTTCTGGGACTTTACACTTGTCTACGAAGAGAAAGCGCCGTCGAGCCGAATATTTGAAAGCATATTGGAAGAAGTAAGTAATGTATTTTTTTTTTCCCCTCTCACATCACACTATTAAATATTTGCATTTTCATTCTTTCTTGAGCACTGAATTCTATATAAAAATAAGAAATAGCAGTTAACATGAAGGCGTATAAAACAATTATTAAAAGGCATAGAATCTTAATTAACTAATGTTTTAATATGAAATATAAAATTGAATTTGCTGTTCAGACTAACAAAAAAAAAAAAATTGGTAGTCCTAGATAGCTAGTACGTTCCACTTCTGCTCGTGCTCTCTGACCAGAAGTCTTCAGTTCGATCCTCGCCGTCGCTCTTCAGGGGGCATGGTACCCCGGGGATTAAGGCGTTGAACCCATAACCGGAAGGTTGTGGGTTCGATACCGGCTACCACTAAAGACCACCGTGTACACGTGTACGAGCACGTTAAATCCGTGGTTCCGAAAGTCCGTGGTCGCTATGGTCGGTCTCGGTGGTCGCTAGCAGTTTCCGAGGGGTGCCAATATTCAGAAGTCCCGAACACCTTCTGATGAGGTTCCAAATTGTGGCGGGAGACTCCGGGAAGGACGCATATGTAGCGGCACATTCAGTGACGCGAGCTGGCCTTTCCTGGCAAATAAATAAAATTGGTAAACAAGGTTTCTGTTCTTCAATAAGTAAGTGGGGATTTTTATAATTTGGAGAATGCTGAAGAAGAATGACATTAGAAATCATTTACTTAAACTCCTAAATTTCCGTGGTTTTTTTTTTTTTTTTTTTTTCTTCCATGTATTTAATGAATGTTTCAGGGCAGGGCCGTACCCAGAAAATTTTTTCAGGTGGAGACCAAACAGTGAAAAGGACCAAATTTTTCTGAAAAAGACTTAAACAATATTATTTTGTTAACAAAATTTTAAATTTCGGGCGGGGACCTCACCCCCTGGGTACGACTTTGTTTCAGGATACTTTGACTTTGATTACTTCCAAAGAAATATGTCACAACACAATTTAAAATCAATCAATATGCTTCTCTTACATCCTGTAATGTTTCCTCAAAATTTTTGCCATTCATAAGTTGAGAGGAAATGTAAAACTGATTTGTGCGTAGCTTAGCTATAAAAAAAGTTCTCGCTGTTATTGAAATCCATACACTTCCTTATCAATACAAACTACATTTATAAAAGTGGATAAATGATTTTTTTGCTATCCATTATGACTTTTTTTTTTTTCACCTGCAATATATTGTTTGCCTTCTGACCAGAGTTGGGCAGTATCGCAAATACATGTATTTGAAATACATTTGTATTTGTATTTTCACTCGTAAAAACAAAGTATTTTGAAAATGTATATTAAAATACATTTTCAATGTATCTCTTGTATTTTCAAAATATGAAAAATAATGCGTCCGCCTTTAGTATTCCCCAAATATAAAAATTGAACTTAATACGTCAATAATATGCACTTTAAACATAACTGTAAAAATTCCTCCCCTTTTCTGATCATCTTTGGCACACCGATCAGGTAGGCTTTTTCGCTTCTGTAATAAGCCTGTAGAGAGCGCTGCAAACACCGTGAAACGGCGCAGTGTGATGTAAGACGGAGAACGAGTGGAACCGTTGTTCTGGGAACAACGCATGATGAATACTGCGGTGCGGCAGTGCAATTATAGTAAGATTATTGTAAATATATGTAAATAATGACAATAAATTAGTCAAGAATACCACTGAGCAATTACTGTGTGATAACGAGCAGTTGTCTTGTGAGAGGAAGACAACAAAAAATTTCAGAAGTGGGATAAGATTCTATTTAGTGTCTTAGATGCGAGACCTCATAAGCTGAATGCAAACTGTAAGTACAGAACTTTTCATTTAAACTGTTGTTTAAAACATTATTTCGATTATTCTAAAGAGTTAGAAAGTATATTTGTTTTACTTGAAAAGAATACTTGACCAAAATATCGCCGAAGATTGAATTTTGAGTCGTGAATATATTATATTTTTGGATGTTAAGATGGCTTACCTAGCTAAAGGTAGGAAAATTGATTTGCTTGAAATTGCTTCAGAATTGGGCGAAGAGGTATCCGCCGATATTAAACTCGTTGATTTAAAACGTATTATTGTTGAAAGTAAGCAGTATGAAGAGGAATTTGTAAAAGTTTTGCTAGAGAGAATTATTAATGATAGAATCAGTTCAGAAAACGAAGTGAAACTTAAAGAGCAGCAAAATTTTGAGCTAGAAAAATTGCGGTTAGAAACACAAAGTAAGAAGGATGGAAGTGTGTCCAATAGTATTGAAAATAAAAATGTAACAGAAATGCGTTATTTAATGCATAAATATGATCCAAAAATTAGTGATATCAGTCATTTTCTAGTTCTGTTCGAGCGTCAAGCTAGACGTATAGAACTAGATGAAGAATTTTGGGTTTCTCAGTTGTTAGGACTGTTACCCTACGAGATAAATCAATTAATAGCACGCGAAAGTGAAGAGAAAGCTAACGATTACAAGCATATTAAGCAGTTATTATTACGGAGATTTAAATTAAGCCCAGAACAGTTTAGGCAAAAATTTGTTGACCATGTCAGATTACCACAAGGTACATGGAAAGATTACTGCTTCGAACTCTCAAATTATTTCCATGAATGGATAAATGGGTTAGATATTTCTACGTTTGAAGAACTAAAGAATTTGATCATTTCCGATCAATTAAAAAGGAAAGTCCCTTTTGCGATACGCGAACATTTTATCGACGAATGGTCAAAACTAAATAATCCCGAAGATTTAGCGGAAAAACTTGACGCATATGAAACGGTCCGTTATGGAATGAAGATGTCAACAGGATTTTCAAACTATAGAAATAATTCAAAAAATTGCTCGACTAATGAAAACACCATGAATCGCGATTGTACGACAAAAACAAACAGGCAATTCAAAAGCGAGTATGGAAGTAACACGTTTCATTCCAATCAGTCAAATGATTTTAAAACACATACCAAACCTAAACGCAATTCTAATATTCTCAATGAAAAGGGTGAATTTAAATGTTTTAATTGTTTAACTTTCGGAACCCATTTTGCTCGTGATTGCCCGAAAGCAAAAGTCTTTAAAAATTCGTCGGAGCAGAAAAGAGAAAAAGAAAACATCTCTTATACAGCATCACATTCTGAAACTTCGAGTTCAGCAATTTATCTCAAAAAAGTGCGCATCAATAATGAAGGCCCGATAGAATGTTTATTAGACACGGGGAGTGGTCTATCTCTGTTGAAGAATTCTGTGGCGAAATCATTACAGTTAAATGTTCTTCCCGACCGGCGCCAGCTGTACGGTATTGGGAATATATTTCAGCCATCTACGATGACCTTGGGTAAAGCAAGAGTTTGTTTGGAAATAGACGATATAACACTGGAAGCTACTTTATTTATCGTTGATGATTCAGCACAGTCCTATGACCTACTTTTAGGAAGGGATATTTTGAACGATAAGAGAATCTCATACGGAAAGTTTGGTGAACATTTTAACTTGTGGTATTCTCATAGCATTCCGTTTGCGAGACTAGAGAATGAAGTTAGGAATGAAAGAATTGTACTTCGCACGGACAATCCAATTGAAATTAAAAGTAACTCTATAAACTTTGTTCAGGCTAAAACTTCCGAAATGAGTCAAGGAATGGTTTTGTTTGAAGGTAAAAACGGAAGTCCGGATTCGGTGTTAGAGATAAAAAATAATTCCACACTAGTGCCAGTTATGAACATAGGGAATGTTGATATCGAATTAAAGGAAGGTCAATGTGTCGGAAGGGTATTGGACATAACCGAAGATTGGGAATTGAGAGAAGTAAATGAAAACTTAAATGATAACATTTGCGTCAAAGAAAATGAAGTATACACTGTACCGAATAGTAAAAGAGCTATAACACTTGAGGAAATCAAATTTGACTCGTCAATGAATTATAACGAAAAGCTTGAAATTCTTAACTTAATAAATGATTATAGAGACTGTTTTGCACTTGATTTGAGTGAGTTGGGGTGCACTAATTTGACAAAAATGGACATTAAGGAAGTTGAAGGTAGTAAACCAGTTTTCGCAGCACCTTATAAGACAAGTACTGAAGAACGAAATACAATAAAAGAAATCGTTGCAGAGTGGAAGAAAAACGGGATAGTGTCCGAAACTAGATCCCCTTACGCGAGTCCTGTATTGCTAGTTAGGAAGAAAACTGGGGAACAGCGCTTGGTGGTAGATTATAGAAGGTTGAATAGTCAGACTATAAAGGATAAGTACCCCTTACCCCGAATCGATGATATTTTAGAAAATTTAAGTGGTTGCAAATTATTTTGTACTTTAGATCTTGCGCATGGTTATTTGCAGATTCCATTAACAGAAGAAGCAAAATCAAAAACATCTTTCATTACACCAGATGAAACAGGACAATTTGAGAGAATGGTATTCGGATTAGCCAACGCTCCAGCCGAATTTCAGCGCCTAATGTCGCATGTTTTAGGTCCATTAATGAACACAAAAGTTTTATGTTATTTAGACGACATATTAATTCCTGCAAAGTCTTGGAGAGAAATGATTTCAAAATTAAAGGAAATATTTGATCGGTTGAGGGATGCAAATTTAACTTTAAAACTACCCAAATGTGAATTTGGAAAGAGGGAAGTCGAATTCTTGGGATTTATTTTGAATAAAGACGGTGTCAAACCAGGGTTAAGAAAAATAATGGCTATTAAGGAATTTCCAGAACCAAAAAACGTACACGACTTAAGGAGATTCATTGGGTTGACTAGCTTTTTCAGACGATTTGTGAAGAAATATGCAGAGAAAGCTGAACCTTTGACGAAATTAACGCGTAAGAAAGAACGTTTTAAGTGGGAAGAAGCACAAAAGGAAGCGTTTGAAGTACTTAAGAGGGAACTGACAAAACAACCCGTTCTTGCACATTATAATCCAGATTCTGAAACCGAGGTCCACTGTGATGCCAGTTCGTTAGGACTTGCTGGAATGCTTTTACAGAGAGGTGAAGATAAGAAATGGCATTTAGTATACTGTATAAGTAAGAAAACGACTGAAGCCGAGAGGAGTTATCATTCTAGTAAATTGGAACTTATGTCTATCGTGTGGACTTTAGATCGGCTAAGACAGTATTTAATCGGAATAGAATTTACTATAGTTACTGACTGCGAAGCATTAGTATACCTCAATGCAAATAAAACCAAAAAACACCATTTGAAATGTTACATGGTTATAAGCCGCATTTTAACGACGGATTGCACAGAAGATTAGCTGACGAAGAAGTTTGGACAGAACCAAAAGTCGTGCAAAATGAAGCAAGGCTAAACATTGAAGAAAATCAAACAAAAATGAAACAGTACTACGATAAGAAAAAGTGTCGAATCGCCAAATATGAAGTAGGAGAAATTGTGGTGATGAAACGAGCTCCAAAATCAACAGGAGAACCCACAAAAACTCAACCAAAATATCGAGGACCTCTAACAATAACTGAAGTACTTCCTAACGACACCTATAGAGTAGAACATTTAGAACCAAAGAAGAAAGGTTATATCTATTCAACAACTGCTCACGTAAGCCAGCTGAAACCATGGAGAAGTGAATCGTCTCTAGACAGTGACAATGATAGTGATGACGACCGCGACGAGTCCAGTGATGATGACCAAAGCCTCCTAGATGATGATGATGACTCCAAAAGAGCACCGAGACGCAACCCTTTCAGAACAGTTCGTACGAAAGACTGACAGACTTTTTTTTTATAGCTGTGCCTATGGTAAGAACATTCTTTTTATATCTTATTCCAGAGTGACATTTAGCAGTGACAATAATGAAGAACTTTGAACTCTTTAAGGACTCTTAAGTATAGATATATTATTATTTTTAAATGTAAATGCTAATATTTTGTGTGATGTTGATTTTTCCTATGCATAGGTAAGTAACTTTTATTAGATATGTAATAATATTCAACAATCAGGAGATTGTATTGTCAGGAAAGGCCGAATGTAATAAGCCTGTAGAGAGCGCTGCAAACGCCGTGAAACGGCGCAGTGTGATGTAAGACGGAGAACGAGTGGAACCGTTGTTCTGGGAACAACGCATGATGAATACTGCGGTGCGGCAGTGCAATTATAGTAAGATTATTGTAAATATATGTAAATAATGACAATAAATTAGTCAAGAATACCACTGAGTAATTACTGTGTGATAACGAGCAGTTGTCTTGTGAGAGGAAGACAACACTTCTATGTGTATAATTCTATGTGTTTCTATTGGGGGGGGGGGGGTCATTCAGAGTGTGAAACAATTTAATGCAAAAATGAAAAAAAAAAAAAAATACTTAACCCTTTGAGGCACAACCCTTTCCCAATGCTGAAAAAAGGGCAGGTGTTGCCATCGCTCGACCTAACTACCAGCAAGATGGCGGACGATCGAAACGTTCATCGCGTGCCACAGATCTAGAGACCATTTCTTGACACAGCTGGCTGTGCGGCACAGCCAGCTGTGACTGGCTATTCTTCGTGACTGGCAACAGTCAAAACGTCAGAGTTTGGTGTTCCCAGAGCGGGAACACTGCGCGTTAATGGTCTTATCACAAAGGGAAAATCCGAGCAACTTCGCGCTGGACCAACTTTTCCGACTGACTTGAAGGCGTGGTTATCTTTAAGGGTTGCAAAAGTAAACAAACTCTCTCCGACGCATAATAGTCATCGCATCGCTGATTTGGCGTGCAGGTTCTTATTTTACTTATGGTGCGTTGGTATATTTACATCGGATCGGCAGCAATTTCGGCAGCATCGGATGGGCAGCAATCTCTAATTCCAAAGTCCACTTGAACGCGGCCATAATTTTATTTACACGTGATTCTGACATCGAGCCAAGCTTCGAACATAGTAGTAGTCGCCATTGCTCGAAATTGCTTATGACGTAGCAGGAAAAAGTACTCTGATTGGCCGAAATTTCGTCCGACTCGGATTTTTTCCTTCGGAAAGGAAAAAGTTGGAGTTCGCGGTCGTCAAGGTAACGGCAGAGAAAATCGGCTGGAAATTTGATTTGCAAGGAAAGTTGGTCGGATTTTTCTCAGTGTGATAGCCCTATAAAGGGTTAAGGCGATATCCGCTCAGCGAAGACGAAGCTGCGAAGTTCCGTATTATCCTGTGCGAAAAACTCCTTTGAAAATTAACATCGACAGTTGCTGATATTTATTCTCGGTTTTTTCTACACCATCTAGCTGGTGACACGATGCACGGTTTGCCTTTGCTAAAATTTTTAATATTCAAATGAAGTTAGAAAAAACACATTTTTATTGTGTTTGAACAGCTGTAAAATGATTTCTAATAATTACCAATTCTGATAGTCGAATTTTAAAAAGAAAAGACCTTTGGTTAGTGTTTACTGTTTCTACACCATCTAGCTATCGAATTTTTCTACACCATCTAGCTGGTGACACGATGCACGGTTTGCCTTTGCTAAAATTTTTAATATTCAAATGAAGTTAGAAAAAACACATTTTTATTGTGTTTGAACAGCTGTAAAATGATTTCTAATAATTACCAATTCTGATAGTCGAATTTTAAAAAGAAGAGACCTTTGGTTAGTGTTTACTGTTTTTTCAATGAAATATATTAATATTTATACTAATAAATAAAGTAGTAATCAAACGAAGTATGGAGTCTATGCTTCTACAAAAATTCCTAATCCAACCAGGAGACCCCGGGAAGGGAGGGGGAGAGTAGACAATTACAAGGCGAGCCTGGGTACTGAACGCGTGGAGGTGTTGTGACGTCACAAGAGAGGATCTTCCTCAGACAGATCGAAAGAAGTTTCCTTTCCATGTTAAGCAATGGGACTTTTATTGCTTCGGTTTTCAAGTAATATCTCGGCACTAAATTAATATTTTCAAATTTTTCTTTCATTGTTGTTTTCTTGAAAGACTTCTCACCTTTTCCATCTTTCAGATTTTAGAAATATTGCTTTGATGTATTTTTTATTTAATATTAAACACAATCATCTATCTACAAAGACACGAATTCTGACAGTCAACTACGATTTTCTCAGACCAGACTAACTTTTTTGAAATTTGGTAAAGATAGAAAAATTGCAGTGCACTTTGCCTTTTCAAATACATAAGTATTTTTTATCTAATCCATAAATTTGATTTTTAGCGATTTATTTACACATTTTTGATGAAAAATTTTCAGATGTTTTCCACCTCCACTTGCCCACATGTTGCGTTACCACCCGCAGAGATGAAACGGGGAGAAGGAGGAACTTGATTTACGACTCCTCGCAGAAAAACTCCGTTTAGGCTTCTGCTTGGTTTGTGTTGAAAAGGAATAGATTTGTTTCGGATGGATGATGTAAATGGAGGGAAAATTTACATTGCACAGTACGGAGTACAATTTCCACTTATATAATATTTAAAAAGTTTAAATGCACAAACTTTTTTAGGTGAAGCAGCTTCAACCTAAAATTGTAGGAAAGTTTATTTCTCTTTTGTAATTCCATATATATCGAAGTTTCCTTCTGTGATGTTCGGTAATCAACTAAATCACTATTCATTACGCTGATTACTTATATATATATACATACACACACATATATATATATATATATTTACTTGTACATAATTTTTCACACAGCTATATAAAATGCTAAAGAAAAGGGCCTTTAGTATATAAGTAAAGGTTAAAAAGAAATATAAGTAAATAGTATTATAAAATAAGTAAAAACCTATTGGACTAATTTGTATGTGTGTGTGTGTGTGTATCTATGCACGCGCAATCGAATACGCAAAGTCACATCATCTAATCCGAAAGTCACTAGCGACCAGAGTGTTTGACAAGTTTTAATCGAACTTAGCTATTAATCATCCGCATCTTTTTTTTTTACTTCCTTGTACGTAGTATAAGGAAGTAATGTGATCCCGAAAAATTTTGGGGGCCAAATTTCGACATAAAAACCGATTTTGACTACCTCTAAATTTAATTAAAAAAATTTTTTCGATGCATCTCATCGTAGGCTAGCATGCACGATCATATTAACGCGTCTGCAACTCATTTTGACCAGTGGCGAGTCTACTGTGGCCAGTTTTTCCATGCCGTCTGTACGTACGTACGTTACGTACGTATGTATGTAACTCGCATATCTCAAAAACTAATGGTCGTAGAATGTTGAGATTTGATATTTAGGATTGTTCTATGATCTAGTTGTGCACCTCCCCTTTTGGTGGCAATCGAATGGATAGTTTATGTACAGGACCGCCCAAAAGATTCCAAATACATTACGCTCTATGGGCCGAAATTCATTAAACTCGCCTAACTCAAAAGCTATTAGGCGTGAATGTCGAAACTTCATATTTTGGATAGTTTGTAACATCTAGTTGTGCACCTCCCCTTTTGGTTCCATTCGACTGGATAGTTTATCTACAGGACTGCCCAAAACATTCGAAATACATTACACTCAATGGGCCGAAATTCATTAAACTCGCATATCTCAAAAACTGTTAGGCGTTGAATGTTGAAACTTTATATTTAGGATTGTTTGTAACATCTAGTTGTGCACCTTCCCTTTCAGTTCCATTCGACTGAATAGTTTATCTACAGGACTGCCCAAAAAGATTCGAAATACATTACGCTCTATGGGCCGAAATTCATCAAAGCGTTTTTTAGAGGTATTGGGATATTTCAAACGACTCAGAAGTGATATATGCTGTAAAGAGTTAGAAAATGAATTTCTCCATTAAAAAAAGTGTCTTTTTTCATTTATAGTTCTGCTACAGGAACACTCAAAATATTTTCCAATACATTACGGTCCAAATAGCAATTTTAGGGGCATTCATCCATTTCAAGCACAATACCGTCCTACCACATAATTTAGGTAATGGTCCGCACCACGGTCACGTGCCTCCCTCAAGAAATATGCCAAAAGTCGCCAAAGCTTGGCGACTTTTTGGTGTATGTGTGTGCATATTTAACTCTCAAATCTCAAAAACTATTATGAAATTTCATATATAACAATGTTGTAACATCTAGTTGTGCATCTCAATTTTTTGGTTCCAATCTACTGGAGAGTTTATTTACAGGACCACCGAAAAGAATTTTCGGTACCTTAATGTCCTATGGACATCTTCAATATAATACAACTGTAGACAGTCATTGTTTGGTACATGCCCAAAATCTCGCCTTCTGTCCTCGACCTTGGCGAGTTTTGGCGAAATATCGCCAAAATTTGGCGATAGTCAGTCATTTGGTCAATGCCCAAAGTATCGCCATTTGTTATCGTTCTTGGCGAGTTTTGGCGGAATATCGCCAAATTTGGCGATAATCTGTCATTGGTTTGGTTCATGCTTAAAATCTCGCCAAATGTCGTCGACATTGACGAGTTTCGCCGAAATATCGCCAAATTTGGCGGCCAAAAATTATTCCTATTTTGTATAACTCTAAAAACTTTTAACCCGTAGATCTTTTAACTTTGTATTTAGAAACTATTGTAATATCTAACTGTTTTCAATATCTTTTTTGACAGCAAATCGACTGAAGATTTTATTTACATGGTGAGCCAAATGACTTTGAATACATTGAGGTGTATAGATGCATTCAATTCATTGAAAGTCTGTGGTCAATGACTACTTTGGCTATCCCAAAATCTCGCTCGACTATCTCAAGTTTGTCGGCTTTTGGTGAAATATCGCCAAATTAAGTTGTCAGAAGGAAATCTTTCAAATTGAACTCAGCTTGGCGATATCGAAATATTTGCCTAGAAATCGCTAAACCTTACTATTATTGATATTTTATCTCTTTCAAACAAATAAATTTAGAGGTAGTGCATCGAAAATATTTTTGATCTAATGGACGTGCAAGGAAGTCATGTGTTGGACACATCAGATTTTTTTTTTTTTTCCCCCTGTAATTCCAACTTCCAACAAAGTCCGCCTTCTTTTCATACTACCCTCTGATTGCAGTTCTATATCTTACGTTTTCGGGTCCCAGATGTACGTTTATACTTATCCATTACAAAAGCTTCATTAGTAATCAGTCAAATATATTGGCGCCTTTCTTTTCTTTCTTATTGCATGTTTAAACTTTAGTACATGATGACTGCGTCTGAGTGATCCAGAAGAGGTTTTGGAAGACACAATTATTTTATTTCCCCGTGAGACTTGTGCGCCAAAAATTCGCAGCATACGTCCTCTAGGAGTGGAATTCGAGGCAATTGCCCCTCCTCCCCTCTCGGTGGGTCAGGGTCAGCTGGAGGGGACCCCTTTTTCGTATGTTGTCCCAGGACCACAGTCTAGCTTTTGGAATAACTCAAAATTAATCCCGATTTAAATATGATGACTGATCAAAAATGAAGGAAAAACGTTGTTTACGCATCGAAATTTTGAAGTACGGACGCAGCTATAACGGGCATTATTTATTCTGTTGGCTAAAAGGGAGGAAAAAACAGAATATATTTAAAGAATTGGTTCATATTAACCATTAAAAAAAAATTCTCTGTGGTATTAATACATCCAAAAACATACTACTCACAAAAATACTTCTAAGCCGATTTGAAATTTCGCAATCAAATGAAGTGTTTAACTAACTCAAAAGTATTGGAATTTGCTTTTAGGATCATATTTAAAATTTTCTGTGCATTTAAACTTCTTCAATGTTATATCAGTGTAAATTTTACTCCGTGCTGGCCAATGCAAATTGTGCTCATTGATATTTAATTAATTTAATTCAGGGTGCGAATTGACGGGGGGATGCCGGAGATCGTCCCCGGCTGAAGAATGTAATATCCCTGGCTAGAGAAATATTAATTGATCCCTGCCAGGGATACTATTTATCCCCTGCTGAAGAAATGTTAAATTGGTGAATGAAGATTTGGGATTGAAGTCAAGAACTCAAAAAGAAGGTTGTATGTTATCGTTTGTTACTGTACTCTAAGGCGACTGCCTTAAAATTTCGTCTCTTTTCTAAGCTAAAACCCCTCAAGGGTGGCTTCCAATACAGGTACATTGTATGTAGCTTGTGTATCTCTGATTCCATAGAACAACAACAAACAATCTATGACTTTAGTTTGAATATAAGTCAGTTCCCACACGTGTCGGCATTTGTCAAGTAATATCATGGGAGTAAAGCATTTGCACCTCCTTTTCCTTTTCAAGTGTCCCCCCCCCCCTGGAGAATGTTTTCTTTCAAATGTCCCCCCCTTCAGAAAATGTTCAGTTCGCACCCTGATTTAATTGGGAGATACAAAACTGAAACGCCCGACACGTGAAGATGCCTTTGATTACAGGATCTTGGCTCCCAAGCTGATGAGCTGATTTCAGTGCAATTTATTTTGTTTCAAAGCTGATTTCACGAGTGTTTCTTAGTTACATTGGACGACATTGATTTCAACATATTGAGGCTTTTTTTTTTTTTAAATATAAATGCTTATTTGCACTTGTTTTCTAGGTGTGGTTGATTACATTCTTAATAACTAAAGCAGCCTTTTATTAATGAATATGTCATTTTATCTCTCACCCCCTTTATTGAATTGTCCCAAAAAAGCGACATAATTTTACATATATTTAAATACTATTAGTTCGCAACAACTTCAATCCATTGTTACAATATTTCGTAAGCTGCAGATATGCATCCCATGTATTTTTCGAATGTAGGAAAAAACGCGAACGGAAAAAATGCGAACGGTAAAAACGCAAACGGAAAAAACGCCAAACGGAAAAAACGCGAACAGTAAAAACGCGAACGGTAAAAACGCGAACCAGAAAAAAAAGAATATCCCCCCCCCCCTCAGAATAATAATTTTTATTTAAATATTGACATGAACTTATTTTGTTTTGTAGTAAATACGATAATGGTATTTAATCAAATATTGGACTGCCTCGAAATTCTTTTGTTTTTGAAGTAAAGGAGCCACTTTTTATATTTTGAGAGCATATATCTTCATATTAATCAGGGAAATTTACAACATTGAATAAAAAGGAATTAATTGCTTTTAGCTAGTCAAGCTACTTGTCAAGGTCATGAAAGCCGTGTCCCTTCCAAGAAAGAAATAGGGGAGATTCCCCGGACAATGGAGACCGGGGACACAGAATTCAAGGGATTGTATGTGTGTGTGTGGGGGGGGGGGGGGAAATAATGAGTAGGAGAATTTCTCACGGAAATTTTTTTTTTTTTTTCTTCGGCCATCCGAACTGCAGTTGACTTGCTGGTAATGGCATTCGTCAAAGGCCTGAAATCGCCCTGTCCAACCGCTCTCCAAACTTTTCCTTGATTTCAGCTCAGTGTTGGTCAAAGATTCTGAAGGTAGAAGTCCGTGGTATTATATTTATACTCTGCAATTTGACCATAATGGTCTCAGACAGAGACGACAAACGAAAAAGTAAAAAGGGCCTGCTGTTTCCATCTGCTCATCGGAAGAAGAGAAAAGGACAAAATTTGAAAGATTGGCGCCGAAAAAGGTAAGTTTGTGCATTTAATATTTTAGATACGAATTATATTTTTAATTTATATACTGTACAAAATGTGTAAAAGTATTGTACTTCATTCGTTTATATTAAATTTTCAATAATTTGCAAAAACTTAAATTGCATCTCGTTTGAGTTAAAAACCACTTACATATTTTACTCTTTCAATTACCGTGTTTACTCGCGTAACAGTCGTATACTTTTTGCCAATTTTTTTATGGTAAACGTCTAGGTGCGACTACTATTATTCGGGGAAATGTACTACATAATATAGTACACTCTAATGCTAAAACATTACTGATATTATAATAAAATGACTAACTTACCACATGCATCCAAATTATCTGCAGTACATTCAATAGTCTTTTCGTCAGTTGTATACAAAAAGAGGCAGTTTTCTTTTTATAGTATCATTTTTATCGACATAAATGAAAGTCGAATACGTGACTGCAACTTTTACGCGGGGAAATATTTTGATGATTTTTTCTGCTTCAAAACGGGACGACTACTGAGCGAGTAAACACTACATAATATGGTAATTTTTTTAATGAAAATTGTGCAGAAGTAAGGTAGAGAAAAAATAAGTTATCCATTTTTTAAAAAAACTTAGCATTTTCACAGCATGATAGTATTATAACAATAATTCGAATTTTGAAATTGAAGCTAGTGGAGGTCTTTCCTCGCAATTTTCCGAATCCGAGGACACCATGGGTGGAAACCAACTCTCCGGTTTGGAGGAAATGATGTTACAGAAAGACACTCTCAGATTTTAATAGTATAGTAGATTAGCGGTACTCTATAGCAATGTGCAGACTAAAGGTATGGTGTACGGACAGATGTGCGAAAAGGAAGCTATTAAAGCACTTGAAAAAGAACTCAATATAAAAATATTGGAATGCGGCTTATTTATTGACGAAAAGCTAATTTTCTTGGGAGCAAGTCCCGATGGCATTGTTGAAAATAACGATGATTACATTGTTGAAATCAAATGCCCATCGTCATGTAAAGACTTGTTCCGAAATGAAGCTATCCTTCAGCGGAAATTTACTTTTTGGAAAATTGATAAGCCAAATTCATCTGTAGGCGAAATAAATAAAAAACATAACTACTACTTTCAAGTACAAGGGCAGTTGCACATTACAAAAAAAAAGTACTGCTTATTCGTGCTTTGGACACACAAAGGTATCAAAGTACAAAAAATAGAAAGAGACGATGTTTTCTGGAAAACTCAAATGGGAGAAATTTGAAGAAGTTTTATTTTGATTGCCTTCTTCCAGAAATAGTCGACCCCAGATACATAAGAAATATGCCAATAAGAGATCCGCCTTATATTCTAGAAGCAATGGAGGAAAAAGAAAAAAAGAAAATAAGTATCATGTCTAAGGAAGATAAAAGTAATCAATAATAGTCTGCTTCTTGCATCAAATTCTTAGGTAGTTTAATAAGGTTAAAACAAAACTTTCATTGCAATACAAAATTTTTTTATCCGAAAATCAACACGGAACTCATAGTAATGGGGCGGGGTGAAGTTAAAATTTTTTTTGTATAAAAATTAAAAATTATTCATTGGATAATTATTAATCAAAATTTATGAAAGATTTATTTAAGATAATCTTAAAAATTTTAATAAAATTTTCTTATTGGTTGGTTAAATATTTGATTAAATTATGTATGATTTTTAAGTTTGAAAATTTGTATGCCGCATAAAGTGTTTAATTTACATCTGTGAATACCATATCTGTATTTGCATTCTATTTTCTGAAAAATGAAATTCCTCCAAATTTAGTATTTTTGTATTTTACTCTAATAATTACACTTCTGGGTCTTTCCGACCGAGTGAATGCTACATATTTTTGTATTTTCCATACGAAGTTGCTGCACAAATTTATTACAAAGATTACATTATGTACCTATACATTTGCATGCTATTTTATGAAAAATGATATTCCTCCAAATAAAGCAGTTATGTGTTGCACAATGATAATTACATTATTGTCTTTTCCGGGCGAATGAATGCAACAAATATTTTTTGTATTTTTCATACGATATTGCTGTTACATATTTATTTCAATGATTTCTTTTCATGTTTGGTAATTTTGTTGCCAGTGACCATATACGTACAGAGTGATTCATCATCTAATATTTGGTAGGGAATAGGGAAAAGAAGACTATTTCACATAGGAAAGCATGGCGCAAACGAGCTCACGGCGGTGTACGAGTGCGCTTTGTGGTCCACAACTCCCATCCATGCAGTTTACAATAGTTCAGTTAAAATAAACTTTGCTGGCAACAGGCGTTTCGAACATCATGCTTTTTCATCAACCCCATACATAGAAGTCGATTGGAGATAAATCCGGTGACTGTGATGGCCAACAAACCAGTCCACTGTGACTAATTCATTGAACTCCAACATTTCGAGAAAATGATGTGCATGGTTACCTGACCAGAACTCAACGGCGATGGGTCGCAGTGGAGCGACTTTAGGGCACCACGGCCACCGGTTTAATCTCCAGTCGACTTCTTACATGAAAGTGTGATGAAGAACATGACGTACGAAATACGTGAATGGGAGGGTGTGCGGAAAAAACGCGAACGGAAAAAACGCCAAAAGGAAAAAACGTGAACGGTAAAAACGCCAACATGATTCGTTTAGCATATAAACTGTAGGCGTAGCGTCGGTTGGGGGGGGGGCACAGGGGGTCACGTGTCCCCCTGTGCCCCCCCGAACAATTTCGTCAATTTTTTAAAAAATAAACATGTTTGAAATTTTAAAGAAACTTTTCTTTTCTGCTCTAAAATTCGATGTGTGACCCCTCAAATGTTTCCTGTGCACCCCCAAAATTTCAGTAGGTCTGGAGCAGTGATGAGCCTTCCTTAGGAAGCTATTGTTAATAGGTTTTCCTAAGAGTACAATACATTCGAACCATAGGCGTAGGGTCAAGAGGGGGGCAAGGGGGGCTGTATCCCCCTTTCCTCCCACTTCGTCTAAAAATTTTTAAACGGACGTTTGTTTTAAAATTTAAAAGAAATTTCCTTTTCTGCTCTTAAATTCGACATGTGACCCCCTCAAATCTTCATGTGACCCTCCAAATTTTCAGTTGGTCTGGGAGCGGTGATAATCCTTGTCTAAAAAAGCTATTGTTATCAGGTTTTCTAAGCATATTGTACATATGAACTATCGCAATCGGGAGAGGGGGTTACAGGGGGGGGTGTCCCCTCTGTCCCCAAATCTTTTTATTTTAAACATTTGTTTGAAGGGTCGTTTTAACCGTTCCACTTAAAAATGCAAAAAGAAACTCCAGTCTGTGACTTGAGAGAATATTTGTTTTTCTAAAAAAAAAATAAAAAAAAAAAAAAACTTTTCACTGTCAGACTAGCTTAATTTGAACAAGGTTATTTTTTAAGCGATTCGTTTAAACAATTTTTCTCATTCCCAATAGGTTGTGGTTTTAAATTCTTTCTAAATACTAGGTTTTCTTTAAAATATTTATTTATTTATTTTTATTTTTAATGCAATGCAAAGTATTTTATGCAAAAATGTTTTATTCGTTGAGCGAAAGTGAATAGTATTTTCCCTTTTCTTAATAATACTCTCACAGTTTTACATCAAGTTATATTAATTGTTATAATAGATTTATTGCATCTTTTTTTTTCTTGCTGTATTTTATTCATATATGAATAGTTCAATATTTGATAAGTTATCCTTCTAAATATTTATACTTTATCAGTCTTGCGTATTTCAGCAAGTTTTTTTTCAGTTTATCTTAAAAGTTTAATAAGCTGTAAGTTTTATAAAGAAGAGAGCTTTATAAGATATAAATTTATCTAATAAAAATTTTTAAAAAATTTAATCAAGTACCTTTCACATTGTAGAATAAATAATTTTTACTAATTTCATCACAATTAGTAAAAGACTAATGTATAGGTATAGGGTTCTGGCTTACCGCGCGGCCATTTTCTCCATCTGTAATGTGAATTCGGGTTAGGACCCCTCAAAAAGTCCTCCACCCAAGGCATGTCTAAATTAAGCAGTCAATCCTTGTGTAGAAGGGGCCGTGGTAGCCCAGTGGTTAAGGCGTTGGACTCGTAACCGGAAGGTTGTGGGTTCGATACCGGCGTACCACTAAAGACCACCGTGTACATGCGGCGTACGTGCACGTTAAATCCGTGGTTCCGAAAGTCCTCTCGGCGGTCGCTAGCAGTTTCCGAGGGGTGCCAATATTCAGAAGTCCCCCACCTTCTGATGAGGTTCCAAATTCTGGCGGGAAATTACGGGAAGGACGTATATGTAGCTCTAAGCGACACATTCAGTGACGCGAGCTGTCCTCTCCTGGCAAACAATCCTTGTGTAGATCTGCCACAAAACATAAATAACTTTCATGATAATTTA